>JACGWO010000005.1:4481045-5777948 GCA_034509735.1 Sesamum alatum
CAACGTTTGAAAAACTGGCCCAAAAACTTGTCCGATTTTCCGGATAAGTCAACATTTGGGGCGATATGAATAGCAACAGAAATAGCTTCTGCCATTATAACAATTAAGAAGCAGAAAGTAAACACACAGATTTTAAAAAACCAAAAATTCGAATGTAATTCCAAAAACAGCAAGTAAAACTGTTTTCGCTCCAACAAAATCTGAATTTTCAAAATCTATAATTTCTTCAAAATTGTTGAAAAAAGTGTATAACAATCATAGTAAACATTTTGAAATACCAAATTAGATTTTATAAAGAACAGTTTTGCAATAGCAGGTATAAAACCAAAGCAAAACAAACACATTGAAACATAAAGGAGAAACAATTTAGATATGTTGTTTTCACGAAAAATAAATAGAGAACTTACAAAGAGAGTTGTTTTGTAACAACTCTCGATCCAAACAAGTAAACATAGCTAATCACAGAGAAAACTGCTTGCCTTGAAAAAATTATACGCTCCATCCTACGTACACCGGGTACTACGCAATTTCTTCCAGAATAAGACGGCTCAGTTCTAACGGTATTGCACTATACCGAAGAACACCTCGAAAAATACTCAAAAGCCTCAAAACTTGAGCTGAATAAACTTGGATGTGGAGAAGAAATAGAACTCGGAATTTCTGGAGCTAAAAAACCGAGAGAGGAAGCTAGAGAATTGTGTATTGGTGTTGTTGTGTCTTGAAGAGTGGAACATCCTCAGCGTTTTATTGGAAGTCTATGCAACAACATTTAAATCCAAAATTAATTCTAGAATTAAAACTAGGTGTAACAGTCAAATTAATTCTACAGAATTAATCAACAGGTTTTATTCTGGCATTAAAACAATTTGAAGAAACAGTTAAAACGGGCAAAATTTGAACATGAAATCAATAGTTTTTGTTTTCAGGTTTTAAAACCAGAGTTAAAAGCATTAAAACCGATTTTGACAAACTAAAATCTAATTTTTGCTTTAATCTAGAAAATCCAAATATTTTTGTTGCAAAAAGATATATCATGAGATTGAGACATCCGTCCTAACGCCCGCGTTCGTAGCCGGAGCTAGGGGACGGTGGCACGCGTGTAGGGCAACACCATGTTCACTCTACTCTCCATAACACTTCAAACAACTCATGAACTTTTTAAATTTAATATAAGGAGTCTATGAAACTCATAAACTTCCAATGTGGGACAAGAATAAGTGTAAAAATACACCTCTACATACACCTTATATACACATCAAAGCCCATCATATTCCTATGTGGGACAAAACCAGTTTTTCTATTTCTCTCAATCTAATCTATGGATTTAATCTACTAATTATCTCTATATTTTAGACTACATTGTTGTTACAAATTAGCAATTAAAATGCTAATTACAACAATCAACTCTATTTCAAAAAAACAGATAGGTCAAGATCCGCATCTTTTTGTTCAGGTAGTTTTGATCTGTGCCAATCTGATCCGAATTTGAATATATACGGACTCATCGTGACCAACCGATCATACCTAGATCTTTGGTTCATGTGGAAACATACAACTAAGGAAATCTATAAATATCCACCCTCTATGCCCAATACTGCTTTTGCCATCATAATATTTCTTATGACATTAAGCATTTATCATTTACGACCTGTTTAATTTAGACATTGGAAGGCTATTATCGAGACCTTTCCAGTGTGATTGTTATGATTTTGTGCCTTGTAAGTCTTCTATTGGGAGAAATTTCGGTGTATTTGATCTATCTGAGAAGCATATTCCATACTACATCAACAATTACTATTAAAGGAACACTCATATTGGTGAGGCTCAAAATCATAATCTCTTAATTCCAAAGTGTTAGTTTTGCCACCTAAACTAAACTTTATTGAGTTTTTTGAAAGTAATTTGTTGCATATTGGTATTACCTGTGCGCCTTCATTTAATTGTTGATGTGTATAATAGTAATTATAATTTACTTACAAGGGTATAAGAGTAATTTCCTGCATATACCACATGATAAATATATGCACCCTATCTCACCATAGAATAACCAAATCACTATAAATACAAGATATATTATTTTTTAAAGGCAAGTTACTATTCGCTGATTTGACAACTCATACGAAAATTCTCTTACTAAAACTTGGAGTGCAATTGTGTCGAGGTTTTTTTTTTTTTTTTTCCGATTATTTCCTTTACTAAAAACCACTTCTACATCATTGGCGCCGTCTATGGGAAACTATTGCCCCGACATTGAGAATGCAAACCAGGTTACGAGCACGCGACGTTCAAGGGATGGACATTGCCCCGGAAACTTATGATAATGGAGCAGAGCTGCACCCACCCCATGAACAATCACCACCCCATGAACAAGATCCCCCAAACGGAGTGGCTGGACCACCTCAGGAACCACCTGGTGAGCAACCACCTCAGAACGAAGTCCCTCCTCTAGGAGGCGTCCAACCCCAAGGGGCAACGATCCAACTGACACAGGAAGCATTGTCAGCACTGATTCAGGATGCTACCACTCGGGCAGCCGCGCAAGAAGTGGTTCAGTTTGCGAACAACCACCCCATGAACCCGCCCCCTCCTTCTCCTCGTCGAAGTCGAGAAGAATCCTCGTCTCTCGAGGAGAATGAGCAGAGGCGGGAAGAGGTGAACAGTAGAGTTTCTAGACCAGAGGTTGCCCAGAACCTGGACCAACTCCCCCCACAGTCGAGGCAGCCCACGGCACCTTTACCTTCAAGAGTGCTGGAGGATCCTTACCTCCCTTTGGCAATGGCCCCCCCAAGGCGTAGCCCTTTAAGCCCGACAATCCTAGTTGAGGCGCGCCCAGTAGGAGTAAAGGTCTCGAACCTTTCGGAATACGATGGCACTGGAGACCCACAAGAACATCTAGATAAATTTTATGCTAAGATTGATTGGTATGATTTGAGTGACGCGGCGTACTGCAAAGTTTTCCACACTACACTTTCGAAACGCGCTCTAGCTTGGTTCAACCAGCTGCCCGCTGGAACAATTTCCAGCCTCGAGCAGCTGACCCAGCGCTTCCTACATCATTTTTCCATGAACAATAAGGTCCCAAAAACGGCCGCATATCTGTTCACTATTCGCCAGAAGGAAAAGGAGTCGCTGAGAGACTATATTCAAAGGTTTGTGGAAGCTGTGCACGAGGTGCCCCACGTTAACCATGAGTTGTTGGCCAGCATTATCCAACAAAACCTACTCCCAGGGAGATTCAAAGAGTCAATAGCCCGAATGCCCCCTACCACTTTCGAAGATTTACTCATGCGATCCTTCCCCCACTTTCAAGAGGAACGGTAGGGAAGAAGAAAACGAGCCGAGAAAGAAAGAGGAGCGTAAGCACCAGCCGCCAACCGGATTTACGCACTATACTCCTCTTAACGCCTCTAGAGGAGAAATTCTGGTGGTGGTCGAACAACAGGGTTTGATCAACCAATGGCCGAGAAAAATGAAAGACAACCCCAAGAGACTTAAATCGGATAAATATTGTTGTTTTCATCGGGACAGGGGGCACACGACGGAGGAATGCCACCACCTCAAAAATGAAAGAAAAATTGATTCAACAAGGATACTTGAGGGAATATGTGAATCAACGTCCGAGAGGACAAGCATTTGACCAAAGGCCGAGTCGTACCCCCCATGGTTCGACTTCCGCCCAGGACCCGAATGGGGACAACCTCCCCATAGGAGTCATAGCAATAATTTTGGGAGGCCCAGCAGGCGGGGACTCCGTGAACGCAAGGAAAGCGCTAGTTCGGGAAGCAAGGGGAGCACATTGGCAAACCCCCATTCAAGTCCACACTATTGGCATAGAGAAATAAGAGGAAATCTCCTTTACCTCGCGAGACGTGGATCCTAGGAGAGACCGGAACAACGATGCCTTGGTAATTTCGGCCACACTATCCAACTTCTGGGTCAAGAAAGTGTTGGTGGACAACGGAAGTTCATCGGACATCATTTTCTACAACGCATATGTCCAGCTGGGGATCGACAATGGTCAATTGCGAAAAATTAACACCCCACTCATCGGGTTCAGCGGAGAGGTGATCGAGCCATTGGGGGAGGTGACGTTACCACTATCATTGGGCTCCTACCCTAAAAGGTCAACTAAAATGGTGAAATTTCTCGTGGTCAAGGCGCCATCCGCCTACAATGTCATCTTGGGAAGACTGAGCCTGAACATCTTTCGGGCCATAACATCCACTTTCCACATAAAACTTAAGTTCCCCACCCCAGAAGGAGTGGGAGAGGCCGTAGGCGATGAACAAATGGCGAGAAAATGTTACGTGAACACCTTAAAGAGGTCATGGGAAAAGATGATCCCATGGAAGGGAAGTTCAGAGAAAGGAGAGTCGAAGCCATCGAAGAGTTGACAGTAATTAATCTTGCATGGGAAGGTGAAGAAAAAAATACAAAAATAGGCACCACAATGAGCCCCCTCGCAGAGGAACGCCTGAGACGATTTCTAAGAGAAAATCAAGAAGTGTTCGCATGGAGTATGGGGGATCTCCAGGGGATTTCACCCGATGTTATTATGTACCACCTCAGTGTGAATCCCGACGCAAAACCTGTGAAGCAAAAGAAAAGAACGTTCGGAGGAGAAAGAAGTCAGGCCATAAAGGAAGAAGTAGATAAGCTGTTGAAAGCCAAGTACATACGCCTCGTGTAGTACCCGGAGTGGTTGGCTAACGTGGTATTGGTCCCAAAACCAAATGGGAAATGGTGCCTGTGCATTGACTTCACGAACTTGAACAAGGCATGCCCGAAAGATCCTTTCCCTTTCTCACGGATCGACATGCTAGTCGATTCCACCTCTGGATGTGAAATGCTGAGCTTCTTGGATGCTTACCAAGGATACAACCAGATACCGTTGGCACCGGAAGACCAAGAGAAGGCAAGCTTCATAACGGACCAAGGGGTCTTCTGCTACAACGTTATGCCCTTCGGGCTAAAAAATGCAGAGGCAACATACCAGCGACTTGTCAATCATATGTTTCGGAATCAAATCGGCCGGAACATGGAGCTGTATATAGACGACATGTTGGCAAAAAGTGTGAAAGAGGAAGACCACATCAAAGACTTGCAAGAATGTTTTTCAATATTGAAATCCTTTGGCATGAAACTAAATCCAGTGAAATGCGCCTTTGGGGTGCGTGGGGGAAATTTTTAGGATACATGATCTCGGAAAGAGGGATAGAGGCTAATCCGAAGAAGATCAGTGCAGTCATGAACATGCCCCCACCTAAATCGATCAAAAAAAGTGCAGAAGCTAGTAGGTAGATTGGCAGCTCTTAACCGATTCATCTCGCGGTCTGTGGACAAAGGCCTTCCTTTAAAGTCGTCCGCGGAGCCGCAAACTTCGAATGGTCAAGTGCCAACCAAGAGGCGTTCGATGAACTGAAAAGATATTTAGTGTCGCCGCCGCTATTAACGAAGCCCAGGACATGGGAAGTGCTCAATCTCTATCTAGGGGTCTCGGAGAGTGCAGTCAGTTCGGTCCTAGTGCGGCAAGAGGGCAAAGAGCACCACCCGGTGTATTATGTGAGCAAGGTGTTACAAGGGGCGGAATGCAGGTACTCACAAATCGAAAAGCCCTTTTCTTAGTTGTGGCAGTAAGAAAACTAAGGCAATACTTCCAGTCGCACCAGGTGATTGTATTGACAAATCACCCCTTGAAACAAGTCCTATCTAGTCCGGAGCTTTCCAGAAGAATGGTCAAGTAGGCGGTGGATTTAAGTGAATTCGGCCTGGAATTCCGCACAAGGCCAACCATAAGGGCGCAAGTATTGGCCGACTTTATCATAGAATTAGCACATGACGAGGCGAGCAACTCCGCACCAACCTGGAGCTTATATGTGGATGGATCATCTACATCAGTGGGAAGTGGCGCAGGAATAGTCTTAGAAAGTCCGCAAGGAGATACTAGAATACGCCATTAAATTAGAGTTCCCCACATCAAATAATGAGGCCGAGTATGAAGCGCTGTTAGTAGGAGGAGAGTTAGCCTTGGCCGCTGGAGCAACAAAGATTGTTATTTACAGTGACTCACAACTGGTGGTGAACTAGGTCGAAGGGTCATATGAAGCATGAGGCAAAAAAATGGCCAAGTATCGCCTGAAGGCCAAAAGGTTGCTCGAGAGATTTGATGAATCATCCATCATACAAGTAGCAAGAAAGGATAACATCTTGGCCGATCAACTAGCTAAACTAGCAAGTTCGATGATGGCAATTCGAAGTAGAAGGATTACTTTTCTCTTTTCAGACCGAGCCGCCACGAAGGGGGAAGTGGAAGTCTTGTGTACAAACTCGACACCTGCAAGTTGGAATGATGAGATCATTAAGTTTCTAATCGACGGGACAACACCCGAGAACCAAAAAGAGGCTCAGGCCTTGAGAGTGAAAGCATCCCGCTTTCTGATGATTAACGGTGAATTATACAAGCGTGATTTCTCACAACCTTTCCTGAAATGCTTGACTCCAGAAGAGGGGAACTATGTCATAAGGGAAACACATGAGGGGATTTGCTGAAATCACCTCAGCGAAAAGTCGTTAGCGGGAAAAGTTTTGAGACAAGGTTTCTTTTAGCCCACTATGCTTCTGACTCCCATGAGCTAGTGAAACGCTACCGCGCGTGCCAAGAGCATGCGAACATCAACCATCAGCCGACCACACTAATGCAACCCATTGAAAGCCCCTGTCCATTTGATCAATGGGGATTAGACTTGGTCGGACCATTTCCGCAAGCGACTGGGCAGAGGAAGTTCTTAATTGTGGTCGTTGACTACTTCACAAAGTTGGGGATGCCGAACCCTTAGCCAAAATATCCGAGAAAGATGTGATTAAGTTTCTTTGAAAGAACATCGGATGTCGTTTTGGCATCCCTCGTGCCATAGTATCCGACAATGGAACTCAGTTCTCAGGGAGTAAACTCAAGGATTGGTGTAATGGGTTGGCGATTAAAACAGTTTTTCACCTCTGTGTGTTCACCGCAAACAAATGGTTAAACCGAAAGTAACCAACCAAACTATCCTCCAACACTTGAAAACTAGGTCGGGAACTGCCAAAGGAGCATGGACGGATGAACTTCCTAGTGTTTTATGGTCGTATCGAACGACACCAAGGGCCACTACCGGGGAGTGCCATTCACTTTGTCTTACGGAACAAAAGCTGTAGCGCCGGCGGAAGTAGGAGAAATCAGTTGACAAGTCAATACTATGATCCAAATTCTAACGAGCAAGGTTTGAGGGCAAACCTGGATTTAGTTGATGAAGCAAGGTAAAGAGCCGTATTGCGTATCGCAATGTACAAAGCCAAGATGGCGAAAGCGTACAACGCGAAGGTAAAGCCAAGGAATTTTCAGGTGGGGGATTTGGTTTTGAGGAAAGTGGAAGCTTCGGGTCTCGTGAGAAAATTGGACCCGAAGTGGGAAGGCCCCTACAAAATCGTGGAATCGTGAATGCAGGAGCTTACAAGTTGCAACATCTGGATGGAAAGAGCTTCCCACGCACTTGGAATGTCGCGAACTTGAAGAAGTATTATCCTTGAAGGACAGCTGGGAAGCGAAGTTCCCCTTTTGGCTCTTAAGTATGTAATAGAACTAGTATAGGAGGTCGAACTTTCATCCCCTCCCCTTTGTTGGCTAGTTTCCTTATCAACTTTTGTAGGACTATGTAAGTTAAACTCGATGAATGAAGTTATTTTTTCGCCGTAGTATGAAATTTATTGACGTGGAGATTCCTGAAGTTTCGAGAGGTCCCCCGAGGCATCAAGGAATGCCCCGGACCACACGGACGAAACCTCACAGAGATCCTCCTCAATAACGTTGCCCCGAAAAACTTTTCCCCCATGAAGTTGGTAAAAAATCAACTCCGGGACTCGAGCAAAAACACCCCTTGAGGCGACCTCCGATAAACATGACTTAAAAAACACAAGTTTCATATCATGTGCAACTAATCAAGTTCACAACCACTAAAATGCCGACTATAATAGCCAGAAGCAAACATACGTGGTACTCCTTACTACAGCTTACATGTTAAAATATCTGACTAAACGCGCCGAAAGAAAGTCATGCAAAGTTTCAAATACATCGATTACAGGATCTAAAATCCTAAATACCAAGTATCCTTAAGTACAGAACGATGGTTCGCCGTCAACAAAAAAAAAAATAACACAAACATCCAACACTGGAAAATTACATCCTCACTTCACTCGCCGTCCTGGAGGGCTCCGCCGCAAGCGGGATCGGCATCTTCCTTTTCTTCTTCACTCAAGTCGGGGTCAATTCCGACTAGGGGTGGGCGTTCGGGTCGGGTACCTTGGATCCGGACCTAACCCGAACGGGTTCGGGTTTTTTTTTTTCGGGTTTTTTATAAAAAAAATCGAGTATCGGGTTACCCGATACCCGATCTTAAAACATGGGGTCGGGGTTCGGGTAGGAATCTCCTACCCGAACTACCCGATCGGGTACCTGAAGTTTTTAAAAAAAAAATATTTTTTTTATTAATTTTAAAGTACTAATAATGTAAGACTAGGCTAGGGTTTTACAATCCTTATTTCTCAATCCCTTCCCTTCTTCCCCCAACTTCCAACTTCCAAGTGCAACCCAACAAAAATCCCTCTTTCTAATCCTAAATTTCTAAGATGTCACAAGACCCACCACAACCACAAGGGCCACAACAAGATGATGGCACAAGATTACCAAATCTAAAGGTTAGTATTATTTTTCTTTTCTTTGTGTTGTTTAGTTATTGGTATATTCAAGTTTTTATGATTCTATTTCTTTGATTTCTATACCTTATTGTTATTATAAACTCAAGATTCAAACACATATTGATATTATATAAAAAACCAAAATAAATAAATAAATAAATCTGTCAGAACAGAGGCTGTTCGAAAACAGCCTCTGTTCAAACAAAATAACTTGCAAATGGCAAGTGCAGAAGCTGTCGCAGCTTTTATTTAATTTACAGAAGCTGCGACAACTTCGACAGCTTCCAGTTTCAGCTTCTATTTTGATAGAAGCTGAAACTGGAAGCTGAAACAGCTTCTGTACAAAGAGATGCTGTTTTTCAGCTTCTATTTTAAAATAGAAGCTGAAAAACAGCTTTTGTTTGTAATTTACAAATGTTTATATTTATTATATGTATTTTTTAATTTATATTATGTTAAATTATGACATTAAATTTATGATAATTTGCAGATGTCGAGGTCAAATTCTCAAGATTGTGATGATAGAAATTCAAGGAAAATGCAATTAAGAGCTGTTTCAAAAGTTGGAAGATCTAAAGAGGTAAGTCCAAGTAGTAGTGGTGGATCCGTTAATATTAGTCGTAATGTTAATATTGGTGTTGATGATGATGATATGGATTTAGATCTTGATTGTGTCCCTGAGGATGATGTTTGTGGTGGTGAAGAAGATGATGTTAAACCAAGAAAAAGAAAAGATAGGAAAGAAATTGCATCTAAATCAGTGTATTGGGATCACTTTGATAAGTATGTATGTGATGTTGATAAGGTACAAAAAGCAAGATGCAAATATTGTCAACGAGAGATTAAGGCGGATCCAAGGGTTCATGGGACTAGACCTCTAAAAAACCATTATGAGTCTTGCAAAAAGAAACCTCATGAAGTTGCAACAAATCAAGCTCGTGTTTCATTTCAATTTAATCGTGGGGGTGTGAGTGATAAAGAATCACCTCTTATTAATTGGAGGTTTGATCAAGATAAAGTTAGAAATGCATTATGTGCTATGTTGCTTCTTGATGAGCTTCCATTTAAGACAGTTGAAAATCCAGGTTTCAAGTACTTTTTGTTAATTGCATGTCCTATGTTCTTGATTCCGTCACGAAAGACCATAACCAAGGACATTTACAATATGTACTTGAATGAAAGGGCAAAATTGAAGTCTCACTTGAAAAAATATTCTCAAAGAGTTTGCATCACGAAAGACACATGGACATCTCTGCAAAAAGTTAATTACATGTGTCTCACAGCTCACTTTGTTGATGATGATTGGAAATTACAAAAGAGAATATTGAATTTTTGTCCTATCTCTGGTCATAAGAGTGAAGAAGTCGGTATGGGTGTTGAAACATGTTTGCTTGACTGGGGAATTGATAAGGTTTTTACGGTGACAGTTGATAATGCTTCTTCAAATGATGGTGAAATTTTGTATTTGCAAAAAAAGTTTGATAATTGGGGTACAAACATTTTGGGTGGAAAATACGTACATATGAGGTGCATTGCACACATTGTTAATCTCATTGTACAAGATGGCTTGAGAAACAAAGAAGAGCATATGGCTATCTCTCGTATTAGAGGAGCTGTAAGGTATGTTAAAAGTTCTCCAGCAAGGTACAAAAAATTTAAAGAGTGTGTGGAGCATGAAAAATTGGAGACAAACAAATTGTTAAGTCTCGATATACCTACAAGGTGGAATTCCACCTATTTGATGTTGGAGGCCGCTACATGCCTTAAAAGAGTATTTTCTCGCTACGAAGATTTGGATTTTGGTTATACGAATGATCTTTCAAAAGCCCCATATGATGGAGTTCTGGTAAACTATGATTGGAATAGAGCTGCATTATTGTTGAAATTTTTGGAGCATTTCTACAAGTTGACTTTGAGCATTTCTGTTATTCTTGATCCACATCACAAGCTTGAGTATATTGAATTTTCCTTTGATACACTATATGAGGATTCGACACAGTGTTTGCTTATGAAAGAAAATGTAAGAAATGTCATGAATGAGTTGTTTAATGCTTATAAGTCGACGTATGAATCTTCGGGAAGTTCAATTTCGTCTTCAAGTTTGTCAATTCCTAGTTCCTCCTCAAGTTTGGCTTTTAGTATTCCTTTGGACATGGCATCTAGAACTTGTATGCAAGAACGATTTCAAAGGCACAAAACTGGAGGAAGAGGTGATGTTGAAAAGTCGGAGTTAGATAAATACTTGGGTGAAGATCTTGAGACGTTTCGGAAGGAGTTTGATATACTCAGTTGGTGGAAAGTAAACTCACATAGATTTTCGATTCTTTCCAAGATAGCTCGTGATATATTGGCGGTCCCAATTACTACCGTTGCTTCAGAGTCTGCATTTTAGCACCGATGGTCGTGTTCTTGATGCATTTAGGAGTTCATTGTCTCCTAAAATAGTGCAAGCCCTAATTTGTGCTCAAGATTGGCTTCGTATGGATTCTAAGCCAATACATGTCGAAAAAGATTTATACGAAATTGAAACAATTGAGAGAGGTATTTCTATTCGTTCTTTCTACTTTTATATTTATTTTCTACTTTGGAAATACTTGACTTATTAATGATTTTTTTTTTTTGTAGAAATACTCAATTTGGGGATTGATTCAAGTGTTGCTGATATTTGATTGTCTACGATTCCATGACACCATTGGCGATTGGGCATGCTACTATTGTCTATATTTGATTGTCAAGACTATTGATTTTGGATGGATGTAAACATTGAATGATGTGTTCGTTATCTTTTGGTTGATTGTAAAACTTGGATTGTTATTTACTTATGTTATTTTTAATTGTGCATTTAATTGATTGTCAAATGAATGTTATTATTTATTTATTTGTTAGTAATTTATTCCTTCTATATTTTTATTTTATTATTAATTATTAAAAAAAAATAGAGGCAAATTGCCTCTGAATACATTGATTCAGAGGCAAAAATTAGCCTCTGAATCAATGTATTTAGAGGCAAATTCAGCCTCTGAAGACATGCATTCAGAGGCCAAATTCGCCTCTAAATGCATGTATTCAGAGGCAAAAAAATTTGCCTCTGAAAATAATTGATGTTAATTTTTTTTTAAATAAGCAAAAATTCGGGTACCCGATAGTCGGGTACCCGACTAATTTCGGGTAGTCAATATACCTACCCGAAAGTTCGGGTACCCGACCCGAACTACCCGAACCCGCACTACCCGACCCGACGCCCACCCCTAATTCCAACGATGTCCTCTTCAGTAATCTGACCCTTATTGCAAAGAACACCACGAAGAAAACGACGATACTTATATAGCAAATTCGTAGACAGGGATGACCCTCTCGGTCACGATACCCTCGAAACTATCAAAGGCATGAAACTTGAAAATTGCCTCCTCCTTGGTCTTACCAACAAAAGCAACTCCAAATGAGGAGGCCAAAACTTCTTTCCGGTAGTCACCTCCCGCTCGTAGCGGCGCTCCAAATCGGTGAAATCTTTGAGAGCCCTGTCTCTCTCCTCCTTTAACTTCTAGCACTCCTTCTCGTGTCACTTCGCAAGTGCATCCAATCGATCACTTTCTCCCCGCCTCGCCAGGTGCCGATTTTGGGCTAGTGCGTTCAAAGTGAGAGACTACACAAGCAAAATAATGAACAAGTTAACCAACATGCGTGGAAGTTAGACAAATAGAGCAGAAGACGAGTAGAGTGAAGTAAAATAATAAACAACTCACTCGGGCGGCGTCCCCGGCCAACAACTCATCCACCTGCTGTCGCTAAGAGTGCAAAATTGAGTTAGGCCATCGTCGCTCACTATAATCCTTGTGCAGTTCCAAGCCAAGGAAAGGTCAGCAGTGTCCCAATATGACTGTATGCCCTCCACCTGATTCACTCTGGCGGTAAAAATGCCACCACGTGGAACACCTGTGGGAGCCGGTGCCAAAGGAACGTCCCTTGCTCTCTTCGGCGGGGGAGAAACCCCAGAGTGAACTCCGTGGATCAAGAGTCAGAGGCACCAATAGAGGAAGATGGGTGGCCGCCCCCACCCGAACTCGCAGATGCACTAGGTGGTGGGCAGGCCGAGCCTTGCTCGCTATGCTTTCTTTCCTTCGGGGTAGCCCTCCTCAGTGCGACGGTGTCGGCATCCATCTTCTTACCTGCAGAAGAAGGCAAAAACAAAGTAAGAATCAATACATAGAAAAAAAAAAAACAAACATATAATAAAGGAAAACATAAATAAACGTCAATACCAGAGGGGAAATAATGTGTTAAGTGTATAACACGACTAAATACCCCGCCTCCATAAAACTCTCGCGGAGTCTACCAAATTCCGCACAATGCCCATGTAAAATCGGCGAACTACACCAATCCGTAGTGAAACCCCAACCGTCGTCCCGGATGTAAAAAAACTTTTCTTTCCAAGGCCCTTTAGAAGAAATGAGCTCGTCCAAAAAATTACACTCCATACGGTGGCAGAAGTAAAAGTATCGACCGTCATCGGTAGAAGAAGATAGCTCGGCCACACGTCGGACACTAAACAAGGTATGAAAACTATCTAACGTCAAGGGAAGTCCCATCTCACGAAAACGCCGCCGCCAAGCTTCGAAATGCATGAAAGAGTTGGGCGTGAGCTGGCGGAGACAAATCCCATAGCTCTTGATTAACACCACTAAGGGGGTTGAGGAGGGATTGAGAACCCACTGCCGAAATAAGGGGAATAAACCGTGAAATATCCATTGGGGGGTACCTAATCCTCTGCCGGGGAGAGGGAAGAACGAACTTATGCGCGGAAGACACCCTAAATTCCCTCCGTATAAAAGCTAGATGCTCCCGTGTAAGAACACTGTCGCAATTCCCCACATCCACCACACGGGGTCTTTGAGCACCCTGTCCCCTCGAGCGTACCATGTCGTCGGCTCTTAGGGCCATAACTACACTCGGGCGCCCAGCTAACTCGAGAACCTCGGATTCCTCATCCTCACCCCCACTCTCGGAACCCTCACTCCCACTGCTAACCTCGTCATGTTCACCCTCAATCTGGCCGCTATCATCGTGCTCATAGTCACCGGCCTCCCCTCCGCCACGACAAATGTCCAACCCATTTGAGTGAGGTGAATCAAAATCAATCAAGTTCTCCAAATCATCTAAAGAGTCGACAAGACACTTGGGAAAGTTCCTCATCACTGCATCGTGGAAATCATCCCAAATATTTTTTGAGGAACCAAAATTACTCGTCGACAGAAAATTCATCCTCCGCGTATCAAATACGCCTACCGACAAAAAATTACAGGAAGTATGCCCGAACGCGATCGGAGGGCAAGAGGCGTTGCCCAAAACCGGGAGGGGGCGCCCCCTCCCAGCTCGAGGCAGCGCTGCCTCGAGCTGGGGAGGAGGCGACCTCCCCCCAGCCCGAGGCCGCGTTGCCTCAAGCTGGGGGGGAGGGGCGCCCCCTCTCCCGTCTCGGAGCCACGCCTCAGAACCTCATCCCGCGCTTCCGCCGACCCACCACCGCCCACTCATAGTGCGTCGCCTCACAACCCTCACTACCCCTACCAAAATCCTCATCACTAGACATGGCAATACAATGTAGTTGCACAAAGCAAAAAATGCTAAAGAAGGAAATTGTAAGTAAGAGTTTAGTAAAAGAGGAAAAATTTACCTTTGAAAGCCATAAGTGTTGCTTGAGAGTTTGCTCTTGCGGAGGGGGAGGAAGAAGAATGAATGTGGTAAGAGAGGTACGGGAAGAACAATTAATGAATTCCCACCCACCCACCACCAAGTCTTCAATGCCCCAAGTTTCTTTTGGTGAAGCAGTTACTCTCGCCTAGATTACACTGCCGTCCAATGTATTTTGTCCGAGAGTGGGGGTTTGTATGATGTGTATAATAGTAATTATAATTTACTTACAAAGGTATAAGAGTAATTTTCCTGCATATACCACATGATAAATATATGGACCCTATCTCACCATGAAATAACCAAATCACTACAAATATAAGATATATTATTTTTTAAAGGCAAGTTATTATTCACTGATTTGACAACTCATACGAAAATTCTCTCACTAAAACTTGGGGTGCAATGGTATCGAGGCATTTTTTCCCGATTATTCCCTTTACTAAAAACCACTTCCACATCAATTGCTAAACTATTTAAACTAATGCACTTCTTAAACTAGTTACATTAGAAAAAAATTAAGTCAAATATTAAATTTAAAAATTTTAAATGTACCGACAATCGAAATTTAATTGTTAGAGGGTTTGAAGTGACCTAATTAATTGAGTAAAAAACACACAAACGATTTCTTTCGATATTTTCACAATATTTGTGACATGACGGTTGATAAAGGTGCTAAAGTGTTAGTTGTTGGCATGTACACTAGTTGGACTTGAAATGCGTGTTTTGCCTTATTTTTAGTCACACGTTTTTGCTTAGTCAATTAGGTTTAGCTGCTTACAGTTAATTGGTTAATTGTTAGTTATATTGTTAATAACAGTTATCAAGAAGTAATTGCAGTATAAATGAGGTCAACCTCCTCACTTGTAAAGAATCACTTTACTTTCTACAGAATACAGTAGCATTTTTCCTTTCCTCTCTCCAAATTCTCTCTAATCTGTTTACAACCATGGATGCCCACTTTTGTTCTTTGTTTTTCACACACCAACAACGGTACTTTCATTTATGAAGTACTGAACCCCACATCAATATCAAATGAAATTTTGTGTTAAAATTTTCATCATAAATTAAATTTCAATAATAAATATAAAAGGCATTTTTACCTATCGCATTTGACACATATAATGTTTGCGATGTTTATCTATTACACGACAATAATTTAAGTAGAAATCAGTGTAATATTAATTATTAGCTGGGAAAGTATGCCTTGGAAGCTTACAACTAAATGAATGTAGTTATGAACCTAGGTTGTAGGAGATACTACACTGGTACATAAATTTTATGTCTTGACTATATATGATACATGTACGATTACTCTTAAAAATAACTATGTGTTGTACGGTATATTTTTTAATACGAATATACAGATATTTTGTGGTTAATTACGTAAAGAATATATGTTAAAGTATTCAAAATTTTAAAAAAAAAAGAAAAAGAAAAAAATTCCAAATACTTGTCGAATACGTTTTTAGAAGTATTGGATGCAAGAAATGATATTAATTTATATTGTATGAAATTTTGTTAGGGCAAAATGAAAGGAAAAACGAATTGTGGTCATTTGATAATAAAACTAAATTAATGCCTAGATATTCCAAACGTATATTCTATAATTTTCAAGAACTGACGTATCCTACATTCATATCATGTCGTATTTTTGTCTCTTACTCGTGTCCATGAAACATAGTATCCCACAACGTATATCCTTACTGAGATATGTGTCGTATTCTATATTCGTATCATCTCGTATTTATAAGCTCATAATTTTCCTAATAATTAATATAAATCCTTTTTTTATTTCTCCCAAGAAGAAAATTATGCAAACTGTAGAGGGGGTTGGTGTAGGAGTGCCCAAGTTCGGCCCAGAAGTTGACTTACAGGCTAACCCGTACAAAACGCATAAATTTTGGCTAGATTCAGGTCCAATAGAGTATATAGTCGATAAAATCTATTTTTGTCCTCGATATTTAATTTCAACTTTAAAATAGTTTCTGTCTTTTTAACTTATTTTAAATTAGTCACTCTGGCGAGTAATATTTCTATATTACACTTATAAAATTTTTCTATTTTTTTTTTTAACATAAGATTATTTTAGTGCTTCACTTTCCAATTTTATTGCAATTTTGACGTCCCTCTTACATAAGCTTAGAAAATAATAATTATTTTAATTGAAAGAATTTATCATTGACAATTATTCAGACATTTGTGCATATTTAGTTTTAAATTTTATAAACATATTATTATTTTAAAATATATATATATATATGTATATATGGTTAATCGGATGATTAGAAAATATTAAAATGGTAGAAGAAAGTTATGAGAAATTATTGAAAAAAAGAGCGAGAGAAAAAGAGAAATAGAAGTTGAGAAGAAAGAAAAAATGCAAATTAATAAGATAATTTAAAAAATAAAAAATGGCAAAAAAAGTGATGACCTTCAATTGTATAAAAATATAGATAATAATTTGATTAATGACATATCAACATAATTATCCCGAATTTTTTGAACTTCTTGAATTTTTCAAATAAGAGAACGCCCGAATGAATAAGGGGTTTTATATACTCCATTCTTCAATCTTTGGCTGTCATATTTATTTCTTATTTATGCTCTAATTTTAGAAGTTTTTTGTTTAAATATTTTTGCCCTATTTCTTTATCAAGCTTTATCTCTCCAACTTTTTTATTCAAATACTTTTCTATTTTGAAAATTCAGTAAGTTCATTAAATTCACAACAATTATGTTACTATATTATTAATCAAATTATTATCTGAATAATTAATCAATGATAAATTATTCTAATTGCAATGGTTATATTTTTCTAAGTTTGAAAAAGAAGGACCAAATCATAATTAAAAATAAAAAGTGAATGACAAATAATTTTATGTAAAAAGAAAAAAAAAAGAGTTTCATAAGGGTAATATGGGAAAGTCATTTATTGAAGGGACTAATTTAAATGGATTGAAAAGGTAGGGATTATTTTGAAGTTAAAATCAAAAGTCAGGGACTAAAATGACTTTTACCCAGTATATAACTTTGGGAGTGTTTGCGAGAGTTTCTGCTTTTAAAGAAGTGATTTTCGTAGAAAAAGTTGAAAGTTGTAGCAGAATCAAAAATGGGTAGTGTTTGTAAAAAAAACTGAAAAACAGATAAAAGTTAAATTGATAGTGTTTGGGAGAAAAACACTTCTAAAACACGTTTAATTGATTAAAGACCGTTTTGTCCCCATGTATTAAACATATGCTATTTGCCTTAATATTTGCACTTATCTTTTGATTATAAATATTTCCTCAAAAATAATAATTTTTATTTCAATTAGTAACATATTTAATTTTTTACAAAATGATTATAATTTATATTATTAAAATATTCAATACTAGTAGAAGAACTGTATGTAATATAATTGTTCATTCATGAACAATAAATAAACTTACAATATTGACAAAATAATAATTATTTTTTAATTAATCTTAGAAATTTAATTTATATTTTTCTATGATTTAGGATTAATATAATATAATATAGAAAATAAAATAGTAAAATTTTAAAATATTAAACATGCGAAATTATAAATTTTGTTAGTGATAAATTATTCAAATTATTTAAAATTTCTAACATCAACTTTAGATGAGTAATTTTCAAAATACATTAAAAAGGATAAAATCGAATTGAAATAATGAGGGTAAAGTAGTCTAAAAAGAAGTTGAATTTATTTACAAAAAAGCCAAAGCAGCTAGAAGCACCCCCTAAGGTGCTTCCAGCTTTTGGCTTAAAAGTGCTTTCCGTAGCAGTTACAGAAGCAGAAGTTGGCCTCCCAAACACCTCAAAATTGCTTTATAGCATCCACAAGCTGAAAAACGCTTTTTGAAAGCGCGCGCAAACACTCCCTTTGTATTATTGTACTCAAAGATATACATATATATATATATATATAACGCACATACATATTTGTATACTTAACTCATACTTCTATTGTACATAAAATTCTATCACTTTTTATGTGAAACATTACAAATACTCCCTAATTATAATATTCATTCAATAATGAGCCTAATCTATTAGTTTTCGTTAGATTTTCATTAATTTTTTTATGGTGAATTGATCAAAATGTTCTTGTGGGATTATAATTATAATTTTATTTATTTTTTAAAGTTTTGAAAAAAAAATTTGGACTAAGTGGACAATTTGTTTACAACTTTTCAGAATTTTCCATCCACCTCGTTCGATTTTTTTTTTTATATTCTCATATAAAAAAAAGATACAATAAAGACAAAATTGACAACTCCAAGTCTCCATCCAACGGTTACATCATTTCATCAAACATTAAGAGTGTATTGTTAATTTCTCAAATAACAAGAGATATTTATAATTATGTGGACCCTCAAAATTGCTCGTTGTAATTTTATCCTAAAATTTATGATGAGGGAGAGACTTTCATAATGTAAAATATCAACCGGAAATAGTGTCAGTATATATTTTTTTAAATATATATATTTTATTGCTACGCTCAAACATTAAAGAATATTTATGCAATTAGGGTTAGTACAGTTTGGTTCACTTTAAAATGTTACTGTTTTTCAGAAGAGTTACAAAAAGAATATAATGCAAAAAAGGAACTATTTGCTCTTGTTGAGAGTCGAACTCAAGACCTCCCGCTTACTAAACGGGTGCTCTAACCAACTGAGCTACAAGAGCTTTGATGCTGAACTTTCAGACTTTATCAATTTCTTCGGCGCTTCAATTTTTGCTGAAGTTCTAGCCTTCTACAGGACAAAGAGCATATTGTTCCACTGAGTTATTTAAAGTAAGGGGCGTAAATGATTGGATTCAAGTCGAGTAGAACACATTATTGTTTAAATTTTTTTGAATTATATCGAGTTTTAAAATTTGTTTGAATTTGATTCGATTATTGTTCTAATCGAGCTTTAATTGGATCAAACACGAGTTGGGCTCGAGTAATTTTGATATGTTTAAGTATACTTTATTATTTTCACACTAATGGAATCGAGCTCTCCAAGCTCAAAAGTTTGCCGAACAAAATGTTTTGTTCAAGTTTGGTTTGTTAAGTTTAACAAATCGAGTTCAAACGAGTTTTATCGATCGATTTTAATTGAGTATCGAATAGTTTGGTTATTTTTTCAAGCCCTATTTAAAAGTTCCATTATCTATTTTAAATTAATTGTTCCACTAATTAGTCCACTAAAAACTTTCTAAAAGTGTTCAAATTTAGGAATTATAAACTATTAGATGTGATATTCTGTAATATTATGGTTAAAACTAAAACAAATTTCGTCCTATTTTAAGAATAACAAAAATAGCTTTTTTATTTTATAAACTCTTATGATCTTAAAATTATTAAATATTTTATGACATCTTACAAATTTTATTAGAATTTGCTCTAACATTAATATTGTTGCGCGCCTTTGAAATAATATATGTTTGAGATTTAAGTAATTATAAGGCGTATAAATCCATCTTCACAAGTCCATAAAGTAGTTCTCAAACAAAATAATTAAACAAAATATATATTGTAGAAATACTGTAAAAATCTGACCACGGCCCATTTATGATTATTGTTTTATTTTTTAACTTATTGTTAAATTAATTATATATTAATTATTAATTAACATTATAACTAATAATTAAGTTTAATTATATATTATTAATATTAATATTAATTAATTATTTTTTTAGAATTTCAAATTATTAATTTTAAATTATTATTTATAATATATTAATTATTTTTACTAAATAAGTATACTTAAATTTTTAATAATTAATAAATATATTTATTAATTAAATATGACTTATAATATTACACTGTGTATAAAAAATATATTATAAAATTAGTGATAATTAAATTATAATAGTGACCGCCAGTCCCATATGTATGTCGTTGGTATTGATGTCGAGGTCTTTTTCTTAACCAATCGATTCTGTTGGCTCATTTTATTTTTAAATTATGATTAACAACTATATTATCAAATTTTTAATAATTAATAAATATCTTTATTAATTAAAAATAGCCTATAATATTATATTATGTACAAAAAAAACTATGATAAAATTAATTATAATTACAAATTCTAATAATGCTTGCCAATCTCATCAATGTGCCGTTGAGATCTCGTTATCACATGCTCTAAAGAAAAATACTTAGTGCCAATGCTAGAGGCACAATATTATCAAATTTAGATTATGTTGATTAACAACTACGATTATCAAATTTTTAAGAAAAACAGAAAGACCTCGACAACTTATTAAAAATTTGATAATATAGTTTTTAATTGTATTTTAAAAAATAAATGAGACAACAGAATTGATTGGTGGAAAAGAAAAGACATCAACACCAATACCAACGACATACATATGGGATTGGTGGTCACTATTATAATTTATAATTATCATCAATTTTATAATATGTTTTATTTTTTGTACACAATGTAATATTATAGGTCATATTTAATTAATAAATACATTTATTAATTATTAAAAACTTAATTATAATTATTTAGTAAAAATAATTAATATATTATATATAATAATTATAAAATTATAATTTAAAACTTTAAAAGAATAATTAATTAACATTAGTTTTAATTATATATAATTAAACTTAATTATCATAATATTACATTTCACCAAAGACGGGACTTGAAGTCCCATCTTTGCCTACTTTCGAAAATATTTCAAAATCACCCAATTTTCGAAAATTTTATTTTATTTTTTTTGCATTTTTTAAATAATTTTACCCTCATTTGGACCAATCATATCAAGACACAAGAAAAAAAAAATCACTTTTGGCTACATTTTAATAACTATGATTGAAAATCATGGTAAATAATAAAGTGGCATAGACAATTATTATATATATATATATATATATAAATATATAAATCACTTAAGCCCGTTTATTTTGATGTATAAACCTGAATAAAGAAAATAATATATAATATTATAATGTTTACTTTATTGTACGGGGGGTCGGTATAAAACCAAGAGCATGTGCTATTCACTATTGCATTAGATGACGTATACCACCTTTAGAGGTAGTATAAGTTATCCCATGATTAATACGAAGCTGGCCCTCGACGAAAATATCCATTGTACCTTCGGTCCCAAGGTGAAAAATTTTTCTAAAATTTTTCCCAACTCATCGTCTAAACATTGAGCAAAAGAAATAGTTTACAGTAATAAAAAAAACTTAAAACAAAAAGATAAAAAAACGAAAAGCTTAGATTAAAAAAAATTGCATTATTAGTCAAGACAAAAGAGGTAATATACATTAACTTACATTAAGCACAAAACATTTTTAACCTGGAGAGTAAGCTCACCAACTTCGACTTCGAAGGAAATCGAGTTCCAGTATGCGATTTTGCTCGTTCAAATTAGGGATTCGAGGTGAATTCGGGAGAAAAAATTTTGTCTATTAAATTTGGTTTTAGAGGGCTAAAAGGTAATTTTCCTACCTAATATATGTGTATCTATCTAAGTAGACACTTGACAAAAATTATCATATTTAGTTAATACATATAAATAAATACCTTACAATTAATACATAATTTTTTTAATCATTCATTTAATTTAAAATAATCCTATCACTCATTGAATTTGACATTCGAAATTGTTGGAAAATAACAATGGTAATACATAAATCAAATATTCTCGCATAGAATATGTAATCTCTATGTGCACGTTATATAATCAATATACACATTAGCACATAATCGTGGATCGATTAAACCTATAGCAACGGAAAGTATGTCAATCCACGTATCCGAATTTGACTCGTCTACAAGCTCATGCCTCAATTGGATCATGAACACATCGTCTTGCTCGTTCTTGAAGATTACCCCACGTACATTATCAATATCCTTTGAGATCTCCCCACGTTGGATCTTGCTCCAAATATTGTGGAACTCACGAATACGCCTTGCTCGCCTTGGTGGATTACTACCAGAGTAATCCACTCATTTACACACCCTAAACCCTCGGAGACTTTTGGTGATTCTCCAAGAGAGAATAGAGAGAGCTATTTGCGTGAGGCTTTGAGAGAATATACATCGAATTCGAAAAACGTACATGTTTGGTTCTATAGAAGCACCCTATTTATAAGTGTGCACAAGAGGAGTCCAATCTCAATACAAAGTATAGGAGACTACAAACTCTTTACTCAAGAGGAGTCCTCCCTAACCACAAGTTTGGGGGACTTCAAACTCTTGAAATATGTATGTATATTTAACATCTCCTACTCATACATATTTGACATAGCCTCCTCAATTGAAAATTTCTCATCTCCCATCCCTTTTTTCATACAGGGAATAAGGCGTGCGAGCAAGCGAGAAGAACGAAATGTGAGGAGAGTGATATTTAGTCACCACCAAAGCTAACATAACTCTTCAACTCCAAAAAACTCGCTATGTACCCCAAACCTTGTGGTCGCACTTAATCAAGCATCTTTAGATCCCTCAATAAATAGATCATGCTTAACTCACTCAAGTATGTATCTATGTTCATGACTAGTTGGACATTTTTCAACACAGTTGCACGGGCTATGAACCATAGAAACACAAGTGCGTTACCAACTTAGTTCTTTCTCGGCCTCTCATACCAATCAGCTTGGTCTTGACAGCTTTCCTAGACATGCTCCGACAGACCGGATCACACTTGGCCATTGGATGACATGCTAAAGCAGCATCATCAAGCTTCCACCTCATGACATGGTCCAGAGTTCCAAAGGGTACAAGAAATAATATGGGCTCACACAGTGACGAAATAGGGATTCAGTCACTCCTCATAAGAGGTCAGCTTAAAGCACATGTAGTACGAATACATGTTATGATGGAGCTCCCACTCAACTTGGGCATGTCACGGCTCTCAACATCATATGAACCTAAGTCCAGTCGCTATCCAAGCGCCTAACTTGCGTACTACCAGACAACCACCCTCTTAATGCCTTCTAGTAGTTCGCACATTCAACTCGAAAATAGGCCTTTTATGAAGTTCGGACATACTTCATAATCGATCAAATATGTGATCTCATCTTAGCTTCTGTAGCCAAGGCGACTATTCATTATACATTGTCCTTCCCCACTTCTCAAGTGCGAAGGTGATCATTCACATGACTCACTAGTGCGAAATGATCTTTCAAGTCTCATCCTGCTCGCTATCGCAGCGCCAGGGCGGTTACCAGTCTGAGAGGGCCAATCAAGGCCTCATAACATTTCATAATTCAGTACCAATCTAATGTTCTCACAAGACAAGTTCTACATGATCCTTACTAACATGCCTTCATCAATGTCGAGGCTTGGTAAAAGGGATGAGCGCTCATACCGCTCGTAGAACATGTTTGAGAACAATTGATTATGCGCATGTCTCATCAATAATATATGGCATCTGTATACTAGGTCCTCCAACAATACTTGGCGCCAAAAAATATACATAGTTTGGCTATGTGCATCACATGTGCATCATGACCAGATAGTCTTTAGTATGATCTTGGATTACTATCATAGATATGTTGTTGATCACTTTATTGCATCACGATATGTGCATCAAGGATCACTTTGATATCTACTCACCATTCTAATTATTGAGCACAGGACTAGTTGTGCACACATATTGCGCATCAAATATTCTACAGCGCTCACGAGCACAACATTTCTTTTCTTCTTTCATTTTAAAGCATCCCCTTTAACTAAGAATACCGTGGTTATGGAGTATCAATTAGGATAGTATGATACGTACACAACTTTAGTATTTGAACACTAATTATGCATCGTACTCGCTCCTATGTCCATGTGAATGACTGCCACTCTATTTGGCGATATCTCCACATCACTTCTAGCCATCAAACTTATTCGCCCGCATCGGAGTGAGAGCTAATTCTCTCACAATTTTGACATATCTGGTGATCATCGTTAAGCCCATCAAATAATAGCTCGATGGAATCGATATTATCACTATCTGGACAATAATTCAAATTATAAATGGAGCTTGCAAGCACCAAACTTACGCTTGCCCACAACTTGAATTAACTAGAAGATCCACATGATCATCATGTCAATTACTTAATTGGATATGTTAACTATCATCAGCTAGGAACACCTATGTGAAAGTGGCGAATAGTGGTTATGGGGAATTCAGACAAATCTCACCATCAAGGAAAATGTCTCAAAACTATACCCTCAAGTGGGCGTAAATATTTCGCCGTCAGTTGACCTTTATACTTATAATAAACTATTTACTTTGCATTTGACCTTTTAGAAACCACATGTTTCAAAATGATCTTGCATATAGATAGAAGATGAACTTTGTTCTTAGTCATTAGGCTTATAAATTTCCTTTAAGCACTTGTCCACTGGAAGTGTTACGTGAAGTCAATTCTTGACTCATCAATATCCATCAAATAATTGTGGAGGATACCCATTCAGTCTCATATAGACGGGGGGGAACATTATTAATGTTCACTCCTTATTTGTGGATTTTGAAATCCTTTCTCTAGTCAGACACTCCTATTGACTTTTGAGTCGCTTCGATTATCTCTTGCAACTAAAGATGAATAAAATATCATCATTGCAGAGAAATGGGTGCATCTTTTGAGAATCTTTCACTCTCATAGTTAAGACTCTATTGACCTCACGGATCTCAAAAAGGTTCCTTCTTAAGGAATCTATATTGCATGACTAATTTCTCCATTAACCTTTTGTTCATATCTTGCCAATTCAGTAGGTACATGCCATATGCTTGCTACTATATTAACAAGAGTTGGAGAACTTCGTAGAGGCTCTTTATTATGTTGTAGGCTGCCATTCGAAAATTGCATCTACCCTAGCGAAATACAAAATGGTCTTGCGCATTTAAGTTCAAGACATTTTTAGAAATGTTAGATTCTTTTCCTATTGCAAGCTCATATAGCATAACCTGCTAAGAGGTTAGAATCATGATTCGTTTGTATTTTTATGTTCCTTAGTATTTGTCCAACATAATCAGACATGATACTTTCCCTCCTTGTCAGCACATGGAATAGTTCACATCCTTTAGTTCTCTACCCTTGTCCAAAATCGCTGAAAATAGCGCTTTTCAACTAGTGAGAAAGGTGCACTGATCAATAGCGTGAGAAATACTATTGCATCATTTCATGCCTCATACTCATAAGTCCCCATTCATTTATTGCACAAGTTTTAGTGGTTTGATAAACCCTTCTTATTTTCCAACAAACTCTTTCTGCTAGGAAAAATTTTCAGTCAAGAGTATCTTTTTAGCGAGTGAACCAAGTGGCCTCCTCTGGCTAACATAATCTTCCTCCGGGAGGTTGTTTTAGCGAGTGAAGGTGATTTTTTCTAGCTAACATGGCCAATATCTAGGAAGAATAACCTTTAGCGAATGAACCAAGTGGCCTCCTCTAGCTAACATAATCTTCCTCAGGGAGGTTGACTTTAGCGAGTTAAACCAAATAGTTTGTTCTAGCTAACATGGTCATTCTCAAAATTCTATATGCCATAACATAAAAAATGAAAGAAGAAATGTAAATGCATGGCAGTAAAAAATGCATTTAAGATGGATAAGCCACAACACAAAAAATGTCTTAAGAGTGCTCTTAGCACAATTAGACTATATCGGGTAACTAGTGCCTTTTGTACAACTCTTTAGAGTAGCTCCATTGCTTTTTATATGACTCTTGAAGAGTACAAATCATCAATTAATGAGCGTGGGGTGGCACTTCCAAAATGCCTCCTCTTGTGCGCTATGCCACAATATTTCTATACTAGTGCACAATACCGATAATAGTCATTTTGCTCAATCTCGAATTATATGTGCTAGGTCTTGCCATATCTATCATCCATCTAAGGAAAGAATTGGAGACCCTAGTAAAGTTAATGAGAGAGCATTTATTAGTCACACTTCCTCTCAGTTCAATTACAAGTGGAGTAATTAATTTTTTATAGCACTATGACAATTGTTGGTGTCACTTGCTTTAGAAAAAGTGATACGATTATCACCTCGT
This sequence comes from Sesamum alatum, assembly GCA_034509735.1. Classification (NCBI taxonomy): domain Eukaryota; kingdom Viridiplantae; phylum Streptophyta; class Magnoliopsida; order Lamiales; family Pedaliaceae; genus Sesamum; species Sesamum alatum. The sequence continues at coordinate 4,507,465 of JACGWO010000005.1, forward strand.
GGATCAAATTTTTCAGTCTTGCACTTATCATGCTACTCTTTGTTTGATCCAACAACACTTTAGTTAGTTCAACATGAGCAACAAGTGCATTACTTTTGTGTTTCAACTGAAAAAAAATCAAACCTCAAGTTTGGCGATTTCTTTAGTTGAACACATGAATATCCATAAGTTAGCTCAATTAGCAACTTAATGATAAGTGAGCTCATATTCAAGAATAGAGCTTGACAACTCTCCAATGAGATTCTTTAGTTTGCAGCTTAACCAATAAAAGCGCAAATATTTTCTTGATCCACCATTAATTGTCAGCGTCTAAGTCGCGACAATATTAGGCAATTATCCATCTCAATATTTAATAGACTCAAAAAATGGTGAGTTAATCTAAGATCTCTAGGTGTGCGCAAAAAATATAGTACTGTTCTTATACTCTATTCAAGATCCAAGTAAATTATTTATTATTTCTTTATACTAGTGGAATCAAAAATTTTGCAACACGGCTAGTGTTCATCTCCCACTGAGAAAAAAGTCATAATAAACTATTTACTGATCATGAATAAAATAACTCTATGTCCAAAAAAAAGGTTACGTGCATGCCATATGCGATATGAATAAGAAAAATAATAAATAGCCCCGCATGGGCTACACTAACATTTGATACATCATTTTGAGATAATTTGGCTCTATGGTGGTAAATACCGAAACATATCCCCAAAAAAATAATACATGTCCTCCAAAAATCGGCCTAAAATTACATTTTTAAAAAAAAAAAACTAATTACATTGATATAACACCTACTACATTATGCTAAAAAAAATTACATCCAAGGCCTACTACATCAATCTAAAAAAATTAGGGATTCCGCATTAATTACCACCATATCACAAATTATCTCCACAAATAATAAGATACTCACATAATACATGAGTAGCCAAATGTTAATGTCCATATATTCATAGCACAAAATCATATTTCACATATTCTATAAAATTGCAATAAACATATATCATTACATAATTACCTAGGTATGCATTAATATAATAGGAACACTTATTAGCATATTTGAACCACAAAAAACATGCTGGTATGAATTGCAATCACAAAAATATTGCAATTAAAATAATCATGTTTAGGAATTGCAATCACATAATATTACAATAATAAATAATCATATGGCATCAATTGCAGTCACAAATATTGTAATAAAAAAAGACACATTATTTTCTAAATCATACTTCAATTTTCTACAACACAAAAAAAGGAGAAAATATGTTGGAAAATGGTGAATGATAAATTAAAGGATAAATCGTGACAAGTGATTGGTTACGATGTGTGACACATAACGGACTCGTGATAGCTTGTGACAGCTCGTGACACGTAGATGATGGTTGATGGGCCCCAATCATCATCCGGTCGTGTCTGATCAACCTAATGGGTGTATCCTTTGGTTGAAATGATATGTCCATTGGGTGAAACCCTTTGGATGAAATGACGTGTCCATTTGTGTGAAATGGTATGTCCTTTGGATAAAAGGATGCATCCATTTGAGTTAAATGGTATGTCCTTTGGATTAAAGGATGCATCCATTTGAGTTAAATGATATGTCCTTTGGGTGAAATGATGCATCCATTCGGTTGAAAGGTCATAACTTTTCAAAGGCATCTTTTCTGATTGGACATATCCATACGAAACACCTTTCCAACTCCTATAAATAGATCTCCCATTTTCATTTCATGGTATTATTCAAGCATTCAACTATTCATAGCATTCTTAAGCATACAAAGCATTTTAGAGTTTAGCAAGAGAGTTTCAAGATATCATTTGGTTCGCCGTTTCTCAAAGTTTGCAGTGCTGCTACTTTGAGATATAAAGTCGTTGTATCTTGGGAGACAAATTGCCAATTCCGTGAGCACCAGAGCGGGGCAATAATTGTCTTAAAGATAAAGAGTCTAACTCTTGCCTCGACTTTGTAATACACAATTTTCCGCACTATCTAACTCATTCATTCATTACAAAATATAAGTATTCAGATTTAAAAAAAATAATCTTTTCAACAATTTGGAAAGATCGCCCCATCAAATATAAATTGTCAGGAAAAAAAACCATTTTTTTTACTGAGAAAACGAATTTTCAGAAAAAACTGAAAAAAAATGCAGCCAAACAAAGCATTAGCCGCGAGCCAGCCATAAGCTAGCCATGAACAACAGGCTCGACTTAGCTCGGCTTGGCTCACAAGCCAACCAAGAGGCATTAGACTCTACACCCAATTGGCGCCCAATCAACGCTTAATTGGTGCCGAATCAACGTCCAATTGGCACCTAGTCAGCCATCATGGGACCCACACCCAATTGGCGCAACATCAACAACCAGTTAGCACGTCTCCGGCGACTTCACCGGCCGATTTCCGGCGAGATTGAATTTTCTGGTGAAAAGTTAAAAATTCATATCTAATTCATTTTAAATCCATTTTCGATGATTGAAACACTCGAACCTCTTTTCATGCTCCACAATATAGAATAAAAATTATTTGATAAAAAACACATAATCAGGTTCGAGTTTCTGCTCAAAGAAAATAGATTTGAAAACTAGAGTTTGATTTTCCTCACAAACCACTCATTCGATTTTCACTAAATATTAACCACGTGATCTCCACAAATAGATCTACATATGGTGGAAAAAACAACGAAAAAACTCATGCTTTCATGGTGAAAATAAATTTTCGAAGAAAACAAGTATATAGAAAAGCTTTCGCGATTAATCAGGCAAATCAAGCGATACTAAGCCGTAGGGGCTCTGATACCACTGTTGGAAAATAACAATGGTAATACATAAAACAAATATTCTCGCATAGAATATGTGATCTCTATGTGCACGTTATATAATCAATATACACTTTAGCACATAATCGTGGATCGATTAAACCTGTAGTAGCGTGAAGTATGTCGATCCACGTATTCCGATCTGGCTCGTCTACAAGCTCATGCCTAGATTGGATCACGAACACATTGTCTTGCTCGTTCTTGAAGATTACTCCATGTACATCATTAAGATCCCCACAAACATCTTTGAGATCTCCCCACGTTGGATCTTGCTCCAAATATTGTGGAACTCACGAACACGCCTTGCTCGCCTTAGTGGATTACTACCAGAGTAAGCCACTCATTTACACACCTTCAACCCTCGGAGACTTTTGGTGATTCTCCAAAAGAAAATAGAGAGAGCTATTTGCGTGAGGCTTTGAGAGAATATACATCGAATTGAAAAAATGTACATATTTGGTTCCATAGAAACCCCCTATTTATAGGTGTGCACAAGAGGAGTCCACTCCTAATATTAAGTATAGTTGACAACAAACTCTTTATTGAAGAGGAGTCTTCCATAACCATAAATTTGGAAAATTTTATACTCTTGAAATATGTATGTATATTTAACAGAAATAAACGGGGTCTTTTGGTATTAACGCTTAAAGTTAGTCCCGCGATTAGAAGGTGATGACAAATTGTTTAATTAAAGTTTAAAATGATTGTGAGGTAGAGACGTATCTTTGTCTCTTTTTTCTCCAACACTGTACCAACCAGCTCACCATCCCTATACTTTATTTTATTTCATAATAAATACTGACATTTTGCCAGACCTAAATGACGTTTTTAATTTTAATAATATATTTTTGTACTATTCTCTCTCTCCTTTTCCTAATGCGCTTCTTGTTATGAGGTAAAGATACTCTTACACTAATGATACATACCATCCAACGCAACTTAATTATTTATCTTAAATGGATTTCAATTTTAGGGGAGAATTTGGACAAAGTAGTTCGAATGACTCAATTTAAAAATAATTTAAAATTTATTAATATTCAACAAAATAAAATTTATAATTAGAATTGAAGTATTTAAAACCCGTTAATTTTTACAATTTTCTAAAATGATTGTCATAATTTCAAATCATTCAATTCAAATGCAGTCTTATCTAATAGAGAGTTGGGATTGGTTATGGGAGAGTTCACAAAACAAATTATCTTCTTCTAAATGGTAAAAATTAAAAAATTAAAATAAAATTTAATGTAAAAGTAAAAATTGAAAGTATTTGTAATTAGTAGCAAAGATAAAAATGTTTAAAATTTGACTATTTGGTGAAAGAATATAAAAAGTGGAGATTGTGTGTAAATAATCTAAAATTATTTTTAAAATAAATGTAAAAAAAGTTCGAGTATCCTCCTCCCTGCTTTTGGCTTTTAAGACACACTAACTTTAATATTCTTTTAATTAAAAATTAAAACATTATTTTGAGTAAAGAATACAAACACTCTCCTAGATGTCAAATAATTAATGGGTGTCTACAGACCGAGGGGGTTTCTCTCAAAGTCGAATTTCTAAAGTTTGTTATCCGTTCCATTTTCTGAAGTCTGACTTAAATGTTATTTTCACTATTGCAGTCACAGATAAGCGGCATTCTAACAATCGATATGTCAAAGTGCATAAATGAAATTCTGAAATTCAGAAATGGAAGGGAGAAACGAACTTCAAAAATTAGACTTGCATCATTTGTGTTATAGAATTTATTTTGGTATTATTTTTGTTAGTATTTTGTTATTTTGCATTAAATAAATAATTAAGCGCTAATAAAGCTCGTCTCTAGTGACAACTGATATGGATGACGAGACTTGAAGACTTAAAGTCTTTAATGATGCTAATAAATCATAATATTGTTTATTAATAAAAAAATTAATATACCTTTGAAAAAATCCATCTTCCAAATTTCAAGGAAGCGTGTGACGCGAGGACGGCTTCAACGCGGCAGAGACATAAAGTCTCCAACGCTAAATATCCAACTGTCAGTAGTGAGAACTAATATGAATGTCAAGACTATACGAGAATTCAAGTCTTTAATGATGCTTAGAATATTCAATTCGTTAATTTTGACAACTAACAACTGATAACTGACATGGACGCAGCTCAGAAATCAAAATGAGAGAGATGTGTGATGTAGTCATAATAATCATATCAGGGTTGATGCATTGAGGGAGAGAGATCGAGATGGGCGACGAAGGGGAGGTATTATATATATAATAAAAAAAAAGAATTTTAATTAAAATAACTATTCATTATATATAATTAAATATTAACTATTATTTAAAACCTTAATCAATAATTAATAAATAATTAATTTAGAAACAAAATAAAAAGTAAATGGGCGTGGTCGACCATATTTTTATAAGTGTACTGCTTTTGCGTTACACTTATAAATTTTATTTTATATAATATCTCTCCCTTTGGTCGCCCATCTCCATCTCTCTCCTTAGTGTATCAACCCCGATATGATTATTATAACCACATCAACCCCTCTCTCTCACTTTGATTTCTGAGCTGTGTCCATATCGGTTGTCAGTTGTCAAAACTGACGAACGAGCTGAATAGTCTAGCATCATTAAAGACTTGAAGTCTCGTCCAGTCTTGTCGTTCATATTAGTTGTCACTACTGACAAGCTAAATATTTAGCGTTGGAGACTTTACGTCCCTGCCGCGTTGAAGCCGTCCTCGCGTCACACACTTCCTTGGAATTAAGAAGATGGATTTTTTCAAAGGTATATTTAAATTTTCTTATAAAAAGGAATATTCTGATTTCTTAGCATCATTAAAGACTTGAAGTCGTACCTACTCCAGATGTTGGTACGGACAACCAAAATTATGAACTTCATGACCCAACGGGAATATAGTTGGTCGTTGATTTGTCCATGTCACAACATGGAGCAGGTACATCCCGCTCGCCAAAGGGTGAATTCGATGATCAAGATGACGAAGATAGCTTTGACGAGGTTGAGACCGAGGAAGAGATTTATCGAGCGTTCAGTGCGTAGTGACCTTATAAATGTGTAACGAAAATACCTTAATTAATTAGTTTAAACATTGTATTAATATAACTTTGAAAATGTGTATTAATTTTTTTATATACATTAGTTAAACATTGTATTAAATTTATTATGTTGTAATAAAACAAAATAAATTTTAAAAATTGGCATGGTCAATATATATGACGATCGTTCCTATTACAGTTACAAGTTTTCAGGTAGGCGCCAAATGAAAAAATATGTGTGGAAAATTTGAACCTAGGAACGGTCACTGTATTCCCATGATCGTTCCTATTACAATTACAAATTTTCAATTAGGCTCCCACTGAAAAATGGGTGGAAAAATTGAATTACGAACGGTCAGAATAATTGAGTAACCATTCGAGTTGTAGGTCCAAAATTTTGTTTCAACACCCAATGAAAAAATGGTGGGAAAATCCAATTGTGGAGCGGTTATTTTATATCAAACCGTTCCTAATATAAATTGGTCCAGACCGTTCCTATATATAACCACTACCGTTCCTAAGTTATTATTATAATAAACCATTCCTAAGGTAATATACAAACGTTTCAAATTGTATTACTAGAATGTGTATTTTACCTAATTGTGACGATATCTCAACATCCGTGAGCCGGATTGACACAATTGTTAAACACGTGCAAGATTATAAATAAGATTTCATATGTAACGGTCAAATTTTCAATCAGATGGTTGGAATGAAGGATGCAATGGTTCTTATGATGACGAATACTGACCGAAAACGATATCTCGATATCTGCACACCAAAATTTTTCAAAACCACATATGATGTATTATTTTGTGTGCTACATCATATCTAACGGTCTGATTAGAATTTTGACTGTTTGATTAGGCGATACAATACAACAATATAAGATGCTAGTTACGTCTGTGAAATACTAACAAACTTAAATATACCAATATACTTCATATTGTGAACATGTGTATGATTTAGGAAAATTATTTTATATGTTTAAATTCTTTGAATGGCCAATTGTATACATTTCTTTGCTCGTACACGTGTTTGTAACGTAGTTTTCTTAATTTATATTTATTATCTAGAAAAAAAAGAATAATATTTGAATCACAACTAGGAACGGTCAAGATGGAAATAGGAACGATCACTAGTGATAGATCACCAAACGACGCCGTTTCCCGATTTAGGAATAGTACTAGGAACGGTTTGAATATTAATTAACCGTTCCTATGAGTTTCATTACCAGTACAAGATACTAAAACGACATCGTCTCCAAATCAAAACGACGTCGTTTATTGACATTAGGAATAGTACTAGGAACGGTCGTAGCGAAAAATGACGATTCCAAAATACTAATATAAATTGCACACTTAGCAGATCCCCCCCCCCCCCCCCCCACCCTCACTTTTCCTGCCTCTCTCTCTCTCTCTCTCTCTCTCTCTCTCTCTCTCTCTCTCTCTCTCTCTCTATCTCTATTCCGCCACCACCACCATCGCCACCGCCACCAGCGCCAGTGCCTCCGCCATCCATCGTTGATGCTGCCAGTGCCTCCACCATCCACCATCCACCATTGACGCCGCACTGCCAGCGCCTCGACCACCACCATCAACCTGCCGTCACCGCCAACAGCACTACCAAGTAAGGTTTCCAACAACCCTTTTTATTTATTTATTTTTTGTCTAATTATTTTTGAAATTGAATGTAAATTTTGTAATAGTATGTAATGTTAGGGGATTTATGTGGAATTTTTCTGTAATTTTTGGTATTTTTTTGAATTTTCTATAATTTCTAGAAATTGCAGTGTAAATTGTGTATTTTCCGTATTTATGGAAATTGTGATGTAATTTCTGTATTTTCTGTAATTTCCTATAATTTTGTGTAATGTGTGAATTTTCTATATATTCTGTAATTTCTGTAAATTGTGTATTTTTTGTATTTATGGAAATTGTGATGTAATTTTAGTATTTTCTGTAATTTCATGAATTAATTATGAAATTTCTGTAATATAGGATATTTTCTTTAATAACTAGAATAATTTCTGGTAATTTTGTGTAATTTTTTGAAAAAAAAAACTGTAAATTAAATTATTTTTTCTGGAAAAAAATTGTAAATTCTGTAATATTTAAAAAAATTCTGACATTTTTATGTATTTATTGAAATTTTTCTGTATTTTTTCTAAAAAAAAAAACTATAAATTCTGTATTTTTTTCTGAAAAAATAAAAACTGTAAATTCTTTAAGTTTTAAAAATTTTCTGTAATTTTAAGTATTTTTTGAAAAAATTCTGTAATTTTCTGAAAAAAAAAAAACTGGAAATACTATCTTTTATTCTGAAAAAAATATATGTGCATTCTGTATTCTTTAAAATTTTCTGTCATTTTCTGTGATTTTTTTTGGAATTCATGTGAAATTATATATAATATTTTTTAAGGATATAGGAAAATATATGTACTAATTATCATAATATAAATCATATATTCGAGAAGAATTTTGGGATTTAGTATAAGAATATAGGAAAATAGAAGGATTTAGTGTAATTTTAGGAAAGAATTTTGCGATTTAGTATTCATTGTAGGGAAAATTTCAAAAAAAAATTGGGATTTAGTATCCATTTATTAGATTAATTTTGAGATTAAGTATACAATTTTAGGATTTACATTACATAATTATTTTAAAAAAATTAGAAAATTATCATTATTAAAAAAAAATTGATACTTACATTTTGTTTTTTAAATTCATACCACTAATATTATGGAAAAACATTATAGATCATGTCTGGTCGGGATTTGCCTCTTCGAGGAGGTGGCCATACTCGTGGCTGTGGTCGTGGCCCATCCGTTCCACCATCGATGGTTGCTGCTTCCCAGGTTGGGGAAGCAACATTTCGACTACAAGAGGTAACGTCCTCTTTTACGTTTCTTGTTCTAAATTCTATGACCTCCATGTTGTGTTTTATTGAACATGAGATACATTGAATGCCCAGGAGAATCAAGGGCACACCCCTTGATCCGTTTATGTATGATGCATGCTTTAAATTCCATTTAATTTATGCTTTGCAATTTTATTATGCAATCATTCGCGCTTCCACTATTCGCGCTTCTCTCCCAGGCCGATCCGCTCGCGTTTCAATGGTATCAGAGCCCGGTTCGGTGTATAGGCCTAGAATTCTATGTGCTATACATGCTTAAGCATGATCAACGTGTTTTATTTTACGTTTGAAACATGTTTAGCGTAGATCTTGATTGGCGTTTAATTTTGCATGGGATTTTGGATCTTGGATTTCTTGAATATGTAAATACATGTTCCTGGGTTAAATTTGTCTTGTGGTTCAGAAAATTGCATGAAACAGTCGAAAAAGGGTGAAAAACGGTGAACCGACAGCAGCAACACGTTGGCCGCGCGCGCGTGCAGGCAGGGGCCTGCGCGCCCAGCGTGCGCCGATAGCGCGTGCGGCATGCGCGGCCGCCTGCGCTGGGCGCTTGGCTGGGCCGGCGGTGTCATTTTCCATTTTCTCCTGGTTTTTGGCTCGTTTTCTAAACTATTTTATTTGAATTATTTTTCTGATATTTTCTACATTTTTCTGAATCTGTTGACTTGGAATATTTATTTTTGAGATTTAGAATTTCCTAAAATAAATATTGCTTTGTTGATGAGGAAAGGGTTTCCTAACAAGATTTAATTCTTGCAATGGTTGCACTAATGATCAAAATTCAAGTGTAAAATTTCGCATTAATTTCTGCATTTTATGATGTTGGACATTATGGTTATTTTATAGCAAGAGCATGAGTAGATCTTGACATGTATTAATATTGCACAAATATTGGATTTTGGGATTCTTGAATATATGGGCATATTCTTGAATTGATGGTGTTTGTTTACGGCACGTGCGTTCTTACTTTAACAAGAAATTAAACAATGTTTAGTTGAAGGATCTTTGTTGAAGAGTCGGTGCAGAGCAGATTACCCGTAAATTTGACAGAATAATGGAGGAAATCAAGGGCTTGAATGAGGAAGCATATAATTGGCTGCAGAGGATTAACAAGAGCCAATAGACATTATCACATGATGGTGGTTGGTGAACAAGCATACTTACAACAAATATGTTTGAGTGCATAAATGGAGTTCTAAAGGTGCAAGACGCCTACCGATAATGGCTATTGTGCAGATAACTTTCTCTCGATCTGTACAATACTTTTGGAGCGCACCACTCGTTGTATTAGAATGATGAATTTCAACCAACAGTGAGGTGATTATGCTTTCAGACTATTTGAGGCTCGCCAAGTTGAGGCTATACATCACATCGTGCAGATGTTTGATTATAATCAACAATCTGCATCAATTTTGACATTAAGCTTGATAGGCCAGGGTTTTCACACGTACGTCGTGAAATTGAAGCATCATCAGTGTTCATGTGGCAAATGGGGTAGTAATGGAATTCCTTGTTCTCATGCCATACAGACATGTCGTCATTTTGGGGTAAATGCTTATAACTTTGTCCCTTCACATTATGGTATTGAAGCATATAAGAGGACATACGAAGGGAGGTTTGAGCTAGTATGAGGGGAGGAGTATTGAGATCCTGTCCATTTCGAATTTGTGCATAATATGGCACTACGCATTCGTCGAGGTCCGAGAAGACATGTTTCGACACGAATTCAAAACGAAATGGATAGACCACAAGCCCGTGCAGGCCGACAATATCGCGCACGTTAACTGTAGTGTATGTACTAAATGTGTAATAACTAAGTGTATGTAAATGTTACTTTAATGCGTAAATAAAAATTTTTATTTCGTAAAACTTATGCTTATACAATACATTTCACATATAATCTAGAAATGACCCTCAGTTCCACAATGTGGTCTTTATCTATTCCGCCAGAAGAGATCGTCTTGTATCGGTTGTGATGGTTCGCAAGTACTGTTTAAGTCAAACGGAACTGGTGATATCCTGTAAATGTCTTCGTAGCTCCGAATTAATGTTGTCAAATTGTGGGTCTGCGACATTTGAGGGCGTACTTGTCATAGATGGACCTGTCTGATGATATGAAGTAGATAGGCCTGCCTCATCATCTGCAACATAATGTTTAGTCGGTCCTCTTCGGACAGCAGGGTACCGTGAACGTGTATAATTTACCCTTTCACGTAGTCTTTCACAATGTCTACTCCTCGACTACAAGACGGCCTGGTAATCAATCCCGACACTGTCGTATTCGATCATCAGTTATTCCAATCTGTCAGCCTGCAACGTACATAAAAAATAAATCATATCGAGTTATGATTAAATAACAAAAAAAAAAGACAATTTATGATTTATCACATATTCCCAGTCACTTAGATTCACTGGACGAAATCCAGATGGAACTGCTGTGTGAGATATTTGGACCCTGGTAATTTGGTGATACCAGTTCATATAATTTGGCACTATCCCACGGCCATACGCTATATCGGGTTTCACCATCAACATTGATTGCACGTCATTCCACTATGCAATATAGTCTTGATGGAATGAAGCCCAATCTGCATCTTAACGTCCCTGTCTATTGATGGAATGTAATCGTCTTTTACTTTTTAATGGATTCAAGGGAATGTCTTGAACCATTTCAATCTGGTAGAGCCCCCGTTCTACGTGATGCACCTCGACAATTACATAATGAATCAACGGGCATCATATGTTCCATGGCACGCGGCTGGCGTATAGAGGCAATGAACTGACACCCGAATCATTCCCATCACAGGGGTTCCAAATAAACTGCATCATTAAATTATTTGATTAAACACGGTAATCTATGTTAAAAAATGGCACTGTATGTAATGACCCACTTACCTCATTTTCTTACATTCTGTCAAATGTAGCCCTGATAATACGCAACACATTATGTGCAGTATGCGTCTGGGTAGATGACGAGACCACCTAAAAAAACGACAAATACCACATGAAATTGAAAATAAAAAATAAGTGAGATATTTTACGATTAAATGTATAAATGAATTATGTATACCTTGCAGCATATGGCGGGGGAAGTAGCAGCAGAGTCTTCCCCACAAGCTTATTCAGCTGAATTCTCGCGGTGCTTTAGCACTTGTTGTTAGGGCCGATACCCCCTTAGTTCAGATGGAAATAGATATCCTCTAAGAGCCCTTGACTGCCTTACTTACTGTCCAATAAGGCAAAAGGCAAAGGCATCTATTAGGCATAGATTAAGAAGGGGAGGATAGAAGGTATTTAGTTAGGGTTAAAGCATAGGAACCAATTGCTCTAAGAGAAGAGCCAAATTACTATAAAGAAAAAAAGGGGCGTGGATTACAGGTACTTGGCCAACGCTTCGGCCTTCCGCCGTACCCCCACTCCTCGTTTTCCTTTAGCTCACTGTCGACGAGCATAGAATCATTCCGATTTCCATCCCTTTAGCCAAGCGGTCTAGAGCAAGGGCGAAATGCGGCAAAAGAAAAAAGAAGGAAAATCCATGGACTGACCCCATCATCTGCACCCCGTAGGAACTATGAGATCACCCTAAAGGCGCCTTCGGCATCCAGGGGTCACGCTCATGTGCCTTCTAGAACCAGGGGTTTTCGAGCCTGCTGCGTACGATTAGCGAGCCTTGCCGCGGCCCGCCTGAATGGAATTCATATCTCCTTCGTCTGGTCGAGAATGGGGAAACCTAAGACTTGAGCCCTCCTTCCCCGAGCCTGATCGAAGGAACTGAGAGCCAAGCTTAACCGAAGCCTGAGCCTGTTCAATAGCCTAAATATAGCCCTCGCTCTGGATCTGAAACTGGAAGATATGAATATAGGCATAGGTAAAGGAAAGGTATGGTCAAAGGCAATCGCAGTGGTTGTTTCACCCAGAGCTGGAATAGACTCACTCATAGCATCATAAATGATTAAAATGTGTTGTTTACGTTACATAAAATATTCAGCCAAAACAGCTCCTATATAAGGACCGAGGTATTGTAATGTAGTAGGGGAATCCGCCGTTTCGGCCCACAATAGTGTATTCCATCGCCCCTTTTCCTGTAAAGTAGTTACTACCTGAACCACAAAAGATGTTTTTTTCCCAATAGCTACATAAACACATATTAGATTTTGACCTTGTTGATTGAAAATCGTATCTGTGGCTACTACTGTTTTACCGGTTTGTCTGTTTCCAATAATTAATTCTCGTTGACCACGTCCTATAGGGATCATCGAATCAATAGCAATAAGCCCAGTTTGAAGAGGCTCGTATACGGAAACCCGGGCCCTATCATCTCGCGCGAATCCATTCCCAAACCCCCCCGGAGGAGAATCAGAGCTGGTAGGGAGACCCTTGCCCAAAGAACTCTGATTTCGGTGCTAGAATGCTTAGAGGTGCCCCCGCATAACCTATCAATAACACAAGTGAAGCACAGGAATGCTCGATCGTGTCTCAATCTGCACCAAGCGGTTTGGTCGAAACCTTCTATGCCAAGCTCTTATCCGATTACAAAGATGATGCATCCAATACCCTTTTGGAACCAATGCCCCTTCGACTGATGTAGTTGCAGCTAAGGATTTTTGTTGGGGTGTTCTACAAGGTGACCTCCGTACGGCAGAGGTCAATAAAGATTCCTTTCCCATCCCATCTCAGTAAGAGAGCATAATCAAAGAGCTAACAGGCAGAAAAAGAGGGCACTCACACTAAATGCTTGGAAGTTGGAAAGGTTTGATTCAAATCACACAAAGCGAGATAATTTGCAACCCACTCCAGGTGCGTAGCATTTGATTCACGAGATTTTTGGTTTTATCTGCTTCTAACTGCTCCCTAACAGTTCGCATATTCCGTTGCGGTGGGAGTCTTCAGGGCGGTAGTTTCTTGACTTGTGTCCTGATTTCCAGTAGGAAGACGCACGATAGAAGCTTCCCATATTTGCTTTTGCGCCATGACAATCTCACTTGAATTACGGGGACCTACACATATTAGTATAGTATACAGGGGTCCTCGGCTAGAACCACACGTGCAAGTTTCCCTGCATGTGGCTCGTCCGTGCTTTTCGAGGCGCTGCCTGTGACTCAACATGCAATAAGGGGGCGGAACTGCACACGAAAGTGTTCAGAGCATTGTCCGAGTGAGTAGGCAGTGCCTACCAAGCAAAGGCGTTAGTCAGCTAGATAGAGGCCTTCAGAAATAAATGAAAAATCCTCTGGCAAAGGTAATAGCTAGAAAGGGGATTTTGAACGAGCTAACCGAGGTTTGACACTACCTTCAATCAATTGTGATGTAAGGTAAGGACAATTCGGTATTGCTTTCTGGGTTAGTTCCCAAGTCAGACCTTGGTGAAGAGGTATACGTGAGGTCGACAAACATGAGATGTGTCCTACACTTACAGAAGTACATCGAATTTTGGAGATATCCCATAATGTCCTTTTTCTACCTAGAGAAGGACGACCTCGAGAGAGCAGACGACTAGTAGAGGTAGGTGCTCCATATCCTTCCTACTGCGTAGGTATAAGGTAATTCACAGTGCTAGCAGATCAGGTTTTTGGGGGATCCTCCATAGATAGACGGATAGAGGTTCTTGCGTAAAGAAGGTGATGGAGCCTCTTCCCGTTCTACAATAGTAAGTAACCTAATTAGCTCGTAGCAGAAGTCTTGTCTTGACCAGCTATAGAATCCATCCTTGAGGAAGAAGCTCGGCCTTCCTTTCTTCCTTGGCATGCTCTTCGCATGCCCTTTCGAGGTTCCCTCCTTGGATTCTCCATCCTCGACCATTCCATTAACCTAGTATAATTCTTCATCTCTGACGGCTAATTACTGATCTGATTTATCAGAACCTGCTTCCACTTCCTAAATTGGGAGAGCAAGTCTCTCTTTTTTGTTTGGGGGAGCAGAGCAGTAAAAGAATGAACCAAAGAACATGATTGTTCTAAAATGTCTCTTCCTCACAATTGCTCCTTGTGATGCAGCAGAACCATGGCAATTAGGATCTCAAGACGCAGCAACACCTATGATGCAAGGCCTCTCTCGCTAGGGCAGTGAAGTTCGTGCTAAATGACCGAACAAATGTATCTGGTTTCGAGTCTTCTCCTACTGAGAACAAAGCGACAACACGATAGATAGACTAACCAAGTAGAGTGAGGTGGAAGAAAAGGCTCGGGATGGATTTAGGAGTCTTTATGCTAGCCGTATGCGGTGAGAATCGTACATACGTAACAAGGGGGTTTCGCGTCTATACGAAAGTAGGCACAGAAGCAACTCTTTCTTCCCCGTGAATTAACTTCATCTTAAGACTTAGAGAACTTACGGAACTAAAAACAGGGTTTGAGGGAAGCTTTTTAAGTGCGCTCATGCATTGAAGAGGATTAAGACAAGGCCGCTACCCCTATAACTCTAATAGGAAGTGAAGTTTGGTCAAACCACTTAGATAGCCGAAAGGGGCGGTTGCGATACCGGTCTTCTTCCTCTAAGGTAGCTTCTCTTCTCCTTGTCTTTCCCAATTCATTCCTACCTTACACACCAACTCTTTTTCCGCCTGCCGCTCGACATCTATCTTACTCTTCCTTGGTCTCACTTCCTCTTCATGACAGAAAAGACGAAGTTTCTTGACTTAGTGTACGAGGTGAATGAGGGGCTCGACGATCAGGAGAAGCAAAACGAATCAGGATTTGGCCGAAAAAGAAGGGAAAGGGGCTTGGCTTTATTTTACAGAAAGCGCTCTTTGCTGAGCTAGCATACCGGATAAAAGACCGAAATCCAACCTGAGGGGTTCTTTGTGGAGATTGAGCCTGCGCAAGTTTGTTTACTCATTCCTGGAGCAGAAGAGCTTCGATTTAGCCACATTAACTCTTTGACCCGAGATGGAGCAGAATCTATGCAAGATGTCTTTGATTACTCTGGCTTCAGGATAATTTTTGAATTTGAATGTGTTATATCCGCGATAATCTCATTTCTTTCGATGGATCCAATCGATTTTTCTTTAATGTTAAGTCGAAGTCTATTTCTAGGGCAGTCTGGTTGGTTCTTTGCACTTAGTTTTGGTGTAGCAGCTATATTTCGATTCATCATCTTTTTTTAAGGATTTCATAATTGGACGCTGAACCCATTTCATATGACGAGAGTTGTCGATTATTGGGGGCTGCTTTGCTATGCGCTATTCATGGTGCTACTGTAGAAAATACTTTATTTGAAGATCGTGATGTTTCAAATACATTTCATGCTTTTAACCCAACTCAAGCTGAAGAAACTTATTCCATAAATCAGTCTTTTTGGCCACATCGCGTATAATGGGAATCGAACCCCCTCTGCTGTTGTCGGGCAGATGAAGAATGCAATACTTTGACCACCAGCAAGTCATGTAAGACATGTAGTCTTATGCCCTTAAATGCATTCTCCTGCGGAACAAACCCCAACAAGTCAAAGCAATATTCCGCCATTGTGGAATTATGCGCCGGATATCTACTCCCGTGATAGGATTACTGCCCACCGGAACGTGCTAGATAATGGCGATGTCCTGCAGTGTTGCAGTGGCCTCCCCTACCGCAAATGGAAAATATGAGTTTTGGGGCACCATCTCTCCACTAATGCGGTAATGAGGTGTTGGTCAATTTCAATATGACCACACCGAAAAACTCCGAAAAAACCCATGTTATATTGTGGTTGTAGAAGTCGAGAATGACATGCGATTAATTGAAGATTTTGAAAAAAAAGAGTAATGTCGCCACGCCGTATTGTTAAATGTGTGTCCTCATTTACGGACACACCTTCGGAACGATGATTTCTTTGACCATACAATACACTTCTATCACGTGGACCAAAATTCGCCATAATATAACTACAAAAAAAACACTAAAAATACAATATAAAAATATATAAACGAGAATTGTTGGAGGTGAAGAGAAAAAGAAGGCGAACTTCACCCCCTTTTATAGAGAGGAAAATGTCAGGCGGAGGCAAGCATGCTTCATATTGTGAATCATGCAGGCCAATAATTCAGGGCGCGGGGTCCAAGAGGACCCCGAAAATTACATGGAGATGGGATTCAGATCCCGTCTCCGCCCAAATTGAAAATACATTACAAATCGCCCCATTTTCAATTTTTTTTACATTTAAAAAATAATTTTACCTTGAAAAAATCCATCTTCCCAATTCCAAGGAAGCGTGTGACGTGAGGACGGCTTCAACGCGGCAGAGACATAAGATCTCCAACGCTAAATATTCAGCTGTCAGTAGTGACAACTGATATGAACGACAAGACTGAACGAGACTTCAAATCTTTAATGATGCTTAGAATATTCAGCTTGTCAGTTTTGACAACTGACACGGATGCAACTCAAAAATCAAAATGAGAGAGATGGATGATGTAGTCATAATAATCACACCAGGGTTGACGCACTGAGGGAGAGAGATGGAGACGGGCGACGAAAGGGAGGTAATATACATATATATATATATATATAAAGAATTTTAAGTAAAATAACAATTAATTAATATTAACTATTAATTATATATAATTAAAAATTAATTATTATTTAAAATCATTTGTAATTAATAAATAATTAATTTAAAAACAAAATAAAAAGTAAATGGGTGTGGTTGACCATATTTTTATAAGTATATTGCTTTTGCGTTATACTTATAATTCTTTTTTTTATATAATATCTCTCCCTTGGTCGCCCGTCTGCATCTCTCACCCTCAGTGCTTCAACCCCGATATGATTATTATGACCACATCACCCCCTCTCTCTCACTTTGATTTCTGAACTGGGTCCATATCAGTTTTAGTTGTCAGTTGTCAAAACTGACGAGTTGAATAGTCTAGCATCATTAAAGACTTGAACTCTCGTCCAGTCTTGCCGTTGATATCAGTTGTCATTACTGACGAGCTGAATATTTGCGTTGGAGACTTTATGTCTCTGCCGCGTTGAAGCCGTCCTCGCATCACACACTTACTTGGAATTCAGAAGATGGATTTTTTCAAAGGTATATTTAAATTTTCTTATAGAGAGGAATATTCTGATTTCTTAACATCATTAAAGACTTGAAGTCTTCAAGTCTTGTCGTCCATACCAGTCTATATCAGTTGGACATTCTTAGGCTTAATTATTTTTTAATGAAAAATAAAAAAACTAAAACTAAAGAAGATAATACCAAAATTAATTATATAAAACAAATAATGTAAGTCAAAATTCTCATAATTTTAAGTTTTCTTTATTTTAAAATTGAAGTCGAACTTCAGAAGTTCGACTTAAAGTCGAATTTTTGAAGTTCGTTCTCCATTCCATTTTCTGAAGTCGACTTAAGCGTTATTTTCACTATCGCAGTCATAGGCAAGCGGTATTCTGACAACCAACATGTCAGAGTACATAAATAAAATTCTGAAGTTCAGAAAATGGAACGGAGAAACGAACTTCAGAAATTCAACTTTAAGTCGAACTTCTGAAGTTTGACTTCATTTTTAAAATAAAATAAAATGATTAAAAGGCAAAATTACATTTTTAATCCTGTAACTATAGGTCATTAGCACTTTTGGTCCTGTAACTTACTCCATTTATACATTTAGTTCTTTTTTTGACGAATTTAGTCCTGAACATATCACATTTAGTCCTTTTTTGGCAAATTTAATCCTATATTGACAATTTTGGTCCCATTCTTATTCGAGTAGATCTCATTTTTGGTCCTATAATTATATGTTATTAGGACCAAATTTGTCAACACAGGACTAGATTTTCTAAAAAGGAACCAAATATGATATGTGTTGGACTAAATTTGTCAACAAAAGGACTAAATGTGCAAACGAAGTAAGTTATAGGATCAAAAATGCTAACAACCAAAAGTTACAGGACTAAAAATATAATTTTGCCAAATTAAAATTACAAAGTCGAACTTGTGAAGTTCGACTTGCATCATTTGTGTTATAGAAGTTACTTTAGTAATATTTTTGTTAGTTATTTTTTATTTTGCATTAAAAACAATTAAGCCCCCTAATAATATTTAGCTCGTCCTTAGTGACAACTGATATGGACGACAAGACTTGAAACTTTCAAGTCTTTAATGATGCTAAGAAATTAGAATATTCTTTATTATAAAAAAAACTTTAGATATACCTTTGAAAAGTTTCATCTTTCAAATTCCAAGAAAGCCTGTGACGCGAGAACAACTTCAACCCGGCATAGACATAAAGTCCCCAACGCTAAATATTCAACTGTTAGTAGTGACAACTGATATGAACGACAAGACTGAACGAGACTTCAAGTCTTTAATGATGCTCAGAATATTCAGATCGTCAATTTTGACAACTGACGACTAATAACTGACATGGACGCAGCTCAAAAATCGAAAAGAGATAGATGAGTGATGAAGTCATAATAATCATATTAGGGTTGATGCACTGAGGGAGAGAGATGGAGATGGGCGACAAAGGGGAGGTATTACACATATATATATATATATAAAAGAATTTTAATTAAAATAACAATTAATTAATATTAACTATTAATTATATATAATTATACATTAATTATTATTTAAAATCTTAATTTATAAATAATAAATAATTGATTTAAAAAAATAAAAAGTAAATGGGCGTGGTCGACCATATTTTTAAAAGTGTACTACTTTTACATTACACTTATAAATTTTTTTTTAATATAATATATGTCCCTTGGTCGCCCGTCTCCATCTCTCTCCTTCAGTGTGTCAACCCCGATATGATTATTATGACCACATCACCCCCTCTCTCTCACTTCCATTTCTGAGCTCTGTCCATATCAATTGTTAGTTTTCAGTTGTCAAAACTGATGAGTTGAATAGTCTCGCATCACTAAAGGCTTGAAGTCTCTTCTAGTATTGTTGTTCATATCAGTTGTCACAACTGACGAGCTGAATATTTTGCGTTGGAGACTTTACGACTCTACCGCGTTGAAACCGTCCTCGCATCACACACTTTCTTGGAATTCAGAAAATGGATTTTTTCAAAGGGATATCTAAATTTTCTTACAAAAAGGAATATTCTGATTTCTTAGCATCATTAAAGATTTGAAGTGTTCAAGTCTTGTCGTCCATATCAGTTGTCACTAAAGACGAGCTGGACATTCTTAGGGCTTAATTATTTTTTAATGCAAAATACAAAACAAAAAAACTAACAAAGATAATACCAATATAAATTCTATAACACAATTGATGTAAGTCGAACTTCACAAGTTCGTAATTTTAATTTTTCTTTATTTTAAAACTGAAGTTGAACTTCAGAAGTTCGACTTAAAGTCGAATTTCTGAAGTTTGTTCTCCGTTTCATTTTCTGAAGTCGACTTAAATGTTATTTCCACTATTTCAGTCATGGGCAAACGGTATTCTGACAACCAACATGTTAGTTTTTTTTATTTTGCATTAAAAAAATAATGCAACTTAGAAATTGAAATGAGAGAGATGGGTGATGTAATCATAATAATCATATAAGGATTGACGCACTGAGGGAGAGATATGGAGACGGGCAACGAAGGGCAAGTGTTATATATATATATATATATAATATATATAAGAATTTTAATTAAAATAACAATTAATTAATATTAACTATTAATTTTATATAATTAAACATTAATTATTATTTAAAATCTTAGTTTATGATTAATAAATAATTAATTTAAAAACAAAATAAAAATTAAATGGGCGTCGTCCACCATATTTTAAAAAGTGTACTACTTTTGCTTTACACTTATAAATTTTTTTTTTATATAATATTTCTCCCTTGGTTGTCCGTCTCCATCTCTCTCACTCAGTACATCAATCCCGATATGATTATTATGAGATATCACCCCCTCTCTCTCAATTTGATTTTTGAGCTGCGTCCATGTCAGTTGTCAAAACTGACGAGCTGAATAGTCTAACATCATTAAAGACTTGAAGTCTGGCCAATCTTGTCGTTCATTTCAGTTGTCACTATTGACAATTGAATATTTAGCGTTATAGACTTTATATCTCTGCCGCGTTAAAGCTGTCCTTGCGTCACACGCGTCATTGGAATTCGGGGAATTCGAATGATGGATTTTTTCAAATGTATATTTAATTTTTTTATAATAACGAATATTCTGATTTCTTAGCATCATTAAAGACTTGAAGTCTTCAAGTCTTATCGTTCATATCAATTGTCACTAAGGACGAGCTGGACATTCTAAGGGCTTAATTATTTTCTATTGCAAAATAAAAAAACAAAAATTAACAAAGATAATACTAAGATAAATTTTATAATACAAATGATGTAAGTCGACTTCATAATTTTATTTTTTCTTTATTTTAAAATTGAAGTTGAACTTCAGAAGTTCAACTTAAAATCGAATATCTGAAGTTTGTTCACTGTTCCATTTTTTGAAGTCGGATTAAACATTATTTCCACTATTGCGGTCACAGGCAAGCGGTAATCCGACAACCAACATGTTAAAGTGCATAAATGGTGTTTTGAAGTTTAGAAAATGGAACGGAGAACGAACTTCAGAAATTCAATTTTAAGTCGAACTTTTTCAACTTTAAAGTAAAAAAAATTAAAATTACAAAGTCAAACCTGTGAAGTTCGACTTGCATCATTTGTGTTATAGATATTTTGGTATTATTTTTGTTAGTTTTTTTTATTTTGCATTAAAAAAATAATTAAACCCTAAGAATGTTCAGCTCGTCCTTAGTGACAATTGATATGGACGACAAGACTTTAAAATTTCAAATCTTTAATGATGCTAAGAAATCATAATATTCCCTTTTATAAGAAAATGTAAATATACCTTTGAAAAAATCCATCTTCCGAATTCTAAGGAAGCGTCTGACGCGAGGACGGCTTCAACGTGGCAAAGACATAAAGTTTCCAACGCTAAATATTCAGCTGTCAGTAGTGATAACTGATATGAACGACAAGACTGGACGAGACTTCACATCTTTAATGATGCTCAGAATATTCAACTCGTCAGTTTTGACAATTGACAAGTGACATGGACACAACTCAGAAATCGAAATGAGAGAGATGGATGATGTGGTCATAATAATCATATCAGGGTTGACGTATTGAGGGAGAGAGATGGAGACGGGCGACAAAGAGAGCGGTATGATAAATATATATATATATATATATATATATATAAAAGAAGAATTTTAATTAAAATAACAATTAATTACTATTGACTTTTAATTTATATAATTAAACATTAATTATAATTTAAAATCTTAATTTTTAATTAATAAATAATTAATTTGAAAACAAAGAAAAAACAAAATAAAAATTAAATGGGCATGCTCGACTATAATCTTTAGAAATTCAACTTTAAGTCAAACTTTTGAAGTTCGACTTCAGTTTTAAAATAAAAAAATTAAAATTACGAAGTCGATGTGAAGTTCAACTTGC
The DNA here is from genome assembly GCA_034509735.1 of Sesamum alatum. Classification (NCBI taxonomy): domain Eukaryota; kingdom Viridiplantae; phylum Streptophyta; class Magnoliopsida; order Lamiales; family Pedaliaceae; genus Sesamum; species Sesamum alatum. The sequence continues at coordinate 4,529,642 of JACGWO010000005.1, forward strand.
ATCAATTCTGTTATAGAATTTATTTTGGTATTTTTGTTAGTTTGTATTATTTTGCATTAAAAAAATAATTAACCCCTAATAATGTTCAGCTCGTTCTTAGTGTCAACTGATATGGACGACAAGACTTGAAGACTTCAAGTCTTTCATGATGCTAAGAAATCAGAATATTTTTATTATAAAAAAATTAAATATATCTTTGAAAAAATCCCATCGTCTGAATTCCAACGAAGCGTGTGACGCGAGGACGACTTCAATACGGCAGAGACATAAAGTCTCCAATGCAAAATATTCAGCTGTCAGTATCGACAACTGATATGAACGACAAGACTGAACGAGACTTAAAATCTTTAATAACGATCAGAATATTCAGCCCGTCAGTCTTCAAGTCTTGTCATCCATATCAGTTGTTACTAAGGACGAGTAGGACATTCTTAGGGCATAATTATTTTTTAATGCAAAATAAAAAATAAAAACTAACAAAAATAATACCAAAATAAATTCTATAAAACAAATGATGTAAGTCGAACTTCACAGGCAAGTTCGACTTCATCATCTTAATTTTTCTTTATTTTAAAACTGAAGTCGAACTTCAGAAGTTCAACTTAAAGTCGAATCTCTGAAGTTCGTTCTTCGTTCCATTTTCTAAGGTTGACTTAAACGTAATTTCCGCTATTGCAGTCATAGGCAAGCGGTATTCTGACAACCAACATGTCAGAGTGCATAAATGGAATTCTGAAGTTCAAAAAATGGAATGGAGAAACGAACTTCAGAAATTCAACTTTAAGTCGAACTTTTGAAGTTCAACTTCAGTTTTTGAAAAAATAAAATAAAATTATGAAGTCAACTTGTGAAGTTCGACTTGTATCATTTGTGTTATAGAATTTATTTTGGTATTATTTTTGTCAGTTATTTTTATTCTGCATTAAAAAAATAATTAAACCCTAATAATGTCCAGCTTGTCCTCAGTGACAATTGATATGGACGACAAGACTTGAAGACTTCAAGTTTTTAATGATTTTAAGAAATTAGATTATTCTTTGTTATAAAAAAAAATTTAATATACCTTTGAAAAAATCCATCTTCCAAATTCCAAGAAAGCGTGTAAAGCGAGGACGGCTTCAACGCAACAGAGATATAAAGTCTCCAACGCTAAATATTCAGCTTGTCAGTAGTGACAACTGATATGAATGACAAGACTGGACGAAATTTCAAGTTTTTAATGATGCTCTGAAAATTCAGCTCGTTAGTTTTGACAACTGACAACTGATAACTGACATGGACGCAACTCAGAAATCCAAATAAGAGAGATGAGTGATGTAGTCATAATAATCATATTGGGGTTGACGAACTGAGGGAGACAGATGGAGACGGACAACGAATGGGAAGTATTATATATATATATATATATATATATATTATAAGTGTGCCACAAAAGCGGTATACTTATAAAAATGTGGTCGACCACGCCCATTTACTTTATTTTTGTTTTTTAATTTGTTTTCAAATTAATTATTATTATTACAAATTAAGATTTTAAATAATAATTAAGTAATGGTTATTTTAAATTTAAAATTATATTAATTGTTCTTACTAAATAGATATATTTAAGTTTTCAAAAATTAATAAATATATTTATTAATTCAATATGATCTAATAATATTACATTCTGTACGGAAAAAAAATTATTATGAAATTAATGATAATTATAAATTATAATAGTGACCACCAGTCACATAAGTATGGCGTCGGCATTGGTGTCAAAGTCTTTTTCTTTTCTCACCTATCAGTTCTATTGGCTAATTTATTTTTTAAACTGTGATTAACAACTATATTATCAAATTTTTAATAATTAATATATATATATATATCTTTATTAATTAAAAATTATCTATAATATTATATTATGTAAAAATAAAATTTAATAAATAAGAAAGAATAAAATTATGATGAAATTAATGATAATTATAAATTCTAATAATGCCCCGATCCAAGTGCCCTTTTGGAATCATGTTATCATATGCTCTAAATGAACCAACAGAACTGATAGATAAGAAAATAAAAAGATCTCGACATCAATTCCAACACAATACGAATGGTATTAGTGATTATTATTATAATTTATAATTATCACTAAAAATTGCTTTCTGAAAAAAAAAAATTCTAAAATACTAAAATCACCCTCTGTCGAACCTCTGTCTATTCTAGTTTCACTTCTTCATTGGACTCTTTTTATTTTTGTAATACTAAAGTAATTGGAGCTCATTTTATTTTAGTTTCATTTATTTGTCAAACGAAATTAAAAATAAATTTATAACTTAGTTTGAAAAATAAGTAAAACTAAAATAAAATGAGCTCCAAATACTTTAAGATCATAAAAATAAAAAGAACTCGATGAACAAGTGAAACTAGAATTATATAAAACTTCAAAAAAGAGTGATTTCTATACTTTGAAAATTCCTTTAATTTTTTTTTCAAAAATTAATTTTTAGTAAGGATAAAATGGACTTCTCGAACTTCAAAATTGAAGGAGTTAGAAGGTCAGGGATTTTTTGAAGGTTTTAATACTTTAGGGCAATATTTTCAAAATCGAACCGAACCAGTCGGTTCAATCGAGAACCGGCCATGTGTCCAGTTCTGTTCATAGGATAAGACCCGCCGTGGTCAAAACTATTGTGAACCGATCAAAATCCCTTAAAACCAACCGACTCGGTGACCGGTCAAAACCGACTACACAAGGAAAACAAACTAAAAATTGAAATCGGGGAAGAAGCTTACAGTGATGAAGAATGCAGCAAGTCACTGGACCAACACCAGCTCGTTTACATATGTGTTGGGACTAGTCTCTACACCAAGGGTTCTCAAATTGGTACTCGACTCCCAAGTGTTGTCCAAAGCTACCTGCTAGAGGAGGGTCTTAACTACTCTGAGCCATAGTTGGGGCTCCTTTGAGTTTTTGTATACTGAATCAACAATGTGTAGGAGATTTTTTACACTGCTTTCTCACTCAACCCATGTGGAGAGGGAACAAAAACGGGAAAAAAAAAAAAAGAAGAAAGGAAAATGAATGTTGTATCTGTAAATGGGAAAAAGTGGAGTAGGATAACTCTGTGGCAGGAAAAGGTAAAAGAAGAAAGATAAACTTGAAGGATTTTGAGGTTTATTTAATATTATAACATAAAATAATAATAATAATAATAATAAAAATAATACTTAAATGTATAAAAACATATACGGTGCAATTCGAACTCAAGGAGTTCGACTTCAGCATTTTTTATTTATTTTTTTTAATAAATTTGAAGTCGAACTCAGGGAGTTTGACTCTATATATATATATAAATTTTAATATTTACAATTTTAATTTTAAATAGTTTTTTACATTTTTTTAGTAGTAATTTTAACTAATAATTTAAAAATTACACCCACCTAAAAATTTATATTTACACAAAAAAATTATATTTAAACCAAAAAATTGAATCAAAATAAATAATTATAATAATTACAATTTCTAAAAATAATCGCCAGCCCCACAAGTGTGTCGGTGCAGGTGGCACCGGAGTCTTCTTATTTCTTGACCCACATTTTGTGTTGGCTCAGCTTCTGCATTACCATCATTATAGCCATTTATATGCAACTGACTTGAGGATATTGCAGAACTAGACTCCCCATAATCACGATATGCACCAAATGATGGAAATGAAATTGGTGATATGTTATACTCTGGTGCATATGTTTGACTCGTGCCAAGGCTAAAGTCAAGATCAACCTGTTCATAATAAGCTTGTTGGCTTGGCATGTATGGAGCTGAATCAAACAATTACTTTGTTGGGGCGGTTGAGGCACGTAGCAATCTTGATATACAGGTAGAGGTGTCTGCACGGTGGATGGACCAGCTATTCTGCACCAATAGTATCATCACCTCTAACTGGACTTGTAGAAAATCTAATACTGCTTCTCCTTTGTTTGTGGGACGTGGACGGAGCATTATCTTGTGGCGCTGCTTGTTCATTGGGCCTATTCTCCGATGAAAGATTAAAAAGCATTTCACGACATTGGTCTATTCCGACTCGATCAGGTCAAGCATCTGCATAACCTCTTCGAAATTGATTGGTTGAGGTCGCATACTAAATTGAAGGGACTTTGCATGTTGCTCCTGAACCAATTTAAAAATAAAGAATTTAAATATAAGAGAAAATATATATAACATGAATTATATTTTACTGAACAACATACCACATATAGCCACTCTCTACACGTCTATCAGTATATGATGAGATGAATCGACGAATTAATCTACCGTACCAATCCCAATATCCATTTTTTTTGTATCTCTTCCATTGGAAACGGGTGGTCGTTGCACAATCGTTTCATGTCATCTGTCCCATTTACTAACGTATATTGTGTGATGAGTCTCCCAGTCTGTGCCCCCACGTGCTCTACGGGAAATGTTATGGAGGCTCATGTCGACTGTCTGGAATCTGTGAAATGTCTTGCCTCATTCCGAATTGGCAAAGTACCCGTTCGGGACGATGTATTTCCAAAATGGCATAAAAGTTTAGCGGACATGTTATGTCCACAACTGGGGGTGGAACTCATTTGAGTGGGCTAGAATGTTATCCGAGTTCATGTCGTACGACTGCCATAAAAATCGAAATAAAAGCAAAGATGTTAAATTAATGGGTAATTAATATTCATAAATAAATATGCGTAATGATGAGTGTTGTATACCTGACCAGCCGTCATGCTATCTAGCACATCTCTAAATACCCGAACAGTCCACCGTACAATATAGATGAAATTATATATTTTTTGTTCCACGTTGCACCATACGGTGGTATTGGAAGAAGCCAATTATTATAAATTTATATTGGCCCCATCGGTACACGATCATTACCAAGCCGGGTGTTATTGGAGTGATCCGCGACCAAGCCCAAATCGGTAAAATAATATAAGCTTGTCTCAAAAATAAAATATTGCAATAAGTTAATTAATGACAAATATAAATATTTAATGTTACTGGCACTAACTGCAACGGCCACCAATTTGGGATTTGTCATTGGTGTTGGCATTACATATTTCATGGTACAAGAATGCGAGCACAACACTGACCCAACTATAATTTCGGATGGTGCCGATATCCTCTAATTTTTGTGCATATAGTAAAGATACCAGATGCCCGGATGCATCAAGGAACATCACCCTATCGAAAAGAATTAATGACATACGACGTGCATATTATAACATTCATGAACGATGTGTTATCATCAATGACGATCGGCGTAATGTGACGCGAAATTGCGTTTATGGACACACACGAACCCCTGAGTTCCCCATCGTATGGCTGAATTTCCGTCATTCTATAGTAGATCTCTCCCGATTCACTTCGGTCACATCAAGACCGTCTTGGGGGTCCCCAAATTATTTGGACGTCTTGTAGGGTTATTATCGCTTCCCCTACGATGAAGTGAAACGTGTGTGTTTCGAGGCGCTACCCTCTACCAATGCTGTGATAAGATGCGCATCGTAGACAATCCGGCGGCATCAATAAACACCATAGAATCCCGTCTGGTGTAGTACTACAAGTACTCTATGATGTGGGCATGCTTTTGCAAGTGTGCCCACAATGTACCATCCGCACGTCGTGCCTTTAGAGGTTCATCTAGATCGCCATCAGGCACATTATCAGACTTGTGTTGTCTTTGTGATGACAAAACGGTTCCATCATGTGGACCATATACTTGTCTCCTGTCCATATTTTGGTGGTGAATTTAACAACAACTGCACTATGCAGAAAAAATCTCTTGAAAATATTCAATTTTGTACGATCGTAGAGTTTCTACCTCTAAAGGCATGACGTGCGATGGTACATTGTGGGCACACTTCCAAGAGCATGCCCCACATCATAGAATACTTGCAGTACTACACCACATGGAATTCTATGGTGTTTATCGATGCCCCCGGATTGTCTACGATGCGCATCTTATCACAACACTGGTTAAGAGGTGGCGCCTCGAAACACACACATTTTACTTCACCGTAGGAAAAGCGACAATTACCCTAAAAGACGTCCAAGTAATTTGGGGACTCCCAAGACGGTCTTGTTGTGACCGGAGTGGATCGGGAGAGATCTACTATAGAATGACAGGAATATTATGCAGTTAATTGGGTTTTCAGCCATACGATGGGGAACTTAGGGGTTCGTGTGTCCATAAATGCAATTTTGCGTCATATTACGCCGATCGTCATTGATGATAACACACCGTTCGTGAATATTGTACAATATGCACGTTGTATGACATTAATTTTCGGTGGCGTGATATTCTCTGATTCATTCGAGCATCTGATATCTTTACTATATGCACAGAAATTAGAGCCTATCGGCGCCACCAGAAACTATAACTGGGGTAATGTTGTGCCCGCATTCTTGTACCGTGAATTGTGTAATGCACCAACGCCAAATCCCAAATTGGTGGCTCGTCAGAGTTAATGCAGGTAACATTAAATATTTATATTTGTCATTAACTTATTCAGTATTATATTTTTGACACAAGCTTATATTATTTTACAGATTTAGGCTTGATCGCGGATCACTCCAATAACACCCGATCTTGGTGATGATTGTATACTGTTGGGGCCAATACAAACTTATAATAATTGGCTCCTTCCAATACCACCATACGGTGCAATATAGAACAAAAAACACAACTTCGCCCACACTGTACGGTAGATTGTCCGGGTATTTAGAGTATGCTAGATAACATGACGGCTGGTCAGGTATACAAAATTCATCATTACGTGTATTTATTTATGAATATTAATTACCCATTAATTTAACATCTTTGCTTTTATTTCAGTTTCTATGGCAGCCGTACCACATGAACTCGGATAACATTGTAACCCACTTAGATGAGTTCAACCCCCAGTTGTAGACATCAACATGTCCTCTAATCTTTTATACCATTGTGGAAATGCATCATCCCGAACGGGTACTTCGCCAATTCGGAATGAGGCAAGACATTCCACAGATTCCAGACAATCGGGACATAAGCCTCCATAACATCTCCTGTAGAGCATGTGGGGCCACAGACTGGGAGACTCATCATATAATATACGTTAGTAGATGGGACATACAACATGAAACGATTGTGCACCGACCACCCATTTCCAACAAAAGAGATACAAAAAATGGATATTGGGATTGATACAGTATAATAATTCGTCGATTCATCCATCATCTACTGATAGACGTGTAGAGAATGGCTATCAAACAGGATATGCACCAAGTAGACAATATGTGGTATGTTGTGCGATAAAACACAATTCATGTTACACCTATTTTCTCTTACATTTAAATTCATTATTTTTAAATTGATTCAGAAACAATATACAAAGTCCCTTCAATTAAGTATGCGACCTCGACCAACCAATTTCGAAAAGGCTATGCAAATGCTTGACCCAATCGATGACGGAATAGGCCATGTTCGTGAAATGCTTTCTCATCTTTCGACGAAGAATAGGCCCGATGAACAAGCAACGTCATGAGATAATGCTTCGTTCACGTCCCACAGACAAAGGAGAAGTAGTAGCAGAATATCTACAAATTCAGTTAGAGGTGATGATCCTGTTGGAGCAAATATAGCTGGTCCATCCACAGTGCACACACCCTATCTGTATATAAAGATTGCCACGTGCCTCAACCGCCCCAACAAAGTGAGTAGTTTGATTCAGCTCCATTCATGCCAAGCCAACAAGTTTATTATGAACAGATTGATCTTGACCTTGGCCTTGGCACGAGTCAAACATATGCACCACAGTATAACATCTCACCAATTCCATTTCCATCATTTGGTGCATATCGTGATTATGGGGACTTAAGTTCTGCAACATCATCATGTCGATTGCATATAAAAATCGATAATGATGATAATGCGGAAGATGAGCCAACACAAAATGTGGGTGAAGAAAGAAGAAGACCCCGGCGCCAACAGCACAGACGCACTTGTGGGACAGGCGGTCATTTTTACAAATTGTACTTATTATAATCATTTATTTGGATTTAATTTTTTGATTTAAATATAATTTTTTTTATGTAAATATAATTTTTTTCGGGGGTGTAATTTTTAAATTATTAGTAAAAATTAAAATTAAAAAAATTGTAAAAATCGTTTAAAATTTATATTGTAAATATTAAAATTTAAATATATATATATATATAGAAGTCAACCTCAACTTAATATTAAAAAAATAAAAAAGGAAGTCAAACTCCCCGAGTTCGATGTGAGTGCGACTCCCAAAGTTCGACTTTAAATTTATTAAAAAAAAAGAAAAAATAATGAAGTCGAACTCTTTGAATTCGACTTGCACCATATATGTTATTATACGTACTTAAGTGTTATTTTTTATTGTTATTTTTTTTATATTATAATATTAAATAACCCATGATTTTGAAAGGCTTATTTATTATATTAATATTAAGAAAAAATAACAAAAATAATTATAAAATATATTAAATAACATTAACGGTCACCTTTTTTTTTTTTTTTTTTACAAAAGTAGAAGTCGAACTCGGAGAGTGCGACTTCATTTTTTCTTTTTCTTTTTTTAAATTTAATGGTACTTATATTATAACTTATTTACATAATATTATATTATATAACTAATATAATATTTACGTATATTATACTAATATTATAACCATTTATATTTGAAGTAATAATTTAAGTTTACAACCAAAAAATATAAATTAACACAAAAAAATTATAGTTACATCAAAAAAACTATATTTAAACCAAAAAGTAAAATTCAAAAAATTAGTATACTAATTAAAATTCCTAAAAATGACCACATATGCCATAAGTGCGTCGGTGTCGTTGGCACTGAGGTATTCTTATTTCTTCACCCACATTTTGTATTGGTTCATCTTCCACATTATCATCATGATCGGCATTCATATGCAACCGACTTGATGATGTTGCATAATTAGACTCCCCATAATCACGATATGCACCAAATGATGGAAATGGAATTGGTGAGATGTTATACTCTGGTGCATATGTTTTACTCGTCCCAAGGCTAAGATCAAGATCAACCTGTCCATAATAAGCTTGTTCGCTTGGCATGTATGGAGCTGAATCAAACCAATCACTTTGTTAGGGCGGTTGAGGCACGTAACAATCTTGATATACGTTTAGAGGTGTATGCTTTGTGGATGGACCAGCTATATCTGCTCCAACAGTATCATCACCTCTAACTGAACTTGTAGACATTCTGCTACTACTTCTCCTTTGTCTATGGGACGTGGACAGAGCATTATCATGTGGTGTTGCTTGTTCTTCGGGCTGATTATCTCTCGAAAAACGAGAAAGCATTTAACGAATATGGCCCATTCCGTTATCGAGCCGGTCAAACATTTGCGTAGACTCTCCAAAATTGGTTGGTCGAGGTCGCATACTTAAATGAAGGGATTCTGTATATTGCTCCCGAACCAATTTAAAAATAATGAATTTAAATATAAGAGAAAATGTGTATAATATGAATTATGTTTTATTGCACAACATACCACATGTTGTATACTTGTTGCATGTCCTGGTTGATAGTTACTCTCTACACGTCAATCAATAGATAATGAGACGAATCGACGAGTTATTCTACCGTACCAATCCCAATATCCGTTTCCTGTATCTCTTCCGTTGGAAACAGGTGGTCGGCGCACAATTATTTCATGTCGTCTACCCCATCTACTAACGTATATCGCGTGATAAGTGTCCCAGTCTGTGCCCCACATGCTCTACGAGAGATGTTATGGAAGCTCATTTCTCGATCGGCTGTACCATGTGGGATGTCTTGCCTCATTCCGAATTAGCAAAATACCCGTTCGGGATGATGCATTTCCACAATGGCATAAAAGATTAGAGGACATATTGATGTCCACAACTGGGGGTTGAACTCATCTGAGTGGCTTAAAAAGTTCTCCGAGTCCATGTGTCGTACGGCTGCCATAGAAACTAAAATAAAAGCAAAGATGTTAAATTAGTAGGTAATTAATATTCATAAATAAATATGTGTAACGATGAGTCTTGTTTTCCTGATCAGCCGTCATGCTATCTACCATATCTCTAAATACCCGGACAGTCCACCGTATAGTGCGGGTGAAGTTGTATTTTTTGTTTCACGTTGCACCGTACGGTGGTATTGGAAGGAGCCGATTATTATAAGTTTGTATTGGCCTGTTGTTACATATTCATCACCAAGACCGAGTGTCATTGGTGTGATACGCGACGATGCCCAAATCTGTAATATAATAAACTTGTGTAAAAAATAAAATATTTCAATTAATTAATGACAAATATAAATATTTAATGTTACCTGCAGTAATTGCAAGGGGCCACCAATTTGGGCTTGCCATTGGTGATGGCATTACACAGTTCACGGTACAAGAATGCGAGCACAACACTGCCCCAGCTATAGTTTCGGTGGCGCTGATATTCTCTAATTTCTGTGCATATAGTAATGATACTAGATCCCGGATGAATCAGGGAACATCACCCCACCGAAAAGAATTAATATCATACAACGTGCATATTGTACAACATTAGGGGACGATGTGTTATCATCAATTATGATCGGTGTAATGTGAAGCAAAATTGTATTTATGGACACACACGAACCCCTAAGTTCCCCATTGTCTGGCTGGAAACCCAAATAAACAGCACAATATTTCTGTCATTCTATAGTAGATCTCTCCCGATCCACTCCGGTCACGGCAAATCCGTCTATTGGGAGTCCCAAAATTATTTGGACATTTTGTAGGGTTATTGTTGCTTCCCCTATGCTGAAGTGAAACGTATGTGTTTCGAGGCGCCCAATCACGGAGCAATGACGAGCCGGTGCTAGAAGAAGACCCTGAAGAGGAAAATGAAGAAGATCCTGAAGCTAATAGTTTTGCCAATTTTTCAGATCATAATTCTGAACCAAATGAAGCTGAATTTTCAATACCACCCGAGGACCCTGAGAACGTGGTTGACATAAATGACATGGCTGAAACATTTGCAACCCAATCCCAAGGTATGTCACCAACTAATGAACCATCTAGGCCAAATAACACTAATGAGGAAATGTTTTACCGTTCTATACCATTTTTTGATCGTACATTCCCGGAGATACCTGCTAACTCCATTGATGTTTCGTCTTCAAAGTATGTAAAATTTTATGATGCTAATGAAGGGAGACTTGATGAATGATTTTCAAGAATAAAGATCATTTAATAGGAGTAGTGAAAGATCACTCGATACGGCATGCACGGCGTGGGTATGTGGTACTTGAGAGTACCACAAAAAAATGAAAAATCGTCTGTAAACATAGCACCCCAGGTATGTAACAATATTGTATAGTCATCTATCACTATCTTACCAGAAAGTGTATTGATCTTTTTTTTTTTTTTTCGGACCAGGTGTATGGCGTAGATGGGAGCTACGAGAATAACAAAACCGAGAAAGGGGTGTTGGGAAATAACAAAATATAGGGAGGATCACACATGTGTTGTTAACGATATGTCTCTTGAATATTGCAATTTAGACACAAGGTATGTTGCTTCTTTATTATTGGGGCAGGTAAAATGCGACCCCTCATATGAAATCAAGCATGTCATACAAACTGTAAAGGACCATACAGGGTTCGACATACCATACCAAAAGGCATGGTACAGTTTGAAGATGGCTTGTGAAATTATTTATGGCATATGGGAGAGTTCAGTTCGAAAGCTATCAAGTTACATGGGAGCTCTCCAAAACTATAATGAAGGGACGATTGTTGAACGGGAGCATAAATACTTTCAGCGGTCAAGCAATGCATACGTGATAAAATACGTCTTCTGGGCATTCAAACCGTGTATCGAAGGGTTCCAATACTGCCGCAATGTCATCAGTGTAGATGGAATACATTTATACACAAAGTACAAGCACAAAATGTTGATTGCAGCTTCCATTGATGGCAATCAACATGTACTTCCTCTTGCGTTTGCTATTGTCGATGAAGAATCTGAATTATCTTGGACTTTATTTTCTTCAAATGTTGAGGAAATATATTATAAAAGGACGGTCTGGGATGTGCCTTATTTCTGACAGTAATCCCGATCTCATTAAAGCAGTAAAAGCAATTCCGAATATTGTGCCACCACAGGGAGTGCATAGATATTGCTTGAGGCATGTATGTTCTAATTTCAACAGTCGCTACAAGAATGTGGAACTAAAGGACCTTTTTTGGAAAGCTGGTTCTGAATATCAAATCAACAAGTTCAATCGAACCATGAACGAGATAAAGGCACACAAGTTAGAAGCGTTTGTGTACTTAGACAATATTGAAAAGGAAAAATGGATGGCTTCTCACGATGGCGGATGGCGGTGCAGAATTCTTACAACCAACATGTCAGAGTGCATCAATGGAGTTCTGAAAGGAGCTCGCCGCTTGCCTGTGATTGCAATAGTGAAAATAACATTTGCTCGTTCAGTCCACTATTTTCGTTAGAGGGTGGCAAAGAGTGGTGTCATGTTAAGCAACAACCAACTGTGGACGGACTTTGCAAACAAATTGTTCCAACGTTGGTTCAAAAAAAAGTGTTGAACATGTTGTGACGAGATACAGCCAACATCAACAGTTTGCCTTCGTTGTAACAAAGCGTCAGACTGGACATGGATTCAACACTCTCGTCATCAAAATTGTCACACGAGAATGTTCATGTGCCAAATAGAGTCAATTCGGCATCCCGTGCTCGCATGCTGAAAAGGTATGCACTGCATATAGAATTAGTGCCCCATCAATAGTTAAGGACTATTACGATTAAAACGGCTTACAGGAGAACATATTCTAAGTCTTTTCATCCTTTGATGGGGGAAGATTATTGGGATGTTCCACAATTTGAGTTGGTCCATGACACTACTCTGAGTGGCATCATTCGTCCTGGTAGAAGCCAAACATCACATATTCATCCCGAGATGGATTGGACACAAATGCGAGATAGACAACAATACCAACAAAGGGAGGGGCATTCAAGAAAAGCTGATGCGTCGGTGAGGGGTCGTAGAAGACAATAATAATTGTAATAGTTGATCGTATTTTTTTCAATAAATTAATTTTTAAATTTTTTTAATAATTATATATTATTTTGTGTAAATATAACTTTTTGGGTGAGTGTAATTTTTAATATTTATCGTTTTAATTATTAACTTCACCACCATTTTATTTTAATTATTTTCTCAATTTAATTTTAATTTTATTTATAACGATTTTAATTTTAACAAATAATTTAAAAATTACACCCACCCAAAAATTTATATTTAAATATATATATATATATAATTATTCAAAAAAAATTTAAAAATTAATTTATTGAAACAAATACGATCAACAATTATAATTATTATTGTCTTCTACGACCCCTCACTGACGCATCAGCTTGTCTTGAATGAGCCTCCCTTTGTTGGTATTGTTGTCTATCTCGCGTTTATGCCCAATCCATCTCGTTATGAATACGAGATGTTTGGCTTCTACCAGGACGAATGATGCCACGCAAAATAGTGTCATGGACCAACTTAAATTGTGGAACATCCTAATAATCTTTCGTCATCAAAGGATGAAAAGACTTGGAATATGTTCTCCTGTAAGTCATTAAATCATAATAGTCCTTAACCATTGATGGAACACTAATTCTATATGCAGCGCATACCTTTTCAGAAAGCGAGCATGGGGTGCCGAATTAACTCCATTTGCCACATGAACATTCTCGTGTGGTAATTTTGACGACATGAGTGTTGAATCCATGTCCAGTCTAACGCTCTGTTACAATGGAGGCAGACTGTTGATGCTGGTTGTATCTCGTCACAGCATATTCAACACTTTTTCCGAACTAACATTGGAACAATTTATTTGCAAAGTCCGTCCACAGTTGGTTGTTGCTTAACATGACACCACTCTTTGCCATCCTCTCACGAAAATAGTGGACTGAACGAGCAAATGTTATTTCCACTATTGCAATCACAGGCAAGCGGCGAGCCCGTTTCAGAACTCCATTGATGCACTCTGACATGTTGGTTGTGAGAATTCTACACTGCCATCCGCCATCGTGAAGAAGCTGTCTATTTTTCCTTTTCAATATTGTCCAAGTACACAAACGCTTCTAACTTGTGCGCCTTTATCTCGTTCATGGTTCGATTGAACTTGCTGATTTGATATTCAGAACCAGCTTTCCAACAAAGGTCCTTCAGTTCCACATTCTTGTAGCGACTGTTGAAATTAGAACATATATGCCTCAAGCAATATCTATGCACTCCCTGTGGTGGCACAAAATTCAAAATTGCTTTTACTGCTTTAATGAGATTGGGATTACGGTCATAAATAAGGCACCATCCCAGACCGTCCTCTTATAATATGTTTGCTGAACATTTGAAAAAACAAAGTCCAAGATAATTTGGATTCTTCATCGACAATATCAAATGCAAGAGGAAGTACTTGTTGATTCACATCCATGGCAGCTGCAATCAACATTTTGTGCTTGTACTTTGTGTATAAATGTGTTCCATCTACACTGATAACATTGCGGCAGTATTGGAACCCTTCGATATACAGTTTGAATGTCCAGAAGATGTATTTTATCACGTATGCATTGCTTGACCGCTGAAAGTATTTATGATCTCATTCAACAATCGTCCCTTCATTATACTTTTGGAGAGCTCCCATGTAATTTGGTAGCTTTCGAACTGAACTCTCCCATGTGCCATAAATAGTTTCACGGGCCATCTTCAAACTGTTCCATGCCTTTTGGTATGGTATGTCGAACCCTGTATGGTCCTTCACAGTTTGTATGACATGCTTGATTCCATATGAGGGTTCGCATTTTGCCTGCCCCAATAATAAAGAAGCAACATATCTTCTGTCTAAATTGCAATGTTCAATGGACGTATCGTTAACAACACATGTGTGGTCCCCCCTATATTTTGTTATTTCCCAACGCCCCTTTCTCGATTTTATTATTCCTCATAGCTCCCATCTCACCATACATCTTGTCCCGAAAAAAAAAAATCAATACACTTTCTGGTAAGATAGTGATAGACGACTATACAATATTGTTACGTACCTGGGGTGCTATGTTTACAGACGACCTTTCATTTTTTTGTGGTACTCTCAAGTACCACATACTCATGTCGTGCATTCTATATCGAGTGATCTTTCACATACTCACGCCGTGCATGTCGTGCATGCTGTATCGAGTAATCCGTGTACAATGCGCATCTTATCACAGAACTGGTTGAGAGGTGGCACCTTGAATCACTCACGTTTCACTTCACTATAGGGGAAGCGACAATAAGCCTACAAAACGTCCAAATAATTTGGGGACTCCTAATAGACGAACTTGCCGTGACCGGAGTGGCTCGAAAGAGATCTACTATACAATGGCAGGAATATTATTTGGGTTTCCAGCCAGACAATGGGGAACTTAGGGGTTCGCGTGTGTCCATAAATTTGTGCCACATTACACCGATCAAAATTGATGATAACACACCGTTCCCCAATGTTGTACAATATGCACGTTGTATGGCATTAATTCTTTTCGGTGAGGTGATGTTCCCTGATTCATCCGGGCATCTGGTATCATTACTATATGCACAAAAATTAGAGGATATCAGCGCCACCCGAAACTATAGTTGGGGCAGTGTTGTGCTCGCATTTTTGTACCGTGAATTGTGTAATACCAGCACCAATGGCAAAGCCCAAATTGGTGGCCCGTTGCAGTTACTGCAGGTAACATTAGATATTTATATTTGTGATTAACTAACTTATTCCAATATTTTATTTTTGACATAAGCTTATTATTTTCAGATTTGGGTTTGGTCACGTATCACACCAATAACACCCAGTCTTGGTTATGAACGTGTAACGATGGGCCAACACAAACTTATAATAATTGGCTCATTCCAATACCACCGTACGGTGCAACGTGGAACAAAAAACACAACTTCACCCGCACTGTGCGGTGGACTGTCCAGATATTTACAAATATGCTAGATAACATGACGGCTAATCAGGTAAACAAGACTCATCGTTATGCATATTTATTTATGAATATTAATTACCCATTAATTTAACATCTTTTCTTTTATTTCACTTTCTATGACAGTCGTACGACATGAACTCGGAGAACATTCTAGCCCACTCAGATGAGTTCAACCCCAGTTGTGGACATTAATATGTCCCCTTATCTTTTATGTCATTGTGGAAATACATCATCCCGAACGGGTACTTCGCAAATTTGGAATGAGGCAAGACATCCCACTTGATATAGTCAGTCGGGAAATGAGCCTCCATAACATCTCCCGTAGAGCACGTAGGGGCACAGATTGGGGACTCATCACACGATATACGTTAGTAGAGGGGGTAGACGACATGAAACGATTGTGCATCAACCACCCATTTCCAACGGAAGAGATACAAAAAATGGATATTGTGATTAGTACGGTAGAATAACTCATCGATTTGTATCATCATCTACTGATAGACGTGTAGAGAGTGACTATCAACCCGGACATGCACCAAGTATACAATATGTGGTATGTTGTGCAAGAAAATATAATTCATGTTACACACATTTTCTCTTACATTTAGTTCACTATATTTAAATTGGTTTAGGAGCAATATGCAGAGTCCCTTTATTTAAGTATACGACCTCGACCAACCAATTTCGAAGAGGCTATGTAATTGTTTGACCGGCTCGATATCAGAATGAGCCATTTTCGTCAAATACTTCTCGTCTTCCGAGGGATAATCAGCCCGAAGAATAAGCAACACCACATGATAATGTTCCGTCCACGTCCCACAGATAAAGGAGAAACAGTAGCAGAATGTCTACAAGTTCAGTTAGAGGTGATGATACTGTTGGAGCAGATATAGCTGTTCCATCCATAGTGCATACACCTCTAAATATATATCAAGATTGCTACGTGCCTCAACCACCCGAACAAAGTGATTAGTTTGATTCAGCTCCATACATGCCAAGTCAACAAGCTTATTATAGACAGGTTGATCTTGACCTTGGCCCTGACATGAGTCAAACATATGCACCAGAGTATAACATCTCACCAATTCTATTTCCATCATTTGGTGCATATCGTGATTATGGGGAGTCTAGTTTTGCAACATCGTCAAGTCGGTTGCATATGGATGCCGATAATGATGATAATGTGGAAGATGAACCAACACAAAATATGGGTGAAGAAATAAGAAGACCTCGGCGCCAACTGAACCGACACACTTGTGGGACGAGCGGTCACTTTTAGAAATTGTAATTATTATAATTAATTTTTTGAATTTTATTTTTTGTTTAAATATATTTTTTTGATGTAACTATATTTTTCTTGTGATAATTTATATTTTTTTGGTTGTAAATTTAAATTATTAGTTAAAATAAAAATGATTATAATATTAGTATAATATACATAAATATTATATTAGTTATATAATATAATATTATGTAAAATAAGTTATAATATAAGTAATATTAAATTTAAAAAAAATGAAGTCGAACTCCCTGAGTTCGACTTCTACTTTTGTAAAAATAAAAAATAAAAAAACGGTGAAGTCAAACTCTAAAAGTTCAACTTGCACCGTTAATGATATTTAATATATTTTTATAATTATTTTTTTTAATATTAATATAATAAATAAGCCAGAGAAAGACAGCTTTATGTATCATTACTGTGTAGTTGGCCAAAGTCATTGTGCAGCTGACAACAATTTACATCAGCCTTTTTTTTGGTTCTATTGGCTGTGAAACCCAAAGTTCATCCAAGGCCATGAGATCGTTGGATTGGGATGATAAAACCATTCACCTTTTGAGAATTCCAACACTTTCATATTCGAGATGTCATCCCCATGGTGATTCTTTGGCATATCTGGAAAGCTAGGAACGAGACTAAACATAGGGGGACACCTTTCAAAGCTAGCACCATCCTCTTTAAAACTCTGAACCATCTTAACACCATCAGTAAATGCAAGCTTTGGAGACCGGAACACTTGAAAGGGGACAACTTTGCCGCTTTATCCCTCCACATCCCACTGCTGCAAGAAACTTGCAGAAAGAACACTCAAGTTGTACATTGGAGAAAACCTGAAAATGGATGGGTGAAGTTGAACACAGATGGGGCTTCTAAAGGCAACCCAGGTACCTCTGGAGCAGGCCTGTTGAGAGACCATGCTGATCAAGTAATCTTTGCATGTATGGAACCTCTTTGCACTACAACAAACAATTCTGCTGAACTCAAAGCCCTTCTCAGAGGCCTGCAACTCTGTTTGGATAGGGGTTTTTTTGAAAATTTGGATTGTAATGGATGTGCTCTATATCATGAATATGATGTCTAATCACTCTCAAGGAGCATGGCACATGCAACACCTTTTTCAAAAGATTCGATCATGCCTCAGTCAAGTTGAATTCAAAATCACTCACATCTTTAGAGAGGGGAATCAAGCAGCAGACTTCTTGGCAAACCAAGCTTGCTCAGCAGAAGCACTCACCATCCTCAACAGGGAGCACCTTTGTGGTAAGCTCACAGGTTATCATCAAACTTGATAAGCTTTGCTTTCCCTACTTCCGCTTTGGCTCCTAACTGTCTACTCAATTTCCTTTACCCTGATTGTGAATATTTTTGGCTAAAAGGATATTCGTCCTGTTTATTCATGCATGTACATCTTATGAACTGTTTCGGTAACCTTTGGCCTCACCTGGTGTTACATGTTTATTGTAAGGAGGAGCCCTCCTTGTGGATATATTCTTGGTATTTTTTTTTGTCATTAATCTGATGCAGGTGAGAATTAGGGGTTGGTGCTCCATGTTTTGGCAGATTTTTTGGCATGCTTGAGCATAGCTCTCTATATTCATCTCTTTTAGAACATAGGCCTAGGAACTATTTTTGTAACGGAGTAGTACTCCTCATTTACGCTTTCGGGATTCGAAGTGGTAAAGGATGAGTACTCCTCATTTTTTGTTTTTTGGTGCAGTGTAAGGGAGTAGTACTCCTTGTTTAGGCTTTCCTAGACAATACTAGGGAGTTTGCACTCCCCGTTGTAAATTTGATTGGCATTCTTAATTAATGTAGAAGGGACGGGAACCCCGAAAAGCTTCCCACACCTCCGGGTGGTTTAAAAAAAAAAAAATCATTCACCTTTTGTAATGCAGTGTAGAATTACATACATTTGCATATGACATGAATCACATGATTGCTGGATTAAGATGTGCTTTCCAACTATTTTGAAGGTATAGAAAAACACTATCATAGTGTTTGGTTTTGTTTTTTGTTTGTTTTGTTTTGATTTGTGGAGATAAAGAGAGAAAAATATAGATCAATAAGTGTGTGTTAGAGATATAGTGTATGTTTGAATTTATTTTTGAAGTTAATTTTAAATAGTGTAAAAAATATATAGTATGTATTACGTTATATTGTGAGACAAAAAATACTATTCATTATCAAATCATGTCTCTTTTATATATTTTTATATATGTATTTGTAATATTTACTTTTTTTGTATGTACTGTGTTGTATATTAAGAGACAAAAAATACTATTCATTGTCAAATCATGTTTCTTTTATATATTTTTATAAATGTATATATATATATAATAATATTTATTTATTTGTACGTGGACGTATGTATATATGGGAGAACGTGCCAAAACACCCAATAAAGGTGTTTTGAGTAATATTATATTTGATTTTATTTTCTTACTGTCTCAAAAACATGTAGAAAATGAAACCAAACAAAGGGTATTTGTTTTTAAGTTTGTTTTTTATTTTTTTTCTCTTAATCAATTATAAGTATTGATATATTATTGTGTGTGTATCTATTTCTATATATTTTGGGTTAATTGGGTTCTTTAATTTGGTGAGATCGATCGGACCAGTGACGCAATGGCTCGATAACTTAATCAGTTCGATCTTCGATCCAATTTTGAAAATATTATTTTAGGAAATAATTGATGTGAGGTGGATATTTCAGGGATGGTAACTGTATTTAACTCTATATCGAGTATATCTATAGTAATTATAAAAATAAAGGCTCTTTTGTATCTAGAATGGAAGTTAATTTAGGCATTTTACAAAATTTACCCTTTCCTTTTACATTATTCATTTTCATATTGCTTTATACAAAGTGAAATCTAAAATTTGTGGAGGGTAAAAATAAAAATTCAACATAATAGTGGTAGCTCTCATACCAAATTTTCAAACTAACTAATATGCCTTTATTAACTTCCATGTTGTCGTCATTTAAAAAAAAAAAAAGAAGAAAGAAAAAAAACTCATGTTATATGTTTGATGAACCACTTATCTCCTCTATTAATTAACAAAATATTATTGGGACTTTTAAGAATGTAATTATTATGTTATATATTTTTAATTTATAGTCGTTATTAATTATGAGAAATTTTAACAATTTATATCTATGAAAGTTACTTTTAGATTATTTTGAGAAAATTTTATATGTTTTTTATTATAATTGTTATACATAAAATTAATAGATGTAATTGTTAATACAATTATTAACTAAAATAATTGTTTTTAATTTACCTATTTTTTTAACAAGATTCTGTTCATTATCACTTTCATACGATAAATTGTTTGTTCATAAATATATTTTTAATTATTCAAGTTATGGGATTTGAATGGCGATGAGGCATTCTCAAATTTGGTTTTTTTTTTTTACTTTTAAATTTCAAGGAGTTGCAATTAAAATGTGAAAATTTTTGCTTTATCCTTTTTTTTTCTTTTTCTTATTAATTTTGTAGATTATGTTTGTTGTTGGTAAGCAGTTTGTAGTGGTTTTTCAAAATTTTGACATTTTGTGCCTAAATGTTGTGATGGAATTCATCAATTTGAAGATACTAGCAGCTAACGCGTGCGGTCCTCGCATGCGTAATTTTTAAGTGTAAGTCAGAGCAAGTATATGAATTCTTGTAATTGTAAACAAAATAAAATTGAATAAAATAATTTAATCCCGCATATTTTTCCCTTTCTAATAAGTACATTTATGGTTCTTTCAAAAACTACTCGAAAAAAATATACCATTAACCATGAATTGGATATAAATATGCAAAGAGCTTTTTAGACAATTGAGATAATGATTACATGTACTTTATTTATGTTTTTTTTATTTTCAATTTGTGAATTAAGTTTTAAAGTACTTATGGGATATTTACAACTAGGGTTAATTATATTTAGACCCCCTTTGAAAATGCATAATTACACTTTCCCCCGAAGAAGTTTTGAAATTACATTTACACCCCCTCTAAAAATTCTTTGTTTACACCTGACCTCCATTCGTTAAAGTTTGGGCGGAAAATGTTCATTTCAACAAAAATAATTACATAAATTTTCAATTTTACCTCTCATTTAACATTCTCGTGCAATAATTTTGTACTTATAAGGAAAAAAATATAATAATTTTGGCCTCACCCCATACATATACCTTACACTTATCCTCTTATAAGTACAAAAATATACATGAGAATGTTAAATGATGGAAAAAATTGAAAATTTGTGTAATTATTTTTGTTCACGTGAACATTTTTCGTCCAAACTCTAACGGATGGGGGTCAGGTGTAAACAGAGAATTTTCGGAGGGGGTGTAAGTGTAATTTCAAAACTTTTTTGGGGAAAAGTGTAATTATACATTCTCAGAGGGGGTATAAGTGTAATTAACCCTTACAACTAAAACAACCTTCAAGTTCAACTAATTCAGGCAATAAATGACATGACATACCAAAGTTATTGCAGTGACAAACTAAAAATTGCAATCAAATAGACATAACAATTTAAGTGTATCAAAATTCAAGTTTTCACATAACTTATAAGAAGTTAGTCACATATACCCAAATTCAAAATATTTATATATTAAATATTTTCTCAAAAAACATCAAAAGACAAAATTCATTAAAATAAAAAAGAACTAATCAACAAATAAACGTCTCACTACTTGGATTGTTTCACTTCATGTTACAATCATACAATAATAACTCAAAAGTAACTACATATTTTGATTTTTTTTTTACACAAATATCTTTGACCCCGTATTGACTTAAAAAGTCTCTCCATAATGTCCAATGTTTGGACATGGGAACAACATTTCTCAAACTACTACCCTTTAAATTATGAAACCAATGAAAATTATATTTCTATATCTACAAAATTTCTATTAGTACTCTCTCTACAATCACCCTTTACTTCTACTAAATATTTTACAAAATAAAAGTTTTTGCTCTCAATTTCTTTTTCTGCCAGCTGAAATCCAAATTCTTTGACTTTTATTTAAATCTATTTCCTCTGTCTCCTCCATCGACTAAAAAAAGTTGAGAAAATGATTAAGAGAAAAAAAGTAAACAAAAAAATGTATCTTTATTTTTTATTCAAGTAACAAAAATAGAGTTACGAAAAGAAAATCAAATTAGAAAAATTATTGATTGTTTACCAACAACTCAAAATAACGTATAGAAAGTCGATACTTTTATGTGAACTCATTATATCTTTAAATGGATGGATTCCATCACAATATTTAAAAGTTATGGATATACAGTTTTATTTTGTTTACAATTAAAAGAATTTATGTATTTGCCTTTACTTATATTTATAAAATTGTGCACGTGAGAATCACGAGCGTTAGCTGCTAGTATAAATAAAAACAAATTTATATACATGTCTGAGTATATGTAATAAAGCACAAGATGTAAAATAATTTGTAGCGAAAAATTTAAAACTCCATCAAAAGATAAAATAGAATTACATATACCGCGATAGAGATATTTACCTTAACGGAAGCAGATTGTACGGTGGAACTGGACTCCAAACCACCATGATTTTTCTTCTGCTCCACGGGGAAAGCGCCTCTCTCCTTCAACAACTTCCCCAACTTCACGCACTTTTTCGCAGCAAACTCTTTCAATACATCTGAATCAAAACATGTAAAAATTCTCAACAAATTAATCAAAACCAGTCAATCAGCAATTAATCATTCGTTTCCAAATCAACAGGACGTCAAAAACAGATACCTTCAAAGCTGATTAGCCGATAAACTTGGCCCATAACCAAAGTGTCATCTGGCCGGAGAAGCTTGAGTTGCTTCACGGTCTCGGCGCCGTTCTCCGGATTCGCCGCCGGCGAAGGGACCACCAGCGCGATGTAGTGGCCGGGGTTGGAGTTCATGATCTCGTTGGCACTCACCGACCAGTAAATCCTGTCGACCTTGTTGCCGCCGGGGTGGTGAATCACCACCGTCGCCGCCTCCGCCGCCTGGCAGTTCCCCATTAACAGTAATACCTCCGCCGCTACCAAATGAAACTTATGATCTGAGTACTAGCTAGAAACGAAGAAGCGTGTATGCATCTGCTATGTAATGGTCCATATATATATAATGGGTATAAATATTAATGATTTTATATAAGATTGAAGAGGAAAGGAGAGAAGAGGTGGAGTGTTAGATAGATCTGCCAAACCACCTGAAAATTAAATGGCAGCCTCTGGTTTTATGACTTTGCGTCTGCAGGTGAGGGAAGAGAGAGAGAGAGACTATCCGTTGTGCTTGAGATATATACACCTTTTTTTTTAAAAAAAAAAAATAGGAGATAATAAAGGCAAAATTATCTAAAAATTGTCCCAAAAAAATTAAAAATGGGGCGATTTAATTCTTTTTTTTTTTTTTTTTGAATTTGGATGGAGACCGAATCTGAAATCCCATGTCCATGTAAATTTTTCAAAAAAAAATAATAAAAAATTATATGTGCAATAAACGGGTCTAGACCCCGTCTCTGACAAAACCCCTTTTTTCAAGCAAAAATTGGCTTTGAGATATGATGTGTATAAGTTAAATTTTTAATGAATGAATTTTTTTATTAATTAATAATTAATTTAATTTTTTTAGTGTTGTGTAAAAATTCGTTGAAAAATAGTGAATTAGAAATTTTATGATGCATGGATACAAACATGGCAACACGATGATATGAAAAATTTTCAAAAATTAAGATATGATATGGAACTAAAATGGCTATATAATTAATATTTTTATTGTTATTTAATAATAAATTTAATATATTATTAATGTTGTATAGAGAACTAAGAACAATTAGATTATGTGATTTTACTCGAATCAATGGATAGTGTTGTTACTTCGAGTAAAGTTACAGTTATATGAGTACAACTAATTGACAATAATCACATTTTAAAAATAAGTATTATTAGAATGTATTTTTAATTAAAAAATTTATTTTAATTTAATAATTTTTTATTAATATTATGTACAAAAAATAATATTGCGTGTTTATTAATGTTGTATACAAAAAATTAACAACAATCATGAGGCATGAGTTACTTGAAGAAACGATACTGACAAGCTACAAAAAAAATATCACCGCGCCGTACATTTAAAGACTTTTAGATGAATAGAAATTTTTTCATTCTGTACTTTTTAAAATAAATTGATTATGTAATAGTTTTGAAGTCAGTGTATTTTCATAAAAAATTGATTGCATTACAATGACCTCCTAAAAATAATACTTATTTTTAAAATGTGATTATTGTCAATTAGTTGTACTCATATAATTGTAACTTTACTCGAAATAACAACATTATCCATTAATTGAGAAAATCACACAATATAATTGTTCTCAATTCTTTATACAACACTAATAATATATAGGGATAATTACATTTGCACCCCTAACCTATAGTTTATTTACACAAATCACCCATATCTTACAGAAACCACCCTTGATAGTCAAAAAATAGAGGTAGTTTGTGTAATAATTTCGATACATTTGAGAGGTATAAGTGTAATTTTCTAAAAAAATAGGGGTGGTTTGCGTAAATGATACTTACAATTATAGTTGGTGTATGTATAATTATTCAAAAGGCATGGATGATTTATATAAACAGACCATATGTTAGGGGGTGTAAATATAATCATCCCTAATATATTAAATTTATTATTAAATAACAATAAAATATTAAATGTTATAGCCATTTTGTCGCCATGTTTGTGTCCATGCATTATAAAATTTCTAATTCACTATTTTCCAACAAATTTTTATACACAACACTAAAAAAATATTAAATTAATTATTAATTAATAAAAAAGTCATTCATTAAAAAATTAATCTATATACATTTATATCTCATAGCCAATTTTGGCTTGAAAAAAGGGGTCGAGACCCATCTCTGACTTTTGTTAGAGACGGGTTTGGGCCCCGTCTATTGCAATATATAATTTTTTATTTTTTTTTTTCACAATGAAGTGCTTTTTTCAGTGATGATCCTGTCTCCAGCTCAGTCAGTTTTCTTTCTTTTTTTTTTATTTAAATTACATGCTCAAATTCAAATAACTTTTCAAATCATCCCATTTTTCTTTTATAGTTTTTAAATAATTTTACCAATAATAAATGCATAGTTGACTAGTTAATGAGTACTTTATCGGTAAGGTCTAGACATCATAAATGAAAGATTGTGAATTTGAATCTTATGAAGTGAATATATTATCTAATTTTTATAGTAATTTTTTATTTATTTATTTGATTTAATATGTTAGTTGATTTGAGAATCTAGACATATTGAATTAATTTTTGAATTTGAATATTTTAGTTGATTTCAAAATATTGATGTATCAAATTAATGTCCCTCCCCTAAGATTTGGTGTAATTATAGATAAACTTCCTGTGGTTTCAAATATTACATATAGTACCCCTGAAGTTCGCTTCGTCTGCCACATATGTCCCTCCGTTGGTCAAAATTTACTGAATTGATATTTTAATAAAAAAAATTAAATACAAATCGATATTTACCCTCGATTGACTTATTACTGACTTATTGCAAGTCTAACACTTTTTTTCTAACTAAACTACCCTTATAATGGTGAAGATATACTTCCTCACATACATTATTAATATGTGAAGATGTATAAAGGTAGTTTGATCGTAAAAAGATTTGCTTAAACTACAATAATTCAGTAATAAGTCAATCGATGGTAAATAACGATTTTCATCAGTTTTTTTAGCTAATATCAACAAATTCGGTGAATTTTGACCAATGAAAGGACATATTTGTTAGACAAATTCAAACTTCAAGGATACTAGATGTAATTTTTTAAACCACATAAGATTTACGTATAATTACACCAAAACTCATGGGAGGGGAGCGTAAATATTCCTAAATTAATTTTTCAGTTTGAATATATTGAATGATGTGGTAGTGAATCTAACAGAAAGTGCATCATGCTTGTCACCGTATTTTGTAGATTGAATTTTCTATTTTCAAATAATATTATATCTTTTATTTTATTTAATATTTCAAATTATATATAAAATTAAAATTATTAATACTATGATAAGTAATAGAAGTGACGCACCTTTGGGTTTTGTAAGATAAACTCTTATTTTTATGTACACCAACATTTTATGTATGTGTATTTTACTCTTACACTTAATAATTGATCCAATGCAGAATGATTTTACTATACCTAATGTTTTGAAGCTATGAGCAAAGGAATACTGCATGACAATTAGATTCACTTAGTTAATTATTTATGTTGTATTTTATTTTATTAAGTAATTATAATTTAAATTACGTACACATATTGAGTATTATCATTCATTCACTAAGTATATATCATCTAATTGACTAGTTTCTATTTGAGCGTTCCACTCACAATAACGACTGAGGATGGTCTCAACAAAAAACATACTGATTAATCCAGTTCAAATTATGAATTTCGGAATACGTAGTGACTGAGAGGGTGTGTTTGGATGAGTTTATAAAGTCTTTTGTATATTTTATAAGTTGTTTAGAAGTTTTTAAGATATTGAAAGCATTTCAAAAAAAATTAGGGAAAGGGTTTATACCATTTAAAAATAAAATATTAGGAGCTTATATATTATTTTAAATTAAAGTAATGACTTCTTGAATTGCTTTTAATATTCTAACAAATTCTTTCAGTTTTTATTTTGTCAAATACAAAATTATTGTTAGTAACATCAAGTAAATTTAATATCATTATTTTTTCAAAACAATCCAAATACTTATTTTGAAAATAAGATTTCATATCTTATATATAATTTTCAAAATATTTTTATAAGATCTACGAATTTATAAGAAGATGAACTATTTAGGCTTGTTTAATACAATAATACAAAAATAAAAATAAAAATAATTATATAATACATATATATATATATTAACATAAATGGTGCAAGTCGAACTCAAAGAGTTCGACTTCACCATTTTTCATTTTTTTAATAAAGTCGAAGTCAAACTCCTTGAGTTCGACTTCATATTTTATTTTACTTTTTTAAAGTAGAAGTCAAATTCAAAGAGTTTGATATTTTGATATGTTTGCTCAACATTTGAAGAAATTAGATCCAAGATAATTCAGAATCTTCATCGGCAATGGCAAACACAAGAGGAAGTACATGTTGATTCCCATCCATGGCAGCTGTAATCAACATTTTGTGCTTATACTTTGTGTATAAGTGTGTTCCATCTACATTGATGACATTGCGGCAGAATTGGGACCCTTCAATACACGGTTTGAATGCCCAGAAAACGTATTTATCACATATCCATTGCTTGACTGTTGAAAGTATTTATGCTCTTATTCTACAATTGTCCCTTCATTATACTTTTCACTACAAAAAAATATGATCTTTAACTATGGCTAATTGTGATGGTTAATATTAAATAATCGTAGCGAATAGTCATTGACCACGGCCACGCAACGGTTGTCGACCGTGGTTTTTGCGAGGGTGGCTAAAACAGTTGACATGGCTAAAAGCCATGGCGATTGTTTTTACCACGGCTAAAACCATGGCAAATAAATTTTTCATGGTGGAAAAATGAGTTTTTGCATCGATTTTTATTTAACCGTAGTTAATAATAGTTATTTACCACGGTTTTTAGCCATGGTCATTAAAAATGTAGATAATAGTAATATTTTTTCTAGTGTTTGGAGAGCTCTCATGTAACTTGGTAGCTTTCGAACTAAACTCTCTCATGTGCCATAAACAATTTCACGGGTCATCTTCAAACTGTACCATGCCTTTTAGTATAGTATGTCGAACCCTGTATGTGGGATAAACTCAAAAAAATTATGGTGTTTATACTCAAATATATTGTGTCACAACTATTACCCATGAAACCAAATGCAGCCGAGTTGCTCTATTTATACATAAGTGATTTATTAAAGTTTGATTTCAAAAAATAAAAATAAAATAAAAACAGGTCACAGGTGTAAAAGTGTTACATTAACGTATCAGAACGACACTGGAATGTATTATGGGCGCTATTTGGATCCCAAGAATGCATGAGCCTAGACCCAACGATACTTATCCCTCCGAGACCACCATTAGAGGAAGGAATGTACAATCTATCAAGCTCAGCAGCAAGGTGATTTATTAGTAATGCATTTGTGCTGTTAATATTGTTATTCCGGTAATGTAGGTGTTGTCTAGTTAGTAGTGCATCAGTTGTAACAATGTGTGTCTTAATTACATTGAATGAAATATGTTCAAATTAACATTAAAATTTGAATTGAACTTTTTTGTAATGAAATATGCTAAAAATAACATTAAAATTTTATTTTAAAATTTTATTCAAAATTTTATTTTAAAAAAAAAAAAAAAAAAACCAAGATCAAACAAGGCTGCTAAGCAATAAAAGGCTGCTTTTTTAGCAGCCTAAAAGCAGCCTTGTTTGCGCTGCAATAATGCAGCAAAATGCAGCCTTGTTTTGCTGCACAAAATGCAGCGAACAGCTGCATATAATGCCAATGCTGCATGACTGCATGGCTCACGGGTTTATAAATCCGTGAGACAAGTTTTTTATTTTTTTATTTTTTTTATTTAAATGGAGTGCTCTATAAAAAGCAAGTATGGAAGCCTATGAGTTCATGTGTGTCAATTTTTTTTGTGATATTTCGCACGATTTCTCCGTAAAGGTATCTAAAGCACCAAATATTTTTTTTTAGATTTTTTCACAAAAATATGGACAAAAAGATAAGTATATAATCCACGTAGACAAAATTATTTAAATAAAGTTAAAAAAATTATAAAATTAGGGTGGAATTTCACCCCTTAAAAATATAGGCGAAATCGTATGTGTAATACCGGTTTTGTCATTAAAAAATTAAAAAAAAGGGGCACAAAAGCCGGGGCACATGTAACTGTTGCATGCATGCTCTATTAATGCTTAACATCGATTTTTTTGGGTATATATACCCACCGTGTTCTCATTGTTCCAGCGAAAAATTCTTTCTAGCAGACAAAATTTTTTCTCTCAGTTTGAAGGATTTTTCTTTCGATTTTGGTGGAAAAGGTGGACGGATATTGCTGTAATTTTTTTACGTTCGAAACAAGTAAGTTATCTTTACTAATATTAATTATATTTATGCTCTCATTTGTATTCGTAGTGAGGAGTATATATTTATTTTTTTGAAGACATGGTAGATCAAAACAATATTATTATTGTTATAGGGTAAATGCTACATTTGGTCCCTTATGTTTTCGTTAAGAATCATTTTAGTCCTTCAAGTTCATTTCTTGACTTTAGCATCCCCAAATTTTAGTTCTTGTCTCAGCTTGGTCCCTCTGACCATTTTCTGGCAAAAATGTGGTTGAATTTTGACTTATTGGAGGGTAAAATGGTCAATTTAAGTTTGATTTTTTTACTTTAGTCCTTTAAATTTGTAAAATTATCAAATTAGTCCTTTTTTTAGGCAAAAAAACAATTTTTTTAATATTTTTATATGTTGAATATGATGTAATTATCTTGTTTGAATAACGAAAAATTTGAACTCTTGTAAACATAATAGTAACATATTGCGTAACTTAAAATAAAATATTTTTTTTTCATTTTCAGAGTTAGAAAAAAATTAAAAATTATGAATAAATTTTATAAAACTTATCTAATATGAAAATATAATAAAAAATATATATAAGAGTAACTTTTAGTCTTAGAAGTTGAAGATAAATTTAAGAAAATTAAATCTTAACAACTTAGACTTCTGAACAAAAAGTTGGTGGAATGTACTTTTTAACTAGACTATTTGGTGAATTATATATATAATTCATTTTAAGAGGTTCTTATAGAACTTTTTTTAGAAAATGGAACTATATAATTACCAAAATATCTTAAAATAAATTATATATATATAAAATCAATCAAAAAATCTAGTCCAAAAATATATTCCACCAACTTTCTATTCAAAACTCCAAATATTTAATAAATATTGTTAAGGTTTAACTTTTTCACACTTAAAATAAAAAAAAAAAAAACTTACTGCTTATATTTTTTTATATTATGTTTTGAAATTAGATACGTTTTATAAAGTTAATTCATACTTTTTATTTTTTAACAACTAAAAATGAAAAAAAATACTTATTATAAGTTAAAGCAATATATTATTATTATGTTAACAAGGATTCAAAGTTTTCATTACACACATAAGCTAATTGCATCATATTCAGTGTACAAAAATATAAAAGAGTTGTTTTTTCACTTAAAAAAGGACCAAATTGATAATTTTATAAACTTAAGGGACTAAAGTGAAAATCAAATTAGATTAACCAATTTACCCTCTATAAAGTCAAAATTCAGTCACATTTTGACCGAAAAATGGTCGGAGGGATCAAACTGGGGCATAAACTAAAATTTAGGGATGCTAAAGCCAAGAAATAAACTTGAGGGACTAAAGTGATTCTAAATGAGAACTTAAGGGACCAAATATAGCATTTACCCATTGTTATATTTTATGGAGGTCAACAAATTGATTCATATAATTGCGTGAGATATGATCGTCCTGAAGTTGGATTTAGGAAAACATGCCGTAAAAAAGGACCAAATTGATAATTTTATAAACTTAAGGGACTAAAGTAAAAATCAAATTAGATTAACCAATTTACCCTCTATAAAGTCAAAATTCAGTCACATTTTGACCGAAAAATGGTCGGAGGGATCAAACTGGGGCATAAACTAAAGTTTAGGGATGCTAAAGCCAAGAAATAAACTTGAGGGACTAAAGTGATTCTAAATGAGAACTTAAGGGACCAAATAAAGCATTTACCCATTGTTATATTTTATGGAGGTCAACAAATTGATTTATATAATTGTGTGAGATATGATCGTCCTGAAGTTGGATTTAGGAAAACATGCCGTAGTACTACGTTTGTTCAACTGGAGTCAATTTTGTTTGAAGTACTTGGCCTTCGTAAGGTTAAGTTTAAGTTACAGATATTTTTTTAAAATACACAGCATGTAATGCTGGACGATGGCAGGAGATGGTGTTACATATTAAGAATGATGGAGAATTGCTGTTTTTTTTTCGATCCGGTAAATGGCTATGCGTCTGTTGATATTTTTGTTGAAGTAGAAAAAGTGTATGAAAATATCGTACCAGAAGACCCGTTTGTTGGTGATTGGGGAACATGCATATCTATGTTAACGCAAGATTCACCCCACTTGCCAGCACTTACTCAAGCGATGGGCAGGGTTGGGATAAATGAAGATTTTGCAGGTCCATCAAGATTTAATGTTGGGATAAACGAAGATTATGCAGGTCTATCTACATACAACGAAGAAGAGAATTACGATATGAACGTCGAGCCAAAAGACGATAGTTTCTTAAATAATGATCCAATAGACACAAAACCAGATGAGGTTGAACTGGAAGGTCAAGATGATAGTATTCCTGAAAATGATGATGAAGTCAACATTCCAGTTATATTGGACGTCCTTAGAGGTAATATGAATGAGTCCTGAGGTCAACAACGACATGCATTTGACTTGAATATGCCCGCAGCATCGAAACCACATTCTCTATATCCTGTTATTCCTTTTTCCAGTACAACACATCCGGAGGTACCTGTCGACTCTGTCGATATCCCTACTGGTCGTTGGGGTAATTTTTACGACTCAAGCACTGGAGTGCTCGAATGTGGAATGGTTTCAAGAGTAAAGACCACTTGATTGCAAGTATACAAGATTTCTTGGTTCAGGGGAATGTCCTGGACCATGTCATACTGACGGAGCACCCATTTTGGATGATGCATCTCTGTAATGGCATAGTGTATCAATGGGCATATTATGTTCCATAGCGTTCGAACCGCATAAAAAGGTATTGAACCGATGTCCGGTTGATTCCCGTTATAGGGTGACCAAATAAACTGCATCATTAAACCACTTCATTAATATACTCATAATCTATATTAAAGAGAAACACTATATGTAATGACCAATAGTAATACCTCGTTTCTTGCATTCGATCAAAGGTACCCCTAATAATACGCAACGCGTTATGTGCCGTATGCGTCGGGGAAACATGACACGACCACCTAAAAAACGACAAATACAACAAGGAAGAATTTAAATAAGATTTGAGATTTTAAGATTATATGTACATAAAATTTTTGCATACTGTGCGGCATATTGAGGAATCAATAGAACGTTTTCTTCATCAATTATTGCTGGACGATATATCTGATTCAGTAGTAACTAGAATTAGCGCTATACTTGTAATCCGAGCCCAGGCCCATATTTGGAGCAATTTCATAACTCCACCTATATTTACTTCCCTCTTTGCGATGTTGTACACAACTCCCTATACATATATGCCAACACCGATGTAACCCAGTTTGAGGTACCACCTTCATAGATGTCATCCATATGCCATAAATACAACAACAACACCCTGTTACCGTTAGCATCGAGAAAGAACATCCCACCGATGAGGCACAAATCTCATATTCGTGACTCTTACAACACTTCCTCCAAAGGGTTGTCATCATCACACGTGTTGGCCATCAACCAGCTATGCAAGACTAGTAATTTAGCCGGGAGCCCTTAAATTCATTCACACCCGGGACAAATCCCAACATCTCAAAGCAATATTGTACCCATTCTTGAGTACTCCACTGCATATCTACTCCTGTGATAAGAGGCCCCTCAATCGGAAGGGCCCACAAAACGGCGATGTCCTGGAGTGTAACAGTCGCCTCACCAACTGGACAATGGAAAATATGAGTTTTGGGTCTCCATCTCTCCACTAATGCAATGATAAGGTGTTGGTCAATCTCAATATGATCACACTGCATAACACCTAATAGACCCATATTTTGCAACACTTGTAGTACTCGAATGTGTCGTGGGACCAGTTGAAAAACCCGAAAAGATGAAATATCACCACGCCGTACAATTAGAGTTGTGTCCGGCTCTCTGCACACATCTTCCGATCGATGACTACTCTTCCCGTACAACACACTACTGCCACGTGGACCCCAATTTACAATAATATATTTTCAGAATATTGACTATGTTAAAAAAATTCGCACAAGATACAACTGATATAGCTTATATAGTATGCCAAATATACGACCCATGTGTAATGTTAAGATTCGAAAATGAAAGGTGAAAATGAAAGAAGGTAAGGAAGGGTTATATATAGGCGGATGAATGAGAGGGAGGGAGGGGTTAACTCGGGGCTTGGAGGGGGGGGGGGAGATGGCTGAAAAAGAGGTGGATGGGAAGTCCCATCCACCCTTTGACCCTAGCTTTTGTGCCAGTTTTTTTTTTAAATTTTTTATCTTGAAACCAGTATATATAATACCAGTTTCGCCTATAAAATTAACAACATCATTTCCACATTATTTTTGTAATTATTTTAACATTATTTAAATATTTTACCATCCACGTGATGGAACCGTTTTGTCATCACAAGCACAACACAGGCCTGATGGCAATCTAAATGAACCCCTAAAGGCACGACGTGCGAATGGTGCATTTTGAGCACACTTCCAAAAGCATGCCCCACATCATAGAGTGCTTGCAGTACTACACCAGATGGGATTTTATGGTATTTATCGATGCAGCGGGATTATCTACAATGCGCATCTTATCACGGCACTGGTTGAGAGGTGGCGCCTTGAAACACACATGTTTCACTTCACCGTAGGGGAAGCGACAATTACCCTACAAGACGTCCAAATAATTTGGATACTCCCAATAGATGGTCTTGTTGTGACCGGAGTGGATGAGGTGACATGTATTTCAGAATGACAGGAATATTGTGTAGTTTATTTGGGTTTCCAGCCAGACGATAGGGAACTTAGGGGTTTGCATGCGTCAATATACGCAATTTTGCGCCACATTGTGTCGATCGTCATTGATGAAGACACACCGTTCGTGAATGTTGTACAATATGCACTTTGTATAGAATTGATAGTTTTCGGTGCGGTGATGTTCCCTGATTCTTCCGGGCATCTGGTATCATACTATATGTACAGAAATTAGAGGGATAGACGATATGAAACAATTGTGCTCCGACCACCCGTTTCCAACGGAAGATACAGAATATGGATATTGGGATTGCTACAGTAGAATAACTCGGTGATTCGTCTCATTATCTACTGATAGACGTGTAGAGAGTAGCTACCAACCGGGACATGCACCAAGTAGACAATATAGGGTATGTTGTGCAATAAAACATAATTTATGTTAGACATATTTTCTCTTACATTTAAATGCTCTATTTTGAAATTGGTTCAGGAGAAAAATGCGACCTCGACCAACCACTTTCGAAGAGGCTATGCAAATGCTTGATCGGGTCGAGATCGAAATGGTTCATGCTCGTGAAATACTTTCTCATCATCCGACGGGAAATATGCCTGAAGAACAAGCAGCACCACAAGATAATGCTCCGTCCACGTCCCACAAACAAAGGAGAAGCAGTAGCAGAATGTCTACAAGTTCATTTAGAGGTGATGATACTGTTGGAGTAGATATAACTGGTCCATCCACAGTGCACACACCTCAACATGCATATTAAGATTGCTACGTGCCTCAACCGCCCCAACAAAGTGATTGGTTTGATTCAGTTCCATACATGCCAAGCCGACAAGCTTATTATGGACACGTTGATCTTGACCTTGGCCTTGGCACGAGTCAAATATATACACCATAGTATAACATCTCACCAACTCCATTTCCATCATTTGGTGCGTATCATGATTGGCGTATCTACTTCTGCAACATCATCAAATCGGTTACATATAAATGTCGATAATGATGATAATGTGGGAGATGAACCAATACAAAATGTGGGTGAAGAAATAAGAAGACCTCGGGACCAACGGCACCGACGAACTTGTGGGACGGGAGGTCATTTTTAGGAATTGTAATTATTATAATTATTTTCTTGAATTATATTTTTTGGTTTAAATATAAATTTTTTGGTGTAATTTTAATTTATTATTTAAAATAGAAAGTGTTATATACATAATATATGTAATAAATATCAAAATTAAAAAAATATAGAAGTCGAACTCAGGGAGTTCGACTTTATTAAAAAAATGATAAATGGTGAAATCGAACTCTTTGAGTTCGACTTGCACCATTTATGTTAACATATATATTATAGAATTATTTTTATTAGTTTTATGATTTTGATATTATTATATTAAATAAGACCTATTTAACCATGGTTAAATAATGAAATTGAACACACATGGATGTACATGAGAATTAAAAATATTACAGTGGCATATTTGGGAATTTTCTTTGACGACAAGAACTGGAAAATGATAAATAATTTTTAGGTAAGTTACATTGACATTCCTTGTGATTTGGTCTAAATACACAAACACCCCCTGCATTTGCAAAATTATAGGTACAACCCCTTAGGGAGTGTTTGTATAAATTTTTGCACTGAATAGAGGTTGTACTTATAATTATAACTGTAACCTCAAAAGATGTAATGTAATTTTGCAAAAAACTAGAGATATTTATGTATTTAGATCTAATTTGGAAGAGTATAAATATAATATACCCTAATTTTTAAGAGATAATTACACCC
Organism: Sesamum alatum; assembly: GCA_034509735.1. Classification (NCBI taxonomy): domain Eukaryota; kingdom Viridiplantae; phylum Streptophyta; class Magnoliopsida; order Lamiales; family Pedaliaceae; genus Sesamum; species Sesamum alatum. Next base: position 4,565,552 of record JACGWO010000005.1, read on the forward strand.
CCTCTATTGAGGTTTGGTATAGTTACACATAGTCTCCCTGTGGTTTGAAAAATTACGTGTAGTACCCATGAGGTTTGCTTCCGCCTAACAAATATGTCCCTCTGTTAGTTAAAATTCTCTGGATTTGTTGATATTAATAAAAAAAATTGAATGAAAATTGATATTTATCCTCGATTGACTTATTAATGACAATTGTTGGCGAAACAAATCTTTAATGACTAAACTATCCTCTTAACGGTAGTCAGTAATAAGTCAATCCATGGTAAATATCGATTTTCATTAAGTTTTTCTTGTTAATATTGATAAATTTAGTGAATTTCGACTAACAAATGAACTTATTTACTAGACAAAAGTAAATTTTAAGACAATTAATTTAATTTTTTAAATTACAAATAATTTTATATTTAATTACATCAAACCTCAATTGGTGTAATTATCCCAATTTATTTGCAGGAGAAGAAGTACCAACTTTTCCACTAATATTTTAAGGTTTGTTCAGATGATATAAAAATGTGACTACCGATGTGATTTGACAATGACGATTCTCTTACACTCAATGCAGTGCAGTAGTGGTAGCCGGCCTATTTATATTTTTATTATAAAAAATATAATTACACGTGTACCGCCTAAATAGTACACATTGCAAAAATACGATCGGTTCCAAGCCCAGCTCGTGACTGGTGCATTTTTTTATTTTTAGAATTGTCGGTCGCTGCCTTCGCGAGTTTTTTATGTTTAGAAGGCATCAACCCTTTTTCTTTAATTTTTTTAATTTGCCTTTTCTTTTTTAAATTTATACACGAAGTACAAGCACAAAATATTGATTGCAACTGCAATGGATGAGATTGTCGCACCATGAGGGGTGTCGGGAATGTGTCTTATATCTAACCGCAATTCTGGCCTCTTATCCGCAGTAAAAGACATTCCTGACTTTGTTCCTCCTGGCGGTGTGCATAGATATTGCTTGAGGCACGTGTGTTCAAATTTCAACAATCAGTTTAAGAACGTGCAATTGAAGGATCTTTGCTGCAGAGCTGGCTCATAATATCAAATTAGGAAATTTAATCACACCATGGATAAGATTAAGAATATAAAATTATAAGCACACCACTGGCTGGAGCAAATTGATAAGAAAAAGTGGACAACTTCTGTGAGGTCCATAGAATTTTATTCATAATCGAGAGAGTAATTAGTAATTATTAAGAAAATCTAATTTAATTATAAGTTATAGTTGAACTTATAAATATATTAAAACTTGAAAGGACTAAATTGGAGCTTTATTAAATATTTGTGGTCAATACATAAATATAAAGAAGTTGGGGATCAAATTACAATTTTAATAAAATTATTGAAAAAAAAAATAACAAAAGATGATATATATGATTTCGGCCACAGCACGTGGCTGCTTACCATTTCCACACATATAAATATATATATATATATATATATATATCAATAACTTGCTATTAAAGAAACAAAACATACACCTTTAAAGATAAAGCACACACTTACATATAGTTAAATGTGTTACTCAGACGTGGTATTGAGACTAGTATATTTTAACTATAAATTATACATTAATTATTATATTGATAGTATTTAATTAGTGTATTTACTAAATTTTATTTGTACTATCTAATTTACTATTTAACCGGAAAATTTAATGAATTCGAGTAGTTATACAAAATAGTGATCGGATAAATATTTAATTGGACCGGGGGACATTATAGCCAATAAATTAGAATTTATTTTAGCTATTCGATTTAGTTGTTGGTATAATGGATTATTCCAAATTAATCGGGTTTATTAACGAAGTACATAATTGTATGTATTAGTGTTTAAATAATTATTATAGTAGTGAAGAATTTGCAGGAAATAATAGTAATAGTAGAAAATTATGTTTGAGAAATATTAGGGAATTGTATTTGAGAAATATTACATTTATTAAAAAAGAATGTGAGATTTTTGTAATAATTTCCTTTAGGGATGTTATAGAGAACGATAGTTATAAAAATATGAGGGGTTTGATAAAATAAATTCCTATGAGTTCATATATAAATTATATATATACCAGGAAAGCTTATAATGTCTAATTATTTAGACGAGGAATGAACGGATGTTTCAATTTCAGTATAAATGAAATATTAAAAGATTGGTAGAAGGAAATATGAATATCATTTAGTAATTTCGTCAGAATTTACGATATTTTCAATATATTGATTATACGAATTATAACCTATTATAGGACACGGGGGTAAAGTAGAGGATTGATCCGCTCCTTCTACTAGCATAATCATTTTGGAATCGAGGTAAGTATAGTTAATTGGATCTATCTATATATATATATATATATAAATTTATATGGGTATACTTGTCTGTTATAAACCAGACTGGTATTTATAAATGCTTATTTGGATTACGTGGTTATTTCGTGAAGTTGTCGTTATGTGTTTATTTGCGACTATTTACATATTATAAAGATTGACAGATGATTGTCTTATATTATATGTTATTGTTGTATGAAGTTGAATGAAGAAGTCAATTATGAGTGTATCATTAAATTGAGATAAAAAGATGACTTACCTAGTTGAGGAACATAGTCAATGGTTTATGATGATGTGATTGATGATGACGTGATTGACGATGTGATATGAGAATTATAAGTTAGGTACCATGGCGCGTAGGGTACCGGGTATTCTGGGTAGCGGGAAATATCCTATGCTGATAGCTAAACACTGGGGTGGTGTGGGGATGCCAGCTTCATTGTGATCTTCTGTGTTGATATTGCTACATACTCAGATAGTGTGAGGATATCTCATTCGACGGGTATCCTGTGCTGTATATGATATGACATTGATTGAGATGATGATAGCCGTCAGAACCATTGACTGATGCACTCCAATTAGAGTAGGCAGGGCCCCAAGAGTATAAACTGTGAATTCTGAGGTTGTACTGTAGACTGATACATGACTGTGGTATTAATTACTTTGAAATTTTGTGGTGATTGTATATTGAATACTTGTTGGTTGTGTTACGACATGTATTTATGGGTGTGTATATAGGCTGGTTAGCTATACTTATTGAGTAGGCAGCTCATCCATTGCCAATATTTTTCAGGAGATAGATCACGGTGACCAACTACATCAAATTTGAAGTCGTGCCATGGATCTTAATAGGTGGGTCAGCCGTGATATCTGAAGCCGAGGGTTCTGGCTATATGATTATTAAACATCTAGTCTTTTGTAGGATTTGCGTTTTAAATTCTGTAACAGCCTGAGACTTTCTCTTTTTTTGGAGTGTTGTACATGAGCATATCAATGATCTAGTAAATATAAACTTTTGATGATATCTATTGTTATTTAAAATATATTTATAGATTTATATTATACCGATAAAAATTGGATTTATCTTATTAGTTTAAAATTAAAAAAATCTTATAAGACAACTTATAATTACGATGATTAAAATGATTAGTACTGGTAAAGTATAATGCCGTAGGGGGTGTCACAGCTTCTCATGACGGTGGATCGCGATGCGGCATTCTGACCACCAACATGTCAGAATGCATCAATGGGGTTTTAAAAAGAGCACGCCGCCTTCCTGTGACTGCAATTGTGGAAATGACTTTTAACTGTTCAGTCCATTATTTTCGTGAGAGGATGACGAAGAGTAATACAATGATAAGCAACAATCAACCGTGGACAGAATATGCATATAAATTGTTCTAACGGTGGTTCGCCAGATCTGTCAAGCATGTGGTTATGACGTGCGATCAAATTGAACAGACTTCCTCTGTGGTTACAAGACACTATTATGGACATGGGTGTAACACTCACGTTGTAAAAATTACAACGCAGGAGTGTTCATGTGGTAAATGAATCAATTTGGAATTCCATGCTCTCATGCTCAAAAGGTATACGTTGCATATAGGCTTAACGCTGCATCAATGATTAAGCAATATTATGCTTTAATGCCTTATCGAAAGACATATTCTAATTCTTTTCAATCGATAATGGTGGAAGACTATTGGGATATTCCCAATTTTCAATTAGTCCACCACGATACTCTTCGTACATCAACTCGTCTGGGTCGATGCCTAAGTACCCGCATTCGGAATGAAATGGATTGGGCACAAGTTTGTGCAAGGCAACAAATTCGCAGTCAATCACGACCAAAATCAAGGTCCTTCGAGTCAAAGTAATGTCCAAAGGCACGGTCGTATACGGCAAAACAATGTACCAAATACTTGAATACACATTTTTATTTAATTTTTAGTGTATTATTTCTAATTCTAAATTTTTATAATTATAATTGTTTTAAATTATCATAAAGTAAATTATTTTTATTTTGTTTTAAATTATAGAATAATTTAAATAAATGATCGAATTTAAAAAAAAATTAAAAAATGGGGTCGCTGCCTGAAATCGCGAGCTAGAATAAATGTTTTATTTTTTTCAAATAATATCCTTGCTTTATCCTTCATATGTTGTTTGACATTTTCCTCTATTTGATTAACGATTCTCAGTCATCAAATTTCCTTTTTTCTTTCTTTAAATTTGGTTTTGTTTATCTAATACTATAAAAAGAGATCCATTTTCATAATATATGTACTTACTACTATATGTATTCCCCCAGTTTTCTATACTTTCAATGAAATTGTTTTTTATATCAATTTTAGTCTAAGTCACATATTTTCATTTTATTGAAAAATATATATCTCATACCATGTCTTTTCCTGTATTTGAGTATCAAATTTTTATATCACTACGAAATGTTTGATGATGCCTATCACATTTTTTTTGTTTGTTCTTTATTCTTTGGGGAAAAATGCAAGCAACTCCCTGTGATATTGTAAATGTGCAAATTACCCCCTAATGAAAAATAAAATCGTTTCATTTTAAAGAACACAGGGAGGTAAATTATTATTTTTTCATAGGGGGTTAATTTGTCCATTTGCAATATCATAGGAAGGTAAATTGCATTAAATCCTTATTCTTTCTTTGTGTGACCCTAGTTACTTTTTAGCTCAATGCAGACATGATCTTAGAGCAAGTTTGCTTTTTAATCCTTTATTTTGTTACACTACTTTCAAGTTAGAAACTGATGCGTATTGAGGCCCAGCAGCACCACAAAATGTCGAGGGACCTTCACAAAAATTCCAAGATTGTAGGGGAGACTAACTTGTAGAGATGGGTTAGTATTCCGATGCTTAAGTCAGTAATGTTCGATTGAATGAAAATAAAGGAAAAACATGAAGAAAGTGAGAATAATGGTAAAGTGATGTTGTGTAGTGATAATTCATATGAGAATATGTTGAAAATAGCTAAAAAGAAGATAAAACCGTGTGCAGGTGGAGTGCCAAGAGAGTATAGATGTTACTTGATACTTAAATGTCAGTGTGTTCCAAATAACTGCACAGTGAGTCTTTTTATAGCTGATGATGAACCCGATTTAAGAGGAATTAGGTTGAGTTCCTTATATCTTTAGAATCCTTGGGAAGTTAGCTTCTCAACCCAACAAATTGCACAAGAATCGGAGTTGAATCAGTGGAGATATGATCGTTTGAGTCAATCCTGTCATATCTACCAAGTTTTTGGGAAAAGCAGTTACCTGCTAAAAGAGATCCAAATTTCAGCCAATCTACTGGGAATTTGGATGATATTTTTCAGTATGACGTAGCTCCACGTGTTGACCACCTGTGTGATGTGGAATTCGAGCTATTGGATGACTAGGTTTGTTGTATGAGCCTCTTCCGTCGGCCTGCCAGGTTAGTGTGTAGGAATTGGGCCTATGTATGAAAAACCTACTGTTTTGAGCCTGATGACTTTGGCCTACTGGGTTGCCTTGCCTGGAGGCCTACTCGTAGCTCTTGGGCTGGTCCGGTGGATCTGAGGGGGTATCATCACTCCTCCCTACTCCAGTAGTGCGAGACTTGCTGTCGGACTGGTGGAGTAGAAATAAGCAGTCCTGCAAGGGTTAGCACAAGAGCTATATTCCTAGGCGCCCTAGTTTGGAGCACTGTTGTGCTACTTCCTCCCTGTTGTGCAGATTCGCTTTCCTATCCCTCCTTTTTTCTGCGAGGTAGCTACTCTATTCAATATCCCTCTGAACCAGCTAGTCCCTAAGTCCTTTAGCTTGTTGTCCAACTTTTATATTTTGCTAAAAGATCTAGGGGAGACCCCTTCTGCTGCCCAATTCCATTCTTTCTTCATGCTTAAGAGAGCAAGTTCGGGCTTGTTCTACTTCACCTCCCAAGGGAAAGCTCGGTTTCTGTCCACTAAGTCCTCAGTGAAGGAGTGGAAACGTGATTATTTTTTCATCTCCTCCCCAAGCCCTGGCAGTTCCCTTAGGTGTGGACTGTGAATCCCCCTGAGCAATTAAAATATTCTGCTCACAACCGACCTGCTGCTTTCCAGGCATTGTTAGAACATTTGAATGCTTCTCCCTTTGATCCCCGCAAGATAGTACACCCTGCTATCCTTCATCAGTTTAGCCTGAGCCCTAATGCGGCGAGCATGGATCCTGCTGTCAGTATATGCTCTTGCAGCTTGCTATACTCTTTCCTTGCTGCAAGGAAATGATTAAAAAAATATTATTGATATATTTGTTTGCGTTTACCTGCTGTGTACAGGAAGGATGTTCCAGAAATTATTGCAAGACAAGGTATGTTAGTGCACAGTAATAATTGAGAAATGTTGTAACCTGATGGGTTCACTTTGTTGTGTAGGCGTGCCTGTTGGGGGACAGCTTATTCAAATGGCTGAAGCAGGGAGGTCCCTTGTTTGAGGGCTCTCTTAAGATGGTGGAGGTGCTGGAGGAAGCTAACCGCAGGCTGAGGGAGGCTATCGAGAAGAGGGATGAGATGCACCAGGAGTATGCTGCCAGCCTGCGAGATTTGAGGGGGAGGTTACTGCCCGCATATCCGCCTGGAGCATACGGTCCTATAGGCCGAGAAGCAAAGGAAGGAGCTGATCCGTCAGTACTTCGAAACCAAGGAATGTCGAGATATGCTAGAGGGTATTTGGCGGAGTCGCCAGGCTGGGTATACTAAGACTCTTGAGTTTCAAAGCCTGCTGGTATAAGGCTCTGAAATACTATTATCATGGATTCCGGACCTGTGTCCAACAACTTGCTGCAGCTAGTTATCCTCCTGCCAGTGGTGATGCCTCCTTCTTGGACCAGAATGCAGGTCTGGCCACAACCCCAGACCTGGACGATGATGAACATGCTCTAGTGCAGGAGGTCCCTCCTACTGAGGAGGACCCTATGTCTCTAGACCTTACTGGGCAAGTGGCAGAAGATGCAGCCCCTTTGAGATCGGAGCCTCCTGCTGCAGCTGGTGAAGGAAGTGTGCCTCCTGTGTGAGGTTTGAAGTGCCCGGGTGTGGGTTTTGGATGTTTTTTGCTTTGGTTGCTGGCATTTTAATGCCGAGGATTCTACTTCTCCTCCTTCTTTCTTCTATGAAGGTTTTTGCTTTTCTACAGAATGTGTTTGCTTATTTTGAATGAATGTGCTTGTTGCAGTGCTTCTAATTTCCTGTACGTTAGTATAGTAATTTGCTGGGAATGTCCCAACTTATCAACTAGTATGGGCTTAGCATGCCCAGAATGATAGGAAGAGGCTTTTGAAGCCTTATGGTAAATATGGAATTTGAGCAAGTTTTCATTATACTGCTTGTTGCAAGCAAAGGTTTGACACAAACTATGTTGTCAGAAAAGATGTCTTACACGAGGAATACCTACGAAGGCAAGAATAATACAACCTTTTAGGAGGTTTTTGGTTTAAGTAGGAATAGATTTGATGCAGCAAGGTAGGAGACTTGAATGTTGGCCAATGGCCACTCTGTGTATAATCCCTCTGCTGATGGAGCAAGTTGGACAGCAGCCTCCTGTCATTAGCAGGGTACGTGGCTCTTGCCCTGGTCTGGCTTTACAATCTCTTCTTGGCAGCTTTATCCAGCAGGAGCAGAACAAGACCTGCTACAATGAGCAATAAGCAAGTGCTAGAAATAACAAGTAGAAGAATGATTCCAAGTAGTAATGTAGCATTTGCATGCCATGAGTTATCATAGTTAGATAAGTATGATTTATGAGGGCAAGTTATTAAAACTTTCAGTCTATAAAATGAGCAAGGATGTGCCTTTCAGGGGCAACTTATTTGGGCTTTTGTAGTTAGTAGGAGTGCGCCAGTAGAGCGGCTTATTAGGGCTTAAGGCCAGGAGGAGTGCGGCAATAGGGCAGCTTATCAGGGCTCGAAGCTAGTGGAAGTGCGCCGGCAGGGAGACTTATCAGGGCTCGAAGCCAGTAAGAGTGCGCCAGCAGGGCGGCTTATGAAATGTGTGCGCCAGCAAGGGTGGCTTATTATGAGCATACGCCAGTAAGGGTGGCTTATGAGATGTGTGCGCCAGCAAGGCAGCTTATGTGGGCTAGGAGCCAGCGAGGTGATTAACCTGTTGATAAAGCAGAGTATAGCAAAAGAGCGGGAATCGCTCTTTATTCAAGCAGTAAGTGCTGATTAAGCAGGTAATAAAGTAATGAGTATAAAACAGGGTGTTCAGGAGTAAAACTTCCTAAGGTTGTATGCATTCCATGGTCGGGAGAGCTTTCTGCCATCTACATCTTGCAGCTCGTAGGCTCTGAATTTGACAATCTGACTTACTTTGTAGGGGCCCTCCTAGTTGAGAGACAGTTTTCCTACTTGTTTTAAGGCATTGACTCATCTCAGCACGAGATCTCCTACCTGGAACTCTCTCCTCTTCATCCTTCTATTGTAGGCATTGGTTACCTTCTGTTTGTATCTTTCCATGTGAGTTCGAGCATCTCTCGAATTTCATCAATGAGGTCCAGGTTGGTACGCAGCAGGGCATCATTGCCTTCCTGCCCGTAGTGCTGTATTATGAAGGATTCTAGCCCTGCTTCAGCAGGGATTACGGCCTCTGATCTGCACACCAAGTTGAAAGGAGTCTCTCATGTGGTTGATCTAGGAGTGGTCCTGTATGACCATAGCACGCTGGGCAGGGCGTCTACCCACTACCCTCCTGCTTGCTCCAGTCTGGTCTTGATACCTTGCATTAGGATCCTGTTTGTGACTTCTACCTGCCCGTTAGCTTGGGGTAGGCTACTGAGGTGAAGCATTGCTGGATGCCCAAGTCAGCACACACGAGTCTTAAATTTTCCAACCCTGAAACTGGCGACCATTGTCAGAAATGAGAATACGAGGTAAGCCATACCTGCATATGATGTTTTTCCATAAAAATTTAACCACATTATCTTTTGTGATCTTGACAAGATGTTCTGCTTTCACCCAGTTGCTGAAGTAGTCCACTGCTACCGGCATGAATTTACGCTATCCTTGTGCGACTAGGAAGGGAACCACTATGTCTATCCCCCACTGGGAAAATGGGCAAGGTGCTAAAAGGGCCTTGAAAGGCTCAGCTAGCACATGGATGAGTGGGGTGTACTTCTGGCACTACTCAGACCTCCTCACCCAGTTTATTGCGTCTTTCTTGAGAGTAGGCCAAAAATATCCGGCTCTTAAAGCTTTCCCTACAAGGGCCATGCCACCTATATGGGATCCGCAGGATCCTTCGTGAATTTCTTAGAGCACGGTTCTGCCCTCCTCAGCTGACAGGCATCGAAGGTAGGGCTGGGAGAAGCTACACTTGTAGAGGATTCCTCCTAGCAAAGTAAACCTAGCTTCCTGGCTTCTCAGGCGAGCCGCTTCATTTCCATCAGCAGGAAGGATTCCTTCCTATAGGTAGTTAAGGAGGTTTCCTCCAGTCTGTGCTAATCTGCAAGACATGCACAATAGTGTCAGGGGTAACCTTAGCAAGGGTCCTTATAATGATGGTACGAGTGTTGCAGTCGGCTAGGGAGCTCGCCAGCCGAGAAAGATAATCTGCCTTGGTGTTTTCGGTGTGAGGAATCTAAGGGAGTTGGAAGATTTTCAACTTGCTCTTATGGTCGCTTACTTCCTGGAGGTACCCCTTCATGCGGTCATTCTTGACATCGTAGGTGCCTCCTACCTAGTTAGTTACCAACTGGGGATCGGAGTAGGTGGTTACATTCCTTGCTCCTATGTCCAGTGTCATCTTAATGCCTGCTATGAGGGCTTCATACTCGGCTTTGTTGTTCAAGACCTTGAAATCAAACCTCAAGGAGAATTCTAGCTCGTCTCCTTCTAGTCTAGTTAGCACGATACCGGCTCTACTACCAGTATACGTGGAGGAGCCATCCACATGGAGTAATCATGTTCCTTCATCCTCTTCGGCAGGTGCAGTTTCAGTCATGAAGTCAACGAGGGCCTGGACTTTGATAGTCGTTCTAGGCTTATAGGAAATGTCGTAACCACTGAGCTCAACAGCCCACTACCATCCTGCCAGAAGTCTCAGCCTTCCCTAGTGTAGTTCGCAGGGGAGTATTAGTGCACATAGTAATAGAATGTGATAGAAAGTAAGGGCATAACTTTTTAGCAGTTGTTACCAGGGCAAATGCCAGTTTTTCTACCTCAGGATAACGCTGCTCAGCGCCATGTAATACCTTGCTGATGTAGTATATAGGTTTCTGTACTCCGTCCTCCTCTTTGATGAGCACAAAACTCACAGCGTGCTGACCTGCAGCAAGAAATAAGTATAATGTCTCACCTGGTGAGGGTTTGGTGAGTAAAGGAAGCTCGGCCAAGTAGGCCTTCAGGTCTACTTGTTGGAAAGTTTCATCCCATACGAAGTCCTTGGCCTTCCTCAGAGCTTTGAAGAAATGAAGGATGCGTTCAGCAGAGCGAGGTATGATCCTGCTGAGGACAGCTATGCGGCCAACAAGTTTCTGCACTTCATTAAGGTTGGTAGAAGGTTTCATCTCTTGGATTGCTCGTATTTTGTCTGGGTTGACCTCGATACCCTTCTGTATCACCATGTAGCTGAGGAATCGACCACTCCGAACACCGAATGCACATTTGGCTGGGTTCAACTTCATGTGGTATTTTCTGAGATTGTTGAAGATTTCAGCAAGATCCATAATATGTTGGTCCACCTGCAGGCTCTTCACCAACATGTCGTCCACGTACACCTCCATATTGCGTCCGAGTTGTTCTCAAAACATGCAGTCCACCAAGCGTTGGTATGTAGCACCTGCATTTTTTAGCCCAAAGGGCATGACAATATAGCAATATGTTTCCCCTGACGTGATGAAGCTTACTCGCTTCTAGTCATTTGGCTTAAGCATAGTCTTGTGGTAACCCAGCGAGGCATCCATTAGACTTAATAGTTCATGACCAGAGGTGGAATCCACCAATTGGTCTATACGAGATAAAGGATAGAAATCCTTAGGACATACCTTATTCACATATCAAAAATCGACACACATGCGCCATTTATTATCTGGCATAGGGACAAGTACCACATTGGATAATCATTTGAGGAATTGGATCTCCTTGTGTGCCCTGCATAAGGAGCTTGCTTACCTCCTCCTAGATGACCTTGTCCTTCTGAGGATCGAAATGTCTTTTCTTCTGTTTCACAGGAGGGAAAGTCGAATCCAAGTTCAGCTATGCACTACGATGCTAGGGTCAATACCCATTAGATCTCGGGTTGTCCATGCCAAGACATCCACGTTTTCCTGCAAAAATGTGGTTAGTCCCCCTGCTAAATCAGGGTTCAGCTGGGAGCCGATCCTATTGGTTTTATCTGGCTCTCTAGGTACTAGCTGAATACTCAGTAATTTTCAACAGCTTGAACTCGGGCAGGAGCTTCATTTCCCTGCTTGTCATGCTGCATAGGTCTTTTCTCCTTCTCCCTGTTGGGCTGGGGAAGGTCTATCTCCATGTCTTTCCTGTTGCCTCCTTTTACGAACTCGACGTAGTATATCTGGGCAGTGTATTGATCATCGGTGACTTTTCCTACTCCTACTCTGGTAGGGAATTTCAGCTTCATGTGGTAGGTGGAGACAACAGCTTGAATGGCATTCAGAGCTGGTTGTCTTAAAGTGACGTTGTAAGTTGAGGGCATGTCTACTATGAGGAAGCGGGTCATTTTGGTCTTCCGATTAGGCTCCTTCCCTAAGGACAGGGATAGCAGGATCTGTCCTAGGGGATGTACAGCCTCCCCTGCAAAGCCATATAGCTCCATCTGTCAGTAGACCTCATAGAAAAGGATATCTGGAAAACTACCAGAACCCACAAAAATACGTTAAACAATGTAGTTAGCAAGAGTGGCAAAAATAACAAGTGCATCGTTATGAGGTAAATGAAATCCCTATATGTCAGCAAATCCGAAGTGGATCATAGGATCCCCTACTGGTAGCTTGTAGTCAAGCTCCATTACTGCTCTAGCAGAACGGGCATGGGCGCCTCTGGCTCTACCGGAGTCCCCATCAATAGGTCTTCCTAAAATCATATGAATTACCCCATTGGCTGGGGTGTTTTCTGGGCTCTGCTCCTCAGCCGGGAATTTTTCTTTTCTATGCTCCCTCCTAAGAAGGTCAGTGGTCTGTTCCTCGCTCTTGTGGGCATCTCGATGGCGGGAGCATTCCTCCTTCTGTTCACGACGTCGATCTTTATCGACATAGTCCTTCAAGTAACTGGCTTGGATGAGCCATTCTATTTCTTGTCTTAGTAGACGACACTTGTTAGTATCGTGTCCGTATTCCCTATGGTACCTATAGAAATATTTAGATTTAAACTGTTGAGGGCCTTCCTCCGAGCCTTTGGGCCATTGTAAGGCAGGATGCCGATCTGTGGCCATCAGCATCCGTGCTGGGCTGGTGATCAGCGGGGTGTAGTGCTCATTCTTTGGATCGAGGGGTTTGAACCATTCTCTGGCTTCCCCCTACTCTTGCGCGTGGATGAGGATTCTACTTCTCTCCTCCGGTCCTTGTTGTCTCCCTTCTTGACCAGCAGGGCATCCTCGTGGTTCATGTACTTCTCTGCACGAGCCAGTACTCATGGAAATTAGCTGCAGGTTTCTTGGCCAGGATTCGAAGAGTGATCCTACTCAGAGTCCCTGGGTGAGTGTGCTGATCTGCACCTCCCGGTGGGCTGTAGAGACTTCCAAGACAACATTGTTGAAACGTTACACGTAGGCTCTTAGTGTCTCATTTTCCTCCTGCTTGACTCCAAAAAAGCTGATAGCTAATTTCGAGTATTTCTTGTTGCTAGCAAACTGGTGTAGAAAACGGGAGCTAAAATCTACAAAAGATCTTACCTAGGAGTTGGTCGAACTATTATTTAGCAGAATCGGTTAGTGTAGTAAGAAAAACACGGCATTTAATACCATCGGTATACCTGTGCAGCAGAGCTGCATTTTCGAACTATATGAGGTGCTCGTATAGGAGCGAATCCAACACAACATAAGCAGCAACTGGGTTGGACACCGAGGCTGGAAGGTCGCCCCCCGGAGCAGCAGCAGCACCAGCTGGAGTAGGGAAAGCACTAGCTGGAGCAGGGAAGGCCCCTGCTCGAGTGCGGCAATCGGAAACTGGAATCGGGAGGCCATCAGCTGGAGCTGAGTCATTAGTTGGAGTGGGGGCGCTGGCAGCGCTCCTCATCTATTCAGGAGGTAGGATGGTGGATCCTACTGCAGCAAGGAGAGAGACATCTCCCAAGAAAGATCCAATATTATCTAAATCGGCCATTTCCCACGTTAAAGCTCAAGTGTTCCCACAGACGGTGCCAATGATGCGTGCCGAGGTCTAGCAACACCACAAAATGTCGAGGGACCTTCACGAAAATCCCAAGATTGTAGGAGAGACTAACTTGCAGAGAGGGGTTAACACTCCAATTCTTAAATCAGTAATGTTTGACTCAATGAAAATAAAGGAAAAACTTGAAGAAAGTGAGAACAAAGGTAAAGTGATGTTGTAGTGATAATTCGTGTGAGAATATGTTGAAAAATAACTAAAAAGAAGATAAAACTCTTGTGCAAGTGGAGTGCCAAGAGAGTATAGATGTTACTTGATACTTGAATGTCAGTGTGTTCCAAATGACTGCACAATAAGCCTTTTATAGCTTGTGATGAACTCGATTTCGAAGGAATTAGGTTGAGTGCCATATACTGTTGTAATTCTTGGAAAGTCGGCTTCTCAACCCAACAAACCGCGCGAGAATCGGAGTTGAATCGATGGAGATATGGTTGTTTGAGTCAATCCTGCTATATCTGCCATATTTTTGGAAAAGCAAAAAGACCCGAATTCCAGCCAATCTATTGGGAATTTGGATGAGATTTTTCAATATGACGTGGCTCCACGTGTTGGCCACCTTTGTGATGTGGAATTCGAACTGTTGGATGACTAGGCTTGTTGTACGAGCCTCTTTCATGGGACTGCCAGGTTAGTGTGTAGAAATTGGACTTATACATGAAAAACCTTACTGTTTGGGGCCTGATGACTTTGGCCTGTTGGGCTGCCTTGCTTAGAGGCCTACTCCTAACTCTTAAGCTAGACCGATGGACCTGAGGGGACATCATCAGAAACATAAGCTCCTTAGTCATTCTAATCATCAATATATTGACAACACCAACTTTAATGTACATCATTAATATTTAAAGATAATTAAATATTATTTTATACTTTTTAAAATATTATATAAAAGATAAATATTTCTGGTGTTTTTGAATTATTTAATTACTAAGTCATAGTTCACTTATTAAAAATCTCATTTGTTTTAAATTAATTATTTAATGTTTGTTTATTTAACCAAAATCATTTACACAATATTTTATTTTCAAAATGAGTACTTATCTATCTATATTAGATTTTATCTTCAAAATTAGGATATTCATTCAATTTGTATTTATCTTGAATCGATTCGTATTTTAGGATTATATTTTATCCATTCAAAACAGATAATTATCTTATCACGAAAAATTTATGTTTCATTTTAATCATAACTTTTCCAATCTCCAATTTATATGCATCAATTTCTTGATATATGGCATGGAATAAGTTTTATCTTTTTTATTCTAGCACAATATCTTTTTTACTATTTAGATATTTCATTAACATACTTCTTTGGCATTTCTTTCATTGATTCGAAGGAATAAATTTGGTGGGAATAGAATAAACTTAAGAATGATATAGAGGTGGAAAATAAATGATTTTGATATATCATTCATATGTTTGGTATGTCAAAAGATTAAGAAAAAGAATTGATTAAGAACTTTCCAAATCAATCATTTATTTGTTTGATAAATAGTAATGAAATTCAAAAATTAAAACAAAAAAGTAAACTGCAAAGTCTCATTACATAAGAAATATTATTTTGGAATGTTAAATTCATTATAAATTACATTACATATTTTTTGGATGTTGTTATAATATATTTAAATTCCTAATAAATACTTATTATTTATAAATTTAAGCATACATATTGAATATTGACAGGTTCGTATTATTATTTTTACTCACTTGTAGGCTTTTTTAATTAGAATTTCTTCGTAATTTTGCATTGTTATTCAGGTTGAAGGAATAGAAACCCATTGTTTTGTTTGAAAATTGACAGGGCCACCTTCCAACCTTTTTCAATTCGATTCCTTTTACTATCAAAATTCAAAATACATTTTGCCATTCTTTCATGAGATTCTTTTTCCTTAGTGAAAATATTTTCATGAATGTTGTTCAATAAAAATTTTAGGATAAAATAATATATTATGAGAAAGTTTGTTTATTCTTTCATAACCAATGATATTATTGCTATGTTTTTATTTTGAATGAACTTAGTCATTTTATTTTATTTTATTTTCTAATTCATTATAATGCACTCATATTTTTTGGGTTCAAATTAATTAAAAGATATTGAGAATTTAAAATTATTCTAACACAAATTTTCTTTTTATTGTTCCATCTCTCTCTCTCTCTCTCTCTCTCTCTCTCTCTCTCTCTCTCATTTAGTGTAAATTTCAATTCTTGCCTTATATTTTATTTTTTTTAATATGTAATCAGATCATTCTAGATGGATGTATAGTTTAACTAATTTTTTAATACAAACAATATTATTTAACTAATTAATATATAAAATATATTCAACTATTCTTTTTATCTTTTACTTTCTTATATAGATGTAAAAAAATGATTTATATATACTTAATAAAATGTTATAATTATTTGAAAGTAATTCTCATATAAATACACATTTAGGGAAGTGGTAACATGTTGTATGTGCAGAAAATTGCCATTATCAAACAGTAATCAAAATAGACTAAAAGCTCAAAAGTATTATCTTTTATCTATTAAAAATAAAAAATTTATTTTACAAAAATTATTTTTCTATAGCAACATACATTATAAAAAAATTATTTAGTTTTACAAAAAAAAAAAGAAAATATATAGAACCGTGCATAGCACGAGTTCTACGCTAGTATTCACATATTAGTGAGACTCAAACATACAATCTCTTAGTTATAGAATCTCAATTCGCAAACTAAATTATATTCTATTGAGTATTTAAAAGTAATTTGTTGCATATTGGTATTAACTGCGTGCTTTTCATTTAATTGCTAAACTATTAAATCATGCCCTACTTAAACTAGTTACATAGAGAAAATTAAGTCTAATATTAAATTTTCACAATATTTGGGGCATTACTGTAACTTCAATTATCAAGTATTGAACCCCACATCAATATCAAATGAAACTTTGTGCTAAAATTTTTATCATAATTAAATTTCAATCATAAATTAGAAAGATATTGATTTCTATTACCTATAAGCATTTGATAAAATATAATGTTTGCGCTTTTTTTATTATTACACGACAACAATTTAAGTGGAAATCGGTGTAATATTAATTAGGGATAATTATTTTTACATCCCCTGACCTATAGTCTATTTACACAAATCACCTCTACCTTTTGCATAATTACAGAAATCATCCTTGATAATCAAAAAATAGGGGTAGTTTGTGTAATAATGTCGATACTTTTGAGGGGTATAAGTATAATTTTCTAAAAAAATAGGGTAATTTGTGTAAATAATACTTACATTCTAGTGGGTATATGTATAACCCTTCAAAAAGCAAGAATAATTTGTATAAACAGACCATAGATTAGGGGGTGTAAATGCAACATCCCTATTAATTATTAGCCAGGAAAGTAAGTCTTGAAAGCTTATATCTATATGAATGTAGTTATGAACCTATGTAGCAGGAGATACTACGTTGGTACATAATTTTTATGTCTTGACTATAATGTACGAGTACTTTTAAGAATGATCTTATGTAATATTATATAAATACGAAATGCAGATACTCATTGGATACATATTGAATATATTTAAAGTATTCAAAATTTTAAACAAATGGAAAAAGATTCTAAATACTTATCAAATACGTTTTTAGAAGTATTGGATACAAGAAATTATATTAATTGATATTGTATGAAAATTGTTAGGGCAAAATGAAAGGAAAAAAGAATTGTGGTCTTCTGGTAATAAAACTAAATAGATGCCTAGATAGAAATTAGAACACCCTCCATCTCTCTATATCTTGGTAGGTAAAATGAGAAAGCAGAGATGGAACTCCACGGACCCTAAGAGAGGATTGTGCTTGCGCTATGTGTATGGGCCAGGATTTCTATAGCTGACGGCAAATTTTAGCCCAGGTCGAATTTGGCTGGATCTGAATCAATTATATAGCAGGTGCAATACAATTGTCAAGTGATTGGTGAATAGTTTAGAAAAAGTGACCAATCAGTTGACAAGTATATCGCATTTGCTTTGTGATTAATTTGCTTCGACCAAACCTAATTCAAATACGAATTTTTCATAGCTGACCTATTGTCATCAAGAATTGAGGCTTAATCATATGAAGATCAACTCACGAGTCAGGACGTGTGATCCGAACAAATGCTTGGACAAGAATTTGAATCTACGTCATGAATAGACAAACGTTCAACTTTAACTATTAATCCACAATAATTGGTTTTACCTTTTGTCTCGCTTACTCTGCAGCAATATAGTCCCATTCACAATTATTATTCTGTAATTCAAGTAATCATTTTGGATTCGTAGAACTTATGAATTATGATTTTATGAAAACTCATTTTTTATCTTATGACTACTAATTGTTGAAATTATGAAAATTTTAAGTGATATTATGTTTCAACATGTATGTTTATATATGTCGTCCCTAAATACAATATGGATTCAATTGATCTTTCAGGGTTCGTTTGATTCAAATGAGAGAAAATAAAAAATGAAAGGGGAAGGGGGAGGGAGAGGGAGAGGAAAAAAATAATAGTTTTCCTTCAAGTTGTTTGGTATGATTGGAAGGGGAGTAAATCTCAAATAATTCCCCTTGTTTGGTATGATACAAATAGATTGAGAAGAAAAGACTAATTTTTTTGTATTAAAAAATAAACAAGTTAATATTGTACTAATATAATTTTAGTATAACAAAGATTTAAAAATTTTATTAATAAAAATATTTATCAAACAAGAACAATAATATTTTTTATTAATAAAAATATTAATCAAAATGAATATTATTCATTTATTCTAAACTACTCAGTTTAAATAAAATAAAGATTACTACCAATGCCCTCAAATATGGACAATAGAGTAAATAAAAATAAAATATGTATTTTTTTTTCTTATTGGCCTTATACTTTCACTTTTCCGCCCAATTTCGGACAGAAACAAAATTGGACTCCGAATGGATTTCACATACATCCAATTTTACTTTCCCTCCATTTCTTCCCCCAAACAAATACTAAACTTTTTTCTTATACATCCTTTTTTACTTCTACTTCTCTTATACTTCCACTTTTTCTCCCAACCACACATACCCTTAGGTAAATCTAATACATATCTACATATGTAAAACACTATGCACCTGTATCACAAACGTATTGTATCCACCATTTTCAAGAACTATAGTATTCTTTGATTTTAACGTTCATCTAATAACTAGCATAATCTATTAGTTTACGTTAAGTTTTCATTTATTTTTGTGGTGAATTGATCAAAATGTCTTTGTGTACTATGAATTATAATTTTACTTATTTTTTTCAAGTGTTTGAAAAAAAAAATTGAACTAAGTGGACGATTTTTCAAAATTTTCCACCCACCTCTTTCGGTTTGTTTTATAAATTTTTCATTTAAAAAAAAAGATACATAATTCCAAACCTCATCTAAGGATTACATAATTTCATCAAACATCAAGGATGTATTGAAAATTTCTCAAACAACGAGGAGTATTCATAATTATTGAAAAACTCGGATTGCTCGTTGTAATTTGTTCTAAAATTTATGACGAATGGAAAACTTTGTAACGAAAAATGTCAATCCCAAACAGTGTCAGTGTAATTTTTCAAAAAATATATACATATATTTTTATTGATACCCTCAAACATTAAAGAATATTTATTTATTCAATTAAACAAAACCTATGAAGTGGGCTGTCGAGTTTGAGCGGTTGGAATGTTAAGAGGATTTGTTTGTATGGTGATTGGGAGCCCACGTCCAGGTTCAAACAAGCTTTTAATTGGCTCAAATACGAGTCGAGCTGTAGTAACTTGATATATTTAAGTATATTTTATTATTTTTGCACTAATGAAATTGAGTTCGAGCCGAGCTCAAAAGTTTATCGAACAAAATTTTTTGTTCAAGTTTGGTTTGTTAAATTTAACAAATCGAGTTCAAATGAATTTTTATCAATCAATTTCATTCGAGTATCGAATAGTTTGACTATATTTTCCAGCCCTATTTAAAAGTTCCATTATCTTTTTAAAATTAATCGTTCCAATAAATAGTCCACGAAAAGCTTAATTTCTAAAAGTGTTCAAATTAAAGAATTATAAACTATTAGATGTGATATTCTGTAATATTATGGTTAAAACCAAAACAAATTTCGTCCTATTTTAAGAATAACAAAAATAGCTTTGTATTTTATACTCTGGGAGTCTATAAACTCCTATGATCTTAAAATTATTAAATATTTTATGATATCTTACAAACTTTATTAAAAATTTGCTCTAACATTAATATTGTTGCGTGCCTTTGAAATAATATATGTTCGAGACTTAAGTTATTATTAACGCATATCAATTCATCTTCACCCGTCTATAAAATAGTTCTGAAACAAAGATCCTCGTAACACTTAAATTAGTTCGGATCATAATTAATGAAATATATACTATAGAAATACTGTAAAAATTTAATTACGAGCATGTGCTCGTCAGATTATTATATTGGTTCTTCATTTGGACCAATCATATCAAGATAGGAAAAAATGCAAGCAACCTCCTGTGATATTTTAAAAGCATCCAAATTATCCCCGTATGATAAAATAAAAAGCAATATACCCCCTTGTATAATTTAAAATGAAGCAATTTATCCCCTTGTGTTTTTCAAAATGTTTACCTCCCCAGGCAGGGAGGTAAATTGCTTCATTTTGAAAAACACAAGGCGGTAAATTGCTATTTTTTTTATAAAGGGATAATTTATTCATTTACAATATCACATGAGGATAAATTGCATTAAACCCTATCAAGATGATATGTAATATTATACTCCATGCATTGTTTATTTTGAAAATGAAAATGTAGATGAGCTTATTGGAATATTGGGACAACCATGTCCGAATAAAGTTATGTTGTCGTTAAGGTTTAACCTATTCAAATATTTATGGAACTATTAAAAATCTTTTATAATTACAAAATAAATTTTAAATATTCAACTTCAAAATATATATAAATCATGCATATATAGAAGTTGATAGTAAAAGGAGCCCAACAGATCAAGAGAAGGCACCGAAGGAAATCAGCCCACTAAGGAAAAGTTTGTTGCAAGCCCAACGACTCTTAACGAACCAAATATTGCAAGTGGGCTGACTAGCCCAGGAGTTAGAAGGTCCCCCCGTCAGTCTGTGAATCTCGTTTGGCTAAATGACTACTACTAGAATAAAAATAGGGTGTGCACATGAGACAAAGTTAGTTAGTGGATTAGTACTGGATGCTAAGAATTGTACACCATGGCTGAATGTTTTATTTTCGTACCTGTATAAGGTATGCGACATTAATGAAATAGAGCAGAAAAATCCATTACAACATTTTTTTCTTCTTCTTTTTTGCTATCTGGAGCTATCCCCGCTCGAAGAGGGAAGGTAACTTCTAGCAAGGCCCTAACATTGGTGCTTTCATTGCATCATGCCTCCCAAGCAAGCCATTGAGGAGGCTATCACAGCATTCTCCGAACGCCTGACGGCAATCCAGACTTCCATGGAACGCTTAACGGAATTCCAGACCGCCATGGAACGCCGAAATGAAACACAGGACCGCCATCACGAGACTCTCCTGAATGCCGTTACAGATCTTCATCAACTTTTTACTACTCTTCCCTCCGTCAGAGCCTTATCTCCATCTCCCCATCCTCAACTTGGGCCTTCCACTCAAAACCCACCTTCACCCACACCCCCTTACTTTCCTCAACTCACTCCCCCACTGCACATCAAACCCCCCAAAATATACCGACAACCCTTTGATGGTGCAGCCCCTCTTGATTGGATATTTCAGGCTGAATAGTACTTTGTCTATCACCAAATTCCGCCGCAGCAACGTTGGAAATAATCTCTTTTTATATGCAAGGCAATGCCTTGAATTGGTTTAAATGGATGTATGCCAACAATCAACTCACCACTTGGGACAACTTTCTTCGGGCACTTGAATTACGCTTCGGGATATCAATATATTATAACCATCAATCCGCCCTATTTCAGTTGCGCCAACGGGGCTCGATCTCCGATTTTCAAGCGGAGTTTGAACGATTGTGCAACCGCATTGTGGGGATGTCACCGGAGACCGTTCTCAACTCTTTTATTGTCGGGCTTAAACCGAAGCTGCAACGCGAGCTGGCAGTCCTACAGCCCACTTCCATCAGTCAGGCCATTGGCCTCGCTAAACTTCTCGAAGCGAAGGCCCTCGACACTCGGCACGGCACTTCCTTTCCACCTCGGCACGCCGCACGGGTGCCTGCTTTGTTGCCACCGCCTGCGGTGAAACCATCATATCCCACTCGCCGTCTTTCCCCCGCCGAGATGCACGAACGTCGGGCGCAGGGCCTCTGCTTTAATTGTGATGAGAAATTCGGCCCGGGTCACGTTTGCAAGGCCAAACAGTTTTTGCTCATCCTTGCCGATGATGACGATCCTCTTGAACCGCCTGACCCTCTTGACGAGCTACAGAAGACTCTCAGCCTCCCTCCGCAACCGTCGCCACAGTTTCTGTCCCCGGAAAAGCCACTGGATCAGGTTCACTTCCAGCTTTCGCACTCAGCACTCTCGGGTTCATCGTCTCTTCGAACCCTGTGTTTGTGCGGTTCAGTCCGCGAGCATGCCGTCTCTGTTCTTGTCGACTCCGGCAGTTCCCATAACATCATTCAGCCCCGAGTGGCGGAGTTTCTTGGCCTGGCTATCAGTCCATTTTCCTCTTTTCCAGTCATGGTGGGCAATGGCGCCTTTTATTCATTGCTCGGGAGTGTGTGTTGCGGTGCCACTCACCATTCAATCATATCATTGCTCGGTTCCACTCTATGTCTTACCAATCCACGACGTCGATATTGTTTTGGATGTTCAATGGCTTCGCACCTTTGGCCCTTTTCTTTCGGATTTCTTTGTTCCGAGGATGCAATTTTACCACCTTGATCAACTCATCACCTTATCGGGCTCCCTTTCTGCCACACCTCAAATGCTTCTTTTGCCCAACTTCGACGTTACGTTGCTATTAATGCCATAGCCTCTCTCTCTCTACTATTTGTTCACCCCATACACCTTTCTGCCACCCCGTCCCCAACTCAACCCCCCACAGACTGCCTCAGCCCCACAAACACTTATCCCCCCAACATTTGGGCCATTCTCGCAACCTATTCCAACGTTTTTTCTCTCCCTCAAGGCCCACCCCCTCCTTGTCCCCAAGATCACCACATACACCACCTCTCTAATTCTGCCCCTGTAAACATCAAGCCCTATCGCTACCCCCACTACCAAAAGGAAATCATGGCCCGATTAATTACCGAGATGCTGAACGACGGTGTTATCAACCCAACACCAATCCCTTTTCCTCACCTGTGTTATTGGTTAAGAAAAAGGATGGCACTTGGCGTTTCTGTGCTGATTACAGGGGGCTCAACGCCATTACCGTGCGGGACCGTTTCCCTATTACCACAGTTGACGAATTACTAGACGAGTTACATGGTGCTATGGTGTTCTCCAAAATCGACTTGAGGGCGGGTTACCATCAGATTGGCGTCGCCCCTGCCGACACCCACAAAACGGCATTCCGAACTGTCGACAGGCATTTCGAGTTCTTGGTTATGCCTTTTGGCCTCACCAATGCTCCATCAACATTTCAGTCCGTCATGAATGATCTTTTTCGCCCGTTTCTACGCCGATTTGTCTTGGTATTCTTTGATGATATACTAATTTATAGTGTTGATTGGAGCACCCATCTTTCCCACCTTGAACAGGTCTTGCAGGTACTTCAGACTAATGCTTTCTATGCCAAGCTCAGTAAATGCACCTTTGGTGTTTCTAAGGTCGACTATCTGGGCCACATGATCTCAGCCGAAAGGGTGCAGGCTGACCCTTCCAAGCTACGGACTACCGCCGACTGGCCTCCGCCGTCTACGGTCACGGGTCTTCGGGCTTTCCTTGGTCTTATGGGATACTACCGCAGATTTGTACGGCATTATGCAACTATTTCCCACTTACTGATCTTCTCAAGGCCCAATCCTTCCAATGGACCCCGGCGGCAACAACGGCTTTCTTGGATCTTAAACGGGCTATGCTTTCCCTATCGGTCCTCCAGCTGCCAGACTTCTCGCAGCCATTGGATGTCACCACGGACGCATCTCAATTCGTTGTTGGGGCGGTATTATCCCAGCAGCGACATCCTATTGCTTTTTTTCAGCAAAAAGCTAAGCCCTCGACTTCAGGCATCTTCGGCTTATGATAGAGAAATATACGCGATCTCCGAAGCTGTGCGAAAATGGCGGCAATATTTGTTAGGGCGGAAATTTCACATTTATAATGATCAAAAGAGTTTACGAGGACTGCTTAATCAAACAATACAGACCCCGGCGCAACAGAAGTGGCTTCCCAAACTGCTTGGCTTTGATTTTGACATCCATTACACCCCTGGCCGTGAAAATGCTGTTGTTGATGCCCTCTCTTGGCATCCCTTCGCCTCGATTATGTTGGCAGCCGCCATTACGACGACCACCCCAGACTTGATTGCTCAGCTTCACGACTTTTATCAATCGAATTCGGCCGGACAGTCTCTATTATCTCATCTCTCGCGCTCCCCTGCATCACCCCTGACTTTTTCAAGTCCGCAGGGCTTAGTGTTGTTCAAAGACTGCCTCTTTGTGCCGGAGCAGGGCAATTTTCGCCACACCTTATTAACAGAGTTTCACGCCTCTTCCGTGGGGGGACATTCAGGCAGCCGCGCCACTTATGCACGCCTGGCGGCCTTCTTTTACTGGCCTAGAATGTTGAGAGACGTCAAGGACTTTGTGCGTTGCTATCCCACCTGCCAAGCCATAAAATCCACAACTCAGAAACCTATAGGGTTACTACAGCCACTACCCGTCGCATGGACTTTGTCACTCACTTACCGCCTTCGCAGGGCAAAACTGTTATTGGGGTCGTTGTAGACCGGCTCTCCAAATCAGCCCACTTCATCGCCCTTCTGACCAAATTTACCGTCGTTTCGCTTGCTGATGTATTCTCAAAGGCCATTTATCGCCTTCACGGCCTTCTTCGAACGATTGTGAGTGACAGGAACTCTTTATTCCTTAGTTAGTTTTGGCAGGAACTCTTTCGACTAAGTGGCACAACCCTCACTTACAGCAGTGCGTATCACCCGCAGACGGATGGCCAAACTGAGGTGCTCAACCGTGTCCTGCAGACATATCTTCGGTGCTTTGCGAGTGAGACACCTCATCACTGGAGTCGATTCTTGCATTTGGCTGAATACTGGTACAATTCGACGCACCATACCTCGATTGGAATGACGCCCTTTCAGGCCCTCTATGGTTGACCCCCTCCAACAATCTCGGATTACATTGCAGGCTCAGCCACTGTCGACGCTGTGGACCACCTTTTCGTCGCCGTAACGATATCTTGGCCTCCGCTAAATATCACTTGGCGCGCGCTCGTCACCGTATGAAAATGCAAGCCGACCGCCACCGGAGGGAATGTACCTTGGCACCAGGAGATTGGGTACTCTTGCGTCTTCAACCTTATCGCCAACAATCAGTCCATAGACACACCTCTCAGAAACTGGCCCACCGATTTTATGGCCCCTTTCGCATCAAACGCCAAATTGGAGCTGTGGCATTCGAACTTGAACTACCAGCGACTGCAAAAATTCATCCCGTATTCCACGCCTCGCTTCTGAAACCCTTTCATGGAGATCCCCCGACTGAGAGCCCCCCTCTGCTGGATGACGCACGGGAAATTTTCTCCAGCCGACAACCCCATCAGATTTTGGGCAAACGTCTTTGCCTCTCCGACTCCCAAGCCCAGCTGCTAGTCCATTGGGAAGGTGAAAGCGAGGCTTACGCCTCTTAGGTTTCTCTTTCCGAATTTCAGAAGGCATACCCCCAATTCGACCTTGAGGCCAGGGTCATTCTGGAAGGGTCGGGTATTGATAGTGAAAGGAGCCCAACAGATCAAGAGAAAGCGATGAAGGAAATCGAGCCCACTAAGGAAAAGTCTGCTGCAGGCCCAACGGCTCTTAACGAACCAAATATTGCAAGTGGGCTGACTAGCCCAGGAGTTAGAAGGTCCACCCGTCAGTCTATGAAGCCCGTTTGGCTAAATGACTACTACTAGAATAAAAATAGGGTGTGCACATGAGACAAAGTTAGTTAGTGGATTAGTACTGGATGCTAAGAATTGTACACCATGGTTGAATGTTTTGTTTTCGTACCTGTATAAGGTATGCGACATTAATGAAATAGAGCAGAAAAATTCATTACAACATTTTTTTTCTTCTTCTTTTTTGCTATCTAGAGCTATCCCTGCTCGAAGAGGGAAGGTAACTTCTAGCAAGGCCCTAACAGAAGTGTGCCTGGCCGAACAACACTCATTTATCAATAAGAATAATAATATTGGAAAATGACGTACAATTTAAATAAATATAACTGTCCATTGGGAGCAAACTGAGAGTGTTCATGGGTTAATGGGAGAAGACATGCTTATAGATCCACAGGTTCAATTGAACGTTTGTAGGCAGGCCAAAAAATTTTGAGAATCATTGGGTAATTCCACTGTCACATCGAAAGCTTCTAGCAGACCATACTGGGGAGTCACTGTACTTAATCAGTCAATCGATTATGTCGCAACGCGAATTATTTAATTAATTGTCTTTAATTTTCAACAAATAATAATAAAGAGAAATAGAAAATCATTACAAAAAAAAGGAAAAAAAAAAAAAAGGAACAATCACTCTAGGTTAGTCCCCCGAGTAGAAGGTGATAACAAATTGTTTAATAAAAGTTTAATGATTGTAGAGACGTATCTTTGTCTCTTGTTTTCTCCAACAGTACTGTACCAACCAGCTCACCTTCCCAATACTTTATTTTAATTCATAAATACTGACATTTTAACAGACCTAAATGACGTTTTTAATTCTAATAATATATTTTTGTACTATTCTCTCTCTCCTTTTCTTGATGCGCTTCTTGTTATGGGGTAAAGATATTATTACACTAATAATGCATACCATCCAACCCAACTTAATTATTTATCACTAATACCAAATCGTCTCAAGGTGTATTTAGATGGATGGATTTTTAAAGAATTTGGAAAAAAGTAGTTCTAGTGACGTCACTTAAAAATAATTTAAAAGTTATTAATATTTAACAAAACATAATTTAAAATTAAAAGTGAAGTATTTGAAACCCGTTAGCTTTTAGAATTTTCTAAAGAAATTCAAAAAAATCAATTATAATTTCAAATCCTTCAATCCAAATGCAATCTTATCTAATAGACAAGTTGGGATTGGTTAAGGGGGAGTCCACAAAACAAATTATTTTATAAAAAAATCAAAAAATTAAATGAAAATTTAATATAAAAGTAAAAATTGAAAGTATTTGCAATTAGTAGCAAAGATAAAAATGTTTAAAATTTGACTATTTGGTGAAAGAATATAAAAAGTGGAGATTGTGTGTAAATAATATTAAATTATTTTTAAAATAAATGTAAAAAAAGAAAATCGAGCATCCTCCTCCCTGCTTTTGGCTTTTAAGACACACTGACTTTAATTTTCTTGTAATTAAAAATTAAAACATTATTTTGAGTAAAGAATACAAACACTCTCTAGGTGTCAAAAGAATTAATGGGTGTTTGTTGACGCACTTATTTTAAACGTTTTTCAGCTTATTGCTGAAAGGAGTATTTTTATTTTACAATTTTTACTTTTGAACTGCATAAACCAAGTTGAATTAAGTTAAAAGTTATAACTAATTTCCTATCGACTTCTGTAACTTATTAGTAAAATTATAAATATTAAGTCATTTTTCTAAATATTCAAACTTTAAGTTTTTCACTTTTAACCTTTAGTTTCAAACACTCTTTAACTTTTACTATATTAAATTTCAACTTTTTTCTATAATTTATTTTCATTACAAAGGTAAAATTAGTGCAAGATTCCAAATTCCAAGTGTAGTTTAGAGGTTGTAGGCCTAAATCTCAACTGGGCCCCTACTTAATGCGATCTGCATTAAAACGGCTTCCTGCTTCCTTTCTACCAACTAAAATCAACTGTCGAACTAGTAGGTGGCACGTACAGTGTACGTGCATAATTTATATAAAATATTTAAAATAAAATATTTTTGTAAATTATGTTACTTTTTATAAAATTAAATATCACTGAAAATATATATAAGATAAAAGTACAATGAAAAAAAAAAATACCAGAAGATAGTTATGAAAAAAAACATGATGATTGAAGAAGTTAAAAATAATTAGGGTAAATTACATCTACCTTTCCTGAGATTTAGCATAATTATAAATACCTACTCGTTGTTTGAAAAATTACAAATTACCCCCTATGATTTGTAATTTTCAACCAAAGACCTGAAATTGACTATTTTGCCCTTGATTTTTTTAATTAAATTACAGAAAAATCAGCCAAGGCATATTGCATTATTAACTCCTCTGTGTAAAAAAATTTACGAACCTCTCCCTGCGCATTGTACTCTAAAAAAATTCAAAAAAATTTAAAAATTAAATAAAATGGATAAGGGCAATTTGGTCAGTTCATCCATTAAAATGGATAAAAATGGGTTATTTGTTAAACGGTTACAAATCTCAAGGGGGTATTTGTAATTTTGCAAATAACGAGAAGGTATTTGTAATTATGTCAAACCTCATGAGAGGTAGATGTAATTTACCCAAATAATTAATTAATTTAATTTTTTTTAAATGACATATCACAATTATTTTGGACACCCATAATATATAACTAGTGTGTGTAGCACAATCAAATGGGTGTGCAATTAATTTAGAATTTAAATAATACCATTGTTATTCTTTCAAAATATATATTTTAGTTAAGTAAATTAAAAATGGTTAAAAAAATAAAAGTTGTGAGAAGTTGAGAGAAGAGTAGGGGAAGATAGAGACAATTGGAGGTCTAGAAAAGAACAAAAAACTATTGAAATAATTTAAAAAATAAAAAATTGACAGATAAAAAAAAATTGAGACACCAAATAGATGCTCTTCAATATAATAAGGTATGATAGTTAATTAATTTGAAAGTTTTTAAAAATGACATATCACAATTATTTTGGACACCAAAAAGACCCTCCCAATAATATATAACTAGTGTGTGTGGCACACCCAAATGGGCGTGCAATTAATTTAGAATTTAAATAATATCATTGTTATTTTTTCAAAATATATATTTTAGTTAAGTAAATAAAAAATTATAAAAAAAAATATAAATTATGGGAAGTTAATGAGATAAGAGTAGGGGAAGAAAGAGAGAATGAAGGTCTAAAAAAATAAAAAGCTTTTGAAATAATTTAAAAAATAAAAAAATGGCAAACCAAAAAAAAAATGAGACATTGAATAGGTGCACTTCAATTATAACAAGGTCTGATATAGATGTTACGTCTGGTGTTGAATAATTAAATATTTGATTTATTTCATATATTCTACAAAAAGTATATATAAATATATATATATATATATGTATATTCAGCACACAAAATACTGGATATAACCTAAATTTAATCAAAATCAATAGAATAAAATGATATCTCAAGAATACCAACTCGGGTTAGGGACTGAAAATGGGTTTGAATTAAGCATGGGTGGAATTACATTAAATTATTGATTCATAAATAAAGGATCCTTTGTTGATAATATTATCTTATCATATTTTAAAATTATGGTGGTATTATTTAAAAATTTATATTTTAGAACGTTTAAATCATTAATTTACTTTAACAGGGCTAACGCGTCCAACTCGTCAGGTCTCAGATTTGAAACAGATAGAATTCAAAATTAGATTTATTTTTTTATGATTTTATTTTCAATTTTTAATAAAATATGTATTTTCAATTTTGTATAAATTTTCATATAAAATGAAAATATATCAGAATTAATTAGTAAAATTATCTTTTATATTGGATTGTAGTATCAAATTAATAAAAACCGATAAGAACACATAAAAATACGTACATTTTCACTTTTAATTACTATTTTAAACACCCAAAACTGCAAATGAAAACATAAACGTGGCTGAATTTTAATATACAAGGAAAAAAAAAGTAGATGCTACCAGTTCATACTATTAAAGGGATTACCATAAACTACATCAATTAATCATACATAAACAAAAAATATAGTAATATTTTAACAATCTTAATTAACTTTCCGTAAAGTGAATTAATTAATTAAGCTAAAGATGCCAAATTCAATAATTACCAATTAAAAACCAAGAATGATTATCCCAAGAACAAATGTCCTCTGCTGCCCTTTCTCTCCTCCCAAAGCACCCAAAAGCGCTAATCCTGTCGGTCTCAATAATACCCACCCGACCCGCACTTAATACCCACATCACTCGCCCCATACTCGTATTAAAACCCTTTCAACCACCATGATTCGCCGGTGGCCGATGAATTAAAAACCCCCCGTTTATTGCGCTGTCTGTATCTACCGCGCGATGCTCTTCCGTCACCTGCCGCTCCCCGTTTTTCAAATCTCATTAGCTGAGAAGCCCTCAGCTTTTTTGGCAGTGTTGCGACGAATCTTCGTCTAAATTTAGCGGCTGACGCATTGGCTGGGGCGGAATTCGATGTAACAGACGTGGGGGAGTAATTGGGGGGTTTATAATGGCGTCGACGGAGCTATCTCAGTCACAGAATTTCTCAATGGCGAAGAACAATGGGAGGAGCAGACCGAGGGGGTTTCTCTCCGACGGAGTTATTTTCTGCGGCGGAGCTTTGGTGGCGTTTTTGGTGGTTTGGGCCTTCTGGTCTTTCTTCAGCCCTAGCCCTAGTCCAACTCCTAGTTTCTCTACTTCCTCTTTCAGATTACCGCAGGGTTCAGATACCTCCGCCGCCGCCGCTCCGTCTACGAGCTGCGCGGATGACCCGCCGGAACCGAATTTTTACGACGACCCGGAACTGAGCTACAGAATCGACGCGCCGCCGGTTAAGAATTGGGACGAGAAGAGGAGGGAGTGGCTGAAGCAGCACCCGGCTTTGGCTGCCGGAGTAGAGAACCGGATCCTAATGGTAACCGGGTCTCAGGCAAAACCGTGTAAGAACCCAATCGGCGATTATTTGCTGCTCAAATTCTTCAAGAACAAAGTGGATTACTCGCGGCGGCACGGCATCGACATTTTCTACAACAACGTACTGTTCCAGCCCAAAATGTTCTCGTTCTGGGCCAAAACGCCGACGGTGAAAGCCGCCATGTTGGCCCACCCGGAGGCGGAGTGGATCTGGTGGGTGGACTCCGACGCCGCCTTCACGGACATGGACTTCGAACTCCCATTGGACCGGTACAAGGCCCATAATCTGGTGATCCACGGCTGGCCCAATTTGATATACGAGAAAAAGAGTTGGACCAGCATCAATGCAGGTTATTCGTCAAACTGCTTTGAATTATTACTAAATTTAAAATTTTAATTTGATTATTAATCTGATCATATTCAAATGAGCTTATAAAATCAAACATGAGTCGAGTTTGAATAATTTAATTTTATAAACATATCTAATCATTTTTCCACTGATCGAATCACTTCAAAAGTTTATGGAACAAATTTTTTTGTTGAATTTGATTTGTTAAGTTTATTAAATCAAATTTAAATGAATTTTTATCAATTAATTTCAATTGATTATTAAATAATCATTTGATTAATTTTTTGCAGGTGTGTTTCTCATGCGTAATTGTCAATGGGCTATGGATTTTATGGATGTGTGGGCCCAGATGGGACCACAAGCACCCGAATACGATAAATGGGGCGAGATCCAACGGACGACATTCAAGGACAAGCTTTTCCCAGAATCGGACGATCAATCTGGCTTGGTTTATTTACTATTAAAAGAAAAAGAAAAATGGGGGGACAAAATTTACGTGGAGAGTGAGTATTACTTCGAGGGGTATTGGATGGAAATTGTGGGTAAATTTGATAACATCACCCGCAAGTACATGGAGATCGAGAAGGGGGTTGGCGGAGCGTTGAGGAGACGACACGCGGAGAAAGTGAGCGAGAGTTATGGTAGGGTGTGGGAGGAGTACCTTAAGGAAGCTGGGTACGGGAGGGAGAGCTGGCGGAGGCCATTCATCACGCATTTCACCGGCTGCCAGCCCTGTAGTGGGGACCACAACCAGATGTATTCCGGCCAAACTTGCTTTGACGCAATGCAGAAGGCTCTCACTTTTGCTGATAATCAGGTGCTCAGGAATTACGGGTTCGTGCACCCGGATTTACTGGATCCCTCCACCGTGGATCCTCTGCCCTTTGATTATCCTGCTTGAAGTGGTCGTGATTGGGAGTATGTGAACGTAGACGAGCGTATACGTATGTAGATAGCTATGTGTGGTATTTTGAGTTTCTTTTGCTGACAAGAAGTAATGTTTGTGCTTGATTGTTATTAATCAGAAAAGCAAAGAACAAAATATTAATCGGGTAAATTAAATTAACATCCCCTGAAGTTAGGTTAAATTACGTAAACATTCCTTGTGTTTTGTGTAATTACAGTTACACCTTTTGAGGGGTATTAGTGTAAGATTTTTCAGAAGGTATTTATGTAAGATTTGCCTTTGAATATAGGGTGTACTTATAATTAGAACTATAACTTTAGGGGGCATAGCTGTAGTTTTATAAAAAATGGGGAATGTTTGTGAATTTTGACCTAATTTCAGAGGGTGTCAATGTAATTTACCCGTATTAATCTTCGATAAACTGGTTTTTAGAGATTAATACCATTATTTGTTGTAAGTAAGAAAACCATAAATATCTAAATTTGGATGATTTTTTATATTTAATCATGATGTGGAAAACAAACTTAAATTGCTTAAAATAATTAAGATACCTTTCACACATTGTCAGAATTGTCAGACACTCTAACAATCTGTGCATTTTTCATTGAGGTAATGCTAATCTGAACTCAACCCAATGGTATACTTGACTTCCATGACCATTGATCATCCTTGAATGATTCACATTGGACTGTACAATTTAATCGTTCTTATAAATACACCTCTTCAAATACTTTTTTTGATCGTATTTAATAATATTGAAATATTTCTTATCATTAATCATATTGATTTAAGTATTGAATAACCATAATTGACCCCTATTGGCCTTTGTTAGCGCAAGTATTAGGTCATCGACATGAAACGTGTGAAGGAACAAAGCATTTTACCAATCCTTAGAGTCGAATCCCAGATCATATCGTTTTATATTTTCTTCTAGCAAACTCTAAACGATGTATGTTGAAGTGTATATCTAAAAATATATTGGGATAATTATATTTACACCCCCTAACCTATGGTCTGTTTACATAAATTATCCATACATTTTGAATAATTACATATACACCCATTAGAATGTAAGCATCATTTACACAAATCACTCCTATTTTTTAAAAAAATTACACTTATACCCCTCAAAAGATCAACGATATTACACGACTATCCCTATTTTTTGGCTATTAAGGGTGGTTTCTGTAATTATGCAAAAGACATGGATGATTTGTGTAAATAAACTGTAGGTCAGGAAGTGTAAATGTAATTATCCCAAATATATTTCATATAATGTGAAATTATAAAAAGTTCAGACATGGGGTATATGTAATTTTAGACTCTCACAATCTTTTTTCCCGATAAGATTCGATTCATTATTATATCATTCAATATATTTATATTTAAAAAATAATTTAATATATTGATATTTTTAAATCAATTAATATATTAAAAAAACAAAAAAAAACTTTACTATTAAAAATAAATTATATACTCAAGTTTTTAAGACTCAAACCCACAACATGTTGGTTGACTCTTTTGCCCCTGATGATGATGCTATTATCCTACAGGCCCATAACATTTTTGAATATTATTAGAGTCCTTAAATGGAAATAGAGGTCAAGGAGCTTTATTAGGTCACGTGATGTGCTTGTTGGATTTATGACATGCAATTCAGAACTTATGGCTGTGGGGCTGAAGAAATTCAGAAAGGTAGGTTGTAACATTGTTGGATGCCAAGGGTTTCATTTCACTTGGAAAAAAAAATATGATTTTTGCTTCGATTAATTAACGTGATTTAAAAATAAAAAATCATGATGAATACAAATTAATCACGATTTCGCAACGGTCCTACGTTGTTTTTGTAAATACGATCAAAATATTAGCCATAACTAATATTTTGACTATGGCTAAAAATCATAATAAATACTGACTAATGTGATAAGTGCATATTTTGTCCTTAAACATAGTCACTTAAGCGATTTTGGTTCTCGAACTAATTTTTTTGGCACTTTTGGTCCTTTCGTTAACTCTTCCGCTAAAGTTAACAGAAATTTCAATTCAAGTGAACAAAATTGCCATTTATCTCCCATTTTGTGATATTTTTCAAGTTTTAGTTCAGTACACTCATTTCTCCTTTTTTTTTTTTTTTTCTCAAACTTTAAGAAAGAAAAAAGAAGAATTTAAGCAACAAATTTTCTATATATTCTTAACAAAAGTATTTTTTTGTTTAATTTATTCAGATTATATTAGAAAGTTGTTGCTTAAATTCATTTTCTTTGTTTTTTCTCTCTTGAAGTTCAAAAAAAAGATAGGAAAAATTAGTGTATTGGACTAAAACTTTAAAAAATATTACAAAATAGGATAAAAATGGTATTTTATTCCACTTGAATTGAAATTTCTAATGACTTTAACGGAGGAGTTAACGATAACATCAAAAGTGCCAAAACAATAATAGTTCGAGGATCAAAATTGCAACCTCAAATTGTTCGACGACCAAAATCACTTAAGTGGCTATATTTGAGGACCGAAAATGCATTTATCCCATTGACTAATCGTGGTAAAAAGTTAAATTTTCACATTTGTTTTATTTGACCTTGGTTAATAGTATTTATTCAGCATGATGTTTAAGTCGTGGTCATTTATAGTCTAACAAAAAATTAATTTTTGTGTAATGTTTGTTCATGATGCTACTCACGGGATCGAAAAGGAATAGAATAGAAATAACAATAGTAAATAATATATATTTTGATAGAAATATTGATTTATATATTTAGTAGAATTTTATTTCTTAGTTTAATTCTTATTAGGATTTTTCATTATAAACCTATAACACTAAAAAAAAATTAATATTAGCTACATTTTTAATGACTATGGCTAAAAATTATAGTAAATAACTATTATTAACTACGGTTAAATAAAAACCGATGCAAAAACTAGCTTTTCCATCATGAAAAACTTATTTGCCACGACTTTTAGACATGATAAAAATATTCGCTATGGCTTTTAGCCATAACAAATGTTTTAGTCACCCTCACAAAAACCACGGCCAACAACCGTTGCGTGGCCGTAGTCAATGACTATTCACTACGATTATTTAGTATTAACCATGGCAATTAGTCATGGTTAAATGTCATATTTTTTGTAGTGTAAATACATGTCCTAAATTTTATTTTTGAAGTGAAAGCGATGAATATTAATTATTGAACTAAATCGATTACAATCAGCCCTGTCGACTATCAATATCTAATAGAGGCAATGACAACAAGTATACATTGATCAACAATATTACATAAATAAAATCTAAACAACCCCTAACTATAAGGGTATACAAACAATTCTACTATACAGTAAACTATCATCCCACGTATTGATGGGGATTCGAATTTATAACCTCTAGAATCATGGGACTTCAACCTTAACTACTAGGCTACGAAATTATTGGTACATGTCCTAAATTTATTATTCAATACATTTTCTTCCTCTGGTGCCAATCGCCCGTTAATCGCGATCTTGCCGTCCGACAATGCCGTTCAACCGCAACTACTCAATCATACCACCTCCTTTTTGCCGTCACAAGCACCAACATCTCAGTCAAATTTGCTTCATGTCCGGAAATTTCTCATCTTATGTCTTTTCCTCCAAGGAACTTTTTAAGTATTATGGACTTTCTGATCCAGATTACTTTTTGCATTGTTTAGTTGAGTAAGGCTACAGTAACGTATTGTATAAGGTCATATTATAATAAACTCATACTATTTATTAAATTAGTCTTTACAATATTATTTTATGATTTATTTAATTTGCATTAGTTATATAGGTAATAGTCCGGAGATAAAAATAACAGGACGTGTACTATGAACTACATAATTCTGGATTGTGTTTATAATTATATTTTTGCCCATTGCATTTAAGCACCATCACATCCGTGCATTTGTGTAATAAATACTAAACCCAACTTCATAAGCAAGAAATCTATATAATTTATTAAGGAGCATTTACCTTGCATGTATAATGCCCTTAGGCACAATCCGATGAAGTAAATGGAAGTTTGCAAAAAATATAGAAGCTCACGCAAAACAATAAATGTTCACCTACCAACAATAAATATCACCTACCAAATTTTAAAGCATTAATGATGATTGGCAGTGCAATTCTGTTCAAATTGAGGGACAAATTAGACTTCATACACACTTCTTAGAGGATAATATAGGAAGCGAAAGTTTGTGGGAATAATGTGGGTCCCACATACTAACAATATGTGACCTGAAAATTGGATTGCTATAGTGGAAAAAGTATGACCTAGTAGTAGGCTTTTGTAAATAGCAGCAGGCTTTGACTGTTGCAAGTAAACAGGTGTAACACCCCTATTAATTCGGATATAGAGACTAATAGGGGCCAGTAAACACAATCTAAGAAGATTATTTTAATTGGTACAATTTATCTGATTTTGAGTCCATCTACTTTGTCTAAAGTAAATTATGCAGAGATGTTGAATATTATTGGTGTCAAGTTGAACGAGAAATCT
Source organism: Sesamum alatum (assembly GCA_034509735.1). Classification (NCBI taxonomy): domain Eukaryota; kingdom Viridiplantae; phylum Streptophyta; class Magnoliopsida; order Lamiales; family Pedaliaceae; genus Sesamum; species Sesamum alatum. The sequence goes on from JACGWO010000005.1 coordinate 4,602,047, forward strand.
ATTTGTCTAACTAACCACTAGTACTCTTTCATTTGACACGAAGGGTTCACCTCTCTCTTAGTTATTAAATCCTCAAAATCATGATATCATGTTTCAAAGTAATATGTGATTTTCTCTCACAAGTTTGGAGAAAATCACGCATCTGTATCCACGAATATACATTAACCCTTGAATCAACACGCGAAGAGAAGAATTAGAGAATAATTCACCTCAAAGATTATAGCGCTTTTCAATTTAAATTTGTAAAATTTTATTTTTCCCATATTTTTCTTTCTTCATAATTTTTTTTTACAAACTCAAAATTTGTGTGGACAATACCTTTTATACTGAATTATGAACATAATATATATATATACACACACATAACTTTAGTATAAATTTCATTATTGATATAACATTATCCTCATTATTTCATACTGATGGAGAAAAATTCGGAAAATATATGAACAAAGCACACGTTACACGTCTTAAGTCAGAAACTCAAAGCTTCACTTTCTATTTTGCTCTTCTTCCAAAAGCTCCCCTTTTACAATGAATCGATGGTCTATTTATACTAAAGAAGTCATGAATGTGGGGAGGCGTAAAGACAATTCCGTCCCCCTACCAACCACTATCTAATGGGTACAATTTAATGATCGGGGGTAATTCGGTAATTACATAACACTTGAAACTAATGGATACAATTTAATGACCGAGGGTGATTCCGTAATTACATAACACTTGAAATTAAGTGGTCTTTGTTTATTCTTGCTTTGTATGGAAGATTTTGACTTTCCTTTTCGAATTGATCTTGTTACCATCACATACGATAAAATATTACCTATATTTTATTATTAAGTGAGAGTATCCTTTTGATGTCCCACCTTTTTTCGTATGTCAATTTTTTTTTAATTATTTATTTACTTTCAATTTTCTCTCTCTTCTCACCTCCCTATTCTTTCTCTCTTCAACCTCCACTTCCTTTTTTGTTCTATCATTTTTTTTCTTCAACAATTTCTCACGATTTACACACACATATATATATATATATAATTAATATAATTTTTAAAATAATATCTTTTTTTAATTTAAATTAATTAAAAACATATATTTGAGTGTGCCACGTATACTAATATTATATTATAAGGATGACTGTTATCATTAATTATGTTGCCACCTATTTTTACCATGGGCACATAATTTTAGTCCTTATTACTTGGCTTTTAGTCCTTATGACATCCTTTGTGGATGGTCCGGAGAGTAATTAATTGAGGGGGAAAGGGGTTCATGCTTTTTTCATATAAAGGAGCGACAAATTAACCCTTATTTGTTGCTCAATCCACTCTAAAGTATGAAACAAAACGCAAAAGTAGGCACCAACAATTAAGGTGAATTCCATTTGCTTTGGTCGCTGTCCTAAATATTATTTTTAAATTATATACTAATTGTTTTTAGAAAAACTGTCGAATTGGAGAACAGGTAAAACTGATGTGAAAAAAGTGAAATTTGTTTGGAAAATTATAGATGCGAACAAGTAAACGTTGAATAACTAGTAGATATCGTATAGTGAAAGAAACAAGGAAGTCGTTGTAGTATAGTGGTGAGTATTCCCGCCTGTCACGCGGGTGACCCGGGTTCGATCCCCGGCAACGGCGTTTTGTTTTTGCATTTTCCTTTTGCGGTTTGGCTAGCAGAAAACATGCGTTACGACGTCGCATAGTCTGTCCATACGTCGGAGCATTTTCTTTTTCCTTTTGGAGGATACAATACTTTGGAGCAATAGGCTAATCATTGCAAGCAAAGAAGCATTGTAACAAATTATGTGAAAAATCGAATATTTTTCACAAAATAATACTTATTCATTTAGGTGTTCTTGAATTAGTTCAGCATAGTTGCAAGAATACAGTACATAAGACTAACATCTAATTATAATTCAGTTTTCACTAATTTATGCGTACTGAATGTTATTTGACAATTCCGCAAACAAATTATTGTGTTAATAAAAAGATGCGTTCTTTACTTATTATTGGGATTTAATGCAATTTACCTTCATATTGAAAATGAGCAAATTACCCCTCTATGAAAAAAAAATAGCATTTTACCTTTATGGGATAAATTGCTTCATTTTAAAAAATATGGGGATGTTAATTAATTCATTTTAAAAAATACAGGGAGGTAAATTGCTATTTTATTTTTTATAAGAATATAATTTACACATTTGTAATACCACATGGGGGTTGCTTGTATTTTTTTTCCTTATTATTGATATGTTAACAAGATCCACAAATTGGACAAACAACGAGTTGCAAAAGTATCCTTGGAGCTTGAAAATAGAATTTAAAATCCATAAAAAGAATTTCTTCAACTCCAGATCAAATTTTTCTAGACCTCAACCAATTTGACCCAACCTGAACCGGATTTTGCTATATATATGCTGAAATTTCATATTATGTCTTTCTTGACAGGAGATTGTTATCCAAATTAAATTTGATCGGATCTGAACTAATTATATAAAAAGTATAATAAATTTAGCGTGTAATTAATGTACAATTCAATAATAGTGACCAAGCACAGGATAAAGGTCATGGGTTCGAATTTCCTGCGTGGAATGATTTGTTTCCACTGCATAATAAATTTATTTGTGATATTATTTCTACTGTATAGTAGGTTTATTGTTGTTGTAATAGCAAAATGTTAGTTTGTGATATTGTTGATATGATTGGTGTATTTATCTCTGTCCAATATTGATACTGATAGGTCTGCTTGTAATCGCTTTATTTCAATTAATAAAATTCATTACTTCCAATTCAAAAAAAAAAAATCAAGAATAGTTACCAATCATACAAAAAGTATATCACACTTGCTCTGTGATTGATTTGATTCGATCCTGCCTAATTTAGGTAAGAATTTTTCTTTGCTGACATACCGTTCATAAAAGACATACCACAATTGCAGTGCAACACCAGATTTTTCAGAAAAGAGGAAACTACCAAGTCCTTCATGCTGGTTGCCGCATAACATTCGAATGTTGAACATCTAAATATACAATATTCGAGCCATATTTTCGATAAATTTAAACTGCACTATGAACAAATAAACAAGACAACAAGAATGTCCGAGGCAAACATAGCGCAGTCACAAAAATTAATAATGCAAGCCAATTATATACCAGCAAATGTTGTTTTCATGTCCCAAACAGTCGTCTATGAGACCATCGCGTTGGCTTCATCTTCATCGCCTTCTTCTGCTGGAACCTCACTGAACATGTATTGGCTTTGATATTCCATCAAGTATTGTGTTGACCGTTTCACATCATAAAATAGCTCATAAACTCGGCTAATATCTTCCATTTCCACAATCTTTCCCTTCCGTTTTTGGCAGGCTAATGCAGCAGAAGTGATGAGGTTTATGGCGTATCTCAAAGATGTATCTTCTCCTATCTTTGTCAACAAAATTTTTGCATCTTCAGACATTTCTACGTCTTCCTCTTGGCATCTAATGTCCAGAATTTTTCGAATATCATCTCCTGTGTAGGGTTGTGTGGAGATGATAAGAAGACGATCAAGAAAATCAATTGGGATGCCATGTGGGGATTTGTAGTTTGTGCCCCTAATAGAAGTTATCCCTCTGTTGGTGGCAACGACCAATATAGGCGCCATATCGTTCTCCAATGCACGATTCAGGAAAGAAAAGCACTCAATGTCCAGCATGTGAACTTCATCAATGAAAAGGACACCAGGCACAATTTCTGCTTTTCCTTCTTCTCTCCACTCTGCAACCTTTGTGTCGATTTGCTCCCTAACTTCTGCACGAATTTCACCAGTATCACCTGTGAATAGTGCCAGAAATCCCTGCGTTCTGAAATTGAGATAGAGAACTGTGATTGAAGTGAAGAAAACACATTACATGAAACTGGAAAATTAAAAGGCTACTCATGTTCCAGTTAAATAAACATAATATTTTCTAAGGTAGTCTCACCCAGTTGTTCTCAAACAACAATGAAAACCCTATTTCACCTAAATTTCCTCCACCTAAAGAAGTTGGGGAGTTTTACGGTAAAAGTAATTTACAAGCAGAGCTAGCAAAGTTCAATTTTTACATCTATCCAAAGTTAGAAGAAATCATAGATTTAACCCAAGAAACAGAGAATTCTGCAACTCTAAGTGGTTTACACTCCATATATTAAGAAAGGAAGTGCATTTCATGCCAACCAAAAGGCAGAGTAAGATGTAATTCAAAAAATCAAACACTTCCTACTAATGCAAGTAGAGATAAACAAAACTTGGATGGAGTAAGACATTCGAGCGAACCCTTCTAAGACGAACCATAAGTGATACACATGAAGTGAAACTTGCCAAGGAAACTTAGGACACACAAAAGAGAAGCATCCATTACATCTATAACCCGTGTGATAAGAAAACCAACCGATTCCACAGCAGGCTGCTTACAACTGGAGGAGTAATCATAGCAAAAGTAGAGGGTTTATCCTAGCAAACCATTCTATTCTGTACAACAATTTGGGTCATGACCATCTCAAATCATACTTCGACCATATCCTAGATCCCAAAGTTCAGTCATTCTTTTTACCATTAGACTTTGTCTCTTTCCAAGCAAGTGGTTTCACCAGTGCAATTTTTAACATCTAATTACCTTGGGAAGATTAAGCCATCGGTCAATATGATCACAAATGAACTTTATTCTTTGAGAGAACTTAGAAATTGCCAACCTATTTTTTTTACTTAGGCTGATTTGTAACACTTATTAAACCATCCCATACTGTCTTCCTTCAACTAACCAGTCATCTTCAATCCCAAAACTTGATTCAACAGACATGTCATTTTTCAATTGATTACCCAACAAAATAAATTTCTTCCTTTGCTTTAACATGCAAATACAACATGCCAAAATGAAGATATATTGAGCCAGCCAGCCTCTAAAGCATAACCTTAACAAATTCAAAACATTCAACAGAAACTATTTCTTAACAGTGCAGCAGACAATTAAAATTGTACACATGTACCATAAAAGGCTAATTCATTAAGCATAATGGAAGGCAATTTATCAAATACTACCTGCTGTTGATGACATCTATCTCGTGAAGCGTAACACAATGCACAACTTCCTTCCTCTTCTGCAGCTCACCATCAGGGCACTGCACGAACTTGGTCTGAGGCCCCATGGCATCGTAATCTCGGGACCTCGAGAAAGACCTCCCGAGCTTTGTGATCTTTCCAGATGCCTTATCAATCGCAATAACATCTCCACTTTGCACTTTCTCCTTCCCCAACGCCTCAATCATCTTTGCCCCCAAATCATACACCGTCTCCATCTCCGTCGTCTTCAGAGTCAGCTTCCCGGTCTTAGACGCTGCCCCCGCCACAGCCGGCCGGTCAATTTGAATCTCCACAACCTCGCCCTCAATCACCTCGGTTTCCTCCTTAATTCTAACCCCAATTGCTTTCCTAAAGGCCTGCATTAGGGCTTCGGTTTTCGACATCTCCAGGGAGAACAGTTCGCTCCCTGCGAGCATAGCGAAGGGAGTTTCTTGGCCGAGAGACTTAGCCATGCCCATGGCAATGGCAGTCTTCCCGGTGCCAGGCTGGCCCGCGAGGAGGACAGCCCGGCCCGCGATTTTCCCTTCCTGGACCATCTTCACAATGACTCCGGCAGCTCTCCGAGCTGAAGTCTGGCCCACCATGCCCTCGGAGGAGGAGCGGGCCTCCAGGGCGGAGTCCAGACCCAGGCCCCGGATGTGGGAGTGCGCTCCGATTCTTTCTATTCGGGTCAAGTCTCGCATCTCCGAGAGTTTTATCTCCGCCATGGCTAAGATTGAGAGATGAGAGAGAAGAAAGGTTTAGAGCGAGAAGAAGGTGTTTGTGTGCTCAGCAGAACAGAGCAAAGAGAAGTGATGCTGAGAAGGGTTTTAGGGTTTTGGTGCTCCAGAGTTTGAAAGAAAGGGCAGGTAATGGTCTCTTTGGGTCTTTTCTTATTTCTTTTATTTAAAAAAAAAAAAAGTAAATTACTATAAGAACCCTCTAAAAGAAATGCGTTAAAAGAAAACCAGAAAAAATTGATCAAATTTTTACAGTGAGACCCCCTGAAGTTAGGTTTAATTATACAAATACCTCCTGTCTTTTATGAAATTACAGCTATATTCCCTAAGGTTGTAATTGTATTACAACTACACCCCCTATTCAAATGCAAAACTTACACTAATACTCCTGAAAAACATTGCACTAATACCCCTCAAGGGGTATAGCTGTAATTTTGCAAAAGACAAGGGGTGTTTGTGTAATTGGGCCTAACCTCAGGGGATGTCAATGTAATTTACCCTTTTATTTAAAAGAGTTGTTAATTTTTTGGAAGTGAAAGCGATGATTATTATTAATTGAACTAAATTGAATACAATCTGTCATGTCGACTATTACAATAATTATAACTTGATCAACAATAGCACATAAGTTAAATCTAAACAACCCCTTATTATTACATATACACAATCCTACTATACAATAGATTATCCTCTCATGCATTGGTGGGGTTCGAACCCATTACCTCTAAAGTTATGAGACCTCAACATTAACCATTAGGTCAAGAAATCATTGGTAAAAGAGTTGTTAATTAATTTGGAGAATCTTTATAATAAATTATCATGTGCAGATTGAATCTACAATTACAAATATTATTGAGGATGATGGATAATTTGTTTTTGGGTAAATGGTATGGATAATTTCATCCCTTGCTAATATTTCCATGCATCCACATCAACTTAAATTGATAAATTATTTTTAAAATTTTCAAAATATGCTAAAAATTCAATTCGAAACATAAACTTAAACTCGTAAACTATGTAATTGAACATTTTTTTTAAAAAAAGAAAAGATTGATATTTTCTTAAAAAAGACATTAAATTTCTTATTCAAATAATATATATACAAGTAATTTGATTTAAAGGGTAAATTACAGCTACCTCCCCTGAGGTTTGACATAATTACAAACACCTCCTCGTTGTTTGAGAAATTACAAATACCCCATGAGGTTTGTAACCGTCTAATAAATAACTAATTTCCATCTATTTTTATGGGTAAACTGACCAAAATTCCCAATGGATTATTATTTATTTAATTCTTAAATTTTTTTTGGATTACAATGTGTAAGGAGTAGTTTCTTAATTTTTTTACACAGATGAGCAATAATACAATTTGTCTCGGCTGATTTTTCTATAATTTTTTAATAAAAAATTTAAGGACAAAATGATCAATTTCATACCTTTGGTTAAAAATTAAACTTTAGGAGAATATTTGTAACTTTTAAAATAACGAGGAGATGGAGAGATAAGTGTAATTTACCCCAATCTAAAATATTAAGACATAAATCAATGCCAGCACAAAAATCAACTATCAATTGATTCAAACTTGCGTTTTGAGTTAAAATGCAACTTTTGTATTGTTTGGATCATTTTTTTTTTATATAATTACTTTTCAAATTAAATTCCATCCAAACAATGTCTTAAAAAACTATAATTTGTAATTGATGAAACCTAGACTATCAATTTTCAAAGCCCAAGTCATTGTCAGGCTTAATTGACTAGGAAGCCCAAGACATTTATGACAAAATGAAAAATTCAATACACAGAAAGCCCAGAGAGCAAAAGATCCAACACTTTAGCCCAACTGAGGCTTGTCGACGGTCAGTGTAGGCACAGGTCTACTTGCGGCCCATTGACGACCTAACCTACTCAACTGACAAGTCAATGTCTTTGTTTAGATCTGTCAATGAGCGGGCTTACTTGAGCCGAAATCCATAATTTTTATATTAGATTCGGACCCGAATTCATACCTATTGAAATAAGTATTTCGGGTATGGATAGTGTCTAGACTCAAAAATACTCGCAGGTATGAATTTTCAATGGGTAAAATCTAATACTATAAAAATTCATAAATATCTGTTAACTTAAAATCATTGAACTTGTAAAATTTTAATAGATTAATCGAGTGGATTTACTTGTCCTCTAAAATTCTTAATTTTGTACATAGTCTTTTTTTTTTTACGTATTGATATTTTGAAAAAAATTATCAGAGTTTTTCATCTTTATTTTCGTAGTGACAACTGCGAATTAAATTTTTAGATAAAATTAATTTGAACATAAAGTGATAAATCAAGCTCAACTAATATATGGTACTAACAAAACAAATTTAAATCTGAATTGTAAAAAACTCATGAAATGAAAGTTGAGCATTTTCAAATCAATAAAAAAATTATTCTAAAATTAAAATATAATTTTCATATCTTTTTCTTGTTGGTAATTTAATTTACGTTCCTATATTGAATCTATGTCGATGTTTAATTGATTAATAACGATCCATATTTGAATAAAATCAAGATTGTTATATATATTTCAACGATATTCAATCTGCACATGTCAAAAATTCAAATAACTTTTAATTTAATATATTGATAGCAAGTTCATAAAATATATTTAATAAATTAATTATTAATATGTTTCAAGGATATCATTTACAGAAAAACATGCATAATTAGTTTATTCATTGTAATAATGTGTAAGATCCATAATGAGCCCAATTATTATGGATATAGAATGGATAAGACCCAATGGGTGTTCTATGGGTAAGACCCGAATAAAACACATAAGTAACAACAATATGTATTTATCGAATTCGGATCCAAATAGTGTAATACCCGTCCATCAATAGATCTATCATTGTCCAACTCATAGGACACATTAATCTTCCAACACATCGATAGGGAGTAATTGAAACAACAAGAAATTTGGGATAAGGGTCTAAGCTAGCCTCAACAGGTAACAAACTCCTCCTACATAAGCATCCTTACATGTTGATGTGGTAGTAATATTTCCTACTCATATGAAATACATTCTTTTTTAAATCCTAGTTCAAATTCTTACTGACTCAAGCATCACAGTATTAATAAATATTTTGCATATTAGTTCTCCAACAATTTTAGGATCATCAGCTGGTTATTTGATATTTTATGAAGTTATTGAACTCGAAACACATCAGTAACCACCCTTGTTAAAATTAATACTCTCACAATCAATTATCTTTTAATCAATTATTCAAATTGAACAATATATATATATATATATATATTTTTTTCAAATTCACATTGATTTCCATAATCTATAACATAAACTCCCTAACCAGGTGGGGTTAAAAACGGCTTATTTAATAATTTAATATAAAATTAAATAAAATTAACAAAAATTCTGAAGTCGAACTTTAAGAGTTCGAACTTTAAGAGTTCGACTTCAACTTTAGGGGTAGGGGTAGGGGTAGGGTGGGAGTGGGGGGAGGGGGTGGTAGGGGTGAGGGAAATGGGGGGAAGGAGGAGGGTGTCAGTGGCACATTGTCCGAGAGAGAAGAGAGAGAGAGAGAGAAATAATTAGTTTTATGTGTGTTTGAGAAGAGAGAGAAAAAACAATTACATACAATTACAATTCATTGTTTAGAGAGAAGAGAGAGAGAGAGAAACAATCACTTGTGTGTCTGTGTGAGAGAGAGAAGAGAAAATTAATTTTATACAATTATATGTATTTAAAAATTAAATTTACTCTTATTTTATTTAAATTTATTGTTAATTGAAATAAAAATAATATATTAGTATTTGTGATGCATGAATATATAATCGTTCTTATCAATATAACAAAGATTGTTCAAAGTTTTAATTTTTAATTATTTTGATAATTAATGCATTAGAAAAAATGAAAAAAATGCAAGAAACCCCCCTACGATATAGCAAATGTGCAAATTATCCCCCTACGAAAAAGTAAATAGCAATTTACACCTTTGTCTTTTCTAAAATAAATCAATTTACCGCCTAGGGAGGTAAATTGCTTCATTTTGAAAAACACAGAGGATAAATTGCTATTTTTTCTTCATAGAATAGTAATTTACTTATTTGCAATATTACAGGAGGATAAAGTGCACTAAACCCTAAAAAAAATTATCATATTGATCACCCCTAATATTAATTCTATTTTTTAAGTAAATACTCTCTCTCTCTCTCTCTGCATTAAATAAAGTCCCCTCCCCCACCCCACCGCCATCGGTCTTCGACTTCAATTTGTGATAATATATAAAAATAATAATTAAATCTTAAAAAGGGAAAGAGAGGGAGTATTATACAATTAATTTAAATAGGTTTTGAAATATTAAAATACAATTAATATAGATTTATATATATGTAATTTAAATAGGTTTTGAAATATTAAAATATAATTAATATATATTTATATTTATAGGGTTAAATACAATTACCACTCCTGAAGTATTACAACCTTCAAAAAACTCTCTGATCTTCTAACTCTTTTCATTTTTAAGTTTAGAAAGTCCATTTTACCCTTACTAAAAATTGCTTTTTAAAAAAAAAGTAAATAAATTTTTAAAATACCAAAACCACTCTTTTTTGAAGCTTTGTCTAATTCTAGTTTCACTTGTTCATCGAGCTCTTTTTATTTTTGTAATCCTAAAGTACTTAGAGCCCATTTTATTTTAGTTTCCCTTTTTTTGTCAAACTAAATTAAAAATAAATTCATACATGCATATATATATATATATATTTATATTTATTTAAAAAAATATACAATTAATAAATTCTAAAGAGCTTATCATGAGCTAATAAGAAAATATAAAATTAATATATATTTATATATATGGTAATTATATAAATATGGTAATTATATGAATGCATAAATTTTTTTAATTGGGTTTGATAAATAAGTGAAACTAAAATAAAATGAGCTCCAAATACTTTAGAATTATAAAAATAAAAAGAACTCGATGAACAAGTGAAAATAAAATTGGATAAAACTTAAAAAGAGAGTGGTTTTGGCAATTTAAAAATTTCTTTAATTTTTTTTCATAAATAAATTTTTAGTAAGGGTAAAACGGACTTTTTGAACTTCAAAATTAAAGGTGTTAGAAGGTCAGGTTTTTTTTTTTTTTTTAAGGTTTTAATACTTTAGGGGGGTAATTGATGTAGGATGAATACTTTAGGGGTGATAACTGTATTTAACTCATATTTATATGTCGTAATTATATAAATATGGACTAATAAAATCAAAATGACTGTACAACTAAAAACTCTTTTAATTTTTTAATATTAGCCGTCGTGGCACGCTGTTCCTGCGTGCATATAATATATAATTTTGTACAATATTTGTTATATTGATAAGAACAATTAAATTGTAATTGTATAAAATTACTCAAATTTTATACAATTAAAATTAAAATTTTAATTTTGTACTCAAATTAAATTAAATTAAAATTAAACTTAAATTAAATTAAATTAAAAATTAAACTTTCAATATTTTACTCAAATTAAATTAAAAATTTAAATTTTGTACAATATTTGTTATATTGATTAGAACAATTATATATTCATGCATCACAAATACTAATATGTTATTTTTATTTCAGTTAACAATAAACTTAAATAAAATAAGAGTAAATTTAATTTTTAAATACATGTAATCGTATAAAATTAATTTTCTCCTCACACACACACAAAAAGTGATTGTTTCTCTCTCTCTCTCTCTTCTCTCTAAACAATGAATTGTAATTGTATGTAATTGTTTTTTCTCTCTCTTCTCAAACACACATAAAATTAATTATCTCTCTCTTCTCTCTCGGACAATGAGCTACTGACACCCTCCTCCCTCCCCCCACCCTCACCCCCACCCCTAAAGTTGAAGTCGAACTTTAAGAGTTCGACTTCAGTATTTTTATTCTAAAATCAAACTTATAAATTTCGACTTTTACTGTATTATTATCTCTTTTATTTTAATATTATTTTTGTTAATTTTATTTAATTTTATATTAAATTATTAAATTTCATCCTGTTGGGTCAAAATGTAGTACAAAATATTCAAATTTTCAAGAAAAAAAACAAAAAAACATACACATCGTAACATCTATACTCCAAAACAATATCTCCCCGTAACATTCATAATAAAATACGAGCACTCTAAATAACTATTTTGATGTTTTAAGAATATAATGATTAAATTAACCTCATTCAGAAAAGTAACATCGAGTAAGTTTTTTTAATATATATATACATATATATATATATATTTGCTCTCATATTTAATATTCTCTATTTCATTATATTATTTTAAATTTGTTCTCATCTGCCCATTATAAATTTTCTATGCAAAAATTTAACATCACACAAACAATTAATATACTTTTATAATTTTATTCTAAAAGTTCACGCACACGCATCAAATATTGTCCAAACTGCGATTGATTATGATCAACACTAACGTGAAAGTAAACCTTATGGTAATCTAGTAACTTCGCTCCGTAACATAATTATAATTAGGATAAATTACAGTTGCCTTTTTTAAGGTTTGATATAATTACAAATACTCTCTCATTATTTAAAAAATTATAAAATCACCCCCTCAAATTGAAAATTATTATATAGCCTCTAAACAGAGATGTGAAAAGTACAACTTTACCTTACTGAATTTTTTTTTTCAAAAAAAATATTTTTAAAAATATAAAACAAATATGAGGGTGAGTAAAATAAATAATCCATAGAAAATATTACTCCATAAAAGTATTTTAGAAAAAAATTAAAAATACATAAAATTATAATTTATAATTCAAAAGGGCATTTCGGATAGTTCATTACAAAAATTAGGTGAAAACCTAATAGAATTGTGAAACGGACGTTCAGGGGGGGGGGGGGGGGCATTTGTATTTTCCAAACAACAAATAAGTATTTGTAATTATAGCAACCTTAAGGAAAGTGATTGTAATTTACCCTTGTAATTAACATTAATGTGAACATCGAAAAATTCTTATTTTAATCACATTTAGTCAATCATACCAACAAATTTGCTATGTAACTCGTCATTTTCTCTGAACTATATACTAATTATATTAAAATTGTATTATTACTTGCTGTGTAATTGATTCAGATTCGATCACATCGAATTCGAATTAAAATTCTTTAATATTGATCTAGTAGGGTCGCTGGCCTATTATGTTCCCCGGGGGACTATACACACACACAAACAGAGCGGGAAACGCAAAGGTGGCCTCAGGAGGAAAGCACGACGGCTCATAACATCGTCGCCACAAACTGCACCCAAACTCCGTCGAATTCTTCCACACCATCTGCGTGTAGTCGCTGCACTTCTGATTCTCCGCGCACGAATTCGTGGTGTAGTTGTATGCAGCCTTCTCCTGATACCATCCCCACACCGCGCGCTCTGACGACGGCAAAGTATCGTAGCATGATATGTAACTAGTCACCCCAAAGCCACCGTGATGGAGCGGCGCGTTGGACGGGCTGTAACGATCGGCTAGTTCATCGGCCAGATCGCTTGCCACCACGGCCAAGCTTGCGTTCCACGTGAGGGGAGGAACATCGACCTCCGCTCGATGAATGTTGACCCTTAGGTATTCGTCGATGACACCGTCCAGGTCAGTGGCCGGAACGCCGAGAGAGGAGGGGATGTGGAAGAGGGATAATAGAGCTAGGAACGGTAGTTGTAGGATTCTGGTCATTTTTTGTATCGTAAATGAATTGAAATTGAACTATTTGTTAATATCACTTGTATAATTGACTGAATATAATATGATAGGGGTAAGAATTTTCAATTACTTGAATGTGATGCGTAAAGAAGTTATGAAGGATGGGATTTGAATTTATGAATTGTAAGTTAATCAATATGTAGATGAAGCGTTACTAAGTTTATTTGTGACAATTTTAATGAAAATTTGATGTTACACATTTGCATAGTAGCTAGCTATGTATAGTTGTACTAACGAGATCTTAGTTTAATGATTAAGATTAAATTTCGTGAATAGGTATGAGATCATTTAAGTTTCGGTATTTGTTTCATTTTATACAACTTTGTTGTAATTTATTAATTTATTTGTTGCATTAAGCTGTTATTAAAAATAAGGATTAAATACAGTTATCACTCTTGAAGAATTCACCCCACATTACCCCTTGGTTTTCTAAACTCCTTTCATTTTTAAGTTCAAAAAATCCATTTTATCCTTACTAAAAATTATTTTTTGAAAAGAAATTAAAGGAATTTTTAAAATACCAAAATCACTCTTTTTTTAAACTTTATCTAATTCTAATTTCACTTGTTTATCGAGCTCTTTTTTTCGTAATACTAAAATACTTGAAGCTCAATTTATTTTAATTTCCCTTATTTGTCAAATCAAATAAAAAATATATATATACATGTATATATATATATTTACCTAAATAAATATACAAATATCACAATCAGACAGCTCAAATCATCCATTCAACTAAAGTCATCACAAATTTGAAATTTTACTCAGTCCTATCAACTTGGTAACAGCACATTGCACAAAGGGATTCTTCTAAACAATTTCCCCATGGAATGGGACAAAGCCGAATGTACCGTACATCCCATCTCCCCACGCCTCTGAAAAGAAAAATTAAAAAGAATGTCTTCGGTATGTGTTTGTCCGAAAAATCTTGATGAGGGAAATGGCAAGACAAAGAACAAAGAAAGACAAAATTGTAAAGATTATACAACAAATTTGTTGTTTAAATTCAATATTCTTAAATTTCTTTCCTTTTTAAGTTTGAAGAAAATTGAAAAAATAAATGTGTTAGACTAAAAATTAAAAAATAGTACAAAATGAGAGTAAAATAACATTTTTTATACAATAAAAATGAGTTTTCCGTTAAGTTTAGTGGCAAAGTTTAATGGAAGGATGGAAAATGCTTAAACAATGTTTGTTTGAGGATTAATAGTGCAACCTAAAATTGTTTGAAAGCCAAATCTGCTTTAGTGGCAAAATTTAAAGACCAAAATTGCATTTGTCAAAATAACATATAACATTGTTTTTTTTCTAACATTTCTTTCAGTTGTTCTATATTTGCTTCTTCTAGTCATGTAGCATGAAATGTGCCCAAAGATCAAAAGAAACTAATCATGTTTTCAAACTTCATATTATACCATAATCTTTATCTCTAATAACATACCCTTCCGAATACAACTTGATTCTAATTTGAGCAATGGCTGCCTATCCTCCAACGGTACTCCGGTTGCATTGATAAGCAATAGCTACTCATCTGTTTCCAGAATGGGGGTTATATATAATACTTATTCCTTCGTCAACCGTCTCGTTTTCTCTACATGAGTATGTCAACTTCGATATAATTATTATTACCACATCACCGCCTCTCTCTCATTTTGATTTTTGAGTTGCGTTCATATCAGTCGTCAGTTGTTAAAATTAACGATCTGAATATTCTAAAGATCATTAAAGACTTGAAGTATCGTCCAATCTTGTCGTTCATATCAGTTGTCACTACTGACGAGCTGAATATCTAGCATTGAAAACTTTATTTTTCTACTGCGTTGAAGCCATCCTCGAGGCACACGCTTCCTTGAAATTGAAAAAAACGTGTGCCGCGAGGACGGCTTCAACACGGCAAAGAAGTAAAGTCTGCAACGCTAAATATTCAACTGTCAGTAGTGACAATTAATATGAACTATAAGACTGGACAAGACTTCGAGTTTTAATAATATTCAAGATATTCAGCTCGTCAATTTTGACAACTAATAACTGACATGAACACAGCTGAAAAATCGAAATAATAAAGACAGATGATGTAGTCATAATAATAATATCACGGTAGACGCAATGAAAGAGAAGAGTGAAGACGAGCGACGAATAGAGAGGTATTATCTAGATCACCATAAAACACATCGTCATAGTTTCTACAACACCACCTCTATACATGGTTTTATAGATGTTCTGAAAATGGTACAGATCTGGAGAGTAGAATTCATGCTGCAAAGTAAACAAGATATTTTTGGGAGGAAGAAATCCTTCATTTCAATCTGAGTGAAAATCTGAACGGAGTGCATCTATTTATACACGAAGGAAACTAACATGGTGTTTGGTTTTGTTTTTAGTTTGTTTTGTTTTGATTTGTAGAGATAGAGAGAGAAAAATAGAGATAAATAAGTGTGTGTTAGAGATATAGTGTATATTTGGATTTATTTTTGGAGTTAATTTTAAATAGTGTAAAAATATATTGTATGTATTATGTTATATATTAGGAGACAAAAAATATTGTTCATTGTCAAATCATGTCTCTTTTATATATTTTTATATATGTATATAGTAATATTTGTTTTTTTATATGTATTGTGTTGTATATTAGGAAACAAAAAAATACTTATTCATTATCAAATCATGTTTCTTTTATATATTTTTATAAATGTATATATATAATAATAATTGTTTATTTATAGATGGATGTATGTATATATAGGAAAACGTGCCAAAACACTCAATAAAGATGTTTTGAGTAATATTATGTTTTATTTTATTTTATCAGTGTTTCAAAAACATGTGGGAAATGAAACCAAACAAAGGATAACTGTGCTGGAATAAAAAAAAAAAAAAAAAAAGAAAGGAAACTAACTATGCCAGCTAGCAAATGCAGCCACATCCTTTCGGTCAGGGGCTATATTGACCGAAAGGGCGGTTAGGGGCTCAAGGCTGCGTTTTTGCAGCAAGATTGACCGAAAGGGCGGTCAGGGGCTGCATAATGAGCCCCTGACCAAGGCTGCAAAAAGTCATTGTTTACACCAGTGATCCTTTATCCTATTGTGTGTTTTTTTTTTTTTTTTGAAGAATATAGTGATTTTGAATTTTTTAATAAATAAAATATAATAGTTTTAAATTTTTAATCTATTTTAATTATTATTAATAAAAATATTTTCTACACATACAATATATTTCTACTTATTAAAATTTATATTATATGTGTTATGGCATTCTATCAAATATATATAATATATATTTTTTACATATATTCAACCTTATATAAAAATATAAAACATAAAGAATTAATTAAATATATTGTTTGTATTATATAGTTCATCTTCTATAAAAAATCATATTAAAATACATAAATTTAAAATGATCTTCCATGTTAAGAAAATAAAATATAAAGAACAAATAGAAATTTATATTTAATGAGTTATAAGAAAGATAACTAAACTTGTAAGAAAAAAAAAAGAAAAGAAAAGATGGAAGATAAAAAGAAAAATTAATTTAAGATAATTTCAAATCCCTATATTTCATCATTTTGAATGCAAAGGATAAGGAGTAAAGTAATTATCATGAATTACAAAATAAAATAAGAATAAATAAATATAAATGACTAAATTCAATTAAATAAAAAATATAGCAACGTTATCACTGACTCTAAAAATAATTAAGAACACTTTTATCAGTGCAAAGAAATCATAAAAGATGAAAGATTAATGTTAAAATAAAAGAATGAGTTGAACAAAAATAAATCAATAGTTAAAACAATAAATATTTATTTTATATTTTTCTAGAAGCCTGAATACATTAATGCAACAAGGAAAAAAAACTATAATGATAAAAGATAAAATATACCAAAATTTAAAATAAAAAATAAATTGAAATGTATAAGTAGACAATTATAACTACTAAGTTTTAACAAACAAAAAGAAAAAAAAAATGGAATGTATTTATGCTATAGCATTGGAGCAATTAGCAAACCATACTACTCCCTATTCAATTTTTGGGACTTGTGGAAGCAATATAACACTGTAAAGTATAATCGATGGATAGTATGTCTCGTACTGACTTTGAAGAATCAAAAATGAAACTTTATCTCTATAAAAACTCAAGTAATTAATTATTCTATAGCTCACGTTTTGCATGAAATGAATTAAAAAATTTAAATGTAATAACTTATTAATATGTAAGTTATATTCTTTTTTTTTCTTTTATTTAAAAAAATGAATTACAACATAAGATTTCTTACATTTATCAAAAGAATGAGCTAAATTCAAGTTAAAAATTAAAAAATTACTACAATCCCCTTACAATATATTGTTATATTTCAAAAACTTAATAAATTATTCTTAAATTCAAACAATTCAATCATAAAATTTTCATTTTACTATTAATTCTTGCCTTATTTTAGGACACTAAAAAAATATTGGTATTTTTTATATATAAATTCTTTTATTTATTTTTTTAATTAAAAAAATAAGTTTTCTTTTCACCATATTTATATATATGTTGCAAAACTTTTATAAACTTAGTGAAGTTTGAGGTTTTTATTTATTTAATATTTTTTTGTTTCGTTCGACCGATTAAAAAAGTAAAAAGTATTTATAATGATATAATTTGTTTTTTAAAAATTCAAAGAGTTATTTTTCTCCAAAAAAGTTGCAAGTTAGTTGAATGTGATGATCTCTTATTTATAAAATTAAAATATCGGAAAATGGTATTTATTTGAATATTCTGAAATATATAAATAAATATCTCAAAGATTTAATATATTAGTAGTGATAATTTTAATTGTTTAATACAATGAACTAAAAAGATTTAATATCTCTAAGTTCAAAAAGAAATTTTATAATAGTTTTACTACGAATAAATAAAAATAGTTAAAATTTTATTGAGTTAACCTCTAGATTTATTATTAATTTAACATATTTCTATAAGTTTTTTAATTAAATTAAAATATACAAAAGAAGAAAACAAAATTCAAACAACTGTGTGACTTTTGTCTGGAAAGAACTCGAATTACACACACATGAAAATATATATTTACATGAAAATATAAAGATTTACAAACTATATGATCATAGCTTTAGTAGAATCCTATTTAGATAGTTTGAGAAACTAATATGATCATTCTTTCCGTCTTGTAAAACATCATAATTAATAAATAAAAAATTAAAATCTGAAAAAAAACCAATAAAATTAAATTTAAAAATAAAAATTTAATGGATGAAATTATAATATATTTATTTATGCACGAAGGAAACTAACTATGCTGGAATTCAAAAAAAAAAAGAAAAAGAAAACTAACTATGCTGGAATAAAAAAAAAAAAAAAGAAAGAAAGAAACTAACTATGCCAGCTAACAAATGCAGCCACAGCCTTTCGGTCAGGGGCTGCATAATGAGCCCCTAACCAAGGCTGCATTTTTGCAGCAAGATTGACCGAAAGGTCGGTTAGCGGCTGTATTGACCGAAAGGGCGGTCAGGAGTTGCATAATGAGCCCCTGACCAAGTCTCACGGGGCGTCTTCCGCAATGCGGGGAAAATGGTACCGTGTGGCTAGTAGTCCGCAGCCAACGACTACTTCCGCCAACCGACAGCAACACCAACCAAATTCCCACCGACGCCTCGCACAGGCCATCGACAAGAACAACACAATTTCCAACAATCAACAATATAATGCAGCGGAATCAGTAAATTAATCATACGTCTTGCAGCGAATGCGTTTTATATTGATAGCAGAAATATTGAAGATTATAGCAAGCTAGCCACGGGGATTGCCGTGAGGGGGATACTAGCAATGCACATCAAGCTTCGAGTGGTCATTCCCCCCTATAATAGGCTTAAAAATAAATCTCCTATCGACAAAACTAGATACTAGAAAAGCTGAAAATTGCATCTCATGGGGCATATCGACAAAATTAGATACTAGAAAAGCTGAAAATTGCATCTCATGGGGCATATCGACAAAACTAGATGCTAGAAAAGCTGAAAATTGCATCTCATGGGGCATAAAGGGCCACATGAGCAAAAGTAAATATTACAGTAGTGACTCACGCTTAAGACTCTAAAAACCTGCGGAGGCCTAGTGCCTGTCGGTGGAAGTGTTGGTCGGCCGGATGGAACATGACCGAAATTGGGTCAAGGGGGCCGAGAGTGCGGGCGGCCCTTGACATTCTCCCCCACTTGAGATGGCGATGTCCTCGGCGGCATGGAAGCATGGTACGCTTCAATCAGAGGTAGGAAGGCCTTAAGGTCCGTCACCCGTTCCCAAGTATTCTCCTCGCTGCTACATCCCCTCCACTTCACCAGGTACTCAGTGACATCTTTCTTTGCAGTGCGTGTGGCTCGGTGGTTCAAGATAGCTTCGGCCACCCTCTTCTGGGTCTTTTTCAATTCAAGTTGGGGGCGGCTCGGCTGATTGCGGGTGTCATCCTCCTTGTCTGCTGTATATTTCTTCAACTGGCTCACATGGAGGACATTGTGAATCTTCCACCAGGAAGGTAACTCTACCTTGTAGGCTACCGTCCCAATACGCTTGATGATTGATAAAGGACCGATGTACTTCTGCATAAGGCGAGGGTCTCTCCCCCTGGCCGACTTTGATAATCTCGGGTCCGGGACCTTCACCATCACAAGGTCTCCCGCGGTAAACTCGACAAAGCGGCGATTCTTGTCAGCATACTTCTTCATCCGCTTCTGTGCTTTCTCGAGGCAACTTCTGGGTATCTCAACATTTCTTTTCCATTCCTCAGAGAAGCTTCGAGCAAGTGGGGATCTCACACTCTGTGGGGAGTCAATAGTGTGAGGGAGGAGCGGCTGCTGCCCAGTGACAATTTCAAAAGCGCTCTTGTTGGTAGAAGAGCTCTTTTGGGCGTTGAAACACAGCTGAGCGACATCCAACAGCTTCACCCAATCCTTCTGAGTACCACGTACATAATGTAGAAGATATTCCTCCAACATAGAATTAAAGCGCTCCGTCTGGCCGTCAGATTGTGGATGATAGCTGGAGCTCATATTCAGTTTGGACCCGAGAAGTTTGAACAACTCGGTCCAGAAGACGTCAGTGAAACGGGAGTCCTGATCGCTGACGATGTCCTTCGACAGTCCCCAGTATTTGACGATATGCTTGAAGAAGAGATGAGCCGTCCCTTCCGCCGTAGCATGTTTTGGGGCTGCGATAAATGTAGCGTATTTGGACAATCGGTCTACCACGATGATAATGCTCCCTAAGTCTCCCACCTTAGGCAAGCCAAAAATGTAGTCCATGGAAACACTTTCCCACGGTCTCTTTGGGAAGACCGGTGGTTGCAGCAAACCAGCCTTCTTCTGATGGACTGCCTTGTCCTGCTGACAAATCAAGCAGGTGTGGACATATGTCTCTACATCATCCCGCATCTGTGGCCAATAATAGGCCCTCTGCACCAACGCATAGGTGCGTTCTTCTCCTGGATGTCCCACCCAAAGAGTGTCATGGCATTCCGAAATAAGTGATTTTCGCAGGTCCCCGCCCTTTGGTACATATACGCGGTTTCCCTTGGTCATCAGAATTCCGTCTTCTAACCAGAACCGTCGAGCTTTGCCTTGCTCGACCAAGTAAACCAGGCCCTGCACAGCTGGATCTTTCGGTAATAGCTCACGCGCCCGGTCCTTTACCGAGGTGGCAACAACACTCGAGGAAAGTGCCGCTACCGACCCCAAAGTAGCCAAATCTGCCCTGCGGCTCAGCGCATCTACCGCAAGGTTGCTAGAGCCGGCCCGGTACTCTAGCACAAAGTGAAATTCTGACAGCATTTCCTGCCAGCGTGCCTGCCTACTGGTCAACTTCGGCTGCGATATGAAATGACTCACTGCAGTGTTGTCCGTCTTGACCACGAAGGGAGAGCCCAATAAATAATGCAACTCTTTCTCGTGCACTGAATAGCGCCTCTCAACATCTTTAAGCTTCCTGCTCTCATAGGCAACTAGGTGGCCGTTCTGCATTAGGACGCCTCCTAAGGCAAAGTCTGAAGCATCGGTCTCCACCTCGAAAGGTTTCGACATATTTGGTAAGGCCAACACAGGATCTGTCACCAACGCCTCCTTAAGGCTGTCGAAGGCCACTTGGCATTGGGATGTCCGATTCCTAGTCTCCGTCTTCTTCGTCAAGTGTGTCATGGGCCGTGCTATCTCAGAGTAGCCCTTCACAAAGCACCGATAATAATTAGCCAGGCCGAGAAATGACCGCAACTCATGTACATTGCTCGGTGGCTGCCACTCCTTGATAGCCTGCACCTTCTTGAGATCCATTCGTATCTGCCGGTCCCCACAATGTGTCCCAAGAAGCTAATAGTCTCCTGAGCAAACGAGCATCTCGACACCTTCGCATATAACTCGTGCTCGCGGAGTCTCGCAAGAACCTGCCGCAAATGCCCAACGTGCTCGGCCAAGGTCTTGCTGTAGATAACAATGTCGTCCAAGTACACCACCACGAACTCATCAAGAAAACCATGGAGTACTTGGTTCATCAAAGTGCAGAAGGTAGCTGGAGCATTCGTCAGGTCGAACGGCATGACAAGGAACTCAAAAGCTCCATACCTCGTGACCACTGTCGTCTTTGCCTCATCACCCTCCTTGATTCGGACCTGCCAATAGCCCGACCTCAAGTCAATCTTCGTAAAGTATTTCGCCTGGCTTAGACGGTCAAAGCAGTCCGCCACGAGCGGTATAGGATACTTGTTCTTCACAGTAATTTTGTTTAGGGCCCGCTAGTCACAACACATCCGTAGGGAGCCGTCGACCTTCTTCTGAAACAGGACCGACGCTCTGTACGGCGACTTCGCGGGCTTAATAATGCCACTCTCCGACATATCCTTCAGCTGCGTCCTAAGCTCTACAAGCTCAGGCTGCGTCATTCTGTAAGGTGCCCTGGCAGGAGGATTCGTGCCAGGCACTAACTCGATCTTGTGATCCACTGCCCTCTTCGGCGGTAGCTTTCGAGGCAGTTCATCGGGCATCACGTCTTCAAACTCTCTCAAGAGCTTCTTCACCACGCCGGGTATGGGGCCCGACGCCTTCTCAACTTCATCAAGGCGATGAGTGCACAAGTAGGATGGTTCATTCCGCTTGTGTCCCTTCTCAAACTGCATGGCCGACAAATTTCTCCCACCGGTCTGCCCGTCCAGCACTGGGATGATGCAAGGTTTGGTGCCCAACATCATCAAAGAATCCGCATAGGGTAACACTGCCGTCCGTGTATCCCGCAAAAACTCGAGCCCGAGGATGAGCTTGAAGTCGTCCATCACGACTACAGAAAGATTAGTCTTGCCTTCGAATGGACCAATCTTAATCAGCACAGATTTCGCCACGCCAGCAATGGGCTGCGCGGCCGAATTGATTGCCTTCACTCAACCAACTCCCTTCTCTAGCACAAGCCCGAGTCTCTCTACTTCAGCGCTTGCTAGGTAGTTGTGAGAAGCACCAGTGTCGATCATAACACGAAGCGGCTTGCCATGAATCTTCACATCCACGTAAATCAACCCTTTCTTCCGAAAAGACCTGGATTGTGTCTCGTCTTCAGTCTGGCTCCCCTCAAGAGCCGGGGCAATCTTTCCTGCCCGGGGAGGCACCGCCTTCTTTGCGGCCACATGGGACAACGTGTTGCACTATTTTGATATTGCACCCAGGTTGTCCTCATCCTCCTCAGTATCATTCCCGCCACTCGTCGTCTCGGGTGGCTCTATTGACTTTGCGGGTGGCACCTTCTCAGTATAGGTCACCAGCGCATTCAACAACTGTTTCTTCGGGCAATCCCGATATCGATGCGGGCCATCGCACAGAAAGCACCCACTACTTCTATGTGACGCCCCTTGCCTGTTGTCCAAGGGCTTCCCCCTGCTGGAGTTCCCTTGCGAACTGGAGGGAGTGTGGGACTTCCGCTCTCCCCCACTCCTGTTAGAGTTACTCTTAAAAGGTTTCGATCCTCTCGGCCTATTCTGTGCGGGACTAGGCGTCGTCTGCCTATCCCTCCGAGACTTTGGGTTGAAATCTGCTAAGCGTTCGGCTGCAGCTATCGCTGATCCCAAATCAGCCACCCGTTGACGCTGTAACTCAAGTCGCGCCCACGGTTTTAGGCCCTCCATAAAAGTAAAGAGCTTGTCCTTCTCCGACATATCCCTGATGTCCAACATCAGTGCCGAAAAGGCCTTCACATAATCCCGCACGGAGCCGGTGTGTTCTAGCTTCCGCAGCGCCCCTCGGGCATTATATTCAACATTCTCTGGGAAGAACTGCTCACGAATGGCTTCCCGCAGAAGGTCCCAAGTATCCAGGCGTATATGGTTTGCCTGAATCTCGGCATACTTGGTATGCCATCATAGCTTGGCATCACCAGTCAGATACATGGTTGCAGTAGACACCCTCCTTGCCTCATCGGCCATATTCGCCACAAAAAAGTACTGTTCCATGTCAAACAGGAAGTTCTCGACCTCCTTCGCATCTCGAGCACCGCCGTAGGCCTTCGGTTCAGGAATTTGAAGCCTAGCACCATTATCAGAAGCAACAGGAGCGTTGCCCACCGCTCGTTGGAGAATTCCAATCTGTAGGGCCATCTCTTCCATCTTGCGTTGCATATCAACGACACCGCCCTGGCCATAAGCATCCCAGACCGCATGCTGGCATTCCCTCAAATCGGAACGCAGCTCCGAGATCTCATGCTCCAGTGTGGCAACATGATCTTCCAAATTCTCGACCACCTCAGTCAACCGGGAGATTTCGGCCTCCGGGTTTGTGATCCTTTCCTGGGGCACCTCGGCCCCTCCCGGACTCTCAGGGTCCTGGTCCGAAATTCTAGCAGAACTGGCTCTCGTAACCCGCCTCGGCCCCATCAGGCAACCGAGGCTCTGATACCACCTCTCACGGGGCGCCTTCCGCAATGCGGGGAAAAGGGCAACGTGTGGCTAGTAGTCCGCAGCCAACGACTACTTCCGCCAACCGACAACAACACCAACCAAATTCCCACCGACGCCTCGCACAGGCCGTCGACAAGAACAACATAATTTCCAACAATCAACAGTATAATGTAGCAGAATCAGTAAATCAATCACACGTCTTGCAGCAAATGCGTTTTATATTGATAGCAGAAATATTGAAGATTACAGCAAGCTAGCCACGGGGATCGCCGTGAGGGGGATACTAGCAATGCACATCAAGCTTCGAGTGGTCATTTCCCCCTATAATAGGCTTAAAAAGAAATTTCCTATCGACAAAACTAGATACTAGAAAAGCTGAAAAATTGCATCTCATGGGGCATATCGACAAAACTAGATACTAGAAAAGTTGAAAATTGCATCTCATGGGGCATAAAGGGCCACATGAGCAAAAGTAAATATTACAGTAGTGACTCACGCCTAAGACTCTAAAAACCTGCGGAGGCCTAGTGCCTGTCGGCGGAAGTGTTGGTCGGCCAGATGGAACATGGCCGAAATTGGGTCAAGGGGGCCGAGAGTGCGGGCGGCCCTTGACACCAAGGCAGCAAAATGTAGCTAGTAGGTGAAATTATTTAAATAATACAAAACAAAAAAAATTATCAAATTAGTGTTGTTTTAAAATATTTTGAAAAATTAGGCAGAATCGAGTTTTGAAACCCTGATTCTGACGAAATTTTAAAAAAAAATAGATTATGCAAAAGACGGGGTCTCAAACCCCATCTTTTGCAGATCTCATTTATATTTATATTACAAAAAATATAAATAAATATAAGTATACCGCAAGAAGCGATACATTTATATTTTTATGGTTGGTCGCTAATTGAACTAGCGACCAGCCTTTTATTTTTATTTTTTTATTAAAAAAATGACCGAGGCTTGTGAGCTTGGGTCACGACCAAGGGTCGCTATCTGCATTAGCGAACCTTGGTCAATAATTGGGCTTTTAGTTTTTAGTTTTTTCTTTTAAATTTATTTTTTTTAATTTTATTTAATTATATTAATTATAATGAAGTAATTTAATTGTAATTATTAAATTATTAAAATAATTAAATAAAAATATATAATTAAACTAAATTAATTTATTTTAATTGTATGTTTGTATTTAATTATTTTATTAATTTATTATAATTAATTTAATTAAATAATTTACTATAGGGCATTGTAATTATACAGCTTTATAATTAATTTGTATTAACTAATCAATTTAAAAGTTTACATAAAAAATATAAGTACAAAATTTAATAATGTCCGTCGGTTCTATAATTATGCTTTTATCGCTATTCCCTAGGTCGTCGGCTAAGCGCGTGTGGAAATAAAAAAAATATTTAAAATAAAATATGTTTATGAGATAACACACCACCATTTACCAGGATGTTGCTTGTCCAGGTTGATACCAATACCAACGACATACTTATAAGACTGATGATCATTATCATAATTTATAATTATTACTAATTTTATATATTTTTTATTAATTTAATAATATAGTTGTTAATATTAATTAATTTTAATCCTTAGCCAATAAATTTGTAACCAATAGTGAATTTTCTTCTAATAGGTGATAAAAGAAAAGAACATCAACGCCAATGATAAAACTTATTAAATATAATTTTAAATTTTAAATTTTAAAATTATAATTAATCAATATTAATTATTAAGTATCTATAATTAATTACTAATTATTATTTTTATAACCTTAATTAATAATTAATAAATAATTAAATTAAAAACAACTAAAAAAACAAAACAAAAAAAAAAAGGAAGGAATCGTGAGGTGGGCTCGCGACCTTCGATCGCGAGCCCAGCTCACGCCCAACAAATGGAAATAAAAGAAAAAATTGGCCGGTTGCAATCTGCAATAAAAATTAAAAAGAATTGGTTGGTCGCGACCTGGGGTCGCGATCAGTCATATTTTTATAAAATGAGTTGCATTGGTGGTATATGTGTAAATTTTTTTTATTGATAATAAAAATATAAATGGGCCTCAATTGGGCTGGGTTACTCCAGACCTTATTTTCCTTTTTTTAAAAAAAATTATTTATTAATTATTAACTAAAATTTTAAATAATAATTATTAATATTTAATTAAATCTAGTCAATAATAAAAATTAATTAAAAATGAATATTTAGTATTAATGGTTAATATTATTTATATTAAAAATTAATAGTTAATATTATTAATATATAAAAATAAATAAATTATTTATTAATTCAGTATGACCTTATAATATTACATTATGTACAAAAAAATAAAACATATTATAGAATTAGTGTTTATAATTTTCACTAACTTTATAATATCAATTCCATAAATTAAATTAATATTAATTAATTTGATAATATAGTTGTTAATATTAAATAATTTGATACATATTAATTATTAAAAAATTTAATAATATTGTTATTAATCATAATTTAAAAAATAAATGAGTTTGGTAAATTTTTTGTTTTTTTTGGTTTTACTTTTTGTGGCTTGGTAAAAATATTATACTCGATTAGATTCACCTTTTTGAGAATAACGAAATCAACTATATATAATGATTTTAGTAGTTAATGGATCTGAATCAAGTTGTCAATCCCTAGTAAAAATTGGGGTGGGGGTGACTAGGAATCCATGATGTGGAGATGTGATCAAGGTCCACTCTCCGCAATTTTTTCCACGGTAAATTTCGATAAATTTTTTTAAAAATTTAGTGTAATTATAAATATTCTTTTATTATTTAAAAAATTATAAATTCACCCTAGATATTTGATGATATTATGTAATTCTTGGATGGATCATAGAGGCATAGATCAACTTTGGCCTTGTTGTATTTTTTTTTTAAAAAAAAAGATTGAAAAAATTCGGACAAAGTAGGCGGAAAAATTTGAAAAATTGTAAGAAAAAAAAAATATCTACTTAAATTCAGAATTTTTTTAAAAGTAAGTAAACTTTTAATCCATAGTCTATACGGCCATTTTGATTGGTCCACCACAAAAAATGGATGAGAATCTAACGCAAATTAACGGATTGGGTTAATTGTTAAGCAACCGTTTAAAACTAGAGGGTGTATTGGTAAATTTTTAAATAAAGAGAGAATTTTTATAATTATATTAAATTTTAAAAGAGCTCGTTGTAAATCCATTTTTTATTTTTATTAAATGTCACGAGTTTAAATTTTATTGAGAATGTAAAACTTTTACAATTTATGTATGTGTGAAAACTTACTAATGTTTTGATGGAGTTGCTGAGATAACTTGGTAAGTTTCTCAACAATTAGATTCACTTAGTTGTGTGGGCACTACAAATTTTATCAGACGCAATTTCAATAAATAAAAAAACTAAAATAAAAAAAAGGGCATCCTATCATAAAATATATATATATATGTATATCATTTTTGACTAAAATACTCTCCAAATATAATTATCTATTTTAACAAGATAACTATCTCTTCCCAATTTATTCCACCAATTATGTTTTGCTCATGCATATTTAAAATTATTACATATAATCAATTTTAATTAATTATTTATGTTTTGTTTTATTTTATTAAATAATTATAATTTAAATTACATACACATATCAAGTACTATCATTCGTGCGTATAGATCATCTGATTGACTAGTTTCCATTTGAACGTTCCACCCACAATAACGATTGAGGATGGTTTTAACAAAAACCTACCGATTAATCCAATCCAAATTATAAATTTTGGAGTATATGCTGGCTAAGAGGGTGTTTGGATGAGTTTATAAGTTCTTTTGTATATTTTATAAGTTGTTTAGAAGTTTTTAAAATTTTGAAAGTGTTTCAAAAAAAAATTAGGGAAAGGGTTCATACAATTTAAAAATAAAATATTAAGAGCTTATATACTACTTTAAATTAAAATAATGAGTTCTTGAATTAATATTAATATTCTAACAAATTCTTTCAATTTTTATCGTGTCAAATACAAAATTACTGTTAGCAACATCAAGTAAATTTAATAACATTATTGTATCCAAAAAATCCAAATATTTATTTTTAAAATAAAATTTATATCATTTTAAAAATATTTTTATAAGATGGACGAGTTTATAAGAACATGAACTGTTTAACCATGCGTTAAATAATGATATGGAATACACACATATATATACATGAGAATTAAAAATATTATAGGGGCATATTTGGGAATTTTCTTTGATGACAAGAACCGGAAGATGATAAATAAATTTTAGGTAAGTTATATTAATATCTTTTGAGCTTAGTTCTAAATTTACAAACACTCCATGCGTTTGCAAAATTATAGGTACACCTTCTCAGGGGGTGTTTGTATTTTTTGCCAGTAAATAGAGGTTGTACTATCGGTGATCCCTTGTCTTAGTGGTGAGATTGAGATTCCACAACCAAGAGGTTGTGAGTTCAAGTATTACGAATGCATGGAGTTGTTTAGTTTATATGATGATGTTTGTATTATTTCTTTGATTTCTTTAGTGTTGGTACTAGTAGATCTAGAGATGTTATATTTTCAAATTAATAGTTAATCGCTCATTAATAAAAAATAAAAAAAAAGAGGTTGTACTTATAATTACAATGGGAACCCCAAAAGATGTAATGTAATTTTAGAGAAAGAGATATTTGTATTTAGGTCTAATTTCGAAGAGCGCAAATATAATATACCCTAATTTTTAATAAGATATAATTACACCCTTTCAATTGAAGTTTGGTATAGTTATACGTAAACTTTTGTAGTTTGGAAAATTAAGTTTAGTACTCCTGAGGTTTGCTTCCTCCTAACAAATATGTCGTTCCGTTGTCAAAATTCATTGAATTTTCCGATATTAACAAAAAAACTGAATGAAAATCGATATTTTTTCTCGATTGACTTATTAATAACTTATTGGGGAAATTGCAAAATTAGTCCCGTATCTTAGGGGGGTGGCGTTTTTAGTACCGTAACTTTGACACTGGCAATTTTAGTTCTGTAACTTCTGAAAACGTAGCAATTTTAGTCCTCCGACCGAATCTGGGCGAATTTGGCCAAATTTTGGACGATTTTACCCCTTTATAGCTTTAAAATGAGCATTTTAGTCCATTTCCATTTCTTTTGGCATTTTATCACCCATGCTCCTTAGAAATGGTATCAGAGCCTAGGTTTATTGAAGAAATATTTATTTATATTACATATTGATATTTTATCCCTAACGGAGGAGATTTTTGAAAAGCATGGAACTGAACGAAAGTTCGAGTTACATTGAAAACAGGGAATATTTTCAGATTTTGAAAATACAGAAAACATAATTTCTTATGGAAATTTTTAGAACCATCACCAATAGTCCAATGTTGGTTGATCCATCACTTCTTCCAAAGGAAGAAAAAGAGGAATGGCACAGAAATCGCCATGTCCAACAGGCGCTACCAAGAAATGCGGTGAGACGTCTACAGGGAGCTGAGATCCATGGAAGAATCCCAGCTAGGAGATTCGGAACAGGTAGATTCATGAAAAAATACAGTTTAAAAAATAATGACTAAAGGAACGGATTGGAGAGAATTCGAACCGGATACCTCAAAGTACTCGCAGGACCTTAGGGAGGTCCAAAAGACAGTTCAAGACTATGAACATAGGTTAATCCATATACCTATGAAAATAGACCTCTTGAACCAAAAGATGGATGGGATCCTAAAGATCCTACCAGATCCACAGAAGGATCTTACAGATCTGAAGGCTGAAGTCACAGATTTGAAAAGAAATCAAAGAAATACCCCTGAGACATCCAGATCTCATCAGGGACGCCCTTGGAAAGGCGAAGGAGATCTCGAAGCCAAAGACACAAAAAGAACAAATCATCGAGATCATCAAATCCATAAACTAATGGAGATATCAAGAGTGGATTTATCGGATCTACAAGAGTTAGTTGAATCCTTTTCCCAACTAGGGATTGTGAATTTAGTCAACATCCAAACCAATGAGGTCGCTCCAGCTTTACCACCGCCGGAGGGAAGCACAGGCTCAAATGATCCTCCGCATGATCATCCAATGAGAGAAGGTACGGATTTTCACACCAATGCTACCCCTACTTTTGTAGGGACAAGATTGTGAGAAAACCCAGGAAGGAATCCAAGATGAGTGCCTAAAAATATGCCATGGGCAAGGACCATGCTCCAGCCCCTACATCCATATGGCACTGTTCTCAACCTGGATGTTATCGACTTTCAAAATATCGAGAAGCTGATAGATTAATGGGTTGCAGCCATGAAAATTGCAGCAACTACGTTGGAACTAGACAATGATAACTTCATAAAGCTTTTGGAGTTAAGCTTGGAAGGGTCGGTAAAGATAGGATGGGATAATACCCCAGAAGAGACCAAAGCAAGCATCCTTGAAGGAGATTCTATAAGTGCAATCAAGGATAGACTCGGAAGGTTAATCAAGATCTACTTCATCGAAGATGAATACTTTGAAGGAAGCAGAACAGAAAATGCTAGGGAGTATGCTTTTGGCCTAGAATTAAGAAGTATCTGTGCAGTAGATGAATATATCTACTGGTTCCACAAATACTTTTTCCAGAGTGGGTTAACAACTGAAGTAGCTTCCCAATGTTCTTTGCAAAGATCTGCAGCCCATGGATGGAAATGTTGATACAATCATACAAAGTACCTACAGGACAACTAGATTCAGTTGCAAGAAGGATGTCTTTCCTCAATGATAAACTGAAGGGTTGGTGTTACCAAGCATCCGTCCAAAAGAACATGAAGAGACTGAGAGGTAAAATCAAAAGAACCCCTCTCTGTTGTGATAATAACGATTTTTCAACTATTATAGGAGAATCAAACGAGCAAAAGAAGAGGAGAAAGCACGACAACGACTCTTATTCCAGGAGTTCCAAAAAATCCTCTTTCAAAAGGAGATCATGGTGGTCCAAATCAAAAGCCAGATCATACAAATCTGGACAGAGAACAGGACCAACAAAGGCTTCATCCCAAGGATCTAGACGATCCGAGGCGAAATCCACAGGACAAATCCCTACACGAAGAACTTTCAGACGAGCCCATACCCGAGCTAATGAAAGTTTTAAAGATTGCAACTGCTGGACGTGCGGAGCAAAAGGACATATCTGCCCAGATTGCCTGCAGAAATGTGGTGAATTACGCCAGTTTGAAGCCACAAATGACATCCTAGATACAGTCTACTACGGTGATTTGGTACCAATCAACCAATTCGAAGATCTTCCATCAGATGAAAGCATCTACGAGGAAGAAATAGAAAGTGATTCGGATGGATCTTCAACCGAATCAGAATAATTACAGCGAAGGAGATAGCTTCAAACCTTAGACAGCCTATCAGGATTCTTTTCGAGAATGACGGTGTCAAACAAAATAATGGAAAGAATCATGAGACAAGACTCTAATCTCAGCCCGTACAACGGTTTTAGGATCGGAGGGATCGGAAGAGTCCTCAACCAGATAGGACTGAACCAAAGGAAACATCACATAATCTACAAAGTAAGTTCAGGTGAGTTTGCTATCCTATGGAACTTACTGGTAATGTGATGGAAATGCAGCTTATTCCTAAAGAAGAAATTCTTGAAGAATTAAGTAAACTCAGGGGAGAAATAGCGGTTACTATGAAATGGATCCACATAGGAGCTATTGAAGTAGTAATAAAAGCAACTTTTAAGGAAGGAATTGATTCGAAAATACATTTGTCAATAATGGATAGAAGAATCAATAACTTAAGAGATGGTTGTTTTGGGACAATGATAGAAAATTTGTATGCAGGAAAACTGATGTTTGATATTCATCCTAGGATAGCATACAACCTAGCAGACCAAGATTTCAGTAGTCTTAACCCTTCATCAGGATTTTAAAAGAAAAGATCTTATGAAAGATGGGAATAGACCATATTCTATAACCTATAGAATAGCTTATGCCCTTTCCAACACACACATCATTCTGATTTGTTTCTTAGCAAAGAGTATATTGAGATTCCTAGAATTTTCATGGAATTCGCTAAGGTAATGACACCAGATCCTATTAGAATACCTAGAATTGGTGGTGTTGATATCTTGATAAAGGATCACCCGGTTTAAGATCGAGCCCTTAGTTCTAGAACTGATTTTAGTAGCAGGATGTCCTTTTCAGAAGATAGGATTATGAACTATAAAGGAAAGGAACCAGAATTATTGAAGCCCCGAGCTATCAGGGTTGAAACTCTGATGCCCAGAAGGCTGGAAAAAAATTCAGGATATATTTGACATCACTGAAAAAGAAAACTATTGTCCTTGTGATGACTTATATCATTTGCAACAACCTGTTGTGGGAAAATACGAAATAATGCTAAAAATAGCAGGCCATGAGATATTTGTTGCAGGAATTGCAGGACGAGAAAATGAGATAATGACTTTGGGGTTAAGTTTCCTCGAAAATCATAAACCATGGGGAAGAAAAGGTAATGGCATGGAATTCAGTCTAGATGGTTATACCATTAGAATTGAATGACTAGCCCCTTTTCTATATACATATCTGTTGGTATGTTGTATGAACAATATAAGTCAGAATATTTTGCAGCTTATATTGACTCAGGATCAGGGATTTGCACGGCAAAACCTGGTGTGTTCCCTAGCAAAGCTATGGAATCCTTACCCATTATTGCAGGAAGGGATTTTTTACAAAAAATTCTTGTACTCAATAAGGGTCTACGAGAAGCAAAAATCATGATTGGAGGAGCATTTGGAACACCTTGGTTCAAGGTAAAGACGCCTCATATTTACTTTCATGATACAGGAGCATATATTTTGCTAGGTAATAATTTCATCCAAACCTTTGCAAAATATGTCCAGGATAACCACAAGAATCTGTTGATTTTTACTACTAAATGTGGTAGCGAGATACATGTTTTGCAAAGAGAAAAGGCATTTAACAGGATAATGCACATAAATTTCCGCAGCAAACATGGTGATGATGCCAAATTAACTCATCCAAAATGCAGGATAGAAGAAAATTTGGTAAGGCTCTTTTGTCTTTCAGGCAACAGGGTTTTGGTGATGCTTCGGAAGAAGATCTTAGGATCTTGAAGGAAGCTATACAAGAGTGCAGGTCGATGGACATGGACGGAGAAAGTAAACTTTCTCTCGAGAATGTCAAGAGGCTTATTCAAAGGAATTTCAGTGAGAATCCTTTGGCATGGTGGGATAAAAACAAGATTGAGGCTACTTTAAAGGTCATAGAAGAATGCAAGTACGAGTATATCCGATACAAGCCTATCCAAATGAACATGAAGGATAAGAAAGATATGCAGGAGATCATCAAAAAGCATATCAATCTTAGACTCATCGAGCCTGGAGTTTCTGCCTATAGTAGCCCTGGGTTTCTGGTAAGAAACCATGGTGAGATAAAAAGAGGTAAACCCAGGTTAGTCATTAACTATCAAGGCATTAATAAAATATTAGAGTTTGATGGTTATTACATCCCAAGTAGAGAAAACTTAATTGATTTCATTAAAAGTGCTAAAGTATTTTTCAAGTTCGATTGCAAATCTGGATTTTATCAGATTAAGATGGAAAATGAATCGAAGAAATACACTGCATTTTCCACACCTCATAGATAATATATCTGGAATGTACTTCCTATGGGACTTGCCAATGCACCCTAGATATTTAAAACAAAAAAAAGGATAATCTTTTCAAAGATTATCTAGAGTTTATGTTTGTCTACATAGACGACATTTTGATTGCATCCAAAAATATACAGGATCATATCAAACATCTTGAGATATTTTCTGATGCATGCCATAAAGAAGGTTTAGTGCTTTTCGAAAAGAAAGCCTATAGCTGTCAATAAAATTGAATTTTTAGGAATTCTTACTAACGAAGCAGGTATTGAGTTGCAGGAGCACATTGTAGAAAAGATTCGCAATTTTCCTGACATTCTTAAAGATAAGAAGCAACTTCAAAGCTTCTTGGGAGTTGTCAACTTTGCAGGAATCTTTATCAAGGACCTCGCAAATACAGAAAGGATTTCCGTCCACTCCTGAAAGAAACAGAAAGTTCAAAGTTGAAATGGGAGGAAATTCATACGCAAAGGATCCGTGAGTTAAAACAGGTTTGCAATAACCTGCCAAAGCTTGCAATCCCCCAAGACGAGGATGAGTTGGTAGTCTACACAGACGCCAACGATTAAAGATGGGCAACAGTGCTCATGAGAAAAACAACTACTGGCGAAGAGCCATGTAGATACACAAGAGGGTTGTTCACCGAACAACAAGCTAAATTATGGCATATTAACGAGAAGGAATTCTTTGCAGTTTGGAATGCTTTCAATAAATGGCCTTTGTTCTTACTAGCCAAAGAATTTACATTAAAAGTTGATAATACGAATGTTAAGGCTTTCGTAAAAAATAAACTTGAATCAAAGATTGAAAAAGCTCGTATTATTAGATGGCAAACAAAATGCCAATATTATTATTATTATTATTATTATAATATTGTCGTTATCAAATCTCATGAAAATGTTCTTGCAGATTTCTTAAGAAGAGATAGAGGCAGCTGAAGCAGACTCCGTCATCATCAGGCTCAGACACCTCAGGGAGAACCTTGAGGAGATTGATAAGAGATTTGGACAGCTAACAGTTAAAGCACAAATAGCTGGCCAAGTACAACGAGCTGATCTGGACACTGTCCAGAGCGCCATCAGGAGTACCAAACTTGTTGCAAGCTCGTTATGGGACGACCTACTGGAATCAATTCAAAAGGCATCATCTTCGGTAATAACTCGAGAATTAAGAGAGCAGGGCTCTAAACCTGCAATTAGATAACACGGCTCTAAACCTGTAGCGGCAGATTCAAGTACTACTTGCACAATGCCATCGCCAGACTCTAGTGAAAAGGCAAAAGTTGAGTTACAGGAAGTGCAAACTCCTAATAATTCAAGTCAACCCAGCACCTCTGGGGTTAAAGAGGAAGATATTAACCTTAGGCCAATGACGGGCATCTCTAATGTGACGTCCATAGAATTTTATTCATAATTGAGGGGCTAATTAGTTATTATTAAGG
Source organism: Sesamum alatum (assembly GCA_034509735.1). Taxonomy (NCBI): domain Eukaryota; kingdom Viridiplantae; phylum Streptophyta; class Magnoliopsida; order Lamiales; family Pedaliaceae; genus Sesamum; species Sesamum alatum. The sequence continues at coordinate 4,637,622 of JACGWO010000005.1, forward strand.
AAATATAAATTTAATTATAAGTCATAGGTTGAAATTATAAATATATTAAAACTTGAAGGGGCTAAATTGGAGTTTTATAAAATATTTGTGGTTAAATTATATATATATATATATATAAGTTGAAGGACTAAATTACAATTTCAATAAAATTATGAAAAAAAAAGGGGGGTGAGATATGTCGGCAGCACGTGGCTGCCTAACACCTTTACTCATATATATTAAAATATTATGTTACTAACTTATAAAGGAAGAAAACAAAATACAAGTTTAAAACCTAAACACACATTCTCACATAGTGAAAGGTGTTCATTTTCGGATGTGAAATAGGTGAGCATAATTTTACTTTAAATTATGAATTAATTATTATATTAATATTTTTTAATTAGTGCATTTATGAAATATGATTTGTACTATTCGATTTACTATTTAATCGGAAAATTTATTGAATTTGAGTATTTATATAAATTAGTGTTCGGTATATATTTAATTAGACCGGTGATATTATAGCCAATAAATTAGAATTTATTTAATCTATTAGATTTAGCCATTATTAAAATAGAATTACTTGAATTTATCGGGATTATTAACCAAATACATAATTGTGTATATTAGTGTTTAAATAATTATTATTATAGTGAAGAATTTGTAGAAATTAATAGGAATAGTAGGGAATCATATTTGAGAAATGTTAGGAAATTATATTTGAGAAATATGGTATTTATTAAAAAGAAATATGGGATATTTGTAATAATTTTATTTAGGGATGTTATAGAGAACGATAGTTATAAAAATACGAGGGGTTTGATGAAATAAGCTCTTAAACGTTAATTGATAAATTAGATATATACAGAGGAAGTTTATAGTGTCTGATATTTAGACGAAAAAGGAACGGAGGTTTGAATTTTAATATAAAGGAAATATTAAAAGATTGATATACAATATACGCATATATTTAGTAATTTCATTCGTAACTTACGTTATTTTCAATATATATTGATTATACATATTATAACATATTATAAGACACGGGGATAAAGTAGAAGACTAATCAACTCCTTCTACTAGCATAATCATTTTGGGATCGAGGTAAGTATAGTTAACTGAACCTATATAAGTATATATGATTGCACTTGTTTGTTATAAACTTGGCTGGTATTTATAAATGCTTATTTGAATTACGTGGTTATTTTGTGAAGTTGTCATTATGTGTTTATTTGTGACTATTTACGTATTATAAAGATTGACATATGATTGTCTTATATTATATGCTATTATTGTATGAAGTTGAATGAAGAAGTCAATTATGAGTATATCGTTAAATTGAGATAAGTAGATGACTTACGTAGTTGGGGAACATAGTCAATGGTTTGTGGTAATGTGATTGATGACGATGTGGTATGAGAAAAATGAATATAAGCTAGGTACCATGGCACGTAGGGTACCGGGGTATTCCGGGTAGCAGGGAATATCCTGTGCTGATAGCTACACACTGGGGTGGTGTGGGCATGCCATGTTCGTTGTGATGTTCTATGCTGATATTGCTACACACTCAGATAGTGTGGGAATATCACATTCGACGGGTATCCTATGCTGTATACGATATTACATTGATTGAGATGATGGGAGCCGATAGAACCATTGACTGATGTACTCCAATTAGAGTAAGCCGGGCCCCAAGAGTATAAACTGTGAATCCTGATATGGTACTGTAGACTGATGCATGATTGTGGTATTGATGACTTTGTAAATTTTGTGGTGATTGTATATTGAATGCTTGTTGGTTTGTGTTACAACATGTATTTATGGGTGCTTATATAGGCTAGTTAGCTATGCTTATTGAGGAGGCAGCTTCATCCCTTGCCAATATTTTTCAGGAGATAGATCACGGTGACTAGCTACGTCAAATTTGAAGTCGTGAAATGGATCTGAATAGGTGGGTCAGCCGTGACATTTGAAGCCGAGGGTTCTGTCTATATGATTATTAAACATCTAGTCTTTTGTCGGGTTTGTACATGAGTATACATGTGGCGTAGTAGATATAAATTTTTGATGATACCTATCGTGATTTAAGATATATTTATAGATTTATATTATATCGAGAAAAATAGGATTTATCTTATTAGTTTAAAATGAAAAATCTTATAAGACAACTTATAATTACGAAGAGTATGATGATTAGTAGTGATAAAGTATAGTGCCATAAGGGGTGTCACATTGGATGGTATCAAAGCAGGTCGACGTTTCTAGGGTGATAAGTTGACTATGGGATGTGTTTAATGATTAAATTACTTAATGTAGGATGGCTTGTCAAGGTGAACGTGCTGACCCAGTAGCTAGTAGAGAATAGTCAGTTGAGTCCGCAGAGGGTTCTATTGCACCTGCAAGTGCAGGTGGAGTTGGGGTAGGTCGAGAGGGTGTTGGTCTTGATGCTCCAATTCCTCCTGGTGGTGCTCCAGCGGTAGGGTTACCACCAGAGTATGCACAGATCCTCCAGATGGCTTTGCAGGCCCAGGCCCAAGCACAGTTTCTTGCACAGGTACATGTACCAGCCCCAGTGCCAGCACAAACGGTTCCTACAGTTGACTGTAATTATGAGAGGATTAGAAAGATGGGAGCTACAGAATTTGAAGGTACCTTAGACCCAGAGGTTGCTGAGAAATGGTGGGAAAAGATCGAAGATGTGATGAACGTGGTGAACTGTACTCCAGAAAATTGACTTAAGTATGTTGTTTCCTTATTCACGGGGAATGCACTGAATTTGGTGGAGGTCGGTAAAGAGGGCATATGAGCCACGAGAGATAACTTTGGCTGAATTTTAGAAAGAGTTTGATGATAAATACAGACATAAGATGTACCAAGACAAGAAGAAGATGGAATTTTCGAACCTTGTACAAGGAGATGATCAGACAGTGGCTGAGTATGAGATTCGATTTGCTGCATTAGCCAAGTACGCACCGGAGGCAGTGGCAACGCAAGAGGATCGATGTTATCGATTTGAACAGGGGTTACGGCCAGAGATAAAATGGGGTATTGCAATTAGAATTACAAACTTTAAAACTTTCATTGAGTCAGCAGTTCGGATGGAAGAGGCAGTGACTGAAGATAAGAAGAAGGGAGAAGAGAAGAGAAAGTCAACATATACGACAGTGGAGTCCAGTAGGTCGACCAAGAGGGGCACTGGCCGTTCATTTTCAGCAGGAGGTGGAAGTTTTGCACGTGGTGGCTCTGTGTTTCGAGGAAATAGTGGATCGAGATTTGGGGGATCAGTGGGCTTCAACAGGGGATCGGCAGAACGCAGTTCATCTAGTTTTCCCTCTATTGGATCAGGTAGGGGGACTGCACAGAGTTATGGCAGGGGGTTAGCCTTCATACCGAGTTGTTCTACCAATGGGAGGCAACATTTAGGACCATGTTGGAGACAAGATGCTATAGCCCGTACTTGTTATAATTGTGGGGGTAGAGGACACATATCTAGGGATTGTCCTAGTCAGATTACAGATGTAATTGGAAGTGCAGCCAGTCGGACACAGAGTCAAAGTAGTGTTGGGAGTAGTGGTCGAGGAGTTGAGAGGGGCAGAGGCAGAAGTAGGGGTAGAAGTGTTGGTAACAGAGATGGTGGCCACACTATTGGTGGAGTACGACGGGGGCCGGAGCACAAGTAGCTCAGGGACAGACTCAAGCAAGAATATATAACATGACTAAGGAGGAAGCTCCAGCCTCGAATGACGTGATTTTAGGTACGATCTTATTATTTGATGTCGAGGCTTACATTTTGATTGATCCTGGTTCTACGCATTCATACATATCATTAGAACTTGCATCTAAAATACCTGGTGAGACTAGCCCTTTGGGATATAATTTGATGGTTCATTTGCCTGTGGGAGGAGGTGTGATAGTGGATAGTGTTAGAAAGGGGAGTTTAGTGAGGATTAGTGACATAAATTTAACTGTAGATCTGATAGTGATGGACCTGAAGGAGTTTGATGTAATCTTGGGGATGGATTGGTTAGCACGACATAAGGCAGTGGTTGATTGTTATAAGAAGAAAGTGGTGATTGAATATCCCGGTAAGCCAAAAGTAATATTTGTAGGGGACCGACAAATAGTGCCAACTTGTGTGATATCAGCCATTGAGGCGAGACAATTGATGTTAGAAGGATGTGAGGCCTATCTAGCCCATGTGATAGATACCGAGAAGAGTAGTCCCACACTGGAAAAGATCCCTGTAGTAAGAGAATTTCCTGAAGTGTTTCCTGATGACCTACCAAGTTTGCCACCACATAGGGAGGTGGACTTTACTATAGAAACTCTCCCAGGAGTTGCCCCAATTTCTATTGCACCGTATAGAATGGCGCCAGTGGAATTACAAGAACTTAAAAAACAAATAGAAGAATTATTGGAGAAAGAATTTATCAGACCAAATATTTCACCGTGGGGAGCACCCGTGTTATTTGTGAAAAAGAAAGATGGTAGTATGCGGTTGTGCATCGATTACCGCCAATTGAATAGGGTGACAGTGAAGAATAAATATCCGTTACCGAGAATTGATGACCTGCTAGACCAGTTGAAGGGGGCTATAATATTTTCAAAGATTGATTTGAGGTCTGGGTATTGGCAGTTGAGGATAGGAGAGAAAGATATACCAAAAATAGCTTTTCGTACTCGTTATGGTCATTATGAGTTCCTGGTGATGCCATTTGGGTTAACAAATGCACCGACAGCGTTCATGGCATTCATGAATCGTACATTCCAAGAGTACCTGGATCAGTTTGTGATAGTCTTTATAGATGACATCTTGGTGTATTCGAGGAATAGGGAGGAGCATGAACAAAATTTGAGAATAATGCTGCAGATTTTGAAGGAGAAAAAGTTATATGCTAAATTAAACAAGTGTGAATTTTGGGTAAATCATGTGGTTTTCCTAGGGCATGTGATATCGGGTGACGGGGTTATGCCTGACCCTGCAAAAGTGAAGGCTATTATGGAATGGAGAGTACCGAAGAATACGACTGAAGTTCGAAGTTTCTTGGGATTAACTGGATATTATAGGAGATTTGTTGAGGGATTTTCCATAATTGCAGGTCCTTTGACAAAGTTATTGAGGAAAGGGGCATCATTCTATTGGACTGAACAATGTCAGAAGAGTTTTGATGAGCTAAAGAAAAGATTGACATCGACTCCGATTTTGGTTTTACCATCTGGTAGTGGGGGATACGTGGTGTATACAGATGCATCCAAACAGGGTTTGGGGTGTATTGAGATGCAAGATGGGAAGGTGATTGCTTATGCATCTCGCCAGCTGAGGACTCATGAGTTGAATGACTTGGAATTAGCAGCAATCATACATTCATTGAAGATTTGGAGGCACTATCTATATGCCGAAAAATTTCAGATCTTTACCGACCATAAGAGTTTGAAATATATTCTGACCCAAAAGGAGTTGAATTTGAAACAAAGAAGGTGGATAGAACTGTTAAAGGATTATGATTGCACCATTGATTATCATCCGGGGAAGACGAATGTGGTAGCGGATGCATTAAGTAGAAAGAGTTCAAGCACTTTAGCTAGTTTGGGGAGTCATAATATGACATTGCTATTGAAAATGAGATCTCTGAATACAAAATTGGAGGTGGATCAGGTAGCAGGTTCGTTAGCAACCTTGCAGCTTAAGCCGAACCTTGTGGACGCAATTAGAGAAGCGCAGGCACGAGATCCTTTCTTATTATGGATGTTGGAGAGGATGAAACAAAGAAAGAAACCAAATTTTTCAGTAAGGGCTAATGGAGTGATAGTGAATGGAGGACGAATTTGTGTACCTGATGTGGATGGATTACGGGAGGAGATTTTGCGGGAAGCTCACAATGCACCATATGTGATGCATCCTGGTATCGTAAAGATGTATCGAGACTTAAGACCATATTACTGGTGGCAGACAATGAAGAAAGATGTGGCAGAATTTGTGGGTAAATGTATGACTTGTCAATAGGTAAAGGCAGAACATCAGGCGCCGGCAGGTAAACTTCAACCTTTATCTATACCAGAGTGGAAGTGGGAGAAGATCACTATGGATTTTGTTGTAGGGTTGCCACGTACGCTCAGAAAGCATGACGCTATTTGGGTAATTGTGGATAACTGACGAAATCAGCTCATTTCTTGCCTATGCGACAAAGTGATTCTCTGGATAAGTTAGCTGAGTTGTACGTTTCAGAAATTGTGAGGCTACATGGTGTGCCTATATCTATTGTGTCAGTTAGAGATCCTCGATTCACCACACGTTTTTGGGGAAGCTTACAAAGGGCGTTAGGCACGAAATTGCATTTTAGTACCGCATTTCATCCTCAGACAGATGGACAGTCAGAAAGAACGATTCAGATCCTGGAAGATATGATAAGGGCTTGTGTAATGGAGTTCAAGGGCAATTGGGATGATCATTTACATTTGATAGAGTTTGCATATAACAACAATTTTCATTCTAGTATTGGTATGGCCCCATATGAAACTTTATATGGAACAAAATGTCAAAGTCCAGTATGTTGGGATGTTGAGGGATTACGTCAGCTAGAAGGACCGGAATTGGTACAACAGACGATGGAGAAGGTACAGACAGTTAAGAAATGTTTGAAAGCAGCCCAAGATCGTCAGAAAAGTTATGTTGACAAACATCGAAGGGAGATGGAATATGAAATTGGTGAGAGGGTCTTCCTGAAAGTATCTCCGTGGAAGGGAATATTGAGATTTGGCAAGCAAGGAAAGTTGAGTCCGAGGTATATTGGACCGTATGAAATTATTGAAAGAATCGGACCACTAGCATATCGACTAGCACTGCCAGCAGAGTTGTCGCAGATACACGATGCGTTTCATGTTTCGATGCTACGACGATATCGATCAGATCCTAGCCATGTTATCCGTGAACCGGAAATAGAGATTTCCGAGGAGTTGACATATGTGGAAGAGCCAATAGAAATTTTGGACAGAAACGTAAGGAAATTGCGTAATAAAGAGATACCAATGGTAAAGGTGAGGTGCAGTCATCACTCCCTAAGAGAAGCCACATGGGAGGTTGAGGAACATATGAGAGAGAAGTATCCTTATTTATTCCCTGAAACGGGTAAGTTAGATAAATTTCCGGGACAAAATTTTTATTAGGATGGGAGAATTGTGACGTCCATAGAATTTTATTCATAATTGAGGGGCTAATTAGTCATTATTAAGGAAATATAAATTTAATTATAAGTCATAGGTTGAAATTATAAATATATTAAAACTTGAAGGGGCTAAATTAGAGTTTTATAAAATATTTGTGGTTAAATTATATATATAGAAGTTGAGGGACTAAATTGCAATTTCAATAAAATTATGAAAAAAAGGGGGGTGAGATATGTTGACAGCATGTGGCTGCCTAACACCTTTACTCATATATATTAAAATATTATGTTACTAACTTATAAAGGAAGAAAACAAAATACAAGTTTAAAACCTAAACACACATTCTCACATAGTGAAAGGTGTTCATTTTCGGACGTGAAATAGGTGACCATAATTTTACTTTAAATTATGAATTAATTATTATATTAACATTGTTTAATTAGTGCATTTATTAAATATGATTTGTACTATTCGATTTATTATTTAACCGGAATATTTATTGAATTTGAGTATTTATATAAATTAGTGTTTGGTATATATTTAATTGGACCGGTGATATTATAACCAATAGATTAGAATTTATTTAATCTATTAGATTTAGCCATTATTAAAATAGAATTACTCGATTTTATCGGGATTATTAACCAAATACATAATTGTGTATATTAGTGTTTAAATAATTATTATAGTGAAGAATTTGTAGAAATTAATAGAAATAGTAGGGAATCATATTTGAGAAATGTTAGGAAATTATATTTGAGAAATATGGTATTAATTAAAAAGAAATATGGGATATTTGTAATAATTTTATTTAGGGATTTTATAGAGAACGATAGTTATAAAAATATAAGGGGTTTGATGAAATAAGCTCTTATGAGTTAATTGATAAATTAGATATATACAGAGGAAGTTTATAGTGTCTGATATTTAGACAAAAAAAGGAACGGAGGTTTGGATTTTAATATAAAGAAAATATTAAAAGATTGATATACAATATACGCATATATTTAGTAATTTCATTCGTAACTTACGTTATTTTCAATATATATTGATTATACATATTATAACGTATTATAGGACACGGGGATAAAGTAGAAGACTAATCAACTCCTTCTACTAGCATAATCATTTTGGGATCAAGGTAAGTATAGTTAACTGAACCTATATAAGTATATATGATTGCACTTGTTTGTTATAAACCTGGCTGGTATTTATAAATGCTTATTTGAATTACGTGGTTATTTTGTGAAGTTGTCATTATGTGTTTATTTGTGACTATTTACGTATTATAAAGATTGAGAGATGATTGTCTTATATTATATGCTATTGTTGTATGAAGTTGAATGAAGAAGTCAATTATGAATATATCGTTAAATTGAGATAAGGAGATGACTTACGTAGTTGGGGAACATAGTCAATGGTTTGTGGTGATGTGATTGATGACGATGTGATTGACGATGTGGTATGAGAAAAATGAATATAAGCTAGGTACCATGACGCGTAGGGTACCAAGGTATTTCGGGTAGTGGGGAATATCCTGTGCTGATAGCTACACACTGGGGTGGTGTGGGCATGCCATGTTCGTTGTGATGTTCTGTGCTGATATTGCTACACACTCAGATAGTGTGGGGATATCACATTCAACGGGTATCCTGTGTTGTATACGATATGACATTGATTGAGATGATGGAAGCCGGTAGAACCATTGACTGATGTACTCCAATTAGAGTAAGCAGGGCCCCAAGAGTATAAACTGTGAATCCTGATATGGTACTGTAGACTGATGCATGATTGTGGTATTGATGACTTTGTAAATTTTGTGGTGATTGTATATTGAATGTTTGTTGGTTTGTGTTACGGCATGTATTTATGGGTGCTTATATAGGCTGGTTAGCTATGCTTATTGAGTAGGCAGCTCATCCCTTGCCAACATTTTTCAGGAGATAGATCACGATGACTAGTTAAGTCAAATTTGAAGTCGTGAAATGGATCTGAATAGGTGGGTCAGCCGTGACATCTGAAGCCGAGGGTTCTGTCTATATGATTATTAAACATCTAGGCTTTTGTCGGGTTTGTACATGAGTATACATGTGGCGTAGTAGATATAAACTTTTGATGATACCTATCGTGATTTAAGATATATTTATAGATTTATATTATATACGGAAAAATAAGATTTATCTTATTAGTTTAAAATGAAAAATCTTATAAGACAACTTATATTTACGAAGAGTATGATGATTAGTAGTGATAAAGTATAGTGCCGTAGGGGTGTCACATTTAAGGTTAATACTAATGAAGACTTTATCTTCTGTTTTCGCTTGGCAGCATTATCAGAGATCATGGGAAAAACTTGTTTCCCGTAAAGGTATTAGCGCTGGCAAGACCATCGTAGATACATCCGGAAGATATAACAGAATCTGGATGCTCGAAGGGTCTAAACCAGAAGAAGTATGAGAGTGGTATGATTTTGGAGCTCTTGCTTCAGTTCATACTATGTCACCAAACTTTCCGAAAATCTCAAAGCTTCCGAAATGGATCGGTGGGGCGGTATATGACGCATGGCAAAACAATCCATACCTTAAACAAGGAGATATTTTGGAGCTCAAGTTCATTTCTATAGCTCCAGAAATTGCAGGAAAAAGGTCTCATCCAGCATTCCATTTCATCAAATTGCAGAGACCAGATATGGTAGCATTCAACCGAGTCAAGGCTGCCACAGGAGAGGCTCCCCTGGTGCCTTCCCTTAGTGAAGATGACATATCCACCAGAAGAGCATGGGGTTACTGGGTCTATCTCACAGAGATGGACAAAGTCAAGTATCCGTTTCAAATATTTCCAATAAATTAAATGGATTATTCCTGTTAAACTCCATGACAGGGAAAAGCACCTAGTTTTCAGAAAGCTTGTTTGAAAAGAAAAGAATGCTCATATGGGAAAATAAGCTGCCTGCAATAGAGAACACAAGGAAGAAGGCATGCAACATGATGCATGTAGGACAATGGCATAACCACCTATGCCCTTGTTGTGAGAAACAGGAAAAACCCTTGTTCGTAACAAAGATTCGGGTAACTCAAAGTAAACCCGAACCAAGACCAGAGAAGGGTAAAAGAAAGGATTTTTACAAAAGGAGGTAAAACCCTCAAGATGTAAAAAATCAAAAAGAAGACTGTCGGCAGAAGAAGATAAAAGTGCCAACAGTCAGAAGGACAAAGAACACCAGCTGGCAAGCACATGGCCGACAAGGTATAATGGCCACAACTGGAAAGGTGAAAGACAAAGTTGGTAACAAACTCAATGACGCCACCCAAAAAACAAGATTGAAGTCCGGGGACCATTATAAATGGAGAGATAGGAAGCAGATGGAGGACATCAGAAAACTTCTCCAACTCTTCAGAAAAATAAGTCGTGTCTTTAAATTCTCTAAGTGTTAGAATATTCAGTGTATGGAGTCATCCCCAATGAGTCAAGTCCTCTTATCCATGAGAGGCTAAACAGTTTTCTCCTCCGATAGAGGAATAAAATATCTATGTAATATTTCAAGTATTTCTTCAATAAAGTAAAGGCTTCTGTTCAATTTGTTTATCCAAAATTCTATGAAGTCTCTATTCTGGAGTACTTTTACACCCTAAGGTAGGAAACGAAATAGGGTTGTGTTGTTTGTTGCTGAAGGAGCCAAGTACCTGCGAACCATCTACTGCGTTAGTGTGGTTGGAAAAGAGCCGTAAAAACGAGGACTTGGAATACTCGGTGGCAAGGCGGTCAAAACCAGGTATGAATTTATAGAGGCTTAATTTTATTTCGGAAGCGTGTTGGGCCTTACTAAGAGCATGTGCTGGACTATGAAGCTTTTTTCATCAAAAGGGCAAAATGGTCATAAAATGGGCTAAATGACCAAAACTGCGAACATTTGAAAGATACAGGACCAAAATCGCCATACCCAAAGTTAGAGGAGTAAAATTGCCAACCCCCTATACTTACAGGACCAAAATTGCAATAAGCCCTAACTTATTGTAGGCGAAACAAATCTTTAATGACTAAAGTACCCTATAATAGTGAAGATATACCTCCTCACATTCATTAATATGTGAAGATATATAAGGGGAATTTTGTCATAAAAAGATTTATTTTCCATACAATAAATCTATAATAAATCGATCCATTAATTTTTAATTAACGAATAGATCTATTTATTAATCGAAATAAATTTATGAATACTAAATTTAATTTTTAAAATTACATAAAAAATTTATATATAATTACACGGAACCTTTGTACTTATCCCAATTTTAATTTGCAGGTGAAGAAGTACCAACTTACAGTCACTGCAGTGTAGTAGTTGTAGTCGTGGTATTAAGTCTGGATGCGACAACTAAGAGATTTCTTTCATCGAATTAAACAATAATAAAAGCACTGCAGAGGAACTGCTGAAAAGTTGCTATACATTCAATTAGTTTTTATCTCTTCCTAGGAGAAACACGTGTGCTCATAATGATGACAAACATAAGGCGCATTTCTTAAATGACGATTATGCTTCCAAACTGTTTCTAAGAGTTTTTTGTCAGACATTTCATTTTAGAGTTGTCCTCTGTAATATAATTACAATAGTTTGAAAATTGGGCCAATGATTGAATTAGATAAATTATTAGATCCTTCTTGGTTCTTCGATTTGAAATATGTTATATACATATATTATCGTAGATTCCGTACTATGCACGATTATATATATATATTTTAATCAAATAATATTTTTACAATATATTATGTTATAAAGATCTTTTATTTAAAATAAATTTTTTATTTTTAATAGGTAAAATATAATAGTTTTGAATTTTTTATCTATTTTGATTATTACTGACAAAGATATTTTCCTACGTATACAATATATTTCTACTTACTAAAACTTGTATTATATGAGGATTACTTTCAAACATTTATGACATTCTATCAAATATATATATATATACTTTTTACATATATTCAACCTTGTATTATATAGTTCATCTTCCATAAAAAATCATATTAAAATACATAAATCTAAAATGATCTTCCATATTAAGAAAATAATATATAATGAAAAAATAGAAACTTATATTTAATGAGTTATAAGAAAGATAACTAAAATGGTAACAAAAAAAAGTAAAGAAAAGAAAAGATGGAAGATAAAAAGAAAAATTAATTTAAAATAATTTTAAAATCCCAATATTTCATCATTTTGAATGAAAAAGATAAGGAGTAAATTAATTATCATGAATGACAAATAAACATAAATGACTAAATTTACATAAATCAGAAATATAGCAACATTATCCCCGACTCTAAGAATAATTAAAAACACTTTTATCAGTGCAAAGAAATCCTAAAAGATGAAAGATTAATGTTAAAACAAAAACATGAGTTGAACAAAAATAAATCAACAGTTAAAACAATAAATATTTATTTTATATTTTTCTAGAAGCCTGAATACATTAATAAAAAAGTTTAGCAAGAAGGAAAAAAAAATCTATAATAATAAAAGATAAAATGTGCGAAAATTTAAAATACAAAATAAATTGAAATGTATAAGTAGACAATTATAACTACTATGTTTTAACCAAAAAAAAAAAAAAAACAAATGGGACGTATTAATATGCTATAACCTTTGAGCAATTTGCAAACCATATTACTCCCTATTCTCTCTTTGGGACTTTTGGAAGCAATATAACACTGTAAAGTATAATAAAACGGATAGTATGTCTCGTAGTGACTTTGACGGATAAAATATGAAATTTTATATCCATAAAAACTCAAGTAATTAATTATTCTATAGTTCATGTTTGGCATGAAGTGAATTAAAAAGTTTAAATGTAATAACTTACTAATATGGAGGTTGTATTCTTTTTTTCTTTTATTTAAAAAAGTGAATTACAACATAAGAATTTCTCACATTTATCAAAAGAATGAGCTAAATTCAAGTTAAAAATTAAAAAAATTACTACAATCCCCTTACAATATATTATTATATTTCGAAAACTAATTAAATTATTCTTAAATTCAAAAAATTCATTCATCAAATTTTTATTTTCAACTATTAATTCTTGCCTTATTTTAGGACAATAAAAAAAATATTGGTATTTTTTATTTATAAAATCTTTTATTTATTATTTTTAATTAAAAAATAAGTTTTCTTTTCACCATATTTATATATATGTTGCAAAACTTTTACAAACTTAGTGAACTTTGAGGTTTTTATTTATTTAATTTTTTTTGTTTCGTTCGACCAAGTAAAAAGTGTTTATAATGATATAATTTGTTTTCCAAAAAATTTAAAGAGTTATTTTTCTCCAAAAAAAGTTGCAAGTTAGTTGAATTTGATGATCTCTCATTTATAAAATTAAAATATCAGAAAATGATATTTATTTGAATATTCTGAAATATACAAATAAATATCTCAAAGATTTAATATATTAGTAGTGATAATTTTAATTGTTTAGTACAATGAACTAAAAAGATTTACTATCTCTAAGTTCAAAAAGAAATTTTATAATAGTTTTACTACGAATAAATAAAAATAGTTAAAATTTTAATTTAAAAATTTTATTGAGTTAACCTCTATATTTATTATTATTTTAACACATCTCTACAAATTTTTTAATTAAATTAAAATATACAAAAGAAGAAAACAAAACTCAAACAAGTATGTGACTTTTGTCTGGAAAGAGCTCGGATTACACACACATGAAAATACATATATTTACATGAAAATGTAAAGATTTACAAACCATATGATCATAGCTCTAGTAGAATCCTATTTATATAGTTCGAGAAACTAATATGATCATTCTTTCCGTCTTGTTAAACATCATAATTAGTAAACAAAAAAATAAAATCTGGAAAAGAACAATAAAATTAAATTTAAAAATAAAAATTTAATGGATGAAACTATGATATATATAATGGTGTATAAAAATATACAAAAAGGTAAATTTTGAATAGAAATAAAAAAATAAATGTCAGAATAAATAGAATAATACAAAGAAATAAATATGTACCTACTAACATTAAAGAAATATGTGCTTTCTTGTAAAAAAAAATGAAGTTTGAAAAGGAATAACAAAATTAAACTGTAGATTAAAAATTGAAAAGAGGATAATATATATATATAATTTGTGCATAAAAATAAACAAATGACAAATCTTTAAACAGAAATAAAAACTAAATGGCTGATTTAGTAGAATCATACAAATATATGTTAAACGAAATATGTACCAATTAACGCTAAATAAATTTATTCGTTCTTGTAGAAAAACAAAAAGTAAAAAAGAATGAAATATGAAAAAGAACAACAAAAGTAAACTATAAAAAAATAAATTAATGGATGGCTATAATATATATGGAAAAAAGTTGGTATATAAAAGATGCAAAAGAGTAAATACTTAAACAAATATAAAAACTAAATGACAAATTAAGTAGAATAATTCAAATAAATATTAACACAAAATATTATCATTAACTCCAAACAAATCTCATCCTTCTTCTAGAAAAACAAAATCAAGCAATCACTGTATAAATTTGAAAATTTAACACCATAAGAGGAATAAATATTAAAATTATTATTTAATAAAGAAACACAACAATTTAATAGAGATTATTATTTCAATATGTACTTATAAACACTAAATAAATTTGTTCCTCCTTGTAAAGAAAAAGGAATACAACAAAATTAAACTGTCGAATAAAAATTTAAAAGATGATATATATATATATATATAATTTGTGCATAAAATAAAAAAAAGAATAAATATTTCAACAGAAATAAAGACTAAATGGCAGATTAAGTAGAATCATACAAATAAATGTTAAACGAAATATAATACCTATTAACGCTAAATAATCTGTTTATTCTTGTAGAAAAACAAAAACTAAAAAAAATGAAATATGAGAAAGAACAAAGAAAGTAAATATAAAACAAAATTAATGGACGAAACCATAATATATAGAAGAAAAAAATGGTGTATAAAAGATAGGAAGAGTAAATATTTAAAAAAAATAAAAACTAAATGATAAATTAAGTAGAATAATACAAATAAATATTAAAAAGCAATATTTATCATTAATACCAAATAAATCTATTCATTCTTGTTGAAAAATAAATCAAGCGATTAACATATATAAAAATATGAAAATTAACACCATAAGAGGAATAAATATTAAAATTATTATTTAATAAAGAAAACATAAAAAAATGGTATAGATTATTATTTCAATATTTTAAGTATCTTGAAAATTAAGATATAAAAAATAAAACGACACCATGATAAAGAGTAAAATATCAGTTTAGCCACATGAGTTGAGTGTAAACAACAAATAAATATTAAAATTTAATAGACATAAGTACATGAGTAAGGGATGAAGATTAACATAACTGAAAGATCATGGAGGAAAAATTAAGTATACGGAGTGTTAAATTTTAAAATCATCTAATGGAGAAGAGAAAATTGGTAGGATTGAGTCTATCTGATGAACCGAAAATGCAGAGTATTTAAATACAAATGTGATGGGGACCATGGTCAGTAGGTATTGATTTAAGATAAATACAAATTAAAATAGTATCATAATTTGGATAAATATAAAATAATATATAATATAGTAAAAAATAATGTTTCCAACCAATTAGATTTTTTCGTGATAATTAAAAATTCAATTATAATCTTGGATATAAGATTTTGTATAAGTACAAAATACATATTTAATATATTAAAATAGATTATGTTTAGAACGACACAACAACGTTCTCTCCTCTGAGAGTCTTCGTTTCTCTCCTCCTTCTGAGAGTCTTTTTTCATTCAACTTCTTCCGGCTCACGGTTGCTGCTCCTGTGTACAACCGTTCGCCGTCTCCCTGAGAGTTTTGGGCCTCCTCTTCATGGTCGGTGGCTTTATTGACGTTGAGCGTGGCTAAGGCGGCAGGCGGGTCCTGGTTCCTTGACGTGTGTGCGTGGCGGGCACGGTCGCGTCGGGTTGTGTAGTGTATTGTTTCGTGTGTGGGGCGGGGGTCCTTCCTGCTTAGTCCCACCGAACCACCCCCCTCTTTACCCTTCACGCTTGTGTCTCTTTTGTCTGGCTTTTTTTCTTTTGCAGTGTTTTTTCCTGTCTCGTTCTCTTCCTGACATTGTTACCGTTTTTTGTCTCTTGGAGTTTTTCCTAGGTGTGGCTGGGAATGTGTTGTCTTCACCTCTGTCGCCGTGGTGGGGCGGAAGGGCTGCAAGGCGGCTATGGCCGAAACTGGTCGGCAGCGTGGCGGTGCGGGGCAGGATCGGTCGCTTGAGGGGCTGGGTATGGATGAGACTCTGGTGGGTTTCAATGGCAGGCTTCGCCTTACTGAGGAGGAGAGGCAGCGGCTTGTGTTACCTGGAGGTTTATGGCACGCGGACTCCGACACTCACCGCTTGTGCCTTGTGGGCCGGCTCCTCTCTAGTAGGGTACCCCAGTTCGAAACGTTCAGTACTTCCGTGCAGGGTATGATTAATCCGGTGAAAGGTATGGATATCCGTCAGATTGGTGGAGGGCGCTTTCTCCTTCGGTTCAATCATGTCATCGATATGAACCGTGCGTTGGAAGGATGCCCATGGAGTTTTGAGAAGAATGTCATTATTTTGAGCGGGATAGGGGAGAAGGAGAATCCGTTACGAGTGGATCTTGATTGGTGCGAATTCCACGTTCACGTGCATGAACTCCCTCTGAGTATGATGAACCTAGGGTGGCCATGCTAATCGAAAATAGGATTGGCAGGTTCTGGGATATGGATATAGACGACACAGGTTGCGCCTGGGGGGCTACTCTTCGGCTCCGGGTGGCCATTCATGTTAACCGACCATTACCGCGGGCCGTCCCGATTGTTTCAACTGTGGGAGATGAGCTTCTGGTGCACCTGACCTATGAGAGGCTACCCAATTTTTGCTACTTCTGTGGGAAGCTGGGTCACATCGCCAAATACTGCGAGCTTCAGTTTGAGGAGGGTTTCGTGGATCCGGGCTTTGACTCTCCATACGGGCCATGGATACGGGCACCGCTCCCGAGTGGAGGGCGAGGGCAGTCTACTCGCCGTGATCCATTGGGCGTTTCCAAGATTGACAGGAACCTAGGGCCAAGTCAACCGCGCAGGGCAGCCATCTTTGGTAACTTCACTAGGCAGGCGCGGTCTGCTTCGACAGTGCAAGGGAAGATGGGAGCGAGGCGGTGTGATGGTCTCTGTGCCACCTCGTTTGAGAGTTTTAGCCTGGGCAGGCTGGGTCGCCAGGAGTGTACTCGGTCCAACGGGGGTGTAGCCCCAGGTGCATCGGTGCACGGCGAACAAGAGTTGGAGGACTTAGTTATGGATAGTGCTGAGCAGGGTGACGGGATACCAGTGGCTCCTCCAGACGGGGGTGGGCATGGGCTTGAGGCAGAAAAAGGTGCAGAAACATCGACTGAGTTTGTGGCTTCGGCTATCCCGGAGTTCGAGCTTGGGGCGACAGTGTGGGCAATGGACAGGACAGTGGACAGGCTCGTGGGTGATCTCGTCACAGTTCCGCTTCGGTTTGCAGTGAGGGGGCCAGCCGGGCCGTCGGGGCCGGCTGCGGGGGTCTAGTCGGTTAGGGTCACGGAAAAGGCAGCGAGGATGCTCGGTATGGGATTTGGAAGGAGACGGGGATAGAGGCGGAAAACGCCGCCTGCTGTTGGTGGATGAGGAGTCTGATGTTCTATCGGTGGAGGTTGCGGCACAGCCCTGCCGCCAACCATGAAAATCTTAGCCTGGAACTGTCTGGGGTTGGGGTCCCCTTGGACAGTTCACAAGCTCCGGGTGCTTATCCGTTTTCACAACCCCGACTTGGTTTTTATCTCCGAGACCAAGTCCCCTGCTAGGAGATATGAGTGGTTAAAACAACAACTTAACTTGAATGGTGTTGGTATTGCAGCTCGTGGCCGTGGAGGTGGCTTGGTTCTATTCTGGAGGAAGGATGTTGAGGTTTAGATTCAGTCTTATTCCCTCCACCATATTGATGCCACGATCCAGAGTGAAGGCGTTCCCAAGCGCTGGAGGTTCACCGGGTTCTATGGCCACCTTGATGTCGCACGACAAAAAGAGACGTGGGACCTACTCCGTCAGCTGAGCAGGCAGTCTGTCCGCCTGTGGGTTTGTGCTGGGATTTCAACGAGATTCTGACCTCTACGGAAAAGGAAGGACGTGTGTGTCGGGCTCAATGGCAGATGGAGGCTTTCCGTCGTTGTCTAGTGGATTGTGATCTGCAGGATATGGGATTTGTTGGCCATCCGTTCACCTGGTGCAATCACAGGGAAGCCCCAGCAACGGTCCGGGCCAGGTTAGACAGGGTTTGCTGCACCTCGGGTTGGTCGGCTCTCTTCCCGGCGGCTTCGGTTTCCCACTTACCGGTCGTGTGCTCGGATCATGCGGCCCTCCTGATTGGTTTGGTCGGGACTGCAATCGGGCGCGTTGTCTCCCCAGGGCGGCGGTCCGCTTTGAGGCGGCATGGGCTAGGTTCGCTGACTGGGAGGAGGTAATCCGGGAAGGATGGAGGGCAGAGGTCGGGGACACGGTGACTAAGGTTGTCCAGAACAAGATTGCTCGGTGCACCAGCGACCTTAGCACTTGGGATAAGTTTCAGTTTGGGATGTTTGTCGGCGGGTTAAAGATCTCAGGGACCGGATTAGTCGACTCCAGCAGTGTACGGTGACCGCCGAGGTGAAGGGTCAGATTGAGCGCCTGCGGACGGAACTTGAAGAGGTCTTGGCTAGGGAGGAGATTCTGTGGAAACAGCGGGGTAAGGCTCTCTGGCTGAAGGAAGGGGATAGGAACACGGCGTTCTTTCACGGGCAGGCAATAGAACGGCGCCATCGTAAGACGATTAAGATGCTTCGAGATGCCCAGGGGCGCAGCTTCGTGAAGAAGGCCGAAATCCAGGGTCTTATCATCTCTCATTTTACAGACATATTTCGCTCCACTGCCCCGGACCCTCTAGCGATCGATGAATGCCTCACATGCCTGCAGCTGAAGGTCTCTGACGTAGCCAACTTGGAGCTATGCCGCCCCTTCACCGCGGCCGAGGTCCGGACGACGCTCTCTCAAATGCACCCGTTGAAATCTCCGGGGCCAGACGGTATGTCTCCTATCTTCTTTCAAAATCTCCGGGGCCAGACGGTATGTCTCTCTCGATCCTTCCCTGAATGCTACTCATGTTGTCCTCCTACCAAAAACCGCCAACCTTGAAACCGTGTCGGCTTTCCGCCCCATTAGCCTGTGTAACGTCATCTATAAGATTGCCTCCAAACCCCTTGCCAACCGCATTAAACCCCACCTAGACACAATTATCTCACCCCATCAATCCGCCTTCGTCCTCGAGCGGCTCATCACTGACAACGTCCTCGTGGCGCACGAGCTCAACCACGTCCTCACACACAAGTACCAGGGCCGGACCGGCCTATGACCGGGTTGAATGGAATTTTCTTGAACGAGTGCTCCTTAGATTAGGGTTTCATTCACGTTTCGTGTCACTTATTATGCAATGTGTGTCCACTGTGTCTTATTCTTTTTTGCTTAATGGTGACTGCTTTGGTGCCTTGAAACCGGAGAGGGGCCTCCGCCAGGGGGACCCGCTCTCCCCCTATTTATTTCTATGTTGTGCAGAGGTATTTAGCTGCCTCATCACGGCGGAAGAACGCAGGGGCATGCTCAAAAGGGTGCGGGCTAGTCGTCAGGGCCCGCGCATTACTCACATTCTTTTTGCCGATGATACCCTACTGTTTGCCAGGCCACTGGAGAAGCCCTGCTCTGTATTCGTGTCGTGCTTCGAACCTTCGACTCAGTCTCCGGGCTTGCAATCAACTTGGACAAATCGACCGCCGTCTTCAGCAAGAACACACCTCCGCCCCTCCGCGCCGAACTCGCCTCTCTGGTGGGGATCCCGGTGACAGACAAGTATGACAAATACCTGGGTTTGCCGGCGGCGATCGGCCGATCCAAGATGCCGGTCTTTGAAGGTTTGAAGGACAGACTTTGGGGGGCGTTCAACAGTTGGGCGGCTAAGAAACTGTCACAGGCGGGAGGGGTCATGATGATCAAGGCTGTTATCCAGGCAATCCCCACATCTGCCATGTGTTGCCTCCGCGTCCTTGATGCCCTTCTCCGTGACATTGAGAGTATGACATCGGCCTTTTTCTGGAATCAGGAGGGGGCCCAGAAGATTCATTGGAAGGCATGGCATGAGGTGTGTCGTAGCAAATCAGAGGGGGGTTTGGGCATCAGACATCTCAAGGAATTCAACAAGGCCCTCCTGTGTAAGCAAGCCTGGCGACTTCTCACTCGCCCGGACAGCTTGCTCTTTTAGGTCCTACAACGCAAGTATTTCCCCGGAGCATCAGTTCTCAATCTCCCGGCAGGGCGCAGCAGTCCGTCATTTGCTTGGCGGTCCATCTGCGGCGTCTGCCCACTGCTACAGGCTGGCGCACGACGACTGATCTGGGATGGGCGGACCACCCAGACGTTCTTCGACCCCTGGATCTCTCGACCGCACACGTTCCGCCCGATTCTCGCTGCACACACATTGCCAGTGACCTCGGTGGTGGCGGACCTTATTGGAGCGGATGCACTTTGGGATCATGCACGGATCCAGGCTGAATTCTCGCCAATTGATGCTGACTGGATTGTGCTCACCCGGCTTAGGGCGGACTCGGGGACGCGTGGGGTTGGCATTTCGATCCCCTTCTCCGTTTCTCAGTTCGGATGATGGTTCTCGGCGGTGGAACTTCATGTGGCGCGCCAAGGCCCCCCCGAAGGTACTTCTGTTCGCGTGGCACTGCTGCCACAATGCTTTGCCGACTCATGTGAATCTTCGGTGACGCGGCGTCTGCACCGACGGTCTGTGTGTATGGTGCGGTGAGACGGAATCTAGGTTGGAGCATATATTGGCTTTGTGCCCATTCGCTCGGTTGGTTTGGGCCCTGTCGCTAATCCCGTCTGAGACGATCTTCACCTTGCCAGCTGGCTCGACGGACTGGATGCAGCATACCTATCATTTTCTAGATCGGGGAGAGTTCATTCGCTTCCTCACCACCTGTTGGGCCCTTTGGAACCACTGCAACCGCTGCCTATTCGAGGGTGGGAGGGGGGGTGAAGCCCCGGAACTGATAGCCATGGTGCAGAGGCTTCTCCCACCATAGAAGTGTTCGATGCTGTTTTGTTAGTTTTGGCTAGGCTTTCTACATATGTGAACTCTTTTGCCATTTATAATAATACCCTTGGGGCTTTTTCCTCGAAAAAAAAAAATAGATGATGTTTCTAACCAATAAGATTTTTTCTTGATAATTATTATTTTTATAATCTTGGAGATAAATTTCTAGATAAACACAAAATAAATAATTAATGTATTAAAAATAAATAATATTTATAACCAATGAGATTTTTTCTTGGTAATCAAAAAATTCAAAAATACCATAAAAAAGTATTTTGGTCAAAATTGAACCAATTTGATCAAACTTCGTTTTGCTATATATATATATATATATATGTACTAGCATGAAACCCGTGCTATGCACGGAAGGTTTTTAAATTCTATAGTATTTTTATAAATTCTAAATCTTATAATTATATGTAATATTTTAATAATCGTCTTACTGTATAGTACAATAGTGTTATTTATATAAAAATCAATGTTAAATTCTTTATAAGTTTATTTATGGAATATTTTGAAAATAACAATAGAATATTATAATATGTTTACACATTATGTTAAATATATTTTATAAGATTCAAATACAATATATATTTTTTTATTCATTTAATATATTTTTAGTAAAATAAAAATATTAGTGTTAAATACATTATGTTAAATTATTATCATATCTTGTGATATAAATTCCCCTAAAATAATACAATTCTAATTAAATGATCCTTTAATAAAGTTTCTAGATAATAATTAAAAAATAGTAACAATGGAAAAAGTTAACAATATCTTAAAACTAATAAAAAAAAAGCAAATATATACATATATATATATATATCTAAATTATATGCTAGCAATACAAATATACAATAAAAAATTTGAAACAATACAAACATAACATATATAATTATAAATTTCTAGTAATTGGGTCATCCCAATAAGTATTACAGATACTGTCAGATCATCGAGTTACTTTTTAACGAATAATTATTTTTTATCATGTTGAATTTCCAACTTCAACTCATTTATTTTCACTTGATATTGAACTTATTAATTGCCTATAATTTTATTTTATCTTTTTGTTGGTTTCATTTTCTGTTGATGGACCAAAGAATAAAATTAAATAATTTACTTAATCTCTATACATACCATCATAAATCTTATTTTTTGGCATGCCATTAAACATAAAAATATGTCATGTTTTAATGACTCCTTACTATATATAATAGTGCAAACTTATTTATACAGAACTCAAATATTGAATTATTACTAGTTTTATTTACCGAACATTTTGAAAAGGGTAATTTGACATCCGAATTATGCCCATTTTTACACTTTGTCATTTAAATTTTTTCCGTGTCAACTTACCATCTCAACTTTTAAAATTTTGCACTTTGATATATATGATCGTTTTCTAGTTGATTTTTCTATACGAAAAATATCACATGAAGTGTACATGTGATATTCAAGGGCAATGCAGTGTTGTTTTTTGCAGCATGTGCATTGCACGTGATGTTTTCTCGGCAGAAAGTTTGAATAAAAATAGACTACATATGACAAAGTGCAAATTTCGCAAAATTGAGATTGTAAGTTGACCAAAAAAAATAGATGACAAAGTATAAAAACATACATAGTTCGAATGACAAAATGTAATTTACCCTTTTGAAAATAACCATAGCATATTATCATATTTTAGATATCGATAAAAATTATTTTATGAGTTTCAAATACTTTATCTATTTTCTTAATCAATTAATATTTTAGTATAAGTTACCATCATATTTGTCCTATGAAATAAATGAAATTTTCTTAGAAAAAATAATATTCACAATAAATCTTCTCTTTTGTAATCCAATTTCTTAAAGGAAAAGAAAATATTATTATTATATCATTTTTTAATTTCCTTCATAAAATTAATTTATAACAGCTAGCATTGAAACTAACAAAAAGTAAATATATTTATACTTTTAAATTTTATGCTAACAATACATATATACAATAAAAAATTTGATACGCTATAAATGTAAGATATAATAGTAATAAATACTCTAAAATAATTGAATTACTTTTTAATAAATAATTCATGCTATTAGGTTGAAGTTCTTACCATGAACTTCTAAATTAGAAAATAAGTAGATAGTGACAATGTATATATATATATATATATACACGTAGTTTATGAAAAGAAGATAACAGATACCTAATGAAGAATGAAAAATTAATATGAAACTATACAAAAACATCACAAAATACAAAAAATGGATGAAGAAAATTTGGTGGAGGATATATCACAATATATCTATATATATACAGTCCATACCATCATCCAATGAGAGTTTTAAATAAATAAATATGAAATTTAATGATCAGGATTTGAAAAATTGGAGAACTTTAATACAAATAAAAATATATAAACTAAATAACAAGGCAATACATGCAAAATCTTAGTTTACTTATTCTAATTGGAATTGGAAAAGAAAGATGTTGATAAACTATTATCAGATAAAAATATATATATTCATTTAGTGATCAAGTAGAAAAATCATGATTTTGATTGAATGAAATAATGAAATTAAAAATAAAATAATATGGCCGGATTATTCTAGCTAATGATAAATATTTAAATAGACAAACCATTAATAAGAGCAAATAAATAGACTAAAATAATTACAAAATTTTTAAAAAGTATATATAAGAATACATCATGTAATATTTAAGAGATGAAGAAAAGAAAATTAACTAAAATACAAAAGAAAAATACATAAGTAATGTGAAATTGGATATCAAAAAGCAAAAAATAAAAAATAAAAAAAATTGGTAATGCATCAGGGAAATAAGCTAGTGCTGCTATATCAGGTTGCCCTTTACATTCATGAAAAATATAATATCACGTTATACTTGAGAAGCCTTTATTTTTTAAAAACAATTATACATAAATTTGAAATTAAAAAAATTCATATATTTATCAAGTATGACCACCCTTTTGTATTGCAATAAATTCAAACCTATGAAGCTTGCAACTTTAACATTAAAATTTTGATAGAGCAACATTCACAAGATTATTTCACTAAGGATGTTCATATAGGAGAAGATGGCAAAATATATTTTATATCATAAATTTTAAATAACAGTGGTCTATGATTTTCAAACCTGAATAACAATTAAACATTAAAGATCAAATCTAATAAAAAAAACTAAGAAAAACAAAAAAAATATTAATTTGAATAAAATTAATAACTGACTTTATCAGTACTAATGAACCAAAAAAAATATTATAGAAATATAGATGAAATATATAAATTGTAAAAATTAATGATTTTACCTAATTAATTAAATTAAGAATTTATTGAATGAGATATATCAAGAGATTGATATAAGTTTAGTGAATAATAAGTATATGATTAAAATGAAAATAAATGATTAGTGCTAAGATATATATATTTTTATGATAAAAAAGTAATCCTGAAATTTGAATTTGTTTAAAATAAATTCAAATTGGATTAGTATCCTAATTTAGATAGAATCTATTATAGATAAACACTAATTTTGGAGATGAAATTTTTAGATAAATACAAATTTATTTTTAATTTAAAATATATGAAATTTCTAACCAATTAGATTTTTTCTTTGTAAAAAAAAATTCAAAAATACCAGAAATTAGTATTGAGTCAAAATTAGCTCAATTGCGGTCAAACTTCGTTTTGCTATATATACTAGCATGAACCCCGTGCTATGCACGAAAACTTATAAACTCTATATTTTCAGAAATTTTGAATTATATAAAGTTGTGCAGTATTTTAATGATTATTTTACTATACGTAGTAGTTGTATTACAAACTCAATATTGATTTCGCCACTAAATTTATAAATTGAATATTTTGAAAATAATCATAGAGTATTATCATATTTTTAGATATTAAGAAAATTGTGTAAGTCTCAAATACAATATATATTTTCATATTCAATTAATATAGTTGTAGTAAAATAAAAATATCAATATTTAAATACATTTTATAAAACATATATAGTATCATATCTTTTCTATGATATAATTAACAAATTTCTACTAAATAATACATTAAGAAGTACTAAGCTTTTCTCAAGTAAATATATTTAAATAATAAAGCATATAGAAAAAGAACTAGCAAAGCTAATGGCAAGAAATAAAAGTAAAATGAAATTAAAAACTTATAAGCACAAAATAATAAAATGAAGATGAATAAATAAATTATCCCTTGTCATTAAATGTAGAGTAAACCAAATAAAAAATATCTCCTAATGAAATCAAATTCAAGTTGAAAAGAAAAATTAATAAAAATGTATAAAGCATAATTAAGATAATTTTGAAATTATGAACTCATAATTCAGTGACAATATAAATGTATATATGTATATGTAGATATATGTAGTTTATGATAAGAAAATAAGAGATACCTTGAAATGGAAAATTAATAGGAGTTATTATAAACATTGTTGAATACTATCATGGGTGAAGAAAATTGATGGAGAAAATATCACAAAAGTTCTTAGTCTATATATACATATCATTCAATAAAAGTTTTAAATAAATAAACATGAAATTTAATGAATGAAATATTACTGGATAACTTAAAAAACTGTAGAACTTTACTACAAATAAAAACATACAAACTAATTTAAGTGAAAAATTCAGGTCCAAATTCCACACCTGAAAAGAAGGCAACAAATGCAAGATTTCAATTGATTTTTCTAATTGTGATTGCGAAAAAAGGTAAATCTTAATGAATCATTATTAGATAAAATTATATATTCATGACTATTTAATTAAAATAATATGAATGAATTATTATAGCTAAAAGTAAATATCTAAGTAAAAAATCATTCATCGATGAAACAAACAAAAGAATTAATGGAATATGAAGGCTAAAATATAACTGCAAAATAAAATTAAAAGAAGTTCAAGTAAAGACTTTGGAATTAGTAATAACAAATACAAAACTTATAAAATCATAAAACTTTTATGAAGTAAAGAAGAACACTTCACGGTAGATTCGCAAAACAAAACATCAAGATAAGATTAACCAGAACACATAGGAAAATACATAAGAGACTTGGACTGCAAAAATGAAAAGATAGAAAAATTATTTGGTAATGCATCAAGCAAAGAAGCCAGCACTACTATATCAAGTTGCCTTTCATATTAATGAAAAATATGCTATCTACAAAATATATGTAAAAAACAAAGAAAAGACAAAATAATTATGAAGAAGAACTAAACAAATTGAAATAACTCAGTGTAAAGAAATATTTAAAAATTATAATTGTAATTTTTAAAATAATTGATTTGAACTAAACACAAAAAATTGTTATAGTGTATGTACATTGAGAAATCTTGTTACTTTCTAAAAACAATTATGAGCAAAAATTAAAATTAAAAAATTCACATATTTGCCTAGTATGAACATCCTTTTTCACTGTAATGCATGCAAACCTATGAAGCTCACGATATATTTTATGTTATTTTGATAGATCAACATAAATAAAATTATTCACCGAATAAAAAAAGATATTCATACGGGCAATATGTCAAAATGTCTTTTATAACATAATATAATTGGATTTTTGTAGTAGTTAGAATCCAATTGAGAACGTTTGGAAGATAGTCTATCAATTTTAAATGGGTAAAACTCATTTTGATACCCTAGTTATGTTATTAATATCATTTTGGTACTTAAGTAATTATAAAATTTTCCATTGGTACCGAGTTTTATCATTAATATCCTTTGATACCCACTTGTGTTTTTCATTTACTTTTACTATCATCTTTTTATGTAATTGTTATTTTGCCCATAAATATTAAACAAATAATAATATAGCAAATAAAAACTTGCATAAATTTCTATCAATATATTTTGTATTTATTTAAACCATTATAGTTTCATTTCCATATTTGGTTATCAAAATTATTATATTTTATTTTGACATCTTTTACTATCTTCATGCCAAATATTTACCAAAAAAAAAACTCATTATTAAATAAATTATATTAATAGTCAAGTCCATCAAGAAATATATTTGAAGTAGAAATTTGTTCTAACATATAAAAAATAGGACTTAAATATTTGTTCTTCATCAAAGATATTGTTGCATTAATCGAGATAGTAAAGTTTGATTGCAAAAGCTTAAATTTAGATTCAAAAGTTTAAATTTTATATTACAGATTTTTAAATATTACAATGAATATTGAATTTTGTGATTTTGCAATGCATTTTGTAGGTTACTTGTAATATAATTAATTACAAAGTATGGGTTGTTTTCTAAATATTAATAGATAAAGTGAGTAGAAAATAAAAAAATAAAGATATAGGACTTGAATATTTGTTTTTAGTCAAAATAATTTTGCATTTAATCGAGAAATTAAAGTTTGATTGAAAAACCTAAATTTATATTCAAAAATTTAAATTTTATATTACAAATTTTCAAAAATTAAAATGCAGATAGAATTTTTGTGAGGTTGCAATGCATTTTGTATTTTACTTGTAATATGATGAATTATTTAGTAATGGGTTATGTTATAAATATTAATAGATAAAGCGAGCAGAAAATAATAAACTAATAAAATATTATTATCAAGCATAATACTAAAATTTCACAAAATTAAAAATTAAATGGTTCCAAAGACAAAATATATTGATTGAAAATCATTCAAAATTTTCTTTAGTATATTTTTTTTATTTATTTTTTGTATTATCAATGGCCATTTTTCCTTAGATCATAACTTAGGGAACATAAAGAATTTTATACATTTAAAAATTAATATAGTGGTGGTCTTTAAGTTTTTAATCCTAAGTGATATTAGGGATTAAAATAAAATTCGATAGAAAAACTGAGAAAGGACTGGAAAAAAAAAATTAATTTGAATAAAATTGAAAATTTTACTTTATCAGTGTTAGTAAAAATAAAAAAAAAAAATCTAACAAATATGATAATGGAAGATCTCAATTTCAAAATAACGATTCTAGCTGATTAAATTAAAAATTTACTGCATATAGTAGGAATTTATATAAGTTTGGTGGATGAATGAAAAGTATATGATTAAAATGAAAAGTAAATAATTACTGATAAGATACAGAATTTTTTTTGGATGGATATTTAATTCTAATTTTGAATTTGTTTAAAAATATATATGGATTGGATGAATATCCTAATTGTGAAGGTGGAATCTTGTATAGATAAACACTAATATTGAATATAGGATTTTTTTTACATAAATACAAATTTAATTTAAATTTAAAATAGATTAAATCTTCTAACCAATGAGATTTTTTCTTGACAATTAAAAAACTCAAAATTCTAAGAATTGAGAATTAAGTCAAAATTAGCTTAATTGCGGTCAACTAACGTTTTGCTATATATATAGATATATAGATATATAAATATAGTAAAAGATAATGTTTCCAACCAATTAGATTTTTTCTTGATAATTAAAAATTCAATTATAATCTTGGATATAAGATTTTGGATAAGTACAAAATAAATATTTAATATATTAAAATAGATGATGTTTCTAACTAATAAGATTTTTTCTTGACAATTATCTTTTATAATCTTGGAGATAAAATTCTAGATAAATACAAAATAAATAATTAATGTATTAAAAATAAATAATATTTATAATCAATGAGATTTTTTCTTGGTAATTAAAAAATTCAAAAACACCAGAACAAAGTATCTGATCAAAATTGAACCAATTCCATGTAGGTTCATTTTGGTATGTTGGGAAGATGGAAGAGATGAACTTTGGAAACTCACTCTATCTCTTCCTGGTACAACCACCCATTTGTAGCATATCAACACATTATATATTAATTGATTAAATAAATATAATTTATAACAATAATTTATAAATTTGATACAATGTACAACACTTTAACAATAATTTTTTTTTAACAAATCTCTTAAAGGAAGCAAATTAAATAAAAATTTAAACTAACAAAAGTTTAAAATTTATAAACCCCTCTTGAAGTTTAAATGCGTTGTTGTTTCCCCTTTTGAATAAAACAGAGGTAGCAACAGTTGTCTCCATATATTTTTCTTTTAAAAAAAATGTCAAAAAATGTTGAAGAAAAGAAGAAAAAAATATATGAAGAAGAAGAAGGGAAGAAAAATCCTATTGGATGTTAGAAGTCGTTCATTGTCTACATTAGAAAAACATAAGTCAAGCTTAAGTACACCTTATTGGATGTTAAAAGTGGCTCATTGTCTCACATTTGGGGGGGAAAAATCAAATTTAAGCACTTTAGGCTATAAATTTGTTAAATAATATCTACAAAGCACTTGCCTATTTATCCTCTTAGACATTTGTTTTCTTCTCTCTTTGTAATATTTCACTACTAGAGTACAACCCGTGCTACGCACGGTTATATATATATTTTTTTAAAAAATATTCAACAATTTTTATATAATATATTGCTTAATAAAGGAATCTTTTTCATAAAATAGAAAGTTTCATTTTTAATAGGTAAAATAGAATAGTTTTAAATTTTTAATCTATTATATATTTTTCTATACATACAATATATTTTACTAACCAAACTTTGTATTTTATGAGGAATATTTCAAATAACTACGACATTCTATTGAATATATAGATCATTCTTTTTTACAAATATCCAACTCTAATAAAAATATAAAAAATAAAAAATTAGTTAAATATATTTTTTCTTATAATTTATATTCCATCAAAATCTATATTAAATTAAATAAATCTAAAATGATCTTACATTGTAAAAATAAAATAAAATATAAAGCAAGAATAAAAATTTATTTTTAATAAGTTATAAGAAATATAAGTGCAAGAAAAACAAAAGAAAAAATAGAAAGATGGACGATAAAATAAAATAATTTATTGAATTTTAAAATGATCATTGAATTTTATATTGCATATTTATTTATATATGTACTATCAAAAAATTTTATTTACATTATTATATTTTTATATATTATATATGCATAAGCATATCATCTCTATTTTTACATTATATATATATTATATTTTCAATTTTAATACAAAATTCAGATTTAATTTACTTTTAATATATGTGATGACACCAAGGATGTTAATATTTCAAAAGCCAATGGAAATATCTAGCCCAATTAACTCAAGAATCGAATCATTTTTTAAGGTAATCAGCAGGCCAAATTTCACAAAATTGAAGGACCAAAATACCACCTCGACCCTAGTCGAAATTTGTTGATGAATTTTGGGATGGGGCTAGGTTGTCACTAACATGTAATAGATTTCTTCTTAAATAGACAATTTTCCTACTATGTGGTAATTTCACTTCCTACTTGTGTGACACGTGGATGACGTGATATACAACTAGATCCATTAATATCATGAAAAGACTTCACCAAGATTTTGGGGTACCAAGATCATGCTCAACCTACCTCCTAATTGTTTCGTTTGGTTCTTATTATAGGATTCAAAGTAGATTAAAAGAGGTAATTTATGTGAATCACACTTATTCAATTCACTTAGTCCGCTAACCTACCAAATTTCTCATTTTCGTAGCATTCCACGCTCTTCATATTTCATAGATTACTTACCTATCCTACTGATTTTCATAAAATTTCTATGTATTCTTGTTTTAATCTTCTCCAAAAATTATTACTACTTAAGTATCGGAGTGTCAAATTCTGTTTTGTAGGTTAGTTTCCTCATAAATCTTAAAATCCTCAACAGTCCTTCATAAAGCATGGTGCTGCTGAAATCCGATAAACATCAATATGAATATCATGTATAGTATATATTTTAGGGTAAATTACAGTGACACCTCCGAGGTTAGACCTAATTACACAAACATCCCTATCTTTTGTAAAATTACTGCTACACCTCCTGAGATTGTAATCGTATTACAACTACAACCCCTATTTAAAGACAAAGCTTACACTAATACCCCCTGAAAAACATTATACTAACACCCCTCAAATGGTGTAGCTGTAATTTCGCAAAAGACATGTGTTGTTTGTGTAATTGAGCCTAATCTTTGGGGTGTCAATGTAATTTACCCCATATTTTATATTGTGTATACATCCGTACTATTTTTTATACTTTTATATATTATTATTTTATTTAGAAATTATATGTTGATATTTATAACCTATCAAATTTGTAGCATTAGATTTAAATAAAATAGGATGTAGCAATGAATGTAATAAAAAAAAATACCACAACTTCACCACAAAAAAACCCTCTTTCATGTGAAAGGAATCTACACTATTTTTTTCGTCCAAAAATTTTTCTTCCAAAAGAAGGGTGAAAGTAAAATTGCACCATAATTATTTTTTTACCAAAACCCCAGTAGGATAGGATCAATATAAAACAAAACAAGTTTTCCTGATCTATAGTCTATTTATACAAATCATTCATACATTTTGCATAATTATATAAACCACCCTTGATAGCTAAAAAATAAGAGTAGTTTGTATAAAAATGTCGATACTTTTGAAGGGTATAAGTGTAATTTTCTAAAAAAAATAGGAGTGATTTGTGTAAATGATGCTTACATTCTAGTGGGTGTATGTGTAATTATTCAAAAGAGAGGAGTGATTTGTGTAAACAGACCATAGGTTAAAGGGTGTAAATGTAATTATCCCTATATACTATGTAGGCAGATTTTAACAAAATTATGCACATTAAATTTTCGTTCTGAATGCTTTCAAGTAATCTATTCGACCTCGAGTTGATTAATGAAATAAAATAATAAAATTTATTTGAAAATATCAAACTACTCAAGTCTGCCTAATCATGTTCGATTCAATTAAAATTCATTTGAGTTCAAGCCAATTAATAACCAAATCAAAACTCATACACAAAATTTTCAAACTTGATAATAATTCAAACAAATTGAAATGACAATAATGTTCGACTTGATTCGATTTGTTTACATCCTATATACGTAGATGTATCAACCAAAACCTTCCTATTTTTGATTAAGGCCACAATTTGAGGGAAAATACCAAAAACGTGATTTTTTTTCCCCAAAAATTGAATTTTTAGTAGTAGGCCTAGGTCTGCTGCTTTCAAGTTAAATCATAAATTTGGTCATCAATCATAATCAGTAGGTATACATTCGCAAATATCAATTTGAATATTAATTAATCTGCAGCAAGTCCACTCCTTAGACTGACGTGCCCACAATATAAATTGAATATTAATATAAAGAGTACATACTAAGCGTATAATTATCATCTTAACACGCATTTGATACGAAAGATATTGTTGGTAATCTTATCCAAGGGTATATATGTATGACTTAAAAACAAAGCTAATCCTCAAAAGATTCACTTTACTATTCATTATTTAATCTTAAATGTGTTTTGTGTGTTGATACGTTTGTGAGATTCGATTGATGTTTCGTTATGCAAAATTTTATTTGTTTTGATTGAAATTTCATGAATTTATCTTTTAAAAGACGGCTTTTTAGGGAGAGAGTGCTTTGCCGAGGAGGCCTAACTCAGTTGGCAAAGTTGAGGCCCCATGATTGTAGAGGTCATGGATTCAAACTCCTGCATGGGTTGATGTTATTTCTACTGTATAGTAAGTATGATTTGCTGGTGTAATAGCTAGATGTTAGTTTATGTGATATTATTGATTTGATTATTTGTAATTGTCTGTAATAGGTATTGATAGCCAACAGGACTGAATGTAATCACTTTACTTTCGATTAATAAAATTTATCGCTTTCAATTCAAAAAGGGGGGGGAGAGTGCCTTGAAATTTATAGGGATAGTTACATTGTTATTCCATAAGATTTGGTGTAATTACATGTAAATCTCTTATGATTTGAAAATTAGTTTAGTACCCCTAATATTTGCTTTCATTCAACAAATAGGTCCATTCATTAGTCAAAATTCATTGAATTTGTTGATATTAACAAAAAAACTAAATGAAATTGATATTTATCCGATTGACTTATTATTGACTTATTGCAGGTCAAACAATTTTTTTCTGATTAAACTATCCCTATAAGGGTGAAGATATACCTCCTCACATGCATTAACGTGTGAAAATGTATAAAGGTAATTTGATCATAAAAATATTTGTTTGACCCGCAATAAATCAATAATAAGTCATTCGTATCCATCTTTTTTTTTTTTTTTTTTTGTTAATATAAGCAAATTTGGGTGAATTTTGAGTAATGGATAGACTTATTTGTTAGGCAAAAGCAAACATCAGGAGCAGTAGAATTGATTTTTCAAATCATAGAGAGTCTATATATAATTACATGAAAACTCAAGGGAGGACGGTGTAATTATCTCAAATTTATATAAAGTGTATGAGCTCTTCATTTATAATTGATGTAGAACGTGTGACAATATTAACACATTATAATTTATAAAATAATAATTTCATGTATTGACTATGAGATCTCCCCGGCGCGTACGTCGGTGATGCCACCATCTAAGTGGGCGGACATGAACATTCCTACCGTGGGTTTAACGGCGTGCTTACACATTGAATGAAGCACACTCGATATATGTATATAGAGTAAAGTATAGTTAGTTTTCTTTAAATTTAGCATAATTATAAATACTATTTTGTTGTTTGAGAAATTACAAATACTCCCTCAAGATTTGTAACTTTCTAACAAATAATCTGTTTCAATCCATTTTTATGGGTAAATTGACCAAAATGCCCTTATACACTGAATTATTTTTTATTTAATGCTTAAAATTTTTTGAACTACAATGGACAGGGAGAGATTTCTTACATTTTTTATATAGAGGAGGAATAATACAATTTGCCTCGGCTGCTTTTCTACAGTTTTAATAAAAAAAATTAAGGGCAAAATGGTCAATTTCAGGCCTTTGGTTAAAAATTACAAACCTCAAAGGGGGTATTTGTAATTTTTCAAACAATGAGGGATATTTGTAATTATGTCAAACCTTATGAGAGGTGGATGTAATTTATCCATGTATATAATTTAAAATTTTATTATATTTATTTAATTAAATATATAAAAATATTTTAACTTTAACTGTGTATTAATACAACTATTGATAAAACCAAGTAATTAAAGAGGTGGTTATTTTACATAAAAAAAAAAAAAAAAAGATGTTATTTGAGGTAATTTAGTCAAATACACGTAGTAACAATCAAAATTAGCTATTTAAAACTCTCATGCTTAAAAAATAGTATAGTTTCATGTCTATGAGTAACTATGATAGTGTACTTAATTATACCTAATTAAAAAAGATGGAATTTAGCAAATTAGAACTTTCATATACCAGCATCACTTAGGAGCTAACATGAACAATTTTTTCTTTATTAAAAAAAAATATTAGGTAGTCGACTAAAACAATATATAAAAATATTTTTATCCAAATTAAATTTAATCAGACCTAACAAGCATATGACTAATATTAAATGAAATATTATCTGATTAATCACTCTCCTTAAAAAATACATCAGCCTTGCGATAAGTATGACTCACACATTGTTGTATAATCTTAAATACAATTTGATTGTTAACGTTGGAATTTTCTGATATAATGAATCTTCGAATCAGATTATTTACTGTTTTTATGTTGATCGATAACAAAACAAGCAATTTCAATAATTTGTATGAAAATAAAGTACAAAATAGAAACTAATACTGGGTATGTATTATCATCTCATACTAGGGTTTAATGCAATTTACTCCCTTGTGATACTACAAATGAGCAAATTACTCCCCTATGAAAAAGAAATAACGACTTACCTCCCTAAATTTTTTAAAATGAAGTAATTTACCTCTCTGTCTAAAACACAGGAAGGTAAATTGCTTCATTTTAAAAAATACAATGAGGTAAATTACTATTTTATAATTCATATGGGGGTAAATTGTTCATTTGCAATATCACAGGAGAGTAAATTGCAAATTTCCCCTCATATTAATTGGAGACGAGGAATTTCGACAATATATAAGTTCTAAGATCCCCTCCCCCGCGAGAGGTTCCAATATCTCGTCAAAGTATTCGACTGTAATGGAAAAGAGCACGATTACAAATCTTTTGCTAGCCCCTCGTCGAGAGGGTGAAGATTTTTCTATCGTATTTTTGTATTATATTCATACGAGTATGACATGTAGCATCACTTTTGAAATATAATTTAATTTAATTATTATTTTTATTTATATTTGATTCAATTAAAATTTAATTATGATTGATTCAATTAAACTTCATTTGAATTCGATTAAATTAATAATCAAATTGAATTTAAATGCAATTTTTTAAACTCGACAATAATTCAAATAAATTTAAATAAATATGATCGACTCAATTTAAATTATTTAGTTATCCGACGGAGCACATCATAACTATATACGACACATTTTGTTCTTCGAATTATTCAGAAATATTCGCAATATATACACCAAAAAAAAAAAGCCAACAAACACACGCCAACTTTTACTCACTACTTGATGATTACGTATAAACAAAGCAGACAAAGACACAGTCAACCAACGAGGAAATCAAACACAGTCCAAGTTCTTCAATATTAGACGATTTCCAAACGATAAATTTAAGTGATATTTGCATATCTTTTTTTACGATTTGATATAATTATACGTAAATCTCTTATAATTTAAGAAATTAAATTTAATATTTTCGATATTTGATTCTGTCTGACAAATAGATTCATTTATTAATTAAAATTTACGAAATTTTTGATATTTTTAAAAAAAAATTGAGTAAAAACCAAAGATGCCTAGTTTAGTTGGCAAATGTGAAGTCCTATGATCTCAAAAGTCATGGGTTCGAACCCTTACGTAGGTTGATGTTATTTCTACTGTATAATATGTATGATTTGTTGTTGTAATAGTTAGGTGTTAGTTTATGTGATATTATTAATTTGATTGTTTGTAATTGTCTCTATTCGATATTGATAGTCGACATGACTGAATGTAATCATTTTACTTTCGATTAATAAAATTCATCACTTCCAATTCAAAAAAAAAATCCATATTTATCATTGATTAATTTATTACCGACTTATTGTAAGTCAAATAAATATTTTCTGACCAAACTACCCTTATACATCATGATATGGTAACGATGTGAGATATATTTTCATCCTTATAAAGGTAATTTGGTAAAAAAAAATTTGTTTGACCTACAATAAATCAGTAATAAGTCAATTAAGAGTAAACATGAATACTTATTTAATTTTTTTATTAATATCAATAATTTTCATTAATTTTGACTAACTAAATCATTTATTTGATAGAGAAAGACAGCCGTCAATAATAATAAATGTAGCTTCTTCAATCACATCAACAAATTTATGTATAATTACGTCAAACACGTAGGAAAGCGGTGTAATTATCCTTTAAATTTAAACACAAACAGAAAAAAAAAGTAAAAAAAACATTCACATCATGCTACTTCTTCTTGAAGCTACATAACTTCTACTCCTCGGATAAACCCCCGGCCTCTCTCCGCCGGAATCTTCTACAAATTCACACGGCTTGTCTTCGTCGATCCTTCCAATGACCACCGTGCGGCTGCGGGCCACCGCCGACGGTTTTCCGGAACGGTGGAGCTCGGCCTCCACTTTTCCGGTGAGGCTGCGGGCGGACGCGAATCGAACGAGCCCCTTCAAATCCTCGTCTCTGGAAGTATTCGAGTAGGAGGAATTGGTGCTGAAGCTCCTCGGCAAGCTCTCGAAATGGGGAGTTGGGAAGCCCATGGAATCGACGCAGTGGACGTTATCGGCGCAGCCCGACAGGCTCCGCACGTAGAGATCTCGGGCTCGGGCCAGAGCTTTGACGGGCCCTTTCATGTATCTGGCGAATTTGCTCTCTTTGCTAATCCTTTTGGTGCTCATTTCTTATGATGGAAGAGGAGCAAGGGTTTGTTTGGCTTATCAAAGTGGTGGTGGAGGGAGACGACTATGTAAATTTATATATTGGTGGGGTGGGGTGGGTGGGCTGGGGAGGGGGGTATGATATGAAATTATGAATATGTTCTTCATTTCTTTGGATTAATTAATTTTGAATAATGAAGATTACTGCTCCATGAGATATTACTTTAGGATAATGTTTATTATCATGATATGATGTTCCTGCTTGTATATAATAAATATTTTATTTTATTATAAAATATATTATAGATAAAAATAAAATATATAAACCAACAAATAACATTTCATAAAGAAAAAAAAAGAACTAACTTAAGGGTATTATCGACGCAACAAACAAAAATTGGTATTACGATATCACAAATCACCGTTTGTAAGTAAAAAATCTCTTTATCTTTTATATTAGTATAGATTATATGTTTGATATATATATATATATTATTGGATCACTCTAACAAAATAAATTATTTTTTAAATAAATGACTACGAGTTAAAATTAATTATGGTACATCAATACTATCTAGTTACTACGGTCAAATAAATCGATGTAAAAGTTTAAATTTTGACTACAGTTATTTAATATTTATTTTTGGTTTTAGCTATAGCCAAAATATTTGCTAAAACCTTTAATTTTGACTAATATTTTTTGATTTTGTCTGCAAACATAACAACTAATAGAAGTTGCTTAGCATTGATTAAATAGTAATCATCAAAATATTTTACTTTTAACCATGAGTGTTAACTATGACGAGAAATCATATGTTTCTTCGCGTACTGAAGGCAGATAATATTATGTAGATGATTCAGTGAAAAATCATAAATAAAAAATGCAACTTAAGAACGATGTGGTGTAATACTTAAAATTATGAACTTTTTTGTGTTTTTATTAAAGTAGATTTTCTTGTCACCCAATTGCATAAGAGTATAAAACAACTTAGCAATTCCTGAAACATAACATCAATTACGTAGTCTTTTAAAATAAATATGGTGCGTGGGTCTTTTGATAATACACAAATAATATCAAATGTATTTTATTTGAAGTAAACATAATATATAATTATAAAAAAATATAATATGAATATACCTTAATTATAATTAGTATTGATATGGCAAGATGCTTTGGGCTTGATCAACACCATTTGTATTAATGAGTAAAGAAGGATATCGAAATAAATATGATTTTTTGTTACAGTTAATTATAGTAAAACAAAAATTGATAGCGAATATAAATTAATTACGGTTCCATGACGATCATTAGCTGTTGTTTCTACAAATGAGGTCGAAATATTAGCTATAGCTAAAATCATGACAATTGTTTTGGCCATAATTAAAAACTATGGCAAATATTAATTAATCGTAATAAAAATTTAAGTTTTAACATTGATTTTGTTTGACAGTCCGTGGTTAATAATGTTGATTTAATGCGGTTTTAAGTCATGATTATTTATAGTGTAGCGAAAAATTATTTTTATTTGTGTGGGATGATATCATTCAAGTAAAAAGTGTAATTACTCAATCCCCAAAAAAATTAATTGTCAAATAGCTTTGACAAGTGAAGTGTTGGGAAAATTGGTTAATTTAAAACCTTATCATAAATATGAAAAGTTATAAATATGACCCCCAATATTGAATTCTTTGGGAGGAAAATCATTTTAATTAAATTAAGAAAAAATTGAATAGATTCTCACAAATAGATTGCTGGATTATATTACGAGTTGAACCGGTATCCCATCTTATAATAATTGATCAAATATTATTTGTAAAGTAGAAGTCATATTATATGTTACATTATTTTGACTAAATATAATTAGAATGATTAATTAATTTACCTAACTTATCATATGCTTTTAAATTATTATTATTTGAATCTTTATCCCATCAAACAAAGTCAGCATAGCATGTCTGTCGTGTATAATATAGTACTCGACTGTAATTTGAAAGTGACAAGGCTACAACTTATAATACATTAATCCATGTCTACGTAGACTTTTTCAGAAATTATATATTTAAAAAAATTAAAGGTATAATTGGCGTTAATTTATAATGCTTAATATTTAATTTTAGTTAATTTAGTTAATTACCCAATAATATAAGTTGCTTTATTATTAATTTTATATTGATCGATATATAAAAGCACATTAGAGCTCAATTAATTAGCTGGCTAACTTAAGATAATTTATACATGGGAACATAAGTGGGAAGCCAGGTTTATAATATGCAACATTTGAAACGGCCAGATATTGTGAATGGAATTAATCAAAAGCACAGAATATATTGAAAAAGAAATTATTACCTCGCATCTGTAAACATGATGAACCTGTGGGTCTTGGAGTCGATGGTGGTGTTACGGAGGAAGGATTGGTGACGGGGTGTAGGATGGGCCAACTTGTGTTGTATCGGACGTGGATAGTCCGACAGTTGATGCACCAGCTAAATCGTCTGGTTAGTGAGTGTGTTGATGGGGTATGAGATGTGATCGGTTGTTGAGGTAGTCAAAATTAATTGCTAATGCTATAACTTATAAAGTGGTAGTGGAATCAGCTTGTGCCGTACCGGCAATGGATAGTCCGACAGTTGATGGACCGGCTAGTTGGTCTGGCTGGTGAGCGTGCTGATGGGGAATGAGATGTGATCGGTTGTTGAGGTAGTCAAAATTAATTGCTAATGCTATAACTTATAAAGTGGTAGTGGAATCAGCTTGTGCCGTACCGGCAATGGGTAGTCCGACAGTTGATGGACCGGCTAGTTGGTCTGGCTGGTGAGCGTGCTGATGGGGTATGAGATGTGATCGGTTGTTGAGGTAGTTAAAATTAATTGTTAATCCTATAACTTATAAAGTGGTAGTGGATACCAGCAGTGGATAGTCTGACATTTGATGCACCGACTAGTTGATCTGGCTGATGAGTGTGCTGATAAAGTATGAGATGCGACCAATTGTTGAGGTCGTCAAATTAATTATTAATCCTATAATTTATAAATTGGTAGTGGAATCAGGTCGAATTTTTAGGAACTTAAGTGCTAATTTCTTAATATCAAATGTGAATGGTTGGTGATGGAAACACCAACTTAAGATAATTTATACATGGAAACATAGGTGGGAAGCCAGTTTTATAATATGCAACATTTCAATCGGTCAGACTTGAGAATAAAAAGGAAAGAAAAGTAAGTTAATCACTTAGTGAATGGAATTAATTAAAAACACAAAATATATAAAGCAAAAACGTGACTTGAACTCCTTCAAAAAGAAAAAGAAAACGTGATTTGACCTTGCATCGTAAACGTCACGAACGTGCGGCATCCTGGAACCGGCGGCTGTGGTGGTGTTATGGAGGAAGAGCTTATGATGGGCCAGCTTGTGCGTCACGAACGTGCAACATCATCTGAGGTTTGACATAAGTATAATACTTCTTTGTTGTTTTAAAAATTACAAATACCCCATGAAGTTTGTAACCGTCTAACAAATAACTCATTTTCACTCATGTTTATGATTGAATTGACCAAAATGCCCTTATGCAAATTGAATTATTTCTTAAAACTTTTTAAACAATTTTGGACAAAAATGCCCAAGGAAAGGTTTTTTACATTTTTTACACAAAGGAGCAATAATATAATTTGACTCGACTAATTTTTCTACAATTTAAAAAAATCAAGGGCAAAATGGACCATTTCAGGCCCTTGGATAAAAATTATAATTCTTAGGAGGAGAGTATTTATAATTTTTGCAACAATAAAAGAGAATTTATAATTATGCCAAACCTCAAAAAAATTATTGTAATTCACCCAAGAAATTAAGTACTAATTTCTTAATCACAATTGTCGTACCAATAAAAGGTCTTTTCAGATTAACTAATTGACTAAAAGATTGGAAGCGATAGTAAATAACTTGAATAAATAAAGAGAGACGGATTCTAATCGAATGGAGTGTATCACCCAATTATCATGTTGATTCTTGGTCATAATGATTAATTTCACACTTAAGCATTTAACAGCTTGAAATCTATTTGAATAATGATAATAAATTTTTGTTTCCATATTTTAATTGATTGGACTCAAGCATCTAATTAAAATTTATTATCTCATTGAATGCGCACCATAGCATTTCACATCAATTTGACAATAACATTTGCATTTGTTTTAACACAATGGAACTTAAATAAATAACTAAGATAGATACAAATTTCTAACTTAATTTTCTTGTTCATACAAATAAATTAGGGTGAATTACAATGACATTCTCTGGTGTTTGGCATAATTACGGATACCTCCTTGTTGTTTCAAAAATTATAAATACCCCCCTGTGGTTTATAATCGTCTAACAAATAACCGATTTTCATCCATTTTTATGGTGAACTAACCAAAATACCCTTATATAAATTGAATTATTTTTTAAAATAGTCTAAATTTTTTTGGACAAAAATGCGCAGAAGAGGTTTCTTATGTTTTTTACATAGGGGAGCAATAATGTAATTTGCCGGGTGATTTTTCTACAATTTAAAAATAAAAATCAAGGACAACATAGATCATTTCAGGCCCTTGGTTAAAAATTACAAACCTCAATGGGGTATTTGTAATTTTTAAAACAACGAGGGGGTATTTGTAATTTTTAAAACAATGAGGGGGTATTCGTAATTATGTCAAACCTCATAGGAGGCCATTGTAATTCACCCAATAAATTATTCAAAATACATAATTAATTGATATGCTATTTGTACCAATTATTCATGATATTACTGATAACTGAATTCATGTATTACAGTAGAGTAATTGATATCAAATCAATTTGTCAGATCTGTCAATATAAATTATTGCATAAATAATAAAATTAAGATAATTATAAAAATTAAGAATGTGCAAGACCTCACAACATAATAAGGGTATGATTGGTATGAGGGAATGGATTAGGAATGGAATGAATATTCCTAATCTTATTCTAAAAACATGTTTGGTATGATTTAGGAATAGCAATAGTCATTCCTTTGAGAATGCCCATTCCCATAAGTATGGGATTAGGCATTCCCCCACTCACCCATGGTTTTAGCCATTCCCAATAGATTGAGAATAGATTTTTTTTTAATATATTGCTAAAATAACTTTAATAAAAGTATAGTTACAAGATTTATAGCCACAAAAGTATATATTATTTTGAATATATTAAATAAAATAAATATCAATATAAAATATTTAAATATGTGTTACCAAAATATAAAATGTATAACATAAAAAAATAAATTCTTAAATATTTTATTAAATATAATATAAAATTATTAACATCTTCATAGGCATTTTACCAAATATTATTAGAAGTATAATCATTTACCAAATAATAAGTATTTATTAAAAGAATTTAAATATATGAAAATGTCCAACAATATGTATATTATAAACTTATAATTAATTTAACATTTCAAAATAATATTTCTTATGTCATTAATGAGACGTAGGTTAATTGTTTTTATTTTAATTCTTAAGTTTTATTTTTTAGAAAACATATAAATGAATAATTTGGAAAGTTTTGATTCAATTCTCTTTTTCATTTCTTTGGTATACCAAATATAGGAACGGCATATCAAAATCATTTCATTCCTACTTTTATTTCATTTCTAATTTCATTCCATTCCCACTCAATTCCATTCCTATATATCAATTATGCCCTAAAAGTTTTAATATTTCCCTTAAACTAGAAAATAAAGTTTTTTTCTTTTTTAGGAAAAAAAACCACCAATCAAGGGTGATTACGCCTTATGAAGTGTTCAAATATGTTTGGCCTTCATTTTCTCTTTGTCTCTCACCGAGTTCAATTAGGGAGTATTTGCAAAATTCAAGTACTTTCAAATACTTACGAATATTTGCAGCTGGATCGCATAACAATTGCTGTGAAAATGAATTACTCGATACATAACAACAATTTTTATTGGCTAAATGCAATGCTAGTTTTCTATTTTATAGTTATGAAATTATACATTGTTATCTGTTTATCAGTAATAAAATATAAATAATAATTTATTTATAATAAAAATAAATAAATTATTAGTCTATTTGATAATGATTGGATAAAAGTGTGTTGTAACATAATTCATGTGGTGTGTCCATCGATTTATTGATTAACTAGCAGTCCACGCACACGAGATTCATGAACAAATAAAAAAAATATGATAAAAATATTAATATACATATATTCAATGTGTTTAAATTACGTAGTCAATTTTAATACATGACTTAATTTAGATCAAAGTTTAGTACATCATTAACTATATATTTGTTAATTATGTAATCTAAAATGATATTATAAAAAAGAATTAAGAAAATGCTTTATATCATTAATTTACAAAAACACTTGATGGATGAGTGTAATCTACCTATACTATTATAAAAAAAAAAAAAAAAAAGTTGTTTTCCTCTAATAAATGGTAGTTATCTCATACTTTTGGCTAAACTTCAATATACCCCCCCTATGTTTTCCCAAAAAACTGAAAAACTCCCGTGTTTTCAAAATAATCATAAAATCCCCTATGTTTTGTAAAACTCAGCGTAAAACTCCCCCGCCAATAGAAACTAACGGAAGGTGTAGAACACACGCGGGTGATGCGGTTGGGGGAGTGTTTCGGCGTCCTCACACAATTTTTTGGGGCCATTATGACTAAAATGCCCCTATTATGGTTATATAATAGTCTTGGGCAATTTTGACTTGTTTTGAGGTATTTTTTCACTTTCATCTCTCTAAAAAAATATTTTTTAAGATATTTATTTAAAAATAGGAAAAAAGTATATAATTTTTTTTAAAATTTTATAATTTAAATTAAAGTGAAATTACAATCACAACACAAAGTTTAATATACTAAATCTATTTTTCAAATTTAAATATCTTAACAAATATCAATATTAAATAATTAAAAATTATCAAAAAAAATATTAAACAATTATTAAAAAAATTATAAATTATTAAACAGTTTCAATTATTTACTTAAAAATATTAAATAAATTATATTGAAATTTAAATTAATGTTATAAGTATTGAAAATAAAATTTTGATACTTTCCTTTAATTATTTGTAAACTTTTGAAATATTTAAATGAATCCATTTCAAATTTAATTAATTTAATTTTTTTTATCATTTTAAAATTTAAAAACTAAAAAACAAAAAAAATAATTAAAAATAAAAAAATGGGTGACGGAGGTCGCCCAAATTGAGGGCGACGACGCTGTTCTGGGCATTGGTGGCTGCCCAGATTAGGGACGACGGTGACGTCGCCCAGATCTGTGTTGGGCGACGGTGATCGCCTAGATTTGAGGGCGACAACGTCAGCGTCGGCATCGGCGTCGGCGTCGACCCGCCCTCTTCTGGGGTGGGGGGTAGTGGGTGGTGTTGGAGGTGGGGGGCGAGGGAAGGGCGGCGGTGAGGGTGGGGGTGGAGGTGGGTTTTTTGGGCGACGGGGGTGAGGGAAGTAATTTTTATTAATTTATTTAAAATAATAATTTTATTTTTATAATATATATTTAAAATTAATTAAATCTAAATCATAGATTGCT
Source organism: Sesamum alatum (assembly GCA_034509735.1). NCBI lineage: Eukaryota > Viridiplantae > Streptophyta > Magnoliopsida > Lamiales > Pedaliaceae > Sesamum > Sesamum alatum. The sequence goes on from JACGWO010000005.1 coordinate 4,682,378, forward strand.
TTTATAAAGTTAATATCTAACGATTAAGATTAATTAATTAGTTTTAACGGCTCTCATATAATTAAGAAAGATCCAACGATCATTATAATAAAGAATAAAATATAATATGTAAGGACATAACAATTACTTTATCAAAATTTTAATGCCGTTAGGTACATTTAATGGAAAGGGGTGATTCAACTACGTTTATGAAAACAGAAGGGATTTTTAGCCTATTTTTAAAACAAAATGGGGTTTTTAGCTCAGTTTTCAAAATATAGGGAGGTATTATGCTATTTGCCCCGTATTTTTAGGACTTTTCTTCTCAAAATTTGCCCTCCAAAACCAAATTTAAGTTTATTAAGTTGATTGGTGCATTTATTAAGATTGTCAAGGATAAAAATGGAGGAGTTTGATAAAAATGAAGGAGTTTTGATTTCTTTTTTCTAATACATTTAATTAACCCCCCCCCCCTCCCCCCAAATAAAAAAACTACAACTTGGTTTTGTATTTTTTTTTTATTTTGTCCTTTTGATTTTTCATGTTGCTGTTTTATTAATGTGCTACGTGCATGTGCAGTTTTTATTTAGTTACAAATCTACACATGATTTTGTGGTATATCGTGAGGGCAAAATCAGATTAACATTATTTTGATATGAGAACTACCTCACTTGGAGTTATTTCTATTTTTATTCTTGACAAACCTAATAAGTTCACTTTTTCAACTTAAAATTTAGTTTTGTTTCGGAGCGCAAAATTTGAAAAAAGTGCTATAAAATATGAAATAATCATTTATTAAAGGAAAACAACTTTTCCTTTTGTATAGTTTAGATAGATAATTGTTAGGGGAAATAGCAATTTTGGTCCCATAACTTAGGCCCTTTTCACTTTTGGTGCCATTCGTTACGGGATTAGCACTTTTGGTCCCATAACTTACAAAAATTAGCAGTTTTCGTCCTCCCCCTATTTTTCCGTTAGTTTTTTAACAGAGATGGCCATCTGGCCGTTAACTTTTTTAAATTGAAGGAAAAATTGGCGCTCTTTGTGCTTGGTATCATATTTGGCGGTAATAAAACTACTATTGAGAGCTAAAATAAAAAAATGAAGGAGATTAGGGCAAATAAAGGTGATTTCTATCCTCTCTCACAATATACAATCTTTCCTTCTTTAATTTTATTTGTGTTACAATTATCATTTTCTACGAACTCTGTAAATATTAGAATAAGTGCTGACCCATAAAAAATTCAAGTAACCCAATGTAACCACATAAATTATATTAATTATATAAATTGCATAAATTACAAAGATTCAAGCTCTTGTAATTGAATATGTACTTGATTTTTGTAAATATTCAAGTAAATATTTATACAATTTATGTAATTGAATTTTTGTAATTTATGCAATTTATGTAATTTATATGCTTACATTGGGTTAATTGATTTTTTTGTGGATCAGCACTTGTTCTAATATTTACAGAGTGTCCGTAGAAAATGATAAATTGCAACACAAATAAAATTAAAAGAAAGATTGCTTTTTGTGAGAGATGATAGAAATCACCTTTATTTGCTCTAATTTCCTTAAATTTTTTATTTTAGCTCTCAATAGTAGTTATATTCCCGCTAAAATTATACCAAGCATAAAGGGCGCCAAATTTTCCTTCAATTTGAAAAAGTAAACGGCCAAATGGCTATTTCCATTAAAAAACTAACAGAAAAAACAGGGAAGGACGAAAATTGCTAATTTTTGTAAGTTACGGGACCAAAAGTGCTAATACCATAACGAATGGTACCAAAAGTGAAAAGGGCCTAAATTATGAGACCAAAAATGTTATTTCCCCTAATTGTTATATCTATTAATAGATTTAAATTGTTAAAAGTTGTTATAATTAACATTTGTTCACGATCCTTAATTAAAAAATTTAATAAAAAATTATAACAGATTAATTACATTATTAATAGTCTGAGTAGTATTTTGTTAATTAATAGAGGAGATAAGTGGTTCCTCAAACAGAAAATATTAGTTTTTTTTCTTCATTGTTTTGTTTTTTAAGGAATGAGGATTGAGATGAGAGCGCGGAAGGTTTTTTTTTTTTTTTTTCTTAAAGAATGAGGCTCGATAAAAAGGGCATATTAGGTAGTTTAAAATTTTGATACGAGAATTACCAATATTATGTAAAATATTTAAAATAACTTCCATTCTAGACACAAAAGAGTCTTTCTTTCAATAATTAGTATAGATGACAAAAATTGACGGAAATGAAATTTTGGGACTAATTTTCTAAATTTTTTAATAGTTTTAGCACCAATTTTTTTTCCGTAAATTATGGAATGAAAAAAGCAATGTAGTGGTCGGGTGTTAACGGATTTTCATCATTTTTTTGTTAAAACATAACGGAAAAATATTTTTGGCTAACTTTGCAAATTAATTTTTAACACTTTTGGAATCAAAAAAGTAATTTAGCAATTGAGGGTTAATAGATATTTGTTATTTTCTGTCAAACTTAACGGAAGACTTTTGGGGCCAATTTTGTAAACTTCTTAATAATTTTGAGAATAAAATAACCCGTAAATAAGGAGGGGAAAAAAAAAAAAAAAACAACCCTTCCTTTTTGGTGGAAAAAAAAAACAAAGCATTTAGCCTAAATTGTAACTGTGCAACTCGACAGAGTCAAAGGAGTTAAACCAAGGTAAAATGCACATAATAATGTTGTATCTTGAGAATTTAATGACATCCGGCTGCGGCTAATATGATAATCTCGACCACTTCAAACCACCCTATTTTGTGGTTGTGCTTCATAAATATTTGCATTATAAATTAGAACTCGATCGGTCGTGAGGGAAGCAAATAGAATTTAGAAACTTTCAACCAGAGTCGGACATATGCATGCCAAGCAGGGAAGTTCTAATTCAAACCAAACTCATCAGTCATACTCCAACAAATTAGAGCAAAATACTTTTTTGGTCCTATAAGATTAGGGCATTATTTGTTTTGGTACCGCAACTTGGGTAGGTGGTTGATTTAGTTCCATAAAACACGTTTTTTACTTTTTTTTTTATCCTAAAATGTCATGTGCCTTGCACATGGGACATGACATTTTGGGACAAAAAAAATTGAAAAACGTGACATTTCGGGACCAAAAAAATTGAAAAATGTGTTTTATGGGACTAAAACAGCCACCTACCTAAGTTGTGGTACCAAAACAAATAATGTTCTAGTTTTACGGGACAAAAAAAGTATTTTGCCCAACAAATTATGACGAGTGAATTACACTTGTCATGTTTAATCATAATCATAAATGATATTTTAGTTTAGTGGTTGAGGTTGAGGTCTTATGAATACGTAAGATTATGGGCTCGAAACCCATAAAATGTGTAGTTATTTAATTTATCTCACTTAATGTGTGAGTTTATTGTTATTGTAATGGGTATATATCTCATTTGATGTGAGTTTATTGTATTAGAAGTTTATTAATTTAATTAATGTATTTATGATCAATTTATTGATATCAATATAATTATGTAATCAATGTTTTTATAAGAAAATAAAAAAGAAAATTAGCACATAATCGATGAGAATAATCAATCGTAGAAAAAATACAATGTTATAACTTAGAAAGTATTTGACTAATTTATTTAAATGATATATAATAGTCCATACATATTATAATATGGTTATAAAATTGTTTGGACAAAATAATTGGAACAGTGGAATATAAAATGTTAACAATGAAAATTTTATAATTAATATGATTAATTAAATTAAAAGAGATTTATTAATATCTTAAGGGTAAATTAGAAACTCCTTTTATTTTTTCTGAAAAGAAAAACTTTATAAGCTAGCTGTTACCAATTGATTTTATTATTTTATAATATTTTTGTAAAAAAATTATCAAATACTTTATAGTATATTATAAGCTCTTAAACATCTCACGAAACTTTTAAAGACTTGTAAAAATTCACCTAAACACTCTCGTATTACACTCTTGATTGAGTGTATGCAATAAAAATTTAATTTGAGATAAAATCCCACTAAATATAATAAATTATATTACATTTTTAATTTTATTTTAATATATCCACATTATGTATATAAATATTATACTATTTATTTTTTTTAAAAAATCATTTAGATAATCTAATAAATAAAATAGAAAAATTCAATATAATTTGAAATTAAAAACTCGACTCACAATAATGTAGGCTGTATCCTACATACATATGGTCAGCTTCTTTCGCCGCCGCCGACGCTTCGGACAAAATTCTAATATTTGCTCTCTCACAACTCAATACTTTCGAGTCTTTGCGTTGAATTCAAGTTCTTGCAAATTATTGTAGTCATGTTGCGGACTAAATATTCGAATTTAATACAATTTATCCCTTGTGACATAGCAAATGAACAAATTATTTTTTTAAAATAGAAAGTTGTTTCATTTCAAAAAATATAAGAAGATATTTTACTTTCTTTTTTCTTTTTCTTCATAGGGGGCATTTTGCACACAACCCACATAACTGTTGTCCGGACCAAGTTTGGCCGAACCAAACTAATCATAGAGTAATTGTGGTACACTTGCTATGTGATTGGTCACTTTCCCTGAACTGTACACCAATCACACGGTAAGTGTATTGTACTTGTCATATAATTGGTTCAGGTTTGGCCGAGGTAGGTCTGAGTTAAAATTTCCGATAACTGGGGTTGATTGCATCTTTCCCTTCGAGTTTAGGGAAATTTTTGCCCAGACCTAATTCGGCCGAACCTAAATCAATCATATGGCAAATGTATTGCATTTGTCATGTGATTGGTGACAGTTTAGGGAAAGTGGCCAATCACATAGCAAGTGTATCACCCTTGCTACATGATTGATTTGATTCGGCCAAACCTGGTCCGAGTTAGAATTTTCCTAGAGTTTATTATAAATTCTATTGTATTTTCTATTTTATTTTATATACACATGCCATGTGTCTAATCTTTTTTTAAAATAAAATACATGATGTCATCTTCATATATACGTGATATGTGTATATTAAATGAAATAAAAAATGCATCGAAAGCTGGAATAAAAATCTATCCGGGTCATGTAGTACTATAAATGCAGCACCAAACTCCAAACAGATACATATAGCAAACTCTTGATGAAGAAACAACTACAAATAATTAGTTAATCATGGACTACTCGTATTCATACGCTACTTATTCATCAGCTTCTTCTTCGTCCAATTCTTCAATTGATAATGAATTTCCTTCTCGACATCAGCGAGATGTCGATCGCCGGAAACCGCCGCGGGCTCTGCACTCCACCGGTAGGTATCCGGCCAAGAACACAGTAATAACGAATAAGCCAATTGCACCTCTGTCGGCAACCCTGCCAAAATTCTATGAGGTGGAAGCGGTCGACTTCAAGGATGTTGTTCAGAAGCTTACAAGTGCGCCGGAGTTTCAGAGGTCGACGTGGCTGCAGGAGGTGGCGCCGCCTCCTCTCAGCCTCTCTCAGCCGACAATCGCTGATCATGCTTCAGTTGAGAAGTCTAATTTGGGTGGTGAAGATGAAGAAGAAATACGCCGGAAATCATTTGACAATAGTTCTGGGATTACATTTAGCCCGCTTGGGTTTATTAGCTTGTCACCTTCATCGACTACATGGTGTTCTTCTGTTTTTCTGAGTCTAGGAACACTTGCCTCCTTTGAGCCAAATGCACTTCTCTAGGCTGCAATTTCTCTTCTCACCTTACCTAGATGAAATGAATTCAGTTGAGATGGGATTTTTTTTTCTTTTTTCTTTTAAGTGTGATTGATTGTGAAATAAAAAGATAGGGGTAAAATACAATTTATCCCACGTGTTATTGAAAAAATGCAAAAAAGTCCCTGTGAAAAAATAAAGTGCAAAAAAGCCTCTATATTTTTAGAAATGGTGCAATTTACCTTCCTAGAGCTAGCGGTGTATTACACGCGCTCATTTCGGGATTTCTTTTTTATCATTTTAAACAATAAATCATTTTTTATATTATAAATTTTGAACGATTGAATTTAATTTACTTTCGATCTAACAGTTAATATGAATTTATCTAATGAACGACTGAGATTAAATATCATCAATGGTTCAGATTTAAGCATATTATTTATATTATTATTTATTACATACAAATATTATATATATATATAACATTACATAAATATATATTATTTATTTGTATATATATATAACCGTTGCTCGCCACCGCCCCCAACCACTGCTCCCCACCGCAGCCCCTACCCCCAGCTAGCCGTCCCACCAGCCCCAAGCCCTCTGCGGCCCCACCCCACCGCCTCGCCCCCTGCAGCCCCGCCTCAAGGCCTCCGTCACTTGCCCCACCAGCCCCCGCCCCCTGCCCCCGCTCCACCAGTCCTCCAGCCCCACAGGCCCCCGCCACCAGCCCTAACCCCTCCTCTCCCATTCGCTCTGAAACTCTTCCCTAACCTACTCGTAGCTGCGAGCCCTTCCCCCAGCTGACTCGGCATTGCAATCGTCTCCCACCGCCCACCGCTGCCACCCCTCCTCCCCGCCGCCGCCGCAGCAATCATCTATCTCTCTTTCTCTCTATGTATACATATGTATTGTATATACATGTATATTTATATAAATAACATATACAATTAAAGATGTATAATTTTTTTAAAATATATAAAATTATATAAATATAATAAAAATTTGATATATTTATAAATAATGTTGATGAGATATGAACCATTCATCTAAATGATATTAGATCTAATGGTTTTGAAAATAAAGATAAAAATATCATTTTAAAAACTAAAAATTTAAAAAAATAAAAAAATGGCGCGTGATATGCATCAGTCGCGTCGAGGGAGTAAATTGTTTATTTCTAAAAGCATGGGGTGGGGGGGGGGGGTTGCACTTTATTTTTTTCACAGGGGCTTTTTGCACTTTTTTTATAACACTTGGGGGGGGGGGGGTAAATTGTATTTTACCCTAAAAAGATAACCATAATAGTTGATGGATTGTATGCATTTTTAATGTTGTAACTTAGCTCTTTGGACATTTTCGTCCTTTAGCTTTTTGAAATAACATTACAGTCTTTTTAATTTTTGCGATATTAGTTTTTTTTTTTTTTTCTCGTCGATGTTCACTCCCACTAGTGAGAAGGGTGAACTCCAGCAAAAAAAAAAAAAAGATGTAATCGCAAAATTAAAAAGATGTAGGACCAAAATGTTACACTAGAAAAATATACAACAAAAATGCTGGCAAAAATGAACCAATAGGAACAGTAATCCCAATTTTAAAAGGTGTGAGATGCACACATATTTTTCATGCGAGAAGGGTGAACTCTAACGAAAAAAAGACTGAAATCACAAAAATTAAAAAGATACATGACCAAAATATTATCCTATAAAATTAAAGAACAAAAACCATAAATAACCTAAGTTATCGGACGAAAAATACGCTTAAACCTAGTTGCTAGTGTTAAATAAGAAAGAAAATGTAATGATTATAGTTTGTGTAATGTGTATATATCTTTATATGTATTTTTTTTAGAATAGTGAAGTATGATTGAAATATTTTTTCTATAAATGAAAAATATTTTCCACAACCAAACAAACCCTTGGCATACTCAGATGAGATGAGATGAAACCTTCCCATAAGCAAGCGTAACCTTGATTTTTCGAACTCATTTTCTTTTATTGTATCTTTTATTCCATTTAATACAAACACGTTATTTCTATAAAGTTTTCCTTTTCAAATAAAATAAATAACACAATTTATGTTCCTAGGGGACGTATATGCTAAACTAGCCGTCGTGACACGCCGTTCCTGCGTACATATAATAAATAATTTTTACGCTTTAAAATATATTATAAATAAAAGTAAAATATATAACTATCACATCTCATTAAAAAAAGAAGGAAAAAAAAATTAATTATCAATTAATATAAAATTTAAAAAGTTAAATAAAGTAGTTATCATATTAGTTGAGGGTTATTTTTGACATTACAAAAAAATGGTGCGGCGGTGTCATTAACCATAATTTATGAGTAAAAAATAGATTTCTTTTATATAGTAGTATAGATAAAATAAAAAATTGAATATCTATACTATTATAAAGAGAAGGGGTTTTATATACACAAAGTGAAAGTTTTTATACCACTACACCAAATTATTATAATACCAAAAATACCCTTCAACTTTCCAACTCTATTCAATTAAGTTCATTTGAAAATTAATTTCATCCAATTAATTACATGTACTCAAAAATTAAATTTACTCCCATTTTGTTTAAGTTTATTGTTAATTGAAATAAAAATAACATATTAGTATTTGGTTGTATGTAATTATAATCGTTATTGTCAATACAACAAATATTCTATAAATCTCAATTTTAAATTTAATTTGAGTACAATACTGTATTGATAATTAATGCATTAGAAAAAATTATAAACAGTTTTTATATGTGAAGTCGTAAGGCAATGATAATTTTAAGATGTTGGAATAAGTTATGAGATTCAATAAAATAAAAGTTTTATCTATACTATTATAAAGAGAAGGGGCTTTTATGTACAAAGTGAAAGTTTTTATACCACTACACCAAATTATTGTAATATCAAAAGTGCCCTTCAACTTCTCAACTCTATTCAATTAAGTTCCTTTGGAAATAATTCCATCCAATTAATTACATGTGCTCAAAAACTAATTACTCCCATTTTGTTTAAATTTATTGTTAATTGAAATAAAAATAACATATCAATATTTGTGTCGTATGTAATTATAATCATCATTGTCAATATAACAAATATTCTATAAAGTCTCAATTTTTAATTTAATTTAAGTACAATACTATATTGATAATTAATGCATTAGAAAATATTATCAAATACTTTTTATATGTGATGTCGTTGAGGCAATGATAATTTTAAGATGTTGGAATAAGTTATAAGATTCAATAAAATAAAAGTTTTATTAAAAATTATGCGCGCGAGTACTGCGTGCCACAATTTCTAGTATTTTCAAATAAAAAGTTCCAATCCTTTAAATTTCTATAATTCCGATTCGTACTTTTATCATGCACCATTGTGTTGGAAAATATTATTTCACTTAGATTTGATCTCAATCCATCAATTATACAACAAGTTTTATAATATTTATTCTATGATTGGATCACTCTCCTTAAATTATATAATAATTGAAAGGTACTTGCAAAACAATTTGACTAAGTGTGGCGAGTTAGGCTGAACCTCATTTGAGTTAGACACATGAAAATGAAATCTAATAAATAAAATTGTTCTAAAAGTTAGTGTTGTATATATTATACCGTAAGCCATTAATTTATATGTATGTTTATGAATTTGTGTAGTTTTAATATATATATATATATATATATATGGGTTGGACGTGAATAATTTAAGACCACATTTGGATCGATCTTAAGTCATGAACTTCAAATTTTTAATAATAATTTTTTCTAAAAATTTGTTTGGATAGTTCACACAACTCTAAATTTAAATTATATTTTATCAAATATTATTGATTGATTTTGTAATTTTTTTAATATGAATTATCTGAAATTCTTTCTTTAAATCTTTTCCTATATCCAAATCCATTAATCCGATTGTAGCATATGTTTAAACTCAAAATCTGTTTATCATGGTATCAATTCAATCAAGTTGTTAGTTACATTATATCATATTTTACGTGGGATAATGAGAAATTGTTGATACGAAGACAGCAAGTCATTATGAGTTTACGAGTTATACCTAATACTTTATATATTGAATATAAAGTAAATTATATTTACACCATTGAGGTCAGATCAAAATGCACAAAATATATATTTTTTTTAATTACTCATACACCCCTTAGGGTGTTAGTGTGAAGTATTTTAGGGGGCATTTTTTGTTATGGAATAGGGGGTGTACTTGTAATTACAACTACAAACTCAATGAATATAATTGTAATTTTATAAAAAATAAAAAAATATTTATGTATTTGAATATAACCCGAAAGGATATCAATATAATCTACCCTTCAATATATAAATGATACATACTCTTAAATTTAACAAATAAAATATTGTACATTAGATATAGCATCATGAAATACAGGAAATAACTTACTAATTACCACATGCCCATAGCTAATATGGATTGAAATTTTAATTCCAAATTCTATTATATGTTTTATTTTAACATATATACACATACCATTATAAAGATAGCGCCATTTATTTTATTTAAAGAAATTTTCTAGACATATAATACGTATATACTAACCAAAACTAAATATGAAATATAATTTATTAATAAAAGAATCGAGTTCGCAACTCATCCCATTACACAATTTTAGTAACAAAACAAAAAATTTGTTACGCAAAGTAAAACATATCTTAAATAAAACTAATGGTGACAAATAAACTGTTTTTTATTTAATAATTTATAAATCAATATGCAACTTTTATATATATATATATATATAGCAAAACGATAGTTGACCAAAATTAAGTTAATTTTGACTAGATGCTAAATTATGATAATTTTGAATTTTTTAATTATCAACAACAATTCTTATTGGATAGAAACACCATCAATTTTAAATATATTTAAGTATTTGTTTTCTATTATCCAAAATCCTCTCTCTAAATTATATCTTTTATTTGTTTCACTGATTAATGTTTGTATTTAAATATTTACATATCATGTAGCCACAATTATTCATTTGTATTTTTTTCTTTTTATTCTGTAATTTTTCAATAAAATACTCATTAATTTTTCATTCCGAGGTATTGTATACAATTTTTTTTTCTTTCAACTTGATTTTGATTTCATAATAAAACTGTATTTTATTTGGATCCGATAAGTGAATTTGTCTAGATAAATATAGAAATTTTAATTAATTTAAAGTAGATGAAGTTTTTAACCAATAAAAAAATTCTTCATAATCAAAAAAATAAATATAATCCTAAAAATATGTATCTATTGAAGATAAATAGAAATTAATTAAGATCTATATCTATTGAAGACAAATAGAAATTAATTAAGATGAGATTTTGGATAAATATATCTTAAATATTTATTTTGAATTTATATGAACCTTATCTCTAAAATTGTCAGGAAAAAAAATTATTTGTTAGAAAAATAACCTACTTAAATATTATATATTTATTTTGTAATTATCTGAAATCTTACCTCCAAGATTATAATGCTACTTTAATTTGTATTTATCTTAAACTTACCTAATGATCATGGTCTCTACCAAATTTGTATTTAAATAGACAAACTCCACTCTGCATCTCTTCATTTATTAAATAGGCTCGATTCTATTCATTATCGGTCCTTCTCCACTAAACGATCTAAAAACTTAACACTACGTATGTTTCTTTCTAGTGTTCTTCTATGACAAATATGAATTTATTTGCTTTTTTCTATGATCTTTGAAGGTTTGTATACTAAACTTTAATATTTATTCGGTTTTTACACTCATGTTTTATGGATAGACAAATGTTTTGCTATTTATCATGATATCATTTTATTTTTTATATATTATTTTTTATGATACTTGAAAGTTATTGAATTAATAAATCTCTACTTTATTAAATTTCAATATTTATTTCTTTTCTGGTGTTAGTTTTTTTTTTAGATTTATATGGTGATTAACACTTGATTTGTTTTTCTACAAGAAGGAATAGATTTATTTAGTATCAATGGTACATATTTCACTTTAACATTTATTTGTATGATTATACTTAATTTGTTATTTAATTTTATTTATATTTAAATATTTATTCTTTTGTATCTTTGTATACACCAATTTTTGTATACATATTATAGTTTCATCCATTAAAAAAAAATAGTTAAATTTTGTTTTTCTTTTCCATATTTGATTCTTTTTTGTTTATATTTTTCTTCAAGAAGGAATAGATCTATTTATTGTTAATAGGTATGTATTTTGTTTAATATTTATTTGTATGATTCTACTTAATCTGCTTTAGATTTTATATTTTTTTAAAGATTCACCACTTTAATCATTTTACACACCATTTTTTATATATTATATATAATTTCATCCATTAAAGTTTATTTTATAGTTTATTTTTGTTGTTTTTTCTATCAGATTTTATTTCATTTTTATTTTTGCTTTGGTTTTGGTTTTCCTACAAGAACGAATAGATTCAGTTATTTAATAGGTATATATTTCGTTTAACATTTATTTCTACGATTCTATACTTAATTTGGTATTTAGTTTTTTTTATATTTAAATATCTACCCTTTTGTATCTATTTATACACCATTTTTTTTATATAATATTATAGTTTCATCATTAATTTTTCATTTTATAGTTTATTTTTTTTGTTCTTTTCCAGACTTTTTTTTTTTTTTTTTGTCTACTAATGATATTTTACAAGATGGAAAGAATCACTCAATTTTACTTTTTGTGTATTAATACTTTCTCGAACTAATCTAAATATGATTCTACTAAATATATGATCATATATTTTGTAAATCTTTAGATTCACATGTATATATATGTATTTTCATGTTGTGTAATTTGAACTCTTTTTCAGAAGAAGTCCACAATGATCGATTGAATTATGTTTTCTTCTTATTTATATTTTACTTTAATTGAAAATTTTGTAGACGTGCATGTGTTAGATTAATAATAAATACAGAGATTAATTCAATTCCTAACATATCTTAAACACTATTTTCATTTTTTATTTTGTGGTTTTATCTTAAAGCTTATACGATGTACAATACTTTCTTTTATTTTTGGCTTTTGTATTCCTTGATTTTTTTTTTTTTTTTTGGTGATTAAAATGACATGATAATCAAACAATTTTATTCTTTAATATGTGTACATATATGTTTATCGTAAGGAATTAACATCATATTTTATAATTCCTATTATGACTTTTCTCATCACCAATTCCTCATCAAAAGTACGTAAGTTTTCATTCTTTATATTTTATTTATTTATAATAAGTAAGATTGTTTTAGATATATGTACTTTAATACAAACAATACATTTAAGTAATTTTTTATTTTTTTATATTTTTATATAAGACTGGATTTATGTAAAAAATGATCTATATATTTAATAGAATGTCATAATTATTTGAAAGTAATCATCATATAAATACAAACTTTAGTATGTAGAAATAGTTGTATGTGTAGGAAACTATCATTTTCAATAACAATCGAGATAGAGTAAAAATTCAAAACTACGGTATTTTACCTATTAAAAATGAAAGTTCTATTTTACATAAAAAAATTATTTATAGCGCAATTATTATAAAAAAAAGTATTTATATTAAAATATATAAATATACGCATTAACCGTACATAGCACGGGTTCAATGCTAGTATTTATATATGCACTAATAAAGAAATAAATATTTAGTAAATTTACTCAATAATTGAAAATAAAAAATAAATAAATCGAGAATCTAGTGAAAGTGTGCACAGACTCTTGTTATGAAAATACATAACTTTTGCAATATTATTTTCAAAGCAATTCATATAATTTTTTTTTCTTTCTTTTTTGTTTTGTTTTAATTTGATATTGTGGGTAATAGTTAAGAAAAAAAAGGTCATTACTGGTATGTGGCCGCTTTGAGATATAACTTATAATAGCTTGACACACACAATATATATATATATATATATATATATATTATTGGTTTTGAAAATGGCTTGACAGTGATTTCTTTGGCATATTTTCTATGGTAAATTACAGCTATTTTTCCTGAGGTTTGGCATAATTATAAATACCTTCTCGTTGTTTGAAAATTTACAAATATCTCCCTCAAATTTAAAATAATTATGTAGTCCACAGATGGAGATGTGAAAAGTACTACTTTATTTTTGTTGAATTTTTTATTTTTTTTTAAGAAAAAGGTTCGAAAAAATATAAAAAATATATGAGGGTGGTAAACAATTCATCACAAAAATTCGATAGAAATCTAATGGAATGGGCTCGTTGTTAGACAGATGTTAAAACCAGGAGGTATTTACAATTTTTCAAACAACGAGCATGTATTTGTAATTATGTCAAACCTTATGCGAGGTGATTGTAATTTACCCTATTTTCTATTGCAAGTTAAATAGTCACATGTTTTTATGGATGGAGAGAAAATTAATTGTTCATGTAGTCAATGTAATGGTAAGTTCAAATCCAAATGGGAGGTGCTTCTTTAGGTAACCCAAGACCAACGGGTTGTGGAGGTATTGTGCGTGACTCTGATGGAAACTTTGTCCTTGCTTCTCTGATTTGTGGGTTTCAATACTAACACCATAGTTGAATGTTGGGCTTTTAAGACTGGTTTGATTTGGCAATCAAACACAACATTCGTAAGCTTATTGTGGAAAGAGACTCTAAAGTTTTGCTATGTCTTCTCGCAGGGAAGAGTGGTCCGATGGCCTTAATCCCTTGCTCAGGGATATCAGGCATCTCATCAGTAGTTTCATCGCGGCCTCGGCCGTTTTTTGCAATCAAGAAGGAAATTGAATTGCTGACCTTTGGGCTCGTTCATCCGCTACATCTCAGTTGCAACTGCAGGTTTTTTTGTCCCCGCCGAATCTGGTTACAGATCTAGTTGGTTATGATCATTTTTTCTTTTGTACGCATCGTACGACGTCGGCTTCTGTAATCAACTTTGATCTGCAGAAATAAACTCCTTCTAGGTTTTACAGTTCAAAAAAAATTCCAAATAGGAGGTGATAAACGATCTCTTTAGAAAATATTTTTTGAAATATTTGAACATCTCATGTTGAGTTTCTACAGATGGATCATGAGCATTTAGTGTCGGGCAAAAACTTTTCAGATCACATGCCACATTTCAGGAGGATGAGGTTGAATATGTTTCGATTGTTACCGCATAAAATGAAATTCAGCCTCTAAGTGACATAAATTGCATTTCAATTTTTTGGTAATTTAGATACCGTTATGTAAGTGGGAGCAAATAATGAAGAATTTGCTAATGATGAAAAGGAAAAAGATAATTTTGAAAATTAAGAAAAGAATGATTATGAAAAAACACTTGGACATGATGATGATGATGATGTAGATTATTTATTAGTTGAACACAACGTGTCTTATTTAATTTTTCTCATTGTGTATTTTGTTACAATAAATATTAATTTCCCTTTTTCTTTTCTACTCTTTTTTTTTTTTAATTTTAGTATATTTCGTCCATTTATATAAACAAAATTATTTTGGGAAAATATAAAAAGTAAATCAAGTAATAAAGTATTGATGGTATAAAATAAATACATAAAATATGAGATAAAGAAACATAGAGTTAGAGAGATAAAATAAATTTATAAAAAATTATAATAAAAATATTAATTAAAGAAAAAAATTAATTTAAATTCATTAAATTTTATAAAAAAATTCACTCCAAATTTTCCCTCCCCTCCTCCTTTTTTTTGTTTAATTTTTATTTTCCATAGTCTAATTTTCACACTTTCTCTCTCTCCTATCACCTTTTCCCTCTCTTCCGCCCCCTCCTTCCCCCTTTCCCTCTTCTCTCTTCTCCGTCGCCCGTGCCCTGCCACCGCCGACCGCCGCCCCATTCTCTCCTCTCTCTTTTTCCCTCCCCCTTCTCTTATCCCCTCTCTTCCTCTTCCGCCGCTCGCTGCCCCGCCCTTGCCAGCGCCGCCGCCTGCCCTCTCTTCTCGTTTCATCACTGCCGGTAAGCTGCTCTACTCTTTTCCCCCCTTTTTTTTCTTTATCTTCTTAGGGTGTGTTTGATAGTCTCTTGTTTGAATGGGTAATTGGCATATTGCGCCCTAAAAATACATCTCATTGTCACTGTGCGCCCTAAAATTGAAATTTTGGCACTTTACACCTCTGAAAAGAATAAAATCCAAGACAGAGACTCTTTATTTCCTAATTTGTCATCACTCATCTTCTCTATTTGTTTGAGCGCCAGTGGAGCAGATTCGAAATTAACGATTGAATGAATGCACTTGTAGAGAAAAAAGAGAGAGATTTTGGGGATTTGTTGATTGTGTATCAAGAAATTATTAAAGTTGGAAAACTTTTGAGTATTGATACTCTGAATTACCAGTTGGAGACTTACTTTGAATTTGGGAAAGTTGATAGGGCAATTCATCAGAATGGAGAAGGAAGGGTATTTCAGATTCTCATAAGTGGGTTTTGTTTCAAGGAATCCAGTGGAAAAATCAAACAATTATTTGAAACCCGGATTCGGAAAATTAAGTGGTTCATGGATTACTGGTTCAAGTATTGCGTCAACAGTAGTCGGACTGGTAACGTCATATTTATGCCGGTGACATCATATCTATGCAATAAATTTTATTAATGTATTAAAAGTAACTTTAAATAATAGAGGGTGAATTATAATTAGAGGTTTGACATAATTACGGATACTCCATCTTTGTTTAAAAAATTTCAAGTACTCTCCGAGGTTTGTAATCGTCTAACAAATAATTCATTTTCATCTATTTTTATGAGTGAACCGACCAAAATGTCCTTATACAAATTGAATTATTTTTTAAAAATTTCTAAATTTTTTTGGACAAAATGCGCAGGAAAATGTTTTTTATATTTTTTTACACAGAGGAACAATAATGTAATTTGACTCGATTGATTTTTCTATAATTTAAAAATAAAAATCAAGGGCAAATTGGACCATTTTAAGTCATTGGTTAAAATTTACAAACTTTAGGAGGTATTTGTAATTTTTAAAATAATATGAGAATATTCGTAATTTTGTCAAATATCAGGAAATGTCATTGTAATTCACTCAGTAATAAATAATAGTAATATACTTAAAATTCTCTCTTTTCTTGCATTTCATTATTTTTTCTTTAATATTAATATTTCAATAGAATGTTTTAATATAATAAAATAACTTTAAGAACAAACTAATATTAATCAAATACAAGCAACATTGCACAAATATATCAAAGTTTAAATTATAAAAGTCAAGCCACATGAAAAATCCAAAGTGTTCTAATGTTGATGTGAACCCAATTCTACATCTTATGCTCGTCTCTATTATATCTATTTATAAAGAATTATATCTATAAAAGGAATCAAATAAGTTATATGGCTACAAGTCGAGGAGGTCTAGTTTAATTGGTGAAGCTAAGGCATCATAATCTTCAAGGTCATAGGTTCAAACCCCTGTGTAGATTGAATTTATTTCTTCTGTATAGTATGTATGATTTACTGTTGTAATAGCTAGGTGTAGTTTATGTGATATTATTGATTTTTGTTCGATATTGATAACCGACAGGACTTGATGTAATCACTTTACTTTCGATTAATAAAATTTATCGCTTCCAATTCAAATAATGTTATTTGGTTGCAACACATTGATCCCTAATTGTAAGGACAATTCCACAAACCAAATTTCATTAATGTACAACCCTGTCAAGAGTAAAAAATGAAAATAATTAAGTACCTATACATATATGTATATATGTATATATATATATATATGATATGACTTCCAACTTGATCAGTGTGTTTTATTGCACATATACTACACATGTTATAATAATCTTTTTGAGTTTTATTTTAGTATGTAAGACAATACTTTTTATTTTTATTTAAATTTAAATAGGTATAATTTTTATCCAAAGTATTTACAAGTTTGTGTATAGATATCAGTTGGTAAGATAATTTAAAATTCATTTTGATATTAAATAATACTTTTGTATTTTATATTTATTGTTCATTTTAATATTATGTTTTGAATTGTTTATTAATTACTCATTTGATTTTAGAGTTTGAATTATTTATCATTTTTATTTATTATTAAACACAATCCTCTCTTTGAATTTTATGTTTTCACTTAAAAACTTACCATTTTATTTTATATTTAAATTTAGACACGTATATTATTATTTATCTATCCAAAAGATTCACTCTTTTTTCTAAATAATTAGTCAAATAATCCAGATTCATTCATATTCAATACGCTTTTGCATTTTCATATTTATTAAGTCCATTAGTTGTAAAATAATTATTATTTATTTTTAATTATTTATAATTTTGTTTACTTATTTTTCAGAATATACATTTCTGAGGCCCATAAGAAGTGTTAATGGGCTCAATAGCAAGTTGGGCCCTCCCCACTAAGCCCACCCCTTTTCTCATCCATCTCCCTCGCTGTCCTCTCCCACGCCTGTAAATCTCTCTCTCTCTCTCTCTCTCTCTCTCTCCGGTTCTTGCTTATGGAAGCTCCTCCGTTAATCATTATTCTTAATACGTGCTTGTAGTCGCGAAGATGCTACTGCACCTACGCTCTCGGCTGTTGAATCCCAGTTTCTCCTCTGTGCTAAACGCCTCGTCTCGACCAACCCCTACTCCCTCTTCGCTCTCATTTCGCGCCTCCATTTCTCAGAAGCCAAACTCCCACTATGCCTCCGCCGCGAAGTCCTCGAGACCCTCGCCGATCTCAGAAGCCGCCCAGTTCGTGCGGACAGTGCTCTTTGTGCCGCCGGGAGTCGACCCGGATGAAGTGACGGAAGACATGGTCCTGCCCGGCTCGAATATCGTGATAGGGCCCTACGCTGGGGACGCGAAAATCAAAGAGGTGGATTTCGTGAAGAGCAGTAACCGGCCCAAGGACTGTCCCAAAGATGACCGGCCCGAGTTTGCAATGTTGGGCCGGTCCAATGTTGGCAAGTCTTCCCTGATTAACTTCTTGGTGCGCAAGAAGGATGTTGCTCTCACTTCCAAGAAGCCAGGTTGAAATTTTATGTATTGTATATTGTTGGATTGATTTTGCCTTTTTTTGTGCTGAGATGAAATATTAATTTGTTTGGTTGGATATTTGCAGGGAAGACTCAGTTGATCAATCATTTCTTGGTTAATAGAAGTTGGTATATTGTGGATTTGCCGGGCTACGGGTAAGCTGTTCGTTTCTTTATGTTTACATTTGAATGGAGTTTTATGCTTAATGATTCCCTTTATTCTTGTATGTTGTGTGTGTTGGTTTCTTGAGATTGATCTTTACCCTTCAAAATTCATATGATATATATTGGATATTTGAAATAAGGAAAAATTGTATTTTTGGTCCCTCATGACAGAGGGTGGTGCACTTTTGATCCCATAGTTTACAGGTTTAGCACATTTGGTTGAATAGGATAAAAGGTTATAGCATTTTCAGTCCCATAGGATTAAAAGTAATTGTGGCACATTTGGTCCCATAGGATAAAAAGTTGAGCACTTTTGGTCCCAAATGCTACAATTTTTTAGCCTTATGGGACTAAAAGTACTAAGCCCGTAAACTGTGAGACCAAAAGTGCAACAACCTCTATCGTGTGGGACTAAAATGCTATTTCCCTTTGAAGTATATAAAAAATCGGGCTCGGTGCCCTGTGGTTGTGATTGGCTTGAGATGGATTCATGTGAATTTGAGTCTGAATTTAACTGGCAATCTGTTATTTTGCATCTAACAATGTTATTGGTGAATGTAACTTGGGCTTTCTCGATGTTCTCCGATGACATAGAAAATGAAAAAGCGTCAATGCATGAGTTTACTTTCACTAGATGAGAAGCTGATGTTTAGAAGGAAATTAGTTTGAGGAAAAAGAAAGCCGATGATCTTGGAGGAATGGAGTAAATGATGCATCGATAGCATTCAATTGTGTGGACAACTTGGGATGAGAAAATTTCTTTGCTTTTGCCGTAGCAAGCATCATATTGTACATGTAGTTCAAATGTTGCTTGATGGTAGACCATTTTAGCTGACTGATTTTGGGACAAGATTAACATATAACTGCATAGTTGACTAAAGCCATGAAACATTTATCACTATTATGGTCAAATGTGTCATCACGCGAATGACTTCTAAGTTTCCTATGCAAAATTACGTCTTTTACTAGACAACATAACAAATTGGTGAAACATTCGGGGTGCTCTTAATGCATTTTTGTGATGCTCCTGCTTATTTCCTTGACTTATAATTATGTAGGCCGTCAAAACAAGCCTTTAATCTCATACAGCTTTCTTCTTTTACAGTTTTGCTAATGCCCCTGAATCTGCTAGAATGGATTGGTCCTCATTCACTAAAGGTTACTTTTTGAACCGAGAAACTCTGGTCTCTGTCCTACTTTTGATCGATGCGAGTGTTCCACCTCAGAAAATCGACCTTGATTGTGCGAATTGGCTTGGGCGTAACAATGTATGCTGTTCCCACAATATTTGCACTTCTCTAAACTTGGCAGTCGGTCAAAAGCTAAGTACTGTTTTATCTTACAATTATTCTCCTGGTCTTTTCATGTCCTTGTAGATACCCATGACTTTTGTTTTCACAAAGTGCGATAAAATGAAAGGAGGCAAAGGAAGAAGGCCGGACCAGAATATTCAAGACTTCCAAGAGCTGATCAGAGGAAACTACCGGCAACATCCTCCATGGATCATGACTAGCAGCGTCACGGGGTTGGGCCGAGACGAGCTTCTTCTGCATATGTCTCAGCTCAGGAACTATTGGGATAACGAGTAGTCTAAATACACGTCTCTTGAATATCAACCGGCTCTAAAAAGTAGGTGTTGTTGCCTGGGATTGCATCGAAGTGATCTTCCAGTATTGACATCAGGTTGGTGCCTTCGGAACTCCCCATTTTGTCGGTTCAATGTAAATTATTAGCTCACTCGTTGAATTATGCCGTAGTGCCCCTTAAGCTGGAGCTTTAGTTGTCTATACTTAAACAGAGAAGGTTTATGAGTCATACATTAATGAGAATTTTGGTGCTCTTGATGTGAGTAATGTATCTTATTCAGATGATAGAAACTTGCCTGCAAGTGTTAGAGAAATATGGTTTCTGTTAGAGAAAAAAGGTTCATCTTTCTCATCCAAGACATATTGATGAAACTGATGTTCATCATGTGAACCTTTGTAAAATGTCCTGTTCCATTTATGCTAATGATTTATTTCCATTTATCTTCTTAGAAACGATGATTATATTTACACTCATAATCCATAGTCTGTTTATACGAATCTTTATTGCCTGATGCATAACAGAAAACATCTTTGATAGGCAAAAAACAGAAGTAGTTTGTGCAATGAGTTGACGTTTTTTGAGGTGTATGCGTAAACAAACATAGTCGGGGGTGTAAATATAACTATTCCTTTTTTAAATGCCTTTATGAAAATAATGGTGTTTATTCTGTAAGTTCCAAATGTGTGTGTATGTGTATATATATATATTTATAAAATATCATATGGATTTTATTTAATTAAAAGTATTTTAAAAAATGCCAAAAAATTATAGAATCATTTGAATGGAGCCAGCCATACTGTTAGCAAAGATAATATGAAGTAATACATAAAAGTAAGAACTGGTTAACTTGCCTACCACCTTAAAAGAATTAATGTACTAAATATTTAAAAGTAAAACAAAAAAATAAATATTTGAGTTTCAAAAATATTAATCTTCGCTATCACCCCAGTTATAATTAATTTCATTTTCAACGTGGAATGATAACAATTGTGGCAGGAAAAAGAAAAAGGATATTGTGATGTCTAAACAGGAAAAGGGCTTTTTGAATTAATCAAAATAATAAGGGAGATTGGTGTAATTGTATGATAAAGTACACATGCATATTGATCTGGGTTGAGATCACGAGTACCTTGAAGATCTTGAGTTGGATGATCTTGAATGGTTTGGGTTCACTCATCCGCGTGGGACAAGACTCATAGTTGGTGCCACTCACAACCTCCGAATTGGATGAGTTGACCTGCAACATATATCGTTAGGATTGCTGAGGCAATCCTCAACTAAAACTCTCCAATAGTTAAATTAGCTCGTTTGGAATTATAATCATATATGAAAATTAGGCATCACAATCATAAATACATACATGCATGTCTTATGGAGCCTCCAACATTTCCCTGAATACATGGGATCAAGGCTCGTATGGATTCACGTGTATTGCAGTGCATTCTTGGATGAGCTAAGGATCAATCGGTGACATATCTGTTTAAGTAAAAATAAGACACGGATCTTTATCCTGATCGATAATTTTCACAATTTTCAAGGAAAAAATCATTTTTATAGGGCTTTTTACTGTGTAACCCCCATCACATATAAATGTGTAGGAGGGTTTGTTGGTAAAAAAGTAATGGTGGAACTGTATAGAGTCAAAAGCACTTCTTTCGCATTTTAAGTGTGAATTTAGCCTCACAAAATGTTTATCACGTGACGAAGGGTGAGTTTGGCCTAACTCTTGAGTATTTAATTATAGGGATAATTACACTCTCCTCCCCTGAAATTTGGTGTAATTATACGTAAATTTCCTGTGGTTTGAAAAATTACATTTAGTACCCCTGAGATTTGCTTCTATTTAACAAATAGGTCCCTCCGTTAGTTAAAATTCATCAAATTTGTTGATATTAACAAAAAACTGAATGAAAATCGATGTCTACCCTCGATTGACTTATTAATGACTTAATGCATGCCAAACAAATTGTTTATGACTAAATTACCTTTATAACGGTGAAGATATACATCCTCTCATGCATTAACATGTGACGATATATAAGGGTAGTTTGGTCATAAAAAGATTCGACCTACAATAAGTTAGTAATAAGTCAATCGATGGTAGATCTCATCTTTAATTCAATTTTTTTTTTTTATAATATCAACAAATTCGGTGAATTTTGACTAACGGAGGAACCTATTTGTTAGATAAAAGCAAACCTCAGGGGTAGTAGATGTAATTTCTCAAACCTCATTCATATCTATACTTTCGGATATAAAAGCGGACGGTATCGTATATAAAGAAAGAGATTGTTGACGTTAGTAGACTAATCTATTCATTGGTAGGGCATTTCTTCCTGTGACCGCCTTTCCTACCAAAAAGCTAACCCAAGAAAATCTGGGTCTAGACTAGACCTAGACCTTCGGGATTTTCTTGGGGTTCATACATGCATTGATCCAGTCGAAGAAAACCTGCTTCAAAGCGACTACTCCGCCTAGCGTATCTTATTGCCCGCTGCCTGTGTTCAAAAAAAGAAAATAGCTTCATCTTGGGACACAACATTCACCTTATCATTCCCACGGTTGAAGTGGATTGTCATTCACATCAGTACTTCGCAGGGAAAACTAGATGAGTATCTTTATTGAAAGCAATCCCATGAGCATGTAATCGGATGTGTGGGGGTACAGTGAGGTTGATATTGGCATCTCTTACAAAAAAAGAGAAGATAGTAAGCATTTTTTATTAGCTTAAAGGTAGCGGGCTGCTACTAAGCAAAAGGACCATTTCGTCACCTAAGCCGGAAAGAGAAAGAGTAAGATTTATATTCCCGAATTCGAAGTAGTGAAATGAAAATAGAACTGATTCAACTTATTTATCCCAACCCTAGGGGGCCTTTGAAAATAGTTAAGCTAACTCTCACTATCGGTTTCGTACGTTATCCCCGCTCTACGGATCAGGGGTCTACGTGTAATTACACCAAACCTCAAGGTAGGGGAGTGTAATTATCTCTTAATTAATAAAAAGAGTTCATATTTATTTAATGAATTTTATAATCACTAATTTAGTAAAATTAATTTTAAAATAATTGATTTTATGTCCGCTGCAATTTGATTTTTGTAGCTTCAAGTTAGGAAAAATTATTTTTTTGGTCCGTTAAGTTTACCCAATATTAGATTTAGTCCTGTAATTATGCTCTTTGTTTATTTAGTCCAGTAAGTTACAAAATTTATGAAATTTAGTCCGATTTAGGATTTTTAATAAATTTTCCAATATATATTGCCGGAATTTGCCATGTGTGCACCGGAATTTCCAACTAGGAGAGGAATTGATGATGTGGTGGTGACGTGGCACATACATGAGTGATTAAAATTTTTGGTTGCTCATTGGATTTGAACTTGGGTCTCTCAAAACAACAAATACTTCTTTTACCACTTGAGCAACAACCAATATACGTAATATTTGCTCAACCATCTTATATAACCTATATATCTGGAAATACTTTAATATAAAATTGATATTAATATTACTAAAAATTAAAAAAAAAATAAACCTAAAAATACTGATATTGAATGATATAGTTTATTTTGTTATTCAAAGAAAATATAATTAGTATTGATATTTATCTTAATAGTGGAATATTAACAAGAAATATATATATTAAAAACAAATTGCATATTTATTTTCATATGCTAATTTATATATATTTTACAAACTAGCTTATATATAAAAATTCTTATATATAATATTTAAAATATTATTACATTAAAATTAATATATAAGCAGTTTTAAGTGTATAAATCACAACATATTTATTAATTTAATAAGAATTTATAAATCTTTCAAAATATATAATATATTATAATAAATTTTAAAAATAAGAAATAATTATGTAAAATTATATAATTTAGCATATGAAAATTAATATATAATTTATATATATAATATCAATACTAATTATATTTTTATTGAATAAAAAAATAAACTATATCATTAAATATCGATATTTTTAGGTTTAATTTTTTTTAAATTTTTTAGTAATATTAATATCAATTTTATATTAAAGTATTTCCAGATATATAAGTTATATAAGATAGTTGAGCAAATAGTATATGTATTGGTTGTTGCCCAAGTGATAAAAGAAGCATGTGTTGTTTTGAAAGACCCAAGTTCAAGTCCCATGAGCAACAAAAAATTTTAATCACTCATGTGTGTGCCACGTCACCACCACATCATCAATTCCTCGCCCAGTTGGAAATTTCGGTGCACATGTGGTAAATTCCGGCAATACATGGCGGAAAATTTATTAAAAACCCTAAGTCGGACTAAATGTCATCAATTTCGTAACTTACTGAACTAAATAAACAAAGAGCATAGTTACAGAACTAAATCTAATATTGGGTAAACTTAGCGGACCAAAAAAATAATTTTCCCCTTCAAGTTATTTGATGAAGTTTTGCTGTTTATACATTTGGGATTTATTTGTTTGTTGTCTCTGTTATTTATGGAGGAGAGCAATCTTCTCACTATAAAATGGTTTATTATTCCCTAATTTATAAATTATTACATCTTAATACTATTTACCACATAATACCATCTACCACGAATAGATAAAATTGATATCATCACTCGCTATTTACCTATGGTCAATGACAGCTTTTAGTTGTAGCAAATATTTTAACATCACTTATAGAAACAACGACTAATAACCGTTACACAATCGTAATTAATTAGTATCTGATACGATTTACTTTTAACTATGCTATTTAACCATCACGAAAATGCTATATTTCTTCTATTGCGTTCAATGCTTTTTCCCTCTCTCTTTCTTCTTTGTGTGTATCCCCGCCCCAACTAATAATAACTAATTAGTGATTGAAGTACATTGAGAGGAGTGTATATTTAAATTTTTATAATATTTATTTGATTAAATAAAAAATAAAAATAAAATAAATAACTAATCAAACTGATAATTAAATACAGATATTTTACATAAAATTCTATTCTGGCCAAACAAATTTCTTTCCTAAAGCATGTGATGAAAATTGAGTAAAATATTCTTACACAAAAAAGGCATTTACGGAGTCCCCAAAACTTTCATAAATAGTAAATAAGCTTTTTCATAAAGTAAGAAATGTGGTCCAGACAGCAATTTGGTATTCCACAATTTACTTTTATCAAATGAATGCAGCCCTCATGCCCTAAAACATGTAACTGCTTCACTCCCATTTCTGGATATTTGTACAAGTCTTGAGAGTTAACATATCAAATAAAGTCTTATTTCTACTGTACAGTAGGTGTGATTTACTGCTGTAATAGTAGGTGTTAGTGTATATGATATTATGGATTTGATTGTTTGTAATTGTCTCTGTTCGATATTGATAGCCGACAAGACTGAATGTAATCACTTTACTTTCGATTAATAAAATTCATCACTTCCAGTTCAGACGAAACATTTCAGATAAGTCTTCCCTTTTCCTCCCAAGTTCTATGCAGTCTCTTCAAATGTAGGTAATCTTTGAGTGGAACTCTAGCCAAATTTATTTAGAAAAAATTTATAAGTTCATATATTTTATTTTAAATTATATATTTCAAGTTTCTGGATAAACTAAGACTATAAAATTAGGAGATTTTAGTAATAATTATTGGACAAAATTGTACTTTTGGTCCCGCTAGATAGGATCGTTCCTACTTTGATCTCAAATTTTACAGGTTGGGCACTTGTAGTCGCAAAACCTTAAATATGGATATTTTTGGTCCTCTGTCGTTAAGTGTTAACGGGAAAGGGGCATATTTGATCACATGTCGTTAGTCAACGACTAAAGGAGGGAAAGGGTCGTGTGCTGGTCTAACCAATTCAAAAAAAACAAAAAAAAAAAATAACTACTGACTCTCTAAGTTTCTCCCTAATTTTCCCAAACTCAAAATCCTAAATCAACATTTGAATCTCTCAAATCTCTTCGATTTCTAGCGATTTTGTGAAAGATACTAAAGAAAACCATAATCTGGAGCAAGGCGTGGTGGACGGAGGATGAGTTTGATGCACCAGGTGCTCGTGGACTTCTAGACCCTAAGTACGAGAAATATCATAAGTCATTCTGCCTTTAATCCTCCTTAAAACTATGATAATAAATTGATTTACTTAAAAAAATGTGGGGTAATCTTGGTTTAGAAAACTATATTTTGCTTTGGTTTGTTGTTGTGTGGTCCCTTTTCTTGTTCTTTCTGTTGGATCTCTTTTGATTGAATAAAATTCTTAAAATCTAATCAATTACTCTTAATCGTTATATTTTAATTCTTTAAAAGATGGAGGCCCTAGATTTTACAAATTTTTGGTTATATCTTATACATACAATATATAAATTATTTAAAATAAAACTAATCTTTTAAAAAAGTTTAATTATAAAAGTTAAAGTGAAAAGAGTACTTAGGAGAAAGGGGAGGATGACCAACAAACAGAAATAGGGATACATGCAAAACTTAACTTAATTTCGTCACTTCATCTAATTCTTGTGCTCTTTCGTTTCCTCGCGGAATGACAAAATCATAAGAGAAAGAGCATGAGACTGAGATTTTGGAGACAATCAAGAAGGTGGAAAATCAACATCCATTGCTGGAAGCAGTCAATCAATTAATCCCAAAACATACAAAATTCTTGAAGGACTTGCGCACAAACAAGAAGAAGTTGAATGAAACAACACCCATTATTTCAAGGATTGTTCGAATAGCAAAATGAATGAAAGTTTGATGGAAGAGAGGACTTAGGAAGTTGCAAGGAGAAATTAATGAAGTTCTATGATCTTATGATTTTGAAAAAACGATTTGAGGTTGGAAACAAAGTGTTATTTTAGAAACATCGCCAAAAGCTCATCCCAAGTAAGTTGTGTTCTCATTGGCTTGGCCGACTTGAAGTTGTTAATGTTTTTCCCCATGGTACAACAAGAATTAAAAATCTAGATATGAGACAAATTTTCAAGATGAATAAGCATAAATTGAAACCATTTTTTGGTAGTGACCAAGTTACAACCACCATTTACATTGTGTTGGCATCACCGCAACGTTAACACATTGAAAAGAAGGCTTAAAGATATTTTTGGTCCTGTAATTATACCCCATTCTCGTTTTAGTCATTTATCTTTTTAGGGTTTAAAAAAGGTCTTGTAGCTTTTTAGTTGTCACGATTTTGGTTCTCATTTCGCTGGAATTTCTCCAAAGTTGCAAAAATGTCTGACGTGGCGGCCTAAATTTCAGAAATTCCCGGCGACATTGAAGAAATTCCGATGAAAAGAGGACCAAAATCATGACAATTAAAAAGTTATAGGACTTTTTTGGAATCCTAAAAAGATAAAAGACTAAAATAAGACTGGGGTATAGTTATAGGATCAAAAATGACTTTAATCCTGAAAAGAAGGTACCTTGTCAAGCATTACGCATCTACATCCAATAAACAAACTTTCAGTCCTTAGATCGTAGTTTGGAAAGAAAAATCAGGGAATAGTCTTCATTTACCGAGATTGTAACCTTTTAATTCAAATTATTAAAAAATAATTTATTCATGTTTTTCTAGTCCTATAATTCTTTTTTGTATACTCGAAACTTGTGTGAACAATAATATTTTTGTAATTAACACGAACAAAATCAAAGGAATTTATTAAAATTTTAAAAGTAAATTAAAAACTCTTTACTGATTTTTAAAAAAGCTTATAAATAATCTCATAACAATTTATTTTTTGATCACATAAGTTTATTGTCTAGAAAAACTGGCAGACTGTTTAACATATCTTATATAAGCTTTCAAATATTGTGTAAAATATTTTAAAAAAATTATTTAATGGCCCCAACACTCTCTGAGTTATACTTTTCTTCTCTATCGGTTTCACCTAAATACTCATTCGGATTGTTTTTGGCATGGTTCAATGTTTAATGTGATCATCATAGGGATAATTAAATGGTAAAGCTGAGCTCCTCAAATTTTGGAATCTTGTAGTTTGAGTTCTGCAAAAAGATAAAAAATTAATAATAAAATAATTTTAAAAAATTGAGTATTGATTTTACTACGTTATTTGTAGTTTACAGCTAATTGCTCATGGAATTGACAGTTTTTCAGATATACTTACAAGTCTGCATGTGTGATGTCTTAACTTAGTGGTTAAGGTTGAGGTTCTATTAATAAATTTGAGGTCTCTGCATGTGCATGATGTCTTTAACTTAGTGGTTAAGGTTGAGATCCCATAAATAAATTTGAGGTTTGAATTCGAGGGTAAGACACTAGAAGAAATATTGCATTTAGCCATTGGTAATTGTCATGGTTAAAACGAAATAGCCGTAGTAAATAATCAATAACCACGGCCACGCGGAGGATGTTGGCCGTGATATTTACGAATGTGGCTGATACATTTGTTATGGCTAAAAGCTATGGCAAAAATTATTTTCATGGTGGTTAAGTTAAGTATTTGAATCAGTTTTTGTTTAGCCGTGGTTAAATAGTAGTTATTTACCACGGCTTTATTCTATAGTTAATGAAATAGTAGGCAATAGTAATATTTTTTCTAGTGCGAATGTGTTGATATTTATCTCACTTTAGACTTGTAATTATGTCTGAAAACTTGTCATAGTTATTTAGGCACTAGCCCAAAATGGGAAAAGCTTATGCCCCGAAACCTTAGGAGGAGCCCACTGGGTGAGAAGGTGAAGCAGGGCCAGGAGAACCTGAGGGAGGCTCAGGAAGGATGTTGGCATGGCCCAGGCCGAGTTGGACAACCCTTAAGAGTCTCGTTCACACAAGGCCCAGGCCTAGGTGGACAACTCGGAAAAGTGACACTTTCCCTACCATGGAAGATGCCCAAGAATCTAAGGAGACGTTGGACTTATACTAACCATCCTCTATGAATTCGAAAGACTTCATTTTAAGGAGGACTCCTATTTGCTTGAGGAAAAAATTGTATGATCCAAGCTTATCCCCAACAGTCGCAAATCCAAGCCGGGGGAATTCCTTGGATAATTGGAGCTTATCCCCTAGCAACTGCCCTCCCGTTTCTAAGGAGATCAGACTTTCTCAACTGTTAGGGGCCAGGGCTATTAAAGGGGACCCTCCCCTAGCCAAGGGTAACGTTTTATTGGCTATCCACACACCTAAACGCTATTATTCAAAGCACACCCACACTAAATTATTATCTCCAATTACGCCTTTGCAATTTTTAATTCCTATTTTCACCATCGTTTATCGACTCGAATATTTTAGTACTAACATATTTTTTACAGGTCTCATTTTCAGAATTCTTGAAAAATTAAGCCCAAAGACCCCAAGTTGAACGTGTCCATATGAGCAACTTTTTGCACCCATCAGATGACCTCTAAGAAAAAAAATATTACGGCCCAAACCACTGGACTGTCACTTATGAACTTTTCAACATTATATAAAATATTTTTAAAAATTTATAAATTTATTCAAACATTCTCTTATAATCAATTACTAAAATATGTGTTTGTGTTTGTGTGTTGATTGAAAGCAAAATGGTTTGGGTTGTCGGCCTCGTGCTAACCATTTCGAATTAGGGTATAAAGTTCTGCAGTATACCTTACTTCTTAATTAATTAATCTCCTTTTTAGGCTCTCTTCAGATTATTCTGCCAAACTAAAGATTCTTACTCCAATAAGAAAATCAAGAAAATAATTATTAAATTAGAGAATTTCCACATTACTTTTTTTTTTCTCCCAGACAAGTGGTACCCAAGACCCAATTAATAAATAATTATTTACACCTCATTAAATATTGTGTTTTATATTTTAATTACATAATTACATCAATATCTTAATAAATTATGTAATATATCGATTCAACTGACATATTAATATTTGATCAATACATCAATATAATTAAGAATAATGAAATAATTTTATAAACTCACATAAAGTTAGTCAAATATCAACACGTCTGGTGGAACTCGAATTCATGATTTTGAGCGTGTTCAACAATATATGTACAAAAAAAATTATTTCATCACCTAACTCATAAATACTAAATTAAACATTAGCCGAAGCAAACCAAACAAATTACATTTCAATTGTCATTTAATTACACTTCACTAACAACTTTTCCCTTACATATTAAAGATGGTCTATTACATATTATATTTATTTTTATTAAATTATTAATATAAATATATAACAAAAATATAACCGGGATGAGTTGGAGTAGACCTGTGACCCGCCCCCGACTCCTTCCGAATCCTATTTGATACAACCCACTACCCATTTAGGGCGGATTTAGGGTGGGACCCTGGAAAATCCGAACCCATTGCCACCCTTATTTATAAAATAATCATATTTTTTTTAAATTTAAAATAATTTTGCACAGACATTTGAGTATGTGAAAATCCGAACCCAGTGCCACCCTTATTCATAATTTCTCATTTTTTTTATATTTTTTATTTGATTAATATATTTGTTGCAGACCCATCCCGACTCCATGCGGGTCCTATTTGTTAGGACCCACTACCCATTCAAGACGGGTTTGGGGTGGAACACTAGAAAATCCAAACCCATTGCCACCCTTATTCATAATTTCTCCAAAAAAAATTATATTTTATTTAATTAATATATTTTTTAAAATAATAATTAATTTATCAAATTTAAAATAATTTTACACCAACATTTACGTATGTCACGTATACTAGTTTAAAGAAAAAGCGAACAAGTTATTTAAACGAAATAATTACATTAATATAAAATAAATTAAATATTTTAAAATAAAAAATTCATTGGCAACTTGCCAAGTTGCAATTTGACTCCAAAAGATCAAATTAGGAGCCATCGACCAATGACCCATCATCAAATTTGGCTCCACGAAAGCACCTTTCCAATTTGGCTCATCAAACACCCGAACCTACCACCGGATGACACGTGGCAAGGTGACCCACCTGCTTTGTTTCTTCATGACTAAGCTTGAACTGGGACCCACGCGCTGATGTAAGCAGTCAGCCCCACCACGAGTAGTGCCCTATGACTCAAAAGCAACAATGAATGACCAAATTGCCCTCATAATAGTCCACGGTTTTTGCCCATAAATACCGCTCTCCTGTCCTCCTATCCTTCCCTTTTCCCCTTCTCTCCTCCCCCCCTCCCAGTAATCGGTTTTCCGGCCATGTTGTCCACTTTCCCCGCCGTGCTCTTCTCCGACTCCTCCCTGTTCCCCCCTTTTTCCGGCGGCTTTCCCCCTTGGGATTCCCATGAACCGCCGTTTCTCTTTCACCCACCTCCCCAAGACCAAGAACCGGTCAGTTCTAACACCTCCGGTTCGGAAACATCCAAGCCCCCACCCGAGATTCCCAACTCCGGCTCGGATGAACCCAGCTGGAAGAATCCTAAACCCTTAGGCTCCATCATAGATGAGCGGAAACGTAGGCGCATGATATCGAACCGGGAGTCGGCACGTCGTTCCCGCATGCGAAAACAAAGGCATTTGGAGAACTTGAGGACCCAATTGAACCGGCTGAGGACCGTAAACGAGGAGCTAACGAACCGGGTTCGATGGGTGGTGCATCAAGACCAGTTGTTCCGCCGCGAAAATGAGCACCTCCGGTCCGAGGCGGTGGTGCTCCGGCAAAGACTGTGGGACATCCGCCAAGTGTTGCTCGTCCGGCAGCTTCAGCAGCAGCTGAATCCGTCGCCTGCATGGCCATGCAATAATAACTTTACGTCCACTAATGAAGGACAATTAATTACGCACCAGTCCTTAATTACGTGACTTAATTATTAATCACTAAAATTAGGTACAAATCAAGCACCAAGAATTGTTGAATGTAATTAAATTAGAGGAAGAAATTAGGAAGGAATTTTGGGGTTTGATTTTGAAGGAATGGGTTGTTAATGGGAGTGAATTGTTGTAATTAAGGAGTCTTAATTAAAGTTTGGCTTTGCTTAATTAATTATTTTTATCTAATTAATGGAAAGCCTTTAAACCCTGTTCTCATGTTGGTACAAACTACCATAACTTTTTCTTTTTTTATTTTTCTCCATAAAAGCCATTTTATTTAATATTAATTACTTTTACATTTACATTATTATATCTTAATCACGTAATTAGGTAAAGTAGATCAAAAACTGAAATGACGCAATCATGCAAATCAGACTCCAAAGTTAGTGGAGCAATATTGAGCTAGAAAGCTTTAGTAAATATCTGCGCTGTCAACGAGATTTAATTTAATTGACAAAATTAAAATTTTAAAATTATAAGATCATGAATTTAAAATCTTTTGCACGTTCAACGTTTAGTAATATATATTTTATATTAATAATTACTATATTTTTAATTACTAATTAAAATTTATAATGTAAATATTATAATCGGTTCTAAAAAAAATGTGTATGAAATGTATATCATTTATATATTTAAAAAGTATTGTATATGTACACTTAAAAGATATACGTATTTACTTTAAAAAATATAAATACAATATTATATTTAAAAATAAAATTAATATCCAAACTGTCCTGCATCGGATTGAAACAAAAGGCAAGTTTGTAAACTTTATTCAAACATACTAAATTCCCGGAAAGTTGAATTGTACAGTAATTTTATTGATTTTTTTAATAAAAATTATACATATATATTTTAAATAAAATATAAAATACAATATTATATTTAAAAATAAAATTGATATCCAAACTGTCCTGCATCCGATTGAAACAAAAGGCAAGTTTGTAATCTTTATTTTTTTTATTTTTTTTGAATTAGAAGCGATGAATAGGGTTTGAACCCACCTCTAGGATCAAGGAGCCTCAGCTTTACCAACTAAGCTAGGCATCCTAAGCGTTATTCAAACATACTAAATTCCTGGAAAGTTGAATTGTGCAGTAATTTTATTGATTTTTTTTATAATAAGCGATAAACTATTAATTTGAAAATACAACAATATTTCTATAATACGAACATCCTATAAACTAAACAATACCCTACATATGTAGTACTTGAATCCAGACCTGTTGGTTGTGGGACCTCAATCTCACCACTGGGGCAATAGATCATTGGTGTAATTTTATTGATATATATTGCTGCAGTCAAATGCTAAGTAATAATTCAACTTTAGAAAAAAATGCTAAATAATAATTTAAAATTTGTTATTAATAACATATATACTAACAAACAAAGCACATAGGATGCGTGTGTGTTATTAATTATTTTGTCCCCAGGTTATTCCGTTGTTAATTATCAATTTATTAGACTTATGAGAACCATATCCATAGAAAAACAAAAATTTATATATCTTAATAAATGGCCAAATGCCCATGTCACCGTAATTAAGTTTCAAAAGTTGAAACATTTTGGAAATTTACCCCAACTTTCCAACACATCTATAAAAAACAAAAATATTGCATCCACAAAACTTTATTTATTTACCCTCAACTTATTATTAATTTTAATCTTGTTAGAAAAATATTAATGATAAATTCAAGAATAAATTTATGTTTATCATATTAAATCGTGACAAGTTATTGACTATCATGTGCGACGCATATATAACAAGTTCGTGATATGTGAATGATGGTTGAGTATCCAATCATCAACGTACCGTGTCTAATTAACCAAATAGTTGTGTCATTTGGTTGAAATGATGTGTTCAATAGGTGAAATGATGCATCAATTATGTGAAATGGTATGTCCTTTGGGTGAAATGACGCGTCTGTGATGCTAAAAAGTCATAACCTTTCAAAAATATCTTTTTTCTGATTGGTCACGTCCATTCAATGATACTTTTTCAACTTCTATAAATATATCCACCTATTCACTTCATTTGCATTGATTCAATCAATTCGTCCAACTTGAAAAGCATTTTTAAAGCATTTCAAAGGTTTAGCAATAAAAGCATTTTGATTTTTATTAAGAGAGTTTCAAAATATCATTTGGTTTGTTGTTTCTCAAAGTTTGTAGTGTTATTACTTTAAAATTGTAAATCATTGTATCTTGGAAGACAAATTATCGTTTACGTTGGCACCAAAGTGGGGCTATAATTATCGAAAGATAAATAGTCTAACTCCTGCATCGACTTCATAATACACATATCCCTCAATTCCTCCCAAAAATTCTAAAATCCAATACCAGTCAAGTAGGCAATTTAATAAAGGGTAAATTACATTGACACCCCCTGAGGTTAGGTCCAATTACACAAACACCTCCTGTCTTTTGTGAAATTACAACTATACCCCCTAAGGGGTATAGTGTAATATTTTTCAGGGGGTATTAGTGTAAGTTTTGTCTTTGAATAGGGGGTGTAGTTGTAACACAATTATAATCTTAAGGGGTACAGTTGTAATTTTAATAAAAACCCGTATTTATGTATTTGAGTTTAACATTAAGGAGTGTCACTATAATTTATCCTTTAATAAACTGAGTATCTAATCTTCATATTTTATTTGTTTGTTGTCATAATCTCAGCCCATAATCGACAGAAAAACAAACAAAATGTTGGAGAATTAAAGAATCAATGAGAGACGGCGAATGTGATGCTTTGTGGAACAATCCACACCAGAGATATCAAAGCACCTTTTTCCTTTATTACGCTTGATTGCTCTTTTGAGCAAGTACGAACAACACGGCAGCTTTAATCTTTGGATTAATTACCATCGCATCCAATGAGATTTGGTATAATTATATATAAATTTTATATAGTTTAAAAATTTATATTAATGCCCTTGAAATTTATTTCTATCTAATAAATATGTCTCTTTATTAGTCAAAATTCACTGATTTGTTGGTATTAACAAAAAATCTGAATGAAAAAAAATCGTTATTTATACTCGATTGACTTATTACTGACTTATTGCAGGTCAAAACAAATCTTTTTCTTACTAAACTACCGTTATAACGGTGAAGATATACCTCACTCCTCACGTTCATTAACGTCGGAAGACGTATAATAAAAAGATTTGTTTGACATACAATAATTTAGTAATAAGTCAATCGATAATAAATATTGATTTTTATTTAGTTTTTTTTTTACTAATATCAATAAATTCGTTGAATTTTAATAACAGATGGGTCTATTTGTTAGACAGAAGCAAATCTTATGAGTACTAAATATAAATTTTCAAACTAGAGGGGGTCTATGCGTAATCACACCAAACCGCGGGGAAGGGATTAATTGTCCCTTAATCTCTTAATAACGAGCTAGTGCGTCACGTGATACTTACGCACATATAATCAGATATATACGACATAAATTTTAAAAATAATATATATATATAATTAAAAACGGATCAAGTGATTACCATGAGTGAAAGTAGATGATAAATATGATTATATATTGAATATTGAAAAATGACGTTGACCATTTAAAATAAATAAGTAATTATATTAGTTAAAATATTTCAAAAATATAATTGATATTTTAAAATTTGGTATTGTCGTGTCATAAATTACTTTGTGAGTAAGGAGTGCCTTTTTTATTTATATTTGTATAAATAATCAATAAATTAAATTAAATAAATTATGACTTATTATTAATATAAGGGTTAATTACATTTTGCACCCCTGAACTATATTTATAGTCGCATTTAGGCCCCTAAAGTATGAAAGGTAACAAAAAGCCCCCTCATAAAATAATTTGACATTAAAAGGACAAAAATGCCCTTCTTACTTATCTCCTGTACATTTCATTTTATTTTCTAAAGGTATGTTTTATTGCTTCACCAAAACTACTTTTAGTGATTTAAAATTTATAGCTCTTTTATTAATTATGTCATACAAAACATATTTACAAGCTACAACATATGTATATATAATTTCACAAAGTAAATTTATTTATGTTAAAAGTACATGTAAATATGTGTAAATACATAATGCATATAATTTTATAAAAAAAAGTATGTTATATAACCTATAAATTTTTGTTCAGGTATATATATGTACGCATAACTAAATTATATCATATTATTATTCAAAAGATTATAAAATATTATAGATTAATTATATTATAGATTGCATATTTTATAGTGTATTATGTTCGATGTAATATTTTCAACTTGTATCAATTATTTTTTTTTTTTAAAAAAAAGTTCAACATATATATAACAACACAAGCAAAAGGTATGTAAATTTTGAAACAATTATACAAAAAATATAAGGATGGTAAATTTATAGAGTTTATACAGATTCTATATTATTATAAAAATAATCAATTTTAGACAGTATTTATGTTAAATATAATTTTTATAATAATTCAAATTATGTTTTAAGGGAATGATTGAAATAAACATATTCTAGGGGTGTAAACAAAAAAGATATTTTTGTGATAAAAAAATTAATTCATATCATGAGGGGATATTTTGTTATATTTCATAATTTAGAGAATAAATACACTTTATGCATAATTCAAGAGTATCAGTGTATTTAACCCTTAATATAATTAAAGTGCCCATGAAGACGTAGTCCAATCAATAAAGGCGCATTCGTCATTTTCCATTTTTTAATTGACTTTAATTAATTTAAGTGTTGTTGTTATAAAAAGGCAAAGGGTAAACCGTCGCTATTTGTGGGCCACGGAGAGAAGGTATTTGTTGGGAGGTGCGATGGATATTCCCCACATTTATGGGTTTTTTTTTTCTAAAAAAATAAATGGATAATGTTAAATCAATCGACATACTTTTATTACAATATTTAGTTTGTAAAACATCAAAAAAAAAATTATTTTTTGTCGAGGAGGCCTAACTTAGTTGGTGAAACTAAGACCCCATGATCCTGGAGGTCATGGGTTTGAACTACTGCGTGGGTTGATGTTATTTCTACTGTATAGTAGGTATGATTTGCTATTGAAATAACTTAGTGTTAGTTTATGTGATATTATTGATTTGTAATTGTCTTTGTTCGATCTTGATAGCCGACAGGAATTGAACGTAATCACTTTACTTTCGATTAATAGAATTCATCGCTTCCAATTCAAAAAAAAAAAAAAAAAACAAGATATCAATATTTTTAAATTATTCAATAATTTCCAAATAAACAAACAAACAATGTACTATTATTAAAAGTAAATAAACTAATTATATTTGTAGGACTCGAACGCACAACTTCGTAATTGTGAGAACTCAACCTATCAATTGTGTGAGCATTAAGGATAATAATTGTAGTAATTGATTCTCATGCATCATCCATTAATATCTAGTTGAGTTGATATCATCTCTATTCAATATGTATTGGATTCAAATCCAAGTTTCCCCACTCTCTATTAACTTTTGTATAATTACATATAGACATCCTGTGATTTAGGATATTACATCTGGTTACCCTGATGTTTGTTTTCGTTCAACAAATAGATTCTTCATCCATTAGTCAAAACTTCATTTGCTTAAATCAGCAAAAAATATGATGAAAATTCATATTTATTTCAAAATGACTTATTACTGACTTATTACAGGTGATTTAAATCTTTGTGCCAAACTGTCCTTATACATCTTCACATGCTAATGCATGTGAAAAAGTATATTTTCAATCTTATAAGGATAGTTTAGTCAGAAAAGATTTGTTTGACCTACAATCAGTCTGTAAGTCTATTGGGGTAAAATATGAATCTTCATTCAATTTTTGTGGTCGTTTCAGCAAATACTTTGGAATTTCCTAACAAATGGATCTATTTGTTAGATCAAAACAAACGTTAAGTATACTAAATATAACTTCCAAAATCATAGAAAATCTATATATAATTACACCAAATTTCAGAGGAGGATGATGTAATTATCCCATGTTCAACTCTATGATAAATGGGTTTGGTTTAGAAATAATCGAACTTAAAAATATTTGAATTTTCTACTTATTTCGACATTTCTAAACTATTTAGGATCTTTAGTAATTTTAAAGGTACAAATATTGAACCCCAAAGCTTTATTGATTTTTTCTTATAGAAACGATAATTAAATAATTATATCAATATCTTGATATATTGAGCAAAACGTTATCGAATCGATCAACACATTAATATTAAAAAATTAAATAAATTATAATAAATTTACATAAAGTTGACAAACACCCACATATTTAATGATAATTTATTTGACATTTAAAATTGGTGAGACACAAAAAATTAAATCCGTCCGTTGGTATAATGATGATAAATAATTAGATCTGTGATGACGGAACATGTGCAAATGTTGTGCATGACTTTTGCAATTTATAGAATCGGTAATTATATAATTATATCAATATTAAATAAATTGGATAATTAATTAATATATCAATTCGTTTAATACATCTAAATTAAAAAATCATGAAATTAAACTACGATAAATTCACATTAATTAAATAAATATACATACCTCCGGTGAGACCCATACTTATAATTGCTTCAAACTTGTTTTTGAAACCTTAGCCTTGACACAGGCTAAGACAACATTGACCATGACTTTTGCAATTGGATTACCACTTTTTAGTAAAAATAGTGTTCCATAATTTTTTTAAAAATTTATACTCTATTTTATATATTTTAAAAAAAATATTACCGATATCTATTTGATCAGATCTATAATGCACGGACACTTCGAAAAATTACTCGATGCAGTGCGGATACGGCTCGGAGACACCTCGAACACGTGTCGAACACACTTCGGACACGACATAGGCGTGTCCGAAAATATAAAATAAAAAAAGAAAAAAAAGCGTGTCCGACATGTTCTGGAGGAGTGTCTGACACGTTTTGGAAACGCTTAATTTTTTTTTTTTTTATAATTTTTAAAAGTTTTGGATTATTATTTTTTTTTAAAAAAAAGAATTTTGGGTTAAATAAAAAAGAAAAAAAATTAATTTACTTCTTTCAAACTAAAAGTTTTGGGATGAAATTACTAAAAAATTGAAAGATGGTCATGATATTTTAACTAATTTGGATGATTAGAAACTTTTCCATTGCGTACTTTTATATAAACTAAGTATGTATATTTTTGAAGTCATGTATTTTGATTAAAAATTTAGATATAAAATATGCTTCTTTTATGTATTATTTTGATATTTTTTATATTGCATAAATTTTATGAAAAAATTTAGAATATATATAATATATTATATATAGTCGTGTCAGTGCCGTATCATATCCTAATTTTATAAAAAAATTTAGAATACATATATAAAAAAATATATTATATATAATCGTGCCATTGCCGTATCATATCCTAATTTTTTAAAATTTTCTGTATCGTCGTGTTCGTATCCAATGCGGAAGTCCTCTTCCTTAATTTCTTGTGTTTGAAGTCTGAAAAGTGGAGTTTCCGACAATATTAATTCATGGTACAAAATGGTCGAGAATCCTAAGAAGATTCACATCATCATATTTTCATGTAGGAAGAAAGCATATTGCATGTGTCATGTTTCTCTCTCTCCAATCTCCACGTACGTGTCGCATGCATGATAACTTCAAAAATAATAATTTAATTTCAATAACTCACAAAAATAAAATAAACACTCACATAAGGTACACATATTAAGATAAACACTTATGTCGGGTGAAGTATATACCCACACGTTTAATGCGACTCGAACACGTAATCTTGAATTTGTTTGTAAAATTTAAATTGTAACTATTAGACTAAATTATTGTTGGTGTATTATATAATATTTTGAAATCTAGCCTGGACCGATTGGTCGGACTATAAAATCATCATCCGATCCATAAAATGATCTGGTCAACCTATAAAATCGGACTAACCTCAAAACCGCTCTACTTTTTGAAAACCGCTCAAATCACCGATTGACCCGGTTCATAAAATTTTCAAAAAATAATACAACTTGAAATTGATATTTCATATGAAAATTGAAAATTTACCAATTAACATTCACATCATAATAATGATTTGAATTATATATGATAAATGAACAAAGTTATTAAACCCATAATCTTATTAAATTAATTAAATCGTAATTAATATAATATGATTTATATATTATTGTAAGAATGGGATACTAGCTATTTATTGATCAATAAAATTTAGTTATAACTTAATTATAATGGTAAATAATTGGGCATTTTTGTTATTTATGCAATTCTTCTAGTTTTATTCTTAACCAACAAACTTTAACATATTGATTTTACTATCAATGGTTGAAATACTTTTAATTTCTATAGTAACTTAGTCTCTTTTATTTATATTGTTGTTATTATGTTAACATATTTTATATATTAATTATTATAACATCACTGCTTTTACCACATTTCATTCAACGATTGACCAATGACTTTTAATTCAATTAATTTTGTTGTTCGATCAACTGTCGGAAATTTAAAATATTGTTATTATAGTCTTCAAAAGACTACTTTATGGCACTTGTGTCTGCAATCTCAAAAAGAAAAGAAATTTCGTGTAGCCATGCATATGCTTATCAATATGTCATTAGAGCCACAAAATCTCGGACAAATATCTGTGATAATTAAAATAACTATCAATAATTATAAACTAAATTAAATGATAACAATGACAAAAATAGTATAAAAATGATAAATATGTAAAAGATATAAATACAAATGGGTATTCAGTATGGGTCCGTTAATCGACCCCAAAAGTCGAAACCAAATCGAACACCAATTTTTTAAGAAAGAACTGAATATTAAATTGAATTTTCGGTACGCATCGAATTTTTATTTTGATTCGGCAAAATTTTTTATCCGGATCAGGTTTGGTCGAACCAAATCAATCATATAGCAAGTGTAATACACTTGCTATATAATTGGTCACTTTTTCTGAACTGTACACCAATTACACGATAAGTATATTGTACTTGCTATATAATTGATTCAAATTTGATCGAACCAAACTAGAATTTCCCTCGATTCGGTT
The DNA here is from genome assembly GCA_034509735.1 of Sesamum alatum. Taxonomy (NCBI): domain Eukaryota; kingdom Viridiplantae; phylum Streptophyta; class Magnoliopsida; order Lamiales; family Pedaliaceae; genus Sesamum; species Sesamum alatum. The sequence continues at coordinate 4,723,608 of JACGWO010000005.1, forward strand.
TGATCGGGTTGCAGAATTTGTGAACACTCATGGATGTGGTTGTAAGCAGTATTAATTTGAGGCTAAAAATCTCATATCTATTTTAAATTTAAATAGATTTATATTTATGTAAAAAAAAATCCTATATTCAATATTAGTGTTTTTTTTTCTTAACAAAAAGCATAATTTATATATATATATATATTTAATATATGTCATAGCCGATTATATTAGGGGAGGTTGTATGCCTAATTGAAACAAAAGATAAATCAGTCCTAACAATTTTTCGGCAAAAATAGGCATAGCTTCAAACATTTGATATGACGTTAAAGATCCTGCTGCAGTCCGCGCCAAAATATCTGCAGCTCTGTTTGCCCTCCCTATAGCAAAAAACTGCCTTAACTGAATGAAATTTAGTTAAGGTCTTCAAGCAGTCCCTGAGTAAAGGGATGAGCCCCCTCGGAACTTGCTCCTTCCTGCGAATAAGAGAAAGTAGGACTTGAGAATCGGTTTCAATAATTAATTTAGTAATATTTTTATTTTTTGCTAATAATAGTCCTTCCCGCAGTGCCCAGAGTTCAGCAGTATTATTAGTATTATGTCCTATATATTTTGAGAATGCTGCAATAAATTCGCCTTCCGAGTTACGTAATATTCCTCCACAACCTGCATTTTCTGGATTACCAAGTGATGATCCGTCAATGTTAAGCTTAAACCATCCTACTGGAGGCGGTATCCATTTGCAAGGAATTGCATGTTTAAATTTAGTCTTATGTTTATACGAATGAAACTTTTCATGAGTCATATAATTAACCTGTCTCCACATGTTATACAGATTTATGAATGCATTCTGAAAAATAACCTTATTTCTATTAGTCCATATAATCCAAAGAGCATTGGCAATTAAAGCTTGTTTAAAAGAATTATGTTGAAGTTTTTGGAGGATTAAGAGAATATTAGTGGTATACAATTCTTGAATTTTTGGTATACACATACGTGATATACCTGAAAAAAATTTACATTTGTTAAAGATATGATCAATGTCTTCAACAAAGGTCTTGCAAAGAGAGCAAATTGCTAAAGGGATTTTAAATCTGTTGAAAAGGAAACTTGAGGTTGGAATGCTTTCATGTGCTAGAAGCCATATGAAAAATTTAACTTTAGGAATAACAGGGATATTTCGAATAATACCCCATTGGGGGGGGGGGGGGGAGGATTTTGAGATATAGATTTTGACTGAAGTAGCCAAGTATAGGCCTAGTGTTAATGACATGTTTGATAAGAATATTTCTACCTGCATAAGATAGTGACTTATTATACCAAGCATTTAAACGACCCTCTACCTTTTCTATATTAGAGTAAAAATCGGATTTAGACAATCGGCCCATTACATAACGCAGTCCTAAGTATTTATCATTATTGGTACCATATTGAATTTGAAAAGCATCAGCTATGTCATATTTCAATCTATTCGGTGTATTAGGAGAAACTAAAAACTTGGACTTTTCCCAACAAACTGATAACCCTGAGACAGTTGAAAAATTATGAAGTAGATTTTGAATATAAGAGATCGATTTATGATTAGCTTTCAGAAAAAAGAGGCGGTTGTCAGCATAACAAAGAATAGGAATTTGTGGACCCTTTATACTGCTCTTCATAGCATTAACTTTGTTCTGCTTAGCATCTTGTAAAATCTGTTGTATTAAGGGCTCAAGGCACAGGATGAAAATGTAGGGGGAAAGTGGGTCTCCCTGCCGAAGACCCCTATTAGGATTCCATGCTTGTGATTCCATACCATTTATACGAACCGAATATGTAACCGTTGATATACACTTGTAGATCCAGTCAATAAAACATACCGGAAACTTGTATTTATGCATGACTTTCTTAATAAAATCCCAACTGATTTTGTCATAAGCCTTTTCCAGGTCAAGTTTTAAGGCCATATAGTATTGTTTTGCTTTTTTCGATTTTATAGAGTGAAGCAACTCATGAGAGATCACAGTATTATCAGATATAAGTCTACTAGAGACAAAAGCATTTTGGTATGGGGATATAAGTTCTTTCATAATGTTTTCCAATCTTGCTACTAATATATTAGAAATAATCTTATAGATAGTGTTACATAAACTAATAGGCCGATAATGTTCATGTAAGGATGGATGTAATCTTTTAGGTATGACTATAATAGTGGTCTCATTAAGGTTATGAGGAAGCAAACCCTTCGTAAAGAAATTTTTGACAATTTGAGTAATTTGTGGGCCTACAATATTCCAATAAGAAATGAAAAAATGTGAGTTTAATCCATCCGGTCCGGGAGATTTATTAGGCCCAATTTTACTCAGGCCATCAAATATTTCTGAATCCAAAACAGGTTTGATGAGTTCGTTTTTCTGTGTAAACAATAAGATAGGTAAAGGGGCATCCAACAAGTCGAAATCAACCCAATTACAACTATTATTGGAATCAGGAGCATTGATATTAGAAAAGAATGTTCTGAATGGGTCTACGATATCTTTAGAATTAGAAATCCAGATGTTATTATCATCTTTGATGCCTTGTATAAGATTTATTCTTTTTCTATAGCTAGCAAAAGAGTGAAAAAATTTGGTGTTTTGGTCGCCCTCTAACATCCAGTGTGATTTAGCTCTTTGCTTCCAGAAAGTGTCTTTATCCAAATATATTTTTTGTAATTTTTTGTGTAGGGCAATTTCTTTATTAATAAAACATTCAGAGGGATTACAGACGATAAGATGTTGAATCTTTTCGATCTCCTTAGTAATTCTACTAATCTCATTATCAAAGTTACCAATCATTTTACGTCTCCACTGTTTAGAGTTTTTAGCTAAGGACATGCAATTGTAATTATATCCCAAATCATGCATGCAAGAATTAAAACATGTCCAAGAATGCATAACAATATCCTGATATCCTGCATGAGTAGTCCAGTAGTTTTCAAAACGGAATTGAGTCATCTTTTGACAATTGTTGGGAGTTAAATCGATAAGAATGGGCAAGTGATCAGAAAAAGCATAAGTAATATGTTTAACAGTAGCGTGAGGAAAAAAATTATGCCATGCTAGATTAGCAAAACCTCTATCTAATCTTTCACAGATGTATGCATTTCCATATCTTTTATTATTCCAAGTAAAAGGATGTCCAGTAAACCCTAGATCAATCATTTCGCATTTTTGCATGCATTGTGAAAAGTCTTTAGCTTTTTTATGAAAGAATCGACCCCTTATTTTCTCATGTGGTGTAAGAATATTATTAAAGTCGCCCACAATAAACCATGGATAGTCTTTAATATCATCATGCAAGGATTTAAGTATATCCCATACCTGGTTTTGCAGATGTGCTTGGGGGTAGTTGTAAAGTGTTGTCATCATAAAAGGTGTTGGCAGATTGCCGAATTCTACCTCCATATGAATTATACGTGGTCCCTGATGTAGTTCTCTGATAGTAAGTTCGTCGGATTACCAGAGTATCCAAATTCCACCTGCCATACCTGCAGCAGGAATGAGCATGGATGCAGTAAAAGGTAAACGGCGTATAACTGCCTGTGCTCTTTCATGTTGGAGCCTGGTGTCCATAACAACAAATACATGAGGTTGATAGCGGTGAATCAGGTCTCTTGCCGCAATCAGAAACTCTGGCCTTGCTGCTCCTCTACAGTTCCAGCTAAGTATCTTCATGGAATGAGTTGTGTGGGGTGAGGTAAGGCTCGAGAATGCATGCATGTGAAGATCCATGGGATTCACATGGTCGTTTGGAAATGGGGAGTTGGTTAGGGATGAGAGCAAATCTCTTTCTAGTGGATGTAGAAGTAGTTTGAACTGAAGTTCCTTCTCTCTTGCAAAATCCTCTCGTTCTTGTTCGACTTCTAGAATCAAGGTGTTTGCAAAAGTTGGCCCGACAAAAAGGTGAGGAATAGTGTGAAAAGGTTGTACCAGAAAATTGTTTGGGCCCAGGGGGATCAGATGATTTCTGATTCTAGCAGTCGGAGGCAGTGGAGCCAGTGGGTTCGGGTGGATATGATCTATGATGTTTGGGAGAGGAAGGTCGTGCATAGGGCTTGGCTGAAAAGATCTTCTTGGCACTGAAGACATAGGTTGTCTGTATGTTGAATGACGCGGGGGTTGATAGTGTTCCATCTGCAGTGGAGAGGTTGGCCCAGTTTGAGGAGAGATGGGTAGCTGATGGGCTCCGTGGAGCATATCTGGGTAATAGGGATCGGGGTACATATGTTCCATAGCTAAAAGTCAGATTTTGTATGTGTAATGTGGTTGTAAGCTGGTCCCTCTTCTGAGTATTTAATGCTGTAAAACTTTCCTCCTAAATTGCTGTAAAAACCGGTGGTAAATACTCAGCCGTGGTAATTCTAAAACAGTCCTCCACTTGGCACAAGTTGTTCGCCATGTGTGCCAGCATTGTCTCCATGTCATGTGGGCACGTGTCTTCATGTATTTGTTGATCTTGAAACCATGTTGAAATTTCAAAACCGGGTGTTGTACTTTCTTTATCCACCTCATTTAGTTGTATGGTTTGGTAACCCTCATTTTGCGTGGCTTGTGTGTCTGGTTTTGCCAGAAGAGTAGTTGGCATACAAGTAGCTATAGGCAGAATCATTACCTCCTTGTTTTTATCCGGTGGACTCCCTGTGACGTCATCTCCATCTTCTTCATCCTCTTCATTCTGTGAGTTTGCATCCAGTAACATGAACTGGTTTTGAAGGGTCACTTTGTCTGACAGAATTGTGTGTGGTTTATGGGTAGTTCCTTTTTTCTGAACCCATTTCATAAGAGTGCTATCTCCTCTTGACTGTTTGGTAGGGGTTGAGGTATATCCAGGCGATTTATTTTTATTAGAATTAGATGATTGGTTGGGTTTCTTTTGCCTGGGATGAATTTGAACTATATCACATTGTGTGTTTGCTTGAAAGCTGGGGGGGGGGGGGGGGGGGAGGTGGGTTGTCGGGTGGGTTGTCAGGGTTGTTTTGATTTGTACTTGGATTAGGATTTGGAGAAGATGGGGGTGATGGGAAAGGACATTCAGGTTTAGTATGACCCACAGTACCACAACGGAAGCAGAACAGGGTATTGAGTTCATATTTAACTGCTTGATAATGTTTTTTGAATACGGATAAATCTGGGCAAAGGTTCTGAAATATCTACCTCCACACACAATGGGGCGAATTTACAGCGTGTATGTTGATGTGTGTGTTAATCCATTTTAAGTGGTCGACCAATAAGACGAGCTATATTGTAAAGGGCGTTAAAATCATAATATTCTATAGGTAAATCGGGGAGTTGAAACCAGATACAGAGGGTTGGTGGAAAAGTAGAATATGGCTTGAAATTTGGTCTCCATGGTTGAACATGCAGATAGTGGTTGAATAAAAACCAAGGCCCTCCGGCCAATGCGGTTAAGTAATCTTCAAGAGAACCAACCTGAATAATGTAGTAACCGTCGCCTAAATCCGAGGCAGTAACCTGCGATGTACAATTCCATAGCCTTCTCAAGTGTTGCGTAATATTCATGATTGGTTTTGTAAGTTGAAGTGTTCTCACAATCAAAGCTTTTTTCCATGGGTCATATAATCTTTCTAATTCAGTCTGCTGGAAATCAATGAACGGCGCAGGGTCATCTCTTCATGGTGACTCAAGTGTCTGGATGGGAATTGTCCTCTCGTTCCACTCCTGTAGCCATGAAGGGAAGTAGACATGGTTTGACTGAGCAGTTAACTTATCTTTGTAGGATGGTGTACCACTCCCTTTTTCCTGTGTAGAAGAGTTGCTGTTAATCCTTTCATTTCTGCCTGAGGAGGAGAACATTTCTGATAGATTTTTACTTGGATTTCCTAACCAAGGTGGTTTAGGTTGGAGGTTTGTTTCAGGAGGTAAGGATGAAGGGGGGTTGAGAGGAAGATTCATTTTAGAGAACCCTCCTTGGATCTTTTTTCCTTTTAATATTAGTGTTTATCTATACAAGATTCCACCTTCACAATTAAGATACTCATCCATCCATATATATATATATATATATATATATCCTTAAACAAATTCAAAATTAGAATTAAATATCCATCCCAAAAAAATTATGTATCTTATCAGCAATTATTTATTTTTTATTTTAATCATATACTTTTCATTCATGCACCAAACTTATATAAATCTCCTACTATATGCAGTAAATTTTTAATTTAATCAGTTAAAATCGTTATTTTTAAATTGAGATATTCCATTATCATATTTGTTAGACATTTTTTTTTCAATTTTTACTAACACTGATAAAGTAAGCTTTTCAATTTTATTCAAATTGATTTTTTTCGGTTCTTTCTCAGTTTTTTTATCGGATTTTATTTTAATCCCTAATGTCACTTAGGATTAAAAACTTAAAGACCACATACCACCACTATATTAATTGTTAAATGGGTAAAATTTTTTATGTTCCCTGAGTTATGATCTAAGGAAAAATGGCCATTGATAATACAAAAAATAAATTAAAAAATATACTAAAGAAAAATTTGAATGTTTCTCGATCAATATATTTTGTCTTTGGAACCATTTGAATTTATTTTTTTGACATTGTAGTATTATGCTTGATATTAATATCTTATTAATTTATTATTTTCTACTCACTCTATCTATTAATATTTTTAAGATAACCATTACTAAATAATTCGTTATATTACAAGTAAAATAAAAAATGCATTGCAACCTCACAAAAAATCAATCTGCATTTTAATTTTTAAAAATTGATAATATAAAATTTAAGCTTTTGAATATAAATTTGGGTTCTTCAATCAAATTTTAATTTCTCGATTAAATGCAAAAATATTTTGAAAAAAAAACAAATATTTAAGTCATATATCTTTATTATATTTGTTTTGTTATTTTCTACTCGCTTTATCTATTAATATTTATAAGACAACCAATTACTTTGTAATTAATTATATTACAAGTAAACTACAAAATGCATTGCAAAATCACAAAATTCAATATGCATTGTAATTTTTGAAAATTTTTAATATAAAATTTAAACTTTTGAATCTAAATTTAAGCTTTTGCTATCAAACTTTACTATCTCGATTAAATGCAACAATATCTTTGATGAAGAACAAATATTTAAGTCCTATTCTTTATTATATTAGAACAAATTTCTACTTCAAATATATTTCTTGATGGACTTGACTATTAATATAATTTATTTAATAATGAATATTTTTGGGCAAATATTTGGCATGAAGATAGTAAAAGATGTCAAAATAAAATATAATAATTTTGATAACTAAATATGGAAATGAAACTATAATGGTTTGAATAAAGACAAAATATATTGATAGAAATTTATGCAAGTTTTTATTTGCTATAATTATTATTTATTTAATATTTATGGGTAAAATGACAATTACATAAAAGGATGATAGAAAAAGTAAATGAAAAATACAAGTGGGTATCAAAGGATATTAATGGTAAAATTCGGTACCAATGAAAATTTTTATAATTACTTAAGTACCAAAATAATATTAATAACATAACTTAGGGTATCAAAATGAGTTTTACCCCGTTTAAAATTGATGGACTATCTTCCAAACGTTCTTAGTTTGATTCCTCCTACTACAAAAATCCAATTATATTATGTTATAAAAGACATTTTGACATATTCGCCCGTATGATTATTTTTTTTTTATTCAGTGAATAATTTTATTTATGTTGATCTATCAAAATAACATAAAATATGTCGTGAGCTTCATAGGTTTGCATGCATTACAGTGAAAAAAGATGTTCATATTTGACAAATATGTGAATTTTTCAATTTTAATTTTTGCTTATAATTATTTTTAGAAAGTAACAAGGTTTCTCAATGTATATACACTATAACAATATTTTGTGTTTAGTCAAATCAATTATTTTAAAAATTACAATTATAATTTTCAAATATTTCTTTACACTGAGTTATTTCAATTTGTTTAGTTCTTCTTCATAGTTATTTTATTTTTTCTTTGTCTTTTACATATATTTCGTAGATAGCATATTTTTCATTAATGTGAAAGGCAACTTAATATAGTAGTGCTGCCTTCTTTGCCTGATGCATTACCTAACAATTTTTCTATTTTTTTATTTTTGCTGCCCAATTTCAAGTCTCTTATGTATTTTTCTATGTGTTTTGGTTAATCTTATTTTGATGTTTTATTTTGCGAATCTACCGTGAAGTGTTGTTCTCTACTTCGTAAAAGTTTTATGATTTTATATGTTTTGTATTTGTTATTACTAATTCCAAAGTATTTACTTGAACTTCTTTTAATTTTATTTTGCACTTATCTTTTAGCCTTCATATTCTATTAATTGTTTTTGTTTGTTTCGTTGATGAATGATTTTTTAGTTAGATATTTACTTTTAGCTACAATAATTCATTCATATTATTTCAATTAAATAGTCATGGTTTCTCTTCGTACTCACTATTGAATATATAATTATCTAATAATGATTCATTAGCATCTACCTTTTTTCGCAGTTGCAATTAGAAAAATCAATTGAAATCTTGCATTTGTTGCCTTCTTTTTCGGTGTGGAATTTGGACCTGAATTTTTTGCTTAAATTAGTTTGTATGTATTTATTTGTACTAAAGTTCTTCAGTTTTTTAAGTTATCCAACAATATTTTGTTCATTAAATTTCACTTTTATTTATTTAAAACTTTTATTGAATGATATGTATATATAGACTAAGAACTCTTGTGATATTTTCTCCACAAATTTTCTTCACCCATGTTAGTATTCAATAATGTTTATAATAACTCCTTTTAATTTTTCCTTCCAAAGTATCTCTTATTTTCTTATCATAAACTACATATATCTACATATACATATATACATTTATATTGTCAATGAATTATTAATTCATAATTTCAAAATTATCTTAATTATGCTCTATACATTTTTATTGATTTTTCTCTTCAACTTGAATTTGATTTCATCAGGAGAGATTTTTTATTTGGTTTACTCTACCTTTATTTAATGACAAGAGATGATTTATTTATTCATCTTCATTTCATTGTTTTATGCTTAGAAGTTTCCAATTTCATTTTACTTTTATTTCTTGCCATTAATTTTACCATTTATTTTCCAATACGCTTTATTATTTTAATATATTTACTTGAAAAAAGCTCAGTACTTCTTAATGTATTATTTTTAGTAGAATTTTTTTAATTATATCATATAATAGATATGATAGTATATATGTTTTATAAAATGTATTTAAATATTAATATTTTTTTACTACAACTATATTAATTGAATATGAAAATATATATATTGTATTTGAAACTTATACAATTTCCTTGATATCTAAAAATATGATAATTCTCTATGATTATTTTCAAAATATTCAATTTATAAATTTAGTGGCGAAATCAATATTGAGTTTGTACCACAACTACTACCTATAGTAAAATAATCATTAAAATATGACACAATTTTATATAATTCAAATTTCTGAAAATATAGAGTTTATAAGTTTCCGTGCATAGCACGGGATTTATGCTAGTCTATCTATATATATATATAGTAAAATGATGGTTGACCAAATTGGTTCAATTTTGATCAAAAACACCTAATTATCAAGAAAAATCTCATTGGTTAGAAAAATTATTTATTTTTAAATATTAGTTATTTATTTTGTATTAATAGTCATGATTTCTCTATTTGACCACTAAATGAATATATATCTTTATCTAATAAAAGTTCATCAACATCTTTCTTTTTCAATTTCAATCAGAAAAATTCAACTAAATATTACATTTATTGCCCTCTTTTTTGGGTGAGGAGATATAGTCGTGAATATTGTGCTTAAATTAATTTTTATGTATTTATTGTATAAAAGTTTTCTAATTTTTCAAGTTTGGTTCATTAAATTTGATGTTTATTTATTGAAAACTCTTATTGAATTATTTGTATAGATTAAATTCTTTTGTGATATTTTCTCCACCAAATTTTCTTCTTCTATTTTAGTATTTAGTGATGTTTATATATAGTTTCATATTAATATTTCGTTCGTGGTATCCATTGTTTTCTCACTATCTACTTATCTTCTAATTTAGAAATTCAGGGTAGAAAATACAACCTAATATAAGGAATTATTCACTAAGATGTAATTCAATTATTTTATAATATCTATGATAATTAATGGATACAAACCCATCTAATAGAAAAAAATTTACTATGTATATTATCGCTATTATATTTTTAAGTTTTTAGCGTTTCAAATTACTTAGTGTATATGTGTATTCTTAGCATATAATTTTAAAATATAAATATCTTTACTTTTTATTAGTATCTACTGTTAAGTAAATTTTTTTATAGAGGAAATGAAGTTGATACTAGCATATTCTTTTTCTTTTTTTCCTTTCAGAAACTTCAGAAAATGGACAATTTTTTACGAATCGTACTTTTTGTAAGAGAAATCCATTTATATCATAGGAAATATAAAAGTATACTTTGCATAATGTATTTAAATATTAATATTTTTTATTTTAGTACGTAAAATTATATTAATTGAATAAGAAAATATGCATAGAACTTGAAACTTATAAACCAAACTTTTTTCAATGTCTAACATATGATAATATGCTATGATTATTTTCAAAAATTTCTATGAATAAACTTATTAAGAATTCAATATTCAGTTATGTATAAATAAATTTGCGTTATTATACACAATAATTAATGGGTCATTAAAATATGCCATACTTTTATGTCTATTGTCTTTGATGGCGTGCCAACAATCATGATTTGTGAAAGTATGTATAGAGATTAAATTTATGAGTAAATTATTTATTTTAGAATTAATTACACTTAGAACCCCTCTTAAAATAAAAAATTACATTTTCCCCCCAAAAAGATTCAAAATTACACTTACACCCCTTCCAAAAATTCTCCGTTTACACCTGACCCCCTTCCGTTAGAGTTTAGATGAAAAAATATTTATGTCAGCCGTAAAAATTACATAAATTTTTAATTTTGCTCCTCATTTAACATTCTCATGTGTATATTTGTACTCATACGGGGATAACTGTAATATATATTTATATATATATATATATATGGAGTGAGGTTAATATTATTACATCTTTTTCCTTATAAGTATAAAATTATTACATGAGAATATTAAATGAGGGATAGAGTTAAAAATTTATGTAATTGTTTTAATTTGTTAACATCAGCATTTTTCATTCAAATCGTAACGAAAGAGGATTAGATGTATGAATTTTTGGAAGGGGTATAAGTGTAATTCTGAAATTTCTTTGAGAGAAAGTGTAATTTTACATTTTCAAAGGGATTCTAAGTGTAATTAACCTTTATTTTTTTTTCTTTGGTTGTTCAAAAGCAAATGAAACTGACAAGAAGATAAAATAAAATTATAAGCAATTAATTATAAGTTCGATATCAAGTGAAAAAGATTACTTTTTCTTAAAAATTCAACATGATAAAAGGAATTATTCATTAAAAAGTAACTCTATTATCTTATAGTATCTATGATAATTAATGGGAATGAACCCAACAACTAGAAATTTTTCATTGTGTGCATTATTGCTATTATATGTTATGTTCATAGCGTTTCGAATTTCTTATTGTATATTTGTATGTTAGTATATAATTTAAAAATATAGATATAGACATCTTTAGTTTTTTATTTATTTAAGATATTGGTAATTTTTTTTATTAAGGAAATAAAAAGTGTTACTAAAATATGTTATTCTTACTTTTGAAAACTTTATTCAAGAATCATTTATTTTTATCGTATTTTTCAGGAGAATTTATATCACAGAACGATAGGATATTTTACTACTAATATTTTTATTTTGCTAAAAATACATTAACTGAATAAGAAATATATATAATATTTGAAACTTATAAAATAATTTTTCTCAATGAGTAAAAGTATGATAATAAGTCATTTTTATTTTCAAAATGTTACATAGATAAACTTAGTAAATAATTCAATATTGAGTTTTGTATAAATAAGTTTGCATTACGTAATATAGAATTCATAAAATACCATAGACTTTATAAAGCTTCCGTGCATAGCACGGGATTCATGCTAATATATATATACATATATATTATCTCATAACTTACGTCTTCATGATTTTGGTTAAATCAACAAAAGTTTGATTAGACTTATATAAATAGATAATTATACTTACACCCCATAATCTATAATCTGTTTATACCAGTTATTTCTGTTTTTTGGATAATTACACATACAGTTATTAAAATATAAACATCATTTACACAAACCACCTCCTACTTTTAAAAAATTACATTTACATCCTCCAAAAACATTAACATCATTATACAACCTATCCATATTTTTTTATTTTTAGGAGTGGTTATGTAATTATACAAAAGGCAGAGTGATTTGTGTAAATCATCCACAGGTCAGGGGTGTAAATAAAATTATCCCCTTTGATAAATTCAAGAAGACTAATTTTATTTAATTACTTTAATTTTCTTGTATTAGTTCTCTTTTCATTTATTCAATAAAATAGCTTGTTAATTACTTTAGTTTTAAATCAAATCATATCCCAATTAAGTAATCTTACCAATTAATTTATAATTCAATCTTTATTTCAGTTATCATAAACTAAAATGAATTTATTTGACTTTGTTTGATCCCTTGAAATCAGTGAAAGCTAGTAGTGGGACCCAAAATTTCATAATTTTAAAGGTTTTTTTTTTTTTTCAAAAAGTACAATGAAATATTTTAGATATAATTTATCAATTCTTGAACACTTGCGAATCATGATTAACATAAAAATATAAATGATTTTCCTTATAATAGACTATTTCATCCCTGTAGACAAGAATCACACTGTCACACATACTGACTGCCACATCGGTGCCCAAATCAAGTTTGATCGAATCAAACCAATTACAGAGCAAGATTAATTACTTTTCTTGAATTATTATACAACAATCAAACGACAAGTATATTGCAGTTGCCATACAATTCATTCAGGTCCGACTGAACCCGATCTGAGCTAGAATTTCCCGGACAATAACACCAGCCATATAATGAACACAGCACAACTAAACTTAATTCAGACAAAAACTGCGCAGGTTTGAGATTAAGCCTGTTCAGACACTCAAATGCCAATGAGTAAAAACTAAGAGAACAACGCAGAATCAGTCATACCTTCATAGCTCTGTTCAAAAGTAGACAATCAAATGTATGTTTTCACAAGATTTTAATCTTCTTTGCCACATCCAAGGCCTTACAATCTGGTCCCAGCACAATATAGGCTTTCTTGGTACCGTCGGGTGTTATCAAAGTATTCACTTTCTTGGCCGTTGTCTTAAGCATATTCTTGAAGGCGTCTTTGATGTTCTTCTTACCGGCACGTTTATCTACGACGAAAACCAGAGTGTTACTTTCTAACATTGCCTTTATCGCAGACTCAGTCGAAAGAGGATATCTGATAACCGGAAGGAGGTCAGGCTTGTCGGTCTCCGCTACACTCTTGTTCAGCCTTCTGGGATTTCTTTCCTTTCTTCCTTGATCTGGGATGGTAATAACGTTGGACGATGATGTCAGAACATCTGTGTTCTTCAATAACTCTGTCCTGGCATCAGCTTCACGGTTTGTGGCCGGAGGATGAACCAAAGCTCTGCACAGAATGCGGGACTCAAAAGGTCGGAAGCTGAGAAGCGCATCCTAAGGTCAATACGAAGAACGTATTAGATAATAATGTAAAGTATCACAAAAAATCGAGGAAAAATGGATGGAACCAATCAAGTAACTACATGCATGAAAATCATCAAGAGGAAATATCATAAGCGTCGGAACTGTTTTTTTCTTTATGCCATTGAGGACGTGCTAACGATACCTATCACGTCACAAATGTAGAAGTTCGGATCCCAAACAAAGCCATTGATTTGAATCATCTCAAAACTGCCTAATTCATTAGCATAATCTTAGCACCAATGTGCGAAAATCCTTTAACAGAAACTAAACGAGTGGTAAACTTGTTGCCTCAGAACTTCGCCTGTAGCTCGATCCATGGTTTCATTTGATCACCGAGTGGTAAACTTGTTGCCTCAGAACTTCGCCTGTAGCTCGATCCATGGTTTCATTTGATCACCGGCATGTTGCTCAAACTATAGTACGAGAATCAGGTAGGAGGGCGGATCAAAGCATGCAGACGCATACTTAAACAGGGTCTACCATTTGGGCATGAACAAGAGGATATATTAAGCAAGAAATCAGCAAAACTCATAAAAGGATTTCAGGAGGAAAAACTGATAGAAGGGATTAAGATAGAATTTGTATATTTTCAGGAAACGATGCAAACGGTAGCAGATATATTATACGAAAGAGTACTCGTTTCGCATAAACACACACACACTGCTAATTTCACATTCTTCTTGCTAGCCATCAACAATCTGCACATGCAAGAAAATTCAAGAGGACTTGTGGCTTTCTTCAATACATTTCACTGCTTCTAAGACACTTTGTTCTACAAGAAAAATTCATTTTCGGCTACTTTCCTAATACATTAAAACTCGTATATTGTTGTCCATCCATTGATGTAATGTGCAAGCGGCATGCACATAATACACATTAATCTCATGTTGGATTTTACTTACTTTTTATTGTATAAAAAGGATCACACACGTGCACAGCCTTAGTATCAAAATTCGACAAAAATCAAGAGATACTTATCGCATGATAGAAAGTAGTCAGAGGTAACCGAAACATTCCTTAGCAATGCACATACAGTTTTGTGATACTAAATTATCAAACCTTTGCACTCATTGCTAATCCACAAGTAGCAACTTATATATACGTGATACGAAAATAAGAAACGGTTCAAGAGAACTATATATAAATACATTAGAACTTCCCTTCACACACTAGCACTATCACTGCAGCCTCTAGAGTGTGGATCATGGCAGTAGCTTATTACTTTGAAATCTGTTTATTATGATTGAAGTTCTTTAATTTAACCGCGTATTTATACGAGGGCCGAGTTTATACATAAACATAGTCTTCATCTCATTACAGCTCAAACTAACACATTCTTACAGAGTCAAAATTGGAACCTCCAAACAGTGTCTGTTTTTGTAGGAGCTGATGGAAAGCGTAAAAACTAAGAATAATGTAACCTGTTCTTTTCTTTAACATATCTTGATCAGATTATTGTGGATTCAACATGTATCAATGTTTCACACATCTCAAACAGGGAAATAAATTTAAACGCAAGAACAAAAGAGCTACTGAGAAACTAGAAGCAGGGCTTATTCAAGAAACTAACCATTTCTATGGATCTTGACAAAAAGAATACTCAAAGAAGATTACCTTGTCCTTGGGATAAAGGGCGGATGTTAAAGGTAAGAGCTTTCTGGAAGAAAACCCAGAGGGAAATGATGCTGTGTGGCGGCGTAAACAAATTCCAGAATTGATGTCTACTGCAGAAGTGATCATTTGAAGACAGAATTGATAGAAAAAATTTGTGGGGTCAGAGAAAGGAATGAAGAATGGAATGAAAAGGGTTTAATTGCGGGTTTTTGAGGAAGAAAGATCAAGAAACCTTTGAATTCCGGCAACCTTGTTTAGTTTCTTGTTAGATGTCAACTCATCAAGCCCACAATAACCAGAGGCTTCATAAATAATAGACTGGTCCAGTCCATGTAATTACATATGGGCCTGTCTTAATATATGATCTTGTCCTAGACGACAAACATTTCAGGAACTTCTCCCGCCACATACTGCTTTCTGTTGGTTGTTAGTCCACCTCTCTCCCAAAACCCACCCAGAACATTCACTCACTGCCTTTCCTGCTTCACCTTTCATCAGCAAGAACAACAGTTTACCTTTTTTCCCCACTGATTTTGCTATTGCCACTACTTTGTCTTACAACCTTCCTAAGAATCTTAATGGCGAAAATGATATCTCCACCGATTCTCACTTCCTCCACATCTCTTGTTTTCCCATCCACACACTTTCGCAACTCCCTACATTTTCCCCCATATCTTGGAGTTTCCACCAAGCCCATCAGTAGCCGTCGCTTTGTAGCAGAGCCCGGTAGGAGATCGCTTGTGGCCAAGGCTACTTCTACGGCCACCACCGCCGTCGTGCCCGACCACATCGCGGATGTGCTCGGGGAAGTTTGCATTTTCACCGCCGCCGGCCAGCCCGTCAAATTCGAGGATCTCTGGGATCAAGAAGAGGTATTACAAGTGAATACCAAATGTTGAGCATTTTCCAAGATTAAGTCAGTTGCTAAGTTCCAGTTTTTTCAAGTTCAGCTCAGTGAAATGTTCTTAAATAGGTTGATCCAACATTTATTGAAATTCAAACTGCACTAAGATCACATTGAGGCCCTGTTCAAATGAAATCTATTTACAGAAATCTATTAAGTTATACCATCTGTGCCATGAGAATGATTGATGTCTGAATCACTTCATGATTTTCTGAGTTGATGTTTTGTATTTCTGAGTTCTGTTCTACATGTCCAGGATGAATCTTGAATCTTTGTTACTTGTAATGTTTTACATTTTTATGCCTAGTCCTTACAAAGAATCACCAGAGAACCACGATGTCAGTGTTACGACAGGTGACCAGTATTTTGTAACTATTCTTTCACTCAGAAGGATCTAACTCCGAAACCTCAACACTAAGGTCTGTAAAGTTTAATTTCTGTTCTTTGAAATTTTTCATTGAAGCTTTTCTTTCCAGGGAATGGCTGTTGTTGCTCTTTTGAGACATTTTGGATGCCCTTGTTGGTAAATTACGAACTCCTCCAATGATATTTTATCCGACAATACAATCTGAGTTTGTACACATGCCCTTTTAAGGATGTTTTTTCCTTGCTGTGTTTTAGTTGGGAGCTTGCCGCAACACTCAAAGAATCAAAGGAGAAATTTGACTCAGCTGGTGTAAAGCTAATTGCTGTTGGTGTTGGTACTCCTGACAAAGCTCAACTTCTTGCTGAAAGAGTAATTACCTTATCTTTATGTTTCTCTTTTCGAGGAATCTAACTAGGTACAGGATGATTCTCATTCGAACCAGGTTTGGTCGAACCAAACCAATCACAAAGCAAGTGTGATATTATTTTGTTAAAGGGGATAACCGGTTGGAAATTCTTTTTCTTTGTGTTACTCATTAATCAACGTAATGTTCACTTTTTATGGTTGTCTCTAAATCTTTGTTACCGATGATTTTGTGCCACCAGTTGCCATTTCCGTTGGATTCCCTCTATGCTGACCCTGATCGTAAGGTAACTTCCGCCTGCAGGTTGATATTATTGCATTTACCATTGACCTAAACTAATGTCCGACACCCTTATGGAATTTCAGGCATACGATGTTTTAGGCTTATATTACGGTCTTGGTCGGACATTTTTCAACCCAGCAAGTGTATGTTCTCAACCTTTAACATAATTTGCAAGTTCTTATTACAAATTTGAAGTATTTGGTATCGTCTTTTGTCAACTTTACATTTCTCCGTATCCAGACGAAAGTATTTTCAAGAGGGGATGCATTGAAAAAGGCTACGAAGAACTACACCATTAGAGCCACCCCAGATGACAGAAGCAGCGTCTTGCAACAGGTTTATTTATCTTCCTCGATCTTGTTAGCTTCATCCCATGATGTCGTGTATTTAGTTCATCGAATAATATAACCCGATTATTAGGGAGGGACGTTTGTATTTAAAGGAAAGCAATTATTATACGCAAGAAAGGATGAAGGGACCGGTGACCACGCTCCTTTGGATGATATCTTCGATATCTGCTGCAAAGTTCCTACTGCATGAAGCGTTAGGTTCGTCTCATGTTGATCGAGTACGATTTTTGCACCACTGACTGAAAGAAGGTTCGATTATGAAAGTATTGGTGCTTATTTCGACAGCATTCTGTGTCTTTTTTATTGCAGAACTTCTGGTAATCTTACATATAGATAACTGCAATAATATGAGTTGTGGTGGAATGTTTTTAATTGTTTGTACATGTAAATATCAAGATGATGCAGATACAGAGGGATAAATACTTATATTATATAAAGCCTATAGATAAGAGTACTTAGAAATTGTAATGTAAATTCGTATAAATGGTAAAAATAATTTCACACTACGTTTACTATTTTTGGTCATTATGTTTGGTCACTTGTTCATTAGTTCTTTCATCATACATGTTATGACTAATATATAAAAAAATTCGTTTTTACTCACAAGGAGCGATTATGTACATTACGACACCAATTTTTTGTTATGCCAATATTACCCTTAAGTTGGTTTCTTTTTTTTTTTCTCTTTTTTTAAATATGATGTGTAGGTTTATATATGTACCTTTTTCTTATTTATAATATATTTTAAAATATAAATATTATTTATTATATGCACACAAAGACGTGGCACATCGATTAATGTATATAATCCAATTTACTGGTTTTGGAGGAATAATTTGTTAAACGGAGTGAATTATTGTAATTAAAGAGTCTTAAACCGTCATTATTAGTAGTCTAGGTATTTATTCGGAGGTGCGACGAATATATTTTATGGTTTTATTGGTGCCCCTATTACTAGTGTGAGGGTGAAATTTGTTTTAGTTCCCAACATCTGATTTCAACTTCAAAATAATCCTTATTCAGTTAATTCAATTTAAATTAGTTCATCACATGGATTGTTACCCTTATAAAACTTTCATTTTTTATTTATTTTTACAAAAAAACCATTTTAGTTCTTTACTTTTCATTTTCATATTGTAATTTGATCCTTCACACATATATTTTAAAAATAGTTCAAAGTATTTATAATTGAATAATTATTTAAATAATAACTTGATCAACGACATACATAATTTTTTGTGAATCCCCCCCCCCCCCCCCGCGTGTTGTAGTTTCATTCAGCTCGATGTTGTACTTTAAAGAGATCCGTAGGTGGGGACGAAATTTTAGAAGAGATTCTCAAAAAATCTCAAATTTCTTGCACTTTTCATTTTTTTTTAAAAAAAAACACTAGATTAAATAAGTTGGAGAAAAAAATTAGGAATAATTATATTTACATCTCCTAACTTATGGTCTATTTACACAAACTATCCCTATCTTTTAAATAATTACACATACACCCACTAGAATGTAAGTATTATTTACACAAACCACCCCTATTTTTTTAAAAAATTACACTTACATCCCTCAAAAGTATCGACATTATTACACAAACTACCCCTATTTTTTTATTATCAAGGATAATTTCTGTAATTATGCAAAAGACATGAATAATTTGTGTAAATAAACTATAAATAATGTAAATGTAATTATCCCAAAAAATTAAATGCAAAAAAAAAAAATTGAGCAAAAAAGCTTTTGATATTATATATATACTAGGAAAGAGCACAGCGACTTCAAATGCCCAAGGGCCCAAGGGTTATGTATTAAAACTGATGCAATACATAGTATTTGTTCGACTTACAAAAAAACTATATAAATTTATAGAATGTAGATATTAGATATTGGCTTAGTATTACACAAGTTGAACTCCGATACACGAAAGACACGAACAACAACCACTAACATTTGAAGCACCAAATTTAAAAAATAAATAAATAAAAAATGAGGACAATGCTCACTTCTGTGTTGTTCACTTGATAGAAAAACTGATGCTCACTTTTCTTGTTCATTGAAAGAATGCACTGGATGTTAACTTCTCTGCTATTCACTTCATAGAAAGGCTGATTATCTGCAATTCACTTGATAGGAAAGCACAATCAGCTCAAAAGCAGAAAATCATAACCTGAAGAACCCAAGCATGTCCGGCCTTTTGGTCACAGAAAACCAGTTTTTCTCGGCAGCTCCATCGAGTTAACGGTGTGATACTGATTGGCGGAGCTGCAATACATTTACAAACAACTTTATACGACAGTCACCGGTAGCAAGTGCTGGGTCGAGGAGGACACAACGCTCACAAATATCATTAGGAAGTTTCTCATATATAAGCTGGTTAGGTTGGAGAAGGAAAATAAATCTTAGTCATGTCAATTTGCAGCATTCCAACATGAAAACTGCTACATGAGGCTCAAACCAGAAGAATATAAATGCAACCTGCTTCCCATTGTCACCAGCATGGTGGATTTGCAACAAGCTCGGAGTGCAATTTCCATGCTTTCGCCACTGTAAAAAGGAAGGCACCAAAAGATCTTCAGTATGAATACATCCTCAATGTCACATCTAATGAATTAGGGGCCAAGGGGAATTATAATGCAAATTGTTGACATAGTCTATACACATTGAATTATGTTCATAGCAGTGTCAGAAGCAAACGGCCCAAATTCAACCTCTTCTTCTCACCAATGAATCATTCAGTGAACTCATATTTTCAACGAAACACCAGACTTATTTCTTACCTTCGAACAACAGAGACCCCACACAATTTCTTACAAAAGTCTACACCAGTATACACTGACCCTGCATCAGAACCCCGCAAAGTTCCAAATATAAATAGGTCAGTAACTTCTATGTCCAGCAGGTGCTTGATCGTGAAAATAAGAGAAGGCTTGGTGTTATGTAGACTTGATGAAGTAATTGCATGGATGAAATGAATCTTGAGGGTATACTCCCTTAAGATTACATATAATTTCCATTTTACCAGTTGGTGTGACAACCTTATATATAAATGACGAAGACCATACTCCACATCTGACAATCATATATCAAAACTACTGTGTTTGGGCATAATAGTTATTTGGTTGCAATTTTCAGTGGCTAAGACAGAGGCCCCTTATGATATCAGCTGTATCCATCATTCATACATCAAATGCAAAATCCAAATGTTTCAGGAGCTTGTTGTCCACTTGATTACCGAATTATCAAACCTCAATACCAGAAAAGTACATAGACCATCACTAAATTAAAAGCTCTAAGAGTATCAACCATAAAATTATAATGCTGTTAAAGACCACATAAACAAACCTAAATTACAAGAAATATCAGCAACTCCATGAACCTTCAAATTCAACAAAGCCATGAAACAATGTTAATATTATCTTCCGTACTTATTGACGAAAAAGCATACAAAAGCATTGCCAAGAATATATCGCAAAATTGTAGAATATATCCTCTTCCAGAAGACATCATATAGCAACCAATTTTTATCCCCTAAGAACTAACATGGATAGAGACCTTGCAAAGGTATGTAATAAAGAATGCAAGAAAATAACTTGATTGTTACATACCTTCAGAGCACCAAAAACACGATTTCCTGTTGTTGTTTTAAGAAGACCAACATCAAGTAAAGCTCGGAATGGCCTTCGGCTATCAGCTGGTTCAACTGAGTAATCCTCTCCAGTGGCCTAACAACATGGAGGGGACCAGTAAATTCATGCCGAGATTACCATCAACAGCTAAAATGATAAATACAGTAATGGCATCTATTATACCTCCAGATTTCCTTGATACTCATCATCCATCTCAAGTGTTTTCAAGACACGGCGAGCCAGAAGAAGCCCAGTACAGTAAGCTGGTCAAGGAAATATTATTAATACCCGCCCTTGCAGAACACCTGATATGAGACCCTCATAGTAACTTGTGCATCGGCACAAAGTGAAGAAAGTAGCTTCTGATTTCTTTTTTTTTTTTTTTTTGGCGGGGGGTGGGGGGTTGCAGGGGGCTTCGAATAGTTACCTGCAGCATAATTTGTTAGACCAACTTCAAGTCCATAACGAGGCAACTCATGGGCATATGCTGCAGCTAAAACCATATCTCCAGCAATAGTTGCAGATACAACTTGTGCAACAATATCCTTGTTGGTCTATAACAACATTAAGGTTCGCACCTCAAACAGTTAACAATCATCAAATATCATACTACAACGTAATAATAGCAATTGGTCTTCTTCAAATAGTTAGCATGCTTCCATCTATAGTATGATCCAAACAGATCAAACTTATTGTTCCATATCAGCAAATAAACAGTAGGTATAGAACAGCAATTAATGACCATAGTTTTGTATAATACTTTGCTTGGCATAAATAAAGCAGCAGCAGCCGAGAAAAGCAATAAAAGTAGCCCTTTAGGCATTAACAAGTGTTAAGGATACAAAACGCACGACATATCGATATTTAGGAGTGTTGTACTTGTTCTTGTCCTGGTTAATTAGGCGAATCCTAGCCCTATAATCAGTCTTCCCAGCTGGATAGTGATAGAAAAACAAGCATCAAAAGTGAACACAGTGAATTACCACAAAATCATCACATCAACAGACAAAATAATTGTGGAGTTCATGAAATGGACATAAAATGGATGACAATACCTCTCCTTCTCTTGAACTTGACCTGAAACCTCTTGAAGTATGCCTTTGTTGTGCTTTGACAAAGGCCTGAAAAGAACAGAATCCCCATAATTAGTAAATACAAACATCAATTTATAAGTAATATGCATAGAAAACTAAAACGGCTTATGATAAAGTATTGAAACCTATAAGCGGCACATAACACAAACACAGGAATGCATGGGGCTACTTTAATCAATACACCATACAAGGATATGAAACACAAACTGCAATCCAACAAAGAATTAATACTCAAAAGATAACACCAAAGGTGTTTATTTGGAGACAATTAAAAACGAAGTTAAAGAAGAAACCACTATGCAAGAATCAAAGTGAGCTTACAATATTGAAACAATATAATTTTGCACCCATTATTACTCATAATAAATTAATGATAATACCCACAGTTATGATTTCCTCCAAATGGAAATCAAACAAAGCCAAGCAAACATCAAATCCAATGAGTTTTCCACTGAATTATGGCAAAGCAAAAGATTATAAGGAAAAACAACCAAATTAGACTTCCTATGAGTACGAGCTAAATCACTTCCCAAGAAGAAATAACTTCAGTGAATAAATTCCTTTCAACTAGAAAAGCACAAAACAATTTTCCAAAAGATCTCCTTTAGTATTTCTATTTCTTGTTTTTAAATTTCAATGTCCAAAGCAATGTACTACTTTCAGAAAAATAAAAATTGACTACTTCCAGCTCTCATTGCTAATAGCAGCAAACCCATGACAGATCATTGTTGTTCTTGACGCACTTCAAAGTATTGACAACCACAATTAAAACTCAATGAGAAACCCCCAAAAAAAGAAACAAAAGCATAAACAAATACTAATCTAAATAAAAATTCCACTAGCTTACTACATTTTCAACGCGAGCAAAGTTAACCAACAGTATCAATAGCAATGCTCCAAAGCCAAACACGCAAGAACTTTACGCATAATGATACAACTTAAAATGAAAAAGGACCACATTTTCATAAAAGTGGACAAAAATTATTGAACTGTTAGCAGGGCACTCACCATTGTTGCAGAGAGAGTGAAGCTGCGTCCAACCCAAGAGAGAGAAAATGACATTCAGACAGAAGAACACAGAGAAATAAACCCTAGAAGATGAATTGGCGATGCGTCAAATTACGAAAACACCCTTCGGGATGTATGGTTTGGGCTGAAAACGGAAGGCCCTACACGGAATGGTTATCACTAGTGGGCCGAGCCCATGGGCCAGATTTTTTCTTAATTTTTAATTATTTCATTTAATATTTTTTTTATCATATGTTGTAAACTAGCATCAACCCGTGCTATACACGAAAAATATTAAATTCTATAATATTTTCATAAATTCTAAATTTTATAATTGTTTGTTATATTTTATAATCGTCTCATTATATAAGAACAAAATTATTTATATAAATTCATTATTAAATTCTTTATAAGTTTATTTACAGAATATTTTGATAATAGCAATAGATATTATAATATTTTTACACATTGATAGACAAATATTTTTTAAGATTCAAATACCACACACACATATATATATATAATTTCTTATTCTATTAATATACTTTTAGTAAAATAAAAATATTAGTATTAAATACATTATTTTAAATTATTATCATGTTACACTGTGAAATAAATTCCCCCTAAAAGAATATGATTCGAATTAAATGATCTGTATAAAATTCTCGAAACAATAATAAGAAAACATTAGTAACACTGGAAAAAAAAGTTACAATATCTTACACTAATAAAAAAGCAAAGATATATATATATATATATTTATATCTCTAAATTATATGCTAACAATAAAAATATACAATAAAAAATTTGGAAGGAACAAACATAACAGATACAATTAAAAGTTTCTAGTAGTTTGGTTCATGCTCATTTATCATAGATACTGTCAAATCATTGAATTACTTATTAATGAATAATTCATTTTATCATGATGAATTCCAACTTCAACTCATTATTTTTCACTTGATATCGAACTTGTTAATTGCCTGTGATTTTATTTATTTTTTTTTCGGTTTCAGTTTCTTTTGAAAGACCAAATAATAAAAATTAAATAATTTACTCATAAAATTTATTTTCTATACATACTCTCACAAATCTTAATTTTTGGCATGCCATTAAACATAAAAGTATGTCATATTCTAATGACCTCTTACTATGTATAATAGTTCAAACTTATTTATACAAAACTCAATATTGAATTTTTACTAAGTTTATTTACTGAACATTTTGAAAAGGGTAAATTACACTTTGACATCTGAATTATGCTCGTTTTTATACTTTTTCATTTAAATTTTTTTTCATCTCAACTTTGAAAAAATTTGCATTTTGAAATATATGACCATTTTCTAGTCGATTTTTCTATCGAAAAATATCACATGCAGTGCACATGTGATATTTAAGGGCAATGTAGTGTTGTTTTTTCAGCATGTCCACTGCATGTAATGTTTTTCCGGTGGAAAATTTGACCAAAAAATCACTATATATGAAAAAGTGCAAATTTCGCAAAGTTGAGAAGGTAAGTTGACAAAAAAAAAAAAAAAAAAAAAAGATGACAAAGAATAAAAACGGACATAGTTTGAATTACAAAATGCAATTTACCTTTTTGAAAATAACCATAGCATATTATTGTTCTTTAGATATTGAAGAAAAACTTATTTTATAAGTTTCAAATACTGTATATATTTTAAGTAAAATAAAAAATATTGATATTTAAAAAAATATTATATAAGTTACTATCATATTTTTCCTATGAAATAAACAAATTCCTCTTATACAAAATAATATTCACAGTAAATTTTCTCTTTTGTAATCCAATTTCTTAAAGAAAAAAAAAAGATTATTATCAAATCATTTTTTTAATTTCCTTCATAAAAAATAAATTTAAAAGCATTTAAAACTAATAAAAAGTAAAGATATTTATATGTCTAAATTTTATGCTAAGAATACATATAAACAATAAGAAGTTTAAAAGGCTACAAATGTAAGATATAATAGTAAATAATGTACCTAATAAAGAATTTTTAGTAGTTGGGTTTGTGCCCATTAATTATGATAGATGTTGTAAAATGATTGAATTATTTTTAAATGAATAGTTCATGTGTTAGGTATAATTTCTTACCATGAACTTTTAAATTAGAAAATAAGTAGACAGTGACAATATAAATGTATATATACGTACTTTATGAAAAGAAGATGATTGATACCTAATTAAGAATGAAAAATTAATATGAAACTATACAAAAATATCACTGAATACAAAATAAATGGATGAAGAAATTCGGTGGAGGATATCACAAAAAAAAAATAAAAAAATCTATACATATCATTCAATAAGAGTTTTAAATAAATAAACATCAAATTTAATGAACATGATTTGAAAAATTGAAGAACTTTAATACAACTAAAAATATATAAACTAATTTAAGCAAAATATTCATGACTATATCTCCACTACACCTAAATAAAGAGGGCAATAAATACAAACTTTTTGGTTTACTTATTCTAATTGAAATTGAAACAGAAAGATGTTGATGAACTATTATTAAATAAAACTATATATTCATTTAGTGATCAAGTAGAGCAACCATGATTTTGATTGAAACAAATACGAAATTAGAAATAAAATTATATAATCGGATTATTATAGCTAAAGATAATATTTAAACAACAATCGTTAATATATAAGAGTAAATAAATAAATTATAAAATTACAAAATTTATAAGAAAATACAAACCATAACACCACATAGTAGAGCAACAGCCGCTGCCTCTGTTCCTGTTGAAAGAAATAGCATAACGGCGGCGGCCATTGTCGATTTCGAAGCAAGAGATGGGAATTTTCCTGAAAAATCACAAGGAAAAAAAAAAGAGAGATGAAGAAGGAATAATCAAAGAGGTTTGAGTTGATGAAGAAAACCCTTCGTCTCCTTTTTCTCTTAATTTTATCATTTTTTTTTAAAACTTAAGTTTGAATCGGTGGGTCATTGGTTTTTACTAGGTTTAACCGATTTTTTTTAGTTCGCTCCGGTTCTATGGTGAGCGGGTATTTTGGTTGAACCCGGACCGGATGAGGGACCGGTTCCCGGTCGAACCGGCCTGTCCGGTTCGGGTTTGAAAACATTGATGGTAATGCATCAGGGAAAGAAGCTAGTTGTTGTATTAGGTTGCTCTTTACATTAATGAAAAATATACTATCATGTTAGAAATTGATAAGCCTTTTATTTTCTAAAAAAAATTATAAACAAAATTTGAAATTAAAAAATTCATATATTTTGTGGTCGCCCTTTTGTATTGCAATAAATTCTAACCCTATGAAGTTTGCAATATATTTAATGTTAAAAATTTTGATAAAGCAACATTCACAAAATTATTTCATTGAGGAAAAAATGTTCATATGGGAGAAGATGACAAAATATATTTTGTAACATAAGTTCTTAAATTGTGCAGTGGCTTATGGTATTTCATATATGAATAACAATTAAATACTAAAAATCAAATCTAATAAAAAAGATATTAAGAAAAAGGAAAAAACATTAATTTGAATAAAATTAATAACTTACTTTATCAGTACTAATGAACCAATAAAAAATTAATAAAGAAATATGTTAATGAAAGATATAAATTGTAAAAATTATTGATTTACCTGATTAGTTAAATTAAGAATTTATTCAATGAGATATGCTAAGAGATTGGTATACATTTAATGACTAAAAAGTATATGGTTAAAACGAAAATAAATTATTAGTGATAAGATATATATTTTTTTATGATAAAAAATAATCGTAAAATTTGAATTTGTTTAAAATAAATATAAATTTAATTAGTATCCTAATTTGAAGGTAGAATCTAGTATAAATAAGCACTAATTTTGAATATATGATTCTTTAGATAAAGGCAAATTCAATTTTTAATTTAAATTATATGAGATTTCTACCAATGAAATTTTTTCTTAACAATTAAAAAATTTAAAATCCCAAAAATTAGTATTTGATGAAAATTAACACAATTGCGGTCAACCATCATTTTGCTATATATATATATATATAGAATTCACCTTCATTTGTTTGCAAAAATTAAGAATTTCGATGTTGTTGTTTTTTCCCTTGTTTAATCTTTTATAATTAGTTAACTTGGATCGAGACGATTTTCGAGTTAAATAAATGTAAGAAAATTTATGTTGTATTTGAAATTATAGATTAAGGACACGTGGCATAATCCCAAAGGGATACATTTAGCATCTGCACATTGGGGGTAAGTATAAAAAGCCTCTCATTTATGAAATTCCATGTATCATCTAATCATCATATTTATTATCTTTTAACTATGTGTTTCAGACCTTCTGAGACTCTAACTTAATTATATTGGAATGCTTACACTGAGATCAAGCCCAGCATCTCCGTTACTTGTGCAGATTTTCAACGTATTTCCTTCAACCTATCCACTTGAGCCTGACCGTATGACCAAGTCTATCAAAATTCACTGCACTTTTTTGGATAAATGTGTACAATAAAAGATTTTAAATTATTCAATTCTCATTTTGAATTATATTGAGCAGCATTAGGGTATATTTCAAATTCACTTAAACAAAACAAAATTAAAAAAAAAAAAAAACCAAAATGCTCAAGGATTAAAACCAAACGCTGAACCAAATGTATTAGTTTCTGTTCTATTTCTGCATCGATGCAAATTTCAAATGTCGAATTCAAAACCTTGCCAAGGTAGAAATGCTTCGGTTTCTGGAAAAAAAACAAGCAACAGACAGAATCAAAAGCTCTCAGTAGCGTCCTATCCCATTGGCACGAGACCGCCAAGTAAAATGCAGGCAGAGACTCGAACCAAAAGAACGACGTACATTTTATCCGTTTACAGTGTTACATCAGTGAACCCATGCTACAATTACATACACAACTCAAGAACACAACCAAGAGAATCATAAGTTGGTAATTTACAAAAGAACGGCAGCATCATCAACTTTACGTTCGAATAACCAAAGGTGGATAATAGATCGTAAGCAATAATTCAATAATCAATGCATCAGAGAGAGCTTCATGCATCTGATCAAACAGCCGATAGACTGGCCCATTTGCCGAGTTCGTAGGGGTCGGCATAATAGTACAACTTAATTCTGTTTACCAAAGACAAACCTGCAGCCCATGGATGGGCTCGACTTTCTGAATTGTCTTGTTCCGCCAGGTCGTCCGAGAATGCGGCAATGTCTCCCAGCAGCCGGAATGTTGTGCGACGGGTGCTTACTTGTCGAGGGAAATCGAAGTACATGGGCGTTCCGGGCTTGACTTCTGGTAGACGATACTCGGCGACAGTGACCATATTGTGGGATTCCTGCAGAGGAACATGGAGACTTCAGTTATATAAAATGGATTACCGAGACGTGTCAAAGAAAGAGATGCTAAGCTACGTCTTTTATACTAATCATGGCATTTTTCACCTTTCATTTTCCCTCTTCTAACTCAGTTTTATCCACAGAACATCAAAGTAGCATGAGATAAATGCAAGAGGTATTAGAAGTTTCAACCTGTGATGAAGCCTAGTCGTTCAGCTGTTGGCCCAAACTAAATCATCAGATGTTGTTGAGAAGAACACAACAATGAGAGTCCGAGTACCTTTGGAAAGAGAATTATAGGCAGCAGGTACAAGTTTTGAAGAGTCTTGCACTAACAGTGGTCATTTCCTTCCTGCAGTATGATGAATCCTAAATGTAGTCCTAGGTCTCCCTTCCCAGATCTAGTCTTCATTTTTTCCTAGAGTTTTCATGAATCTCTAACATTGTGTTTGGATTAATAGATTTGAAGGTGAGGATTTTAAATCGGACTATTTCATGTTACAAATGATTTCAAATTCTTCAATTTTCATTTTTTAAATCATCTACTTTTAAGGGCGACGGCCCCAACTTTAGCAACTGGTTCCCCAATTTTTTGCATCATTTCCTAGTTCACTATAACTTGACTGAGTCTTGACACATGTCTTTTCGATGTTTCTACCTCAATTATTCTCACACCACATTCCAGTTCCGAGTTCTTATATCTTTCTTCATAACATCACCAATGCTGCTAACTTAATTCTGTACCAGCTTCCATATCTAAATACTGCAATTCTCTTCCAGAAACCATCACCATTCCCTTTCTCAACCCATCCTTCTGTCGTCTGGGTCCAAACAAAACCTTCATACCAATATATACGAACCAAGGAAAAAGTAGAGCTGCCAACAATTTCTCGGATCCGAGCAGTACGCACACCCATAATATCCTAAATCTTTAAGTGAACTGTTTCTCGTAGGATATGACAGGGAATGGCTAACCTTGTCCTCTCTAGGCTGTCCCCGAAAGGTGCTCAATTGTTTACAAGGTTGCAGTGTTTCTATCATGGCAATCAACATTCCCCGGAGGCCCATCCCATTCCCCGTCCCAATCCCATATTTCTATTTCAACAAAACATGGAATGGAATAAAGCCTCAACATAACACTCTTGTCCCCTAACCTGCCATTGCAGACTTTTGAACACTAACATTTTAATATATTATTATCGTACCTGCCAAACGGAGCTACATTATTGTTTTGGAGGAACGGAGACTAACACCATAAGATGGGCCTACAACTTAAATTAGAGCTTAACACAAGATTTACTCACAGCATGGATAGGCTTGACCACATGATAGCTAACTAGATTTTTTTAATTTATCACATGATTTGTTTGGAATTTTATCGTGGCTGATCAGATTAAGCCTCTGAGCAAACCCATTTTTGCATATGCAAGTATTACAATTATTATTCCTACGATCAGAAAAACTAAACCATACCAAATGCAATTAGTCATACCATATGTGAGTAGGTGTAAACAGTATAACAAACGTGAATAACAAAGATGAGGGCATATCATTTTTTACTTTTTTCTTTTTCTATAGCTCGAGTGGAAGAGGGGGATAAATGTTAAGTAAAAAAACCCACCAAATGGCTGAAACTAGAGGCAGCAACTGCAGAAATCAGCAATGTTTGTAAACATGATCAGCTATTCTATGGCATATACAAGACAAAGATCAATATTTATGTATATCAAACTTCTACTCTATCTTCAGCAGCCATATCATCAGCTTGAAATTAAAACTATGAATGGGCTTAAGTTAGGTGAAGGTGCACGCTGCACTGTGCGCCATGATGTGCCATGCGCCTTCAACAACCATGAGTTAGGCACAAAAGATTAGCTATCTAAGTCCCTGGTTTTGCCCCAATCTTGGGGCCTTATGCCCTGGGCGTAATCGTATTTCTAAAAAGATGGGGAAGTTTAAACTTGGGTCATGTCAAGCCCCAATAAAACTTAAGCTTGTTATTTTATGACATTACTTTAGGACAGTGTAAGCAGGACAACAGGATACATGTTTGCAGTACCTGAAGAGCAGACACTTGAATATACAACACAGCGGGAGATGTCAGCCTCTCTTCTAGAAGACAGTTCGTGACCCCAATATCTACATCTGTGGGAGGTGAATGATTAACTCGGTGCTTTATTGCACTAAAACCATCCAGACGGAATCCAGCCAGCAGAGGTGAAGCTGGGGATAAAAATTGCTCGAGAACAAGATCATTGTCAATTAATCTTTCAACCTCAATTGGAACCTGAAACATTTAAACGATCTCTCAGCAAATTAATGTAAACCAAATACTGTATAGGAAATATTTGTGATAAACTCCAAAGGATTTCTGAGCCAATTAAATATGAAAGAAATTCTGCACTGTAAACAGAGGAACTTATGCATCACCTTGAATCTGTTCAACTGTGGAGCTCTCTCCAACCAGTTTCTTACATTTATGTGGTCAGAAACTTGTGGTGACACCCCTATTTCATTTCTCACAGTTCTCCCAACAACTAGAACTCTTTTAGCATGAATGCATGGTTCACTATCAAATTCTCCACCAACAGAGGCACGTCGGGTGGGTTGCGCGAAAGGATTTTCATCAAGAGACAAACGATGAATGTCTCTTTCAAAATTGACAGAATTAGATAAAAGTTGTGGAAGCCGCAAGGTGATCCAAATGATGCGGCATCGGACAGGATTCCTGAAGGCAAATTTTACGTGTCTAGGTACTTTAACATCTTTAAGTGACTTCTCTGGGCCACAAAGCTCGGATGAAGATGTTATCAGAGACTGCATATCCCATTTCCCTGTACATGATCTTTCTTCCTTGTCTATTTTATTGCTAGCCCAAATTTGCACCTATATATACAGCAGAAAGATACAAATAAAAAAAACCAAATTCTGCTAGGTAATAAAAGTGACCTCAGAATACAGTTTCAAGACATGATCTTTGGCAGTCAAAAATGACAATTTCATATTAAATCCAGCAGTAAATGTACGAGCACAAGTAAAAAGTATGTTGAGAGAGAAGGGAACATACAGCATACTTGTGCGTGTATGCTGTATTTCTATGATGATTTAACTTCATATGGCATACTTGTAAATGTCAGTAAAAAGTATGTAAAAAGAGAAGGGGACCTCTTTGAACATTCACTAGCAATATCCAAGGACTGCCATCACGTAATCGTTTATGGCTCAATCAAATGAAACAGTCGACAAACAGAAAAATAACAAATCATGAAACTAATCAAAACAATTCTCCATTTCATTTTTCTTTTAGAAACCAATCTCTACCTCCAGGCAGAAGAACCTTGTATTTGGGAATTGAATATAATTTTATAGCATGGAAAAGTAAAGGCCTAGTTGTGCTAAAATTCCACTTCTTTTTCCTCCAATGTGCATTGGATTTCCTCCTTTTTCCCACTCTAGATAAAGTACAAGGCTTTCAACAATTTCATACAATTTTCCCCGTATCTGGGTAGGATAGCACACGTTATACATAACGCAAAAATGTGCTATTTGGCATAACAATAGCAATACAAATATCATTTCTAATAGGAATAAGGATTTAAAACATTGGTATTACATACCATATTACTAGGGCAAAAGTATCTACTAAAGAGAGAGAACTTACAATAGCAACATACACAATTGTGTATGGAAGGAACTATCATTTCATGCAAGAATCTAATCAAAAGTTTGCACATAATATAAGTCTCAGATACTATTTAACCTTGAAAGGACCATTCTGCGGAAACGTTTGGTTCTAAAATTAAATTTGACACCCAATCAATTAAGTAGTTGAATCTGTAAGTGTTAGTCAACAGCTAAAAGTCAGCAGAAAAGATACTTACAGTAGGAGCATCGGACATTGAATAGCCACATGGACTAACCAGAAGGACAACACCAGAGACATCAGAAATATCGCCAAGGACAATGACAAACTCCACGGATGAAACACTAGGGGGAGCTCTCCAATATGACTCTTCTGA
Source organism: Sesamum alatum (assembly GCA_034509735.1). Taxonomy (NCBI): domain Eukaryota; kingdom Viridiplantae; phylum Streptophyta; class Magnoliopsida; order Lamiales; family Pedaliaceae; genus Sesamum; species Sesamum alatum. The sequence continues at coordinate 4,756,296 of JACGWO010000005.1, forward strand.
TCCAGAACTAAAAGGAGTAACCAACGACAACAAGGGCGCCGAACCCGCTGCTGTCTCAACCTATATAACATAAAGCCACAGCTAACCTCCAGAGAGCAAAAACATTCGGATTGGAAATACATCAAACCACTAACACATCTACACATTTTACATATAGCTTCAGTTACATGTTTGATCTTGATGACGTAACTGACAGAAAAAGGCCTATTGTCTTTTCCAAGTGCAACATTGGCATAAAGTTAGTAGCCACTCCTGTAAGGATACTCTTTGAGGTTTAGGGCCACTAATGAACAGTATGTAAGTAGGTGGTTTAGACCTAGGAACTACTTCCATGTACAACTTGGGTATTGGCAATTGTTGTCAGTATTCAGTGAAGACAGTGATCTTGAGTGATGCACGTATCATGAGAAAAGTATTTTGAAACTAAAGTGTCTCTTTCATATTAAAAACTCCATTGATGGGATGATCAATATTAGTCAAACAACCCCATCAATGTTGAGCGTATTATCACCCTTTCTTAATGTGCTTTATTTGCCTTTCCTTTTGGGCAAACCACACGACATAAATTTCCTAACTAATATCCCTAATAGAACAGAACATTTACAGCTCATAAGTTCATAGAGAAGGGTCAATCATCTAATTACTGGATGAACCCTTAAAATAGGAAGAAAAGACTAGGACTACACAGCTCGCCTAAGATGAAGGGGAGTTCTCTGTAAAACAAATTCCACGAGCTGAAACAAGACTTAAGTTTACAGAAGTGAGCAGGGAATAACACGGGATAAGCAAAAGGGAGTTGGAAAACCTTTGGGAGCCATAACAAGGGAAGTGGCTCCCTCTGTCCCAAATTTATCAAATCCTATTTCCTTTATGGGACGTCCCAGAATAAGGCTCTATTTCCTCAAAATGGAACCTTTTGTCAAAAATAACCTCTCACTTCAAGTAATGATGCAAAACCACTAACTCTAGACCACTACTTTTAGAGATAATAATGTAAATAATGCTAAACCTACTCTTTCAACTCTCACTTAGAACTCCGTGGCAAGTCAAGAGGATACATTATTATGGGATGGAAAGAGTAATTTGGTTTCTTAGTTCAACCTTTAGACACTACTTTGTACCACTGGATTTAGCACAAGAAGGAATCTTAGCTTCTTGGATTATTAACTTTTTATCAAAAAATTGAGAGGAGAACAAACTTGCAGTATTTGAGATTATGAATACACCCATACGAGAATGAGAATACGAAAATGATAATCAACATACCGGGTGTAGAAAGCTGGCAAATGGAAACTCAGCAAGTGATTCCTCCCCATCTGTCAACTTCTCTAAGATCTTAGCAGCTCCTTCACTGCTTAAAAAGTAATCTCTTTCAGGAATCAAGTTTCTTGAAGACAATCCAAACACATTGTTCAGGGCTTTCTCTGCAGCATAATCCACCCGAGTTCTTCTTCTTTGGCTAATCAAGACCCTGATGTAGTCCAACATCAATGCATCAAGAACAACTTCATCACAGCATAGTTTACAGATAATCCCGTCAAGTGTCGGCGAGCGATTTGAAGAGGCACAGCTGAATATCCATGGGCAGATCCTCCCTGGCTAGTTACACCATTGTAGCTTGAATTCACCTTTGAATTACAGGATGCAAGCAATAGAGCTCCTTTCCCTGCAGAACAAACTTTGCAAACCTTTCTTCCACATTCAGAACAGATGAAAATGGACTCTGAAGCCGTGGAAGATGATGAAGTCAAGGATGCACCACCAGCTGGCCCAGGCTCAGCACGAACTTGGCATGCAGCACCTGAACACTTCTTTCCGATTGCAGTAACATTCCAGAAATCAACAGAACCTTCATCAAATACTCCAAGCCCAATTGAAGCAGTAAGTTTATCTTCTAATGAAGCCTGCCCTAGCAAGGCCAGGGTGCTTGCCACCCTGTATAAGATTCCCATGTATGAATCCTCGAGCAACAAATTTGGATTTATACTGGCAGGATCTACGCCTAATGATAAGAGGGCCCTATCCCTGTCAGCAGCAGAAAGATTCAGCCGAAGACGTTCTATTTCAAGCTTCACAGCTTCCACGAAATCTAATCTTCTTTCCTGCTAATAGTATAAAGACAGAAAGAAGGTTACATCAAGTCGGTCAATGAAGCAGGTGCCATAAAAATCATGGTGACAATATAAATAGGTATTTCCATGGTATATTCAGAGACAATCAGCATGCGTGGTTGTATTATATGACCATGCTCTGTAGGAAAAAGAAACTTATTAAAGTACAAGCATATTTGTTTACACAAGTTACAGGCATAACTAATCATGTAAAACATCAGTTAAGCAGTTAGCCATGAGGAAGCCAGGCTAACAAGTCAGTATCACACAGTTAGACCTGTTGAAGCACAGTTGAATCAAGACCACTGGATCTAAAGGGAATGTGAACACTTCGAAGAGATGAAGTTTCTTTTGTCAAGTTTTTGTTGCAACAGGATATGCAAAATAGTTTATGAATAACACACATGTAAATACTGGGTAAATGACCAAAAATATGCATCCACATGGGTATATTATCATTCTTGGAATGGAAAGGTTCCACGAGCTACACTAAGTGAATATTATCTTTTAATCAATAAATCATATGAATCAGAAACATCAACTTACCACCTACACCTAGAACAAGTAAAGATCAATAACTGTCAAAGCTTCAGGAGCAAATCTGTACATCCATGATATTGAATTGACTAAAATCAACTATCACTTAAAAGTTTCAGTCTAGTTGATCTTACACCAATCTGATGTAGGAGCAATACAAGCTAGCGAAGGATTTGTGACTGGAAATTCACACAACTTTATATCTTCATGCAATATGGGTAAAGTTCATTAAATGCTCACAAGTTTCCAGCAACAAACTACTAACACAGCAATCTCAATAGCCCAACCATAATATAAAACAAACACAAAGAGGAGCTGGAGACGTGCCTACACACACCACACCAAAAGTGGCTTAATGGACTTAACAATGTTAAAGGAATGTTCCTCGCTCAAAGGATTAGTTGGCAACCCAAGCACAGTTTGGGGTGCGGATGGTCCATGAATTGCATGATATACTTCAAGTATCTGATAATGTGCCATGGCTTTGCATACCATATGCACCAAAGAAAGGGTTTGTTAGACATATAAGAGCGAATTTCAGTACAGTGACCGCTAACATCTAATATTTAGAGTATGATATCATGAGTACGGAACAGGAACAGGAACAGGAACAGCAACTCGGTGTCTTCTGTAAGCAGAAAATGTATGGGGAATTACTCGATTCCGTTCCCTAGTACATCTTGATCAATTTTTATGAAGGAAAAGCCATGAATAGCCTGTTTAAATGATAGGAGACTCATGGGAGGCAGCCGCTTCATTTGGGTCTAACTTAATACCATAGTCAATCTAAATATAAAAAAAGTCTTGATGTCACAAGATCTTAAAAAACTAAAAAAGTTCAGCAGGAGCAGACAGCTAGGCAATTGTTAGAAGTCTACTATTAATTCAGCAACAACATACCCAGTGAGGTCCTGCAAGGAGTTTGAATGATGTAATGTATTGTTGAGATCCATTATCTGAATGTCCTTGAGATGAAACTATCTTGGAGTGGTCACTTCCATCGGAAACTGGCTGAGTGATAGCGTCATCCAAGAAGTCGAGTAAGTCATTCCCGTTGTTAACAACAGGTTCTGTAGCTGGTTGAGAAATGGAGTCCGAAAATCTTAGTTCTCCAGTCAAAAGGTCAACAAATGAGTTGGCTGATGATTCTGATTGAACCGATGCAGGTCTTCTGTCATTTGTTAAATCAGCAGCAAAAGCATTGGTTTCTGTTTCAGAAAGAGAAGGACTGATTTCCTTTTGGTGACTGTTGATGCGTTCAATAAATCTAGCACCATTTTCTTCACGGGAAAAAATTGACCTCCATGGAAGAGAAACTCCAAGGATCTCTACCTGCAAGCAGAATCAGTTGGTAATTATATCCTCTCAATATATTTCTTCGAACAACATTTAGTTGATGTTTCATACCTCACCAAGTGTCATTGGGCCTCTTCCAGGTACAGCAGGATAAAAAGTTAGCGCAACAACCCGAGTAAGAAAATTGAGTTCTCCTTCCAGTTCTTCAAAATCATATAACATGGAAGGGCTAGAGGTCTCTTGGGCATGCAAACGTGCACCAGCACCAGTGACGGCCATGTCTTCTGGACTGGTAGGTCCTGTTAATGGTATCAGAATGTTGGTCCCATTTGCACATTGAGGTATAGAAGCTCCCTGTGAAGGTTAATGTTAAACAAGAGACCTTAAAGCCAACTGAAATGCTATTAAAAACAGAAACAACTTTATATCACTTTTGATTTCTTCTGATTGCAATGTACGAAGAAATTTTAAGGGAAAGACTAGTTATTTTAAAATTGTCAGTCAAGCATGGGTCGGCATTAGCTAAAAGTCAAAGTGGACTAAATGCACATATTTCCTTGTTTCCCCAACCATTATGTTATATTCCACAATTTTCCTTTCTCTTTCAGAAGGCTATAAAGAGTAATTAAACGGGCGGGTAGAAACGCATAAGTAGATTCAAATGCAGATACCAGTACCATGCAAATCGCTGGTGAATCAAGGACAACAATGTTAACAATGATGGATCAAAGACCAAAAAAGAAACGGAGATATGCCCCTATGTTTCTATATTAGAATTTTCCTTCAACTGTAGAAAGCATCCAATGCTCTCAGAGTAAGAAACATTTACATTTGAAATGGTATTAGCTGCAGCAAAAGACAAGGGTATCCCTAAAATTACTAAGTCGGAAATTATTTGGCATCTTCAAATCTCCCAGCACATGTATTTCGCAAGTACACTTTCAGGCAAAGATAACTGATAATCAATAACGCATCCTATTTTTCCGGGTCTATTTAGAAACAGATGCTCCTTACAGTCCAAATTTTGTCCCAACTACAAAAATTATTGTTTATAAAGTGATTTACGATGAGTAACTAAGACTAAAATTGTAGCTGGTATATTACTGGAGGTTAGAGGCCATTGCATAAATTAATTCAAAGGCATCATCGATGATTTACTTCTTTTAAATGGTTCAGGATCACCAAATACAAAAAAGCTGGGATAAAATGAGGGAGTGGCAAGGGTAATAGAGCATAAATGCTCCTCTGATGATGTGATGTCCAATCTTTGTCATTGCATAATTTAATTCGAAGGCATTGTAGATGATCTACTTCTTTTGATTGGTTCAAGATCACCACATACAAACTACATAAGCTGGTAAAAAGGGGGAGTGACAAGAACAAGAGAGCTTGAATGTTCCTCTGATGATGTGATATCTAGTCTTCTTCTTTATCATTCCCTGTTTAGCATATCATATAACATGAATTGAGCAACAGTGAAAAAGAAACAGAGAGAAGCTAATGTATTTCTAAAATCTTGAGCTTTTGTAAAAAGGATTTCCTTATATCTTACATTAAAAAGATATGCTTAGAACGTTAAATCTAACTCAATGCTTCCAGAATTCATCAGCCAGAAGACACAATATGAATCCAGCTATGCCTCTGTAACCATGAAGGCCTTTTAATTTCTCTTGGAGAGAGTGATTAGGAATATTAAGATTGAGCAGAAGTAAAAATGATTGCACTCTGAAAACACAGCAGGTAGTTCACTTCTAGGCAAACAAGAGAAGAAACAATTTCGACAAGAACTAAATGGAACAATCTTATATTCTTGTGGGGAAATTAACTGGAAGAACTCCTAGCAAACATGAAAAGGAAAAACTACAGGTCATAAAGTTGAGAAGATCAATATAGAGATATAACAGACCTCAAGAACACAATGCATGCACACACACACACACACGCTGAAGAATAACCATCTTAATATGCTTTACAAAAAAAGGAACTTGTAAATGGCCAAAGGAAGGAACTTTAGTAGTAATATATTAAGATACAAATGAAAATGCTACAGATATTTCGAAAAATATGCTTACAAATTATCCCTGCCAGCAGGACAACTTTTCTGAGGGAGTCCACGTCTTTCTCTTGGAACTGCAGTACAGTTATTTGCTGAGTTAGAAACATTGGAATGTAAGATTCAGGTTTCTAAAAATTAATCTCATGTGACAGGTGACATACGTAAATGCTTCAATATATCAGAATATCATTTGCCTGAAAGCCATAAGCCCTCCTCGTGCATATGATAACATTCTAATTGGAGACATATGCACGAGCGGTCCCACCCATAGTTTGAAGTTAAATGGATTACATCGACAAGTGGTTAATAAATCATGAAGCCTCTGATTGATCTCGAGCACATAAATACTCGGAAAGAAGTCAAGCTCCCCCAGAATCTCCATCACCAATATTAGCTAGTAGCGGCTAAATGTTAGATGGTTTCATGAAGTGATCCAACTGCTTCCAGGTTGCTTCATCACATTATATTTCTTCATTAATTCCCTCAAATTAGCTGACTCTTCCCATTTTCCTGCATTGGCATAAAGATTTGACAGAAGAACATAAACTGCTGGATCATCTTTTCCTGTTTCAAGAAGAAATTCTGCAACTATACTTCCCAACTCCAGATTACCATGAGCCACACACGAACTGAATAGTGTCCACCAGACACTGGGGTCAATGTCGATGCCCCTACCCTTAATCAGTCTCTCTGCTGCATCGAGAAATCCGGCTCGACCTAAGAGGTCAACAATGCAAGAAAAATGGTGTATTTCGGGCACAATACCATAACCATTGACCATCAAGGTGAAGATCCGAATACCATCAGCAACTAAACCTGAATGGCTGCAAGCTGAAAGGACTGCAGTAAAAGTGGCTTTATCTGGTCTGACTGCACTTGAATATTGCATAGCCTCAAACCACCGAACAGCTTCCTTGCCTTCTCCGTGTTGTGCGTAGGCAGAGATTATTGAGTTCCAAGATACAGCATCTTTTTTCGTCATGTTCCGGAACACTCTCAAAGACCAATTCAAAGACCCACACTTTGAGTACAATGCAACAAGAGCATTACCCAGCAATGTATGAAAAAAATACCCAAATTTCAGTATGTATGCATGAACCTGTTTTCCATGCTGTAGATCTGAAGTGCTAGCACAAATGCTCAAAACAAGGCTGAGAGTGTAATGATTTGGTCGCAATCCCGATAGCAGAATTTTGAAAAATTGCTGCAAACCATTTGCCGGCAATCCATTTAGCAGAAATCCAGAAATCATAGCATTCCAGGATATCAAGTTCCTGGACTGCATACCACAGAAGAGTTTGCTTGCCTGCTCTATTTCACCATTCCTAGAAAAAGCAGAAAGCAACGCATTTGAAACTTCAACCTTCAAGATAAGTGAGTTTTTAATTACAATTGCTTGAATCATCTCAACCACCTCTACCAACTCTGAGCTTGCTAGTAAGCTTCCAAATGTAAATTCATCTGGCTCAATGCCTTCCCTTTGCATCTGAAGGTATGCTAAGATAGCATCTTTTTCCAAATACTCTTGAGCATAGCTTGCTATGATGGCATTCCACGACACAATATCCTTTTCTTTCAAACTTCTGAAAACCAAACGAGCTGCATCTAGCTCCCCACAATTAGAATACATGCTTATTGCTGCATTACTTACAGAAGTGTATTCTTCAAAACTCATCTTTATGGCTTGGCCATGTACTTGACTAGCAATTTTGGAGAATAAACATGCTCCCATAACACTCACAAAAGTTAATTCAGTTGGTCTTAGACCAATAGTTTGCATATCTATGAACAATGACAAAGCATCTTCATCTTTTTCCATGTTCACTAAACCAGCTATAACTGCATTGTAAGTTATCTCGTCCCCAACTTCACAGCCCACTTCCTCAAACACACCATAAGCATCTGTAGCACTTTCACAATTAAAATACATTGTAACCAAAGAATTAACCACTGACGTCCTCCTTAAAAATCCAGTCTTTAAAACTAAAGAATGCACTTGCCTCCCAAAATCAAACTGCTCTAAAGAACATAAACTCAAAATACTAGCAAAAGTATAATTATCAGCTTTCACACCCAAGACATGCATTTTCAGAAAAAATCCAAATGCAATCTCGTCATGCCCATTTTCCGCGCACCCTGTGATCATGGCATTCCAAACCGCCACATTTTCATGAGGCATTTGATCAAACACGTAACGAGCATAATCAACTTCCCCAAGCTTTACACAAGCTGATAACAATGTAGTGTGAGAATAAACATCTGGTTTCTTTATTTCATCATAAACCCTTTTGACAGAAACCAAGTCCCCTGATTTCGCATAGAGCGAAAGGAGAGTATTCGTAACATGTGGAAAGATTTTCAGCCCAGATTGAATGGAGTGGGCGTGGAGTTGGGCACCGACTCTAGTCTCTTGGAGGTTGGCACATCCAGTGAGGGCGGTCGAGATAGTGTAGTGGTCAGGTTTCAAGTGGTTGGACAAGTGAATTTGTCGGAACAGATGGAGGGCATCAGAGAATTGACCGCCATGAATGAGGTTTTTGAGAAGGCAATTGAGTTTAATCAATTCTTGGCTTGGATTTCCTGGTACAGCAGCTATGAATGGTTTGTAACATTTGGCCACCATCAGTTGAACTCAAGTTATCATCTCAGTCCAAACAGGAATTCATGAGAAACTCAAGAACCAGACCAATTATTATGTCTATTCTTGATCCCTTCATCCTTAAAGAACCGCCCGTCTTTTCACTACCCATTGCGTTTCGTTTGTTCAATTTTTTCACAACAACTGCTCGTATCTACATAACTGATCAATAGAAAATTGCATATACTTAGCATTACTAGAATAAAAAGAACAAGTAACTTTACAATAAAGATACTATGAGAAACTTCACATTGCAGGTGCCGCGTGATAAATGATTGGTAGGGTTTGATTAGACAAAATGTGAGATAGGATAAATTAATAATTTTTTAAAATGTGGAATATGATTGGATCATACTATCATACCCTCAAGACTGATAAGTTGTTAGGCCTTATGGGCCTGAGGAATTACCAGTGAGCTGCCATTTCTTATAGTGAACCATGAATAACAGTGGATTGGGCCTTGTAAACGGCCCCTTAAAGATGGTTTCTTCATTAGCCTTACTCTCAATCTATGGCCTAATTTTACAAGAGAAGAAAATACCTAAAAGCAAAATATGGAAAATGCATCACATGACTGCTAAAAAGATCAATATATAAATATCTTTAACCAGGTGATGCCCTTCATACAAACATTGTTAAGGCCTTGAATAGAACTCAAAGGTATAAGACTCTACCGTGCGTACTCATTTAATTTCATTGGGTCTAAGTAAGGTAGCATGTTCCCCTCATTATATAGATATGGGTATAGGTGCAGAAAACATTTGTTGAGCACTAGTATAATGCACACACATTGCGTGTCAAGCATAAATTTTTTTAAAAATATATATTAAATTTATATAGAATCTCATAGAAAAAATCAATTAATTATTTAATATTTTATTTTTACAATAGAAGATTACAAAAATAACAACTAAAAGTAAACAAATTCATTAGCTAATTTTGAAATGCTTTTAATTGTAATATTAATATATTGTTCATAATATTTACGTACTGAAAAATATTTTTGCTTCTTTAAAATTTTCATCATTACATTATTTTGTTCTTGTCCAGTCTTAAACCATGTTCTGTATATTGATCCATTGCATAGACACATTAACATCATACACATAAATATATCACTACAAGGGGAAAAAAAAAACTTTTACCTACTAGGCAAAATTCGTAGCAAAAGGCCGAAATTCGTAATAACAACCTTTTTGCCATGTATTTGCTACAAATTTTGGTGGTAGAAAATACTGGCGTAGCCAATGTTTCACAATGGACAAAATTCATAGCAAAAGGGTATTTGCAACAGAAAATTCGTAGATTTTTCAAACATAGCACAAAAGAATTGAAATAGAAGGAAAAACCAAACTACACCTGAAATATTAAAGGAGACTATGACACTGATGCTCGTAAAGAAATGAAAATTCTTTGCAAAGACAGGGAGCATTTTAACAGATTTATGCATAACTTATGTTATTTACCTCATTTTAACAGACATAATGTGAAATAAAACAAATCACAAGAGGACAGGATTTCCATGAACAGTTGGTTTAAAACTGTATTTCAAGCTCAGACTGTTACTTGTCATCCTCTTATCCAAGTTAAGCACCTTTACCAAGCAAATGCTGACAAAAAAACTCAGCAGCCGAGCCACAATATAAGTGTTCCCAGTTGACAAACTAAAGTAAGGGGTAAAATACAATTTATCCGCATATATGGGAAATGTGAAAAATCTTTTTGGCAAATTATCCCTTGTTTGGGAAAATGAAGCAAATTACCTCCCTATCTAAACCGTTGATAGGGGGGTAATTTGCTTCATTTACCAAAACATAGGGGGGTGATTTGTTAATTTTGTTTTTCACAAGGGGGATGTTGCTCATTTCCATATCACAGTGGGTAAATTGCATTTAACCCCTAAAGTAAGTATAGGACAGACTCTTTGTACCCCAGGCATAGGAAATTCATATACATGCTCTGTCAACATATGATAAAACTATCAACTATACAAACAATAGATCAAACTACAATCAGTTCTAACTACATAACCTTAGTTGAATTCTTTTTAACAAGTACATTCATAGCAGCATTTCAACATTTCAACTTCCATACTTTGATACCACATTCAGCTATTTCAGACCCAAAAACTCCAAACCATTTTGACCCAGTGTGTGTGTGCTAACCTCATAATAGGTATTTATCATTTTCATCCTTGTGTTCATAACTCAATTGCAAAATCATCCTACATTTTTTCAATGTCATCCTTTCGACCATTGTTCCAGCCACGCTTCCCTCCAATTTTAGGGCATTTAAGTACTCTCCCATTACAATGATTAAATTATTTTTCTTAAAAAAAAGTGGCCATTGATTATTGTCTTATCATTTGAATTGTCGATTTGGATAAGGAAGTAAGAGGGGGTAAATACCCCCTCGATTACTTGAAGAAACCATGTGAACAGTGTGTGTGTGTGTGTGTAAATGTGTGTGATTTTTCAGACTCAAAAAAAGCCTTTAAAGCTGAAAAAATAGGGCTCGATTTAAGCATTTCAAACAATCTCAGAACCAAAAACCCAAGCCATTTCGCTCAGTTTGTGTGTGGCTGGTTTCCAATTACTTAAGAAACCAAGTGAATAGTGTAAGTGTGTCCGTGTGTGCGATTTTCAGCTCAAGACTATCATAAACATGGTTGGGGGGGGGGGGGGGGGGAGAGTTGGGGGCTTAACTGCCGAGCTCGGCCAAAAATCTGAGCTTGAGCTCGAACACGAGCTCACAAACTATGACAAACTTCAATCAAGAAGGGGACTGTTATCTCATGTAAATAAGCCATGACTAAGGGATACCACATCTAGTACATTTAGAAGGTTCTGAAGAGGATCGGAACTATTAACTGGCCAAGTAATCAGCAGAAAGAGGATTGCAACCTAACCAAACGAGCCGAGCTCGGCAAAAATCTGAGCTTGAGCTCGAACACGAGCTCACAAACTATAATAAACTTCAATCAAGAAGGGGACTGTTATCTCATGTAAATAAGCCATGACTAAGGGATACCACATCTAGTACATTTAGAAGGTTCTGAAGAGGATCGGAACTATTAACTGGCCAAGTAATCAGCAGAAAGAGGATAGCAACCTAACCATTGTCCATTTCTCATCAGCTAATCCACGAATATTGTGTGGCTTTCACAGAAGTATGCCTTAACTCTAACCTGTCTTTGGCAGTTCTAAATGCTTTCCTTCTGAAGTAGACATAGAGAGAGCATATTTCTAAGAGTAAACAGGTGTTCTGAATCATAATCATAAACCAGACATATTAAGACTTGGTTTCTCTGACAGCAAAACGCCCTTTCTTAATTTACACAAACACCATCTCCAATACATATAACAATACATCATTTGTGACTCACAAACTATACACAACAATGGTGACACAAAAATCTAGACAAAGCCCAAGCAACACCAAACCAAGTCAACAAAAGTTCAATCAGGCATTTTATCAAATACCTTGAAAGCAAAACTTGCTCAGAAAATTTCTTCCATAAACTTTAAAAGAAATTTACAAAGAAGAAAAATCACCTGTTAATAGTGGGTCGGAGCGAAGGTGTGCCGTGTGCCGTGTGCCGAGTCTGCCTACGGATTCGTAGCCGTGCCGCCGGACAAAACGTGCGGTGGAGTTCGGAGTTCTTTCTGCAATCGCGCGCGAGAGAGAGATAGTTAGAGACAGAAAGAAGTTCTCATACCTTTTCTTTTGGGTTAAATACATTTTGTACCCCTAAACTATACATATAGTCTCATTTAGGCCCCTAAAGTATGAAATGTAACAAAAAGGTCCCTGACAAAATAATTTGATATTAATAGAACAAAAATGCCCTTCTCACTTATCTCCTATACATTTCATTCTATTCCCTAAAGGTATATTTTATTACTTTGCCAAAACTACTTTTAGAGATTTAAAATTTTACTCAAAATTTATTTAGTATTTAAAATTTATAATTTTTGTATTAATTATGTAATACAAAAAATATTTACAATCGCACTATATGCATATATATTTTACAAAGTAAATTATTTATGTTAAAAAATACATGTAAATATGCGTAAATAAATGATGCATATAATTTTATAAAAAACTATGTTATCTAACCTATAATTTTTTATTTAGGTATATGTACACATAATTAAATGATATCATATCATTACTCAAAAGATTATAGAATATTATAGATTAATTATATTATAGATTTGCATATTTATAGTGTATTATGTTCGATGTAATATTTTTTAAATTGTATCAAAAATATTATTTTTTTAAAAAAAATTCAACATATATATAACAACACAAGCAAAAATTATGTAAATTTTTAAACATTATGTAAAAAAATATAAGGTCTGTAAATTTATAGAGTGTTATACAGATTTTATACTAATTATAAAAAATAAATTCTGATAGTACTTATGTTAAATATAATTTTTATAATAATTAAAATTATGTCTAAGGGGATGGTTGAAATAAACATATTTTAGGGGTGTAAACAATAAGGACATTTTCGTCATAAAAAAAATAATCCATGTCATGATGAGTCATTTTGTTACATTTTATAGTTTAGGGGGGTAAATGCACTTTATGCATAGTTCAGGGGTGCAAAGTGTATTTAACCCTTTTCTTTTCTTTGTTAAATTTTAATGGTTTACTTGATTTATTTATTTATTTATTTATTTTTGATTTAGTAAGAATTCCATTCAAAATTCAGTGTTTATCAAGGATGGAGATCCTTGGAAACTCTTGATTTATTTGTTGATCCAATAAATATAGAGATAATTAATATATTTATTTATATACATTAAATAAATATATAGGAATACGATACCTGATAACAAATGTATTTTATTGTAATGCATATTAAGTATAACAGTAAAATTTATATACTTTATATTAAATATTTATTTATAAAAAGACTATCAAAACATATTAAATTATTGATTAAACTTATTTTTAGATAATATAAACCAAAGGGTTAATTATACTTAGACTTCCTGCGAAAATACAAAATTACACTTTCTCCCAAAGAAGTTTAATATTTTAATATAATCTAAAACTAAAATATGATATATTGACTAATAATTCTAATATATGGTAAATTTTTTAAAAATAAATGTTTTTGTTGTAGCGGATATTGAATTTATAACGATAAAATCCATATGCATTACATTAAATTTTGACTAATAATATAAAATATAAACTTGTTTTTAGACAATATAAATAAAAATATCTTATTTTATTATTATATAAAATTAAAATAAGAAATATATTGATTAATAATTCTAATATATAGTGAATTTTTAATATAAACTTGATATAATATTAAATATGTACTTAAATATATAAAAATAATTATAATTTTTTTAAAAAAATCACGTGAGCCGGCTCACGAGCTCACGAGCAGAAGTAATATAACTCAAGAAGCTCACGCTCGAGTTGAGCTTGCAAGCCGGCTCTACTCATCTTGCAACCCTACCACCGGCCATACTCATAAGAAACAACAGAGGCAGCATGTTGCCTCTGTTTTAACTGTAACAGAGGCACAATCAACGTTCATCTCAAATTGATCAGTTAATCGCGGCAATATATCTCTAATTATAAACAAATTCATTTATTTATAACATTATCGAAACAATTGTACTTTCAACTTCTGAATCAAATATTTCAGTTAATACATTTTTTTCCCACTCATCTCCTCGATAGTTGATTTTGTTATAGTAACTTTAGTAAAATAGAAAATTAACAAAGAAATTGATCTACTACATAAAAGAATTAACAGTTTCAAGCTCCGCATATAATTCACAGTGGTTGATGTGGAATGACTTTATTAGTTTCACATTTCCATCCAAAACGAGAAAAATTCAATAAAACCAAGTTCTAATTGAGCAAAATTATTTGACCCAATTGCACTAATTCAGGAATTCAAATTTTTTCAAAGATTCAAACGTTCAGAAATTCATAAACTAGAGGAAGTCAGATTCAAAAATGCAAACCCACCAAACAAAATATACTAAGTATTATTTAACAAAATCCAACAACATAAACAAAAAATCCAAACTACCTCCATATTGATCCTAAAACACTACTTAACAACTGACTGTTGTCAAAATAAAATTAAAAAAAAAGAAACTTACCTCTATTTGGTCGGTAGGGATCGAGCAGGCCGGAGCGCGAACAGCCAACTCACCGGAGATGGAATCAAAATCGAGCTTTTGGCTGGAAATCGAGCCCGAGAGTTGTGTGTGTGTTTTGTGGGGAGGGGTGCGGCGACAGTCTTTATTCTATCGGAAAAGGAATTTGGGAGGAGAGGTACTATGTTTTTATTTTTGGTGTGTCCTCGAGATCGACCCAAATACGCTCAATATTTGTGTTTGATATGAGATATCTTAATGGGGTATTTTTAGTTTATTGTGGCCCGTTTTTCAAATAAAATAATATATATATATAATTATAAATACATATAAAAGATACACGATTTTTCAATCAACAGTGAATTTTGTCTCCAAAAATAAAATCAAAACAACATACTCTGTATATATATACAATTATGACTACATATAAAAGAGACAATATTTGACAATAAAATATAGAATTTTTATCTCCCAAAAAACAATATTTGAATAATCTCAACAGTGAATATTTGAATATGACTACGAACATAAAATTCTGAAGGTGCGCTATGAGATGATCATTGGTAAGAGTCATCAATTTTTCGTCAACAAAATTTTGAAAAGACAGAAGTGTATTTTGAAAAGAATCAATCAAGGGTGGGAAGACGTTGATCAAGGATCGTGTTTTTCACTCAAAAATTTTTATGACATCTTAAACAGGTTATGCTCATATGAAATTAAGATGCATGAATAACACCAACTTCAAACTGACTAATAATGCACACAATAGCTCGAAATTGTCAATGTAATATCTGTTATTTCTCTTTTGCAGGAAAAGTCGTGATTAGCTTAAACACGTAGAAATTGACTAACAAGTAAAAACCCAAACAAAGCAATTAATCAGAAATCAAAATTGAGAATCAGAGATATTTACCGAACGGGGAGAGGGCGAACCCGTCAGCGGCGCGGCTGAGGGAGGGGGGTGTTTTGTACGGTGTGCGACTGGCGGAGAATAGGTGGATGGCGGCGGCACATCTGCCGAGTCCAGAGCTGGCGTGCTGGGAGGTTAAACTGGGCGGCGGTGGTGGAGTTGCGAGAGAGAGAGAGATATACAATGGCGGAGGTAAGCGAACTGGAGGCGCACAGCGGGAGGTGTGCAGAGGTGAAGTGGGTCAGGGATGAAACGAAGGCTGTCTTGATTTGTTTTTTGGGTTAATTACATTTCCACCCCTGAAGTATAGCTACATTCGTATTACCCCCTAAAGGTAACAAAAACCCCTTTCGATAACACTGATCATAATTTTTAGGGTAAATTACAGTTATTTCTCTTTAATTTTGACATAATTATAAGTATTCCTTCATTGTTTGATAAATTACAAATACCTCTGAGGTTTGTGATGCTCTAACAAATAACCCATTTTCATCTATTTTTATGGATGAATTGACCAAAATGCCCTTATGCACTGAATTACTTTTTATTTAATTCTTAAATTTTTTTGGACTACAATGCGCAGGGAGAGATTTCTTAAGTTTTTTACACAAAGGAACAATAATGTAATTCCCCTCGACTGTTTTTTTTTATAATTTTAATAAAAAAAATTCAAGGGCAAAATGATCAATTTCAAGCTTTTGGTTAAAAATTACTAACCTTAGGGGAGTATTTATAATTTTTCAAATAATGAGGGATATTTATAATTATGTCAAACCTCAAGAGTGGCTGTAATTTACCCAATTTTTAAGATGGAAATGTCCTTATCATTTAACCCCTTTAAAATATATTTATTACAATTATTCCCTAAAAAATGAATTATCATAAATTTTTTATTAGACCAAATTTGTTAAAAATTTATAATTTTTATAATTAGTATAGAAACTTGAAACTCTGTAATGTTACAAATCATATTTTTAGATAATTATTTGAAAAATTACATATTTCATGCTAATATTGTTATATATATGAACACAAAAACATATATATACGTGCATATTTTTTTAACGAAATATTCTCAATAAAAATTTTAAAAAATTATATTAACTTATATATAAAGTGTAATTAAATTGTACAAAATGAAATTTCTAATTATTCTATAATATTCTCATAATTTTGTGAGTAACTAATGATATAATATTTCAAAATGTTCATTTATATATTATAATTGAATATAAAATATATAATTTAATATAACATTAATTTCTTTCACAGAATTATATGCATGGTATATATATATATATATATAGTTACATCACGCTTTATACATATTTTTGTGTATGTTTTTACATTAATACTTTACCTTGTAAAATAGTTGTAGATATTCAGTTTCTAAATATTATTGGCCCGTACTGCTACTGCTTCTGAATCTTCAATGCAGATCTTTTTGCGAATGCCATCTTTTGTAGAAACTATAGTATTATCTGATCCAAATTTTTGTTGTACAAGGACTATGTCCTCCAGGTATTTTTTGTCCAATCAACACCAAATTATTTTATAAATTTCTTTTTTTGTTACCTTTCATACTTTAAGGAGATAAATGCAACTTAGATAGCTTCATATCACTATCTTGTTTGCAATCTTAAATAACTTTAGTGATGTAACTTGACTCCGGTGCAGACTTACAGGCTTTCATGAGTGTCTCTACACCCTCAAATGTGTCAACCAGATATATTGCATATGTAAATGCCAGCTACATCATACTACAATCAGTACTAATGTGTCAACCAGATATATTGCATATGTAAATGCAAGCTACATCAAACTACAATCAGTACTAAGTACATAAACTCAGTTGAATTCTTTTTAACAAGAGTATTACTTCAGATGAATATAGTTCTTACATTCATTCCAACATTTCAACATTTCAACTTTCATACCTTGATACCACCTTCAGCTAATTCATACCCAAAAGTCCCAGACCATTTTGACCTAGTGTGTGTGGCTGACCTCATTACTTAAAGAAGCCAAGTAATGGTTCAATCTCTCGGCTGGAAGAACCGATGTGGGTTATGATTCTCTTCTATGAACTGATCATTGACGGCTTCTTCGAAGAAATGGGGGAGGAAGACCAAGATTGAAGGGAGATCAGGGTTTCTTCGATAATGGAAGGGGTTCACAACTAGACATGTTGAGTGATTTTGGTTGTTTGGGTAGTTGGGTGGGTGTGAGGGGTTGCAATTGAACCCAGGAAAACTAGCCCCAAGCCTGCCCTAATCGGTGGGTTCAAGTCCCAGAATAGAGATTAGGTCGGATAGCGAGTGTTGAAAATGTAATTCATTTTGGTCCAGGGTGCATCTCGGGTTCATTTTGGATAAAAGCTTTAACAATAACTACAACATTATATAAAAAATTAGTTTAGAAATTACAAAATGATATCAAATAGGAAATTACATCGATATTAATGAAATATCGCAGAATTGATAAACAGAAAAAATGAGAAACATGAAAAATTTTAAATAGTTGGACAAACTTAATTATTCCTTAAACTAAATAGTAAACTAAAAAACTAAATGATTGGAACATCAAAATGAAAAAGATCAAACAGTTATTAAATGTAACTATAGATATACTCAAAAACAAATTCCTTAAAAGTGATTATTTTAGTTCACGTGGAGGTGGATATATAAAATGGATCATGTACGTGTAACTATATTAAACTAACAAATAAGGTTGTGCCTCACAATAAATATAAAGATAAAAAGAAACAAAAAATTATAAGATACATCTTTCCCTCTAGTTTATGATGTTTTTACACTGTACTTGAACCTAAGATCTAAGTGAGAAAAGAAAATGATGGTACAAGAATGAGATCGACTAAATTTTTATTAGTGGGGATGTAATTTACCATAATTACACTATAATTTAATACAAGCCTATTTTGCTCTCACCTCTTCTCAATGATGAATGGGAGGTATTTATAAGCTTAAGATAATTAAGATTGGTAAAGTACTATTTTATCCCCCATCTACTCCTATTACATGACTAGGATTAATTAGCTGAGGCTATTTCAGTAATTTGCTACATCGGTATCGCTTTGGTAAGTCATCCTTTCCTTTCTTTTTTGATTTTTTCCTTTATCAAACACATTCTTTTTTCGAGAAATATCAAACTTTTCTTTTCTTTTCGATTTCTTTCCTTCTTCAACATTTTTCTTTTCAGGAATGTCAACTTTTCCTTTTTTTCTTTAGTCTCTTTCCTTCTTCGTCACCTTCATTTCCGGGAAGACAATCTTTTCTTTTTTAAGTTGATTTTTCCTCCATCAGCAGTCCCTTCAATTCTTGAACATCATAGGATATTTAGGAATTAAATTTGGTCACGGGCTCTTTCCCAAAATCTATTCTCTCTTAAGGTGCCGATGATAAAAAATTTAGAAGCTAAGTATGACAATAATTTTGAAATAGGTTAGCCCATTGTTGTAACTAGATCCATTATAGAACAATAGTCAATACAAGAAATATTTCTTCCTTAGAAGCTAGTTCATTAATTCGGTTTTAACGAGAGCGCAAGGGTTTAGCCTCGCCTGCTGAGGGTGAGCTAATGTCTCTGTAACGATGGTAATTTTAATACGAGTTTATAGAAACTTTAACCCTATTTTTGATTTTGAACCTTTAATTCGTGGAAGGTTTATTCATTCACGGGATTTTTGTTTTCCCGCCGTATGTTTTGTTTTATCTTAAATCTTTAGACTAGTGTGGTTATTCTTGTCCGAGAATTTCCTAGTTCTCTTATTTACTCCTTGCTTTAGGGTGTCATGTTATGCACTTTAAGGAAGCTTGATTGTTATTAGCTTTGGGGCGTTCTATTATGCGTCTCAAGGAAGCTTAATTGTTAGTTATCCTTGAGGCGTATAATACAAAGCCGCGTAACTAAGAACTACTTCAACTCGAGGACTAATGAGGAGTACCCAAATAACATGAGATCACAAGCTTCCCCCGAGGTGCACAATACAACATACACTAGAAAAATTTAACATTAAACCATGACTAATTGCCATGGTTAAAAATAAATAGTCGTAGTGAATAGTCATTCACCACGGTCATACAACAGTTATTGGTCGTGGTATTTGCGAGTGTGACTAAAATATTTGCCATGGCAAAAACATTTGCTATAGCTCATAACTATAGCAAAAAGAGTTTTCATCGTGGTGATAATCTAGATTGTTACAACGGTTTTTGTTTAATCATGGTTAATAATAATTATTTATAGCCAATAAATTTGTAGCCAATAGTGAATGTTCTAGTAGTGATACAAAACCTAAAAAGCTCTTCAACTTGAGAACTCCTACAAGGTTCCCTCAAATGAGTTAAGATTACAAGGTTTCGAGGTGCATAATACAACATCCCGAAGCTAAAAGCATCACAACTTGACAGACTTCACAATCACTTTTATAACTTCATATTAAAAGAAAATTATCATCGTCGCGCATTGAAAAATTTGAAAAAACCCTTTCAGAAGGTTAAACAAAATTTCAAAGAGTCACAATGACTTTCAAGAAAATGCTTCATGACTCATAAACTTCACTACAAAAGATATTTGTATTGCCTCAAAATACGAATCACGAAGAAAATGATCAAGAGAGGCAAAGAAAGTCACCCTGACCAACTAACTGAAGCGACCTACCTCGGTGTCACTTGGCGTATCTTAGCCAAGACTGTCGGCCGTGACTTGAAGAGACGTGCGGGCGGCAAGGGGATGCTGGCCGACATGTAGGTGCACAAACGACAAGTGAGTAGAGACTTTTACTGATTGGGGATTGAAATAATATTTGTATAAAAACTTCCTTGATGTGTGAGTATACTTTCCGCCAAGTATGAAGTCATTCCATGAATATTTGGGCACTAAGATATAAGGGCGACTATTGGGCGCCACCCTGTGCGCAAGCAAGAGAGTGACGAGTGAAACAGAGTGCTTTGTCATTGAAGTTTGTTGAAACTATTTCAATGGGGAGTTCCGTGGAATGTTGGGAACATCTCTACCAAGTTTCAGAGTCAGACGATTTTGATTGAGTAGGAAATGCCTACGATGTTCAGACAGTGCAGTGGCGGAGCAGTGATTTTAGAATATTGTGAGGGCAATTCCCCAGAGATGGATGATCCGATGGGGCTGAAACTCTATAGTTATGATGTAGAATTCGTAACAACAGTTCAAACGGCACGTGATTTAGACGTTGGAAGAGGGTGATGCGAAAAAGGTGTGCTCCTTGGCCACTTTAATGTCTACTGTTGGAATAAGGGAAATTCTTTCTAAGCCTACAACAAGGGGGTATGCAGTGGTGAGCTCCAGCTAACCCTCCCCATGCAGCAAGACACAAAATAAGCAATCCTTAGGAGCATGTGGGTAGGCCTGTTAATGGGTAGGGTAAGACCCTACCCAGGCCCAGACCAGAAAAGACCCAATTAAAAAAATTTACCCAGGCCCTACCCCAATTGACTAAAACTTAATTCAGACCCATGGGCCTGAAGACCCGATCAGACCCGACTTTTCGGGTCGGGTCTGACCCAGACCCACTACTTCATTTAAAAAAACAAAATAAATAAAAAAACTCCAAATTAATTTTTCATTTTTTATTTTCATAAATCTACTCCTTTTTTTTTTCTTTTTCTTTTCAATTGCAAGGGTTTTCATCTCTCCCCCTTCCTCTTATTTTCCTTAAACCCATCTCCACATTTCCTCACTCTCTCTCTCTAAAATAAACACAAAAACCTTTTTGTTCTCTCATCTCTCTCTCAACTCTCCCAAGCAACAACGAAATGTAGATGTGAGTTTCTCAATCTCTACCAAAGCACACAAAACTGCAACAATGATTTTCAAAGCTCTCCACAAGCATACGTGCAACATGTATTTTTCAAATCTCTCCCCCCAACGACTTCGGGCCTTGCTGCAGATTTTCGCCGCTGAGATCAAGGTCATGGCTCGTCTCCGCCTAGGAACTCGCCGTTGAGATTTTCAGATCGCGGTGCTGAGTTCCTACGTCGTCGATGGCTCGCCCAAGTCTCCGTCATTGACTACGACGGCTCCTCCTCCTGCTCCGACGAGACCAAGAAGAAGCCGAGGGTCAAAGATTGGAGAGGTTTGTTGAGTTGATAAGAAACCCAAAAAAAATTCATAAAATTTTACCTCTTAAATTCTTACCCAAAAAAAAATACAGAATTTTTTCTTGAGGTGGTGGTGCGGAGGCGGTGGCGACGACGGGTTTTTGGAGTTGTGGTGTTGTAATATTGTGATGTGGTGGGGACGTGGGTAGGAGATGGGGATGGGGAGATAGGGATTTGACTGTATAGACAGATTTGGTAACAACATATTTGAACGGGATGGATAAGAATTTTATGGGTCTGGGCGGGTAAGAGAGGGTCTAGGCCCAGACCCAGACCCAATCATATTAATTTGATGGGGCCTGGGCCTGGGTCTGGACCCTGATTTAAAATGAAAGGGTTCAAAACTTGGGTCTAGACCCATCACAATGGTCTGGGTCTTGGGCATTTTTGGCCCATTGACAGGCCTACATGTGGGGCCTTCAAAGGCCGACTCTAGGAAACTCGAAGGGAGTGGAAGAGTCCCAGACGAAAAGGGAAATGGACATGCGGTAGTGGGCCAGGATGGTGTATGTTGGGAACTAAAAAGCCAAAAGGTTCCATGTGACTGCAGGGTTGCCCGCGGCGGCTACGAAAATAAGAGGTAACACCTTTGGGATGAATGAGCGTCGAGGCAAGCACTCCAAGAACCTTTATCTAGCTCGTGACATGTGCTATTGGGTTCTAGCCATGCCCACAAGGGTCCATTGGCTAAGACACGTGGTCGTAGGGCGATACCGCGTTGTGTGCAAGTTGAGAAGCCATGCCGAAAGGTAAGAAGGCATGTTGGGCATGGCGTGTGAGATTCAATGCGAGATGTTGGCATATAGATTGGGACTCAGACTTGTGATGTAACCTTACTCAAGCAACGGGCATGGCGAAGACATGCACGGTAATGCACCGATGTAAGTGCATGATTGGCCCGTAGTGCCGAGACGGAGCAAGGATGCTGCCATTGCGAGATGTATCGAGAGGACTCGAGATTGTGGGCGAGATGCATGGCAGCAAGGTAGCTAGTTGGGGTTGGACACATAACAAGAAGTTTATATTCTCTATCAAGATTCAAGAAGTTTTTTTTTTTCCGACAAGATTCAAGAAATTTTCTGTCAAGACACATAACACGCAAGGACATGCGAGCCACGACCCTCGTGAAAATGGGAACAAAAGAGTCCGTCCGTAAGGGCAGTTGGTATCAGTGCTCGAATAATGCTAAGCTCCCAAAGGAGAGATGTGTGCACTTGAAGACGAAGTATGGCACATGAGCTTTACGCTAGGTAGAGGTGGGTTGAGCCGTTTCTAGACAAGATCACACAAGATCGCAACACAATTGTGTAGGCTTGTAGCCTTGGGTTTTAAAATGCTTCAATGAGTGGATTGTGAGACAGAATGGTTTTGGGGCATGTCTGCCCGCGAGAGATTAGTGGTGTTCTTTGGTGCGTTGATGTTGCTTCAGAGATTGAGTGGATACAGACTTGTTCATACATCCAAACGATCATTAACACCTTTCTTTTGTGCCCTTTTAATATATAAAGCTCTTGTACAACAAATCTCATAATCTCTCTTCCCCACTATTTTTTTTTTATTTCTATGGAGGCAAAAATCAACAAAATTGAAGGCAAGATTTGGGCAAAGTACGATCAAAAGTCATCGGGTGCTCCACCAAATATGCCCCTGGACAAGAAAAGTTCAATGTGTTTACCGATGAAAAGGGCATATTTCAGAAGAAGCAAAGTGTAAGTTTTTTCTGTAAGCGTCAGAATCATAAACTCTTGAGTACAGAACTTTATGTTTTATATCAAGAATTTTCAAGAATAGTGTATTTTGAACTTAAAATTTCAAGAAGTTTATGTTTTCTATCAAGATTCAAGAAACGAATTTCAAGAAACGAAAAATCTTGACTCGACAAAAGTATTTTTGAACTTAATGATTCAAGAAGTTTATGTTTTCTGTCAAGATTCAAGAAGTTTATGTTTTCTGCCAAGATTCAAGAAGTTTTCTATCAAGAATTTGAAGAAATGAAAAATCTTGACTCAACAAAGTATTTTGAACTTAATGATTCAAGAAGTTTATGTTTTCTCTCAACATTCAAGAAATTTTTTGTCAAAAATTTCAAGAAACGAAAAATCTTGACTCAACAAAGTATTTTTGAACTTTATGATTCAAGAAGTTTATATTTTCTGTCAAGATTCAAGAAATTTTCTGTCAAGACACATAACACGCAAGGCGTGCGAGCCGCGACACTCGCGAAATGGGCATAAAAGAGTCTACCCGTAACAGTTGGTATCAGTGCCCGAATAATGCCAGGCTCCCAAAGGAGAGATGTTTGCACTAGAAGACGAAGTGTGGCACACGAGCTTTATGTTAGGTAGAGCTGGGTTGATCCATTTCTAGACAAGATCACACAAGAGTGAAACACAATTGTGTAGGCTTGTTGTCTTGGGCTTTAAAATACTTCAGTGAGCGGATTGTGAGACGGAATGGTTTTGGGGCATGTCTGCCCGCGAGAGATTGGTGGTGTTCTTTGGTGCATTGATGTTGCTTCAGAGATTGAGTGGATACAGACTTGTTCATACATCCAAACGATCACTAACTCTTTCTTTTGTGCCCTCTTAATATATAAAGCCCTTGTACAACAAACCTCATAATCTCTAAAAAGGGCTAGTGATCATCCTTGTTGTTTATCAAATAAACAACAACAACAAAGCTCATTTATATCAAATATAAATATGCCAACAAATAAATACATACCATGCATTTATAATAAGATATCCAATATCTAAAACCATAAACATAATAAAATGCAGAAATACCATATTAATAATGCAATTAAAAAATAGATATCAGCTATACATCCAATGTACAAAAAATATATATATTTTTTTGTTTGGAAACCATTTTTCCAAAATAATCTAAGGCATCAAAAATAATGAAAAATCCAATTTAACTAAAATTAAAATATGCCAAAATTACTCACATTCAGAAAACAACAGAATTCAAAAAACTTTGAATTTTTTCACAGAAACGATGCAAAAGGGCCTAGACGTCCAGAGCGGCCGACGGCTGGCCGCAAACGCACGTGTCGGCTGCTCGCGCGCGTGCGGCCAGCCCGCGCGCAGCATTGTGCGCCCATGGGCGGAAGCCCCTGCGCACAGGCCGCCTGCCTGCGCTGCCGCCCAGCACGCACGACCAGCAGGTGCGCGTTTTGCCAGGCAGCGGGCGCAGGCCACTACCCGCGCGCACGCCCGATTTGCGTGCCTACTAGCCCAGTGACCGGGCCGACAGGTAGCAGCAAGTAGACGACTGCTGAACGTTTTTTTCAAACTTTTTTTTTTTTAAATTTCTGCTGTAAAACTGAAATATAAACATTATGCATTTACAAAAAAAATAAATTATCTCATAAAATGCATGGATATCCATAATTTCAAAAGCAAAAATTAACAAATATTTTCATACACTTAATCATGCTAGAAGAACCGTAAAACATGCTTTTTAAAAAGAAATTTTAAACCCGTTCAACATGTTTTACACATTATAACATATAATCCTTAAAGCCACAACACCAAATCCGGGCTCTGATCCCGACTGAAAAATCGGGTACGCCGCGGGAACACAACGGAAGCATAAAAACGTTAATTTAAAGCATAATTTAAAAAACGGGTTCAAAGGGGTGTTCCCTTTGAAGTTCCCAGACGTTCGTGTTTGTCAAAGCATAAATAAAAGAGGAGAAGATGTTGGACATGTGGCTAAAGGATTAAAACAAAGAGAGAGTACATGAAAACATAAAGAAAACCAACCTTATGCCTGTTGCACGTAGACCCTGTTCTAGCTTTGTTCCCTTTTTGTTTCCTTATTTCGTTTCACTTGAGAGTCCTACTTAGAACTCCTCTAAGTATTGTCCACACCACACTAAGGATTCAAACTATAGTTTATTGCTAGATAAAATATAGTGAAGAGAAGAAGAAAACAATTCCAGAGCAACACTATCAATTAGTGATCTTTAGAATGTTTTTAAGTTCTTTTCTTTCCAAAAGAAAATAGAACACTTAGAGAGAACTTTTAGAGGTATTTTTTGGCTTAAAATCTCCAGCAACTTGAAAGCATATTATGTATCTTTGTGTAGTGTATTTTTATGTGTAAGTAGGAATTTTTTGAATTCAAAATTCAACCTCCATCAATAACCTCCAAGGCTAACTTCCACATATACACTATTATAGCACAAGTGTCACCCATGATGGCACATGGAGAACCACCTCCACATGCACTCACATGGCCTATACTGTGACGCCCATAAATTTTTAATCATAATTATGGGGTTAATTGGTAATTATTTAAGAAAATTTAGTTAATTAGTAGATATATTATAGATTAAATTGTGATCATATTAAGACTTGAACGGAGTGAATTGGAGCTTTATATAATATTTGGAGCAAATTATATTAATTAAGAAATTAGAAAGGACGTAATGGGTATTTGAAAAATGTTTATTAAAATTAAAAATAAAAAATAAAAAATAAAAAGGGTAGATAAAGATGGGTGCTGACGCACCCATCTGATTACTTTTACAAACACACACACACACACACACACTATTAAATTAAACACACACACACTTCGCGAAAAACAGGTACGAAATATTTTTTAATTTTAATTAGTTTTAATTAATATAATTATATTATTTAATAAGTGCATTTATTAAATGTGGTTATGACTATTAAACGATTTAGTGTTTAACCGGAGAATTTTATGAATTTGAGTATTTATAATTAGTGTCTGGTTAAATATCTCAATTGAATTAGGGGTGTTATAATTAATGGCTTAAACTGCTTAATTTACTAGATTTAATAATTTCTACAATTGATTGGCTTAGTTTAATCGGGTTGAAATTTTTATTTTGAGAAATATTATAGAATATATTTGAAAATATTATATTTAGTAAAGATAAGTATATTTTGAAGATAAATATAATCCAAGAATTGTTATTATGAGTGGTAGTTATAATAGGATGAGGGGTTTAATGAAATATTGAGATATTGATGAAAAATATATAGAATTACTATTTAATATTTTATTTAGAAATTACGATACTTTTGATGTGTTGATTATATGCATTATAACTTATTATAGGATAAGGGGGATAAGGTGAATGATTGAGCAACTCCCTACGTACAAGTAGATTCGTGTAAGTCGAATGGTAAGTAAATAATTAGTGCTGGTTTATATATGTTCCTTTTTCCTATTAGTGTTTGTGTACGTAAATAATTAGTATTATCTATATATGTTTTTATTTCTTGGTAATATTACTTTTATGTGAGCCTACGATTCGTGTTGACTAATCTATTTTGAACTGTACGAGTGTTGATGATTTCACTTTGAAATGATTATGTCGTGGTAAAGTGAAAATGAGGAAGATATGCCATTGGCTGTTTGATACCAATGTTATGTGCTTGTACGTGAAAAATGTTGCTATTGTGGTTTTATGTGGCTAGTTGGCTTACAAGAACGGTGATATGTGGAATCGAGGGAGTGATGGAAATTAAATGTAATTATGATATGAATACCCCTTGATGTTGTTGAATAGCCTATGTGGCAAATGAAATGAAAAGAGCTATGATGCGATATGAAAGAGCTATGATGCGAAATAAAAAGAGCTATGATGCGAAATAAAAAGAGCTATGATGCGAAATGAGATTGATAAGCCTGTGTGGCATGCCAAGGGGATTCATGTATATATATGAATGAATAGTGAGGTTGAGTTGGTGGAGAAAAACACTATATCACCTTTCTGGTAAGCCAACTAGGAAAATACAAGTTTGATTTGGTTATCGTGTTATTGGATGACTACGTGGAGAAATAAAATGAAATGTGCTTGATTAAGTTGATTATATTATATACGTTGCTTGTTTTTGTCTTGTTGGTATAATTGAGGTGCGTGTATAGTGGGTACCTCGGTTATTTACTTATTGAGTTGCAGGCTCATCCCTCTGCTAATAATTTCAGGTGTAGATTTTGCTGTGCCTACTCACGACAGCTAGGTCCACATTTTGCATCCCAGTCAGGTCGGGCCAGTATGCAGTTTTCTCCTCCTGTAAATAGAAATAGAAGTCTCATTTTGAATTAAAAGCGAGAATAGTATGTGAACTAATTATAATAGTCCCATTTTTGTCGTACTTAATATATGTATATATGATCTTGCGGATGAGATATTAAATATTCTTGTTGTGATGATGAGACTATGTGTATATATACTCAACAGGGACTACATTATGTGCCTAATTATACATATAATTAGGGTTTACATTAAGTGTGATATTTAGGGAAGATATAGTCGTAGTGCTCGTTGGAGGGTGCTACATTTGGTGGTATCAGAGCAGGCATTAGTTCCTGGGTTATTTGATAATATGTGGTATTATACTTAACATATATATTATGAGTCTAATTATACATATGCATTTCATATAGGATGGAAGCGTCAGGTGAAAACGCTGCTGGCCCAACTGAGTCCATTAGAGTCTGTACAGGGTCATGATCATGCATCTGAACATCAGGGGTTAGAAGCCCAGAATAGAAACGTTCCCCAGCCAGAAGTAAATCCTTTTATGCAACAATTCCTAGAGTTTATGCAGAGGATGGCTCCACCACCACAACCCCAACCCCAACCACAAGATGCAGTCATTGATAAAAACTATGAGATAGTTAGAAGACAGGGTGCGAAGGTATTTGTTGGTACAACTGATCCTGCAGAAGCAGAAGAATGGTTGAGGATACGGAAAGAGTTTCGACAGAATTGAATGCACTTCTGAACAAAAATTGAGGTATGCGGTGTCTTTATTGGAGAAAGATACGTTGGATTGGTGGGAAACTGTTCCAGGGAGTAGGAATCGACCAATCACTTTAACATGGAATGACTTCTTGAGAGAATTTGCTGAGAAATACACTCCACCGGTCTACAGAAACCGTAAGAAAGTTGAATTTCTTGAGTTAAAGCAAAATAATTTGTCTGTCGCTGAATATGAGCTACAATTTGTGAGCCTGTCAAAATATGCTCCAGAAGAGGTAAGTACTTGATGAATTGAGGCGAGACCGATTTGAAAGAGGCCTGAGGCTGAGATACGAGAGAAGATAGCAATCAAACCTCCGAGTTACAGTGCACTTTTGGAAGCAGCATTGAGAGCTGAAGAGACATCCATAGAAAGGAATTCCGCTGAATCTAAACGGAAGAAGTGGACAGGTAATCCTAACTTTACAGGCGGACCAAGTGGTGCAGTTTCTTTTAAGAGTTCTGGTTTCCAAAGAGGTGGGTATAGAGGCCGAGGAAATGAGTCAAACTAATATGTCTCCATCAGTGTCGTCAAGTAGAGGCGGGTCTACCTCAGTCGGATTTGGGGGGAAGACAGGGTCCAACCAGATCGTTTAGTGGAAGGTCTATTCCCTCGTGCACGAATTGCGGTAGGAAACACACCGGTGAATGTTGGGGTCCAGCCAATCATATGTTATCGCTGCCACCAACCGGGGCATATTGTCAGGGATTGTCCTACGTGGAGAGTTGATGCCAGTGGATCCCAGATTTCAGGACCAAGTAGTGTGGGGAAAATGTGCAACGGGCTAGTATAAGTAGGGGTCGAGGAAGAGGTGGTCGAGGTAGCGGGACTATTTCTACAACATCGACTGGACAGAGTAGTCAATCTCAGCCGCAAGCAAGGGTGTACGCCATCACCAGGGAACAAGCTCCTACTGCACCTGAGGTTATTACTGGTTTCCTTTTTCTATTTGCAATTCTGGTGCGCATGTGTTAATTGATCCAGGATCTACTTGTTCATTTATATCACATGATTTTGCATCACGTGTGCATGCTAGTATTGAACAGTTGGGGCATGACTTATGTGTATCTATGCCTGCTGGTGGGTTTATATTTGTTAATACGTTGTGAGATCTTGTCCAATAGTAGTGGATAGTGTCACACTATATGCAGATTTGGTTGTGATAAACCTTAGGGAGTTTGATGTTATCCTAGGGATGGATTGGTTATCTAGTAATCATGCTTTGGTGGACTGTCAAACAAAAGAGGTGGTTGTAGAAATCGATGGGCAAATGAAGACGGTTATAGTGGGAGAGAGAAAAGTTATACCTAACTGTTTAATTTCTGCTATGACTGCTTTTAATTTAATTAAGGAAGGGTGTGGAGCATATCTAGCTAGTGTACGTGATACTACGAAGGTCAGTCCGGGTGTGTCAGATGTTCCAGTAGTTAGGGAATTTTTTGATGTTTTTCCAGAAGAATTACCTGGGTTACCACCTCATCGAGAAGTGGATTTTGAAATAGAAACTATTCCTGGGGCAGCACCTATTTCGATTGCACCATATAGAATGGCTCCACTTGAACTGAAAGAATTAAAGAAGCAATTAGAAGAATTACTCGATAAGGGGTTTATACGACCAAGTATTTCGCCTTGGGGAGCACCAGTATTATTCGTAAAGAAGAAGGATGGGAGTATGAGATTATGTGTTGATTATAGACAATTGAATCGAATCACAATTAAGAACAAGTATCCTTTGCCACGGATAGACGATTTACTTGACCAACTGAAGGGTGCAACAGTGTTTTCTAAAATTGATTTGAGATCAGGTTATTGGCAACTGCGGATTGAAGAAGGATCTATTCCAAAGACAGCTTTTCGAACCAGGTATGGCCATTACGAATTTGTTGTTATGCCATTTGGGTTAACAAATGCCCCTGCCGCTTTCATGTCGTTGATGAACAAAACCTTACAGCCATTCCTTGATCAATTTGTGATTGTGTTTATTGATGATATTCTGATATACTCTAGTAGTCACGAGGAACATGAACAACATTTAAGGACAGTTTTACAAATCTTGAGGGAAAAGCAACTGCATGCTAAATTTAGCAAATGTGAATTTTGGATGGAGGAGATTGCTTTTCTTAGGACATGTTGTTTCAAAGCAAGGGGTACAACCTGATCCGGCAAAAGTTAAGGCTATTTTGGAGTGGGAGCCCACCTAAAAATGCATCAGAAGTTCGCAGTTTTCTAGGATTGGCTGGGTATTATAGAAGATTTGTGAAAGATTTCTCTGTGATTGCGAGACCCCTGACGAATCTGTTAAAGAAGAATGCACCATTCAATTGGAATGACATGTGTGATAAGAGTTTTGAAGAGTTGAAGAAAAGACTTACCTCAGCACCTATTCTTGCATTGCCATCTGGGAATGGAGGATATGTGGTATATACTGATGCTTCACGGCAAGGACTCGGATGTGTTTTGATGCAACATGGAAGGGTTATAGCTTATGCTTCGAGGCAGTTGAGGCCGCATGAATTGAACTATCCGACCCATGATCTAGAATTGGCAGCGATTGTGCATGCATTGAAAATCTGGAGGCATTATCTGTATGGAGAGACGTTTCAAATATTTTACAGATCATAAAAGTTTAAAGTATATTCCAACACAGAAAGAGTTGAATTTGAGGCAAAGAAGGTGGATCGAGCTGTTGAAGGACTATGATTGTAACTATTGATTATCACCCCAGAAAAAGCAAATGTAGTTGCAGATGCGTTGAGTAGAAAGACGGTGGACCAATTAGCAGGTATGATTTGCTATAATGTGGAGTATTTAGCTGCCCTCAGAGCAATGAATGTGAGTTTTAGCGTGGTGATGATCTTTTACTTGCCACTCTTCAAGTGAAGCCCTCCCTTAGGGACAAAGTTAAGAATGCACAGAATAATGATCCGTACTTGCAGAAAAGGAAAGCCAAGCTGCAAAAAGGAAAGAACGATCAATTTGTAATACAGGAAGATGGTATGTTATAAATGGGAAGCGTATGTGTGTGCCGAATGTAGAGGAATTGAGAACGGAGATCATGCACGAGGCGCACTATGCACCGTATGCGATGCAATCCTGGCAGTACCAAGATGTATCGGGATTTGAGACCCTACTATTGGTGGCCAACCATGAAGAAAGATGTTGCAGAGTTTGTGGCTAAAATGTTTAACTTGTCAGCAAGTTAAGGCAGAACCACCAAGCACCAGCCGGTAAGCTTTTTCATCCTTTTATCTATACCTGAATGGAAATGGGAAAAGATTACTATGGATTTTGTCATTGGGTTACCATGTACATTCAGGAAACATGATGCTATTTGGGTAATCGTGGATAGATTGACTAAATCGGCTCACTTTTTGCCAGTAAGACAAAATGATTCTTTGGATAAGTTGGCTGAGTTGTATGTTTCGGAAATTGTGAGATTACATGGGGTTTCCTACTTCTATAGTCTCCGACAGAGATCCTCGGTTTACGTCTCATTTTTGGGGAAGCTTGCAAAGGGCATTAGGTACAAGCTTGCACTTCAGTACGGCATTTCATCCTCAGACAGATGGACAATCAAGAAAGGACCATTCAGACGTTAGAAGATATGATGAGAGCTTGCGTTATTGAGTTCAGAGGGAACTGGGATGATCATTTACCACTGATGGAATTTGCATATAATAATAGTTTTCATTCTAGTATTGGCATGGCTCCGTATGAAGCTTTGTATGGAAGAAAATGCCGAAGTCCAATCTGTTGGGACGTTGAGGGATTAAGACAACTTGAGGGCCCGAATTAGTCCAAGAAACGGTGGATAAGATACAAATAGCCAAAAAGTGTTTGAAGGCAGCTCAAGATCGGGAGAAGAATTATGTCGACAAACATCGCCGGGAGATGGAATATGAGGTGGGTGAGAAAGTTTTTCTGAAAGTATCACCATGGAGGGGAATCTTAAGATTCGGTAAGCAAGGAAAGTTGAGTCCGAGATATATTGGGCCATACGAAAATTATCGAGCGAGTCGGACCACTTAGCTTATCAATTAGCATTACCAGCAGAGTTGTCCCAAATACATGATGTGTTCCATGTGTCCATGTTACGTCGATATCGATCTGATCCTAGTCACATTTTGCGTGAAACCAGAGATAGAAATATCTGAGGGGATTAACGTACATAGAAGAACCCATAGAAATTTTGGATCGGAATTAAAGAAGTTGAGGAATAAAGAAATACCTATGGTGAAGGTAAAATGGAGTCATCACTCTCCCAGAGAAAGCCACTTGGGAGGTTGAGGAGAGTATGAGAGAGAAGTATCCATATTTATTCCCTGAACTGGTACGTTAATTTAAATTTCGAGGACGAAATTTTTATTAGGAGGGGAGAATTGTGACGCCCATAAATTTTTAATCATAATTATGGGGTTAATTGGTAATTATTTAGAAAATTTAGTTAATTAGTAGATATATTATAGATTAAATTGTGATCATATTAAGACTTGAACGGAGTGAATTGGAGCTTATATAATATTTGGGAGCAAATTATATTAATTAAGAAATTAGAAAGGACGTAATGGGTATTTTTGAAAATGTTTATTAAAATTAAAAATAAAAAATAAAAAATAAAAGGTAGATAAAGATGGGTGCTGACGCACCATCTGATTACTTTACAAACACACACACACACACACACACTATAAATTAAACACACACACACTTTCGCGAAAAACAGGTACGAAATATTTTAATTTTAATTAGTTTTAATTAATATAATTATATTTATTTAATAAGTGCATTTATTTAAATGTGGTTTATACTATTCGATTTAGTGTTTAACCGGAGAATTTTATGAATTTGAGTATTTATAATTAGTGTCTGGTTAAATATCTCAATTGAATTAGGGGTGTTATAATTAATGGCTTAAACTGCTTAATTTACTAGATTTAATAATTTCTACAATTGATTGGCTTAGTTTAATCGGGTTGAAAATTTTATTTGAGAAATATTATAGAATATATTTGAAAATATTATATTTAGTAAAGATAAGTATATTTTGAGATAAATATAATCCAAGAATTGTTATTATGAGTGGTAGTTATAATAGGATGAGGGGTTTAATGAAATATTGAGATATTGATGAAAAATATATAGAATTACTATTTAATATTTTATTTAGAAATTACGATACTTTTGATGTGTTGATTATATGCATTATAACTTATTATAGGATAAGGGGGATAAGGTGAATGATTGAGCAACTCCCTACGTACAAGTAGATCGTTGTAAGTCGAGGTAAGTAAATAATTAGTGCTGATTATATATGTTCCTTTTCCTATTAGTGTTGTGTACGTAAATAATTAGTATTATCTATATATGTTTTATTTCTTTGGTAATATTACTTTTATGTGAGCCCTACGATTCGTGTTTGACTAATCTATTTTGAACTGTACGAGTGGTTGATGATTACTTTGAAATGATTATGTCGTGAAAGTGAAATGAGGAAGATATGCCATTGGCTGTTTGATACCAATGTTATGTGCTTGTACGTGAAAAATGTGCTATGTGGTTTTATGTGGCTAGTTTGGCTTACAAGAACGGTGATATGTGGAATCGAGGGAGTGATGGAAATTAAATGTAATTATGATATGAATACCCCTTGATGTTGTTGAATAGCCTATGTGGCAAATGAAATGAAAAGAGCTATGATGCGATATGAAAGAGCTATGATGCGAAATAAAAAGAGCTATGATGCGAAATAAAAAGAGCTATGATGCGAAATGAGATTGATAAGCCTGTGTGGCATGCCAAGGGGATTCATGTATATATATGAATGAATAGTGAGGTTGAGTTGGTGGAGAAAAACACTATATCACCTTTCTGGTAAGCCAACTAGGAAAATACAAGTTTGATTGGTTATCGTGTTATTGGATGACTACGTGGAGAAATAAATGAAATGTGCTTGATTAAGTTGATTATATTATATACGTTGCTTGTTTTTGTCTTGTTGCTATAATTGAGGTGCGTGTAATAGTGGTACCGGTTATTTACTTATTGAGTTGCAGGCTCATCCCTCTGCTAATAATTTCAGGTGTAGATTTTGCTGTGCCTACTCACGACAGCTAGGTCCACATTTTGCATCCCAGTCAGGTCGGGCCAGTATGCAGTTTTCTCCTCCTTGTAAATAGAAATAGAAGTCTCATTTTGAATTAAAAGCGAGAATAGTATGTGAACTAATTATAATAGTCCATTTTTTTCGTACTTAATATATGTATATATGATCTTGCGGATGAGATATTAAATATTCTTGTTGTGATGATGAGACTATGTGTATATATATTCAACAGGGACTACATTATGTGCCTAATTATACATATAATTAGGGTTTACATTAAGTGTGATATTTAGGGAAGATATAGTCGTAGTACCGTTGGAGGGTGCTACATATACACACTAGGAGAAAGCTCCAAATTCTCCTACAGCATGCTCCAACTTGTATAAGATGTGGACTTGAATTCCATGCTTTTGGACTTTATTAATCTAATTAATTTTAAGTCCAAACAAGAATCATTGAGAATTAATTAATCTAATTAATCTCAATCCAATTGAATCCCAATAGTTTATTTAATCCAATTAAATAAACATAAGTCCAAATTAAGAGTAATCGATCCAATCAATTCTAGCCAAAACCCAATAAATTAATCCAATTAATTTAAAGGTTCTTACTCCAAAATTAACTAATTCAATTAATTAATCTTGGACCATCCATCAAATGGATTTCCCAATAAATGATCCAATCATTTATTTTCTCTCTTGAATAAATTTAATCCAATTAAATTTATTCGTTTCTTCTAGAATTAATTCTAAATTAATTCCACCAAATCCAAAGTGATTTGTGTGTGACTCACTAGGTTCATCCTCAGCTAGACTGGGGCTTGTGTCCAACACAATTGGTTAATTAAATCCAATGTAATTAAATTTTTTTTCAATTAACCCTTAATCGGAAAAATGCCCGTCACCATGGATGGCCGTCTAGCAACGGTCCATGGCACTAGAGACTAGGTGAATGTTGGCTTGAACGTTTAGGCTCCCGAGTACCATACGAGTACGGTCCTTCCATCATCCGTCTCTCGGTCTAGGTCTAGGGCATGGAATTGGGCGTCGGTTTCCATCCTGGACTAGACAATTATGCTCAATAACTCGAGACACGTTTGCTCTATTGATTGAGGTAGGAACTCATTCCCTACTCGACCAATCGCTGTGGCCACAGACTTAAAGAGCTTAAACCGTCTCAGAGCGTATAGGAGAGTCGACTGTCATATGTTGACAGGTGACGGATCGTATCTTGGAATCCACCATTCTCAATACATATTCCGACTGCACTGGATAAGGCTTATAATGAACGTCTCCTAGATACGGACATCTCTTGTCAGATCCTAGATACAACCATTATATGCATGCGACTGCCATGATTCCTCAAGTCCGAGGACTAATCTCGTACTATCGGAGCCGGGAATTCCAGTCATACCGATCAAACCTCCAAGGCTTTCATTTGACGATTCCCGCGAGTCAGTTCAATCAGCTGACACCCTTGTCAACTAACCCACTAATATTGCATAGACGTCCAACGTCTGTCGTTGATGAAACACGACACTCATCCAATGAATGCAATCCTTAGTGCAAGTCTCTATAAGACCCTCGATGCCCAGTCTCGAGGTCCTCGACTTGGAACATTTCAGACCAACCCTCGTAAGTTGGTTTCATAGCTACCATCCAATGGGCAGCCCAACTACATGGGTTATCCAATTGGTCTGTGGGCATTTGTTGTGATGTTAAAACGCCGTTTAACGTATTAAGTAAGCACAACAAAACACATAGTACCACGGATGAATACTTACTATATTCATCAAGTCAATATTACTCTAATAAAGATTGCTAAATAGTACCCAAAACCGCCAATCCAATTGGCTTTCTGGTCACCTATTCTAACAATCATAAACTCTTGAATACATAACTTTATGTTTTATGTCAAAATTTCAAGAAACAATGTATTTTGAAATTAAAATTCAAGAAGTTTATGTTTTCTATCAAGATTCAAGAAACGAAGTTCAAGAAACAAAAATCTTGACTCGACAAAGTATTTTTTGAACTTAATGATTCAAGAAGTTTATGTTTTCTGTCAAGATTCAAGAAATTTTTTGTCAAGACGCATAACACGCAAGGGTGTGCGAGCCACGACCCTCGGCGAAAATGGGCAATAAAGAGTCCGCCAGTAGCAGTTGGTATCAGTGCCTGAATAATGCCACGCTCCCAAAGGAGAGATGTGTGGCACTTGAAGACGAAGTGTGGCACACAAGATTTACGTTAGGTAGAGGTGGGTTGAGCCGTCTCTAGACAAGATCGCAACACAGTTGTGCAGGCTTGTCGTCATGGGCTTTAAAATGCTTTAGTGAGCGGATTGTTAGACAGAATGGTTTTGGGGCATGTCTGCCCGCGAGAGATTGGTGGTGTTCTTTGGTGCATTGATGTTGCTTCAGAGATTGAGTGGATACAGACTTGTTCATACATCCAAACGATCACTAATCATTTTTTTGTGCCCTCTTAATATATAAAGCCCTTGTACAACAAACCTCATAATCTCTCTTCCCCACTAATTTTTTTTTTAAATCTCTCTAGAGGCAAAATCAACAAAATTGAAGGCAAGATTGGGCAAAGTACAATCAAAAGTTATCGGGTGCTCCACCAAATATGCCCCTAGACAAGAAAGTTTGATGTGTGTACCGATGAAAAGGGCATATTTAAGAAGAAGCAAAGTGTAAGTTTTTCTGTAAGTGTCAGAATCATAAACTCTTGAATACAAAACTTAATGTTTTAACCCAAGAATTTCAAGAAACAGTGTATTTTGAACTTAAAATACAAGAAATTTATGTTTTCTATCAAGATTCAAGAAACAAATTTCAAGAAACGAAAAATCTTGACTCGACAAAGTATTTTTGAACTTAATGATTCAAGAAGTTTATGTTTTCGGTCAAGATTCAAGAAATTTTCTGTCAAGACACATAACACGCAAGGGCATGTGAGCCGCAACCCTCGGTGAAAATGGGCAATAAAGAGTCTGCCCGTAATAGTTGGTATCAGTGCCCGAATAATGTCAGGCTCCCAATGAGAGATTTGTACACTTGAAGACGAAGTGTGGCACACGAGCTTTACGTTAGGTAGAGGTGGGTTGAGCCGTTTCTAGACAAGATCACACAAGATCGCAACACAATTGTGTAGGCTTGTCGTCTTGGGCTTTAAAATGCTTCAGTGAGTGGATTGTGAGACGGAATGATTTTGGGGCATGTCTGCCCGCGAGAGACTGGTGGTGTTCTTTGGTGCATTGATGTTGCATCAGAGATTGAGTGGATACAGATTTGTTCATACATCCAAACGATCACTAACTCCTTTCTTTTGTGCCCTCTTAATATATAAAGCCCTTGTACAATCTTTTGTGCCCTCTTAATATATAAAGCCCTTGTACAACAAACCTCGTAATCTCTCTTCCCCACTATTTGTTTTAATCTCTCTGGAGGCAAAAATCAACAAAATTGAAGGCAAGATTGGGCAAAGTACAATCAAAAGTCATCGGGTGCTCCACCAAATATGCCTCTAGACAAGAAAGTTCGATGTGTGTACCGATGAAAAGGGCATATTTAAGAAGAAGCAGAGTGTAAGTTTTTCTGTAAGTGTCAGAATCATAAACTCTTGAATACAGAACTTTATGTGTTATGTCGAGAATTTCAAGAAACAGTGTATTTTGAACTTAAAATTCAAAAAGTTTGTGTTTTCATCAAGATTCAAGAAATGAATTTCAAGAAACGAAAAATCTTGACTGGACAAAGTTTTTTTGAACTTAATGATTCAAGAAGTTTATGTTTTCTGTCGAGATTCAAGAAGTTTTCTGTCAAGAATTAGAAGAAACAAAAAATGTTGACTCAACAAAGTATTTTTGAACTTAATGATTCAAGAAGTTTATGTTTTATCTCAAGATTCAAGAAATTTTCTGTCAAGAATTTTAAGGAACGAAAAATCTTGACTCAACAAAGTAATTTTGAACTTTATGACCCAAGAAGTTTATGTTTTCTGTCAAGGCACATAACACGCAAGGTCGTGCGAGCCGCGACCCTCGGCGAAAATGGGCACAAAACGGTCCGCCTGTAATAGTTGGTATCCATGCCCGAATAATGCCAGGCTCCCGAAGGAGAGATGTGTGCACTTGAAGAAGAAGTGTGGCATACGAGCTTTACGTTAGGTAGAGGTGGGTTGAGCCGTTTCTAGACAAGATCGCAACACAGTTGTGTAGGCTTGTTGGCTTGGGCTTTAAAATGCTTCAGTGAACGGATTGTGAGACAGAATGGTTTTGGGGCATAGATGCCCGCGAGAGATTGGTGGTGTTTCTTTTGTGCGTTGATGTTGCTTCAGAGATTGAGTGGATACAGACTTGTTCATACATCCAAACGATCACTAACTCCTTTCTTTTGTGCCCTCTTAATATATAAAGCCCTTGTACAACAAACATCATAATCTCTCTTCCCTACTAATTTTGTTTTTTATCTCTCTGGAGGCAAAAATCAACAAAATTGAAGGCAAGACTGGGCAAAGTGCGATCAAAAGTCATTGGGTGCTCCACCAAATATGCCCCTGCACAAGAAAGTTCGATGCGTGTACCGATGAAAATGGCATATTTTGGAAGAAGCAGAGTGTAAGTTTTTCTGTAAGTGTCAGAATCATAAACTCTTGAATACTGAACTTTTATGTTTTATGTCAAGAATTTCAAGAAACAGTATATTTTGAACTTAAAATTCAAGAAGTTTATGTTTTTATCAAGATTCAAGAAACGAAAAATCTTGACTCGACAAAGTATTTTTTGAACTTAAAAATTCAATAAGTTTATGTTTTCTGTCATGATTCAAGAAGTTTTCTGTCAAGAATTTGAAGAAACGAAAAATCTTGACTCAACAAAGTATTTTTGAATTTAATGATTCAAGAAGTTTATGTTTTCTGTCAAGATTCAAGAAATTTTCTGTCAAGAATTTCAAGAAACGAAAAATCTTGACTTAACAAAGTATTTTGGTACTTTATGATTCAAGAAGTTTATGTTTTCTGTCAAGATTCAATAAGTTTTCTGTCAAGAATTTGAAGAAACGAAAAATCTTGACTCAACCAAGGAATTTTGAACTTAATGATTCAAGAAGTTTATGTTTTCTGTTAAGATTCAAGAAATTTTCTGTCAAGAATTTCCAGAAACAAAAAATCTTGACACAACAAAGTATTTTTGAACTTAATGAATCAAGAAGTTTATGTTTTTTGTGAAGATTCAAGAAATTTTCTGTCAAGAATTTCAAGAAACGAATAATCTTGACTCAAAGATTCAATAAATCTAAGGTATCTGTCAAGGATTTCAAGAAATCAAGGAATCTTGAACTAAAAGATTCAAGAAGGAATCTGCTTCTTTCTCTGTATTTTTATTATTTTTTTTCTTTCCCCCTCTTTTTGTCCTGTGTGATTATTGTTTGTGAGATTGAGTAGTTATGCCATCTGGTTTAGAGGAAAGATATAGGTCGGCTCCCCATGGAAGCATGTAATGGATCGTCCAACACAAAATAGGCATGGCAGAGATAACCTGAGGTACTAAATACAATGTTTGAGGATTCATCTTTTTCGGAGCTATTTTTATATGCTTAATGGTTTTCTTGATGGTTTGTCGGACTGGTCCTCCTCATAAGTATTGCAGCAGAACTATTTATGAGGTTGCAACTCCTGAATTATTAAGGGACTTCTTCTGGGATGATGAATTCCGACTAGAGTGGAACGATTTGCTTATACATGCTTCGATTTTGGAAGAATGCCCCACGACAGGAACGATGATGGTTTGTTGGATACGGAAGGTTAGGAATTCCTTTTTCCTTCTTGTATTTTTCAATTTGTCATAGCTTTTAGATTGTGTCCCATTATGAATTGTTTTCAAGAGTTGGTTCAATTAACTTAATCATTGATTTATTATTATTTTATATTGAACTGTGAGGAATTATGCAACCAAGAAGATCAGTGTCCTTGTTTGTCTCTGCAAGAGGTGATTATGTTGCTTTAGGATTTCGAAATTCATTTATGTTGTC
This sequence comes from Sesamum alatum, assembly GCA_034509735.1. Taxonomy (NCBI): domain Eukaryota; kingdom Viridiplantae; phylum Streptophyta; class Magnoliopsida; order Lamiales; family Pedaliaceae; genus Sesamum; species Sesamum alatum. Next base: position 4,797,085 of record JACGWO010000005.1, read on the forward strand.
TCTCATCAGAGTACACGTGTTTTGCAAGTCAGACAACTTATAGTGTAATTTATTGCTTATTATATCCTTTTCATAGAAGCCAGAAAATTGCTGAAAGGTTATTTGATGTGATGTCTTGAACATAAGCACAAGAAGTTCGAAAATTTTGGAATTTTATGAGCAGGTGACCTTGAGTTATAGCAGAAGGTACGTGTCCAATATTTGTTTTGACTACGTTGTTGCATGCTTGTTTATGATGTATCTCGCGATAGGTTCAACTTGATTTAAAATGTGCTTTGTTTGGTTCTTCCATTCTTTGCTTGTAAAGCTATAGCTGTTCAGATGCTAATTGTTTCTTTTTTCTGTGGTTTTTTTTTTTTATGATGGAATTGAGACTGTAGCAATTCTAATTTTTGTTTCCATGTAGGTGATATATATATATATATATATATGCTCATGGCGGGCTTATAGATGTTTATGATGTGATAATTTCTAGATAAGTTTCAACTCAAGATAGTTTCTGTGGTTGTGCATATGGTTATAGTGTTTGACTGTCGGTTTATTTAGATCAACTTCTATGTTCTTATTCTAACTATTGTGTCGGTGTGGTTACTTTGATCTAAATTTCTTACAAAACTCTTGTAATTTACTTTGAGAGGAAGCGTTCGGAGATTTGATCTGTTGAGAGACTAATGAAGAATGGGCTTGAAGTGGGGATTTATAGAAACATGTGGAAATACAATATCCTAAATGAAAATTTTCATTAGGTTATTGATAATTTAGTACCGGTTCGATGGGCCCGTCAAATTGAGTTTCTTTTCATTGCTCGCTATCTCTTCCTGTCTCTCTATAGCTTTCAGATGTCAGAATGCTATCCTCTCAAGAATAAAAATTCCTAACAAAGCACTATAATTTTGTATATGTGATTTCCCTTTTATGACCTTTATTGATAATATTTTAGTGGTTTCCAATTTCTTTATTTTATGCAATGATTGGACTCCTAATGCTTTATAGGAATGTAACTGAATTTTTCGAACTTGAAAGAAATTGAAGCTGAGGATATTTAGCATAGACTCAAACTTGCAGAGGGCTATGTTGAAGCAGGATGACAGTTGACATAATATTAGGTAAAGTCTACTGTATGCCTTAATACTTGTTTTCTATATGATAGCAGGAAGTGATGTCTGTTGGATGTGATGTATTTAGCTAATTGTGTAACGACTGACAAACACTAATGTTCTTCACATGTATCACTATTCCTTTTGGCTGAAATTGAATGAGAACTGCTTTCTCTTTTCATCAGGAAACACAAGATTCTTCTTCATGACAACCTTGTTAGTTCGTCCAGGATACTTTTCAGTGGATAGTGTCCAAATGCCTAAGCAACAGCTCTTTCTCTGTGAAATATTGTATTTTACTTGATAAGCACTTAAGCAGCTACATGCACTGAGTTCCCGTTCAAGATGCCTTTTATTGTATTACTTGTCTTTGCACAGTCATCATATAGCCTGAAGAAGTTTTTCCTCTTTTAATTTGTTCTGCTTTTGAAAATGATACATGGGAGTGTGAGCAATATGGTAATATATTCCCTCTAAAGACGCATGTGCTTGTGAATACCCAGTTCGGGTTCATGACATTTAAAAATCAATTAGGTGACTTGCACTTAATAATGCTTTATCTGTGCTCAGGTCCCGAACCCGATAAGTTTCATCTAGATGAAAAGGGTGTAAAACAAAATCTTCGTCTTCTACTTTCGAAATTTATCCGTTGGTGGACAGATCATGATTGGGCAAACATGTGGCTTGATTTGCCCATATTTTATTCATATGAGGGAAAATCAAGTTATCATAATTCATCTTAGCTTCCCTATACGAAGGGGGACATGCTGATGAGTCGGGTGGATTGCAAGAGCCACGTTTGTGTGATTAGCAACCATGTTGCAGAAATGTAACACGTCAGGAGATGATCAAGGCGTTGAGGCCGTTCGGTGGATGAAGTGTCACCTTGTGAAGGAACCTTGCAACGGGGAGGATGAGCTTATTGTTGAGGTGTTGAAGCACACTTGCATATGAGGTGCATTAACAAGACATCCTTGGGGTTGCGAGAAGTGGACATTTAGACCCTTTTTGTGGACAAGAATGATCAATGAATGACATCCGAACAACCGTGTTTGGACATACGAAATGTTGGGATGGAGTTCTCGTGAAGAGATGAAGGTGCGTCTAGTGGAAAAGATGATACGCTTCAAGAACCAAGGGGCATGCATCCGTAATGTGTGTGAAAAATGGCAACTTGTCCGGAGCTTGAGTGGGAAAGGCCATTAAGCCATGTAGCATGCTCATCGAGAGCACAATTAAGCTAAACTGAGAACATTCTTCGAGGGGATTCTGACACCATATATAGGCTTTTTGGTCTAAGAGTTTTCAAGAGGGACAACTGAGTGGAGATTGTAAGGAGCATCGGGCTCCTTGGCACCATGAGTGGCATGGTGTTGTCAAGTAAGGGTGCAAGTTCTAATTCCATTTGGTTGGGGGCGAAAGTCCCAATTTTGCACTAAGTCGAGAGAGGACTCTGTGAGAGAGAAATCAGTCCCGCAAGAGTCATGGTTCCGACGTTTTGGGCAAGGCCCAATTGCTTTCGAGTTGGGTTAAATGTGGTCACCGTAAAGGCGGATTGCATGCTTGCCGAGAACATCAACACATCGAGCGCGGGAAAGACTGCGAACTATATGCACAGACTTCAAGCTTGATTCATTCCAGATGAATTTGGGTGTATAGGAATTGTTTTGAGGGACCCCCGGGTTACAAGAGGCACACTTGACAAAACTTGGAGCACAATTCGCTACCCACCTGTTGAGGAATAGAGTGGACGAAGGCTGGTCGAAGATTGAGTTTAACCTGAGACATCACACAGACGAAAAATATATTCCGTTGCAAGACATAAGAGTCACACTCGACCAGCCTTGACAAAAATTAGGACAAGGCAAAGTTAAAATCTTGGTCATGGCATGACATGCCTTGCCCAAGCCTTTGCTTAATTTACAATTGAGAAGACAAGTTTTTAACTAAACTTTGCGAACAATTAGCTTCCTTTATTTGCAAATAATTAATTATAGTAAAATATTATATATGCCATGCTATCATACAATAACACACTTTGCTATGCAATATATATATATATATTTGAAAGACGTAGATAATATGTAAATTGGATTGATTTGTCGACACCTTATTTTATTTATAATTATAAGTCAAACTCCCAAATATTCGGTTTCCGAATAATTGGACTTGAGGGGGCAGTTGATATGGAAAGAAAGAAAGTCAAACTATAAGTTACAAAATTGACATTAAAGTTTCCATAATCAATGACATTATTGGAGGCATGAATCAAGGATATGCACTTATGAAAGGAGAGCACATGGAAGACAACAGAAATTACATCCCCAACCTCCATGGACCTGCCAATTTAAGCACGGTACAAAGGGGCAAAGGACAAGATCGTAAAGAACCACAACTTACCTTTTATATACCACTAATATATATATATATATATATATATATATACCTTCTCTCATTTTCTCATTTTGGAGGTTGGGCTCTAAAAAGAAAGCTATCTATTTTATAGAAAAGTTTGCAACATATCGAGGATTATATCCCATTCAAATATAAATGAAAAAAATACTTTTATCTTATCTTGTGTTTATACATTTTATGCAACATCACAACATAATAATAATGATAACATAGTAATGTAAATATAAAATTGAACATTCATTATATGCCTAATCCTAATACTAATTACATTCTAATCAATCCTAACCTAATTAATTCCTGGAAAGTAAAAGAGGCCATACAGAAAGTGTAAGTATTATTATATTCCATTTAATAAAAATTGTAAGGTCAATTTATTGGTAAGTCATTGATTTTATCCTTTTTGACTTATATTTGTCATCTATTTTCTAAATATACCATTACATAAAGTTCTCAAAAAGCGCAGTGGATCGGGCTGGACCAACCTGACCTAGGATCGAATTGACCCAATAAAAAAGTGGGTCAATTCGGCCCAGGCCCGCTTGGGACTACAGGGCTAGTCCTGGGCCGGTTCCAGATATTAATACTTGGGAACAGACCAACCCAGTGGCCTAAGACTGGGCCCGCTAGGTCATTTTTTTTCTTTTAATAATACATGACATATAAATTTTATTTTATTAATCTATATCGACTATCCTAGTAGGTTTTTTATACTTTGGAAACTCTAAATTTTTTTTTATGTTTATTGTTCTACTTCTAAATTTTATTACATTAATTCATTAATACTCTTTGTTTATTTTTTTTAAAAGTTTATTTTAAGTCATTTTTGAATTTATTATTATCTAAGCTATTATTGTAAACTTGTTAGTCAGATTATTATTTAAGTTCATTATATAATTTTAATTATTATTTTCCTAGTTATAAATATGTGTGATTTAATTTATTATTTATTTATTTCATGAGACAATCATAAATTTAAATAATTGTTTAAAAGAACACCTCAGTTCCATAAAAAATTAAAATAGACATATCCGGAGCTGGTCCAGGCCTCAATCGGACCAATTCATGGGCTTGGCCTAAGTTTAAAATGGACCTAATTGAGGCCCATGACGCCCTAGGACCGGGCGGATCAGCCATGAATAATATACGGGCCGGTTCTGGGCCGGGTTTTTTTAGGTTGATCCATGCGGTCTTGAGCCAGCCCCACCTACTGTGCACCTTGATGAGATACTTCATAAGCATATTAAACCCATACTTAAGCTTCTTTTTAGTAATTTTTTTGTCAAATAATGAAGATAGTTTTTAGGGATAATTACACCGCCCTCTTCTGAGATTTAGTGTAATTACACATAGACCCCCCTATGGTTTACAATATTACATCTAGTATCCTTGAAGTTTGCTCCTGTCTAACAAACAAGTCCCTCGTTTAGTGAAAATTCATTGAATTTGCCGATATTAACAAGAAAACTAAATGCAAGTCCATATCTACTCCCCATTGATTTATTGCAGGTCAAATAAATCTTTTTATGATTAAATTATCCGTATACATCTTCGCATGTTAATGATGTGAAAAGGTATATCTTCACCTGTACAAGGATAATTAGTCAAAAAATATTTGTTTGACCTGCAATAAGTTAGTAATAAGTCAATCTAGGTAGATATAAATTTTAATTCAATTTTTTTCATTAATATCAACAAATTCAGTGATTTTAACTAACGAAGGGACCTATTTGTTAGCCAAAAGCAAATCTTAGGGGTACTAGATGTAATTTTTCAAACCATAAGAAATCTATGTAATTAGACCAAACCTCATGGGAGGATAATCTAATTATCCCTAAATTTTATTTAATTTATACAAATAAAAAACACATATCTTTTTCAGAAAAATAATCTATTTATAAACTTCTCATTCTACTGACTTTCACATAATGAAAAGATCAGTAAAATCTAAGATTAATTATAGTTACATTAAGCCCGTGCCACACGCTAAGTCCTGAGAGGACAAAACAAGAATTACTGAAGAAAGCTCCATGAATGCTGAAGAGAAAATCTTGCTATTGATTCTTGAATTTACACGGAAGAAAAGGTGAAGATACAGTACAGGAAAATCCCTTATTTATAGGGTTTTTACTCAACTAACTAATAAACTGCTATTAACAAAACCTAACCACTTAACTAACTAAACTAACCGAATTAAATATAACTAACAAAAGTGCTGTACAAAAATAAACAAAAATGCATTCTACAAAACATGACTACAAAGTGGGCTTGGCTACTGGAATTTATCAGCCCCCCCTCAAGCTGAACTTGGACATGGAAACCAAGTTTAGCTTGACAAACATATCCCTGAATGTGGAGCCTGTCAAGGGCTTTGTGAAGGCGTCAGCTATCTGGAGATTGGAGGCAATGTGCATGGGAGAAATGAACCCTTCCTTGTATTTACCCCTCACAATATGACAATCGATTTCCAGATGTTTCGTTCTTTCATGAAACACTGGATTGGCAGTAATGTGAAGTGCTGCCTTGTTATCACAGTAAAAGGGTATCGGGCGCCTGATGTGCACTCCAAAGTCTTGTAGAATGTAGGTAATCCATGCAAGTTCACAAACGGTTGAGGCCATGCTCCTATACTCCGCTTCCGCAGTGGATCTAGACACTGTGGCTTGCTTCTTTGTCTTCCAGAATATGGGAGAATGCCCAGAAAAATGCAGAAGCCAGTCAATGACCTCCTTGTATCCACACAAGCAGCCCAATCTGCATCAGAAAAAGCAGTTAACTGCAAATTATTGTTAACAGGAAATAACAAACCTATATCTGGGCAGCCCTTTAGATATTTCACGAGATGGAGTGCAATATCCCAGTGTTGTTTGCATGGGTTCTGGAGGAACTGACTCAGCTGCTGTGTGGCGTATGACACATCTGGCCGTGTGAAGCTCAAATAGAGCAGCCTCCCAACAAGCCTCCTATACCTTGAAGCATCAGCCAGAGGTGCTTCAGCCTCTGCAGAAAACTTAATTCCCCGTGGCAGAGGTGCTCCCACCTCTTTGCAATCTGAAAGACCATCATCCCTTATGACATCCAAGGCATATTTCCTCTATGCTGCTAACAACCCTTCTGGTGACCTGGTCAACTCTATGCCTAAGAAGAACCTTGCTGGTCCCAAGTCCTTAATGGTAAATGCTTTGTGCAGGAAGGACTTGATGTCCTTAATTTGCGGTTCTGTTGCAACTGTGATCAATATGTCATCAACGTACACTACCAAAGCCACCAAATCCACTCCTGAACCCTTAGTGAACAGGAAATGATCATGCTTTGACTGTGCAAAACCAAAGGATGCAACCTTGCTAGAGAAAGCCTGATTCCGCTGCCTTGAAGCCTGCTTCAGGCCATACAAGGACTTCTTTAGCTTGCAGAGACGTCCTGAAGGAACTGTGTAGCCTTCTGGTGCCTCCATAAAAATGTCCTCTTCAAGTGTCCCATGCAGGAACACATTATTCACGTCCACCTGGTGCAAAGGCCAGCCATACGATGCTACCAAGGTCAGTAAAACCCTCACTGTGACTGCTTTGGCCACTGGTGCAAAACAGTCAGTGTAATCCTCTCCTTCCACTTGGCTGTAGCCCTTGGCCACAAGCCTGGCCTTGCACCTCTCCAGGGATCCATCTGCATTCAACTTCACCTTATACACCCAACGACAACCAACCTTCTTATTTGGAGGTAGAGCAGTCAGCTCCTAGGTTCCATTGTCCTCAAGTGCATTGATTTCAACACGCATGGCATCTCTCCATTCCTTCTTCTTTACTGCCTCCCCATAACTTCTAGATTCCTGCATAGAAGGAAAGGGATCCACGAAGCAGCTTTGTTCTTTTGGAAGAGAAAACATATCAAACAATTCATTATTTTGAGAAAGAGAACATGTATAATCTTGCATCCAGGCTGGTTTCCTTGTTTCTCTAGTTGATCGTCTAAGTTCAAGAGGAAGTCCTTTTTCTAAAATAACATCCTACAGTGAAGACTGCTGCTTAGTATGGTAGGGGTCATCAATGGCTGGCAGAGGTAAGCAAGAACCATCAGTCTTGAGGTCCTTAAAGGGAAAGACCTCTTCATGAAAGGTCACATCCCTAGAAACAAATATGGAGTTGTTACTCAAATTCAGTAGTTTGTACCCCTTTTGTCCAAAAAGATATCCCAAAAAAACACATTTAACGGCACGTTCATCAAGCTTCCCTTGTTCTAGGTGAAAGATTGGCTGCAAAGGCTAGACAACCAAAAGTCCTAAGGTGATCATAGCTAGCCTTGGCCTTATGTAAAACCTCATAGGGTGTCTTCCACTGCAGTACAACTGTAGGCAGCCTATTCACTATATAAGTGGCTGTCAAGATAGCCTCTCCCCAATACCTTTTAGGTAGGCTTGCCTGAAATAGCAAAGCCCTAGTTATCTGTAAAAGGTGCTGGTGTTTTCTCTCAACAACACCATTCTGTTGTGGAGAGTAAACACAGGTCCTTTGATGTAAAACCCCTTGGTCTAATAGGTAACATTGACTCTCATGGCTAGTAAATTCAACACCATTGTCCGTTCTAATCTGCTTAATCCTAACTCCAACCTGTGTACTGACCATATTAAAGAAACATTTTAGTTTTTGCAAGGTTTGTGACTTATGTTGCAACAGGAAGACCCAAGTGGCCCTACTATGATCATCAACAATTGTAAGCATGTAACGAGCATTAGAAGAAGAGGCCTCCCTGCTGGGGCCCTATATATCTATATGAACCAGATCAAAAACATTATTGGAACAAGAAGTGCTTAAAGAAAAGGGCAGCCTATGCTGCTTAGCTAGAGGACAAATTTCACACGAAGTAAAGTCACAATCTTTATTCCTTAAAATGGATAAGTGCTTTAATGCATCATGGGAAGCATGTCCCAGTCTTTTATGCCAAGTATCATAAACATTTTCATTAGAACGTATACAAGTAAAGTTGGCCCTATCACTAAGTTCTTTGTATGCTCCTCTTGCAAAGCAATCCTTGTCCAGCAGATAAAGCCTTCCTATCTGCTGCCCTATAGCCACTATTCCCTTAGTTTGAGGGTCCTGGAAAACACAATGGTCCTTTGTAAAGTTGACACTAAGGTTAGTGTCAGCACATAGCTTGTTCACAGATAGCAAGTTATGTTTGAAAGATCGAATATGCAAAACGTGTTTAAGTTTAATACCTTGTGAAAATTGTATATCCCCTTGTTGCATAACTATTCGTTTTGTTCCATTAGGCAAACGCACATAAGCAGGAATATCAAGATGTTTCACATTCTCAAACAATGATAAGTCAGCACACATATGGGTCGAGGCCCCACTATCAATAATCCAACAATTAGATGGCAATTTACAACTAGGAGCTAAGTTGAGAATTGTACCAACAAGTCCTCATAGTCGGCCAAGTTGGTGCTATCCTCAGTAGTATTCTCATCAGGCTGGAACATTCTTCTCAACTCAGCCCTTACAAGTTCGGTCAAGTTTGCCTCTTGAGTACTGCCCTCACTCTCGTAAGATGAATTAAGTGCTCTTCCTGGCGCAGCAGTTTGGCCACCCCTCATTCTCCTTTGCTCCATCATACTTCGATACCAATCAGGGTAGCCATTCAGTCGGAAACAGGTTTCCCTGGTGTGCCTATTTCTAGTACAATTGTCGCAGAACTGAGAATTTCTATCTTGATTATCTCTTCTCCTTGGTCCTGGCCTGGAGCCCCCTTGCCTCTGCTGTCCTTCAAAGTTTCTCCCATTTTAGTGCACGATCTTGTGGTTGGTTGGTGACTTGTCTAGACCCATCCATGTTTCTTGCACTCATGGCCCCATCCTGGAGTCCACTGACAGCTCCTAGAGATACCTCTCGTTGCTTCTCAACCCTGAGGAACATGGAATAGGCTTTAGCAACCGTTGGCAAGGGATCCATTAGAAGTACTTGAATCTTTACATGATCGTAACCCTCATTCAAACCGAGCAAGAATTGCATCAACTGGTTTGAAATGTTCTGTTCTGCCAGAGCTTTAGCCGCTCCACATGTGCAAGAGGGAAGAGCTGTGAGACATCTCAGCTCGTCCAATAGCCTCTTTAATTTGTTGAAGTAGGCGGTCACGCTCAAATCCCCTTGGCTAACCGAAGTAATTTGCCTCTGTAATTGGTAAAGCAATGGCCTGTTGGACAGATCGCTTGTCACAAGTGCCATCTACGAATTCTAATTTGGACTTCGCACCAAGCGCCAAACGCACAGATCGCTTCCAAAACAAGAAATTCGACCCATCAAGGGGAACAAATACCAGGTTCGCACCTGGATGATCGCCATTATGAAGACGCAAAATTTCTGGGAATGCTTGGTTTTTCGGCTCCGTAGCTATACCTGACACAAATTCCCACATCATTCTTGCCAGCCATTACTCAAGGTGACTGCAATTCTTACAATCAGATTAAAAAAAAAAGAATGGGAAAAGGGAAAATTCTCAAGAAAACCAAGATAAGAAAAATAGCCCAAGAAAGCAGGACCAGAGACCATCAATTGATGGCTCTGATACCATGCTGAGAGGACAAAACAAGAATTACTGAAGAAAGCTCCATGAATGCTGAAGAGAAAATCTTGCTATTGATTTTTGAATTTACATGGAAGAAAAGGTGAAGATACAGTACAGGAAAACCCCTTATTTATAGGGTTTTTACTCAACTAACTAATAAACTGCTATTAACAAAACCTAACCACTTAACTAACTAAATTAATTGAATTAAATATAACTAACAAAAGTGTTGTACAGAAATAAACAAAAACGCATTCTACAAAACATGACTACAAAGTAGGCTTGGCTACTGGAATTTATCACTAAGTATAATAGAAAATCCAATGCACCGTCTCCCGCCACACAAACTGTTTATGTTCGTTATCAGTCCAGTTGCCCGAACATCAGGTCCTTCCCGCCTCGACGTTAGAGCAGCAAGAAACAAGAAGAATTTGTACCACAAAAATTTTCTACCAAAAGTTCTTCGTCTTTACAGCCTTCCCAAGAATCCGAAACAACCTAGTATGGCGAAAGTAATGTCTCCACGGATTCTCACTTCCTCCACATCTCTTCTCTTCCCGTCTGCCCACTCTAAGAAATCGCTATTCCCACCTCAATCTGTTGAAGTTATAGCCAAGCCCATCAGTAGAGCTCGCTCATCAGGAAATCCCAGTGGACTATTGCTTGCGGACAAGGCTTTTCCTTCTGCGGCCGCCTCCGCCGTCGTGCCTGACGACATCGCGGATGTGCTCGGGGAAGTTAGCATCTTCACTGCCGCCGGCGAGCCCGTTAAATTCAAGGACCTATGGGATCAAAAAGAGGTGATTTTTTAGTTGGGTTTAATGCAATTTACCCATGTGATATTGCAAATGAGCAAATTACCCCCTATGAAAGGAAAAAAAAAAGTAATTTACCCCCCTATATTTTTAAAAATAAAGCAATTTACCCCCTAGGAAGGGAGGTAAATTGTTTCATTTTAAAAAACATAGGAGGTAAATTATTTCATTTTGAAAAATACAGGAGGTAAATTGCTATTTATTTTTTCGTAGGGGGGTAATTTGCTCATTAGCAATATCTCAGGGGGTGTCTTGCATTTTTCCCTTTTTTAGTTATTTGTACTGTATAAATTTTAGATCTTTCTTACTAAGGTTGTGGTGTTTTTACTCATAATCGGATGTTTTATGGTTCTTGCTGTCCGAAAAAAAATTCAAGCTAAAATTCAGTTTGAATTGGGTGTCCAATTTCAGGCATTGTTACTCGTAAAACATGGGAAAATTTCACTTTTGGTCCCACAGGATATAGCCTGTTGCATTTTTTGTCCCGTTATTTACAGGCTGAACACTTTTGGTCCCACAGGAACCAAAAGTGTTGCACTTTTGGTCCCGTCACATAACGGCCGTTAAAAATCAGACGAAAATCGGGCGAGTGTTATCACTCGCCCGGTTAATTGACGAAAAATTGCACTTTTGGTCCCACAGGAACCAAAAGTGTTGCACTATTGGTCCCATCTCCTAACGACCGTTAAAAATCAGCCGGAAACTAGGCGAGTGTTCTCACTCGCCCGGTTAATCTCAACCCCTTAGACACATTTTCTAACAATGTTCGAATGTCAATGAAGCATCGGGGAGTGAGAGTCAAGTGCCTTTTTTAACAAAAGGAGGAAAAAAGTTTGTTACCATGACAAACCTTTCGGCTGCATTACGTGCATCTAAGAAGAAGAAACCAAGCACTTGAAATGTAATCAGTCTTTTGGTATTGTAAAGTTTTTGGGGATGTAATCAAAATTTTTTGGGATGTAACCAAATTTTTGGGCAAATTTGCATTTTTCTGGCAATTGCAAACATTGCCAATTCTTTTGTGATGTAAATTGCATATATGTGCATAGTTGGCAAGGGAAAAACATGGTTCACTTTGTATATTGCAAACAATCAATTTTTCCCATTCGATGCAATTAGTCATTTTTTGCTTTTAATTTTGCAGTGTTTTTTTTTAGTTATTTTAATTTTGCAACCACATAATTTAACATTCCATTTATAATAATATCGTTATAAAATTGCAGATTATAATGTATCAGATTTACAAATTTAGCTAAATTAAGCTATTAAAATATATTTTATATAGTGAGAGTCTTCAAATTGGGGCCAAAATTTGAAAAAATACCACCTTCATGAGCTTTAGTGGTTTCAAACCATAGAAAATCACATTTGACTTTTAAAGGTGGTTTTCCATCCATAACTTAATACCTTTATGGAGACGGGATCAAAAGTGCAACACTTTTGATTCCTGTGGGACCAAAAATGTTGAGCCCGTAAAAAATGGAACCAAAAGTGCAACAGGCATATCCTGTAGGACCAAAAGTGTAATTTTCCCATAAAATATTGATGGGTTATCATAGAAGGGGATAAATTCAACTTTTGGTTCTCAAATAATGTGAGTTTGCAATTTGGGTTCTCAAGCTATTGGTTATTCTATTTTTTTAGGCTTTTTCTAGTCCTTCAATTAATAAAACCATTAAAGTTAACAAAGTTTGATTTTTCACTAATTTTGTAAAATTTTCAAGTTTTGGGTCCAATGCGTCCATTCTCTCCATTTTTCTTCAAATTTTAAGAGAGAGAAAAAAAAAATTTAAGGAACAAAGTTTCTATATGGTCTTAATAAAATATTGTCAATAACCCATTTTTTGTATAATGAGATACCTGCAACATATGTGTAATGCAAACTATTGGCTTTATTATATTTACTTTTATACTAGATTAGAAAAATGCAGAAAGAAAGACAAAATAAATAAAGAAAAGTTAAAGTTAAGATTATATAAATATTTGTTGCTTAAATTCATTTCTTTTTTTGTTTTTTCTCTCTTGAAGCTTGAAAAAAAATGGGGGAAATGGGTGCTTTGGACCAACACTTGAAAAGTACTACAAAATAGAAAAAAAGAATGGCTACTTTTCCTGTTCAAATGAAACTTCCATTAACTATAATGATTTTATTAACTGAAGGACCAAAAATGTCAAAAGCACAACAATTTGAGGACCAAAACTGCAACCTCAAATTAATTGTGAATCAAAAATGCATAAGTGACTTTGTTTGAGGACCAAAATCACAATTATCCCTATAGAAGCTATGCCAAATAATCTTTTTGGGGGACTCACTCAGTTGTTGAATTCTAGCTTTTGAAGTTCAACTCACTCAGATGTTCTTGATTAGGATGATTGAACATTTATTGCAAGGGATAATTACATTTACACCCATTAATCTAGGGTCTGCTTACACAAACCACCCTTGTCTTTTGGATAATTACAGATACACTCATCAGAATATTCACATCATTTACACAAACCACCCCTTACTTTTTGAAAAATTATATATACACCCCCCAAAAACATAAGCATCATTACACAAACTATCCCTGCTTTTTGTCTGTTAGGGATGGTATTTGTAATTATACAAAAGGTAAGAGTGATTTGTGTAAACAGACCATACATCAAGAGAGGAGGTAAATATAATTAGCCCTTATTGCAATTCAAACTGCACTAAGACTAGATTGAGCCATTGAGGCCCTATTCAAATGATATCTATTTACAGAAGTCTTAAAACTTAACATCATGCGACATGTTACACATTGATGACTGGATCCCTTCGTGAGCATTTCAGTTGATGTTGTATATTTTAAGTTATGTTCTACATGTCTAGGATAGATGTGGTTGGAAATTTTGCTTGGACCATTGTTACTTTTGATGTCCTAGATTTCTGGCCTTTGTCCTGTCAAAGAATCCCTAGTTAACCATAACGTTTTAAAAATTTTAGGCCTAGTCCTTAGAAAGAATATCCAGAAACCATGGGTCAAAAGGATCTAACTCCAAAACCTCAACACAAACGACTATTTAACCCCGTTTACTTTGTAATATAAGTTATTTGGATGATAAGATAAAGAAAATTCTTTATTAGTACTATGTTTACTTAGGCTGTTGGGTAGGTGGCTTGGGTTATTCAACCCAAACAGTAATTAGTACTAAGCTCTTGAATTAGAAACGTGACTCCATAATACAAATTAATCACCTTATGTTGTGTATTGGGCTGCTTATACAGCATAATAATGTAAAGTAAACGGGACCTCAAAGTTGAATTGAATCTGTTCAGAAGTAACAAAGCCCTTCTTTCGTTCTTAACTATGAGTTTTTCATTGGAAACTTTTCTTTACAAGGAACGGTTGTCGTTGCACTTCTGAGACATTTCAGATGCTTTTTTTGGTAGAATACGAACTCCTCCGATTTATTTTCATTTGACACTACTATGAGAATTTGCAGACTTCACCCTTTAAACATGCCTTTATCTTCCCTTCGTTTTAGTTGGGAGTTTGCTGAAGCACTCAGAGAATCGAAGGAGAGATTTGAATCGGCTGGTGTGAAGCTAATTGCAGTTGGTGTTGGTACTCCTGACAAAGCTCAACTCCTTGCTGAAAGGGTAATTAGCTTATCTATTTTTTTTCTCTTTTTATGCTGATTGAATTTTTTTATTGCAAATCGTATTCCATCTCATACTCCACTCGACATACACACGCCACGTGTATAAAATCTTTCCTTAATAAATACATGACGTTATCTTTATACACGTGGCGTGTGCATGTTGAATGAAGTAGGAGATGGAATTTTCTGAAACTTTTATGGACTAAATGAATAATTTTTTCCATAAATTTTCAAAATTTTCCATCCATCTAGTTCGACCTTTTTACAATTTTTTTTTAAAAAAAATACATCAAGAGCAAAGTTGATAATTCCAAACCTCCATCCAGTGATTACATTATTTCATCAAACATCGAAGGGTATTTATATTTTTCAAACAACGAGAGAATATTTATAACTATGTTAAACCACTGAACCTGTTCAAATTCGAAACAACAAAACGGGGAAATAATATTTTTCCTCCCATAATTTAGGGCCTTTTTACTTTTGGTCCCATTCGATACGGGATTATCACTTTTGGTCCTGCAACTTTAAAAAAGTAGCACTTTTGATCCCATGACACTTTTCGTTAGATATTTAACGGAAAGTGCCACGTGGCCGTTAAGTGCATGGGACCAAAACTGTTACTTTTTGAAAGTTATGGAATTAAAAGTGAAAATTTCATAATATATGGGACCAAAAGTGAGAATCCCATAACATATGGGACCAAAGTGTAAAAGCCCTAATGGCCACGTGCTAAACACGTGGTGTTTTCCGTTAAAAAATTTAACGAAAAGGTGATATGGGACCAAAAGTGTAAAACCCCTAATGGCCACGTGCTAAGCACGTGGTGTTTTCCGTTAAAAAATTTAACGGAAAGGTGATATGGGACCAAAAGTGTGATTTTTTAGAAATTACGGGACCAAAAATAAGAATCCCATAATTAATAAAATCAAAAGTGGAAAGACCTTAAATTTACAGGACGAAAAATATTATTTCTACGGACAAAACTCAATACCTGCCCCATAACCAGTTATGGATTCAAAAATTGCGGAGCGGTATGAGTTTGACCCAAATCCATTATCATCCCTAACCAACCATAACTACGTAGGAGTGGCGGTAGCTGTAGCTGGTATGCCCAATTGATTTCTTGAACTGCATGGTAGGTCTATAGAAAGAGCTACATCTAGCTAGTACTCTTATAACGAAAAGAGTCGCTATAATACAAATGGACAGTTTTGACGTCACCGCACTAATTTTTTGTTATAACTAGTTGTTGTGGCACGTTGTTCCTGCATGCATATAATAAATATTCTTTTGCACTTTAAAATATATTATTATAAATAAGAACAAAATATAAACCATTACATCACATTAAAAAAATAAAAGAAAAAAAGAAAAAAACTAATTTATCAATTAGTGAAACTTTGGAAGTTAAATAAGTTGGTTATATTATTGGTTGAAGGGCATTTTTGACCTCACAAAAAATGGTGCAGCGGTGTAATTAACCGCCATTTGTGAGTGTTGGGGGGAGGGGGGGTTCTTTATATAATAGTATAGATAAAAATATCCTTCAATTGATGCAACAATTCCTTATTCAACTTCTTAGTTTTATATTAACTTAACTGTCTAATTAATATATTTTATATACTTTATTCTTCTTTGTCATATATTTTATTTATACTATTATAAAAAAGAGGTGCTAAAGACACGAATTAGCTGTTTTGATACTGTTGCACTAATTTTTTATTATCCCAAAGAATATCATTCAATTGATAAAGTAGCTAACTTATTCAAATTTTCAATTTCACATTAACTTAATTGTTGAATTAATATATTTTATTCTTATTTGTAATATAATTTAAAATGTGGAAAATTATTTCTCATATGCACGCGGGGACAACGTGCCAAAACGGCTAGTATATATATGTGCACCTAGCCAAAATCTTGTTATCTAATGTGTGAAATGGAGTTAATTTTCAACTTCTTTTGGGTAAATTACAGCTACCTCCCCTGAGGTTGGACATAATAACAAATAACCCATCACCCCACCCTCAAATAGGGGAAAAAATATATGTAGTCCCTAATCAGAGATGTGAAAAGTAATACTTTACCCTTGTTGAATTTTTTATTTTTTCAAAAGAAATATTTGAAAAAATATAAAAAAAATTCGAGAGTGGGTAATATAGATAATCCATAGAGAATATTAGTCCATAAAAATATTTTAAAAAAATATTAAAAAAATCTAAAATTAGAACTTATAATTAAAAAGGACATTTTGGGCACTTCACCACAAAAATTGGATGAAAACATAATGGAATGGGCTCGTTGTTATAATTATGTCAAATCTCAATAGAGGTGACAATAATATACCCCTTTTATATATGAACTGACTGTGAAAATTTCAAATGATGTAGATCATGCAATAGTAAAATCTGTATTTATTTGATACGACATCATACACACCGTTCTCATACATATGAAGTCCTTGATTATCCTGGTCTCTTCATCATTTGATTTCAAGAAATTCTTATCCAAATCAATTTTTCGCCCAATTAAATCAATTACATTGAAAGTGTAATACTCCTTTTAAATTATGCATTAATTACTTAATAAATATATATTTATCATATAATTAATTTTGATGCGACTAATTTGATCCTAACCTTACTTGGTGGGCTACCAAACAGAATAGCCCACCAAGAGAAGAAAACCTTAAGGGCATGATTGGTATGAGGGAATGCATTTGGAATGGAATGAACATTCCTAATCTTATTCCAAACACATGTTTGGTATAATTTAGGAATAGCAATAGCCATTCCTTTGGGAATGCCCATTCCCATAAATATGGGATTAGGCATTCCCCCACTCACCCATGGTTTTAGCTATTCCCAATAGTTTGGGAATAGATTTTGTTTTTATATACTGCTAAAATAATTTTTAATAAAATTATAGTTGCGAGATTTATAGTCACAAAATTATATATTATTTCAATACATTAAAATAAATGAATATCAATATAAAATATTTAAATATGTGGTTTTTAGAAAATATAAAATGTAAAATATAAAAAAAATTCTTAAATATTTTATTAAATATAATATAAAATTATTAACATCTTTATAGGCATTTTACCAGATATTACTATAAGCATAAGCATTTACCAAATAATAAGTATTTTTTAAAAAAATTTAAATATATGAAAACGTCCAACAATATATATATATATTATAAATTTATAATTAATTTAATATTTCAAAAATAATATTCCTTATGTCATTAATGAGACGTAGCTTAGTTGTTTTTTATTTTAATTTTTAAGTTTCATTATTAAAAAATATATAAATGAGTAATTTGAAAGTTTTGATTCAATTCTCCTTTTCATTCCTTTGGTATACCAAACATAGGAATGGTATACCAAAATCATTCCATTCCTACTTTTATTCCATTCCTAATTTCATTCCATTCTCACTCAATTCCATTCCTATATACCAATCATGCCCTAAATGCGTTGTGTTATCTTGGTCAGGACTTGTTTGGGTCGCGTGACTACACGTGATAGGATTATCTATCATGTACAATTACATATTTGATTTAGGCCTCGTTTACTTTGAGGGATTGAGATTAAGTCGTGATAAATTAATGATGGATAAAATATAGAATGAGATGAAATTGTATTAATAATATTTTCATTTAAATCATCTATTTATCTTCATTAATCATCTATTTACCAAAATGTAAGTAAACAAGATATTGAATTGGATATTCTAACCAATCGTCACAAGTCAACAAAACCTTATAATATTATAACCCAATATAATATTGAGCCTGGTATCATCAATACTAAATAATGTGGTAGTGTATCCCATCTATTGGATATTGAAGGTTGGATGAAAAAAAATTGTTACCTAAATGTCCCCTCTTTTGCCACCGTCAACTTCTCTCATCTTTTATAATAATTTAATAATAGTGTATAATAGAAAAAATATTACTTCATTCTTTTGAAAATTTTAAAAAATATTTGAATTTTGATTATTTATTAAATTTTTTAACTAGTAGAATTTTCACCATTTTTTTATAATTTGTTTTTAAAAAACAAACATTGCTCTTTTTTCAAATTGAATTTTAGGTTGAATTTCTACCTTATATAAATGTAAAAGAAAAAAGAAAATATTTCACAAGAATTTTTATTTTACAAATTGTTCTCCTATAGATATTGAGAGGGTTTTTTTTTAAATCTTTGCAAACTATGATATTACTAGAAGAATTATGATTTTAGCTACGTATAATTAATATGGTCTAACAAAAAAAATCATGGCGAATACAAATTAATCACGATTTTACAATAGCCATCAGCCGTTATTTCTGCAAGTGTGGCCAAAACATTAACCATGGCCAAAACCATGACAAATATTTTGGCTATGGCTAAAAAGCATGGCAAATATTGATTAATCGTGGCAAAACTTTAAATTTTTGTATTGGTTATGTTTAACCGTGGTTAATAATATTGATTTACTATATGTGGTTTTGACCCGTGGTCAATTGTGTAGCGAAAATTCTATTTTTTTGTAGTGTATTAAAATGAGAATAACTTAAAAAATATATGATTTTTTTATATTTAATCATAATTTGTAATCCCCCAACCAAACACCAGATTCTATTATCACACTAAATATCACACGTCACAATACATCAAATCAAAAAAATATAATGAATAACATAATTAATTATCATTCTATTTTTAATCCCGCTCAATTCGATCATGCCTAATATAATCAGACCAACTAAAGGAGGCCAAAGAGAATAATTTAATAGTAGGCTGTCTTGTCTTTCACCACATAAAATTTTGATCAATCCGAAACCACAGCCGGCCAGTCAGGCATAACTGCAGAATATTCTTGAACTTGAGCTCTAAACTACAAACACAAGAAACATACTGGAATTTGCAGCTATTTATCTCTCAAGGATCATTTCAACGAAGCAAAGGCAAAAAATGAGTGACCGTAAGGTTGTTTTGATCACCGGTTGCGCGAAAGGCGGCATCGGCTACGAGTACTGCAAGGCGTTCGCCGAGCAAAACTGCAACGTCTTCGCATCTGACGTCCCCCAACGGGTGTCTGATCTTGCTGACCTACAACACGAACAAATCGAGACGCTAGAGCTCGACGTCTCGTCAGATGAAAGCGTCGGTAAGGCTGTAGATTTTGTGATGTCTCGATGTGGGAAGATCGATATCCTGATCAACAATGCCGGGATTGGAAGCACTGGTCCTCTAGCTGAGCTTCCGTTGGACGTGATCAGAAGGGCGTATGAGATCAACGCGTTGGGGCAGCTACGGATGGTGCAGGGAGTGGTGCCCCACATGGTGGCGCGAGGGGGTGGATGCATAGTCAATATAGGGAGTGTGGTCGGCAAAGTGCCGACCCCGTGGGCAGGGTCGTATTGCGCTAGCAAGGCGTATGTGCATGCGATGTCGCATGCACTCAGAGTCGAGCTCAAGCCGTTTAATGTCAACGTCGTGTTGGTGTACCCGGGGGCGATAAGGTCGAATCTTGGGAGCAATAATATTGATAGAATGAAGGATTATGATTGGAGAATTTACGAGGATTTCAAGGATGCTATAGCGGAGAGAGCGAGGGCATCGCAGAGTGGCAAGTCCACGGACGCGATGGTCTTCGCTAGACATGTAGCGAGCAGAGTCTTGAGTTCGAGCCCACCCAATACGATCACTTCCGGTCACATGACGGGGTTGTTCAACTTTCTTTCGTTGTCCCCACTTTGGGTAAGAGATTTATTTTTCACGAAACGGTTCATGAAGTTGAACAAGATGGTTGTGTAAGGTATTAGTCCTTTTTTCTTGATGTTGTAAAATGGATTATTCTCCATGTTATATGTATTTTTTTATTATGCATGATTGAAGAAATAAATGTGCAATATTTGGGAAACGTCAATTTATATTTGATTCGGCAAAATAGAAATCAATTTACGTCTTATAACTTATCATGTAATCATCAACGAGATCTTGCTTGAATAGTGAGGTTGATGCCTCAAAATCAAGAGATTATGAATGGATAAATTACATTTTTGGTCCCATAAGTGGACCCGTTTCTAATTTTGGTCTCATACTGTGGGAAATTCACACATTACATCTCATATGTCCATTTTTTTTTTTTCAATTTTAGGACCAAAAGGGGTTTTCCATTAATTGCTAATGGCAGAATCACGTGACTCGTACGCCTCAGTTAAATTGCTCGGGGTAAATTACGTTTTTGGTCCCATAAGTGGACCCGTTTCTAATTTTGGTCCCATAAGTGGACCAATTTCTAATTTTTGGTCCTACAGTATGGGACCAAAATTGGAAAGTAGTCCACTTATGGGACCAAAAATGTAATTTACCCCGAGCAATTTAACGGAGGCGTACGAGTCCGTTAGCAATTAACGGAAAACCCCTTGTGGTCCTGAAATTGAAAAAAGAATTGGACATATGGGATGTAATGTGTGAATTATCCATAGTATGAGACCAAAATTAGAAACGGGTCCACTTATGGGGACCAAAAATGCAATTTACCCGATTATGAATTAACTCTCATAAATGTGGGTATATAGTTTTTTAATAGTAGTGTCGTCTTTATTGTTTACTTTAAATATATTCGTTGATTTAACATTATTGATGTATTGCATTAGTATTTGAGTTTAATGGATGGAATAATGTATTCATGAAGGTGAATCTTATTGGAAAAAAAACCTTTAAATTAGTATTTGAGTTTGAATACACGGATAATATAGTCATGAATCAAATCTTATCGGGAGGGAAAATAAACTTATCTTGTAATATGTCACTTACTATTTAAATAGTATTGAAGTAGATAAATAATTACAATTAAAGTAGAACAACAGTGGACAATCCTGATTGTCTTATTAGCTCATCAAACATACATTTCTGATTGGCTTAAACCTAAGATTTGAGGACTTCATAGAGATGGAAAATTTCTCTTAACAAAAGAAAAAGGCAATGTTGTTCTCTTTAACAAAAGAAAAAAGGCAATGGTCTACTGTATAGTAGGATTATAGTAAGATGTTGTTTAAATTTAGTTTATGTGATATTGTTGATCAAGTTGTGATTATTGTAATAGTCGACAGGATTGATTGTATTCGATTTATTTCAATTAATAATATTCATCGCTTTCACTTTAAAAAAAAATTAGACACAGAGCGATGCGACTTCCTGATACAGGAGATAATGAGCTTATGTTTTAAAAGTACGGGAATTCGTATTGTCATTTTTATATATTCATTTTGTGTATGAATATTCTTTTATAAAGGGAAAAATGAAAGTCACCTTACGGAGGTGCAACAATCGTCATCAAGATCCTTTAGATTAGGCTATTGAGAAATAAGAGGGTAAATTACACTTTTGGTTCCTATATTTTGTTACTAAATTAATTTTGATCTCTCTTTTTTTTTTTTAATATTGTTGGATAAATATTTGATAATTTTATTTAAGATAAGATAATTAAAAAAGACTAAATAAATTTTAGATTAAAGTAAAAACGATAAAGTATATTAAATATATATTCAACACAAATTTACTTAAATCATAATCACCAACTGACCAAAGTAAGACGAAATAGATTAATTATTTATATTTGAAGATTATAATAAATAATTATAAAAAAATATAAAGTTGTGTTTTGAATTAGCAAAAATTTACTATATCGTTTACTATATACATTAGATTTATCAATACATTTTTAATTTTTTAATTTTCCTTTTTTTACAAAGAATTTATCAATAAATTCAACGTTACTGAAATCAATTCACAAATAACTCTTTTTTGATAGAGTTGTTTTAAAGAATATATAATTTATTTAAAAAAAATAATCTGATGAAAATAGTAAATTTACATATTTAATAGCAATCGAATTTAATATTATAAAGTTTTGAGCTTCAATTTTATTACTTCAACCAAACATGCCTATCAAGATGTTGAAAAATATATCTAGCATAATTAATATATTTATATAACTAATTATTCAATTATTTATTATTAAAACATATACATGGTTAGAATTACATGATAAATATTTTTATGATGTCTTAAGCTTTCTAGATTTATTTTCTTGAATTTAGATAGATTGATAAATAGTAATCCAATTAAATTGAAAAAAATAGAAATATTTTTTTGGGTCCAAATTGGGCACATAGCCCCATGGGTCTTGATGGGTAGAGATCCTACCCAGACCCAATCTAGCTCCATGGGTCTTGATGATCCTACCCAGACCCAATCTATATATTTTCAATGGGTTTGGGTATGGGTCTTTAAATTGATCTATGGGTTTGGGTAGGGCAAGGCCCTACCCATTTACACCCCTAGGCGAGAATACACAAAGCTCAATCTTCAATCACCATAAACTCATAGTTTAAGTTTAAAATTATTGCATCTAAATGGTATCACGGTAAAAAGGAGATACAGGAAAGTCGAGGCACACCGTCTCTGTGAATTTGAGGTAGCTTCTAACCCGAAACTTTTAGTTTAATCAAGTTAGGATAAGATAGGTTATTTTTAGTTACTAGATGATTTATGCTCTCGAAATTGTGGGGTTCGTTTAAGTCTTGAGTTATTGGTGTAAAAATATCAGTACTAGTACATATCTATTTTTATGAGTTAGAAAAATCTATCGGAATTGATCGGAAATTATGGATTTAATAAAGAATGAGTTCTCAACGGAGAATTATCCCTGTTGGTATTTTTGATGCATGGAACAGTTTCTAGGCATAGGAAAAGAAACGCAATTTATTTTTATATTATACATTTTATTTCATTAAGAACAATTTTTTTATGAAACCATATTGCGTTTCTAGTTTATTCATAAAATATCAGGAATTTTTGAGTTGTATTAGATTTTATAAAATTGTTACACGAGCACCACTAGAAGTTAGGCGTGAATATGACAACTTCCTTTCTTGGTCTATTTGATTTACTTATAGATGCCTTTTAGTTACAAAACTTTTTGTAAATATTTATGAAATCATGTAGAGAATACTTGTTATTTTTAAGATTTTTGGAAGTACTGGATAAATTTATAAAATTCTTTAAGTCATGTCTTGCAGAAATGCTCTTTTCCGCAGAAATTGCTCTTTTTGAATTTTTATAATGATTTTGGATATGCCTTATAAATATTAATTTATTTTTGTATTCACTAATATGAGTCTTGAGTAACATATAAAATTTGTATGATTTTTCCATGTATGATTTCAAGTAAATTGCCATTCTGTTTTGTAAATATTCCCCAACCTAGTTTTGAAAACTCTTATACCTATTTATTCAACTTCATGTCATCTATACTTTTGTATATATGTTATGCAGTATCATTAACACTCTTTATAAAATTTTCATAGTCATTTACTAAAATTATAATTTTACAAAATTCATAGAATTAGATTGTCAGTTGACTTTACCTTATTATCCGTCTAGTCTAGTTCCTTTATTTGACTATTGAATCGTTAAGGATTAATTGACTAACTAGGTTCATCAATCGATATAGGTATTTATTGATTTATTTTGGTATCAATTGTTATGAGCGATCCAGCTTATTCAACTTAAAAATACGCTAGGATTACATTTAATATGCTCTTATGAGCCATCGTCTCCACTTAGTACATTTGTGCAATGACAAGCTCTTTAGAACAAATTTAGACACTGATGCACTTTGATCTTTGCCAGATCGAGGGCTTGGTCAATCTTAGTAATCAATCGTACGTGCAGATTCATGCCTAATACTCCAGACAATTGTAGGAAACACCTAGCATGTCCAGTCAAATTTTGTATTGAATTAGAGATTTGAGTTCATATGATTGTTAGGTTTGAGTTAAGCTATATGTTTTTCATAGTTTATTTCTCTAGGATTAAATAGGTAGCACACCTATTTTTATTGGACCGAATGTGACTTAAGTAATTTTTTAATTGTAAGAATTATGATCAATTGACTTATAAGATTCAGCAATCTCGGAACAAGTGGTCAAATAGATGGACTAGAACCAGAAGATTCTTGTAAGTGGTTTCTTCCCTCTTACGTAATGTGTCTTCAATATTTTTCTAATTTGTTATAATATTTTTGGATTCAAAATACAATGCAGGTTTATGATATTTCACAACATCCAAATTGAGTTACATGCGATAAGACTTTCTGTTAATTATTGTTGCAAGCACCTTGTCAAACTCGAAATTTCAGAGTCATATGATGTATCAATTATGCTATCGTCGATATCTTTCCTTTATTTTTACCTCACTTTGAAAACGAAACGTGTATTAAATGTTATGTTATTTTAAAATAAAAGCATGCTGATAGACAAAACATGCTCAACCGTTAACTAAATCACTGTTAATCGATAATACTAGAGTTGTTCTGAACCCTCTCAGTTGGGATTAAAAACTGAGGAGTTACATCTGACCCTCTCAGTTGGGGTTATAAACTGAGAAATTATGTCTGGCCCTCTCATTTGGGGTTATAAACTGAGACCTATGTCTGACCCTCTCAGTTGGGGTTATAAATTGAGACTATGTTCTGACCCTCTCAATCGGGGTTAAAGATTGAGCCCCGGACTATGGGTTATAATTATGGTCACCAATAAGTAAGAGGTATGTTATGTTATTGGTGAATGTGAGCATACCTACTTTGTTAAAATGGTCGATTTATGAAAACACTTGCACTGATCTTTCACATTGTTGTTGTCACCCACGATTATTGTGTATACGTTGCTTTGATCGAAAAATTTAGAGTTATCATTGGCGCGATGAATACTTTGAAACGTCAAACTTCCACCTTTATTTATTTGGTTTTCAAGTTACCACTTTGTGTTAATATATGATAAACATTCATTACCAACGTACTATGTTTGCACTCGGTAAGAGGTAGGAACCGCTTACTGGGCGATTAGTCGCTCATGCCACTTACCACACCTTGCATGTGAGGTATGAGAAGGGTGAGGAGGAGCTACACTGGGGTTGGTAGCTAGTCGAGGAATGCACATGTGGCGCCAGATAATAAGTGTCATGGACGAATTTCTTTTGAAAGTACTTCTTTTGTTTAGATGTTAGGATTTTATGTTAGAGATCGGATTATATTTTCCACTGCAAATTATGTCTTTGGGGATTTTATTGCTTATGTACGAGAACTATTAAGTTTGAATCCATTGTTTGGTAACGAGGACTTCATGCTATTAAGGCTAGGGACTTGGTGGCATGGTCGTGACGTGACCCTGATTTGGGGTGTGACAAAAGTTATCTTATGCCCCTACATAAATGTGGATCTTGTGGTTCACTATTTTTTGAGGGGGTATCCTCAAGATTTAGTCAACTTTAGTTTAATGGGTTTAATCTCATAAAAGCACCTTGAAATAGATAGGCTATGAATCGGAGATTTTATTTAGACTATTAAATAAGATGGGATATGATTGTGGTTTGCATTTATGACATTCCGTTTCTGTTTATGTAAGGTAATTTCCTCATCATACGCCCCCCCTCTCAAGTTCTTTTTATGAGACTTGAGAGTTTTATGGAATCTTTATATATTAATTGTCTTCATCTCTTGAAGATACCCAACTTTCACTCTTGTGAGCATTCTGTTTTCGTCCAAGTTTTTTTCCTATTTTCCACTTTTTTTTATTGGGGGATTTTTTATAATCCTCCTAATAATGTCATCTTGTTTTCTATTTTTAGAAAAATATTTTAGGATAATTCCCTCTTATGAAAGATATTCCTTCCTTGGGTGAAGGATTTCATGAATCTCTTTCCTTTAGTGAAGGATTCCATGAATCATTTCCTTCCTCGTCGAGCTTGCCCATCTATTATATATAGATCATTCATCCTCTTATGTGTTTTTAAAACTCACTCGTTACAGAATTATAGCACTCCCTCGACATGCCTAGGAGAGGTACTATCTACAAGTAATTGTTCCTTACGAATAGTCTTTGCATTCTTCTTCTAACCAATATGAGTAATCGGGGTTTTGGTTCGAATGGCAACGAGCAACACATGTGGGGGACGGTTAGATGACCTCCAGGCACGAGCCGTGATGCCGAAAATTTGTCCAGGGGAGGTGTACCTCTCATTTCCAAAGACGGGGGAGGTCAAGGAGGAGATAAAATTTCTTCGGCCTCCCAGGCTGTTCAGACCAAGGCGAATTTTTTTCCGGGGGAGGTGTACCTCTCATTTCCAAGGATGGGGAGGTCGAGGGGGCGATAAGATTTCTTAGGCCTCCCAGGCTAGTCAGGCCGAGGCTTCGCATAAGCCTTCCCAATTGCTTCGACCTTAAGTTAGTCGAGGCGAAACGCCTCGGCCTATTAAAGGTCGAGGCATCTCGCCTCGGCCTGGTCAGCCGGTCTCGGCTCCGGCCGAGGCTAATACACTTGTAGGGATTTGTGTCCCTTTAGGTGGGTTGTGAGGTGGGGGTCTTTCTCTAGAAATTATTGACGCTATAAAAAATCTCCCCGAATGTCCGGTGGATCCTGTTATTTATGAATCCGAATCTTCGAAATATTTTAATAATTCTTCTCCAACTCAAGTTATATATGAATCTGGGGTGGATGGGACCGGGTCTTCCTCGTTCCTTCTAAATCTCGTTGTCGTGTCATAGATGTGGACAACTGTTTTAGCATGGTTAGTTTGGAGGAATTTAATGCTTTCAAAAAACTTTTTTATCCTTTGTCAAAGTTTTAGTTTTTGCTTCCAAATGACGGGGATAGGATAAAAGCCCCTCCTCCTGAATATTTTTCCGTATATTCTTCTTTTTTCACTTCGGGTTTTTCACTTCCCCCCATCCTTTCTTGGTGGAAATAATAAAAAGATACTCAGCTTTGTGTTAGTCAATTCATCCCTAACTCGTTTGCTTATTTCGAGGGTTGTCGTCATCGTTTTAGGGAACTTGACTTGGTTCCTTCACTAGAGACTTTTTTTACTCTTTTCTCGATTAGAAAAGTTGCGGGGGAATCTTACTTCTTCTTCTTCCCCCGAAGCGGCTGTAAGTTTTTGGAGGGATGTCCTTCTTCAAAAGGGCCTTGGAAAGAAAAGTCTTTTTACCTTCGAGATTTAGGTTGGGGTTTGAACGTTCCTTGGGGTGAAGCCCCCTTTACCCCGGAACCCATACCTGATCTCCGTATGTCTTTCATGGGGGTGGGGTTATTTGATTACCCCTTTGACATCAGCCCCTTATTTCCTACAGCTGGTACTACTTATTTTTTTGTTGATTTGTTAAATATGTATGTTTTTGGATGTGTTTTTGACTTATGTTTTTCTCTTTCGATAGGAAAGAAATTGTCTTTGCAAGATGTGCGCAAGTACAAAGCTAAGCGAGAAAGGGAGGTCGTTCGTCATTCTCAACAACAATGCCCTCCTCCCCTTTCGAAGAGGGTTAAAGGGGATTCTCGGTGTTCGCCCCCTCGATCCCGATCTCGTGAGGTTCCTAATGTGGATGGTGAATTCGGGAAGGCTGAGGCTTATGTCCCTACTGTGCTTGCTTTCGGTCCTTCGAAGCGTCCTAGATTGCTGTTGATTCTTCCATTTTAGTTGGTCGAGGGGGGTTTTGGGATCTGTCCACTCGATGTTCAGCTCCTCCACCATTCTGTCCTTCATGCCAATGGAAAGGTGGAAAATGTACCCTTTCTTCGGGGATCGACACCCTACTATTGACGCCCTTCAAAGATGGAAGGTTCCTCTTGAGGAGCAAAAGGAGGAGGTTGAGGGGGTGCTGGGTTTGCTATTTATTGTGCAACCGCTCTAGTGGTGGCCTCATCTACCAGTTGTTGTAAGGACTCCAGGGTGATTTGGATCAACGGTGGAGGGAGGACGTATTGACCGTCAGCCTCTCCCTGCTCTTGGTGTCCTTCCTCTCTCTCCTGTTGGGATACTCCATTTGGAATAGCTTGTCGGGAGATTTCATCTTGTGGGGGAAGATGCATTTCTTCCCTTCCTTCTTCAATTGGTTGAAAATCGTTTGTCGTTTCGTTTCTAACACGAGATCTGGTATTCATCATCAATGCTTAAAATTCTTTCCCACAGACGGCATCAATATGATGTGGGTTCAAAATGCTAAGTTTAGAATCGGGTGAAATAGAAATGTTCAAATATTGAGAAAGGATTTTAAGCATACTGTTACAGAAAGTTTTTCATTGTCATCTTTACAAATCTTCTTGGTTTTTATAGGCACATCTAGCAATGGTAATATTAATAGGATAATTAAGGCTTTTTGGAAGAAAGTTCTCTTATGCCCCTACATAAATGTGGATCTTGTGGTTCACCATTTTTTAAGGGGGTATCCTCAAGATTTAGTCGACTTTAGTTTAATGGGTTTAATCAATCATAAAGCACCTTTAAATATATAGGCTATGGTTTGGGGATTTTATTTAGACTATTAAATCAGATGGGATATGATTGTGGTTTTCACTTATGACATTCCTTTTTTGTTTATGCAGATTGATTTCCTCATCAGTCACTTTCGTTGAATTGTACGTCAATTACACAGCAAGTGTATTACACTTGCCATATAATTGATTCAGGTCCAGCTGAACCCGGTTTGTGTTAGGATTTCCTCTATGTGAGCAGCCATTTTAAATATGGATAATTACACCGTCCTCCCAAGGTTTGGTGTAATTATATGTACACATTTATTTCTATCCAACAAATAGATACATCTATTAACAAAATCAACAAAATATGTTGATATTAATAAAAAAGTGAAGTAAAAATTCATATTTAAATCCAATAGACTTATTACAAACTCTTTCGATGCATGTTTGCAGGTGGACTATTGGACAAGCTTTGGTTGTAAGAGTTTGGACTCTGGAGAAAATAGTCTGTAGCTGTGAGATGGGTCCAAATCTGTAGCACGCCAACACACATTTTTTCTTCAAATCAGCCAGAAAGCTGCAAATGCTTTACATATCATAAAAGCTTTATTCACCTTTTATTTTATTTGTATTTTTGTTACGGCTAAATTATAGCTATGTTTTTTTTTTAAATTTGGCATAATTACAAATACTAATTTGTTATTTGAAAAATTATGAATAGCCCCTTGACATTAACATCCTTCTAACAACGGACCAATTTCATTAAGTTTTCATCCAATTTTTGTGGTGAACTGCCTAAAATGTCCATTGGATTATAAGTTATAATTTTATAAAATATTTATATATACTAATATTCTCTATGGATTATTTATTTTACCTCCTCATATTTTTTTACATTTTCTGAACGCTTTTTTTTTGAAAAAATAAAAAATTCAGCAAGGGTAAAGTAGTGCTTTTTACATCTCCGTTTAAGGAGCTACAAATTATTTTTCATTTGAGGGAGTATTTGTAATTTTTCAAATAATGAGAGAGTATTTGTAATTATGTTAAACCTCAAAATAAGTAACTGTAATTTATCCTTTTATTACTTAAAATCGTGAATTTTTTTTTCAAAAGAAAACTATATAGATATATATTTATATATGTTATTTTTCATATTTGATGAGTGGATCTCCGAATATGTTACTTTGGGTAATTGGCGGGAGAAATATTATTCTACTGTCTGAATCTTTTATTATAAAATAGTATTGTATATTGTATAATACCCAATATTATTTACCTACATTTTATAAATCAATCTTTTCTAAATAAATTGTGATGTCTAAACACTAGGAAAAAAAATTAATTTTGACTACAATATTAAAATTATGGTTAAAAATCGTTCTGAATAATTATTATTAACTACAGTTAAATAAATCGATGCAAAAAACTAATTTTTTCACCATAAAAAAATTCTTTATCACAACTAAGAGCAATGGTAAAACATTTGCAATGGTTTTTAGTCATGATAAATATTTTAGTCACTCTCCCAAAAACCACAGCCAACAAACGTTGTGTGGTCGTGATCAATAACTATTTGCTACAGCTATTTATTATTAACATAAAAATTAATCATGGTTAAATATTATATTTCTTAAGTTTCAAAAAGCTTTCATAAAATTGAACGTTGATCGAGAATGAGTAGTTTGATACTTTCAAACATATCTTTTTTTTTTTCACTAATGGATTCAAGCCTGAAAACTTATCGAACGAAAAATTCTGTTCATATTTGATTTATTAAGTTTAACGAATCGAGTTCAAAGAAATTTTCGTCCATCAATCTCAATCAAATGTTGAACAATTTGATTTATTTTTCAACCTGATTTGAACCAACTACATAAAACTAAAATAGATTGCCAAAGGGCGGTTGTAATAATCAATACTAGTAATTGTGGCATACCCTATGTGTGCAACTTCTATGAATATTATTTAAAATAAAATATTTATAAAATATTCAGTTAAGATAAAATTTATAAAACATTATGACAAAAAAATGAATGAAAATAAAATAAATAACTATCAAAAGATAATGGGAGACCGAGAATTAGATGAAAAATTAAAAAAACAATTAAATTAAAAACCGAAAACTAACCGAAAAGAGAGAGACACCAAAGAGATGCTCTCCCGTAATATATAGTATAAATAATCGTCTTTTGTGAGTAAAAAGGGTGTTTGTTTTATTTATTAATATAGATACATAGATTATTTCATATCTTCGTTAGTTAATATGATGTAGGCCTCTCAGTCCTGACACCAAACCAATTAGATGTGGTCCAAGAGGACCTATCGGATGCTGATTTATTTTAATTACGTATCAATTTTTTATTAAAAATAAGTTAAAATGAGTATTCGTGATTGACAATTTTATTTTTTAACCACTTAAATTAAGCTCATTTAACCCAAAAACTATAAGCTTGTCCCCACCATTTTTTGCAAGTTATTTAATAAAATTGTAAATATTTTAAAGTTTGTCTTGATCATTTCATTTCAATTACTCCAATATCAAGGATAACATTAAAAATTTGTGTACTACTGTATAGTAAGTATTGT
Source organism: Sesamum alatum (assembly GCA_034509735.1). NCBI lineage: Eukaryota > Viridiplantae > Streptophyta > Magnoliopsida > Lamiales > Pedaliaceae > Sesamum > Sesamum alatum. The sequence goes on from JACGWO010000005.1 coordinate 4,828,502, forward strand.
TTGTACATTGTAATAGTAAGGTGGTTTAGAGTTAATTTGTGATTATTGTTGATTAGGGTATGATGTAATTGTCTATGTTCGGCCGGACTGATCGTAATCGATTTACTTCAATTAATAATATTCATCGCTTTTACTTAAAAAAAATTTAAGAACTTGTGTGACAAAGAATTACTCATGTGCTAAAGGAAAGGAATCTCAACTGACGGTGGTAAAAATTAATAAATAATTAAGAAATACAAAGTAACAAATTTCGTAAATGCCCCGGGAGGGCACAGTTATAACTTATAATCAACATTAACTTCAAATAACTGTGGGATAAAAGTGTAAAATACCTCTACCTGTCATGTTAAAAATAAGAAACAATCTTAGAAGGGATACTTTAAATTTTTTGTACCCTAATTATGCCACTAAATCAATTTTGATACATCATGTATCAACCTCATCAATTTTGTCCCTTGCGTTTGTTAATTTCATCAATTTTAGTACTTTCTATTAATTTGACCGTGAAAATTAACGAAAATGACCAATTTGGAGGAAAAATTAGGGGAGATTTCAACAATAAAAGGCCATGTTTGGCAGCCTCAGCTATCAATACACAAGAGAGGCTTGAGACAGTTGAATTGAGGAAAAATTAGCCGAAATTGAAAGGAATGAAGAGAAATTAAGTTTCGCTTAAAACAACCTGAAGTAATCTTCTTAGTATTTGATCTGAGAGTATTGTCCTTTGTTTAAAGTTTCTGTTAATTGACAACATCATAACAACACCATAACTCATTTAGACTGTTCATTTATTATTGCTTGACTGTCTCTTTTCTTTTCGTTGAGTACGGAGAGCTGATCTTAAATTTGGGAGAGTGATAAAGTTCGTCCCTCTCCTCATAATAATCGGAGTGTTGATTCTTGATAATTGAGTAACCTAGTAAAATAGCAAGTGGCAATGAAGTTAGTCTCATTTCCCGATAAAACTCACATATTCTAAAACTAAATCAGACTTACATTTGCTGATGAAACATTGTGTGACTTACTACCTAACTTCACTCTCACATTTTTGCTTCCAGCCAATATAATACCCATTTTTTAACCTAAACTGTCTTCCTATTTCACATACACACAACAAAAAAGAAAAAAACATGACTTACCGTATTGAGGGGCCCCCATATGAGGTCGTCTTCTTCGAGCCATCCTCTTCGACTCAATTTTGTGCTCGCCAAAATCGCCCAAAATAATCGAGCAATACTCTTGTTTCCATTTTTAAACGATGGGAATCAAGTTTTTTATGGTCGATTTCAGAATGAAATTGAAGAAAAATTAGGAAGAAAGATTTGGGGACTAGAGTTTTTTGAAAAGAGTTTAGGAGAGGGGGAGAAAATCGTGCAAATGAGCTTACAAAGTGGTGCATCCCTTTCCTAGCCTTCATCACGTGCTTTTCACGTGCGGTTGATCGTTAAATTTCACTGTCAAACTAACGAAGGGTAGTAAAACTGATCAAATTAACAAATATCATGGATCAAAATTGATGACACTAAAAAAAAATTAATATTAGCTATATTTTTAATAACCATGGCTAAAAAATATGGTAAATAACTATTATTAACTACGGTTAAATAAAAATCGATGCAAAAACTAGCTTTTCCACCGTAAAAAAGTTATTTGTCACGGCTTTTAGTCATGGTAAAAATATTCGCCATGGTTTTTAGCCATGACAAATGTTTTAACCACCCTCGCAAAAACCACGGCCGACAACCGTTGTGTGGCCGTGGTCAATGACTATTCGCTATGATTATTTAATATTAACCATAACAATTAGTCATAATTAAATATCATATTTTTTGTAGTGTAAGGCTGAAACATGGGTGCCAAAACTAATTTAGTGGCATAGTTAAAGTACGAAAACCTAGAATATTCCAAACTCAGAATATTAGAAGACCTATTTTGGGCCCATCATGGATTTCGTGCTACAGACACTCTATGAAAATTTAGTATCACTCTACATTTTTACGGGTATGACTTAAAAATTATGATAAATAATTATTATTAATCATAATTAAATAAAATTTATGTACAAACTTATTAACCATGGTTCTCAAGAATGTTCGTAGAGACAATTATGATAAATATTTTAACCACACTTGCAAAAATCACGTTAATGAATATTGCATGATCATGATCAATAATCATTTATTACGACTATTTATTTTTAACCATAATAATTAATTGTAATTAAGTATTATAATTATTTTAACGAGACTGAACCGAACATCAATTAATTGTTCGTTCGGTAACATCAAGAATAAGCCAGAATTATGACACCCATGAAATAATTGCACCAAAATAATTGTACTTGAGGTGTAATAATGCACGAAATAGACATAAACAATAATAATTTATGCCCAGACGATACATATGTAATTTAAAATATTGGACTCGGACAAAATGCTTTTTATTTTGGTACCACAACTTAGGTAGGTGACTGTTTTAATCCCATAAAATACGTTTTTTAGTTTTTTTGGTCCCAATACATGACATTTTGGGACCAAAAAAACTGAAAAATGTATTTTATGATACTAAAACAACCACCTATATTTGGGACCAAAAAAACTGAAAAACGTGTTTTATAGGACTAAAACAACCACCTACCTAAGTTGCACATAATTTGTTGGGACCAAAAAAGCTGAAAAACATGTTTTATGGGATTGAAACAGCCACCTACCTAAGTTGTGGTACCGAAATAAATAATGCCCTAATTTTACGGGACAAAAAAACATTTTATCCTATTGATCTCCATTGGTAATAATATCAATAGCAGCAGCCAGCAGGCAGACCACCAACGAATCAAATCTGTGTGTCATGTTGAGCAGGAAACATATTGTAAGAGATTCGTTGAGAAGTGGTGTTCGTGGGGATGGCTACGTTGTTTGTAATATCTACCACAAAAGGGATTGGATGGTGCCTATCTTTTCTTGCAAATTCAGGAAATTAAAGTAATTCGTGTCTCATATTAGTCTGTAAATCACCATCCAGGCAACCTCTGATTAAAGTTATTTGTCGACAATAATACAGTTTCCTTGTCCTCTTCAAATACACTACTGTTCGATTATTTTATTTGGCATATGATGCTTCTTCTAGATGTAAACAGTACATATTTATGATCGAGTATGTCTAGATAAATACAAAATAATTTAATTAGTGGTGGTACCTAAGTTCATTGAGATTTTTTAGTATTTTGCAATAATAAAATTGGATTGAGGATTCTAGAGCTTAACATGCCTAATGTGTTGGTGGAGTGAAACTTATATCTTTTGCTCTTTTTCTTTTTTCTTTCTTTTTAACAAAGGATCAAAGTTGGTTTTCCAACTTTCTTCTTGGGACTTGAAGTCATGACCTGTTCATCACAAGAACAAGGTGTGACTATTGGACCACTTGATTGTCCCGGTGGATAATGTCTCAATTTTGCTTTAGCAAAAGAAATGAAGAACATCTTGTGACGGTTAGGTTTCTTAATTGGGGCAATCTAAGTTCCTTTTATCTTAAAAACCACAATGGGTTTAACTAGACCTGATCGTTTACCCATTATTAAATATTAATAATAAAAGAAGACAAGAAAATCGACTCGAGCTTATACCACGTTGTCATTTGAACCAGAGGAGAAAGATAAGACATGTGTGAAACTGCAGTATAGTATTTTTCGAAAAGCATGAAACCACAACCACATTCTTGCAAAAGCCTGACCGTGTTTCTCTCGGGTTGAATGTAGCGTATTTTTTTTAGTTCAAGTGATCGGTCATGCTCCACTAAGACTCCTAAACTTTTACTAGGAAGCTCATTGTCTCCCGCATCAAAACGTTGTGTTGCTTTCTTGTGACAATGCAAGGGGTCGTGCTGCCCTTTCTTTTTAATATTTAGTATAAATTACAACGAGTTTTCCTTAGGTTTGACATAATTATAAATACTTCTTGTTGTTTGAAAAATTACCAATAACCCCCTAATATTTGATTAAATTATGTAATCCTTTGATGAAGGTCATCTTTGCCCTTTTTTTTTAAATGAAATTAAAAAAATTGAAGAAAAAAATTTGACGAGGTGAATGAAAAATTTTAAAAATTCGAAAATAATGTCCATTTAGTCATAAAAATTTTCAAAAACTTTTTTAGAAAAATACAATTATAATTCATAATTTAAAAGGCATTTCAATTAGTTCACTATAAAAAATATATGGAAACCTAATAAAAACTAACAGATTGAGCTAGTTGTTGGATGACCGTTAAAATCAAAAGAGTATTGCTAATTTTTTCAACAATAAAATAATATTTGTAATTATATTAATTCTCATAAAAGCTGGTGGTAATTTATTTTAGAAAAAAACTTGATGCACTCAACCAATAAAAAAAACATAAAAAGAGGGCTAGGGGTGGGACTGGGAGTAGTCTGCAGGCCAAGTCCTCCACCAGCAATGGGGTTGGCCTTAATGTGGAACAATCTTGGAGGACTCTGAACGGACCTCACTCCCAAACAAAATAATTTCTTGTCCACACACGTACGTATTGATGTGATGTAGGTAAGCGTTCCACATCGGTTGCAAATGAGAAGTTTGAGTGGCTTATGAACTCCAATGCCTCCTCTACCTAGCGAGGCGCCTTTTCAGGACAAAATCATGATGTTCATACGTAACCAAAGCAAACAATATCTCGCACAATGGGGCACCGATCAAGTCGCAAGCCACATCATTTAGCGCCGTCTGTGGGAACGAGGTCATGTGCCCATCCCAAATCCCTCGTCTAGGGGGGGCTAATGATGTAGGCAAGTGTCCCACATTGGTTGCAAACGAGGAGCTTGAATGGCTTATAAGCCCCAATGCCTCCTATCCCTAGCGAGGTGCCTTTTCAAGACAAAACCATGAGGTTCATACGTAGCCAAAGCGAATAATACCTCGCGTAACGGGACACCAATCAAGTCGCAAGTCGCATCACATATTCATATACATATGCACGGACCATTGTACCAATCATCCACTACTCTCCATAATTACTCCACCCCTCAATCATCAACTACGTACGTTTTGAACGAGGTATTGCTTGAGTAGTAAGGCTGAAGCATCACAATTAAAGAATTATTGGTTTGAGTCCTATGAATGTAAGTATATGTCTACTTTATAGAAGTTTATTATTTCTTTAATATGTTTGAATGTATTTGTTGATTTGAAAATTATCTGTGTATTAAATTAGTTTTAGAATTTAAATGTATTTATTGATGTAAAAACCGCGTCATGTAAAAAAAATTACGTACGTTTCTTCAAAATCGTATATGGTTGCTCAAGTGAGCCACAAGGTAATTCAGTCGAACTGGAGTAGATAGTACATCCTTGAGTTCTCAAAAAACAAACAACAAACAACAAAAACAATGTTCTAAAACACGATTTTTGGTCGTGTTTGGAAGTTGAAGGGAATTTTTGGTATTATCACAATTTGGTATAATAGTACTACCACGTTGTGTCTATAAAACCCCTTCTCTTTATAATAATATAGATTAACGCACACACGCTAGTTATACTTACCTAAACTTTTTCTTAATTACTATTGATTTCAATAAATGACAATCACATCGACAGAATATTCATGCCATATTTCCTCTTGAATTATGTTTCATATATACATCAAAAAGTTCCTCGATGACATGAATTTTGGCAATGGGCCTAGTTTAATTGGCCGTTGGTAGGTTCAAATCCCACCAATGTGTAGGTATTATTTTATTTTGCTTGTTAAAAAATTATTAATTGTGTTAAAAATGTATTTCCATGTACAAAAAAAATAAATTATCGTTTAAAAAGTTTCAATTGAGTTAAAATGAATTTTAGCACAATCATCAACCAACTGAGTTAATTCCTATAATGCAATTGAGTTAAAACTAAAAAATATTTTTAAAAAATATAAATATATTGATTAGTTCTTAAAAGAAATCAGAAATAATTTCGTATTCATTAGTATATATAATCTTGTCAAAAAGGTAGAGACAAATGTAAAAGAGGTTGAGGAGTCAAAAATGCCCCCACCCCCCCCCCCCCCCCCCCACACCCGGCCTTGATAAATAACAAGGGACAATTTGGGGCTTTTGCAGGCTAAACGGATAAACATCGGTTTGCTCAAAGCCCTAGGGGAAGAGCATAACTCTCTTGTGAGAGAAATGACATGAAAACACCGAGGTGCCATCCTTTGGAGTAAATGGAGGATTTTGCTGGACTGCCCCAAATATCCAACAATATTTGGGTCAATCCAATAAAGTAAACGACCCATAGTATATTAGCAATTGACGTATATTAATATGTGATAATTAAAATTTATGATATAATTATAATCAATTAATTAAAAAAAATAAGTGAATTTTTAGTTGTTGTTGCAGATTTGGTGCCCCCACTCATAATGGATGCATTTGAATCCTCTTATTCAATGCAAATGCAGCCTTACAAATTGCTAAAACCACATAATAAAATAGGGTGAATTACAATTTCCTCCCTTGAGGTTTGGCATAATTATGAATACCTTCTCGTTGTTTTAAAAATTACAAATATCCCCCTCTCCCCTGAGGTTTGTATTTTTTTACCAAGGACCTTAAATGGTCCATTCTGCCCCTAATTTTTCTTTTTAAATTGTAGAAAAATCAACCGAGATAAATTAAATTATTGTTCATTTGTGTAAAAAACGTAAGAAACATCTCCCTGTGAATTTTTGTCCAAAAAAAATTTAAAAAATTTTAGAAAATAATTCAATTTGCATAAGGGCATTTTGGTCAGTGCACCCATAAAAATGGATGAAAATGGATTGTTTGTTAAACGATTATAAATCTCAGTGAGTATTTGTAATTATGTCAAATATCAGAAGAGGTCATTGTAATTCATCTTAATAGAAGAGGCAGTGTGAAGGAATGTTTGACTTGTGTTCCAACAGAGAAGACCAAGAAACATATGTCTTACTCAAATCCATCTCACTCCCACAAACAATGCTGCTGTCTGGCATAGTACCCACAACACTCACAACACACTTTTGTAGTGAAGTGACAATATTTGTTGTGAGATTCTACTAACCAGGGATTTAATACCACCTTGTCTGAGGGACCAGCACAGTCACCAATACTTGTTTCTACATTCAAATTGAGGTGGGAGGAATTTGAGCTTATGAGCCAATGGGCGTCGGCTTGATTGGTGACGACGGATCACTTCTTATTTAATTAAAAGATTGTGTGTTTGATTTTATTTAATGATGTAAGAACTGTGTTGGCGAGTAATCTATAAGCATCTTGGTAAGGGACCTACTTATGGTCCCATGAGCATGACCTAATTCGCGATCAGGTGATAGAGTCGAAGCCAGTAAAATATTTTTTGTACTAAAAACATATAAATAGATCATAAAAGATCAATGGTCGATCCGTTACATAGTTCAATGTCATGGCATCCGCGATAATATCCGTAGGTGTTGTTTCACTTCGGTTGCGACGTATTGAGATATTATTGGATGATACAAAAAAAATGCAGTATATTATGCTGCTAAAATATTCTAAAAGTTTAGTAAAAAAAAACAAATAAAATACAGTTATTATGAAGGTGAATTACAATGACCTCCCTTGAGGTTTGACATAATTATAAATATCCTCTTATTATTTGAGAAATTATAAATACCCCCGTAAGGTTTGTAATTTTTAACCAAATGCCTGAAATTGTCCATTTTGCCCTTGATTTTTTTTAAATCTTAGAAAATCAGTCGAGGCAAATTACACTATTGCTTCTCTATGTAAAGAACGTAAAAAATCTCTCCATGCTTATAGTCCAAAAAAATTCCAAAAAATAATTGAGTTTGCATAAGGGTATCTTTGTCAATTTACCCATAAAAATGGATGGAAATGGATTATTTGTTAGAAGGTTATAAATTTCAGGAGGGTATTTATAATTTTTTAAAAAATGAGTATGTATTTATAATTATGTCAAATCTAAAAAAAATATCGTTGTAATTCACCCTAATATATATTACCGTCAATAGTGCATAATAAAAAGTTTTGGAATAAAATTAAATAAAACAATATTGTCAAACTTGAACTTATAATAGAAAATACTTCATTAGTAATGCATTAAGTAACCGATATTACACTGAGTTCCAAGAAAAAAGTATAAGTTTTAGTGACGGATATAATATCGGTATTATCACCAATAATATTTCAATATGATCGATAACATTATTGTATCAACGATATCATCAGATATTACCTATAATATGAATACTTTCGAATCAACAAAGAACAGTGCAAGCACATATATGATATCAACCGATATTTTGAACCACGTTTCCATTTGGACAAATAAAGATCATTAAAGATGGAATTCACACGGGTGAGATAAGACCCTGTTTGGATGGGAGTTATCCCCCAACAGAATGTTGGTGTGTGCAGTCATGCTGGACTTGGGTTGCTATCAGTTAAATCAGCTGTGGGAAAAATCTGATTTTTAGGTGTCTTTTGTGCTTCTTATGATTTGGTTGCAAAATTTATGGACCACTTAGTTGATATCTAATGCGAAGAGCAAAATTGAGTGGAGGGCATAATGGTCCGAAATGTTTTTGGATGATTTTAATTATTTATTTGGCCAAATAGCATAATACCCCCTGTGTTTTGAAAACTCAACTAAAAATCCCTTTTTGTTTTAAAAATAGGCTAAAAACCCTTTCTATTTTCTTAAATGTAGCTGAATCGCCCCTTTCCGTTACATGTACTTAACAACGTTAAATTTTTGATAAAGTGACCGTTATGCCCTTACATATTATATATTATTTTTTATTTTAATGACTGTTGGATCTTTATTGAGTATATCAGAGCCGTTAAATCTAATAGATTAATATCAATCGTCAGATATTAAATTTATAAAAATAATCTACAGTTTACATTTAATTAATTTTAAATATATATTATAAAATAAAAAATTATTATTTTAAGTAAATTAATAAAAATTACTTCACCCCCCTTCCCCACCGCCGCCCTTCCCTTGCCCCCCACCCCCAACACCACCCGCCGCCCCCACCTCCACCCCCAGAAGGGGGCGACGGCGACGGCGACGCAGTCGCCCAAATTTGTTCTGGGCGACCGCTGTCGCCCAGAACAATATAGTAGGGGCGACGACGACAACCACCGTCGCCCATTTTCTTATTTTTTATATTTTTTTTCACTTTTTAGTTTTTAAATTTAAAATGACCAAAAAAATTAAATTAATTAAATTCAAAATAAATTTATTTAAGCATTTCAAAAGTTTAAATATAATTAAACGGAAGCATCAAATTTTATTTTCAATACTTCTAACATTAATTTAAATTTAAATATAATTTATTTAATATTTTTAACTAAATAATAATTTAAGCTATTTAATAATGTATATTTTTTTTATAATTATTTAATATTTTGTTTGATAATTTATAATTATTTAATATTGATATTTGTTAAGATATTTAAATTTGAAAAATAAATTTAGTATATTAAACTTTGTGTTGTGATTTTAATTTAATTTTAATTTTAATTTTAAAATTTTAAAAATATTATATATGTTTTTCCTATTTTTAAATAAATATATTTAAAAAATATTTATTTTTTTAGAGACATGAAAGTGCAAAAAAAGCCTCAAAACAAGCTAAAAATAAGTCAAAATTGTCCAAGACTATTATATAGTCATAATAGGGGCATTTTAGTCATAAAGGCCCCAAAAAATTATGTGAGGACACCTAAATACTTCCCCAACCGCATCAGACGCACGTGTTCTACACCTTCCGTTAGTTTCTAACGGAAGGGGGGTTTTATGTGGAGTTTTACAAAACACAAGGGGATTTTTGCTTATTTTGAAAACACAGGGGGGTTTTCAGCTTTTTCGAGAAAACACAGAGGGGTAAATTGAAGTTTAGCTTATTTATTTCTAGATTATAATTTTGTTCTACATTTCGCCTTTTCTTCTTGATGTAGAAATATAAGAAGACGGCACCCCCTTTTTTTTCATAATAAGCAATGAACTACTAATTTGAAAGTACAACAATGTTTCTAAAGCGATCAATTGTTATTACAATATTCAGTGCACAGTATAACAAAGGAATAACATATCAACATCTATCAACACCAATCAAAGGAATAATACAAACATCCTATAAATTAAACAACTCCCTAAATACGTAGTACTCGAACCCACGACCTCTTGGTTGTGTATCTCAACCTCACCACTCGAGCAAGGGATCATCGGTAAGACGGGACCTTATTTTCATAGAAAAAAGTGAGATCTTAGCAAATATATTTCATCGGAAATGAGTAGAAGGATAGAATTGGTAGAAGATAATTGTGGCGAAGCCAGAACGTCAACTTAACCATGTCAAAATTGAGTTAATAATTTTGGTAAATAAAAATATTAAATTCATAAAAAGAATTAAATTACTATATAATCATCATAAATTAAATAAATACAATGATATAAGTACAATTAATTCTTATAGCTATTATCCAAATGAGGGGCGGGTTAAAATTTACAAGTAAAAAATTCTGCGGTCTCTTAATAACAAATTTATCCATTATTTGAAAATAAAAGCTTACATTTACATAATCATAAATTTCAAAAAAAAAAAATCATAATCAACTTTTATATCTAATCTTGTTTATTTGTCTTAAGAGGCTTGAATAAAAAGTTACCAAATAAAATAATAAACAACTAATTTAAAAATTCGAATAATGAATATTAAAAAATTAGCATAAACAATAAATTTATTCCGATCAATTTGTACATTCTTTTGGGCTCCAAAAAATAATTAATCTAAATAAACTAAAATTTATTTTATCTAATAAATTAAACAGAATTACAAAACTATCAAAAGAAACAAATTGATCGAAAATCAAAATATATAAATTGAAAAGCAATTATAAATAACATAAAAGCAAGAGGAATTTTGGAAAAAATTTATAACATGGTATTGAAAAAATCATGAGATAGCAATCTTTTCTTCTTGGCTAAGTGAAAATCGTATGGTTCTAACTAATTAAGAGAAACTAAAAATGGGGATGTTGAAAAAAAATATTTTTAAACAAGTTAATTTGAATTTTTATTATTAAACTTTTTAATAGATAAGACAAGTTTAAACCTAGAACTTGATAGGCTAATAGGTCTATGCCGGAGCCAAGCCCTGTCGGCCGCTAGGGCTCGACGGGGTCTGGCTCCGCCCCTGGAGGATATAATACATTGAATGATCTCAAATAAAAGGGAAAGTGCAATTTTAGTTCTACAACTTAGGAGTGGCATTTTTTGTCTTAATACAAATTGATTTTGGTGATTTAGTCTTATAATTTTAAAATTTTGGCAATTTTAGTCCTTTTTTGACTAATTTCGTCTAAAAATTGCATGTGACTTGCACATGACCTAATTAATTTTTAATTTTAGTCATGTAAATCACTTCGCGTGGGACCAAAAATGCCCCCCTCACCCAAGTTACCAGACTAAACTTATAATTTAATTAGGTCATGTGCAAATTAATCACATGCGATTTTTCTGGTCAAATTAGCTGAAAAATGACTAAAATTATCAAAAATTTTAAAGTTACAAGATTAAATTGCAAAAATTATTATAGGACTAAAATACATTTTGCCCCAAATAAAATTAAGAGGGTGGTTGGCTGAATTATTATAAAAATCTTATAAGTTCGTATATTTTTATAAAATATGTATATTAGATCTTATTTTAGAAATAAGTTTTAAAAATGTTTTAAACATAAAATCATAGAACTTATAAGATATCGTAGTAATAATTTTGAAATTGATATGTTTTGAATCAAAAGAGTTTGTTAAATTTGGCAAAACTATAGGCCCTTAGCACTTTTGGTCTTATAACTTTCTTCATTTACACATTTAGCCTTTTTTTTTTTTTTTGACAAATTTAGTGTTGAGCATCTCACATTTGGTTTTTTTTTTTACAAATTTAATCCTGTGTTGATAATTTTGCTCTCAATTGGAGTGGAGCAGATCTCATTTTTGGTCCTATAACTATATGTAGTTAGGACCAAATTTGTAAACATAGGACTAAATTTGGCAAAAAAGACCAAATTTTAGACACGCGGGACTAAATTCATCAAAAAAATAACTAAATGTATAAATAGACTAAGTTAAAGGACCAAAAGTACTAATAACCTAAAATTATAGGATTAAAAATGTAATTTTGCCTTAAATGTTGAAAGTAAAGCAGGGACTTCTTATTTTATCTGCAGAAGCTTAAAACGAACTTATAAAATCTTACTTTTGAATCTATAGACTTATTTCCTAAAAGACTCATCTAATAATTAATTGTTAAGATATTAATTGATGCTTATCAGAGTTAAGTAGTATCACAACGGTCGAAAAAACTTCTTGAAAGTCTTAAAATAAAAAGGGAACTAACTTGCAAAAAAGAGGTTAGCACTATGATGCTTAAGACGGTAACTGAATTTGACGGAAAGATTGATAAAATCGTGAGATGATAATGAATAAATAATGTGGAGTGCTTGAGTACAAAGATGGAAGCTGAAATAAGCTTGTGAAGTGTAAAAAATGAGCTAGAAAACTCGTAGCTTTGTTGTTTTCGCGAGACTGAGAGTGTGTTGAGTGTCAATGATAAAAGTTATTTCTATGACCGTTACATCACCTCTATTTAGAGAGGGACTTATAGCGAGATCTGTTTGTTAGTTAGGACAAGCTGCATATCACCAAAAACCTCCGAATGTTGGCTTTTTAACAGTAGTATGCATACCTGATTCAAATTTATCCTTGAATAGATAGCCGTTTGGAGGGGTCTTGCCTAGTCAACCTGAGAAACTGAGAAGTCAGCTACTAGCTACTTTGTGCAGCTGGTCCTGTTGATATGGGAGGAGTTAATTGGAGATCTTCTAGGGTAATGTGGCCTCTGACGTGTAGAAGTCAGGTGACGTGGCAATCCCATTGTTGGGCTTTTGGGCTTGCTGATTGGACTTTATTCATGGATCCTGTCATGTTAGCCTTGTTTGATAAAAAAAAAAATAGGCTTAGTACCTATTGTTAAGCTAGCAGGATTTGGGCCGACTGGGCTGACTGAGTATGGGTGCACTGCCTTGTCCTGGGCTTTTTAGGAAATAATTAAGACAGACGTCATCTATATCTATATCTATATCTATATTTATATTATTATAAAAGAAAGTCTTCTGTCCTACCAAGTTTTGAATACCTAAATTTACCCTTTAATTCAATTCTTCCCTTGAAAAGAAAATTGATCAAAGAAGTATTTTCAATAATTTTTTTTAATAATTTTAATAATTATAATTCTTTTTTCTTTCAACCGACTATCCCACGTTTTTCTCACCCCACTCTATAATTTTTTTTCTCACAAACTTCTTTTTTTTTTTTCCCTCATTTCCTCTCACCATGATGTTTTTTCACATTTTTTTATTTTCATCTCACACTTCTTTTTATATGCTCGCGAGGACCACGTGCGACGACGACTAATTAATATTAAATGATTCTCCTCTATAACAGACCAAACTATTAAATGAGATGGTCATTTAACATGGTATATATCAAAACTAGACCAAGTTAGAGCTTGGATCCAATTCCACCGTCACCTATCTGTAAAAGAAATAAAGATTTCGCGTGCAAGGGGTGCACGTAAAAGGACATGTGAAGATATTAATATTAAATTATTTTCCTCTATAACAATTTAAACTGTTAAATAAAATTATTGTTTAACAATAATCCCAGCATATTATAAATTCCTTAAACATTTTATAAAATATTTAAAAAGAATTATAAAGTCGTTCAAACACTCTCTAATAAAGTTGTGAAGTACCTGTAATTCAAATAGGGCATGCAAATCCAAAACAAATCACTTCATATGATGTCGTATCTTTTCTCCACTCTCTTTTAAATCATTTGAATTCGTAGATTATATCCCAAACAACTTTTATTTTGACCACGTAAACTTTATGGGAAGGTGAAGAGACCGAACTAATTTAGGACAAAGCCCATTATCAGTGCTGTTTGGACTTCTACTTTCAAAAGTAGCTTAATTATTACATAAATTATTGGATCATATATTAAGCCATTTTTATGAGATGTAGTTCAATACATCATTTAATATATATAAAATTTAAAAACTAATTAAATATAAAGTTAATTACACTTAGACCTCCTCTAAAATTACTAAATGACACTTTTTTTAAAGAAGTTCTAAAATTACTCTTACACCCAAAAATTCATTTACGAATGATCCTTTTTGTTAGGATTTTGATGAAAAATGTTGATGTTAGCAAAAAAAAAAAAAAAGACATAAATTTTCAATTTTACCCTTTATTTAACTTTCCCATGTAATAATTTTATACTTATAAGGAGAAAAATTTTATAATGTTAAGTGTTAACCTCACTCTCTATTTATACATCATATTTATCCCCTTATAAGTACAAAAATGTACATAAGAATATTTAAATAAGGGGCAAAATTGATCATTTATTCAATTTATTTTGTTGACGTAAACATGTTCCGTCCAAACTCTCACAGAATGGGTCAGATGTAAACGGAGAATTTTCGAATGGGTGTAAGTGTAATTTCAAAAATTTGTTGGGAAAAATATAATTTTACTTGTTCAGATGGAGTCTAAGTGTAATTAATATTTAAATATAGGGTGAATTACAATGACCTCCCCTGAGGTTTAGCATAATTACGGATACCCCCTCGTTTCAAAAATTATAAATACCCCCACTGATGTTTGTAAATTTTAACCAAGGGTTTGAAATAGTCCATTTTGCCCTTAATTTTTTTTAAATTGTAAAAAAATCAGCCAAGGTAAATTATATTATTGTTCCTCTGTGTGTAGAATGTAAGAAACCTATCCGTACACATTTTTGTCCAAAAAAATTAATTAAATTTTAAAAAATAAATTAATTTACATAAGAGCATTTTGGCCAGTTCACCCATAAAAATGGATAGAAATGAGTTATTTGTTAAACGATTACAAACCTCTGGGAGTATTTATAATTTTTGAAACAATGAGAAGGCATCCGTAATTATGTCAAACCTCAGGAGAAGTTATTGTAATTCATCCTTAAATATATTAATGATTTCACATTAAATAATACCTTCAAATTAAACAATAAGAAATAAACTATTATAAAACTATATATATATATATATACATTCATCACTACAAGAAAAATAACATTTTATTGTAGTTAATTACCATTGTTAAAAGTGAAAATTTGTGGCAAATTGTAATCAACCACAACTTTATAACAACCATTGGTTGTTGTTTCAGCAAGCGATTTCAATGCATTAGCCAGCCAAAAACCATGCAAGTATTTTGAGCATAATTGAAAATCATAGCAAATAATCGGCTCGTATCTAAGATCGTAATAAATATTTATTAACTCATATGGTTAAAACTTAAGTTTTCGTTTAATTTGTTTTGTCCTTAGTTTATATTATTGATTCACCGTAGTTTTTAAGCAGTAGTTATTTGTAATGTAGAAAATAATTAAATTTTTTTTTATGAAACTCAAATTCATAATTTTTTCAGTTATGAGGTCTCAATGTTACTACTCGAGTCAAACTTTATTGACAAGTTTTAAGCAATTTTTAAAGATATGAAGCTTTAATTATTATACTTCTCACCTTTGACTCACGCATGCAAATTTGTATCATCTTTAACTGCACATGTTCATTTGCTTTTCTCTTTTTGGTCATTAGATAAGCCGGGACTTGGTTTGGTACCGAGCGGATATTTGACTAAGCTTATAAGCTTCTCAAAATATTTGAAAAAATGTTTAAGAGTTTATAAGTTTTAAAAATTTGTTTGGGAATTTTTTTTTTAAAAAGCTTATAAGATATCAAAATAAGATGTTTTGGATCTTAGAAACTCTTTCAAAAAAAGTTAATATTCTCCAACTTTTTTCATAACATCTTATAAGCTTTATAAAATTAATATATAATTAGACAAAATTATCCTCATTTACAGACACATTCTCTCTCACACATCCACACACACATACTCTCTCTCTCTCTCTCTCTCACACACACACACACAAATACACTTTCTCTCTCTTAAGATTTAAAAAAAAATATATTGGTATTTAATTTTTTTTGCAATTAAAAAAGAGAATATGCTTCATTACTTAATAAATCCTTTTGTATTAAACAAAAATAAGATTGCTATTAATATTATATTTACTGAAAAATATAAACTAATGACATTAAAAATTATACAACTAGAAAATAGTCATTTCTTTAACAAAGAGAATATCAATTATATATCAATGTCATAATATTCGACTAACATTAATGTACAAATATATTATTTTTATTCAAAAAATTAGTAATAATTATCATCATTTTTTTACTTTTAAAAATATTATCTATTATATTTTTATTTGCAGTTTAACTAATGTGCACTATTTATGAAAGAATTTTTAAAATATTAAAATACAAAATATGTCAAGAAATGACAACTTATTTAATTCTAATAGTAATATGTCATTTTTTGTCATTTTACAATTAAAAGACCTTATTATGCCAAACACCATAACATCTTATAAGATGCAAAAATATTTAATTATAAGCTATAACATTTTATTTTATCCAAACACTTTAAAAACTTATTTTTTAAATAAGATCCAACATCTTATATAAATTTCTAAAATATCTTATAAGATGTTTTAAAAAAGCTTACCCAAAATACTTTTGAAGGCTTATATTTTATTTATATATATACGAGATGGAATATTAAACTAACCATAAGAAAGAAAATAAAATATTAAAGTGAAAACATTAATCATACTATTTGAGTTATAATTTGACTTAGTGTAACAAGACGAAACTCTTCAAAATTTATTTCTTAAACTCATGTACTTTATTTGTGATAAATAATATTTTTAAGTTTAATAGTAACGAGAATTATTTTTACATTATTACTATTAACAAATTACAATACACGTAGGGCGATAATAAGAATCTTGATTCAAATTACTTATGATAATATTTTATCACTAAATTGTAATTGTGTATATACTAATATTACTTTTTTTTTTTTTTCGTTCGAAATAATATCATGTGTATTTCCTTGTCATAATGTACATATATACCAAAGAATTACTCAAATTTGTATTTTTTTAATTAGGTCGAGTTGGGTTCGAAAACTCAGAATAATGACCATTAATGCTTATACATCCAAGGGCTTTTAGAAGGACACGTGACGTGGCGGCTCATTTATACTTTTATTACAAATATACATATACATATTTATTAATATATATATTTGAAGGAAGTATTTTGACCAAAATTGACCAATTTTGATTCAATTCTAATTTTTTAAAATTTTGAATTTTTTTATTGTAATAAATATTTCTATTGGTTACTTTAGAGTTAATAACTATTTTTTAATACATAATTTAAATTAATTTAGACAATAAATATTAATTCTTTATTATGTTACCATGAATTATTCATTCTATATTAATTAGTGATTATGTTGCAATAAACAAGTTTCCTTATTTTTCATACACCATCTTTTCGATTTTCAAACTTTCAGTATTTAGTTTTCATAATTTATTCATTATTAACATATTTATGGTAAATAACAATGCTTAATAAAGAAGAATGGTGTTTTTTTTTTTTTAGAAAAATATAAGACATCTTGCTCTTTCCTTATTTTTTAAATTCTAAATTTGGTGATTTATTAATGTATTTTCATTATATTAGGTTTATGGATTATATATATATATATATATACACATATATATTATTTTTATTTCATGCTTTGTTGGGTTTGTGGAAATTAATCTTACACGAACATATAGGCAATATATGAAGAAAATGAGACTTTCATAAGTCAAGGTATGGGGAAAAAATTCTCACGTTTCTTTTAATGTTTATATAATTAGTTATTTTATTTCATGAGTTTATGAATATAATATCATACTTTTATGAGTTAATCAAATTTCTTATGGTCAAATTTTTTTCCAGTGCTTTTTAATTTCTTTGTTATCAATTTTTTGTTTCATGAGTCCATGAATATAATTTATGTGTTAATTATAATCGTTTTTGTATAATTTGTATTATCTATCATTTTCAAATAATAAAAGATATTCCAAGTCCACAATAAACAGAAAAAGGAGATCACAAGTCAAGGTATTATGTTTTTTCTTTCCTTGATTTTAATATTTTTTATTATCAATTATTTTATTTTATGAGTTCTTGAATATGTGTGATTTTTTGTGTTAATTATATAATTTATATTTAATTTATATTTATTATATTCAAATTTTGACTATTTTATTAATAATCTTTGGTAGAGATATTGGATTTTGCATAAATTTTTCACTGTTGAGAATCAATATTATTATTGCAATTATAAGTTTTGTTAGTATCAATTATTTCATTATTTGAGTTCATGAATGATGGGATATATACCCTTAATTTAGAATTTAAAAGATAAATAAAAACCTAAAAGTATTATTTTTTGAGAAAAAATTGATTCAATTGAAAATTTGTACCTTTCTATGTTGCACGTGAAAGTTGAAATAATTAAAAAATTAAGAAAAGGCTGAAGGTTTGTACAATTGTTTTTCATTGAATTTTTATAGTGTTATTATCAATTATTTTATTTCATGAGTAAATTATGTGTTAATTATAACCTTTTTGTTACTTAATTCATATTTCTATCATGTTTATTTTGATTATTTTGTTGATATTCTTGGGTAGAGATGCTGAATCTTGCTAATACTTCTCATTAGTGAGTATTTATTCTTTTGTATTTTTTTTTAAAATGATTGTCAAGTATTTTATTTATTAAGTTCATGAATGTATATGTGATTGATACATAATTTTTAGTTATTTATTATGAGTAAACTACATTATGTGAAAAATTATATCTTTTTGTGATGTTTTCTATTGTCATTTTAATTCGGTAATTTCCTATTAATCCCATAATTAGATCTATTTATTTACAATCATACTTTTCTAACAATAAGAATTTAATATGCAATAATGCTAATTATTTTATTTTATCTCAAGGTAAAAATCGATTGTCACAAGTTGTCTAAAATAAAATAATTATATCATATATTTAATTTGCATGTAGCATTCATTTTTATATTTACTAGCATTTATCCCGTGCAACGCACGGTGACAAATTTTTTGTATGAAAACTAATTTCAATCATATCTATTATTTTTAATTTATATCATGAGAAAAAATATTTATTTTATTTTTTCTGAAAAATCTATCAAATAAAAAATTCTTCTCTTATTCACATTACATCAAAAAAATAAATTTAAAAGATATTATACATGTCAGCTTGAATTTCAAATGATATATATTTTTCGCTTCTAATATTTTTTATAAAATTCTGAACCCTTCAAAATTATTCGAAATTTACTTTGGTATCAATTGTAATTATATTTTTTCACCCATAAAATTCATTAAAAAAATATAAAAATGAATAAAAAAAAAAGAAATCATGACATATATATATATATATAAATTTACTTGACAAAAGTTATGCTCACAACAAATTAAATAATTCAGAATAAATTATGAAAATATAAATTGTAAAAATTTGAATATAATAAAATAATAAAAAAGTATACTAAGATACATTTTGAATAAAAAATTGACACTGTTTAGTTAAGACTTATTCAATAGAAATAAAATTTTCAAAAATAGTTTTGAATACGATAATTTTAAATATTAAGAATAAAGTTTACTCAATAATAAATAAGCTAATGATTATCAAAAAGTTAGATAAAGACAATATAGATAAGGAGTTGCAAGTGTTTGAGAAGAACTTTTATAGAAATTATTATTTTGCTACTCTTGGATCTAATTTATTAAAAGTAGTTTCTTAATGTATTTCAATTTATTGGAAATGAAATATTCTATATTGTAATTAAATAAATTCAAATTTGGCTAATTTCACTAAGTAAATAATGAAAGAGAGGTGCAGATAAAATTTTCATAAAAATTAATAACATAAAACAAAAATTTTAATACCAATTAAATTATTGTAAAGTTTGTTTTAAAATATACTCTATAGTTTTAATGCATTATATCAATTGTAAGAACACACATATATGAAAAATATCATATATGAAAATATAAACAACAAGCAATTGTTCACCTCATTATCCACATAAGATAGACAGAGAGGGATAGAATCATAATAAGCATGTAGGCATATAAAAAAAATTAAAACACGAGATAAATCATTATAATCTAATAAAATAAAAAATAGGATAAAACAATTTCTAAAAGGATGAATTAAAACTTTATATTTTTAATATTATACGATATCTATCAATTGATATCGAAACAAAATAGTTTGATATATTTTTTGAATAAATGCACAATTCTGTTAAGGCATTGTAAATATTAGAGAACAACTTGTATAAAAAGCATTTGCTACTTTTGGATGTAAATTGATAATATAGTTTTCTTAACACATTTTCTTCATTGTTCGTATCATGCAATTTTCTCTTTATTTATGTCTAACTTTTTTCATTTTTTTACTTATGCTCAAACCATTACATGTATTATGAGGCATGATCAAGATTCATTAATTATGCAATTTTTACAAGAATTATCGAAGTTTTTTTCTTATTTGATATAATTTCATAATTTCTAAATTATATTTTTATGATTCTGTAGTCAGTGTTAATTTTTTTTTTTTTTGACTAAATTCCAAGTCCATAACAAATAAAGAGGGAGAATATCACATGTCAATAAAACTTAACAATTAATCAAAAATTCAGTTTTATTGGATCTATATCTCTTCATTCTTCTTTTAATGATTGTAAACTTTTATAAATTTTATCCATATTGATGTATTGTAATTTGGAGAAAAGATAATATTATATTATTGATCTCATTAAAAAAAAATTCTTAACTAACTTCACATAATTTATAAACTTTACCGTGCATAGCACGGGGCACACACTAGTCTATATATATAGCAAAACGAAGTTTGACCAAATTAAGCCAATTTTGACCAAATACTTTTTTTTGGTGTTTTTGAATTTTTTAATTCCCCAAAAAAAATCTCATTAGTTAGAAACATTATTTAGTTTTAATATATTTATTATTTATTTTGTATTTATCTAGAATCTTATCTACAAGATTATAAAAAAAAATTAATTGTCAAGAAAAAATCTTATTGGTTAGAAACATCATCTACTTTAATATATTAAATATTTATTTTATATCCAAGATTATAATTGAATTTCTAATTATCACGAAAAAATATAATTGGTTGGAAACATTATCTTTTAATATATTAGATATTATTTTATATTTGTCTAAATCATATCTCCAAAATTATGATACTATTTTAATTCATATTTATCTTAAATCATTATCTTATGATCATGGACTCTGTCACATTTGTATTTAAATACTCTGCATCTCTCATTCATTAGATAGACTCAATTCTACGAATTTTCTATTCTCCATTAAATGATTTTAAAATTTAACACTCTGTATACTTAATTCTTCTCATTGTTTTTTCTATGGCTACAGTGACATCTTACACTTTTCTATGGTATTAATTTATTTATTTTCCTCTATGATTTTTCAATTATGTTAATCTTCATCCATTACTAATATACTTATGTCTATTAAATTTTAATATTTATTTATCGTTTACACTCATCTCATGTGGCTAAACTGATGTTTTACTCTTTATCACGATGTTGTTTTACTTTTTATATTTTAGTTTTCATGATACTTAAAATATTAAAATAATAATCTACACCTTTTTTTATGTTTTCTTTATTAAATAATAACTTTAATATTTATTCCTCTTATGGTGTTAATTTTCATATTTCTATATATGGTGATTGCTTTATTTGTTTTTCTACAAGAAGGAATAGATTTATTTGGTGTTAATGGTAAGTATTGATTTTAAATATTTATTTGTATTATTTTACTTAATTTATCATTCGGTTTTTATTTCTGTTAAATATCTACTCTTTGCTACTTTTATACACAAGTTTTTTGTTTCTATATATTAGGATTTCATCCATTCATTTTGTTTTATAGTTTACTTTCATTGTTCTTTTTCAAAATTCATTTTTTTAAATTTTTGTTGTTCTACAAGAATGAACATATTATTTAGCCTTAATGGGTATTATATTTCGTTTAATATTTATTTTTATGATTCCACTTAATCTGCCATTTAGTCTTTATTTCTGTTGGAATATCTATCCTTTGTTTATTTTATGCACCAATTTTATATGTATATATATCATCTTTTAAAATTTTATTCTACAGTTTAATTCTGTTGTTCTTTTTCAAATTTCATTTTTTTAACAAGAAGGGACAAATTTATTTAGTGTTTATAGGTACATTTTGAAAAAATATTCTCTTCCATTTTTCTTGTGTTTTCTTTATTAAATAATAAGTTTAATATGTATTCCTCTTATGTTGTTAAATTTTCAGATTTATGTTGTAATTGCTTGATTTTGTTTTTCTACGAGAAGAAATAGATTTATTTGGTGTTAATATAAAACAATTTATAAATACAAAATACCAATATTTTTTTTATTGTCCTAAAATAAGGCAAGAATTAATAGTTGAAAATGAAAATTTGATGAATGAACTTTCTGAATTTAAGAACAATTTAATAACTTTTCGAAGTATAACAACATATTGTAAGGGGATTGTAGTAATTTCATAGTTTTAACTTGAATTTAGCTCATTCTTTTAATAAATGAGAGAAAATATTATGTTGTGATTCACTTAAAAAGAAAAAGAAAAAAAGAATAATCTATATATTGGTAAGTTATTATATTTGAACTTTTTAATACACTTCATGCAAAACATGAACTATAAAATAATTAATTACTTGAGTTTTTATGGAGATAAAATTTTATATTTTATCCTTCAAAAGTCATTATGAGACATACTTCCACCATTTATACTTTACAGTGCTATATTGCTTTCAAAAGTCCAAAAGATTGAATAGGGAGTAGTATGGTTTGCAAATTGTTCGAATGCTATAGCATATTAACATGGCTCATTTGTTATTTTTTTTTTTTTTTTGTTAAAACTTAGTAGTTATAATTGCCTACTTATACATTTGAATTTATTTTGTATTTTAAATTTTGACATATTTTGTTTTTTATTATTACAATTTTTTTTTTCCTCTTGCTAACCTTTTTTATTAATGTATTCAGGCTTCTAGAAAAATATATGATAAATATATATTGTTTTAACTGTTGATTTATTTTTGTTCAACTCATTCTTTGTTTTTAAGATTAATCTTTCATCTTTTAGAATTTGTTTGAGCCGATGAAAGTGTTTTTTATTATCAGGGGTCGGTGATAATGTTACTATATATTTCTTATTTAATTGAATTTAGTCATTTATGTTTTTTTGTTGTTATATTATTTTGTCATTCATGATAATTAATTTACTCCTTATCTTTTACGTTCAAAATGATGAAATGATATTGGGATTTTGAAATTATTTTAAATTATTTTTTCTTTTTATCTTCCATCTTTTCTTCTTACTTTGACCATTTTATTTATCTTTCTTATAACTCATTATTTTATTTTTTTTATATTTTATTTCTTTAATATGGAAGATCATTTTAGATTTATGTATTTAAATACGATTTTTGATAGAAGATGAACTATATAATACAAACAATATATCTAACTAATTCTTTATTTTTTATATTTTTATATAGGGTTGAACATATGTAAAAAGTATATATATTTAATAGAATGTCGTAACTGTTTGAAAGTAATCCTCATATAATACAAATTTTAGTATGTAGAAATATATTTTATATGTAGGAAAATATCTTTGTCAATAATAATCAAAATAGATTAAAAATTCAAAACTACTATGTTTTACCTATTAAAACTGAAAATTTTATTTTACATAATAAATCTTTATAGCATAATATATTATAAAAATATTATTAAATTGAAAATATATATATATATATATAACCGTGCCTAGCACGGGGTCTACGCTGGTATATATATATAAGTATACCGTTAAATGGGGTACACTCATATTTTCACCAGCCCTCTTTTCCTTTTTTTAATTAGGAAAGTGGACCAAGGTCGTGAGCCTGGGTCGTGACCCATTATTTATTTATTTATTTAAATTTTGTTAATTTTATTTAATTATTTTATTAATTTATTAATTATAATTAAGTTAATTAATATTTTTAAAAATTTTTGTAGAATTTAATATAAAATAAAAAATCATTTACTGTATGATAATTTAAAAAAAAATTATAAAAATTTATAATTAAAATTAATAAACTAAAAAAAATTATACTTATAAAAATTTATAATCAAGTATTAAGATTAAATTCTTCAAAATTTTTAAAAATATTAATTACCTTAATCATAACTAATAAATTAATTAAATAATTAAATGAATATAAGATTAAATAAAATTAATAAAATTTTAAAAAAATAAATAAATAATGGGTAGCAACCTAGGCTGGCGACCTGGGTCCATTTTCCT
This sequence comes from Sesamum alatum, assembly GCA_034509735.1. Lineage (NCBI taxonomy): Eukaryota > Viridiplantae > Streptophyta > Magnoliopsida > Lamiales > Pedaliaceae > Sesamum > Sesamum alatum. The sequence continues at coordinate 4,853,025 of JACGWO010000005.1, forward strand.
AATTAAAAAAAGAAAAAGAAAAAAGGGTTGATCGCTAGTTGAACTAGCGACCAACCACAAAAATATATGTGTACCGCATTTAGCGGTACACTTATATATATATATATATATACATTGTAATATAAATATAAATGGGCCGACACGTTGCTCCCTACAATTTCTGATATTGACCTTTTATAAATATCAATTGACTCATTTGACAAGGTACCCTGTTACAATTCTAAGTGAACTCTGATTTAAACAGTGGGGAGTTTCAGTTGAAGGTCATTTCAGCAAGACTAACAATTTGTTTTGCAGGTCAATTCAACATTCATTTCGAAGACCAGAAATGGACAAGCCTATATCCATTGACCATCCAGCATGGATATCCAACCCATCTAACTCAACTTACTAGGTTATCACTAATTTTAATCCAAATCAATTTCGTCAACCAAATTAAGAGTCAACTGTTTGAACAATTTTATTTTTTATATTTGGAAGTGAAACCGATAAAATAAATCGATTACAACCATTCATATCAAACATCTATATTTAATATGTAATAACTGTAATAATCATATACTAATCAACCATATCAGATAACTATATTTAATCAATACCTATTATTACAGTAGAACGACACCTGCTATTAAAGTAGAACATCATCATATACGTTGATAGAGTTCGAACCCATAATCTTAAAATTATGGGACGTCAACTTCGTCAATTGACTCTTGAACAGCTTGGTCAAACCTAAGAGCAGTAAGAAATTGAGGGCTAAATATTAAAAGGCAATTAGGGTTATTAAATCTATACCTCGTTGCAGAAATTGTGGAGGAAACCCCCTTGGATTTGTAAATCCCCACCGAAAGACCAAGTAGCTGCCTCGTATCACATGCCAATTCGCTTATTGCTTGTTAAATACATTCATGTATAATACTTCATGTCATTTGCAATCCTTTTCAAATTTTAGGGTAAATTACAGCCACCCCTATCGAGATTTAGTATAATTATAAATATTTTCTCGTTGTTTGAAAAATTACAATACCCTCCTCGAGGTTTGTAATTTTTAACTAAAGTTTTAAAATTGATCATTTTATCCTTGATTTTTTTGTTAAATTTTTAGAAAAATCACCCGAGGCAAATTGCATTATTATTCATCCGTATTAAAAACTTAATAAACCCCTCGGCGTGAATTGTAGTCCGAAAAAATTAAAAAAAATGCATAAGGGCATTTTGGTCAGTTCATCCCATAAAAATGGATGGAAATGGATTTTTTTTAGAGAGTTACAGACCACAGGAGATATTTGTAATTTTTCAAACAATAATGGGGTATTTGTAGTTATACCAAACTTTAGGAAAGGTGGTTGTAATTTACCCTGAATTTTATATACAAATTAGTTATCGTGGCACGTAATTCTTACGTGCATATAATTAGATTGACACCGTAGAGATTTTTAAAGTAAAAATCAACTACATATTTCAAAATTAAAGTAAGCGATAAATATAAAAGGAAAGTGGGTGATAACATGATAGTTAAAAGTTGACCTGAATTGTTTGCTGATGCGGTGTTGCAAATCGCAATTTGTGAATGAAAAGTAACTTTTTCTTTTTCTAATACTAGTTCTCATGGCACGTAGAGATTAAATAATTTTTTACATTTTAAAATATAATATACACAAGAATAAAATATATAAATCAACACATCATATTTCACAAAAAAATGAATAAAGAAAGAAAAGAAAAAATTAACTTATGGGTCTTATCGCCACAACAAAAAATTGGTGTTTCAGTGTCACAAACTGCCATTTGTATTGGAAAAGCACTTTTTTATATTAATACTAGTCGACGTGGCATGTCATCCCCACGTGTATATAATAAATAATATTTTATATTTTAAAATACATTATAAATATATATATATAGAACCAACACATGAGTTTTAAAATAAATAAATAAATAAAATTAATTTAGAGATATTATTGGCATAACAAAAAATTAAATCGCGGTGTATGTATTGTGAGTAAAAATAAAATTTTATTTTTATATTAGTATAGATAAATTTGGATATTTATATAATTTAACAAAAATAAAGGATTTGTACTTTTTCAGAAAATTGAAAAATATAATAACTTAGCCCATCTTTCAAAAGCTTAAAATCAGGTTTAAATATCTGTACTTAGCCCATATTTTATTTTATTAAAACTTGTATGTTTTAAACACTTAACTAATCCTGTTTAGAAATATAATGATAAAGTAGTTTTTTGACCTTTTTTTTCTTGTTCTGTCCTTTCACCTTATCTAAACTCTCCTTCCTCCTTTTTTGGATCTCCCATATTTAAGGTTTATTTTATATATCGTCGTGACACGATGTTTTTGCGTGTATATAATAAATAATTTTTTATACTTTAAAATATATTATAAATAAGAGTGAAATATATAAATTAATACATCACATTAAAAAAATTATTTATCAATTAATATAAAATTTGGAAAAGTTGAATGAAGTAGTTATCATATCAGTTGAGAGTTATTTTTTATATTATAAAAAAGTGGTGTGACGGTGTTATTAACCGCCGTTTGTGAGTAAAAAAGGGATTTCTTTTATATAATAGTATATATATATATATATTCTTCTTTTACATTATTTTATATCATTTTAAAATATGCTTTCTTGCACTCACTATAAATGCAATAATTATATTAAAATAGTGTAAAGAGCCTTAATTTACATAAAACATTTCAAGAACTCTATATATTATATAAAAATTTAAAAAAAAATACAGGCATAGAGTATTTAAACTTCAATGAAAACTTTATGTTTTTTTTTCCTGTTCTCATTTACATATTTATTTATACCGATTCTTATTGAAAATACATTTATTCGACACCACAATCCAATGCAAATATAAACTCATTAATTAATTCAAATATATTCTCATTTCACATGAAAACCTATATAAAATTGAGGAGATATTGTATTTTGGTCTCATATGTTAGGGTTTTTTTTTTTATTTAATCCAATTAGTTATGATTTTCTCACATTGCATCTCAATATACAGAAATGCACATGAGTTGCTAGCGGCTCCGTTAATTATATTGAACGAAAAATGCATGTGAGGACTAAAATTGAGAAAGTTCTCAAATTACGAGATGCAACATGAGAAAATCTTAACAAATAGGACTAAGTTGCAAAAAACCCTAACATATGGACCAAAAATATGATTTTTTCTAAAATTAAAAGCACATATTTTTCATTACAAAATTGAAAATGAGAACACAAATAAACAGGCTATAAGGTTTCCATTTTCTTAAAATCTCAATATAAGGTTTTTTATTTTTTCAAAAAATGATTTATTTACAAGAAAAAAAAAACAATCATAATAATTAGGGTAAATTACATATACCTCCCCTGAAGTTCGACACAATTATAAATACTCCCTCATTGTTTAAAAAATTACAAATACCCCCTAAAGTTTGTAACCGTCTAACAAATAACTCATTTCCATCCATTTTTATGGGTGAATTGAACAAAATACCTTTATATATTTTATTTAATTTTTAAAATTCTTTGAATTTTTTTGAACTACAATGTGCAGGGAGAAGTTTTTAAAATTTTTTACACAGAGAGTTACAATTTGACTCGACTGATTTTTCCACAATTTAACTAAAAGATCAAGGGCAAAATAGTCAATTTCAGGATTTTGATTGAAAATTACAAACCTCAGGAGATATTTTTAATTTTATAAACAACGAATGAACATTCATATTATGCCAAATATCAGAAGATGTAGATATAATTTACCCTAATAATTAAAATAGTAATACAATGTCTTTATGCAATAATGTAAAGTAATATTTGTTTAATATAAACCGTATACCGAGACGGCCCTTGAGACCAGAACGCGTGCTGTCACCATCCTCACCCCCACGCCCGATCGCACCAACGCTCTCCCTCACTGTTGTAGTGCTATACTCCCTACCCCCTACCCCAACACCCCACCCCCACCCCCCAACCCCACCAAAATCCATTAACATATAAAGCCAAGCATTCGTCCATGGATTCCAAGACTGCTAACATGCACCTCGACAACAGTAAGCAAGCAGCAAACACAGTTCCGATTAGTTAACCCACAACAGAATAGCCTCGGGATGGGTGTTTGCGGCCACCTGGTGGTGGCCCTGCTGTTTTTCGCCGCCGCCGTCGTCGCCGCCGCGGATCCCGACGACGAGCAGTGCCTGACCCACCTGAGCGAGTCTCTGGAGGACCCTCTGAAGAACTTGCAGAATTGGACGAAATCCACCTTCGCCAACCCCTGCCAAGGATTCACCTCCTTCCTCCAGGGCGCCACCTGCAACAATGGCCGCATCTACAAACTCTCTCTCCCAAACCTCTCTCTCAAGGGCACAATCTCTCCCTACATCTCCAATTGCACCAATTTGCAGGCCCTCGACCTCTCCTCCAACTCCCTCGCCGGCCCGATTCCCCCTGACTTACAGTACTTAGTCAATTTGGCCGTCCTCAATCTCTCCTCCAACCGCCTCTCCGGCTCGATTCCCCAGCAATTAGCCTTGTGCGCTTACTTGAACGTCATCGATCTCCACGAGAACCACCTCTCGGGCCCTATTCCACAGCAGCTCGGGCTTCTGGTAAGGCTCTCGGTTTTCGATGTGTCCAACAACAAGCTTTCCGGGCCCATACCCGCTTCCTTGAGTAACCGGAGCGGGAACTTGGCCCGATTCAACGCGAGTTCCTACGAAGGGAACAAGGATCTCTACGGCTACCCTTTGGCGCCGATGAAGAGAAGAGGGCTGTCGATTGTGGCCATTGTCGGAATCGGGCTGGGGAGCGGGCTCGTGAGCTTGGTGCTCAGCTTCACGGCGGTTTGTATTTGGTTGAGAATCAGTGAGCAGAAATTGGAGAATGAGGAAGGGAAAATCAGTCAGCTCATGCCTGATTATTGACAGACTCATTATTTTCGAAATTATATACTGAAATTCATATAGTTTTAGAGTAGTAATTCATATCCTCTGTTTTTTTTCCCTCGTTCGTAGTATTTTTCGTGATAATTATTATTGTTAAAATGTGTATATAATTGAAAGAAGGAATTAAATTATGAGTTTTGAGTCATGTATTCGGTTTTTTTTTTTTTTTAATTGGAAACGATGAATTTTATTAATCGAAGAAAAGTGATTACAATCAATACTGTCGAATATCCATAAAGAACAGAGACAATTACAACAATCATATCAACAGTACCACGTAATATAACACCTAACCATTATAGCCGATGAGGCCTAGCTCACTTGGTGAAGTTGAGGCCTCATGATGTTAAAGGTCATGGACTCGAACCTGTGTGGGTTGATATTTCTACTGCATAGTAGGTTTATCTATATACTGTAATAGTAAGATGTTGTTTAGGTTTAATTTATATGATATTGGTAATCAGAATTTGATTATTGTAATTATCGTTAGATAGTGATATTCGACAGGACTCATTGTAATTAATTTATTTCAATTAATAATAATTCACCGCATTCTTTAAAAAAAAAAAAAAAAACTAACCATTATAGTTACAAATAACACCTATTATACAGCAACAACATCATCTCACACAAGGGTTCATTGATTTGAATTATTGATACATTGAATTAGTTGTTAATTTAAATAAATTGGATGATGCAATACATCACATATTATAAGGAGCAAAAAATATGGTTTCATTTCTAAGAATTAAAAATGAGAAGTTAATATGGAGCAAATGTAATGCCAAAGATTCAGGCGGATTGCTTTTTATATTTTAGGGATAATTGATCTATACTCCTAATCTACTATTTATTTACATAAACTATTCATATTTTTTAAAAAAATTACGCGTACACCACAAAAAACATCAACTTCATTTACAAAAATTATTTCTGCTTTCTGAAAAATTACACCACCATTCAGAAACGTCAGCATTATCATACAAATTATCTCTGCTTTTCTTCTGTCATGGTTGGTTTATGTAATTACAAAAAAGACAGGAATAATTTATATAAATAGATTATAAATTAGCGGGTGTAAATGTAATTATTTTTACTTTTTTAATTAATATATACACATAATGTGTATAAAATTTTTATTTGAATAACTTAAATAAGGTTGTCTTTGTGCACGTAACGTGTATATATTAAATGAAATGGAATATATAATCATGTTTGGAGTAAAAAAATTAATAAGCTTTTTTTAGTTATATCATCGTAATATTTGAAGCTTATCCTAAGAAAAAAAATAATAATAAAGGAAAGTCGGCTCCATTGTGATACATGAAGGGTTGAAAGCATTAATCTAATCCGAAAAAAACTAGGATTGCTTAAAAATAAGGTTTTTTTTTTTTGTTTTTTTATTTCAGGTAAAAGCGATGAATATTATTAAATATTAAAATAAATTTATTACAATAACAATTACAACAACTATACAGTAGAAAGATCTACACCTACTATACAATAGTATAACATCCCATGCATTTGATGGGGTTCAAACCCATGACCTCTAAAATCATGAGGCCTCAGTTTCGCCAATTGAGCTAGGCGTCATTGGCAGGATTGCTTAAAAATAAGTTAAATATAGCAAAATATTGTATCAAAACATACATTTTCTTTTATCTTTCTGGATAGATAATAAATTAAAAATTATTATGGAAGTAGACAAATGCTTACATATATATGGACCTGAACCCGACCAAATCTTTTGTTAAGGATCAAATTAGATGGTTGGGCCATTTGTAATTATGTCATACTTCATGGGAGGTTGTTGTAATTTATCATAAATTATGTTAATATTTTCTGAAGTCAGACATAATTATATTAATACTCTTTTTATCTTTGTAAAATTACAAATATACCGTCCGATGGGGTGTTTGTGTAAAATTCCATCATCAAACAAGGGATGTACTTGCAATTACAAGTTAACAACTGCAACGTCGGTTTACAAATGATAGGGATTGCTTGTATCATTTCACTTAGTCTCGTAGACTATTAATATAATACACCCAAATGCTAAGGTCCCATTTATTTTTGATGTATTAGCCTAAATAAGAAAATTAATATAAGTTATACAGTGTTATTTTATTTTATGGAGACCCGATATAAAACCAAAATTTTGTACTATTTACTGTGCTGGTTGCATAATTTATACCATCAAAGCAAGTGGTATAACTTATTTCTAAGAATAATACAATCATTTTTGTTTAAATAGACATCTTACAATTAATACTGAATTTTTTATTATTCATTTAGTTCAAAATAATCATATCACTCATTTAATACGATTTTCAAAATAAATGGGCCAAAATAGGTCAAAAGTTCCCTTAAACAAAACATTTGAAAAATGCACGAAGTTTGAAATACACTTGAGATTCTTAATCTACCATCTATTTTTCAAATTTGACGCCGGGCTCAATGTTATCTCTGCCACTGTCAACTACTTTTTAAATTCTCCAGAGTTTTTTTTTTTTTTTTTGGGGGGGTGGGTTTGGTCAAAGTAAACCGATTGATAAGGTCATCTAATTTTAAATATTTGAGTTAAAAAAAAAAAGAGCTGTATTATCATTTCATATTTAATTAATACGAAGGATCAATGAATAATTTACAAATTTAAGTACATCTTTTGAAAATAAGTCCATGAGGCATTATGATAGTATGTATGTGTTGAGGGTGAATGATATGTATTCCGTTTTTAAATTAAAGTTTAATCTAATTATAGTTTTTAAATGTTGAAATGAGACACATGTCGACTACATATTGGCTGATAAGAGTATGGGGTTTAATGCAATTTACTTCCATGTGATATTGCAAATAAACAAATTGCTCTTTGTGAAAATTTAATAGCAATTTACCCCCCCTGTATTTTACAAAATGAAGCAATTTACCTCCCTACTTAGGGATGTAAATTGCTTCATTTTGAAAAACAAGGGGGGAGGTAAATTGCTTCATTTTAAAAAATACAGTGGGATAGATTGCTATTTATTTTTTTATAGGGGGATAATTTGCTCATTTAACAATATCACAGGGGGGTTGCTTGTATTTTTCCTAAGAGTATGTGATGAAAGTGTGATAAAAAGATTTTTCCGCCATTAGTGAGCGTGTACTGTTATTGCATTTTGACTGGAAAATGTGATATCAAGCAGGCAAGGAGATTCTGGTGAAGGACGTCCTTCAAGTTATCCCGGCGTATGCGATGTCGTGCTTCGAAATTCCCAAAGATGTTGATCCGACAATTAGAAAGCATGATGGAGGACTTTTGGTGGCATAAAAAAAGGGATAATTATATTTACACACCCTAACCTATGATCTGTTTACACAAATCACCCCTGTCTTTTGAATAATTACACCCACTAGAATGCAAGCATCATTTACACAAATCATCCCTATTTTTTTTAAAAAAAAATTACACTTACACCCCTCAAAAGTATCAACATTATTACACAAACTACCCCTATTTTTTGACTATCAAGAGTGGTTTCTGTAATTATGCAAAAGACATGGATGATTTGTATAAATAGACTATAAATCAGGGGGTGTAAATGTAATTATCCCAAAAAAAAGAATGGAAAATGTGATATTTGGACAACATATAAAGTCTTAAGTTTCACAAGACAAAACCCATAAAGCTTTGATGATTTCTACAGGGGTACAATCCAACGGTTTAGGGGCTAGACTTCCTTACGTGAGGTTTCGTATTTGAATTTTGAGTGTGATGTGGTTGTGGTTTTTAGTGAAGGATTAATCGGGAAAAATTGTCTCGACACAATTGCACCCCAAGTCTTTAGAGAGAGAAATATTATATGAGTAGTCAAATCAATGAATAGTAACTTAGGATTAAAAAATAATATATCTTGTATTTATAGTGATTTGGTTATTTTATGGTGTGATATGGTACATATTTTTTACCATATGGTAGACCCCGAAAATTACTCTTATGCCCTTGTGAGTAAATTGTAATTACTATTATATACATCATATAACCCTCCACTCTCGGACAGAATACGTTGGATGAATTTGTAATCTGGGCAAGAGTAGTTGCTGCAGCAGAAGAAAAATGTGGTGCATTGAAGACTTGGTGGTGGGTGGGTGGGAGTTCATTAATTAGTCTCCCCCCCTCTTACTACATTCATTCTTTCCCCCCTCTTCAAGAGCAAAAACCTCAAGTAGCACTCATGGCTTCCAAAGGTAACTTCTTCCTCCTTTACTAAATTCTTACATGCAATCCTCTTCCATATTTTGTGTTCTGTAGAAGTATATTGCATTGCCATGTCTAGTGACGAAGGTTTGGGAGGGGGTAGTGAGGCGACACACTATGAGTGGGTGGTGGTGGGTCATCGGACGCGTGGTTTGAGGGTCCGAGGAGCGGGTCCGAGACGGGAGAGGGGGCGTGGCCCTCCAGCCTCGGGCTGGAGGGGGGCCGCCTCCCCACCGGCTCGAGGCAGCGCTGCCTCGAGCTGGGGGGAGGCCGCCTCCCTCCCGGCTCCAGGCAGCGCCTCGAGCTGGGGAGGCGTCCCCCCTCCAGCTCGAGGCAGGCTCGAGGCAGCGCCTCGAGTTGGGGGGGCGTCCCCCCTCCAGCTCGAGGTAGCGCCTCGAGCTGGGGGGGGGGGGGGGCGCGTCCCCTCCAGCTCGAGACCATACCTCGGGCTGGGAGGGGTGCCATCCTCGCCCCCGGTGCCTTTTCTGTCGACGAGTGATTTTGGTCCCTCAGAAAATGTTTGGGATGATTTCCACGGTGCGATGACGAGGACTTTCCCCCGTGTCCTGTCGGCTCTTTAGATGACTTGGAGAATTTGATTGATTTTGATTCACCTAACTCAGGTGGGTTGGACGCTTGTCGCGGCGGATGGGAGGCCGATGATTATGAGCGTGATGATAACGACCAGAATGAGGGTGAGAGCGATGAAGTTAGTAGTGAGAGGGGGGAACATGAGAGTGGTGGGGGGGGGGGACATGAGAGTGAAGGGGAGTCCGAGGTTCTCGAGGTACCTGGGCGTCCGAGTGTCATTATGGCCTTCAGAGCTGAAGGCGCGACACGTCCGCGGGCGCGGGTGGCCGAAGACCCCGAGTGGTGAACGTGGGGACATGCGATAGCATCCTTACACGTGAACGTTTAGCCTTTATACGGAGGGAGTATAGGGTGCCTTCCGCACATAGGTTTCTTCTTCCTCCTCCCGGGCAGAGGATTAGGCACCCCCGATGGGTATTTCACCGTGTATTCGTCGTACTTCGATTGTGGATTCTCGATTCCTCCCCATCCCCTCTTGGTAGCGTTGATAAAGAGTTATGGGGTTTGTGTTAGCCAGCTCGCGCCCAACTCTTTCATGTATTTTGAGGCTTAGCAGTGGCGTTTCATTGAGATAAGACTTCCCCTGTCGGTAGATAGCTTTCATGCTCTGTTTAGCCCCCGTCGCGTGCCCGAGCCATCTTCCTCTACGGATGATGGTCGGTATTTTTACCTGAGTTTCCGCATGGGGTGTACATTTTTGGACGGGCTTATTTCTTCTAAGGGCCCTTGGAAAGAAAAGTTTTTTTACGTCCGGGACGACGGTTGGGGTTTTGCTACGGATTGGTGTAGTTCGTCGATTTTGCATGGGCATTGTGTGGAGTTTGGTAAACTCCGTGAGAGGTTTATGGCGGCGGGGTTGTTTAGTCGCGTTATACACTTATCACATTATTTCCCTTCTGGTATTGACGTTTATTTGTGTTTTCTTTTATCATATGTTTGTTTTTCCTTTCTATGTATTGATTCTCCTTGTTTTGTTTTGTTCCGCAGGTAAAAAGATGGATGCCGACACCGTTGCATTGCGGAGGGCTGCCGTAAAGGAAAAGAAGCGTAGCGAGCAAGGCCCGGCTCGCCCACCACCTGGTGCATCCGCGAGTTCGGGTGGAGGCGGGCTCCCATCTTCCTCTTTCGGCGCCTCCAACTCTCGGGCCGCGGGAGTTCACTCCGGGGTTTCTCTCCCGCTAAAGAGAGCGAGGGATGTTCCTACGGCGTTGTCTCCCGCGGGTGTTCCACGGGGTGGCATATTCATCGCCGGCATGAACCAGGCGAAGGGCATACAATCATATTGGGACACTGCTGATCTTTCCTTAGCTTGGAATCGCACGAAGGGTGTAGTGAGCAACAATGATCTAACTCGATTTTGCACCCTAAGCGACGAGCAGGTGGATGAATTGTTGGCCGGGGATGCCGCCCGTGTGAGTAGCTTATCCTTTTACTTCACTATGTCTTCTGCTCTACGTGTAATTGTCATGCATTGTTTGTTAACTTGTTCGCTATTTTGTTTGTGTAGTCCCTCACCCTGAACACCTTAGCCCGAAATTGGCGATCGGCGAGGAGGGGAGAAGCTGACCGATTGGGTGCACTTGTGAAGCGGCGCGAGGAGGAGTGCTCAACGTTAAAGGAGGAGAGGGACAAGGCTGTCGAAGATTTCACCGGGATGGAGCGCCGCTACGAGCGGGAGGTGAGTACCGGGAGGAAATTTTTGGCGTCCTCATTTGGAGTTGCCTTTGTCGGCAAGACCAAGGAGGAGGCCATTTCCGAGTTTTAGGCGTCTGACAACTTCGAGGGTATCGTAACGGAGAGGGCCATCCCTGTTTATGAATCTGCCATATATAAGTGTCGTCGTTTTCTTCGCGGAGTTCTTCGCGACAAGGGCCAAATTACCGAGGAGGACATAGTCGGCATTGACCCTGACTTAAGTGAAGAAGAAGAGGAGGATGCCGGTCCAGCTTGCGGCGGAGCCCCCCAGGACGGGGAGTGAGATGAGGGGGGTTACCGACCGCTAACCCTCTATTTGTACTTGAAGATTGATAGTTTAGGCTTTTATTTCCTGTAATCGATGTATTAGGAATTTCCTATGACTTTCTTCTGGCTTCTATAGTCGGATGTTTCGATATGTTATTGGCAGTATGTAGTACCTGCATGTTTTCTTCCGACTACTATAGTCGGACATTTTGTATGTAATCGGCAATATGTAGTATTTGTATGTTTTCTTCCGGCTACTATGGCCAGATATTTATGTTATATATTCAGCGATTGCACATGATATGAAACTTGTGTTTTTTAAGTCATGTTTATCGGAGGTCGCCTCAAGGGGTGTTTTTGCTCGAGTCCCGGAGTTGATTTTTACCAACTTCAAGGGGGGCAAATTTTCCGGGGCAACGTTATTAGGGCGGATCTCTGTGAGGTTTCGTTTGCAAGGTCCGGGGCACTCGATGATGCCTCAAGGGACCTCTCGAAACTTCAGGGATCTCCATATGGATAAGTTTCATACTACGGCGGGAAAATAACTTCATTCATCAAGTTAAAGTGTTACAAAAGATAAGAGAACTAGTCGAAAAGAGAGGAGGGGGGGGGGGGGGGAGGGGTGAAAGCTCGGCCACCCATACTAGCTCTATTACATATTGAGTCAAAAGGGGAATTTCACTTCCCTGTTGTCCGTCAAGGATAGTACTTCTTCAAGTTTGCGACATTCCAAGTGCGTGGGACGCTTTTTCCATCAAGATGTTGCAACTTGTATGCACTTGCGTTCACGATTTCTACGATTTTGTAGGGGCCTTCCCACTTGGGGTCCAACTTTCCCACGGGACCCGAAGTTTCAGCTTTCCTCAACACCAAATCCCCCACCTGAAAACTTCGTGGTTTTACTTTCGCGTTGTATGCTTTTGTCATCCTGGCTTTATACATTGCGACGCGCACCGCGGCTCTTTCCCTCGTTTCGTCGACTAAGTCCAGGTTTGCTCTGAAACCTTGTTCGTTGGAATCGGGATCATAATGTTTGACTCGCCAACTGAGTTCTCCTACTTCCGTCGGTGCTACGGCTTCTGTTCCGTAAGACAGAGAAAAGGGCGACTCTCCAGTAGTAGTTCTCGGCGTTGTTCAGTAAGCCCATAAAACACTAGGAAGTTCATCCGCCCATGCTCCTTTGGCGGTTCCCAACCTGGTTTTCAAGTGTTGTAGGATAGTCCGATTGGTAACTTCGGTTTGACCATTTATTTGCGGCGAACTCACGGAGGTGAAGAACTGTTTGATCGCCAAACCCTTACACCAGTCCTTGAGCTTACTCCCCGAAAATTGAGTTCCATTGTCGGATATAAGGGCGTGGGGGATGCCAAACGACATACGATGTTCTTCCAGAGAAACTTGATTACATCCTTCTCAGATATCTTGGCCAAGGGTTCGGCTTCTACCCACTTCGTGAAGTAATCAACGGCCACAATTAGGAACTTCCTCTGCCCAGTTGCTTGCGAAAATGGTCCGACCAAGTCTAATCCCTATTGATCAAATGGGTAGGGGCTTTCGATGGGTTGCATTAGTGTGGCCGGCTGATGGTTGATGTTCGCGTGCTCTTGGCATGCTCGGCATCGTTTCACCAGCTCATGGGAGTCTAGAAGCATAGTGGGCCAAAAGAAACCCTGTCTCAAAACCTGTTCCGCTAGTGCCTTTCCGCCGAGGTGATTTCCGCAAATTCCTTCGTGTGTTTCCCTCAGGACATAGTTTCCTTCTTCTGGGGTCAAGCATTTCAGGAAGGGTTGCGAAAAACCACGCTTGTATAGTTCACCGTCAATCATCACGAAGCGGGATGCTTTCACTCTCAAAGCTCGAGCTTCTTTCTGGTTCTCGGGTGTTGTTCCGTCGGTTATAAACTTAATGATCTCATCCTTCCAAGTCGTCGGTGTCGGGTTCGTGCACAAGACGTCCACTTCCCCCTCTGTGGCGGCCCGATCTGAAGAGAGAAAAATAATCCTTCTACTTCGAATTGCCGCCATCGAACTTGCTAGTTCGGCTAGTTGATCGGCCAAGATGTTATCCTTTCTTGCCACTTGTATGATGGATGATTCATCAAATCTCTCAAGCAATCTTTTGGCCTTCAGGTGGTACTTGGCCATTTTTTCACCCCGCGCCTCGTATGACCCCTCAACTTGGTTCACCACTAGTTGTGAATCACTGTAAATAACAATCTTTTTTGCTCCCGCGGCCAAGGCTAACTCTCCTCCTGCTAACAACGCTTCATATTCGATCTCATTATTCGATGTGGGGAATTCCAACTTAATAGCATATTCTAGCTTATCTCCTTGCGGACTTTCCAGAACTATTCCTGCACCACTTCCCTCGGATGTAGATGATCCGTCCACATATAAGCTCCAGGTGGGTGCGGAATTGCTTGCCTCGTCATGCTCTAACTCAATGATAAAGTCAGCCAATATCTGCGCTTTTATGGTTGGCCTTGGCCGAAATTCCAGTCCGAATTCACTTAGCTCTACTGCCCACTTGACCATTCTTCCGGAGAGATCCGGGCTAGATAGGACTTGTTTCAAGGGGTGATTTGTCAAAACAATCACCTGGTGCGACTGGAAGTACGGCCTTAGCTTTCTTGCTGCCACAACTCAGGAGAGGGCTAGCTTCTCGATTTGTGAGTACCTGCACTCCGCCCCCTGCAACACCTTACTCACATAATACACTGGGTGGTGCCCTTTGCCTTCTTGCCGCACCAAGACGGAACTGACGGCGCTATCTGAGACCCCTAGGTAGAGATTTAGCACTTATCCTGTTTTGGGCTTCGTTAACAGCGGCGGCGACACTAAGTATCTTTTCAGTTCGTCGAACGCCCCTTGGCTGGCGCTTGACCATTCGAACTTCGCGGCTCCACGGAGGACCTTAAAGAAGGGAAGGCCTTTGTCCGCAGATCGCGAGATGAATCGATTAAGGGCAGCCAATTTGCCCGCTAACCTCTACACTTCTTTAATCGATTTGGGTGGGGGAATATTCATGATGGCACTAATCTTTTCCAGGTTAGCCTCTATCCCTCTTTCCGAGATCATGTACCCTAAAAATTTCCCCCCGCGCACTTTGCTGGGTTTAGTTTTATACCATATGATTTCAATATTGAAAAACATTCCTGCAAGTCATTGACGTGGTCTTCCTCCTTCACGCTCTTTACCAACATGTCGTCTATATACACCTCCATGTTCCGGCCAATTTGATTTCGAAACATATGATTGACAAGTCGCTGGTACGTTGCCCCCGCATTTTTTAGTCCGAATGACATAACGTTGTAGCAAAAGACCCCTTGGTCCGTTACAAAGCTTGCCTTCTCCTGGTCTTCTGGTGCCAACGGGATCTGGTTGTACCCCTGATAAGCATCCAAGAAGCTCAACATTTCGCATCCGGAGGTGGAATCGACTAGCAGGTCGATCCGTGGGAGGGGGAAAGGATCCTTCGGGCACGCCTTGTTCAAGTCCGTGAAGTCGATGCACAGACGCCACTTCCCATTTGGTTTTGGGACTAACACTACGTTGGCTAGCCACTCCGGGTATTGCACGGGGCGTATGTACTTGGCCTTCAACAACTTGTCTACTTCTTCTTTTATAACTTGATTTCTTTCTGCTCCAAACATCCTCTTCTTTTGCTTCACGGGTTTGGTGTCGGGGTTCACGCTGAGGTGGTGCATAATAACATCGGGTGAAATCCCTTGGAGATCCCCCATACTCCATGCGAACACTTTTTGGTTCTCTCTAAGAAAACGACTCAGGCGTTCCTTTGCGAGGGGGCTCATTGTGGTGCCTATTTTCGTATTTCTCTCCTCGCCTTCCCATGCGAGATTAATCACCCTCAACTCCTCGATGGCTTCAACTCTTCTTTCTCTAAACTTTCCATCCATGGGATCCTCCAGGGTTTCCCATGCTTCAGAAACTGTATTTGTCATGATCCTTTTTCCTTTTTCATTTGATCCTCGGCTGTCCAACTTATCCCTTGACCTCTTCAGGGTGTTCGCGTAACATTCTCTCGCCATTCGTTCATCCTCTACGGCCTCTCCCACTCCCTCCGGGGTTGGGAACTTAAGTTTCATGTGGAATGTAGATGCTATGGCCCGAAAGAGGTTCAGACTCGGTCTTCCCAAAATGACATTGTAAGCGGACGGCGCCTTAACCACGAGAAATTTCACCATCTTAGTTGATCTTTTAGGGTAGGAGCCCAGTGAAAGTGGTAACGTCACCTCCCCCAATGGTTCGATCATCTCGCCGCTGAACCCGGTAAGTGGGGTGTTAATTTTCCGCAATTGGGCATTGTCGATCCCCAGTTGGATATATGCATCATAGAATATAATGTCCGCTGAACTTCCGCTGTCCACCAACACTTTCTTGACCCAGAAGTTGGATAGCGTCGCTGAAATGACCAAGGCATCATTGTTCCGATCTCTCTTGAGATCCACATTTCGCGAGGTAAATGAGATTTCCTCTTGATTCTCTATGCCAACGGTATGGACTTGAATTGGGGTCTGCCAATGGGCTCCTCTTGTTTCCCGGACTAGCGCTTTCCTTGCATTTCCGGAGTTCCCGCCTGTCGGGCCTCCCGAAATCACTGCTATGACTCCTGCTGTGGGGAGGTTGTCCTCGTTAGGGTCTTGGGCGGGAGTCGAGCTAGAGGGGGTGCGACTCGGCCCCTGGTTGAATGCTTGTCCTCTTGGACGATTCACATATTCCCTCAAGTATCCTCATTGAATCAATTTTTCTATCTCGTTTTTGAGGTGGTGGCAGTCCTCTGTTGTGTGCCCCCTATCCCGATGAAACGACAATATTTGTCCGATTTAAGTCTTTTGGGGTTATCTTTCATTTTCCTTGGCCATTGGTTGATCAACCCTTGTTGTTCGGCCACTACCAAAATTTCTCCTCTAGAGGCGTTAAGGGGAGTGTAGTGCGTGAATCCAGTTGGCGGCTGGTGCTTACGCTCCTCTTTCTTTCTTGACTCAATTTCTTCTTTTCTCCCCTTTCTCTTGAAACCGGGGGAAGGATCTGCGGCCTTGGACTCCTCTATTCTGATGTATTTTTGTGATCGCATAAGTAAATCTTCCAAAGTGGCCGGGGGCTTTCCGGCTATCGACTCTTTGAATCTTCCTGGGAGTAGGTTTTGTTGGACAATGCTGGCCAACAACTCATGGTTAACGTGGGGCACCTCGTGTACTGCTTCCACAAATATTTGAATATAGTCTCTCAGCGACTCTCTTTCCTTCTGCCGAATAGTGAACAGGTACGCGGCCGTTTTTGGGACCTTCTTGTTCATAGAAAAATGATGTAGGAAGCGCTGTGTCAACTGCTCGAGGCTGGAAATTGTTCCAGCGGGCAGTTGGTTGAACCAAGCCAGAGCGCGTTTTGAGAGTGTGGTGCGGAAGACTTTGCAGTACGCCACATCACTCAAATCATACCAATCGATCCTAGCGTAGAACTTGTCTAGATGTTCTTGGGGGTCTCCCGTGCTGTTATATTCTGAGAGGTTCGAGACCTTCACTCCCGCTGGGAGGGCCTCGGCTAGGATTGCTGAGCTGAACGGACTACGCCTTGGGGGGGCCACTGCCAAGGGGAGGTAGGGATCCTCCATCACTCTTGAAGGTAAAGGTGTCGTGGGCTGCCTTGATTGTGGGGGGCGTTGGTCCGAGTCCTGGGCAACCTCTGGTCTAGACACTCTGTTGTTCACCTCTTCCCGCCTCTACTCATTCCCCTCAGGAGCCGAGGATTCTTCTCGACTTCGGCGAGGGGAAGGAGGGGGCGGGTTCATGGGTGGTTGTTCGCAAATTGTGCCACTGCTTGTGCTTGCTGAATTTTATATGATGTTCTGCTGGCCTATATTTTAGGTTGATTTTTATTTTATAACTGACTGTTATGGCACGCTGTTATTGTATGTATATAATAAATAATTTTTTATATTTTAAAATATATTATAAAGAAAAGTAAAATATATAAATCAATATATTATGTATGTTAAAAGGAAGAAAGAAAAAAAGAAAGAAAAAAAAACTAATTGTAAAAGTTGAAAAGTTGAATAAGTTAGTTATTTTATCAATATAAGTGTATTTTGGGCATCACAAAAATTTAGTAAGGTGGTGTCATTAACCGTCGTTTGTGAGTGTGAAAGTCATTTTCTTTTTATATTAGTATAAATTATCAAAAACAAAAAAAATGTGATGTTATTATTATTTTTTTTTAAGGGAAATAACGATATCTTATTACTCAAATAAATCGTCATACAACTTGAACGGCTGTATGTCGTCGTTAGAAAAGGAAGAGTCCTCTGAGCGAGAAATAGCATGTTTAGCTAGATTATGGGCTAACTTATTCGCTAATCTATTAACATAAGTAAAATGAATAGAAATGAAGAAGCTGCTAGCATCCTTAATCTCAATAATAGGACCAATGCTGGATAGGTCCCGTTCCTTCTTCTTAAGCTTGTTAATGACATTAAGGCAGTCCCCCTCGAGTATGATATTTGTCCAGTTCATTCTGTGAGAAAGGTCTATAGCTTTCCTTGCAGCATATGCTTCAGCCACCTCTGCATTAACCTTTCGAGCAAATCTGTGTGCAATCCAATACAGAACCTTCCCGGTGTGATCCCTCGCGATAACTCCTACTCCAACCTCCAAACCATTAGCGGAAGTAGCCCCCGTCAAAGTTGATTTTGATAACCTGTCTGGGGGGTTTCGACCATCTGGAAGTGCACTGTTGGATTGCACCTTTGGTCCCATAGGATAGAGCTATTCTCACATTTGGTCCCGCGCTTTTGGTCGCCGGCACTTTTGGTCCCAAAGCCCTAATTTTTTGACACTTATGGTCCCAAGCCGTTAACTTTAACGGAAAATGGCATGTGATTGAACACGTGCCGTTAGTTAACGCAAGTCAACGGTCTTCTGTCGTTAGCTGCTGCATTTAGGAGGGAAAAATTGGCGCCAAATGTACATTTTACTCCCTTTTTCCATATTTAGACCCATAAAAAGTCAAAAAAATCTTATATTCTCCTTTGACAACAAAAACTACCCCAACATTCATTTTTCTCTGTTTTAGCAGGTGAAAAAATGTCACAAATCTCTGAAAATGCTAGAAATATTAAAAAAATCTTTTTGTATTTTCTATCGCATTTAATATATAAACGTCACATATAACAAAAATTACATTATCTATTTTATTTAAAAAAAATATTTGTACAATGACAAATATATATTAAATAGAATATAAAATGCCATATAATTAGAAATATAAAATTCAACCCCCAACCCACCCAGTGCCTAGTACATGTTTTAATTGTGGTATGAGGGCATTTTTTCAAATATTCCGCCCACATTTATTGCTTTTTCGTCTATAAATAACGCCATCATTCTTTATAATATACACACATAGTTATATAATATAGACACTTTTGCATTTTTTTATTTAGAGTATCAAAGCGTTCTCGTACGATACTTTCACTAGTTCTCACTAAGAAACTAAAATTTATTATTCAAACATTTCGTGTAATTATTCAGATATTTTTTTTAAATAAAATAGATAATGTAATTTTTTTTATATGTGACGTTTATATATTAAATGCGATCGAAAATACAAAAAGATTTTTTTTTAAATATTTTTTCTAGTATTTTCAGAGGTTTGTGACATTTTTTCACCTACTAAAACAGAGAAAAATGAATGTTGGGGTTGTTTTTTGTTGTCAAAGGAGAAAATAAGATTTTTTTGGCTTTTTATGGGTATAAATAAGGAAAAATGGAGTAAAATGTGCATTTGGCGCCAATTTTTCCCTCCTAAATGCAGCAGCTAACGGCAGAAGACCGTTGACTTGCGTTGAATAACGGCATGTGTTTTAAAGTTAACGGCTTGGGACCATAAGTGTCAAAAAATTAGGGCTTTGGGACCAAAAGTGTCGACGACCAAAAACGCAGGACCGAATGTGAGAATGACCCTATCCTATGGGACCAAAAGTGCAATTTTGCCCGCTAAGACACCAACAAACCACAAGCATTTTACATCAACCAACGAAATGATTGATCAAAACTTCACTAAGGAATAATAAAAACTATTGCACGAAGAGAAAAATAAGCTTTATCTTACCAAATGATCAAAACAAGAATTTATAACAGCACCAAAACTAAAACAAGAATCTATAACAGCATCCTATATCAGAGTAAGAGCTCAGCTCATGTGAAGCAATATATAAAGATGAGCTCGCTTTGTACAAATTAGTTTTGGTCAACCCACGCTAAAATGCCAAATACCGATGCGTAGAAACCAGCTCGATGAATTTCCCAAATTATACAGACCAAAAGAAAAAAATCATCAAACCACTTGAAATTAAACATTCCAACGGCCACCACATGCAAAAATTAGAGAAGTCTATGAAAAGATGAAAACTTCACCAATGTACACCATATAAAGATCGCGATTTTGATCTAAATCGTCTGAATTGAGAAGTTTCAATCACAACCCAGCATTTGAAACCCGAGAAACATAAAGAATAATGAATTACAAACAAAATCCACCTCAATTATACAGCAAAAAACGAAAGAACAGAATTTTCGAAAACCACACGCACAGAGTGCCTCATCATAAGTCCGATATACTGCCAGAAAAGAAGGTGTGCAAGAGACAAAAAGAAAAGGGAGGATGCGAAAGAAAACGGGCAAGAAAAAAATCAAAGGCTTGGTGGAGAAGAGAAGTCAAGAGGGAGTGAGAGAAGAATTCACAAGTCACAACAAGAACCCAACAAAGAAATGAAACATTAGTTCCGTAGAAGCAGAGGAATTGCTTCCGTCTACCCTTTTCACTTCCTTCTCTTCTGCCGGAACATCAGCACTAAATGTTTTAGAGAGAGAAAAGGATTCCATATATAATTGCTTGGGACATGTATGATTTGAATGCTCGACGACGAGGCACGTCTTGTCGGCAACGGCGTCAGATCAAGCAGGTCGATGGCATCGATCGGTCTTCCGATCAACGGCCTTGACCGCGTCGTCCGCCGCGTTCAAGGACGTTGAACGGACGACGAACCTTACCGGCGGCAGCTGCAGCGGCGACGGTACTCTCTCACTTGGGGTAGGGTTTGGGAGGCTGGGAGGTTAAAAAAAAGGGAATGGTAAAACGAGGCTGACGTGCGTGTGTTTCAGATTGTCGGGCATGGAGAAATGGGCCGAGAACATGTAAAACACCAAGTGAGGGTGTTTTAAAGAGAAACCAAACAAAGGTTTTGTTTCGGCCCATCTCGGAGATGGGCCGAAAACGAGGCCCAACACAGTCGCCGCACCCCTCCCCACAAAACACACACACATTCCTTTTCCGATAGGCCAAACACAGTACCTCTCCTCCCAAATTCCTTTTCCGATAGAACAAGGACTGTCGCCGCACCCCTCCCCACAAAACACACACACATACACACACACAACTCTCCGGCTTGATTTCCAGCCAAAAGCTCGATTTTGATTCCATCTCCGGTGAGTTGGCTGTTCGCGCTCTGGCCTGCTCGATCCCTACCGACCAAATAGAGGTAAGTTTCTTTTTTTTTTTTTTTAAAAAAAAATTTTATTTTGACAACAGTCAGTTGTTAAGTTTTTTTTTTTAGGATCAATATGGAGGTAGTTTGGTGGGTGTGTGAAAATTTGATGGATTTTTTGTTTATGTTGTTGGATTTTGTTAAACAATACTTAGTATATTTTGTTTGGTGGGTTTGCATTTTTTAATCTGACTTCCTCTAGTTTATGAATTTCTGAACGTTTGAATGTTTGAAAATTTTTGAATTCCTGAATTAGTGCAATTGGGTCAAGTAATTTTGCTCAATTAGAACTTGGTTTTATTGAACTTTTTCGTTTTGGATGTAACTGTGAAACTAATAAGTCAAAACAGACAATACATCCTTGTTACTGCTGGGAATTCAATTCCACATCAACCACTGTGAATTATACGCGGAGCTTGAAACTGTTAATTCTTTTATGTAGTAGATCAATTTCTTTGTTAATTTTTTAGTTTACTAAAGTTACTATAACAAAATCAACTATCGAGGAGATGAGTGGGAAAAAAATGTATTAACTGAAATATTTGATTCAGAAGTTGAAAGTACAATTGTTTCGATAATGTTATAAATAAATGAATTTGTTTATAATTAGAGATATATTGCCGCGGTTAACTGATCAATTTGAGATGAACGTTGATTGTGCCTCTGTTACAGTTAAAACAGAGGCAACATGCTGCCTCTGTTGTTTCTTATGAGTATGGCCGGTGGTAGGGTTGCAAGATGAGTAGAGCCGGCTTGCAAGCTCAACTCGAGCGTGAGCTTCTTGAGTTATATTACTTCTGCTCGTGAGCTCGCGAGCCGGCTCGCGTGATTTTTTTTAAAATTATAATTATTTTTATATATTTAAGTACATATTTAATATTATATCAAGTTTATATTAAAAATTCACTATATATTAGAATTATTAATCAATATAAATCTTATTTTAATTTTATATAATAATAAAATAAGATATTTTTATTTATATTGTCTAAAAACAAGTTTATATTTTATATTATTAGTCAAAATTTAATGTAATGCATATGGATTTTATCGTTATAAATTCAATATCCGCTACAACAAAAACATTTATTTTAAAAAATTTACCATATATTAGAATTATTAGTCAATATATCATATTTTAGTTTTAGATTATATTAAAATATTAAACTTCTTTGGGAGAAAGTGTAATTTTGTATTTTCGCAGGGAGTCTAAGTATATTAACCCTTTGATTTATATTATCTAAAAATAAGTTTAATCAATAATTTAATATGTTTTGATAATTTTTTTATAAATAAATATTTAATATAAAGTATATAAATTTTACTGTTATATTTAATATGCATTACAATAAAATACATTTGTTATCAAGTATCGTATTCCTATATATTTATTTAATGTATATAAATAAATATATTAATTATCTCTATATTTATTAGATCAATAAATAAAGCAAGAGTTTCCAAGGATCTTCATCCTTGATAAACACTGAATTTTGAATGGAATTCTTACTAAATCAAAAAAAAAAATAAAAATAAATCAAGTAAACCATTAAAATTTAACAAAGAAAAGAAAAGGGTTAAATACACTTTGCACCCCTGAACTATGCATAAAGTGCATTTACCCCCCTAAACTATAAAATGTAACAAAATGACCCCTCATGACATGGATTATTTTTTTTATGACGAAAATATCCTTATTGTTTACACTCCTAAAATATGTTTATTTCAATCATCCCCTAAGACATAATTTTAATTATTATAAAAATTATATTTAACATAAATACTATCAGAATTTATTATTTTTATAATTAGTATAAAATATGTATAACACTATAAATTTACAGACCTTATATTTTTTACATAATGTTTAAAAATTTACATAATTTTTGCTTGTGTTGTTATATATATGTTGATTTTTTTTTAAAAAATAATATTTTTGATACAATTTAAAAATATTACATCGAACATAATACACTATAAATATGCAAATCTATGATATAATTAATCTATAATATTCTATAATATTTTGAGTAATGATATGATATCATTTAATTATGCGTACATATACCTAAACAAAAAATTATAGGTTATATAACATAGTCTTTTTATAAAATTATATGCATCATTTATTTACGCATATTTACATGTATTTTTTAACATAAATAATTTACTTTGTAAAGTATACATACATATAGTGCGATTGTAAATATTTTTTGTATTACATAATTAATACAAAAATTATAAATTTTAAATACTATTTTTTAAATAAATTTTGAGTAAAATTTTAAATCTCTAAAAGTAGTTTTGGCAAAGTAATAAAACATACCTTTAGGGAATAAAATGAAATGTATAGGAGATAAGTGAGAAGGGCATTTTTGTCTTTTTAATATCAAATTATTTTGTCAGGGGCCTTTTTGTTACATTTCATACTTTAAGGGCCTAAATGAGACTATATGTATAGTTTAGGGGTACAAAATGTATTTATCCCAAAAGAAAAGGTATGAGAACTTCTTTCTCTCTCTAACTATCTCTCTCTCGCGCGCGATTGCAGAAAGAACTCCGAACTCCACTGCACGTTTTGTCCGGCGGCACGGCTACGAATCCGTAGGCAGACTCGGCACACGGCACACCTTCGCTCCGACAGTCCGACCCACTATTAACAGGTGATTTTTCTTCTTTGTAAATTTCTTTTAAAGTTTATGGAAGAAATTTTTTGAGCAAGTTTTGCTTTCAAGGTGTTTGATAAAATGCCTGATTGAACTTTTGTTGACTTGGTTTGGTGTTGCTTGGGCTTTGTCTAGATTTTTGTGTCACCATTGTTGTGTATAGTTTGTGAGTCACAAATGATGTATTGTTATATGTATTGGAGATGGAGTTTGTGTAAATTAAGAAAGGGCATTTTGCTGTCAGAGAAACCAAGTCTTAATATGTCTGGTTTATGATTGTGATTCAGAACACCTGTTTACTCTTAGAAATATGCTCTCTCTATGTCTACTTCAGAAGGAAAGCATTTAGAACTGCCAAAGGCAGGTTAGAGTTAAGGCATACTTCTGTGAAAGCCACAAAATATTCGTGGATTAGCTGATGAGAAATGGACAATGATTAGGTTGCAATCCTCTTTCTGCTGATTACTTGGCCAGTTAATAGTTCCGATCATCTTCAGAACCTTCTAAATGTACTAGATGTGGTATCCCTTAGTCATGGCTTATTTACATGAGATAACAGTCCCCTTCTTGATTGAAGTTTATCATAGTTTGTGAGCTCGTGTTCGAGCTCAAGCTCAGATTTTTGGCCGAGCTCGGCTCGTTTGCACCCTAGCTAGTGGAATTTTGAGTACATGATTTATGCTATTGTGTCATTCTATGATTATGAGTTTTGAATGATTATTTGACATTAGTATTATATTTCTTCTTCATTCTCGGAGTCTCATTGTTTATATTGATGCTCATAGTAAAAGCAAGAGGTACTGATGCATCCAAAACTTACATGAAACTCTTTGCAATTTTATAATTCAAAATATTGCCAAATCATGAAAGAGTCCAATTAGGTAATCTGTCAACACAATTAGGAAGAGAATCATTCCTCATAAATGAAGAATCCCTTTAGTTGGCCAAAGTAAAACCTTTATGATTTGAAGTAAGAATATTTATTCCTCATACCTCGGTAGCAGTTGTCCAGAGGCAGCAAAATTGCCTCAACAAACCTCTGTATGTTGATAACAGAAGCAGCATTCACTGTTCTGATTATCAGTTGTACAGAGGCAACTTTTGCTACAGCTGTTATCTAACAGAGGCAGCTTCACTGCAGCAACGCTGCCTCTGTTATGAAGAAACGGAGGCATCAATACTACATCTGTTTCTTCATGACAGAGGCAGCAACGCTGCCTGTGTTGGTTGATAGCAGAGGCAGCAACTCTGCCCCTTTTTGTTGTACAACACATGCTGTCCCTACTCTTTTCTTTTCTTTCCCCCCCCAATTTGATAGTCACTATTGTTTTATTTGCTATCTCTCTACTTTTATGTGTTCCACTATTGAATAGATTATGGATGTGATTTAATATTGGTGATTATTTGTTAAAAAATTAAGTTTTAAATATTGTTCAATTGTGAATAGTCTTGTGTTAAAGGTGAGTCCTTTTGAGTGATTTTTGAATTTGGTGGATATAATAAAACAAAATTATGTACTTGTGTTGTATCTATATGTTGTAGTTCAAATCTCTGCATCATTTATATGTCTTCAAATTGCTTGGATTTGCAGTAAAGAAGTGTGATGCTACAGCTATACTTAGTTGGAACAAGAAGAAGTATGATTCTTGCATCTTAATTAGTTGTTTCCTCTCTTTTTAGATTTTCAAGTACGTAAGTTACCTTGAAGTGGAAGATTGCGAAGACGTGAAATCTGGTTACTCCATTAAATTTGTGAGTCTTCATTTGCTTTTTTTGTCTCCTTACATCGCTACCACTTTTTGGAAGTTCCTCATCGTATTATTTTGTGGCAATGCGATGATATCTGCAACTTGGCTTGTGAATAGTGACTATTGTTCAGGTTGTTGCTTTTGCTATGTAATTGGTATGAGATTTCTTTGTTTTGAATTTTATGGCCTCCATGGTTATTATGCAATTATGTTCTGTATATAAAGGTGTCAAGATAGTGCATATTAGAATTTTGAATAATTATTGAAGGTTGTAAATTAATCCATATTGATAAGTCTTGGTAGGGGAAAAAGATTCAGCACAAATAGAAACTTTGGTAATAAACTACTCTCTTTTGATGATGATGTAAAAATCAAATATTTATTAGGGTTAAATACACTTTACCCCCTTGAACTATACATCATGTCGCATTAACTTGCTTTACATGCATTTCGTATCGGTGTTCACACTACAAGAAAATCAACAAATAGCAACGAAAATTAGAAACGAGAGTAAATTTGTTGGTGATCAGCAATGAATTTAGCATGGGATAAGAATTTTAAGTTTTTTTTAGTTTCAAAATTAACGTTAGAAACGAAATATTTCGTTGCTAAAATTAGAAAGGAATTTTTATGTTGCAAAAATTCATAGCTAGTTTTGGTAAAAACTTTGAAAATTTCTTGATAAAAATTTTAATGTTTTAATTTCAATTAATTAAATGCAAACATAAGAAAATGTCCTTTTATTAATAATAATTTTAATTAAAATAAAAAATTTCAAACTAATTATATATAATAAGTTACAATTGAATTGGGCCTCCAAATAATTTTTTCTTTTTTCTTTTTGTAAAAAGGGAATACTTCATTAATAATTGTATGAAGGTTTATATGGAAAGCAAAATCCCCAATTTGGAATACTCTGTTTGTCTTCCCAAAAGCAAAATCCCCAATTTGGAGATTCACCGATGAAGATTGAGCTCCATTTTCTTCTCTACGCTTGAGCTTCACTTGAATCTCGCTACGGAAGTCGGGGATTTGGAGGATTTCAGTTCCAATTCTAAAATAACTCAAAGCTCTGGTGAACTCAAAACTACACTGAAAACCGACGGTGGAAGGTCCGGTGAGCCACGTATCTGTTAGTCTAGTTTAATCTAAATCTGATGGATTGTGTCGTGCATGCTATTTTCTTTTTAATTCCGAATTTTGGCCTATCGAAACTCTTAGGCAAATTGTTTGAACTCCCCTTCGCGATACACATACAATGTACATGGACTTGGGCTGCTGAGATCCATGAATGGTAAACACTTGCCTTCTATTTGGATTCCTTCTGTTTTCGCATATATTGGGCCAAATGTTTTGGAAAATATTTCGACAAGATTCATTCAGAGTGTATATGAATGACCGAGCCGAAAATGGAAAAAAATTTCGGGAGATGAATCGATGTAAGATGATATTTATCTCACAAGCAGTTCCCCTATTTTCTCAAATCTTACAAATTTCATACAATCAGAAAGATATTCCTGACAAAATTATTTTTTCTTGGGAAAAAAAAATTCAGAGAAAAACTTACGTGTAAGCCAAAAACCTCAGAAAGTAGTGCAGCATCACTGAGAATTAAAGCACTTTGTGGCCCTACAAATACTACAGTATTGTTTGCTTGTGCAATTGGTGACAAAGTTGTGGTGTATTTGGTCCTGAGGATCCTTGTTTGAACTTTGCCCAACTCTTATAGACTTGAACAAAGAGATTAAAGTGTGTTTTGTTTTAGCTGAAAATTTTAAAAATCTTTACGATTATCATTGTTTAAATTATTGGAAGTGAAATGTGAGTTTGTTGATATTCTCACCCTAGTCTTTGTTCAGTAGTCAACTTATTCAGTACTAGTTTCTGGTTGCAATATACGTGTTCACACTCTTCTGTAATTTATAACAGATTGGAGAGTGTTGATTCGAGAGTCGTGAGCGGATCCATTATACTAAAGAATTTCTGCTTCAGCTGTAAGGGAGGTAAGGCAGCACTGTGAAGTTCGTAACTATTTGCTTTTACTGCTAAAAGGACATCTATCATTTAGAAATGCATCACAGTTTCAACATGTCATCAGTATCCTCCAGAGCCTCATGTAGTTTATAATCTAGATTTACCCTTAAAAATCCTTTATTCAAACAAAACTTGAGATATACAGCAAAGCCTATGTTCATTATTCTTAAACTTAAAATACCAAGGAATTTGTACCATAATTATTGTTTAATCAATAATTGTTCTCTCACAACACAAATTTGTCTACCCTCTCACACTTTTCTATATTCTGTACTACTATTGTTTATGATGGCTAATCTAATTATTTCTTTAATAGGTTTTGGATTTGCTAGTGGAAGTAACGGGAAAAATTGTTGAATTTATAAGTTTCTTTAACAGATAGGTACTTCTTGCTCACTTAAGTTAAGACATCTGAATTTAGTAGGATCAACCCTAAGCCAATCCTGCATTCCTCCCTTTCCCTTAGTTAAGTTGCTCTGTCTACTTTAGGGACCACAGATTTATGATTTCAATGTATTGAAAAGGACTCGTCTTTTTGACTGGGTGGTGAAAATACTTCGCAACTTAAACCTGAATAGCGTGGAGGCACTTACGAAAGGACTTTTCATATTGGTAGACCTAACTCAGTGTTCCAGGTTTGCTGGAGAGGCCTCTAATGCATTATGGGAGACTGGAGTAAATTTCATTAGCAATAGCTTGCAGTCACTAATCAAATGCACTAGTTTCACATGGTCAGGCTAACTTTGACTTGATTGCATAATACAGAAAGCTCCAGATTGGATTTTCATGCTGATCAAAAGCTCTATGTCAGTAAATTCATTAGTTCTTCTTAGTGCTTTCATATATTTTGTATCCTTCATCAATTTTAGGAAAGTCAACAGACTCTATTCAAATATTTGTGATAGTATAGATGATCTATGTCATAAATTTGATTCTCAGACAACTGGAGCACGAAATAGTGTTTCTGTAGCATGATACCCCTGTTTTCAGTTACACCTTTACTCAAGCATATTTTATTTTATTATATATATGCAAGGAGGGCAATTAAGGGGCTGCTCCTCTTCCTACATATTAACAGTACTGATGGATGTCTAATTTACGTCGTTTCATTATATAATCCAAATAAATATTGACTTGAAATCCAAGTATATGTACATACATGATATGCGTATTTCAGTTGAAAGTAGAGTAGTATAACGTAGGAAGATATATGAAAGAGTAGCTAGTTTTTGAGGTTGACAAGTTTGCATACAATATATATATAGGTAAGAAACACAGATCATAGTATAGGAATAGGAGCAGAGAATAAGTGTGATATTGTACCTGAAGCTGAAGCTAGCAATAAGTGATATTGTGTGTAGGTAGAATGACAAGTGGCAGCACAGCCACAGCAGCAACTCAATTCCTAATATTATATTAAACTAGTATTAGTATTTAAACTAGTATACCCTTTAAACTAATATTATATTTGAGCTCTCAAGTGACCCCTGAATTATTGAATAACTCTTGTCCTCTTCTTTTCGATCTAGTTTGCCAAACTGCTCATAATGTTGTGAACTAATCCTCAACAAATGATTTTCTGGATAGAGTGTGTATGTTTTGCCATTGAACTCTGAATTAAGATTCAACTTATTAGACTTGTATCACTATCCATAAACCAACCAGAAACAAGTCTCTACCTCAATATCTTATATATAGGATATGATTGTTGAGATTGTCTAGTATCCTAACCCTCTATTTCTAATTTTATGTTTTAAACAGGAAATAAGATTCTAGACATTCTCAAGGAAAGAGATTGCTGAAGAACAAATTGTTTTTAACTGTAAGTATCACTAACCATTTTTCTATTTCATAGCATATCCTATTTGATTATTTATGTATGTTTATATTGAATATTACATGAATTATTTGAGCATATTGAGTTTTTGTAAATTGAATGGCTTAATCATGTTATTGATCGAATAACTTGCATTAGCTAGTATGCTTTAATATGCTCAGGTTTACTGCCTCCTTTCATACATCTAGAATAAATATCAACTTTAGGTTCTTCCTTACTAGTTAAATTATTTCATCAAGTAGATGTACGCCTAAAATTGCTAGAAATTGCAGAATCATGAATATTGACCGTAGTTGGATGTGGAGGCGCTTGGATGATAATGGGTTTCTTTTGGATGAATTCGTAACAAGGGTTGATCAGGAATTCTTGAACTTTGCCTTTGATAACCCACGATTTATGAATAATGGACAAATCAAATGTCCATGCTCTAAATGCGGCAACACGAAATTTTTGAATCGGAGTGATGCGCATTTACACATAGTAAAAAATGGATTTCATTGTTTGAACTAAAAAAGAAGTTAGTAACTAACAAAATGAGTTTTGGCACATTAAGAAAAAGGAAAAGTATATTTGAATTAACTTAAATATACTTTTCAAAGAATTCTACGTAGAATATTGAACCAAACTATTTGACACATCTGAGGAAAATAAGTACATATACATTCGCTAAATATTTTTAATTTTACTGAAAATACATATCATTTTTATCTAAAAAAATTCTATTTACTTAAATTTATAGTCAATAACTTAATTTTAAATTAAAAAATTAAGAGTACTTTTTTTATTAAATATTTTTTCATTTGTTGACTCATTGATTACTAGCTTTAGTTTTGAAAATTTAAATTGCTTAAGTAACTAACATTTTTCTATATTATAACTAAAATATATATTTTTTTAGAGTGCGAAATGAATTTAAGGTTCTAAATATTAAAGAAAAAACTTTATCCACTAAATATATATTTATATAGTATAAGGGCAATTTTTTCCAAATATTTATTTCAAGGGGGTAACTGATACATTAATTAGTCTAGGGGCCTAAATTTGACACGATCCAACGCATCAATGCTCAGGTTCAATGGTTTCTTATGCTATCCACATTTCTATGTTTATGTGCAGTGGTCGTGCTGAATATACTTATTAAGTGCTGAAGCTACAAGTTGCTGAAGTCGCATTTCAGATAAAACATTTCTTTTAGTTAGTCTGTTTTGGGTTTTGTTATTAGGTAGCCAATTGGTTAGGTTGGTTAGCGTAACCACTTCCCCTCTTTCCCCTTTCTATAAATAGTGCTAGCTAGCTAAGCAAATGCTGTAGCTTTTACTGTACCAAAACCTAAATCACTGAAATTCCTCTTTCTTTTCCTATATTCAGAAATTGTGCAGCAACAATGTCTCTCAAATCTCTCTTGAAGCTCGATTTTCTCAATGTGCAGTGGTCGTGCTGAATATACTTATTAAGTGTGGGGGACGATGTGGGCAATTCAGTGTAGAGAATAGAGATAAAACAAACATCCAAATGATGGAAGCAGGACAAAGGACAAATATCGTTAGTGCAGATTTCCCTTCTCGGATATTAGGGTTTGGGAACTACAAGAAATGGGATTAATAAGAAAAGAGAGCTCACTTGCTAAAAGGGGGGGAATTGATGCAGAGGGTCTGCTCAAAAAAATTATGCATTCTCTCCATTTACCGGGTTCACTTATCAGTTGTCAATCCAAGAACGCTGGGAGAAGAGCCTTTTTTATTGTTTCAATTCCTTGAATCATCAAAACCCCTATTCTTTTCCACTCATTCACGTCTAGTTTCATCGAAAATCCCACCAAAACTCACCCCTAATCTCAAGCCTTGCAATCCCATTTTCAAAGATGGAATCTGTAACAGATCGGATGAACCAAGAAAAGTGCTCGACCTTATACACCTCGAGAATGACACCAAATCGTCCACCGAAAGCCAAATTCAAATTCATGATGACTTTGCTGCTGATGTTGAGAAGGTATATAGAATACTGAGGAAATTCCATTCTAGAGTACCAAAATTGGAACTTGCTTTGCAGGAATCTGGTGTTCTGATGAGGTCTGGACTGACAGAAAGGGTGCTTAACCGCTGTGGTGATGCTGGGAATTTAGGATACAGATTCTTTGTATGGGCATCAAAACAGCCTGGTTATAGGCATAGTTATGATGTTTATAAATCAATGATTAAGATCTTAGGGAAAATGAGGCAGTTTGGAGCTGTTTGGGCTCTTATCGAGGAGATGAGGAAAGAAAATCCCCAGCTGCTGTCTCCTGAGGTTTTTGTTATTTTGATGAGGAGATTCGCGTCATCACGAATGGTGAAAAAGGCAATTGAAGTGTTGGATGAGATGCCGAAATATGGGTGTGAGCCAGATGAATATGTATTCGGATGCCTGTTGGATGCTTTGTGTAAGAATGGTAGTGTAAAGGAAGCTGCTTTGCTGTTTGAGGATATGAGGATAAGATTCAAGCCAACAATAAGACATTTCACGTCACTGTTGTATGGTTGGTGTAAAGAAGGAAAGTTAATGGAGGCAAAAGTTGTGTTGGTGAAAATGAAGGAAGCAGGCTTTGAGCCCGATATTGTGGTTTATAACAATTTGCTTAATGGATATTCGGTGGCAGGTAAAATGGTGCATGCTTTCCATCTTTTGCAAGAGATGAAAAGGAATGGTTGCGAGCCGAATGCAACTTCATATACCATTATGATTCAGGCACTTTGTGCTCGAGACAAAATGGAAGAGGCGATTAGAGTATTTATGGATATGGAGAGCAATGGGTGTGAAGCTGATATTGTTACATACACCACTTTGATCAGTGGATTTTGTAAGTCGGGTAAGATTGAGAAAGGCTATGAGCTTTTAGATGCTATGATACAGAAAGGGCATACTCCAAACCAGACAACTTATTTGTACTTCATGTTAGCTCATGAGAAGAAGGAAGAGCTGGAGGAGTGCCTAGATCTTATGAAGGAGATGAGGAAGATTAGCGTGTTGCCTGACTCAAGCATATACAACACAGTAATTCGTCTGGCATGCAAATTAGGTGAGACTGAAGATGGTATGAGACTCATGAATGAGTTAGAAGCAAATGGCATCAGCCCAGGTGTCGACACCTTTGTCATCATGGTTAATGGGCTTGTTGAAAATGGTTGTTTGGTTGAAGCTTGTGATTATTTCAGTGAAATGGTAGGAAGAGGCCTTCTAGCTGCTCCCCAGTATGGAATTTTGAAGGACTTGTTGAATTCTCTGTTAAGGGCAGATAAGCTTCAATTGGCTAAAGATGTCTGGAGTTGCATAATAGCTAAAGGATGTGAGCTTAATGTGTATGCTTGGACAATCTGGATTCATGCTCTCTTCTCAAATGGGCATGTGAAGGATGCTTGCTCGTACTGTTTGGATATGCTGGATGCTGGGGTAATGCCTCAGCCAGATACATTTGCTAAGCTCATGCGAGGTCTAAGGAAGCTGTACAATAGACAAATTGCTGCAGAGATTACAGAGAAAGTAAGGAAAATGGCAGCAGAGAGACAGATGACCTTCAAGATGTACAAAAGACGCGGTGAGAGAGACTTGAAAGAGAAAGCGAAGGCAAAGAAGGATGGGAGAAAGAGGAGAGCTCGTCGGCGCCAGTGGGGAAGTAGAAATAGGAAGGCCGACATCTTTTGATTTGAGCAGAGGGTATTGCTGCAAACTGGTTATTTATAGCGGCACAATCCATCATAGAAATGGGAGTTTGGTAAGTTCCTTTGAAGCGCAAAAACATCGTTTTCTATATTCTTAATATGTTGATTAGTTTAGTGATGTGTTTTTTTAACAAGATGTTTGAACCATACAGTTCACATGTATTAAGAAGTTCCTTTTCTCCAATCCCACGTATTTGGTCGTTCTTGTAATTCAGTCAAATGATTCGTTTGAGAATATTCTGTTTTGATTTATTTGGGCATTTGATCGAGTCATCTAACGTTATGTGTAGGATATACATGATAGGTCCATAGGATATAGTTAATAAGTGGAAGGTACTGGTTTAAAATAAACAACTTGGTCCCTGTAACCACATTGGGCTAAGTCATGATTTTTCTCTTCTGTAGTTTGCGTCAGGCTTCTATCATGAATGTTAATACGATATTACTAATTTGTATTTAATTTCTCCGAATCCCACATGGCTTGTCGTGGCTTTGCTGTCAGGTTAGAAAGAAGGAAAATGGCGATGCCGCCATTAGATTAATCCAGAGGGAGGACACGGCAAGGTTTGTCACTTTCTGCACATAAGCAAGTATCAACCAGGTAATGTGTACTCTTCTCCCCAAATACATTAACTAGTTTTGTTGATAAAATCCAATGGAAATTTATTTTGCCTCGTTGCTAGACTAAGCCAAGAAATAATTGTTCAGATTTCAGTAGATGTACAGATAAATGTTGAAGTTGCAGAACTACCATTTCCCATAACTTCTGCAGCCATATTTATGCAAAAGTTTGCTGGAAACCCTTCTCCATGTAACCAAAAATGAGACAACCTACAAATATTATATTTCCAGTTATCTTACTATGGCTATAGACCGGCATCATTTAAGAAAAGGGATACCCATGTCTGTGTCAATATATTCGAAGAGCTCATAAACTATGACTCTTAGTGTTTGAGGCATTGCGAAAACCTTATATGTTCTCCCATCCTGATGTATGTACTCCTCAAGTAGAAACAAATTTGTTTTATTAAGATAATTTGTCCAGTCAACAAAGATAAATGAACATGCTGGATGAGTAATAGAGAAGGAATTAATCTGTATACGATGGCAGGGATGCTGCATGCTCAATGACAATCTTTTCATTCTCAAAATGGCAAGAAATTCATCTCCATCTGCAAGAGAAATGAAGTGGATCATTGTTCATCGGCTGTGAAGTTGGTTGAGCACCTCCATGCTCCAGCACTTAAATTCCGGGTTCGGATCTTCCGTCTTCAACTTCTTGGGTGATCCTTTGGTATTCCGGCCTTTCTGTTTGCTACCACTTTTATCTGGAAACTGGATTTGCCACTCCTTGCCTCCCATTTAGAGGTACGTGATTCAAACCGATAATGTCTGTTCCATAAGAGTGGCACTTGTCATTTTAGTGCATTATGATATGGGCTTTTGTGGAAAACTATGATGTAAAAATGGATAGAAAATGATTAAGTTGTATCATTTTGTTAAATTTGTGATTTTATTTGATTTCATGGGATATAAAGTGGAAGAGGTTTTGAGTTGTAATATTTCCACAATCTCTCTTTTTCATTGTGTGAACATCCCATACCATTTTGTTAGGATTTTCCTTTACTACCACTGAGCTAAATCACAACTTTTTTTTGGGCTTGCAAATATTAGAGCTGATATCTTGCCAGAGTGCCCTATCTTGCCAGAGTGCCCTATGGTATTTTTATTGGGGGATATTTTTAATATTAGATAAGTTTTTTTATTTTCTTGATTCAAATAGCCAATCTAGGAATAGAAGCTGAATAAATTTCATGATTAAGAAATCACTTTAAAATAATACACAGAGATGGACCTCAATTTAATTAGTACATAATATGGTAACCAATTAAAATGATGAAAATTTCTAGAATTAACACTTTTTTACTTCTTTTTATTTATTTTTAGCTCCGACACAGTTTATTTTGTACTGATACTTTTAAAATTGTAAATAAATGGGTAGTAGTACTCTGGATCAGTTGTGCTCTTCCAACAACCAGTCCTCTACTTGTCCCTCACACTCCCTATTTTTGGGCCTCAAGTATTTGAACACCCTTCCTTTTACCCAAATCCATTATATAAGCACAAATCAGGGTGGTGTTTTTGCTTATCAAGAAAATTACACTTTTTTTTCCGGCCTATCCAAGATGGGCCGAAACGTGTTTAATGTTTGCGCTTAGTTTGAGGCACCTTAATTGGGTGTTTTTAGCTCATTGTCAGATGAGCCAAAACATGCTCAATGTTTGCGTTTGGTTCGAGACATCCTTAATTGGGTGTTTTAGCTCATTGTGGCCTGTTTTTCAAGCAAAAACAATATGTATGTGTATATATAGATTATAAATACATATAAAAGAGACATTTTGACAATGAACAGTGAATTTTGTTTCTAAAAAAACAAAACCAAAACAATTTCCATATATATATGTGTGTATATATACAATTATAATATATATAAAAGAGACATGATTTGACAAGAAACAGTGAATTTTGTCTTTCAAGAAACAAAACCAAACATACAACACATACTTGACACTATTTTAGGCTATTTTCAAAAACAAATTCAAATATACACACTATTCTTAATATATACTTATTTACCTCTATTTTTCTCTCTTTATCTCCACAAAACAAAACACTCAAAAATATCAAAATAAACATAGTGTCAGGGATTTGAGTGATATTGAAGGTTGGGAATATTTCAAAAATCATAGTGAAAATTGATAAAAAGTTGAAATTGAAATATTTCGTTAAACATCTTCTTGGAGCGATCTCTTATTTGCAAATTTACTAATATACCCAGGACTTTAAAAGAGGTCAGAGCATATACTGGAAACCGAGTTGGTTTTTTTTATTTCATTTCTATTCTATTTAACATACATGTACTACGTGTATAGAATCTTCCCTTATATGAAATAATAAATATGATGTCATTTTTATACACGTGATATGTGTATATTAAATGAAATAAAAGATGCAACATGATTTGGAATAGAAAATCCCATTCGTACCTAAGACAAGAGTTTTTGGAAGAGTAACTCAGGGTTATCTAAAAATATCGGTCGATCTGGGCTCCCAAATTTTCACATATAAACCATAAGGTGCTACTGGATTCCGTCTTCTACTCATATAGAAGTAGAAGACGATCCTTAAAAAAAAAAAAAAAGTAGAAGACGAGAAAACAAATTACCTAGTTTTACTTCTTTTCAAGGGTAAATTACAGCCACCTCCTTTGAGATTTGGCATAATTACAAATACTTCCTCGTTGTTTGAAAAATTATAAATATTTTCATAATGTTTGTAATTTTTAATCAAAAGCCTGAAATTAACCATTTTACCCTTGAATTTTTATTTAAAATTATAGAAAAATCGGCCAAGACAAATTGCATTATTGCTCATTTGTGTAAGAAACTTAAAAAATCTCTCCTTGCACATTATAGTCGAAACAAATTTTAAGAATTAAATAAAAAATAATTCAGTGCATAAGGGTATTTTGGTCAGTTCACCCATAAAAATGGATGGAAATGGGCTATTTGTTAGACGATTACAAACCTCCGGGAGGTATTTATAATTTTTTAAACAACGAGAAAATATTTATAATTATATCAAATTTGAGGAAAGGTTGTTGTAATTTACCCTATTTTTAAAGGCAAACCAATAGTCACTCAACTCTAGTTTCTGCAAACACTCCTGAAATCGCACTCTCCATCCATAGCCAGCCATAACGTGCAAGTCTCCAAATTATTAAAACACTTAGGTCGAAAAGATCATATAATTGTGTCTTAAATATTACATCAACTGCAACAAGTAGCAGAAAGACTGCAAGAAAAAGTACAACAACACAAAAATCAAATCATCTGCAATGTTATCTCCAGCATTGCCAACACCACCACCCCTCTAATCATTTGCAACAAAATCAGTGTTCCCTCGACAAGAAATCGTGCTATTTCTAGAGCATTTGGTGCCTATATGACCTAAAATTCCTCAACATTTTGGCCCATATTGTCCACCAAAAGTACATACCTTCATTGGCAGAAAGGTTGCTCAAACAAAAGAACCAAAGTAGTAGTGTTCAAATCAGAACATGGGCCACTCTTCATTTTTACTTAATTTGTGCATGAACAAACCTAAGTAATTTACTTATCGGATTTTCTCTTGTAAAGTCTGTTGTATCTGCTACTCCATTCAGTATACATACGTTACGTGTATAAAATTTTTCCCAAAATGAAATACACGATGTCATCCTTGTACATGTTGCGTGGATATGTTGAATGGAGTAGCGATGGAATATGATTTGCAGCAGAATTCAATTTGACTAAATAGTGCATGTAGTTAAATTGCGAGTATATTTTCGCATGGGTTTTATTATATTTTAATTTGTTTTTTGAAATCAAATCCTGACGTAAAACCTTTAACATGGATCAACTGCCATATTTTTGTTGGAGAGTTAGTATAATTATAGAGTATACATATATACTATTTTCCTCCTCTATGAAAATATTAATCGGCAAAAATCCCTTGAGAAAGAAAAACTTTTAAAGTTCAGAGGTCGCAATGCTCTTCTCTTTGGTTTAAGGATTTTTTTTTTGTTTATTAGTATTTTTACAAATCGGTTAAAATGTAATTAACCTATTTTAAAAGGGCAATAAGTGTGATTAGTAATTACACTAAGTCTCGCCAACGAGGCCTTGTTCGATCGGAAATGTTGACGTATCAAAACCTAAAGGTTGTAAGTTGCGAGTCCTACATGTACGTCTACTTCTATACTAATTTGCTGTTTTTTTTTTTTTTTTTTTTTTATCTTGTTTAAACGTGTCAGTTGATTTGAATTATTGATGTCTTGAATCAATTTTTAAATCTGAATGTAGTCATCGGTCACTTAATTAGCGTCGGGTTTGTGAAGATGAGCATTGAAGTGTATTAAAACAAAGTGATCCCTATCAAGCTCAGCTGGAGCAGTCCCATCTCACACAAGGCTAAGAAGAGTAGTGGGTGAGTTGGGGCTACACTTGAAAAAGATGGGTAGACTGCAGAAAAATGAGCTCCATACTTGGATTCTTTTACACAACATGCTTTGATTATTATTACCAGTACTGTGACAACCTATTTTCAAGATATGTATACGGACAAACTATTTGCTTGTCTGAAAGAAACATATATGCAAGACTATTACTAGCTTGCCATGGGACCTTCAATTCATAATTGAAAGACTGTATCTTGGTTCTGGTGAGCCCGCAATGTCAAAAGGGGTGCGCTGCTTTAATTAGATGGTGTTCGGTGAGCTTATAAACTAGTTTATAATTGGTTGAAAAGTGTTTGGTATATTTTTTTAGGGTAAAATTGTAAGGAAAATTGTATTTTACGTCCCACAACTTACATTATTTGTGATTTTGGTCCCATTAATTTTTGACGTAGTAATTTTAGTCCCATTAGTCCACAAACGTTGCAATTTTAGTCCCATTGACGAAATTTGTTAAAATTTTAACGGAAGGAGCACGTGCATGGGACTAAAATTACAACGTTTCATTGGATGTGGCTTATGGACTTAAAATTTTAACGGATTTTGTCAATGAGACTAAAATTGCAACGTTTGTGGACTTATGGGACTAAAATTGCTACGTCAAAAATTAATGGGACTAAAATCACAAACGATGTAAGTTGTGGGACATAAAATGCAATTTTCCCTAAAATTATATTTTTAGTCATGTGACTATAGATCGTTAGTATTTTTGGTCCTGTGACTTACTCCATTTACATTTGATCCTTTTTTTTTGGACGAATTTAGTATTGAATATATCAGATTTGGTACATTTTTTCGCAAATTTAATCATGTATTGACAATTTTGATCATAATGACCTATAATTACGTACAAGACTAAAAATGATATCTACTCCAGTGTGAAGGGGACCAAAATTGTTAGCACATCTCTAATTTGCCTAGAAAGGACCAAACGTCAGATATTCCAAATGAAATTCGTCAAAGAAAGACTAAATGTATAAATGATGTAAGTTACATACCAAAAGTGCTAATGACCTAAAGTTACAAGACCAAAATGTAACTTTGCCTTTTTTTTTAGAGAAGTAGCTCGTAAGATCAAAAAGTAATATGTTAGGAGCTTTTATATATATATATATATATATATATATATATATATGCTCAATTAAAGAAGTAAGGAGTTACTAACTTAATTTTAAGATTTTAACAATCTCCTTCAGCTTTGATCTTATTAATTACAAATTTATTATTACTCACATCTTTAATTTTACAATGAGATTTAACAGCTTACGAGCTTAAAAAATGTTTTATAAGATGTATGCACTTATAAAATTCTTCAAATAAACTGAGCCAAACGCACTCTTACTTAGTTCATAAACTTGACCAATTACAGAAATTATTTTGGCAAGTAAATTATAAGTTTATATCGTGTGTGTATATATATATTGAAATATTATAAGATATTAAAATTAATTTCAAAATAAATTTAAAGATTTTTCTGGAACATACCCTACTAAGTAATTCAAAAGGGTTAAGCTATTGAGTCAATTTTTTTTTAAAAAAAAATACATTGATAGTTCTAAATTAACCAACTTACTATTATTACATCATTCGATACCCAATACATCAATATTTCTAATCAAGCAATAAATTCAAAGTAAGAAAATAAACAATATATTACTATTAAAAGTAAAATGCTACGTGTATTACATATTTTTTTTTACTGAGTATTACATATTTTCTTAAATATATAAATAATATAGATTTTGTACATGTGCACGCGACTGTTTTAAAACCCAGCTCGGATTGGTTGGTCGGACCGGTAAACTCGTGACCCGGGACTTAAAACGGTCCGGTCCAACCCATAAAACTGGACTAGCCTCAAAATCATTCTATTTTTTGAAAATCGCTCGAACCACCGGTTGACCCGGTCCCGAATCAAGTGAACCGTCCGGTTCATGAACTTTTTCAAAAGTTAGAAAATAAATTCAAAGTAAGAAAATAAACAATATATTACTATTAAAAGTAAAATGCTACGTGTATTACATATATTTTTTTTTACGAGTATTACATATTTTCTTAAATATATAAATAATGTAGATTTTGTACATGTGCACGCGACTGTTTTAAAACCCAGCTCGGATCGGTTGGTCGGACCGGTAAACTCGTGACCCGGGCTTTAAAACGGTCCGGTCCAACCCATAAAACTGGACTAGCCTCAAAATCATTCTATTTTTTGAAAACCGCTCGAACCACCGGTTGACCTGGTCCCAAATCAAGTGAACCGTCCAGTTCATTAACTTTTTCAAAAGTTATAAAAATTGATACAATTTAAAATTGAATCATGATATTTCATATGAAAATTGAGAAAAAAAAAACTAACAAATCAACACCGACATTTTAATAATTATTTGAATTATATATTTAGAAATGAACAAACTCATTAAGCCTGTAATTCAATTAAATTTTTATCTACTATGATTAATTAAGTTTCTAATTGAATAATTAATAGAATAAAATTTATATATTATTTTAGAAATAGGGGATGCTAGCTATTTATTGGCGATTAAACTAGTTATACCTTAATTATTATGGTAAATAGTTCGTTATTTTTGTTATTTACGCAATTCTTCTATTTTTATTCTTAGCCTAAATCTTTAATATACTTATTTTACTATCAAAGTTTTGAATACTTTTAATTCCTACATGAACTTAAAAAAATATTTAATATTTTTAATTTTTTATTATTTTAATATAATTTTATATATTCATTTTTATTATGACATAATTATGACATCATTGGTTTGATCACGGTTCACCCGACGGTTGAACCAGTGGCTCTTGATCCACTAAAATTTTCGATTCAATCAACTGTCCGGATTTTAAAACATTGGCGCACGCTTTGATTATATATTAAATGATATATGTGATAACATACCATTTTTCTTAATACAAATTCAGTCTACATATATCATAATTTTTTTAAAAACTTGGCTTAAGAAAATAACTCGAAATCATGATATAAGATTTTGAATTCCATATAAAATAAAATTATCTAGATAAACCTTTTATGATAGATTTGAAATTTCTTATATCAGAGGAAATTTCGGGATGAAGTTTTATGAACACAAGGAATAATTTGTCTTTTTTGTTTCATTTTCAAAAGTCATTTTTCACTTTTCTACTACTCATAATCCTCAAGATGTATGCTTGTTTTTATTTATTTTTTAATGGAAACACCACCAATTTTCATTTTTAAGGATTTTTAGCCAAAACTAGAAATTGAAAATGCCCGTTTCCAAACATATGGCTACACGTTTTTAGTATGCGATTCACTACGTTATTCATTACATTTAAATTCAGTAATTATATTGATAATTCAAATCAATGAATACATTCAAACAAAAAATAAAATAAAATAAAATAAAATAAGAAGTTATTATAGAAGTAGGCATATACAGACTCGTGGGACTCGAATTCACAACTTATGGTTGTGAGACTTCAATTTTATCAATTGAGCAAGGTTTCATTGGCAGTTGCTTCGACACTTATGACTCCTATTTTATAAAAGTATATACATATATATATATATATATATATATATGAGATCCTAATTTTAAAAGGGGTTAATGCAATTTACCTCCCTGTGATATTACAAATAAATAAATTACCCCCTTATGGAAAAAAATAGCAATTTACCTTCCTGTGTTCTTTAAAATGGAGCAATTTACTAGGGAGGTAAATTATTCCATTTTAAAAAATAAAGGGGAGGTAAATTGATTCATTTTGAAAAACACAGGTAGGTAAATTGCTAATTTATTTTTCATAAGGTGGTAATTTGCTCATTCGCAATATCAGATGATGTTGCTTGCATTTTTTCCCAACTTTATATGTAAATTGCTCAATTATTAAATTTAAATTGATCTCTTCCAAAATAGAGCTTCACCTAATTGAATTTTTTCCACGTTGAGAGCGGACACGGAAATTCAAAAAGATTTTATCTTTTACCAGTTGGGATTTTGTCGAGATCATCTGAGCATTAACTCAATGCGGAATTTCTTTTTTTTTATTTATTTATTTGAAAACGGTGAATTTTATTAATCGAAAGTAAAAGTGATTACATTTAATTTTGTTGATTATTAATATCGAACAGAGACAATTACAAACAATCAAATCAATAATATCACATAAACTAACACTTAGCTATTACAACAACGATAAAATTATTTATAAAATACAAAAAAAAATGAAAAATTTTAAAAATGGTATAGTCTTAAAATATTTATAGAAATAGGCAAAGACGGGACTTGAAGTCCCGTCTTTAACTTAAAACTAAAAAAAAATATAAGTCCCGTCTTCAATCAATGACTTAAAAACAGTATCTTGGGCTTGGTCGCTAGCTGGGTTGGCGACCAAGCCCTATTTTTTGTTTTTTTTGTTTTTGAAAATTTATATTAATAATTAAATTATATATAATTATATTAATATTAATTAATTATTATGTTATAATTATCATTTATAATATATTAATTATTTTTATTAAATAAATATATTTAAGTTTTTAATGATTAATAAATATGTTTATAAATTAAATGTGACTTATAATATTATAGTGTAAAAAAATAAAATTTATTATAAAATTAGTGATAATTATACATTATAATAGTGACCACTAGTCACATATATATGTCGCTGGTATTGGTGTCGAAGTTTTTTTTTTCACCAATTGGTTCTGTTGGCTCATTTTATTTTTAAACTATGATTAACGACTATATTGTCAAATTTTTTATAATTAATAAATATATTTATTAATTAAAAATAATCTATAATATAATATTATGTACAAAAATATAAAATTATAATAAAATTAATTATAATTACAAATTTTAATAATGCTCGTCAATTTCACCAATGCACCGTTAAAATCTAGTTATCACATGCTCTAATGAAGAAGACTTAGCCAATGCCAGCGGCACAATATTATCAAATTTAGACTTTGTTGATTAGCATTTATGTTTATCAAATTTTTAAAAAAACAAAAAAGACCTTGACAATTAATTAAAAAAAAAAGGACCTCGACACCAATACCAACGACATACATATGGGACTGGTGGTCACTATTATAATTTATAATTATCACTAATTTTATAATATTTTTTATTTGTTTACATAATGTAATATTATTGGTCATATTTTAATTAATAAATATATTTGTTAATTATTAAAATTTAATAATTATTTATTTAATAAAAATAATTAATATATTATAATAATAATTAAAAAATTTAAAATCATAATTAATTAATATTAATATTAATTATTATTTAAAATTTTAATTAATAATAATACAAATTAATTTAAAAATAAATTTTCAAAAATAAAATAAAAAAATGAGGCTTGGTCGCGAGCTGGGGTCGCGACCAAGCCCAAAATACTGTATTTCAAGTAATGATTGAAGACGGGACTTCAAGTCCCGTCTTCAATCAATATATATATTTGTTTTAATTTTAAATCAAAGACGGGACTTCAAGTCCCGTCTTTGCCTATTTCTATAAACATTATAAAATTATCCCATTTTTAAAAAATTTCTTTTTTTGTATTTTTTAAATAATTTTACTTACAACAACAACAAATTATATTTACTATAAAGTAGAAATAACATCAACTCACGCAGGGGTTCGAATCCATGACCTTTAGAATCATTGGGCCTCAACTAACTCGATGCGGAATTTCATTAAAAAATATTAGAAATGTGCTCAAGGTTATTTGAATTCTCGAAATACAATTTTCTTTTTAATAATAATTATTTATTATCATAATTAAAAGAAAAAAAGCATCACTAGTACCAATTAATTACCATTGTGCACATGTTACTAGTTGTTTCTGCATGCAAAATAAAAACATTAGTCACGGCTACTGATTATGGAAAATATTTTGATCATTGCTAAAATCATAATGAATGTTGATTAACCGTGGTTAAAACTTAACTTTTTGCATTGATTTTGTGAGACTGTGGTAGATATCATATTTGTCATAATTTTTAATTAAGCTGTAGTAATTTATAATGTAGGAAATAATTTATTTTCTCACTAATAAGCCCGTCCATGCAATTGTACAATGATAAATTTACCATAACCAGAACTATAGCCACATATGGCAAGAAAATCGATTATTCTCTGCATTATAATTACTACGGGTTAAAAATTATTGTAAATATATACTATCTATTACGGACAAACAAAATCACTATAAAAATTTAAATTTTAATCACGATTAGTCAAAATTTGTCATAATTTTAGCTATGACCAAAATATTAGTCATGATTTTTAGTCATAGAAAATGTTTTGGCTGAACCTGCAGAAACAACAAGTAAAACTGTTGTGTTGGCATGGTTAATTAATATTCACTTCAGTTATTTACTTTTAATCATGGTAATTAATCTTAACAAAAAGTGAACATAAAGCTTGCCACTTTGTGCATATATATTAGGATGGGGAAAAATGCAAGCAACCTCCTGTGATATTGAAAATGAGCAAATTATCCAATATAAAAAAAAAATAAAGCAAGTTACTTCCCCGTGTTTTTCAAGATGAAGAAATTT
Source organism: Sesamum alatum (assembly GCA_034509735.1). Taxonomy (NCBI): domain Eukaryota; kingdom Viridiplantae; phylum Streptophyta; class Magnoliopsida; order Lamiales; family Pedaliaceae; genus Sesamum; species Sesamum alatum. The sequence continues at coordinate 4,897,954 of JACGWO010000005.1, forward strand.
ACCTCCCTGTCTAAGGAGGTAAATTGCTTCATTTTAAAAAGTACAGGGAGATACATTGCTATTTATTTTTTATAGGGGATAATTTGCTCATTTGCGATATCACAGGGGGTAAATTACATTAAACCCTATTAGGATGTATTATGAGCCGGCAGCAACGACGGCGGCGACGAGCTTATGGTTTTATGCCTTGATTTAGTGGAGATTTAACTTAATTCTTAATGAGTTTATATGAAAGGATCATTAGTTGATATGCATCACAGTGAGTTTAATTCGAATTAACATTCTACTCGTAAACAATAAAAAAACAGGATGAAAGCAAATTGTCATTACACAACAAGATATATAATTGTCGTTTTATTACAAGGAAAAAATCATATCAAATGATGAAAAATTATGGCAAAAGAGTCATTTACTATGCTAGTATATTTATAGCGCTTTTAAAAATTTACCATTATTATTTACTGTATTTCAACATCAATAATACCCAAAATGTAATAAAAAATCATACTTATTTTGTCATAATAATTATTTCCTTTTTCTGATGAAACTCTTAGATTCGGACTAATTAGTGTAAGAAGAGAACATATTTGAGAGAGAAAAACAAAGGAACAATGACACGTTAAGTAAACATGTTGATGTGATTTGTGTGAAAATAATTGGAAAATTCAGCTGCCCTCATCCACAAATTATCTTGAAAGTTATCTGGAAATCAGATTTATACATATAGCATATGAGGAAATATTCGAATTTATACAAGGCACGAATAATACGTATCCCTACGCTAGTTTACGTATAATTCAATTTGAATACGTAGCTTATAACGTGTACGTATACTGTGTCTAATGTTAAATGTTGGTTTCTACGTAGTTCAATTTGAAAAGCGGTTCATAAGTAGTGTATATTGCGTGTATTTGTTTAAGACGTAACTTTTTAGTGCTAAACTATTGTTTTTCAAACACGTTCATATTAGCCCGCCACAAAATTGAAATTGCTGTTTCTCTCAAGAAATAGCAATGTTAATTTCATCCTTGATGCAATTCGTTTAAGTTTAAAATTCACGATATTTTAAATAATATCTCGATTAAGTTATGATTCTTTCTTACCAGTCATCGATCCTAAATAATCTTGATATGTATATAATCTCACGTAAATTACTAGAATAACTAGGTTTATTGTGACGTTGGTTACTAATAATTTTTGTTGTCATGATATATACTTGTATTGTGAATATGTCACTAATTGCGTAAAATGAAAAATACTATTGTAGTATTATGAAAAAAATTACTTTTTTTTAATAAAATAGCAATTCTTGTTATTTAATGCGTCACTTTAACAACATTTTTTTTTATTTATATTTTTGGCAAAATTATATTTTTAGTCTTGTAACTTTAGGTCGTTAGCACTTTTAGTCCTGTAACTTACTTTATTTACATATTTAGTCCTTTTTCTTATAAATTTAGTCCAACACATATCATATTTGCTCCTTTTTTGGCAAATGTAGTCCTGTGTTGACAAATTTTGTCCTGGTGACATATACTTACAGAACCAAAACTGAGATCTACTAGAGTGAGAATAGGACCAAAATTATAAACACAGGATAAAATTTGCCAAAAAAGACAAAATGTGACATGTTCAGGACCAAATTCGTTAAAAAAAGAACTAAATATGTAAATAAAGTAAGTTACAGGACTAAAAATACTAACGACATATAATTACATGACCAAAAATATAATTTTGCCTGTATTTTTTTTTTCTGGAATGACTTGTTGCAACGTCTGTCCTCAATTAAATTCTTGAATCGGACAGGTAATATGAACATAACTGGCCGACTATTATAAACATAAGATCGTAGAAGAATGAAGAATTTATTACACCAACAAATTTCTTCTACGACTTGTTTATAAGTCAACTGCTTTTGTTCCCACCAAATAAAGCAACATTCATCAAGCATAATTAAGCCCTACGTGTACTTATATATCCAAGTTGGTGAACATTGGAGTTTTTTTTATTTAAAATCCTATATATATATATTTGTTTCATTTAATATAATACCCGTCACGTGTACAAAATTATCTCTAAATAAAATAAAGGTTTAAATGCACTTTTGGTCCCGTAACTTAGGTCATATGGTATTTTCGTCCTTTAACTTTCTAGGGTAGCATTTTGGTCCTATATTTTTTTAATTTTCGTGATTATACTCCTTTTTAGGCCGGAAAAATGCATGTGCCTCTCACATGACATTTTAAATATTGGAGCTTTTGTTCCTATTGACCTATATTTGTTAGTATTTTTGTCCTTTAACTTTCTAAAGTAGTATTTTGATCCTGCATTTTTTTAATTTTTGCAATTTTAATCCTTTTTTTTTGGCTGGAGTTCACCATTCTCGCCGGTGGAGGTAAACTACGGCGAACAAAATGATTGAAATTTCAAAAAATTAAAAAGATGCAAGACTAAAAACTACCCTAGAAAATTAAAAGACGAAAACGCCAAATGACCTCAGTTACGAGACCAAAAATACATTTAATCCTAAAATAAATAATGTAAGATTTGTCATGTGTAGTGTATTTGTTAAATGAAATAAATGATGCAATAGGATTTATGATCTAAAATTCAATCGGAAGTTGGTATATGTAATTTTCGTTGACCTTCAAGCAGCTGGCTTTAATTTAATGCAAACATAATTATAGCAAGTATATATCTCTTCAACCATTTGAGGATTTAATTTAGACTTCTTGAGAATGTTGATTTTGCAGTAGGAGTAGTTTGTCGCTTCTTTGTCTCGTTTGAACGTACCTATTGATTTGCATTATGAATATATTAATTAGTTTTTGAATTTGAATGACTTAATAACTCATATACTACAAAAAAAAAAAAAAGTCTATTTTTTTTAAAGAGAAATATGCTGATAATTGCATTTCACAATAATTAAAATCAGGATATTATCCCCGATATAATTCAAGAAACATATTATAACATGCAGTTCTTGATTTTTTTTTTCAAAGTTGAAACGGAATGAATTCTTTTTGGATTGTTTTTATATGTTATAATTTTATGGCCCTTTTTTTTTTTTTTTTTCTTTGAGATGTTTGCAAATAAGATTTCATCGATTCTTAAAATGATAACTTTTTTTTTTTTTTTTATTATTATCTAAAATAGCCTCTTGTTAAACATATGTAATAATTAATCAAATGAAAACCATAAAAAATCAATCATGTAGAGATATATATAATGAGGGAAAATCACACTTTTCTATCCTGTAACTTAGAGTCTTTCCACTTTTAATCCCATTGATTATGAGATTCTCACTTTTGGTCCCGTAACTTCTAAAAAGTGGCATTTTTGGTCCCATGCCACCTTTTCGTTAAATTTTTTAACGGAAAACACCACGTGCTTAGCACGTGGTCATTAGGACCTTTACACTTTTGGTCCCATATGTTATGGAATTCTCACTTTTGGTCCCATATGTTATGAAATCTTCACTTTTGATCCCATAACTTTCAAAAAATAATACTTTTAGTCCCATGCACTTAACGGCCACGTGACACTTTCTGTTAAATATCTAACGGGAAGTGTCGTGGGATCGAAAGTACTACTTTTTGAAAGTTGCAGGACCAAAAGTGAGAATCCCGTATTCAATGGAACCAAAAGTGGAAAAACCCTAAATTATGGGATGAAAAATACTATTTCCTCATATAATGATGTTACAATTAAGGTTCAATGATAATATATTAATAATTGATATGAAAGATAAGTAATTAGAGTTAGCTAGTAAGTGGTGAGTGGATTGGGGAAGGGCCCTACAAAATTGAATTGAGGGAGCAAATATGGTCCATAGATGTGTCTCCTTTGAAGTGTGGGTGAAGCATGGACTCTATGGTTCCACCCATGTTACTTGTCACATAAACCCTAACCCTCTCCCCCCCACCCCCCCCCCAAATACCCCACCCCACCGATGGTCCCCTTATCAACTGTACCTAGAGGTAAATGCAATTTGAGTCTTTCATCATACTTTTGTAACATATTAATACCATATAAAATACACGTGTGAATGTGACATCAGTACGTGATTCCAAAATGTGACAAAAGATCGTTCATCGCCTGGACCTGCAGGGTGGGGGGTGGGGGGGGGGGGTGGGAGGGATGTGCAGGAACAAGGGTTTCACATGCATGCAATAATCATCATCCCTCTACAACAAATCACGTGGCCCCCTCTCGATGTTTTTACATAGTCTAAAGAGTGAATGTGACATCAGTGTGTGGTTCCAAAACGTGACAGAAGATCATTCATCGCTAGGGAGATTGCACAAACAAGGCATGAGGGTTTCACATGCCGTAATTACAATTCCTCTACAACAAATCACGTGGCCGCCTCTCGACGTTTTTCAAAGTTTAAAGAGTGAATGTGACATCAGTGTGTGATTCCAAAACGTTATAGAAGATCGTTCATCGCCAGGGGGGTTGTGCAAACAAGGGTTTCACATGCCATAGTCCCCCTCCCTCCACAACAAATCATGTGGCTCCCTGTCGATATTTTTTCATAATTTAAAGAGTGAATGTAACATCAGTATGAGATTCCAAAACGTGACAGAAGATCGTTGATCGCCAGGGAGGTTAATGCGGGCACAAGGGTTTCACATGCCATAATCACCCTCCCTCCACAACAAATCATGTGGCCCCTATTGATATTCGTTCATAGTTTAAAAAGTGAATGTAACAACAATGTGTGATTTCAAAACGTGACAGAAGATCGTTCACCGCCAAGGGAATTAAATGCGCAAACAAAGATTTCACATACCGTAATCACCCTCCCTTCACAACAAATCACGCGGCCCTCGCTCGATGTTTTTTCATAGTTTAAAGAAGGATGGAAGATCATAAAAATTGCCAAAAATTAGCTCCAACGCGTCGGACAGTGTTCGCATTCTGGGATATTAATGTGTTGAGAGGAAAGGAAGTTGCATGTGCTGTTGTTTCTAGGATTGTACATGTGAAAAGATTTTAAGTTGCATATGCCTATGTTATGCAACACATATGATCAGTTGTAATAACAGAGCAAAATGATCCATTCTTGAAGTCTGCCAAAGTCAATTCGTATTGAGGGTGTTTTGGCTAAGTTTATTATTAGCACTTTTAAAATGTTTTATAAACAATTTGAATATTCGTAAAATAATAAAAATGTGTTTAAATAGGGTGATATTTTCAGTTATTGCATCAGATTAGAACTGATGTAATCTTGCTCAAGGAAAAATGCATGAATTTTCATCTTATTTGAGTAATTTATACACACGAATAAACCAAAAGGGAAAAATGCAAGCACCCACCATTTGATATTACAAATGAGCAAATCACCTCCCTATGAAAAAAAAAAAAAGCAATTTACGTTACTGTTTTTTTTTTTAAAAAAATAAAGCAATTTAATTACCTCCTTGCACTACAAGAAAATAGTTTAATAGCAACGAAAAAATTTATTGCTGAAATCAGTGTCGATCTAATTAGCAAGTAGAATTTCCGTTGCTAATCTACACTACTTAATATATATTTTAAACAATTCGTTGGTAAACTTATTAGCAAGTAAATATTCGTTGCTGAATACATTAGCAAGCAAATTTCTTGTATTAAATGTATTAGCAACGAGAATTTTACTTGCCAGTTAGCTCAACGTTGATTCTTTTTCGTTGCTATTGAGCGTTTTTCTTGTAGTGTTGTCTAAGGAGGTAAAATGCTTCATTTCAAAAAATACAAGGAGGCAAATTACTTTATATATATATGTATATATATTATATATATAAAAGGATAATTTACTCATTTGCAATATCAATGAACTAAATTACATTAAACCCATAAACCAAAATTTTGAAAGAATCGTTTAATTGAATTATTTGTTGCATTTTTCTTTTTCTTTTCTTTTTTTGTTGAACAACATAAACTATTACTACTAGATAGCTGATAATAATAAAACTTAGTATACTGCGAGATACTACATATCGGCCGGCAGACAAAAAATCATCAATAATTGCTGCCTTGTCGATCTCCATGTATAACAATATATCTATATATATATATATATATATTGAATATAAATTGAAGTATGGATACACTAGATAAAATATTATTATTACCTACGATGTTATTGGCTATGAATTAAAATCATGGTAAATAACTATATTTAATCACGACTAAACAAAATCGATGCATTAGCCACCATGAAAACGATTTTTGGCATGGCTAAAATGCATTAGCCAAACTCAAAAAAACCACGGCCAATAACCATTGCGTGGCCGTGTTATTAACTTTTTACTATGATTATTTAGTTTTAATCATGACAATTAGTAATAATTAAATATAATATTTCTTCTAGTGATATAATTATAAGTGTTTTTTTCTTCCTTTTAAGAAACTGGCAATGTGCCCCTCGTATAATCTCATTTGATAACATATATGGGTTAGTTGGGAAAAAATAGAGTTTTATTCAATAAGATAAGCATTTAATACAAGAAAAAAAAATAATTTAGTAGATGAAAATTGGGTAAATTTTATTTTACCTCCTTGTATAAGGCTCCACGTATTTCATGTTATTGTAGTAAATTATTTTAATTAAAGCTGTAATTATTTAAATATTAAAATAATTCTAAGAAGTTGAGATGAATTAAATAAATTATGTAATGTAGTCTATTACTAAGAAATTTAGAAAAAAAACAATAATACTCGTAGTAAAATTGTGGGAATTTAATTATCTTCAGAAGATATTCTTGCACTAAATTCTTCAAAATCAAATAATTAAGAACCATATAAATGTCATATATTTTAAAGTGTAAATGTTACATTTGGCCCTTTAAGTTTTCGTTCAGAATCATTTTAGTTACTCAAGTTTATTTTTTGACTTTAGCATCCCCAAACTTTAGTTTTTATCTTAGTTTGGTCCCTCTGACTATTTTTCAGCAAAAATGTGGTCTAACTGTGACTTCTTGGAGGATAAAATGGTCAATTTAAGTTTAATTTTCTCACTTCAGCCCCTTAAGTTTTTAAAATTATCAAATTAGTCCTTTTTTAGGCAAGGAAGCATTTTTCTTTATTTTATATTTTTGCATGCTCAATATGGTATAATTATCTTGTGGGAATAATGAAAATTTTGAACTCTTGTAAACATAATAATAACATGTTGCGTAACTTAAGATTAAACAGTCTCTCTCTCCCTCTTTTTAATTTTTAGAAGTTGCAAAAAATTAAAAATTGTGAATAAATTTTATAAAACCGTTCTAATCTAAAAATATAACAAATATTCTAAGTCAATAATTTCTAATCTTAAGAGTTATAGATAAATTTAAGAAAAGTAAATCTTAACAATGATTATTAAATATTAACACCTAGGGTTTTGAACTAAAAATTGGTGGAATGTACTTTTGACTAGATTATTTTGTGGATTTAATATATATATATAAATATATATACATATAAATTTATTTTAAGAGATTTTTATATAACTTTTTCTATAAAATGGAGCTATATAGTTAAAAAAAAAAACTTTTAAAAAATATTGTATATATATATATATATATATAATCCACCAAAGAATGAGTTCAAAAGTATATCACCCTATTCGAAACTCCAAACAATTAATAAATATTGTTAAAGTTTTACTTCTGTAGACTTTTCTCTTACACTTAAGATTAAAAAAAAATTATCGACTTATATTTTTTTATTATATTTTCAGATAATAAGTTCTATGAAATTAATTCATAATTTTGATTTTTATAACTACTGAAAATGCAAAAAAGAAGACCGTTTATTTTAAGTTAAGCAATATATTATTATTATATTCATAAGAGTTCAAATTTTTTATTATTCACATAAGATTATTACACCATATTCAGCATACAAGAGTATAAAAGAATTGTTTTTTCAATTAATAAAAGGACTAATTTGATAATTTTATAAACTTAAGGGACTAAAGTGAAAATCAAAGTTATATTGACCATTTTACCCTCCAAAAAGTTAAATTCCGGTCACATTTTTGTCGAAAATGGTCAGAGGGACCAAAATGAGACAAAAATTAAAGTTTATGCTAAAGTCAAGAAATGAATTTCAGGGACTATAGTGATTCTAAACAAAAACATAATGAATCAAATATAGCATTTTTTCTATTTTAAAAGAATATCATGCTAGAAGGATGGTGTTACTCATTCAGGATGAATTTTGTTATATATGGTTCTTATTTGATTTTTAATAATCTTATATATTAATTTCAATGTGAATATTTTTTAAATTAATGTAAATTTTCATTACTTTTACACGAGTACGTACTTATGATTTTTTTAATTTTTTTTGGAATAAACTATCAAACGACATAATCCATCCAAACAATTTTTCGGTTTACAGAGTTAATTATATATATATATATATATATAAATGATGATTACATTTCAAATTAAATCTCAATATATGTAACTACTCAGAGATGTCATATGTCTGAAACGAATTTTTTTTTTTTAGTGTGAGTATTTAACTTTACATAACGTTGTCATGTCGACTACCAGATATTAAAAATTTGTACTCATGAGACAAAAATGCAATTAAAGCATTTTTAAGATGATTATACGTAATTTCAAAACAGATAATGATCCAGCTGAAAGCTATAATTATATATATAAATATTTTTTTACATTATGCTTGCTTTTAGACTAGATCAATATTATATAATTATTTTTTCATATTAAGTAAATGAACAAATCGAATGTCCATCGCGTTTAAAAATAAGAATAATTTTGAACACACAGAAAAACAATAATATAACATCAACCCGATATCTATAAATTTATAATTCACTGTATGCAAATAAATAAATAAATAAGATTTTAAAGGTCAACATCTATCAAAACTAGAAGATAAGTCAATTTTTTCCATAAACAACGGTGGACATAAAAATAATGGTCCGCTTACATCGCCTATGATGTCTAACTTAGTTGGCGAAACTGAGAACCCATGATCAAGAGATTGTGAGCTCGAGTCGTACTAATATGTGGGGATTAGTCTACTTTAATAGTGCGTAGTTGTTGGTCTACTGTAATTGATTAACTATACATATTTGCTAGTGTATTGATTACCGATGATTGAAATTTATAACTGAATTATATGTTAGCCTATTAATTTATTTTATTACCTGAAAAATTAGTCCATATATCTGACATTTAAATTAAGTAGGGAAAAAACTAAGAATTTGGCATGTCTTTTAACAAATTCAAATACGATAATAATTGTCTAACATGTTTTCTTGTCTCTTAATTAAATTTCACTTAAGTACTATAAGAGTTCAATCAGTCAATCAATTGTTTACTACTCGAGAAGCGAACTCTATTTGATGGTTGGGTAGAATGAGGCAACTTGTGAACCAAATTAAGAATAATATGTCTCATTATGCAACCTTGTCTTAAATTCAAGCATCCACCTGTCTTATCAATCAATTCTCTGACATTTTATTTCCTTAATAGACAAACCTACATTAATTATATGATTGGCATTTTTTAAGAAAATAAAAAAAAAAAAGTTAATTGATCAAGCAATTTCTTCCAATTCATTCTTTGGCTTTTCAAAGTGCACATTTTAGAAGGGGATGAAATTAATCTCAACTAATAAAAATTCATTCATTATAAACAAGAGGGAACAACACATGCAGATATAGTAAATAATAAATCTTCATGGGCCCTGGTCGAAGTGAGTTTTCAATTGCGTCACATGATCATGTTGCAATTTTTTTTACTGAATCGGTTATAGCTGTATCATAAGTTTTAATTGCCAGTAGGTAATATACGTCAATTGTTAATGTCAAATATGTAAATTAACCAATACCTACTATTACAGTATACTAATACTTTCACATCGATAGAACCCGAGCATATGACTCTTGATCATGGAGTTGTTATGTTCTAAGCAAGTAAAGAAGGATTGGAGATAAAGCGAGAAGAGGTTTTCAAAGACTAAGACGAGAAACAGAAAAGATACCAAATGCATTGATAATTCAAAGTGCTTCAAGTGATTACATTTCTAGAAAAAAAACCCTAACCAAAATGAAAAATTAAAACAAAGAAATATGATATCGAAGAATATAGAAAACATAATGGAACTTGTTGGTTGATTTTGCTATGAAAGTGTGCAAGACCAACTACTAGCTCAAGTCTCTCAACTGTTTGATCCAGTGAATCTGGAGCGTTGGATTTGGTGGCCCAGTTTCCAACGACTTTGTGTTTTCCAAAATTGAAATTTTCTTTGTCTAAAACACCGTTGTTTGTTTTGTTGCCTAAGCCATTGATCAAATTATGGGGATTTTGCCTTCTTCCTCCCATCAATACTGCAACATTACCCCTCATCCCGTCCGAGTTTCAGACCTTTGTCCTCGAGGATCTGAAGTGAACTAGGGGAATTGGGTTGCAACATTGTAGTAGTCTTCCTATGTGGCCTCCTCCAGTTGATTAGTTTTCCCACTGAATCAAAAGTTGAGAACAATATTATGCTTGGGAATGAGCCTGCGAACAAGGATGGCTGTTGGATAGACCCTGCAAAGATCAAAATCATGGAAAATAGAAAGTGTGTGTGAGGGTGTGTCATGACCTTTATTTTTCTTTAAAAGATAAATGTGAAAAACTCAATGAATGTTTGCATTTTGCTGAAGTCTTAGTCTATCGGCAACCTCCCATATCTTTTCTATGAACTAAAATGCCCCATATACTTTGGAGCCAATTTTAGATTCTTTCTAACATGCACAGAACTCTGGGTGTAAGGTTGTAGCTTCTAGTAAACTTCATCACCAATTTGGAAAACCCTTTCACTCTGTTGTTTATCTGCACAAACCTTCATACAGTTTTGAGCCTCCCCTAAATTTGACTTGAACATTGTTAGCTTGTTGTTTCTCTCAATCAAGTATTTACCAGCATCGAGGTGATGACTTGGAATATATAGATCAATGGAGGGTAGGGCCGGAGCACCCATAGAGAGCCTAAAGTGGGGTTTGTTTAATCCCTATGTTAAGTTAGTGTTATACGGGCGCGCAACAAAAGGTAGTCATCTGCTCCAATGCTTAGACCTAAGGTGGCATATGCAGCATAAGTGATTTTCCAAACACTAGTTCACTTTGCCCTTTTGTTTGGAGGTGCTATGTCGTTGATAGTCTGAACTTAGTCCTAAAATTCTTGAAAAGCTCTAGCCAAATCTAACTGATGAAGACCTTATCCTTATAAGTGACAATGTTGACCAACAACCCATGGAGTTAGTAGATCTGGTCTAAAAAAAGTTTAGCTACGTTCTCAGTTGTAAAGGGGTGTGTGTGCGTGTGCGTGTATGTGTGTGTGTGTGTGTGTGAGAGAGAGAGAGAGAGAGAGAGAGAGAGAGAGAGAGAAAGAGAGATAGAAAATAGGCATATTTAGTTAACTTGTCCACCACCACATGCACTGAGTCCATGCCCTTTGATTTTGGAAGATCTTCGATAAAATCCATATGTCTGGCTAGGAATCTACAGTAGTTGTCAGAGCCGTAGGTAGGGAACATACTCACTCTTTGATTTCTGATAGCTATCACAAGATTTTAGCAACTCCATAACATCCTCCAATTTTGGCCAAGTGAACATGTTTCAAACATGTTGATATGTCCCATTAATTCTTGAGCGACCCCCAAGGGAGGAGTCAAGTAGAGTTCGAATGATATTCTGCATGATATCAGTATTACTCCCACAATGATATTATTATCTTTCCTTGGTATCCTTGCTTGCAGTTACTTTCTTTTATAAGATCGATTGCATTCAAGATCGTTCTCATAGCTCTTTTGAGCCTCGGTAATCCAATTAGGAATAAGTAGAGTAATAGTTTCACACTCCCCATGCTATCTTCTAGAGAGTGCATCCAGTGCTTTGTTGTCACTTCCCTTTTTATATCGGATCATACTCAAGTCCAAGCAAATTGGAAATCCAATTTTGTTGGATCACATTGTTCACATTTTATTCTAATATATGCTTCAAGCTTTGTTGATCCATTTCAATAATGAAATAATTACCAATAAGGTAGTGTTTTACTTGTTAATCGCAACGGAATAGCTGAGAATTCTTTCTCGTAAACTGACATTCCTTGATTCTTGCACCCAATAATTTGCTAAGGAAAGCAATAGGCCTTTTTTGTTGCATGAGGGCAGCTCTGATACCTCTATTGCATGCATCTATCTCAATTACAAAGGGTTTAGTAAAATCAGGGTTAAGCTACTCAAAAACTAAGGTAGTTGTTACAGTCCACCTAAAGGCATCCTTTCTAAGTAGCTCAGTCAAAGGCCTGCCAATAAGCCCATAATTTCTAATAAACTTCCACTAGTAACTGGTTAAACCAAGAAACCCCCTCAAGTGAGAAAATTGCAATTTCGATCCCAAAATAGGGTGGTTTGTAATATTAGTCTCATATTTATTGAAATAGCCAACATCAGTCCCATACCTTAAGAAAACGTTGCAAAATTAGTCCCACATTTTAGCAAAATCTTGCAAAATTAGTCCTAAAGTTTCTCCCAAATATTGCAAAGTTAGTCCACAAAGTTGCAATTTTTTTTTACGGTGGAACTAACTTTGCAATGTTTTCATAAAATGTGGGAGTAATATTGACTATTTCAAGAAGTATGAGACTAATACTGCAACTCACAATATACTTTGAGACCAAAATTGCAATTTTCTCCCCTCAAGCTCTTAACACCTTTATGTACATACCTTGTTTGCATACATTCTACCTTGCTAGAATTGGTGGCAACCCCCACTTGTGATAATGTGCCCTAAATACTCAATTTTACTCAGCCAAAAATGCATTTACTCATCTTGGCATAGAGTTACTTATGTCTCAAAAGCTTAGAGCAGTTTGTAATGTTAGGGATCATTCCAAGACTTGTTATAGACCAATATATCATCAAATAAAATCAAAATAAATTTCCTTAAAATGAGAGGCAAAACCATGTTCATCAATGACTGAACGTTGAAGGGACGGCATTAAAAAGTCCAAAGGACATCACCGAGATTTCATAGTGACCTAAAATGAGTTACAAAACTTGTTTGAAGACATCTTTAGGGCTCATTTTAATTTGAAAATACCTAGATTTCAAGTCTATTTTTGATAAAAAAAAAAAAAGACTCATTAAATTCATCATATAACTCATCTATGACAAGTATATGAAAATTGTTTTTAATAGTCAATTTATTCAAGTACCTGTAGTTAATACATATCCTCAAAGTGTCATCTTTTTTCTTACCCAACAGGAGAGGGGACCCAAAAGGCCCTAGCTTGGCCTGATAATGCCATTACCAAGCATCTCCTTAACAATATAACCTCTATCTCCCCTATTAAAGCATGATTGTAAATATAAGGAGACATTTTTCTTAGGGATGAGAACGGGGATACGGTAGTCGGCGCCCCCATGCGATTGGAACAGGTTTGGAACGTATGTTGGCAGGTTTAGGCCTACAAATTGAAACTCGGTCGGATCGGGGGGCAGGTCTCGGATTATGTCCCGAACCCGCCCCATTACTATTTTGTTAATAATGCTTAAATTTATATACTAATATATAATATTAGTTATTAGGACATTTAGGTATTAAATATAAATCCTTATACAATTTTGCATATATCCAACTCTAATATAAGAAATACAAAAAATAAAAATTACTTGAATGTATTCTTTGTATTATATAATTCATTTTAGATCAAAAACTATGTTAAAGTATCCCAAATCTAAAATGATATTACTTATTGAAAAAATAAAAAATTAGTTGAATGTATTATTTGTAATATATAATTCATTTTACGTAAAAAAAAAAAAAAAAAAACTATGCTAAAGTACCTACATCTAAAATAATTTTACTTATTGAAAAAATAAAAAACTTAACTGAGTGTATTTTCTATATTATTTAATTTAACTGTTTAATATGTAATTCCCTACATCAAATTTGTTAATATTATTTGTATTATATAATTTGAGACACTTATATAAGATACAAAACTAAAAGCAAGAACTATTTTTTTAAAAAACAAATTCATATTTAACTTATTTTTATTTTTTTACTAAAACCATGACTTTGCATGAAAATTTTAATCATTCATAACAAGTATTTCAGTTTGGAAATATAAAGTTCAGATACCACCGAAACTATACAAGCTTTAGGACAACAACAAACTTCTCTAGCACTTCATCTCCATAAAAAAATTTCCAGCACGACAAGCTTTAAGGCATCATCACTACAACAACAAACTTCTCCACCATTTCATCCTTATTATCCTCTCATTTATTAACTAACACCTACTTCATCATTAACAAATGCTAAACTCTCAATATATTCAAAAATCTGAACAGATTCATCTATAAAAACTTCTTCTGAGATCCAGTGTTAGGAATAAACACAAATATGTCCCCATTTAGGAACTTTATTCCCTTTCTTCAAAAAACAGCTTATCTCCACTTTCATTTCAATACGCCCAGTATTTTGATTGTCTCAAGATTTGTTCAATATTATCAAACATCCAAAAAATCAATCATAGTGTTTGGTTTCATTTTCTGGGTGTTTTGTTTTGGGTTTTGGAGATAGAGAGAGAAAAATAGAGATAAATAAGTGTGTGTTTTAAAATGGTGTATGTTTGGGTTTGTTTTTGGAGATAGTTTAAAATAGTGTAAAGAAGTTGTTGTATGTATTGTGTTGTATATTTGGGGGACAAAAAACACTGTTCATTGTCACATCATGCCTTTTTATTTGTATTTTGTGTATATGTATATATTAATATTTAATTATTGTTAGGTGGGTATTAATAATTTAATATATTAATGTTATTAAATTGTATTTTTTGTTTTGTCCATTTAATTATATTTTTTATTTTATTAATAATAATTACTTGCACAAAGGTATTTTTTTCATTATCATGAATAATAATAATATGTTGATAAAATAATATTATGTACATTAATCATTATCGTTTTAAAAATTATAGGGGATATTTAAAGTAAACATAGATGACTTTAATACATACATTTGATGCAACCGAGTAAGTCATAATACAAAGGTTAGTTAATAATTAATTGTTAATTCCTTCAACACATTAGCCCCATTGTTGTTTACATAATCACTGAATAGTAGTACACAAAAATATATACATGCGTCCAACAACAACTCCTACGAGTGGTCAGAACGGCCCGACCGCGGTCCCCTCGGTGGCCTAGACCGTACGGTACTGTTCCCTTCACTAGTGCTATGTCCACCACGGTGGGACCGGAGTCCAAAGCAACGGATGTAATCCGTCCATGACCCAATCCCACCAGTTCCGGACCCCATATCTAGGCTCCATCGTTGGCCTACTGAAGCGGTCCGTCTCAATCTAGAGGGTTGATTTCCATGTGCTGACTGGTCATCTCCATGCCAACTTCCGACTTGGGTATGCGTTTGTAACGAAGGGGCAGCGGAGTCCGAAATCACGATCGGATCGGCTCGATCGCCGGGGTGTATGCTGGGACCCGCAGAGTTGCTCGCTTCTCCTTGTGCGACACTGTGCCCCTCCCCAAAGTTGTATCGTCTCTGCGCAGGGCCCCATACCTCCAGCATACTCGGATATAGTGGCTCTGGATATATGCGGTATCGGCGGGCCAAAGGGTAAGTCTGTTTTACCACATTTTTGGACACACAACAGTTGTTAATGCATACTGAACACAGTGCTTAAGATTGCTTGTAAGGTGAAAATGCATAGTCGTATAATTGACATCACATACCTGTAAGATTTGTCGTTCCAAGTGGTCTGGTATCACTATCCACATTGTCCCATAGTCGAAGTCAACCCCATCTACCTGCGTGATCGCATAGACGGTACGAAACCGCTCTTTGAACTCCTAGAATTTAACGTGGATCTGCTCTCGGGTGTATGGATATCCGCCATGTCGGCGTAACGCACGGGACCAGTATGCCATCTGGCCCTCCGCCACGTCGTCGTCAGACATCGGCACCGCTGCATTTGCATCAAGAATCATCCATATAAAGCAGCGCTCTATCTCCAGGGTCCAGTGTGCCTCCTGTGGGAATCCGGCAATCTCCAAAATACGTTCGTACGACATGTCTGCATATAAGAATACATGCAATTCTATCTGAGTGCCAAAGAAGTCGTAAACCAAAGTGTTTGAACAGAATGATGAATACATAAGGTAAAGATATTGCATACAATCCAATTGTTCATTATGAGTCTGAAATATAAAGCATTCGGCTTTTTTTGACATTGACAACGTAATTAACAGCTTTTTGTTACAGTTTCAAATAAATGACAGAACAATAATTTGCTCAATGACTGGAGTTCATTGAGCAAACCTTTAAAATTCCCTTTTCATAGTCCCCCTAGTTCGTTGCCCGATCTGCCCACATTTTCATCGCTATGTGGTCCCGAAATGCTCGTTGGGCTTCTACCTCGTCAACAGATGGATGTCCCCTATGATAAAATGCATCCATGTCTTGTGGAATGTCGTCTTCTGGTTCATTGAAGATGATATCGTCCTGACTGAACCTACGGATAAAGTTGTGCAATGCGCAACATGCAATAACTATGTTGACTTGATGCTCAAGGAGGTAGCTCGGCATCCCCCACTGCAATATTGGAAAGCGCTTCTTCAGTACGCCGAAGCAGCGCTCGATGACATTGCGCAGTCGAGAATGGGCATGGTTGAGCAAGTCTTGGGGGGTACGATACTGACAGCCCTGTCCCCTGTACTCGCCCAGATGGTACCGAGTACCGCGATACGGTGCAAGGAAACATTGGTAATTTGTGTAACCTGCGTCAACCAGGTAATACTTCCCTGCATGTTTCGGTATGAGGAGGAAAATCAACGAACACATGTCTCATACTAACTTAGATCAGATGCGGAATCACATAGTTACCTACCGATCGGAGGGAAAGGAAACGTCGGGTCCTGTGAAATAGCATGGTCCAGTACACGGGCATCGGCAGCACTACCTTCCCACCCAGCGTACACGTATGTGAAATTCATGTCAAAGTCACATATTGCCAACACGTTCTGCGCAAGTCGGTTCTTACGCGATCGATACTTGTTCTGGTCTGCCCGTGGGACCCATGCCGGTATTAGTGTCCCATCCATCGCACCAACGCAGTCCTGAGATTTTGCGAATAATTGGGTAAGAGTTCGGTATTACATAAGGCACCCAACCGATGGGGTGTAGGTTGTACCTTAAAGTATGGGAAGAAATCCGGGTTTGATGCAATTCTGTGGGGCGTGTCTGACCATGATGGCCGTGTGATCATCTCGGGGGCGAAGGTGCATAATGCAGACAACACTCGATGGAACCTACGATTGATAGTCTCAAGTGAGTGTTGGAATCGTTCCATACTATCACGTTGTCTTTTGTGCATGCCAACAGTCTGCATAAAGATAGCCACTTCCTCGATCGAACTGACCCGTGAGGTTTGCCCGTGTGGCAGCAATCCCCTAACAATCAATGCATCGACCAGTGCATAGAAACACGGTTTAGTCATTCGAATGTTATCATAGAACCTGCCTGCGTGTGGTGTCAACATAATCTCGACAACCCAACCTTCCCCTTGCAACGCAGAAGTGTTACGGGGCAAGTTGTCACGAAACAACTCGGGGTAGATGAGGTCACGAAAAATGTAGAATTCCTCTAGAACGTCAGATTCGTTACTGCCTGGTGAACCTAGCGTCCCTGGAGTTCCACTGGAAGAGTCATTGCCATGGAAAGCTTCTTCGTTTGCGCTCGCCATACGGTGAAGCTAGACGGAGAAAAGTAGTTATTTTGCGTAATAGATTAAGAGTAATTGGGGGACAAAGGCAGTCAAAAGTCGTAATACGAAAGCTAAAAAACGTTCTCAAAGGGATAGATCACAGGCATAATGTCACATTACTAATAACATACATCACGGTGACAACACAATATTCACTTTTGCAGTAAATATAACCAGCGCAATTTGTTTTGGTCATCTAGTCGGAGGAATATCATGCGTGTACTGTGGCTGTGGAAACGTTCAAGAGCGGTGGTGAAGATGGAATCAGGTAGATCCTGGAATTTTGTTAACTCATCTACGCAACGTTCAATCTCAATAGTCGCTTGAGGGCCAGCTCGATCAATCTTTCCCTGGAGTGACTCATTCAACTTGTCCATAGTTTCACACTTCTTCGAATGCAGCGTGCTCGCACCGCACCTTGGCTGACGCTTGCTGCCTGATGGCCCGGAGTACGTAGAGGTGGGCGGTGATCCGATGTGCCATGACTGTGTATCAGCTGTGTCCTCATAATCGTCCCTTGATCGGCGCCCTCCTGAGTTTCCTGCGGTCAATTGATCATCATCTCCATTGCCCTGAGCATTGAATGCACGTGGTAGGTTTGCACTGGAACGTGCGATACCACCATGCGCAGTGTTGCGAGAAAATATTTGAGTGCAAAGATCAAAGTGGGGTAGGCCGTGTTCAATTATTTTCTTTAACTAAGGCTTTTCCTATGGGAACACAAGTTGAGTGGAGTTTAGATGCGTCAGAATACATGCAAAGGATAGATAAGCAACCGTGCCCTAAACATGTACGTAAAGGTAATTTGTATTTGTACCCGGTATAGCTCGTCCAAGCGACCCGCGTCATCTATTATTGTATTACATTCGGAGTCCCAACCCCATCCAGTACCCCTATTTAAAATGTCGTTCATACACCTCCAAGCACGACGCAGTCGGTTAAGTTTGCCTTTCAATTGATCGGTCGTAAACACATGGGAAGGGAATACAGCTGCGTTCATCCTCTCACATATACGAGTCCACACAGATGGTGAGAACGTTGATGACTGAAGCCGATTGCTGATGAACTCCTCGTGCATAAACTCGATGAAAATATGCTCTAAATACGACGTCCAAACTATTTTGTCTGAACGAGAGGCTTGCGTTGAACTTATGGGACTTATAGGGTCCATCTTCGGTTAATGTAATGTCAACCAAATAAGAATATTATATATATTATTATTGTAAGTTACATAATAAGAATATTATGTATATTATTACGAATATATATAATATTATGTATATTATTGTAAACTTAATAAAATCAGCCGTCGTAAATTTGTGTTTTATAAATATTTAAAAGATACCAATCTTTAATTAGTTACTACTCCCTTCTTAATATAAAAAAAATTAGTTTATTTTTTTATATTACTGACAATATACTTTTTTTTTAGCGAAATTTGTATTTAAATTAAAAATGAGTATAATAAATAATAAATAAATATTAATTTAAAAATAAAAAAGTTCTTTTAATGTTAAAAATTTATAATAATTGGTATGAGCTAATTTTTTAAATAAAATTTATAATATAGTATTAATCTCTTTTAACATACAAAATTTTTCTACTTTAATTAAAAAAATAATTAAATTGGTAAAAGGAAATCACTTTTAAGTATATTTTATTTGATTAGAAGATAATACATATATATAATATTTAAACTACAAATTAGCCCCTATTTTAAAATAATTTTTTTTATTTAAAACTTTTGTAGATTAAAAGGCATTATCTTATCAAATTTTGACCTAAACTAGATATACATGCAATAAATAAAAGTCTATACTCTTTAAATTAAAAGTAAATTTTAGTAGGAATTTTTCCAATTAATTTTTTAAAGATATAATACGTACATACCTATTCTTAGAAGTCTAAAAAGATAAAGACTACGACAAAAATTGATTTTCAATACAATTTTTTTCTGTTGATGTAAACATTTTTCAAATTGAAAAAGTCTGATGGGGGCAACATAATGTAAATTATCTTTATTTACATTCTATAAATTTTATAATATTATTATTTTATGTATGAAACACAAAAGGCACAATTTATTGTAATCAGGGTATTCTCTTTTAACAATATAGGGATATCTTTTTAAATGACCTTACTACATCTAAATATTCAATTAAAATTTATTTTTAAACAATCTACAAAATACTTTCTTTTGTCCCTAAGAAATTAAAAAATTGTGCATAGATTACTTCACGGTATCCATCAAACAATGTGGAATTTTCACTTTATCAGAATTTTCAGTAGCATTTGGTTGCTTGTAAGTACGTAAAATGAACTTAATATAACCACAAAAGAATTCACAAACAACAAACGAGATAAAAGCTTAGCAATTCAGAAAAGCAAACATACACAACCTAAATATCCTAATCCCTACAACATTTCATAATAATATCACAAATAATATTTGTGATACGTAATTATGCGAAAAGTATTTCATACCCGAAGTACAATATAATAATATACATAATATTATATATATATACATTAACGCAAAAAAACATTTCATATGCTACGGAGTACCAAATTTCATAATAATAATACATCGGACTATTGATAAAAGCAAATAAAGCCTTTCACATGGACAAATAAGACCACATTTCATCAATAAGAAGAATGATAAAAGCAAAATGATGTACCTTGGTAACACAGCTAACGAAAAACTGAAAAGGGTGCTGTAGGAAATGCAACCTTCACTTTCTATAATGCAATCTACTGTCTTTAAGAGAGCACACTCGGGAGAACTTATCAAGAAATGCAAGCAATGTAAATCACATCCGGCCATATATAGACATCAACAGAAAGGGTAAATCTGCACACTCACAAGCCAAATAGGAACACTAAACAGTACCCTACAGTTGCACAATGGCCTCTATTGGACCCATCACGTGCCGAAAGTAGAAAAAATCTGATGACAAAGGCTGCAAATACATTACTTGACGTTACCCAACATACAGAGAAATTCATTACATATACGACCCCAACTATGTACAGACAGCAATTTGTCTTGATGCCAATTAAAGTGAATGACTATTGCCACAGTACAACAAAATGCCGCATTAACAACGTGAACCAATCCAGATTTTAGAATGTGTAAAAAAAAATCACGAAAGTACCAATCCGGATTTCAGAATGGGTAAAAAAAAAAATTAACGAAAGTACAAAGACTATTTACAGTACCAGCACCCATGCTACAGCATTGAGTCGGATCGTTAACTCGGCGGGTTGACTCGGCCGGTTGAAGTGAGTCGGTGACTCATCGAGTCAACTCATTCGTTGGAGGGTGGAATGACGATGAGCCGCTGTCGTCGCCGACCTGGGGCGCGCTGTTCAAGCCGAAAACGGAATCCGATGAGACGGAAGAGGAGAATGAGGAGTTTTCGGCGGAGATGAAGGCGAGAAACGTGTCGTCGGCACGCGCGGTGGTTTCGGTGGGTAAGAGGAGCGACTCGAACATTGTTGTCTTCAAAATCACATCTCCGGCGGCGACTGCTCGGAGGACGCCCGATCGGATCTGGTGACGGTGCTCAACGGGAGATTGATGGTCTCGTCCCTCTCCTCAGCCAACCGCTCTCGAACGGCCACCTCGCCACCGCCATGAATGAAAAGTCGCAGATCAGGGTGTTTGGAATCGCGATGCAGAAACACCACGAGAAACGGCCCGGCCGACGATCCAACGAACGGCCTTCACCGCCGCGTCGGCTGCGATGAAGGCCGTTCATCGGACGGTCGGTCGAGTTGACTCGACGGCGCTTGCTGGCATCATGGAAGTCCGAAAGTGCAGCTGCAGATTAAGTGTGTTGGGCCTAGGGTTTTTGTTGGGAATGTGGTCTCAATTCAGCAATAATTTGTTACCTGGGGGATTGGACCAGGTTTGGCCAAAACACCTTTAAGGTGTTTTGGCCAAACCAAACATAAAGATGTGTTTCGGCCCATCTAGGAGATGGCCTGAAAACGAGCCCAAACACACTGAATGGTTTCTAGCACGTCTTAATTTTGTCATACAAAATTGCAAGGAGAGCACCCTTTCAATTCACAAACTTCACCTCTGCCTCTTTCTCCAAATTAAGGGAGGACAGAGGCACAATCTTACACACTAATTCTGATGCATCAAACCACCCAGGTCCTTGGCAATTTCATTATCATCAATGCTCTCCTCAATGCTCGCAAGTCAATATGGATTCCCATTCAAAATGACATCATCTTTAATATCTGACACTGTATACTGAAAACCCACATTGGTTGTTTTCCAACAATCTAAATCAACATAATAGACTTGAACACTAACTCTCATTTTTTTCCACATTATTTTTTGGGTTAATTACACCTAAACCCGCTTTGAAAATGCAAATTTACACTTTCCTCCAAAAAAATTTTAAAATTACACTTATACCCCTTCTGAAAATTCTCTGTTTACACTTGGCCTCTTCCGTTAGAGTTTGGATGGAAAATGTTTAAAGTAGGAAAACAAATTACATAAATTTTCAATTTTGTCAATCAGTTAGCATTCTCATGTATATTTTTGTATTTATGAGAGGATAAATGTAATGTATATATATGGAGTGAGGTTCACATTATTTTATTTTTTTCTTTATAAGTGCAAAATTATTACATGAGAATGTTAAATGAGGGGTAAACTTGAAAACTTATGTAATTTTTTTTGCTAATGTCAACATTTTTCATCTAAATTCTAACGAAAGGGGTTTAAGTATAAACAGAGAATTTTCAGAGGAGGTGTAAGTGTAATTTCAACTTCTTTGGGGAAAAGTGTAATTTTGCAGACTTAGAAGGGGTCTAAATGTAATTAGCCCTTTTTTTTCCACTTCAAATAATCGATTCTCACAACGTTAAAATCAACACTCTTGGCATCATAGCCAAACCTATAAGACACCCATTCAAGGACTCCAAATGTACATAAAAAAGGCCGAACAAACTTTCACACCTTTAGCACCGAATTCCAAAGTACAATCCTACCATCAAGAGCCCAAAGGGTGCATTTTGTAGAAGGTTGTGGGATATGGTTGCACAAGCTCCATGGGTTGCTCATCGGACTCAATCTTGAACATAGAAATGTATGATTAAGTTAAGAATAGAGACGATCAATAATGAATGATTCATTTCTGGGGGCACTAGAAATATGATCGAAGTGCATCTTCATGAACTCTAGAGTAGAAATAAACTTGCACCCAACCTTGTAAGCACATTTGAAATGAAGAAGTAATTTAACAGGAAACCGCACAAGGATGTCCGAAATAACGTCTAAGTCCAAGACACATTCAACCATGGCGTCGACAATGTGTTATTTTCTCAATTTCTCATCTTGTTAATTTTTATAGGTATTTCTTGGCGATTCGAATGGGTTTTTCACGAAATGGGAAACAAGAGTCTGGAGAGTGCTACAAAGAAGCAATGCGGGGGGTAGTGCTGGGAGTTGAGATTCCATTTAACTTTATTTACTCATTCACTACCTCTCTTACTGTCTCACACATTCCTCCCATCGGCGCCCCCCAAAATCCTACCAAAGCTATTCTTCTCACCTCCTGCTTCCCGCAGCCTCCCTGAGCTCTAGAAATAGGTATAGTCGCCTCTAATAAAGAGGTATTTTATTCATTATGATTGTTTTTACTTTGCCGGCGTCATATTCCTCTCATCCGCAGAATATTGTCTGATTCACTTAGATTTAGTTTCGGAATTGGGGTGCTGGTAAACAACATAGGTTGGAGGGGTATGAAAACTTTTAGTAAACCAATTGATATTGGATTGGGTTTTCCTCCCATGGACTATTCTCATCTATGATGACCTCGAATAGTTCCACTTGAAATCTAAGTTTTGATATTAGTGTATCTACAACTTTATGTTTAAAATTAAGACATCTGCAAATTCTAGGCATAACAATTAGTCTTGGAATTTATATCTTAGATTCAAATTAAACAGCAACTTTCGATAATATGGATAACAACAATTCTTGGAATTAACTAATTAAGATATTTGTAGCTTTAAGTTTTTTGATAGATGTAGATATTTTGAGGAAAATGTGTTGCTTTGTTTTTGTTACTTCTTTATTTATGATATAATTCCTCATTTATGATACATTAATACAATTCATTGAATATATATTTTATTATTTTTATTTAATAGATGAAATCTGACGTGGGGGATACTTCTTGACCATCTATTGATATTCCAAAAAGTAAATACGAAAATGAAAATGGCACATGGGGATAAGAATAAAGATAATAGTGTTTGGGTTGAGAATATTTCTTAAGACACTGTTAAGGGGAATCGAACATTTGAGGCATGGAACCATTTCACAAATTAGAGTTAATGTTCAATTTGTAGAGTGTAAATATTGCACAGTCACCTCAATGTTCTAAGTGATTATGGTTCTACTCATTTACATAAGCATTATGATAACGTTTGTAAAAGATGTCCTGAAAAGATAGACATCCATCGAAGTATGATGATGACAAATAAGAAAATTAGTGATAGTCAATTGGGATTACATATTTTCAACCAAGAAAATTCAAGACATGATTTTGTTTCAATAGTTATTTTATATGATTATTACTTAGTATGATTGATCATATCGGTTTTAAAATATTTAATATTAGTCTCCAACCTTGCTTTCACATGATGTCGTTAAACATTCTCAAAAATGATATTTTAAAACTTTACAATACTGAAAATGTGAAGTGCTATATATTGTTGGACAAACTTAAGTGTCAAATTGCCATCACAACTGATATTTGAACTTCAAGTAACATCAGAAAATGTATTATGACAATAACTGCACATTTTATTGATAATAGTTGGATTTTACATAATTGCATTTTGAGGTATGTTTAACGTTAAGTTTCAAATATATTACATTAATGTATTTTGATTTGAAATAGTATAATTATTATATTTATTTGTTTTTATAGGTTTACATATATTTCAACTTACATAGAACTGACATACTAGCTAATGTGCTTGCTGAATCTTTAAGGGATTGGAACATTAATTGAAAAGTGTAAATAATTATAATCGATAATTGCATAACCAATGATGTCATGATTCATCACCTCCTAAACAATCTTCCCACAAAAGAGAGGCCTTTTGATGGAAAGGTACTTTATAGGAATTGTTGCTCATTTCCTTAACTTGATTGTATAAGATAGTTTGGATAATATTAGTGATTAAATGAAAGAATACGTGATAGGGTCATATCTTGAACTATTTCACCTAATAGAGTGAAAAATTTTGTGGAAGTCGTTCGGCAATCGCATGTTAGTTGTAACAAGAAACTATATTTGGATTGCCAAACACGTTGGAACTCACTTATTTTTATGCTAGAAACTACCATAATCTATAAAGACGTGTTCCCACAGCTTAAAGTTCGAACAGAAACTGTAATAGTTTACCAAGTGAAGAGGATTAGGAAAATGCAATTGAAATTCGTGGAAAGTTGAAAAATCTTTCATCAAGTAACATAGATGTTTTCCATAACTCTTTATTCTACTTCTAGTTTTTATTTTTCGAAGAGTCTGAATACATTGATTCATGATATGGTAATAAAGATGGTTGGAAAATAGGAAAAGTATTGGATATTTATCATATCATGATGGGGGGTGTTGTTATTTTAGATCCTCAATATAAGATGAACTTGGTTGAGCTTTAGTTTTACTTAATTTATCATGAAAGTTCAAAATTTGAGATTGATGAGGTTTGACAAAATTGTTATATTTATTTCTTGATAACCAATCTAGATGTGGTACTTTGAATGAAAGTAGTCCAAGCATTGGTGGTTTGGATAATACAATGTCGTCTCCTGTTAATAGTAGCATTAATGAGAGTGACACTCTTGATATGTTTGATCAATATGTAGCTTCAAGTTTAAATTCTACTACAAATGTTTCTATTATCCTCTCATTTATTCACTAACACCAACTTTATCATTAACAAATGCCAAACTCTCAACGTACTCGAAAATCTGAGAAGATTCATCCATTGTAAACTCCTTTTGAGATCTAGTCTAAAATCAAACACAAACATGTTTTCATTTCAGAACTCTCTCAACCACTTCCCATTCTTCGGAAAGTGGCTCCTTCATTTCAATGGGCCGGATATTTTCCTCCAGATTTTTTCAACATTATCAAACACCCGAAAATCAATCATTTCTAACACATCTTCATTTTGTCATACACAATTGTAAAGAGAGCACCCTTCTAATACACAAACTTCACCTCTGCCTCTTTCTCCAAATTAAGGTAGGACATAAGCACATTCTTGAACACTAATTTTGAGACATCAAACAACACCAAATCCTTAGCATTCTCATTCTCATGAATGCTCGCAAGCCAATATGGATTTTCATTCAAAATGGCATCATCTTTTATATCTGAAACGGTATACTAAAAACCTGCATTGATAATTTTCCAACAATTTGAAGCGGCTAAGTAGACTTGAACCTTAACTCTCATTTTTTCCACTTAAAATAATAAACGATTCTCACAATCTTAAAATCAGCATTCTTGGCATCATAGGAAAAGTCATAAGACACCCATTCAGGGACTCCAAAATATACATAAAAAAGCTGAATAAACTTCCATACTTTTAGTGTTGGATTCCAAGGTACAATCTTGCCATTAGCCGAAGCCAAGAAAATCATGCCATTGCAAAGCCCGAAGGGTAAATTTTGTAGAAGGTCGGGGTATATGGTTGCACAAGCTCCCTGGGTTGCTAATCGGACTCAATCCTGAACATAGAAAATACGTGATCAAGTAAAGAGAGAGACAGTCGATAATGAATGGTTCATTTCTGGTGTCACTAGAAAGCCGATCGAAGTGCATCTTCATGAACTCTAGAGTAGAAATAAGCTTGCACACGGCCTTGAAAACACATTTGAAACGAAGAAGTGGTTTAATGGGAAGCCGCACGGAGGATGTCGGGAATGACGTCTTAGTCAAAGGTGCATTCGGCCATGGCGTCAGTGATGTGTTCTTTGTTCCGTTTCCTTTTTTGGTGTTTGATTTTGATTCTTGGACGTGCTTGTTAATTTTGATAAGCATTTCTTGGCAACTTGAATAGTTTTTTCTCAAAAATTGGAAACGAGACATTTGTAAGGTGCTACCAGAAAACAATGCGCGGGAGTAGGGCTGGGAGTTGAGATTTCATTTTTAACTTCATTGACCCATTCACTACTTCTCTTATTGTCTCACACCTCCTTGCAGTCCCCTCCCACCAGAACCCTACCAAAGCTATTTTTCTCACCTCTCGCTGTTAGCAGCCTCTTTGAGCTCTAGAAAATAGAAATCGATATAGTCGCCTCCGATTCAAGAGGTATTTTATTCATTATGTTTTTACTTTGTCGGCGTCATAGTCCTCTCATCTTCAGAATATTGTCTGATTCACTTAGATTTATTTTTGGGTAATTAAGATCGAAATTTAGTTTCGAAATTGGGGTGTTGGTAAAACAACATAGGTTGAAGCGGTATGAAAATTTTTAGTAAAGAACTTGATATTGGATTAAGAAATTTTGTCCACAGACTATTCTCATCTGTGATGATCTCGAATGCTTCCAGATGAAATCTAAGTCAACATTTGAAAACATAGATTCTTGGAATTAAGATAATAACTCTAATTAATAGTGATCTGCACCTTTATGTTTGAAATTAAGACATCTGCAACTCTCAGATATTACGATTATTCTTAGAATCTATGTCTTGGGTTCAAATTAAGCTGCAACTTTCAATAATAGAGATAACAACTATTTGTGGAATTAAAAAATAGATTCTTGGAATTAACTAATTAAGACATCTGTAACTTTCAGTTTCCTGATAGATGTAGAAATTTGGGAGGAAAATGTGTTGTTCTTGTTTTTGTTACTTCTTCATTTATGATATAATTCCTCATTTTCAACCAAGATCTGAGACATGAGCTTGTTTCAAAGGCTATTTTGTATAATTATTACTTAGAATGATTGATCATATCAGTTCTAAAAAATTTGTTGCTAGTCTCCAGCCTTGCTTTAGTATGATCTCGATAAACACTCTCAAGAATAATATTTTAAAACTTTACAATGCTGAGAAGGTGAAATGTTATAAATTATTGGACAAACTTAAGTGTCGAATTGCCATCACAACTAATATGTGGACTTCAAGTAACATCACAAAAGGTTTTATAGCAATAACTGCATATTTTATTGATGACAGTTGGAATTACATAATTGCATTTTGAGGTATATTTAAATCTAAGTTTCAAATATATTACATTAACATATTTTGATTTGTAATAGTATATTATTATATTTATTTGTTTTATAGGTTTACATATGTTTCAGCTCCACATATAGTTGAAATGCTAGTTGATATGCTTAGCAAATCTTTAATAGATTGAAACATTGATTGAAAAGTGTCAGTAATCACGGTTGATAATTGCATAACCAATGATGTCATGATTCATCATCTCCTAAACAAGCTTCATGAAATATAAGGGAGTAAAGCATTTGGGTCGCCAGAACCTATTCATACCTAATAATAGAGCTTACATGAGGATATACATGAGGAGTGTAGTGATCCAAATTGTAGCATCTACTGATTTGGTGTTCTCAAAAGTTAAAGATGTAGAGATGGTTCTTTCTCTTTTAGCCACTGCATAATAATCAAGCAATAAAAAACAAATACCATTTTTCAATTCACTATTGTAGGCATTCCAGTAGTCCTTTTGTTGTTGAGTTTAAATTTCAATTCAAAGATCATAATGAGATCATAATAAAGAGAGTGTATACCTTGATAGGATGTGGATATATTAAAATAAGAGTCCTTAACAGGCACAGAACACAACAATAGCTTCAACTAGTATTACATAGAATTTCTCTCAGGTTTTCAGAACCCTGTTCCAAACATAACTTTTTTTCACCTGTGGGCAAATGATTCAGATTCTTGATAAGTAATACAATATATATATATATATAAAGCATATTTCTTGTATAAATTTCATCTTTGTTTTAAAGAGAACAATAACATGTGATAAATGTGTTACAAAATTGATGTCTCATTGTCTTGGACTGCCATTTTACATCACATATTATACACATAAACATATTTTTATTCAAACTCAAATCATAATCTATACTCGAATTTACCTTTCTAGACAAGATTTCACATAACAAAGCCAATAAAAAGAAAATATGACTTATATGAGAACATGACTTGTCTGACTAATGCATTATCTTATCCTACTAAAAAACTATTCAAGTAGTCTTACGAACATAACTCCAATAAAGCCTCATAGTATTCTTAAATCATATAAATCAAGGAGTCCAGCCTATATACACCTGTTAGCTTTATCACCTGAGTGCTTCATTGACTGCACAAATAAAATGAAGACATCTAAGCAATTCCATGGAAAAGATACATAAAACTGAGGAACAACAACAAAAAGGATTGCCTAAAACTAAGTAGCTAATCAAATTAACCAAAAGCTAGGTTTAACCTAAATACATTACAAACATAAACCCGAAAATTGCAGAATAGTTTATGTCAACAACATTCTACCAACTGTAAAATATCTAATGGAGAAACTGTATTCAAAGAAAACTAAGTGTTGCTCTCATCCCTTTTGTATTCATTATCAAAAGTACGCCATAACAATTTCTCCACTACTCGTTCTTTTACGGAAATATAATTAGTTTAGCACAAAATTCATTTAGTTATTCTAACTTGAGATAGCCAAAAACTTCCCACCATCAGAACTCATTAAGTGGTTTTCTTTATGAACATTATGTACAAGCAAAGAAAACTGACTGATATTGCAACATAAGAAGCTCGTAAATTTCAATGTAAGAAATTACCAAACCTTCTCACTCGGTTGACTCATTGAATCATCACAAGACTTCGCACCTTCAACAACTTTTACAATCCTTCACCTCTTGTAAGTAACCAAACCATTGCCTCCCAACCCAAATGAGCCAACCTCCACATTACAGGCAATACCATTCGCTTTCATCGTCTCAATATTTGGCCCCATTACCATACTTCAATGTAAGAAATTACCAAACCTTCTCACTCGGTTAACTCACTGAATCATCACTAGGCTTCGCACCTGCAGCAACTTTTACAACCCTTCGCCTCTTGTAAGTAACCAAACCATTGCCTCCCAACCTAGACGAGCCAACCTCCACATTACAGTGAACGTTATTCGCTTTCATCGTCTCAACATTTCGCCCCATTACCATACTTCAATGTAAGAAATTACCAAACCTTCTCACTCGGTTGACTCACTGAATCTTCACAAGGCTTCGCAAATTCAGCAACTTTCACAACCCTTCGCCTCATGTAAGTAACCAAACCATTGCCTCCCAACCCAGACAAACCAACCTCCACATTATAGGCAACGCCATTCACTTTCATCGTTTCAACATTTGGCCCCATTACCTACTTCAATGTAAGAAATTACCAAACCTTCTCACTCGGTTGACTCACTGAATTATCACAAGGCTTCGAACTTTCATCAATTTTTACAACCCTTCGCCTCTTGTAAGATACCAAACCAGTGCCTCCCAAACCAGACGAGCCAACCTTCACATTACAGGCAACGCCATTCGCTTTCACCGTCTCAACATTTGGCCCCATCACCATACGAAATTACCAAATTTTCTCACTCGGTTGACTCATTGAATCATCATAAGGATTCGCACCTTCAACAACTTTTACAACCCTTCGCCTCTTGTAAGTAACCGAACATTTGCATCCCAACCTAGACGAGCCAACCTCCATATTACAGGCAACGCCATTCGCTTTCATCGTCTCAACATTTGGCCCCATTACCATACTTCAATGAAAGAAATAATCAAACCTTCTCACTCGGTTCACTCACTCAATCATCACAAGGCTTCGCACCTTCAGCAAATTTTACCACCCCATAGCCTCTTGTAAGTAACCCCACCATTGCCTCCCAACCTAGAAGAGCCAACCTCCACATAACAGGCAACGTCATTCGCTTTGATCGTCTCAATATTTGGCCCCATTACTATACTTCAATGTAAGAAATTACCAAACCTTCTCACTCGGTTGACTCACTCAATCATCACAAGGCTTCGCACCTTCAGCAAATTTTACAACCCTTCGCCTCTTGTAAGTAACCCAACCATTGCCTCCCAACCTAAACGAGCCAACCTCAATATTACAGGCAACGGCATTCGCTTTCATCGTCTCAATATTTGGCCCCATTACCATACTTCAATGTGAGAATATATCAAACATTCTCACTCGGTTGACTCACTGAATCATCACAAGGCTTCGCACCTTCAACAACTTTGACAACCCTTCACCTCGTGTAAGTAGCCAAACCATTGCCTCCAAACCTAGACGAGCCAACCTCCACATTACAGGCAACGTCATTCGCTTTCATTGTCTCAATATTTGGCCCCATTACCATACTTCAATGTAAAAAGTTACCAACTTTTCTCACTCGGTTGACTCACGGAATCATCACAAGGCTTCACACCTTCAGCAACTTTTACAACCCTTCGCCTCTTGTTTGTAACCAAAACATTACCTCCCAACCCAGACGAGCCAACCTCCACATTACAGGCAACACCATCCCCTTTCATCGTCTCAACATTTTGCCCTATTTTCGTACTTCAATGTAAGAAATTACCAAACCTTCTCACTCGGTTGAATCACTGAATCATCACAAGGCTCCGCACCTTCAGCAACTTTTACAACCCTTCGCCTCTTGTAAGTAACCGAACAATTGCATCCCAACCCAGACGAGCCAACCTCCACATTACAAACAACGCCATTCGCTTTCATCGTATCAACATTTGGCCCCATTACCATACTTCAATGTAAGAAATTACAAAACTTTCTCACTCGATTGACTCACTCAATCATCACAAGGCTTCGCTCCTTCAGCAACTTTTACAACCCTTCGCCTCTTGTAAGTAGCCAAACCATTGCCTCCAAACCTAGACGAGCCAACCTCCACATTACAGGCAACGCCATTCCCTTTCATCGTCTCAATATTTGGCCCCATTACCATACTTCAATGTAAAAAATTATCAAATTTTCTCACCCGTTTGACTCACTGAATCATCACAAGGCTTCGCACCTTCAGCAACTTTTACAACCCTTCGCTTGTAAGTAACCAAACCAAGCCAACCTCCACATTACAAGAAAAATCATTCGCTTTCATCGTATCAAAATTTGGCCCCATTACTATACTTCAATTTAAGAAATTACCAAACTTTCTCACTCGTTTGACACACTGAATCATCACAAGGCTTCACACTATCAACAATTTTTATAACCCTTCGCCTCTTGTAAGTAACCAAACCATTGCCTCCCAACCATTGCCTCCCAACCTCCACATTACAGGCAGCGCCATTCGCTTTCATCGCCTCAATATTTGGCCCCATTACTATACTTCAATGAAATAAATTACTAAACCTTATCACTCGGTTGACTCACTGAATAATCACATGGCTTCGGACCTTTAGCAACTTTTACAACCCTTCGCCTCTTGTATGTAACCAAACCATTACCTCCCAACCCAGACGAGCCAACCTCCACATTACAGATAACGCCATTCGCCTTTATCGTCTCAATATTTAGCCCCATTACCATACTTCAATGTATGAAATTACTCAACCTTCTCACTCGGTTGACTCACTGAATCATCACAAGGCTTCGCACCTTCAGCAACTACTACAACACTTCGTATCTTGTAAGTAACCAAATCATTGCCTCACAACCCAGACGAGCCAACCTCCTTATTACAAGCCACGCCATTCGCTTTCATCATCTCAACCTTTTGTCCCATTACCGTACTTTAATGTAAGAAATTACCAAACCATCTAACTCGATTGACTCACTCAATCATCACGAGGCTTCGCACCTTCAGCAACTTTTACAACCCTTCACCTCTTGTAAGTAACCAAACCATTGCCTCCTAACCCTGACGAGCCAACCTACACATTACAGACAACGCCATTCGCTTTCAATATTTCAACATTTGGCCCTATTAACATACTTCAATTACCAAACCTACTCACTCCGTTGACTCACTGAATCATCACAATGCTTCGCACCTTCAACAACTTTTACAACCCTTCGCCTCTTATAAGTAACCAAACCATTGCCTCCAAACCTAGACGAGCCCACCTCCACATTACAGGCAACGCCATTCGCTTTCATCATCTCAACATTTGGCCCCATCACCATACTTCAATGTAAGAAATTACCAAACCTTCTCACTCGGTTGACTCACTAAATCATCACAAGGTTTCGCACCTTCAGCAACTTTTACAACCCTTCGCCTCTTGTATGTAACCAAACCATTACCTCCCAACCCAGACGACCCAACCTCCACATTATAGGCAACGCCATTCGCTTTCATCGTCTCAATATTTGGCCCCATTACCGTACTTCAATGTAAGAAATTATCAAACCTTCTCACTCGATTGACTCACTGAATCATCACAAGGATTCGCACCTTCAGCAACTTTTACAACCATTCGCCTCTTGTAAGTAACCGAACCATTGCATCCCAACCCAGATGAGCCAACCTCAACTTTACAAGCAACGCCATTCGCTTTCATCGTCTCAACATTTGGCTCCATTACCATACTTCAATGTAAAAAATTACCAACCCTTCTCACTCAGTTGACTCACTGAATCATCACAAGGGTTCGCAACTTCAGCAACTTTTACAATCCTTCGCCTCTTGTATGTAACCAAACCATTACCTCCCAACCCAGACGAGCCAACCTCCACATTACAGGTAACACCATTTGCGTTCATCGTCTCAACATTTGGCTCCATTTCCATACCTCAATGTAAGAAATTACCAAATCTTCTCACTCGGTTGACTCACTGAATCATCATTAGGCTTCGCACATTCAGCAACTTTTATAACCCTTCGCCTCTTATAAGTAACCAAACCATTGCCTCTTAACCCATCAGCCAACCTCCACATTACAGGCAACGCCATTCGCTTTCATCGTCTCAACATTTGGCCCCATTACCATACTTCAATTAAGGTAAACCAAAGAACAAGAGCACAATCATACCCAAATATGTAACACTAAAAGCATCAAAGCTCCCAATTTTCCTGCATATTTTCACAAAAATCAATACCAAAACTATATCTCTGGTCAGAATACAAAAATCAAAAACTATAAGTTCTTAGTACACAACAGGTTAAATATACTAAAACTTAAAAATTACTTAAAAAATTTCAGTTACCTATACATAGAAACACAAACTTCACAGTCTAACATATACAAAAAAATCTCTTCAGCTGCTAAATTTTGGAACCCTAAGTGAGAGAAACGAATTTTCTAGAGCAGCTTCATGTTGTGTGTATTATCTGAGATTGGGAGGGCATTTTTTTAATTTAATTTGAAAGATGAGTGGGCCTTTTGTGGTGTACTTGGAAAAATAATTTTGAAAGGAGCATCTGAGAAATCGAGAAGAAGAGGAGAAAAGTAGGTTTTTTCCTGAAGTGTCTGAAAAAGACGATCCAAGAAGAAGAAGGTCCAAGGAGACCGAGAATATCGAAGGAGAAAAATGGGTTTTAATGTCCGAAGAAGAAGAAGAAGAAGAAGATCGAAGGAGATTTTGTTTGAAATGGGTTTTCTGTGAAATAGAATCGTTTTTAGGGCTTTTCAATTATAAAAAAATAAAATTTTAAAAAGTAATTTCTTTACACTAAATTGACAAAATCATAATAAATAAATGGAGGGAAACAAAAATTTTTGGAGCCAATTATTTTGCTGCACCATTTATAAATTTGTAACAAAAAAATGCTAAAAAAAAGATAAAACGACGTCGTTTTGAACTATAATATAGCTTGTTTCTTGTCACAAAAAGATATATTATTTGTTACGACTATTTTTCGTTGCAAAAGCCTAATACGGTGGCAACTTTTGTTACAAGTCCAAATTCGCAGTTAAAACCATCATTTGCTACGCTATTTTTCTCGTTGTAATTGATTTGGTAGCAAAAGACCTTTTTTCTTGTAGTGACACCATTACATATGATTTTAAGATCTCAAAACTTTCCAAATATTCATCCATTGTACTTGACTGTTGTTGTAATTTAGTAGATTCTCCAAAAATCATAACGGGATCAACACAATCAAAGCGTCCATAAACAACTTGCACAGTTGTAGCCTAGATGGCATACATTTTCCCTCAATCAACCCCTAGAACCTAAATCCAAGTTTTCCTTCCAAATGGACGGAAGCTAATTTGATCTTAGGAATGGTGAGGACAATTTGAAAATAATCTGAGGCATTTCCTGATCCATGAACTAGGCTCCTCTACATTGAGCCTAGGGAATACAACCCTAAGAATGAATGAGAATTGGCCAAGCGAGCCAATCAACCTTGAGTCTACCTACCTATTGTGAGATGACATCTGTGAAGGTTAAGCTCGAGCAAATTGGGTCATTAACCCTTCCCCAATAAAAGATTTGTTTTTATTGTACGTCTGAATTTGTTGAATTATATCAAGGAGTTATTGTTCCATCACCTTTTGCCCATCAATTAGCTCAGTGTACGAGTTCTGTAACCTTGATTGGATGCTCAATATGCTATCAAATTGAACTTGTATCTGTTGCTCACTGGGTTTCCTAAGAGCTTTTTGCTCCAACAAAATTTCTTATTTCCTTTGAGTTTGGAGTACTTCATTCAACCTAATATCATCCGCCACTTCTAGTTTTTTGTGTATGTTTGTGTGTACGCAAACTGAGGAAAGTCTGACTCTAATATCAAATGTTATGTTCTAAGCAAGTAAAGAAGGTCTAGAAATGAAAAGAGAAGATGTTTCCAGATACTAAGATGAGAAAACATATAAGAGTACCAAATGCATTGACGATTCATAGTGCTTTAGGCTATTACATTTGTAGAAAGAAACTTCTAACAAAAATGGTTAATTAAAATAAAGGAAAATGACATGAAAGAATAATAGAAAACATAATGGAAATTGTTGGTTGGTTCTGCCATAGAAGTGCGCAAGACAAACTACCAGCTCAAGTCTCAGTGGTTTGATCTTGTGAATCTGCATTGTTGGATTTGGTGTAGTCCTACTTCCAAACGATGTCATGTTTTCTCAAATCGAAGTCTTTTTTGGTCTAAAACGTTGTCGTTTGCTCCTTTGCTTAAGCCCTTGATTGAACGGTGGGGATTTCGCCTTCTCCTCCATCAATACTACAACAGAAGCCTTAGCTTCACTAACTAAACTAGATGCCATTGACATACTGCAAGTTTAATTACCAACTTTGATTTAGGCAATTTCTTCTTAATAATTATTGAGTTTTTCCTAAAAAAGCAATATATATATATATATGTGTGTGTGTGATAAAAAGTTTATATTTTTTCGTTAAAATTCAAGAAAACTATACAAAAATATAAATAAATAATTTAAAAATTAAATAAGAATAAATATATAAGGAGGATAAAAAAATTCAAACTTCGGTCATTTATAGTGTAAAAAAAACAATTATGTAGTTGTTTGATGGTCATGAGGCCGAATCAAAAGTAACAAGAACATTTTCAAATAATTCAAATCTTTATTTTTCACTTCAAAATTTCATGAAGAATATCGAGCACATAAAAGTGACAAAACTTGTAATTATATTACTTAAATTTCCAAACCAATAAATACCGTCAATCATTTTGTTTCTATCAATTGTATCTAGTGTCATTTTTTGTCCAACAAGATTTGAAAGATTATATTGGGAAGCATTATATCATACGCCAAGCATTTGACATCAAATAATCACAATCACTTCATGTGAGTATATTATAAGTTTCACTAGCTATTTATATGACATTTCTCTTGATATTTGATGCAAAACACCCAATATAATTATTAGTAAAAATTGTTAGTTGAAATGTGTTACTTTTTCTCTACAAGCTTTATTTCATTTTAACTTAATATAAAGGCATTTTTGTGCATATTATGGCATCATTTTGACCTCTAATATTCAAAAAGTTAACATCCAAAACGTTTTACTCAGGCAATAATAATATATAATATCTTAGCGTAAATAAAATCTACTTACATGTACCCCATCCTTCAATTACACATAAAACAATTTTGTGTTTTGTGGGAATTTAGAGAGAGAGGGAGAGAGAGTCGGCGTCTAGACATCATAAATTAATGGGCAAATTATATCTACCTCTCCTGAGGTTTGGCATAATTACAAATAATCTCTCGTTGTTTGAAAAATTATAAATATCTCCCTAAAGTTTGTAATTTTTAACCAAAAGCCGAAAATTGACCATTTTGCCCTTAAATTTTTTATTAAAATTATAGAAAAATCACCAAAGGCAAATTGCATTATTCCTCTTCTGTGTAAAAAACTTAAGAGACCTCTCCATACGCATTGTAGTCCAAAAAATTTTAAGAATTAAATAAAAAATAAATCAGTGCATAAGGGTACTTTTGTCAGTTTACCCATAAAAATGAATGGTAATAGGTTATTTGATAGACGGTTACAAACCTCAAGGGGTATTTGTAATTTCTCAAACAACGTTGGGGTATTTATAGTTATGTCAAACCTCAGAGGATGTAGATGTAATTTACCTTAAATTAATTTAGAAGGGGGTAGCGCCTATAAATTTGGATTATAGGTATAATTAGTCTTCTTTTTATTTTAGTGCTTTATTTTTTCAGGAAGGTAATTTGCATTTTTTTATGTCATCAGAATTTTTAATAATAATGAAACTTAGATGGGGAACTTTTATAATTTCGAAAAAGGGGAATGATATAATTTGTAATCTACATATTTTCACGAAAATATGTCTTGATTAACTTAATTCGGAAAACTAAAAAATAAAATAAAATAATCATCTTAATTAATTAAGAGATTTTGGTGTAACAATATGTGATTTGTTTAGATATCGTATCTTGGCAGTAATATTCGCATTCGTATAGTCTCCTTTTACCACCCAAGTCAAGTGATCATTACATTCTATAGTCAATTTACGACGATGTCTTCGATGAGACTTATTTTTAATACAATAATAATTATGACTTAATCAGAATATTTCACTAGTAATACATAAGTGATATGAGACTCTTTAATTATATAAACGCAACAATTAATTTTACGATAAGACACCGTTGCAACTACAATTATCGTTATATATAGATATTCATATATTATAGGATGAATTACAATGAATTTCTCTAAAATTTGGCATAATTACAAATACTCTTTCATTGTTTCAAAAATTATAAATACCCTCCTGAGGTTTATCATTTTTAATCAAGGGCCTGAAATGGTTCATTTTGCCATTGATTTTTTTTTGTAAAAAAAAATTATAGAAAAATCAACCGAGGCAAATTACATTATTGCTCCCTATGTAAAAATGTAAGAAATTTCCCTATGCGCATTTTTGTCCAAAAAAGTTTAGAAATTTTTTAAAAATAATTCAATTTGTATAAGGGCATTTTGGTCAATTCACTCATAAAAATGCATGGAAATGGGTTATTTGTTAGACGGTTACAAACCTAAAGGGAATATTTGTAATTTTTGAAACAACGAGGGGGTATCCGAAGTTATGCCAAACCTAAGGGGAGGTCATAGTAATTCACCCTATATCATATAAAGAGTTTAATCCAATTTACCTCCACGTGGTATTGCAAATGAATACATTACCCCTCTATGAAAAAAATAATAATAATAGTAATTTACCTTCTCGTGTTCTTTAAAATTGAGCAATTTACCCCCTAGACTCCATATTAAAAAACACGGGAAGGTAAATAGATTTGTTTTAAAAAAACACAGGGAGATAAATTATTATTTTATTTTTCATAAGGCGGTAATTTGCTCGTTTACAATATTACAGTGGGTTGCTTGTATTCATTCTATTATATAAATATTCATATCAAAATATATAAACGCGCACACAAACTCATGTTGATATGTGTAGATCGCTTCGTAGAGATTTATTTGACTATGGACGTGCAACTTAATTAATCTTCGTATATTGTGACAAAAAGTTATCGTGTCAGTGAGTAGTTATGGGTAAGACCCATTGAATATTTTATAAATAGGGTCCGAATAAAATACATAAATAACAATTATGAATATTAATTGAATTTGATTCCGAATAATTAGGCAATACTATCATGGTGTCTGACGAACGTTTGACATAATATATGTGACATTTGAAGTGTTGGTTCAAACTAAATTATACTTAATTCCGAAAAAACAACCAATTCTGTTCTCATTGTGTTTCCAAACAATATAATGAACCTAAGTAATCCTTTCCAAAAAAAAAAATTAAAAATAAACCCCAATTAATATTAGAAATTCTTAAAAAAAAATAGTAAATTCCAAAGAAACAAACAATTGAAGAGAAAAAAAATTAGTTTCAAAATTCTATCCACTGAAAAAATGGGGAAAATGCAAGCAGGTCCCCTGTAATATTGCAAATGAGCAAATTACCCTTATATCAAAAATAAAATAATAATTTACCTCCCTGTGTTTTTTAAAATGAATCAATTTACCTCTCCATATTTTTTAAAATAGAGCAATTTACCTCCCTAAACAGAATACAAGAAGATAAATTGCTATTTTTATTTTTATAAGAAGATAATTTGCTCATTTACAATATCACACGAAGGTAAATTACATTAAAACCCTGAAAGAAAGTATCTAATCAAGCGGGAGCATAAATTCAAAGAACAGGGAAGGAAGAAGGATCCCAGCTGATCATGGAAATCAGCAATACTAATAGTGCAGTGCTGACTTGCTGTATTTATGTATGTAAATGATGAGAGGTATACGTGTGTGTGTATGTTTAAGAAAAGTGCCCTAAACCTCAAAAAAGGCAAATCAGACAGTGCTGTAATGCCATCCTGAGCTGTCTCTCACTTTTATGGTTTCACATTCTATTGAGAAAGCCAAAAAGAGAATAACCAGGCGGGAGGGTCACAATGTCACCTACCCCGACCCTTTTTCTTCTTTTTATTTTTTATTTTTTGTTTTGTTTTCAACCCAACTATAATTTCTTTCTCTTTTTTTCAATGAGCTAAATAATAAAAAGAGACGTTCAGTGTAATATTATTTTTTTTAATACGATTGTCGAAATTCTATATTGTTGTGAAATCTCTTGATAAAATTATACTTTTAGTTCCAGAAGATAGAAGGTTCAAACACATGTAGTCATATGTTTTACGGATTTTTAAAATGGTCTCAAAATTGAGAAAATTCGACACATTTAGTCTTTAATGGTCCCAAATTGAAAAAAGTTGACATATTTAATCCTCTGCTTTATAGGATTTATGGGGCTAAATGTGTCGAGTTTTTTCAATTTTGGGATTATTTTGAAAATCCCATAAAGCATACGACCAAATATATCGAGTTTTTCTAATTTTGGGACCATTTTGAAATCTTGTAAATCTGATGACGAAAAAGTGTTGAACTCTCTATTCCCTGTGACTAAAAGTGTAATTTTGTCATATATCTTATTTGAGTTATAGATAATCTTCAAATAGTGAGCTCATCATGGAAACTCCATTAGATACAACAAAAAAACTATTAGTGTCATAATTTTTCAGGTAAATTGCATTTACATCTCCTGAGGTTAGCCAAAGTACACAAACATCCTCTGCCTATTTTTCAGGGGATATTTGTGTAAGTTTAGCTATAATTATTACTATAACTTCAAAATGGATGTATTTGTAATTTCACAATATGCAAGGAGTGTTGGTATATTCTGATCTTACTTTAGGAAATGTCAACGTAATTAATTTACCCTAATTTCTTCTGAATATGATTATCAAACTTTTTCTATTATCTTGAAATATTTTATTTGAATAATGTAACTAAACTTCAATGAGTGAATCACACCTCCATTTTAATACAGGAAAGCGACGATCAGCGCAACAATTCTTTCAGTACGAGTAATAAAAAAACTTTTACCAATGAAAAATAACTCATTCGAGCGAGTTAAAGCTAATATTAAAACGTAAAAGTGAATCAAAACCACTCATTATAATAAGGCCCTCTTCGGTTCACCTCAAGAAAGGGCTAAATTTGTTTATAAAGTAATTTAGTTTAGTTATTACCTTCTTAAATCATGTGATTAAGACAACAAACGAAGAAATCAATTGGCTAATACCAATGGCGGAACTCATTGTTTTGTGGTTAATTAGTTAGGGTTTAATTGTTATAAGTAATGATGTGTTGCTCGACCGTTGGTTCTTTCTCTGTTGTTTTTGTTTTTTTCCTTACATTATAGTATGTAGTCGGTAGTTTATGATCTTGCCAATTCTTCAACTTACAATCGCTAACCATAACATGTTTCTGGAAGTGATGAATTTGCCAAAATCAGTCAAGATATTTCGTTATAACGTTTCGGGCATATCATGTCTCTTACATTATTAGTAACATATGATGTAGTTCGTTTGAATGAGATAATGTTTGCAAGAATCCAAATTTTCATCCGGGAATTAACGCGGTTTCTTCATAAATAAATAAATAAATGCAATTGGTTTTATTTTTTTCATTTGTTCTTATATGGGTCGTAGTTTATATGATGGAACGAAAGCAATTGGAAGCAAAGAATAACGAGAACACGTCTTTAATATTTTTGAAAAACTTGAGATTGATAGTAGAAATAGTTTATTGTTGACTGAATTTTTTAATGGAGTCATCAGCTATTTAAAAGAAAAGAATCATAATCTTAATTGAGGTAAAATAGGCCTGAAACTGGCTAAAATTTGGAGGGTCTTAAAAACCCATGAGCACGCTAGCAATAATTAGATTAAAAAAAAAAGGGCCTAAAAGATAAGCACATAAAATAAGGAAAATAATTAAAATTGACTGGAAAATGAAAAATTCTAAATAATCGCTCGGACGGTAGTTGAAACGATGGAATTTCGTAATGAACAATGGCCCGCTATAACAATAATGGTGAGGGGTTGGATTTTTCTCTCGAAAACGATTGAAACAATGGGTAGATCGTCTCGTAATTCCAACTAAATAAAAAATTATGGCTGATTGAAGTTTTACCGTCAAACTACGCATGCAACCAAAACAATAAACCTTCGACTTACACATATCCAAACGATCTAAAATGCATCCGCCACTTGTTCTACATCGATCATTATATTGATAATATCTTAACAAATTGGTGAGATTACCTGGATAAATTTATAAAGAATAATTAAATAATGTATTAAAATAAACTTACGTAATGTAAGATGAATATTTACATATTTGATGATATTCGAATACATGCCACTTGTATCTGTTCATCATATTTCAACTTTAATCACTAGACTAAAATTTTGACATTAATCGAGTTTTTTATTTGTTTTTGTGTTAGTAAAATTTTGGTGGTCGGCTATGTCTGTTATGCGTGGGGCTATTGGATCGACTTTGATATTTTTTTTAGTACTATGTGAATATGTTTATATATTATAAACATCAAAATTAGAATTATAATGATAATAAAGAAAATATTAAGAATAAAAAATCGAGTGACACTCATTATATGTATTGAATGACAAAAAAATTATTTTCTTACCATAAGAATTTTCATAATTTTAGTAGGGATAATTATTGTGTAAAACTTATCATTAGTAATATTTAATGATATATGTATACCAAAAATCTAGTAAAAGTAAACATAGTTCTTATTTATAGTTATGGGAAAACTTGCTATTTTGATAATTTATTTTATAATTTTAAAAATTTCATATATTGAAACAAAAATGATCAGAATTTGTGAAAATAGACGAAAAAGTCCACGTGGCCAGCTTAACTGGGTACAATTTTCTGGCCATTTTAGCAAATTGTGGTTATTTTTGTTTTCAATGTGTAGAATTTTTAAAATTATAACACAAAATTTCAAAAATAAATTCATACAAGACCAAAATAAATTATCACCATACGTACTTAAAGGACTAAAATAAATTGTTATGTTATCGCTTTACATGTGCCACTATCAACCGTGACAACTAACACAAAATTCTTGTTAGAAAAATATTTTACAAAGTTGTATTATGGAAAAATCAAAATAACTGTCACTTAATTTATATTTATTTTTTTGAGAGGAAAATAATTGTCACTTAATATATAGGCCAAATTCCATTTTACCCCATGTATATTTTCGAAAAGGCTAAAAATCCCATTTATGTTTAAAAATAGGCCAAAATTCCCCCGTATTTTAAGTATCTTTCCGCGAAACCCCCTTCCATTAGGAACTAACCACTACAAGAAAAAAGCTTAATAGCAACGAAAAAGTTTGTTGATGAAATCAGCGTCGAGCTAATTAGCAAGTAAAATTCTCATTGCTAATCTACATTATTTAATATATTATTTAAGCATTTCGTTGCTAAATCTATTAACAAGTAAATTTTTGTTGCTAAATTCATTAGCATGTAAATTTCTTGTATTAAATATACATTAACAACAAAAAATTTACTTGTTAATTAGCTCGAAGCTGATTTTTTTCCATTGCTATTGAACGATTTCCTTGTAGTGAATAGAAGATGGGTTTCACATGCGCCCAGTGCAAAATGACTGATTTTTATGGCTTTTGACCCTGTCCTGGATTCAATTTGAGCTCTCTCGGTCTTATAAAATCACCATTGGTTGTTTATTTTGTTTTGATGTTGTTTTTTTATATTTTTATTTTCGTATATATATCACTAATTGCTTTTAGTCACAACTTTATCCCCAATTTATGTTACTAATATTATATTGTGATAAAATCAAAATTGTTGTCACTCAAAAAAATATTTTTTCCTATTTTTTTTTTGTACCATTAGACATGACTTCTCACGTGAGCCAATAGGGGTTAACAACCCGGCCATGTGCAAGGTCATAGTCTCTGCCGTTAATTTAGAACTAAAAACGTATTTCGTGTTTAATAATACTAAAAACGACATTCACTATAATTACGATATAAAAAATAATAATAATCTTTTTTTAAGGGTACCAAAAAAGTATTTTGCCCTTTGAATAATACCTCAATGAATATTTTCATATTTTCTCAGTGCGGAATGCCGAATACTAGAAGAGGTTGACTTCAAACTAAAAGGTTGTTAGGCTGTTAGCATCATGAAACAATACTTATGATTATTAGTTTGTGCAAGAAAAAAAATTAGAGAGAGAGAGAGAGAGAGAGAGGAGAGAGAGTGGTCGACATGAAAGAAAGAGATGGGCCCATGCAGCCGGGGCAGATTTGGACCAAAGCACGGTTGCAGGTCCAGTTTTAGATGGGCTTTGTCCCACTTTTGCCATTGTCTCTTTACTCCTAGGATTTGCTGTGTCGGTACACCTCTACATTTTTACAAC
The DNA here is from genome assembly GCA_034509735.1 of Sesamum alatum. Lineage (NCBI taxonomy): Eukaryota > Viridiplantae > Streptophyta > Magnoliopsida > Lamiales > Pedaliaceae > Sesamum > Sesamum alatum. Next base: position 4,942,094 of record JACGWO010000005.1, read on the forward strand.
CTAAAAGGCTTATTAAAAAATTATTTGCTTTCGCGAACGAGATCTTGTTTGAGTGGTAAGATCGATGTTTTATAATTAAAATATTATGAATTCGAGTTGCATGAACACGAATATATAATTTATTTCTATAATATTTTTTTTGTTTCTTTATTTTATTTGAACATATTCATTGATTTGAAAATTATATCGATATATTGAATCAATTTTTGAGTTTGAATATACTAAATAATGTAACGAACATAATCAAATTGGAGGGCTTGTTTTCAAATTTATTCATCCCAACTTTCAAATTTCCAAGCGTTCAAGAACTCATACTCTACTCGAATAATTCTCAAATAAATGAAATAAAATATATAACAAACGCTATAAGAAAATGGTTCAATAGCTACGGGAAGAAAAAAATTAACGTCAAGTTAATTAACAAGTAAAATTTTGGTTGCTAACTGTATTATTTACTACAAGAAATTTACTTGGTAATAGATTTAGTAATGAGTTGTTTAAGATATATATTAAATAATGTAGATTAACAATGACAATTTTACTTGCTAATTAGCTCGATGTTAATTTCAACATCAAATATTTTTGTAGCTGTTGAGTCATTTCTTTTTGGGATAAATGCAATTTACACCCCCCCCCCCCCATCAAGAGAAAACACAGGGGGGTGGGGGGAGGGGTAATTTGCTTCATTTTAAGATCACAGGAGGTAATTTGCTAATTATTTTTTCAAATGAAAATTTTTGCTCATTTCTTATATCACTTGGGGTAAATTACATTTATCCCTTTTGTGTTTTTTTACTGAAACTTATGGCACACGACGTTTATGTCCATAGACATACACTCTTATCGAAGCCACATGCATCGTTGCAAAATTTAATTATCAAGTTATACAAAATTATTCTTTATAATGTTGAGATAAAATTACAAGATCCTCAAATCTTCACATTCATTTGTGTGAAGTAAAAATTAAAGTAGAAACATAGGATCAAGGCATTCATTGTCGGGATAGTTTGGTACGTACAACTATTGAACTTAAATGTCTCAATTATACACTAATAATCTATTAACAAAAAATATATGGATCATTAATTACTGGAAAAATTAGTGCTAAATCAAATAAAGAAATATTCAAACATGTAATCAAGTGATGAGCTTACCGCGCGTACATACGCTTAGATGACACGGCCAAATTTTAATGAGAGTGGGTGCATAACCATGTTTAGAGTGTTGATAAAGCGCGTGGGATTCATAATGTGACTTATGTTGTCATAATATTGGCAAAAATATTTATTAAACAAAACAAAAACCCTCGAATTTTTTGTTCTCTCTCTAAGTCAAAAAAAACATGTTTTGAACACATGACATGCCCCGTTTCCTTGCTGCTCCGAACCCAACTCCTATATATACCCAACTCGCCTTTGCCCACATTCCAACATCCTCAATTCATTCTTCAAAACAACACTTACAAATCTATCTCTCTCTCTCCTCTTTCTCTCTCTAAAAGTATTTCTTGGTCCTAAAGTTTCTCAGCTACATATATTGATATATACACAAGAGTCGTATTGATTAACATTCAGTTCGGAGAGAAAAATGACGCTGTCGAGGAAAGCTGCATGCAACACGCACGGCCAAGATTCTTCCTACTTCCTGGGATGGCAAGAGTACGAGAAGAACCCATACGATGAGTCCAACAATCTCAATGGAATTATTCAGATGGGCCTTGCAGAAAATCAGGTATGTGTGTATCGGAAAATTCTTACTCAAACCATATATACTTATCTGTTGATTGGTTATTTTTTTTAAAGTGTATATCAATCATAAGACAAGTATGTTACACTGGACATATATACACTGTCCGAGTGAGAAATTTTCATGAATTCTTACCGGGTTTATGTCTGGTTGTATGCAGCTCTGTTTCGATCTACTGGAGTCGTGGCTGGCAGAAAACCCTGATGTAGCAGGGTTCAGGAACGGCGGAGAGTCCATCTTCAGAGAGCTCGCTCTCTTTCAAGATTATCATGGCCTTCCATCTTTCAAGAATGTAAGCATGCAAAAATTGAAAAAATAATTTCAGGGCCCGACATGAATTTTCGATCTGACTTAATTATGTGTGTATGCATTCAGGCAATGGTTCAGTTCATGGCAGAAATCCGAGGTAACAAAGTCAGCTTTAATCCAGACAACCTTGTACTCACCGCCGGCGCCACTTCAGCTAACGAAACCCTGATTTTCTGCCTGGCTGACCCCGGCGAGGCTTTTCTGCTCCCCACTCCATACTATCCTGGGTACGTATTTATTTATATATTTATTTATTTCAAATTGGTTGATTAATTTTCATTTGATTTTCTCTAATTAATTAAATTATTGATTAATTAATGCAGGTTTGACAGAGACCTCAAATGGCGAACCGGGGTCGAAATCGTGCCGATACAGTGCACCAGCTCAAATGGCTTCAGAATCACTGCACCGGCTCTTGAAGCGGCTTATCAGCTGGCCCAGAAGCGTAATCTCAAAGTTAAAGGAGTTCTAGTCACGAATCCTTCCAACCCGCTTGGGATAACCCTGACCCGCCACGAGCTGACTCTGCTGCTCAATTTCGTCGGCGCAAAGGGCATTCATCTCATCAGTGACGAGATTTATTCCGGCACGGTGTTCAGCTCGCCGAACTTCGTCAGCGTCATGGAGGTTCTTGTGGACCGGAGTCACGTGATGAAGTCGGAGCTTTGGAACCGGGTTCACATTGTCTACAGCCTCTCCAAGGACTTAGGACTTCCGGGTTTCCGGGTCGGAGCAATATACTCCAACGACCCGATGGTCGTGGCGGCGGCGACGAAGATGTCAAGTTTCGGGCTGGTTTCTTCCCAAACTCAGTACCTCCTCTCCGCCATGCTCTCGGACAAAGAGTTTGCCAAGAATTACATCGTTGAGAACCGGAAAAGGCTCAAGAACCGGCATGCAATGCTGGTCCGAGGATTGAGAAAAACCGGAATTCCCTGCCTGGAAAGCAATGCCGGTTTATTCTGCTGGGTGGACATGAGACATCTCTTAAGCTCAAACACCTTTGAAGCAGAAATGGATCTCTGGAAGAAGATCGTTTACGATGTCGGGTTGAACATCTCGCCCGGTTCTTCTTGCCATTGCGTCGAACCGGGTTGGTTCCGGGTTTGTTTCGCCAACATGTCAGAAGACACACTCGAGCTCGCAATCCAAAGAATAGCGTCCTTTGTGAATAACACGACTTCTTCAAGTGAAAACAGCGACGGTTTTTCCCGTCACTTTTCAAGCAAGAATTCGAGGAGAAAGTCGTCACTCACCAACTGGGTTTTTCGGCTATCGTTTCACGATCGCGAACGTGAACGGTAGTCGTGTGAACACCCGAAACACGATTATGGTTTCTCATTAATTATTATTATTACTATTAATTTTAATTTTTTTGCCTCAATAACTGATTAATATTGAGTTTGAGATTTTTGTGTAACTCTTCTTTGTATTAGTGTAAAGAGAGTGCACTCTGTCCATGTGGACGTGAAGTGATTTGCGCTTCCTAATTATATGTATGTAAAGTCGTGTTTTTAGTTGTTCAATGAAATCTTCTCGAGGAGTTATTAATTACATGTGATGTCATACATCATCTTCATGTCATTAATTGTCTTAATTACAATTATTATTCTCATTTGATATCTTATCTTATACTCTATTTGTTGAGAATAAAGAATTAATTTTTCAAATAATTGTAAAATTACAAAAAAAAAAAAAAAACTCAGAATATATCTAAGTAATTTTTGTGATATTTAGATGATTGGATTTTCAAATGATTTCCTCCATTTTTCATTATTGATATATGTAATTCACCTATATAAATACATGAACATTGTGACCTCAAACACTATAAGAAATATAATATTTAATCATAGGCAATTCACATTGTTAAAAATAAATAGTTGTCACGGAAAATAGTCATCCAACATTTGTTGGTAGTGATTTTTTGCGAGTTTAGTTAAGAGCCATGATAAATATTTTGAAAATGATGGATAAACTAAATTTTTTGTATCAATTTTAATTCATTATGGTTAATCACAATTATTTATCATGACTTTTAGTTGATAGCTATTAAAGTATAAGCAATAGTAGCAATTCTTTTCATTAAATCCTAGTAGTGACAACTTTTACACAATAATTGTTTTTAATAAAATTAGAAAATATTTTTGTACATATACTCGGTGACAAGACTAATTTCTTCTTTTTACTCTAATTTTCGTTTGTATTTTTATACTGAGATATGCCTATGTATATATAATATTTTTCTTAAAATATATAAATAACAAGGATTTATACATCTAATCTGAATTTCGTACATCATAATGTATATATATATATATATATTAAATAAAAGGCTATATTGCAATTTCTACCCCGTATATTAGGGGGTGACAAAACAAGGATCCTATATAAAGGGTGGCAAATAGTACCCTACAATTTAATTTTTTTTGACAATTACAGGACTCCGGCCACCGGAATTACAAAAGTGGCCAGAAATTGATGACATGGACTAAAACTAGGATTTTTTTTTTGGGCTTTTGCTGATATGACATTTTAATTAAAATTCGGATGTCAACTAAGCAAATGACTTGAAAAAAAAATGATATAAAATGAATTTTAAATTATTATGTATATAATTATAAATTATAAAAAACTATTATATAATAAAAATTAAAAAAAAGGCCCAGTTGTGCGATGGACGATGATGTCGCCCAGTTGCTGGTCGGCCTTACCGTCGCCCCTTTCTGGGTGACGGTGGCGAGGGGTGGATTGGGGGATGAGGGTTGGGGGCAAGGGGGTGAATTTTTGTTTATTATAGGTTTATTTTTTTTTAATAATATATAATTTTCTATAAAATACTAATTTATTTTTTTATAATTTTATGTATTTTATTCGTTTTGATACATAATATAAATTCAAAATTCATTTTATATCATATTTTTTCCAAGTCATTTGCTTAGTTGGCATCCGAATTTTAATTAAAATGTCATATCATCAGAAACCCAAAAAAAAAAACACTACTTTTAGTCTATGTCATCATTTCCGGTCATTTTTTGTAATTCTAGTGGTTGGAGTCCCCTAATTGCCAAAAAAAAAATAATTAAATTATATGGTACTATTTGCCACCCCTTTATATGGGATCCTTATTTTGTCACCCCTAATATACGGAACAGAAAATGCAATTTAACCTTAAATAAAATATGATAAAATACTATTTAATAACAAAAAATTCATATTACATAATTCGACTCTATTAAAAATCTAAACATATTTCATACATATACGTGGATGGACACTATTAAGACATTAAAAATTAAATGATTTTTCTCTCAAATAGTTTAAGTTTTATATGAGGTGGTTGTTTAACGTGTCAAATCAAACAATAGGTCTTGGGTTCAAGTATCATTGACACATTTCAAAAGAAAGATTTTCACGTTCAAATTTGCACATGCAAAATATTTTTTTAGTCCCATAAGATTATGTCATTATTTCTTTTGGTACTAGAACTTAGGCAGGTAACGATTTCAATCCCATTAAATACGAATTTAGGTATTTTTAGTTCCAAAAAGTCATATGCTCTGCACATATCTATTAACAGCCATTCCATGGAACTAAAAATACCTAAAGTTGTGTTTTATGGGACTAAAAATACAGAAAGTCATGGCCACGCTCGTTAACTTGGGACTAAAAAATCGTATTTTATGGGACTAAAATCGTCACTTACCTAAATTATGGTACTAAAAAAATAATAATTTAATTTTATAGGACTAAAAAAATATTTAGCCCAAGTTTGCACATGAGGGAGGCGCATTAATATGGTATCGTACAATACAACCATATTGGGTTTGCATATAACAGACGCGTGATAGAGTCGTGTTAAAATATTAACAAAAATCAAATGATTCTCCAGTTTAATAAATTAAATTTTTAGACGAGGCGGTTGTTTAACATACACTGCATGAATATTCAAAAAGTACACACACTTGGGAGTTGATACTTGTATTAAAATATGTATAATCTTACTTAGGGACGACTTATATATTACCAGAGAAATTAAGGCATGTTTGGTATAATCAGAAGTATTAATGATCATAGATCTCAATTATTACATTCTTGAACGGCAGTTGCGACATTAACGGCGAAAGGAATTAACATGCGATCGACGGCCGGTCGCCGACGGTTAGAAGGTGGCCGGTTAATTTAAAAAGGTTTGTCTGCCGACTTTTTTAAACACCGTCTCCCGACGTTGTTTAAGCCGTATAAGAAGCGTGCATAATAATTACTTGAGTCAAACGACGACATTTCCATGTTTTTGTTTTCCCAAAGGTGTCTGAATATAGAAAAATATTCCTTTTCCGGGGTGACAAGAACAGCTTGAGAAAATCGTGTTTATGGATTTTTGTCAACCCGTTTTTCACTTAAAAACAAAGAGATTAAAAGCGGGAAAACGTTTTGTGATAGAAATCGTTAGTAAGTCGAGGGAGGGGCGGTGAAATTTCAGTTGCCTGCAAGTAATATTTTTCCTCTTTTGGATAGTTCAATTGAGTGGCAAATTATTAGTAGAGGATCATGTGATCTTATAACATAAGTTTTTATACCAAAATTACTACGAGATCGAAACGAAATTTGCTACGGTTATATGTTTCGTTTCGTTGCAAGTTTTGTCGTAATATTTCAATTATTTCTATTTTGTCCTTTTCGTTGCAATATGCATCGCAAATTGCCTTATGACAAAGTCATTTGCGACGGATTTATCTCCCCGTCGCAAATATTTTGCAACACTTGTTATCTATACTTTATTATTAAGTAAGAGTAATCTTTTGGTGTTTCGTTATTTGATCTGTTTTTTTTAATATTTAATTTTTTTTATTTATTTATCTAACTCTCGAGAAAATTGCAATTTCGATTCCAAAATGTAGGGTGATTCGTAATATTAGTCCTATACTTTTTGAAATAGTCAACATTAGTCTCACACTTTAGTAAAACATTACAAAGTTAGTCCCAATGTTGCATATTAGTTCCACACTTTAGAAAAATATGGCAAAGTTAGTCTCATATTTTAGATAAACGTTGCAAAGTTAGCCCCAACTATTGCAAATTTCTAACAGTGAGACTAACTATGCAATGTTTTCCTAAAGTGTAGGATTAATATTAGTTATTTTAGAAAATACAGGACTAATATGGCAAATCATCCTATACTTTGGAACCGATTGTAATTTTCTCTCTAACTCCCTCACTCTCCCACCGTCTTTTGATAATATTCTCTTTTTTATTTTTTTTAATTTTCATGCATCTTTTTTTGTCACTACTTTTTTATAAATTTAATTTTAATTTATTATTATGTAAATACTTTATTAAATAATATTTCACAATATTTTGCTTTAAATAATATTATAAAATTTGCACGTGAATAGAATGTGCCACAAATTACTAGTAATAACTAGTCATTGTGGCACGTTGTCTTTGTGTGCATATAATAAATATTCTTTCACCCTTTAAACTTTATTATTATAAATAAGAGCGAAATATAAATCAATATATCATTTTTTTTAAAAAAAAAAAAAAGAAAGAAAGAAAGAAAGCAAGAAAATAAAACTAATTTATCAATTAATGTAAAATTTGAAAGTGAAATAAGTTCGTTATCTTATCAGTTGAGGGACATTTTTTACTTCACAAAAAATGGTAAACAGTGTCATTAACCATCGTTTTTTAGTGTGGAGAGCCTTTTCTTTTTTATATTAGTTTAGATAATAAATATTTTACAATATTTTGCTTTAAATAATATTATAAAATTTGCACATACATAGGATGTGCCACAAATTACTAGTAATGACTAATCGTCGTGGCACACCGTCCTAGCTACGTCCATAAAGTAAATATTTTTTCGCACTTTCAACTGTATTATTATACTAGTAATGACTAATCGTCGTAGCACGCCGTCCCAACTACGTGCATAAAGTAAATATTTTTTTTGCACTTTAAACTGTATTATTATAAATAAGACCAAAATATAAGACAGTGCATCACATTAGAAAATAGAAAGAAAGAAAAAAAAAGAAAACTAATTTATCAATTAATGTCAACTTTGGAAGTTAAATAAATAAGTTATCTTATCGGTTAAATACCATATTTGGCTTCACAAAAAATGATACAACAATATCATTAATTGCCGTTTGTAAATGTGGATAATTTGTTTTTTTTTTTATATTAATATAGATAATAGATGAAAAGGTTCGTTGTTTTTTATATATTAATCTAAAGACTTGTACGCGGTTTGACGACTGGAGCGGGGACGGAGAAAACACCTTGGCCACCCTAAGCCACTTTAAGGCAAACATAATCTGCAAAAAGCTAAATTCTTTGTTGGGTGATTTAAGAACAAAGATCCCCTCTTATAATTCTAGTTTGTACTTATGCATACACAAGTCGTGACACATCGTTCGTACATGTATATAATAATGACCTTGTCATTTTAAAAAATATTATAAATAAGAATAAAATATGTAAACCAACACATCACATTTCGAAAAAAGAAAAAAAACCCAACTTAAGGGTGTCATTGACACAAAAAAATAGAAAAAAATAATCAGTGTAGTAGTGTTACAAATCGCCATTTGTGAGTGAAAAATGACTTTACTTTTTAGGGTATTTATATTAACTAGTCGTCGTGGTATGCCGTACCTGTGTCGATATAATAAATAAATTTTTATGCTTTAAAAAATATTATAAATTAAAATATAATATATAAACTAACATGTCATATTTCAAACAAAAAAAGGAAAGAAAAGAAAGTAAAATTTAGGGGTACTATTGATACAACGAAAAACTTGGTATCGCGGTGTCACATACCACCGTTTGTGAGTGAAAAATACCTTTTTTTTTTTATGTTAGTATAAATATATATTTCCTTTTCTTGATAATTCTAGACTAAGATAAAATTTATTAATTTGTTATTTGATATGGGGAAAATGTTATAATCACCTTATACAGACAGATAATGGCTTGTTCAAGCTGCATCCTAGCTAATATATTTTAATCATAATAATTAATTATAATGAAATAATTAATTATAACAAAAAATCATATATCTTCTAGCATCTGTCACTATTAATTTTTATTGGGCAACAAGTTACAAACTTACAGCATAATACGGTTTTCAAACATTTAACAATAATCAGAATCTTGTTTAATTTGTCTACATTGATAATTAGTCATATATATAAATATACAGTGATAATATAATTATAGTGACTACTATATATGGTTTTTTTTTTATCAAAATTGTCATTCGGCATATGTTATTAATTATTTATAGCAATAATTATATATATATGATTATTTATTCGTAACCATTGATATCAATAATCTTTTTCATGTTTTATCACTGATAAAATTATAAATTATTATTAATAGAACAAAGCAAAAGTTCTTACCACGTAATACATAAAATTATAATAATCTTTATTTGCCAATTAAGGTTTTTTTTTTTCACTAAGATTATCTTTTTTTATAGGGATAATTACGCCGTCCTCCCCTAAAATTTGGGGTAATTACATGTGGACCTTTTGTGGTGGTTTGGGAAATTCATTTAGTACTCCTAACGTTTGTTAATTTCCAAAAAATAAATAGATCCACATGTTAGTCAAAATTTAACGAATTTGTTGATATATTTGCAAAAAAATAAATAAAAATTCATATTTACACCTAATTGACTTATAACTGACTTATTGCAGGTCAAATAAATCTTTTCTAATCAAACTATCTTTATCCATCTTCACATGCATTAAGAGACATACATATGGATTTTCATTTTTTTTTTTGCTTCAGCAAATTCAGTAAATTTTGACTAACGAATGAATTTATTTTGTAAGATGGAAAAAACCGTTAGAGGTTCTAAACATAATAAACTACGGAGGGTTTACATATAATTATCCCAAAATTCAGTGTGAGGACGGTATAATTATCCTTTTTAGTGTAACATGCAAAATTAACAATAATAGCATGGAAATAATACTGAATTGTTTATCCAATTTAACATATAAAATTATATTAACTTAAAGAAAATTGTTTGAACATATTAATGCTCAAAGAAGATCATCAATTTCCTATGAGATTTCTATATATATGAGACCCCATGATTTCAAAGGTCATGAGTTCGAACCCCATCAAATATGTGGAATGTTATTCTACGGTATAATAGGTGTAGGTCTTTCTACTGTAATCAGTAGGTGTTGTTTAAATTGTTGATCAGGATATTGTTATTGTTATTGTCTTTGTTCATGCATTGATATTCGTCAGAATGAATTTATTTAAAAAAAAAAATCGCAACCGACGCACTAATAATTTACGACATAATATATTTTGTCAATAAAATATATATGTTTGCCACCATCCTACAAATAATTCATGCAAATAATTTATGAATTTGGGTATATGTCAAATGAAGTAGCAATTATTCATGTACGCGCTCGGCTGACGTCTAAAGCGCTGACACGTGATATGGCGAGTTTGGCATACGGCTAGTATCCAATCAAAACACGATTCTAGACGAGGTTGAAATTCTGTCTCTTCCCCATGTTTTTGTTGACTCAATTCAATATCCATGTGCTAATTTACATACCTCTGCAGCCGATAGAATGACGACTTATCCAAAACTATATCAGCTAGCTACTCCAATTAATGCGACTTTATCTCATTAATTATCTATCTAAATTCTTCTTCTCATATATAAAAATGATAATTATATACTTACATAATATCAAATAAATATAATGATTTAATTAAAAAACCAAATTTAAATGGAACAAATACCCATTACAAATAAATGGAACAAATATTCATACTTCTGGTGGAACTCGAATGTATTTATTAGACCTCAATTTTAACCACTAAACTAAGATATTATTGATAATTATTTATTTAAATTTTGGTCGGTTATGTGTACTTGTTAAACCAAACGATGAGTTCATTCAAAAGTTTGAATTTACTTTGTCAAATAATATGGCACATCAACATGATTACATTTATAAAATATAAATTATAATGAAACATATAGCAATCCTCAATTAATATTTAATTTTTCAACTAATAAATTACTATAAAAATAGATAAATACTTACATTTTGGTTTGACTCGAATCCAAAAAATACTTTTTTTAGTCAGGCGGAGGATAGAAGGTGGTGATGGAGAGCACATAGCGATGGTGTGATCGAGGAGGGTGGGATGGTGTTTTACATTACATGTTGTGTTCTTCACGATTTTTACTTTTTTTTAGAATAATTTCAAACTTTTTGTACTTTCAAAATTATTTCAGTTCATTATTTTTAACAAAATGTATAAGTTCAAGTAGATACTCTCTCGACTACAATGGCCAAGATTTTTTATTTTTTATTTGTTTAGAAAAGGAAAGCTTCATTTAACAAATTAAGGATAATTACACAGTACATAGTAGTCCTATTATTTAAACCTAACATGGTTACATACTTTATCGCCGAATACCAAATTTTCCAAGAAACTTAGACATTGATCAAAATTATATCTTATATCCGAATAGATACTATAATTTGCTAGGTAGTCCACTGCTCGATTTGCTTCCTTGAAGCAATGGTTAATCTTAAACTTATAGAATTTAGAACATACTTTTTCGACATGCTTGATGTAGAAACTAAGCAGAAATATGAAATCTGGTACACATTGTGCAGAGACCAAAGTAATGGGTTTGATTGAGTACAAAATCTGATACAAATGTGAGCTCCTACCCAGCTATTTATAGAAGAAATTGTAAATGGAAATAGGCGTGAGGAGTACAGAATGTGTGAGACCCTAACTTCCTAACAAATCTAACAGAGTTAGTTGCCACATGGTTTATTCCTTCAACTGGGTGGAAGCGTGTGTTTGAGAAGCACGACTTTGTACTGGAAGCTACACAAAGGTGAGAAACAAAAAATAACTTTGGCAACTTTGACATCCCCCCCTCAAGGTGGAGGCGATGTAGAATCGACGAGCCCCAACTTGAACAGAGAAGAAACAAAACAGGACCAACCAAGTTCTTAGTAAACATGTCAGCCAATTGCATTTTGCCGGAGATATGAGAGGGAAGAATGAAGCCATCTTTAAACTTGTCACGCACAACATGACAGTTGATGTCAAGATGTTTCGTTCTTTCATGGAAAATAGGATTCTTGGTAAACAACCAGGAAGGGATCGGCCGACAAACAGGAACATGAAACTCCTGCAAGAGATACGACAACCAAGTTAATTCGCAAACAGTAGAGGCCATGGCTCGATATTCCGCCTCAGCAGAAGAGCGGGACACGGTGTTATGTTTTTTTGTCTTCCAAGAAACAAAGACGAGCCAAGGAAAATACAGTAGCCCGTAAGCGATCGACCCGAATCCACACATGATCCCCAGTCCGCATCCGAATAGGCGGTAATATGAAAATCGTTAGCGGAAGCAAAGAAGAGGCCTCTAGATATAGACCCTTTAATGTACCGTAACACATGCATGGCGGCATCCCAATGCGGCTGACAGGGGCATTGAACGAACTGACTGAGTTGTTGAACGGCGTGTGAAATGTCGGGCCTCGTAAAACCCAGGTATAACAGTCGTCCGACCAGCCGTCTGTATGGCTCCGGATCAGCTAGTAATTCTTGGTCAAGCTGGCACAACTTCAGTCCAGCCGGTAGAGGAGTGGGTGCAGCCTTCGCCCGCGACAGTCCTGCACTGAGAAGTATGTCAGTAGCGTATTTGCGCTGAGAGATAAACGTGCCAGACTGTGAGCGAGCGATTTCCAAGCCAAGGAAAAACTTCGCGTAACCAAGATCCTTAATAGTGAACAAGAATCAATGTAAGCCTTCACCTTGTGAATCAAATCCTCAGAAGTGCCTGTCACTAAAATGTCATCAACGTAAACAATTAGAGCCAAAAACTGGGATGACGACTCAAACAGAAACAGACAAGGGTCATGGACAGATTGTCTAAAACCAAAATCTAGCAATTTAGCAGTAAACTCGGCATTCCATTGCCGAGAAGCTTGTTTGAGGCCGTATAACGAACGCTTTAAATGACATACCTCACCGGGACTAACATTGTACCCCTCAGGTGGAAGCATATATACCTCCTCGTCGAGATAACCGTGCAGGAACGCGTTGTTGACGTCGAGTTGGTGGATTGGCCAACACTTGGCCGAGGCAATAGCTAAAAAGACTCTGACGGTCACGGCTTTGGCCACGGGAGAGAAACACTCATTGTAGTCGAGCCCGGCAATCTGATTGAACCCTTTTGCTACGAGCCGCGCCTTGGCACCTATCCAAAGAGCCATCAGATTTGAGCTTAGTTTTGTATACCCCACTTTGAGCCAATAGCCCGCTTCCCGTTTCTGGCAAAGGTTTAACCTCCAGGTGTTGTTTTTTTCAAGGGCTTCAAGCTCCAAACGCATGCCTCCCTTCCATTCGGGCCTTTGAATTGGCTTCAACAAAGTCACGCGGCTCTTTGCACATTTGTTTTAGTTAGACAAGATAGAATTTCAGGAGACAAGGTAACAGGGGAAATGGTAACACTGTTGCAACTGAAGTCTTGCATCCACACAGGTGGAACTCGAGCCCTTGTGGACCTCCTCAGTGCTGTGTGTGAGGGGGTCGAATCAGTGGTGGCAGGAGCATCGACACCACAAGTTTCAGGGGCTGGTACATGTTGAGTTGGTGAGGGCAAAGCTTGAGTAATTGGAGATTGTGGGGCAGCCAAATCAGCCACCTGCGTTGGTAGAATGTCCAGACTCTGGACACCGGTTGGCACCTGCAATGAAGACAAATCATCATCAGAATGATGTAGAGGAAGAACTGGGAAAGGGGACTCAATTTGATCAACAGGCCTAGCACGATAAGGAAAAACGAATTCATAGAAAGTCACATCTCTAGTTACAAACACACGGTGGATTAGCAATATCATAGACTTTAAACCCTTTTGACTGTGACAATAACCGATGAAAACACACTTATGTGCTCTAGTGTCAAATTTGTCCCTCCTAGGTGTGACGTTCGCTGCAAAACAAAGGCAACCAAAGATCTTAAGATGCTCATAGGATGGGACCTTCTTAAACAAGAGTTCATAAGGACTCAATCAATGAAGTATGGGGGAAGGAAGTCTATTTATAATATGTGTCGTAGTCAATAAAGCTTCCCCCCCAAAACTTCTTAGGCAAAGCACTCTCAAACATAATGGCCCTAGCTACCGATAGCAAATGCTTGTGTTTTCGTTCGACCACCCCATTTTGTTGGGGTGTATATGCACAAGACCGTTGGTGCTCAATTCCTAAATCTTGAAACAAGGACTGGCACTCACTACCGAGAAACTCACCCCCATTATCCGTTCTAGCCTTCTTAAGCTTAGTGTCAAATTGTGTCATTATCATATTGCTAAAGTCTTTTATGCATTTTGCTGTTTGTGACTTATGTTGAATGAGGAAAGTCCACGTACAACGAGTATAATCATCCACAATGGTAAACCATGTAATGACAGCCCGTTAGCGAAGGACGTCGATAAGGGCCCCAAACATCTAGATGTATTAATTCAAATGTTGTCTGTGTTTGTCGTTTGCTGGTAGGGAAACATGATCTATGGTGCTTAGCCTTAGGACATACATCACAAACAGTAAATCACGAGGATTCTTATTGCTCAAAGGTATAATATGCGCCAATACTTGGGCTGAACTATGCCCTAAACGCCTATGCCACATGCTGGCTTTTCTAGGTATCACATAACAAGAGAAAGCACGTTCATTCGTAGAAACAGAAACAGAAAACGAATCCTTATTTAAAACGTACAGTCTGCCGACTTGTTTTCCCACAGCTTCAATGTGGTCAGTCTTCAGGGCCTGCAATTGACATTCAGAGGAGTTAAAAGTGCAGCGTATATGTGAGGTTGCGCACAGTTTCTGCACTGATATTAGTTTTATTTGAAAGTGGGAACAAACAAAACCTGTGCAAGAGTAACACTGTCAGATAATCTCACTTCCCCTATCAATTTTACCTCACGTTTACTTCCATTCGGCAGACTAATTGAAGTATATTTTTCAGGTATCGTGAAGGTGCTAAATAATTCTAGATTCCCACTCATGTGATTTGTGGCCCCAGAGTCCACGATCCAATCATCAACATCCAATCGTGCATGAAACAACTAGAGAAACGTTACCTGCAAAATCGTCGAAGTGTGCAAAGTTGACGCACAAAGATCAAGCCTGTGCGTTGCTTTTCATCATGTCACCAGTTCCATCACAGCGCTCGGACAGATTGGCTTGTTGTGTCTCCCCTCTATTTCAGCCTTTTCCCTCTCTTCTATCCCAACACTGAAAGCTCTGCTACTCTTGGAAGATGCTCTGCTGCTCGTGGATGTTGTGTCTCTATCCCTCCGTTCTGGTCAACCAGATTCTTATACCAGTCCGGCACTCCGTGGATCTTGAAGCAAGCATCTCTACAGTGCCTCTCGCTTATTGCAATTGTCACAAAACGAGCCTCTCTTGTCCACGGCCGACCTCCTCTTGTTGTAGCTTCGTTGACTCCCATTTTGACTGCCATAACCACGGTCCTTCTTCTCATCACTCAAAGAGGTCTGCATTGCTGCAGTAGATGTGTTGTAGTCAGCAGCTTCTCCCAAACCAATATGGACCATCCTCTGCCTTTCCACCCGCAGCACCATGGAATAAGTCTTGTGGATAGGTGGAAGAGGATCCATGACCAAAATCTGGTTACGAATGTGGTCATACGACTCGTTGAGTCCCATCAGGAACTGCATAACCTTGGTAGAGGAATTCTCTGCCTGGATAGCAAGGTTAGAACCACATTTACATCCACAAGTACATTGAGGTGTTGGCCTCAGACATAAAAGTTCATCCCAAAGACATTTCAATTTAGTAAAGTAATCCACCACTGACATGTTTCCTTGGTTTATCGAGGCGATTTCTCGCTGTAGCTGATAAACCAAGGGACCATTACATCGCCAAACCGGCTGCTCAAGTTCGATCCATAACTCACGAGCAAGAACTAGTATATAAGAAAGCATTCCTAATCTCCTTCAAAATAGAATTTAAAAGCCATGAAGTAACCAAACAATCACTCCTCATCCATAGTTCATAATCTAGAGAATCCTTAGCAGGTTTAACAGCTTTACCATTAATAAATTTAGTTTCATCTTTGCTCCTAAAATGATTCGAGCAGATCTGCTCCAGGCAAGATAGTTTTGCGAGGTCAGCAGAGTGGAGACGAGCATCATACCTGGATTCTCCGAATTCAGGTACTGTAGGTTTAGATCTTGTGGATTCCTATCGTTACCAGTAATTTCAGCAAGGTCCTCGTTAGAGGTGTCAACGCCTTCAATCAGTGCTGCTGGCGGAGCAAGTACCGCCGGAGCAACTGCAGGTGGAGCCGGTGCCGCAAGTTGCGCACTAGGAACCGCCGCCGCTGGCGGTGCACCAGGAACCGCCATGAGCGCCGCACGCCAACTCCTAGCCGTCTCTCGTTACTAGATCGCGCGATAAGGCCTTAAAAAGGCTCTAGTACCATGTAGAAACTAAGCAGAAAATATGAAAAATCTGGTACACATTGTGCAGAGACCAAAATAATGGGTTTGATTGAGTACAAAATCTAATTCAAATGTGAGCTCCTACCCAACTATTTATAGAAGAAATTGTAAATGGAAATAGGCGTGAGGAGTACAGAATGTGTGAGACCCTAACTTCCTAACAAATCTAACAGAGTTTGATGCCACGTGGTTTATTCCTTCAGCTGGGTGGAAGCGTGTGTTTGAGAAGCACGACTTTGTACTGGAAGCTGTACAAAGGTGAGAAACAAAAAATAACTTTGGCAACTTTAACATGAAGCAGATGTTCCAAGCCTGTTGGAGTTTGATGATGAGGGCTGTTCATGCATCTGATAATGTACATTAGAGTTAGATTCAACAATTAGGTTATTTATGTCAAGATCTTTCGCGATACATACAAAGTCCGAACCAAAGGCCCATAAGTTCAGCTCTGTTATTGGTCATCATACCCACTGGATATGCGCAAGCTACTATAAAATCACCCTCTGAATTTCTGATAATCCCTCCGACATCCGAAAATCCTGGATTTCCTTTTGAAGCCGCATCACAGTTGAGTTTGAAAAAAGTGTGATCTAGGTGGTTGTGGATATATGGTGGCTAAGTTATGTAGCAGTAGTTTGCAATGTAGCAACAGTAGTTCTCTTGTACAAAATCGTTCTTCTCTATTTTTACGTTTTTGTAAGTAAAGTAGTGTTTTTGTGGGTTAGTAGTTTGTTGGTGGACTGATGACTCGGCTCCAGTTGGCATGCAATTAGTTAGTCACTTAGCTTCTTCTTCCCTATATAAATAAGGTGTCTCGTGTACAGTGCTCATATATGAAATATACCTACAGAAAACTCCCAAAATGGCTTGCTTGATTTCTCTCTTCCCAACTAGAATTTCACATGGTATCAGAGCCTTGAGTTGAAGGTCTCTGCATAATGAGAGCTAGAAATACTTATACCTACATGATTCTCCGTAGGACGAGGATAAGCCATGGCTAAAACTTCAGGTACAGGAGTAGAGAGGCAAACAACTGTTGGATCTGAGAAGCAGATGACTTCGGAGCTGCTGCAGTTACATGGATCTGACCGTCCTGGAATGGTTTTGGTGAGTACACCACTAGCGAGTAAACACTTACTTGAATTGGAGTTTTTCAACCAGATGAGCTTTGCGTGTGAAAACAAAGCTAGGGTTCATTAATTGCACTTGTACACGACTGAATAAAACTGATGAGAAATATGAGCAGTGGATGAAGGTAGATAGCATGGCCACATAGTGGATGCTGAATTCAATTTCGAAAGATATTGCGCAAGCTTACATGTATACAAGTCCTCACGTAGCCTATGGATGGATCTAGAACAACGGTATGGAAGCTGTAATGGCCACTTCTCTATAAGTTGGAGAGGTCTATCACATCACTGTCTCAAAATGATGAGTCTCTTGTAGATTACTATACAAAACTGAAAATGTTGTGGGATGAGTTGGTAGAATTGAGGCCTACACGTCAGTGTACTTGTAATGGTTGCACGTGTGGTGCCACAAAGGCTGTAGAGGAGCAGGCCTTTATTCGCTCAGTTATTACAGTTTCTTATGGGGTTAAGTGAGGAGTATGATACTATTAAGTACCAAATCTTGGTGAGGAGCCTACACTGTCAATCAACAAGGCATACTCTATGATTGCTGGCGTGGAGAAGCAAAAACAGGTTCACCTAGAAGACACTACAGAGAACGTGGCTATGCAGGCGAGGTCTAACTATAAAAAGGAACCAGGTTTTAGGTCTGGTCAGAAGAAGAAAACGTACGAGGATAAGAAGGGTCGGTTTTGTGACAATTGTAACATGTCTGGATATACAGGAGAAACGTGCTTTAAGATCCACAGCACGCCTGAATGGTATAAAGATCTGATTGAACAGAAAAGAAAGCAGGGAGGTGGTGTGAGAGGCTTCATTGTTGAGGCCAAAGAGAAGAAAGTAGCGAACAAGCAACCACTAGATGCTAAAGAGAACCTACTGCAGGAATTGGTGAATCTCATGAGAGGCAGTATGCAGACTGAGATGCAAGTAAACTTCGCACATACTGATGACTTTGCAGGTACGAATTCTGTTCTTGCTGGACATGAAAATGATGTTTTTAGTTCCTGGATTATTGACATGTGTGCTAACCCCTAACTCCTTAGCTATATTTCAGCCATAACCTGTCCTACATATGCTCACTTGCCTGATGGACTAAGCAAAGAGTCACACATACAGGCAATGTTTCAGAACCGGACTGGGGATCGAACCGGTCAAGCCACTGGGTCACTGGTTCGACCGGTTGGACCGGATTGAAAAAATCGATTAACCTGGAACCTAATATATATATATATATATATGTATATATACACACACATAATATACTAATCATTATGTATCAATTAATTAATCAAAAATATGAGAAAAAGTAAAATTTGAATACTTTAACCTATAAATAAGGATTAACTTAAGTTTAAGAAAAAGCTTAAGTCAAGTTTATTATCCCACATGGGAAAAGAATAAGTAAAATTTGAACACTTTAGCCTATAAATAAGGAATAGCTTATGTGTAACTTATTGTCCCACATCGGAAAACTATAAACCAAGTTTAAGTATTTGAGGCTATAACTATAGAAAAGTTTAAGTCCAAAAAATATTACATTGCACTATATTTTTTAATTTTTTTTAAAGTGAGGTCAAAACCAATTTTGGCCGGGTCACCGGGTCAACGGTTTTGACCGGTTTTGCCGGGTCTTGACTGGTTCACACCGGTTTTGACCTCACCGATTTTAAGGTTATGAATCGGCCCGGTTTTCAAAACATGGCATGCCGAAAATGTATGGTTACACAAAAATCTTACCCTCACAAATGTGTTGCTCGTCCCACAGTTCAAATACAACTTATTGTTTGTGCCCAAACTGTTTTTCACTTCAGCTATTAAACTTACCTTTCACCCCACTCATTGCTTGCTGTAGGTTCAGGGGAATAAAACAATTCTTGCAGTAGGAAAACAAGTGGACAACCTTTACATACTAGATAAATCTTCTTTCCTTGTAGATACTCTCAATTCTATGTAAATTCCAAGTGTTTTCATGCTAATGATTCGATGTTGTGGCACAAAAAGGTTGGGCCACCCCTCTGTAAATGTACTGCAATGTATCAACTGAAATAAATCCTTTTATTTCTACAACACAATCCGAATGTCCTGTGTGTCCTTTAGCTAAAAGATTACATTTTCCCTCTAGTGTCATACACACAACTCAACCCTTTGAGCTCATTCACATGGACCTTTGGGGGCCATATAAGATTCCTTCTATAAACGGATATTGTTATTTCCTGACCGTGGTGGACGATTTCAATAGAACCACATGGACCTTCCTGCTTAAACACAAAACTCAAGTGTTTCAAACTTTAGATCACTTCTTCAATATGGTCTGGACACAATTCCAATCCCATGGAAAATAGTGCGTTCAGACAATGGGACAGAGTTTGTTAATATTCAGTGTTACATACTATTCAAGTCCCTTGGAATTATTCACAAAAAATCCTATCCTCACACTCCCCAACAGAATGACATTGTTGAAAGGAAACGTAAACATATCCTAGAAATGGTAGAGCTCTTCTCTTCCAGTCCTCATTGCCTAAAAGGTTTTGGGGATAATCTGTCCTTACTGCCACCTACCTAATCAATAGGCTTCATACCCCTATATTACACAAGGAAATCTCCTTATGAAATCCTGTACCATAAACAACCTTCCCATCATCATCTTCGGGTCTTTGGATGTCTATGTTACGCCACAAATATCTCCCCACATAAATCCAAATTTGATCAACGAGCATATGAGTGTATTTTCTTGGAATACAGCCACACACAAAAAGCATAGTCTATATAACTTACAGACACATTCCATCTTTAGCTCTCAGTATGTCATCTTTCATGAATCCTCCTTCGCATTCTAGAAAGTAGCTCCTCCTACAGACTATGTCCCATTTCCTCTTGTCCACCTTGAAGCTGACACTACATCTGACTCTACAGAGTCATCCGCTACTCCCTTAAACTCCTCTTCTCCTACAACTAATATTTTCCCAGCTGATACAGCTCCACCTCCTCGGAGGTCTCTAAGAAACACTTTCGAACCATTCTGGCTAGCTGATTATGAGTGTAACTATACCACTTGCGCTTCTTCTTGTCAACCATCTTCTTATACTCCTGCAGACATGCGTTTCCTAGCTCTTTTGTCATCTTTGTAGGAACCCTGAACTTATTTTTAGGCCAGCCAGGAACCCCACTGGGTAGAAGCAATGCGGCAGGAGATTGATGCATTGGAATGCAATGATACTTGGGATGTCACTACCTTACCCCCAACAAGAAGGCCATTGAATTCCGGTGGGTGTTCAAGCTGAAAATGAATCCAGATTGGAGTGTTCACAAAGCCCGCTTTTCGCGAAGGGGCACAATCAAATAGCGGGCATGGACTACTTTGACAGTTTTTTGCCGGTCGCCAAGATGGTTACTATCCTAGTTCTCTTAGTTGTAGCTACTGCTAATTCTTGGCTGTTACTTCAGCTTGATGTCAAGAACGCTTTTCTCCATGGTCATATTGAGGAGGATGTGTACACGATTCCTCCAGAAGGGTACTCCAAGGCGTAGCTTGGGCAGGTGTGCAAGCTTAAATGTTCTTTATACGAGCTCAAGCAATCGTCTAGGCAATGGAATCTTGAGCTCACTACCAAGCTTCTGGAGTATGGCTTTTGACCGTCGGCTCATGACCACTATTTGTTTATTCAACAATCAGCGCATGGTTTTCTGGCCCTTTTGGTGTATGTAGACGATATTCTACTCACAGGAACTTCGCTGGATGATTTTGATGCGATTAAGGCCTACTTAGATCGCCTTTTTACCATATAGGATTTGGGGCAAGCAAATTATTTTCTTGGTCTTCAGTTAACTCGTTCTCTACATGGTCCGATGCTTACTCAAATGAAATATCTGTCAAATATTCTCACAGACACATATGCTTGATGCTAAGCCAGCATCCACCCCTTCCTCTTGGCTTCAAGTTTTTGCAAGATGACGATGCCTTTCTTTCTTCTCCGGACAAGTATCGCAGATTGGTTGGTCATCTTTTGTATGTGGGATTCACACGGCCTGGCATTTCCTTTGCCATCCAGCAACTAAGTCAATTCTTACAACACCCTCGTACCACTCATTGAGACGTTGCAACTCATGTCTTTTGCTATCTCAAGGGGACTGGTTCATTGTGTTTATTTTTCTCGGCTCACGATCCTTTGGTCTCCGCGTACTCTGATGCATCTTGGGCGTCTTGCCCTGACTCAGTAAATCGATCACTGGATTCTGCATCTTCCTAGGGTCCTCTCTTATCTCCTAGAAAACAAAAAAGTAAGCCACCATGTCCCGTTCTTCCGTCGAGGCCGAGTATCGAAGTATGGGTTTGACGGTTTGCGAACTCCTTTGGATTTCCTATCTGTTACGTGAGTTTCGTGTTGCTCTCCATCTTCCCATTTAGATATGGTGTGACAACAAAGCGGCTCTCCATATCACCGCCAATCCCGTGTTCCATGACCGTACCAAGCACCTTGACATTGATTGTCACTTGGTATGCGATCAGATCAAACTTGGGTTTATTGCTCCCTCGCACATCCCTGGCTCTCAACAGATCGCTGACCTGTTCACCAAGTCCATCTCTGTCGCTGACTTTACTCGTTTCATTCACAAGCTTGGCCTTGTATCCACCTTTCCAGCTTGAAGTAGGGGGGGGGGGGGTGGGCTGTGGAAATATTGCGGCTAAGTTATGTAGCAGTAGTAGTTCTCTTGTACAAAATCGTTCTTCTCTACTTTTACTTTTTCGTAAGTAAAGTAGCATTTTGTTGGTTAGTAGTTGGTCGGTGGACTGATGACTCAGCTCTCCAACTGGCATGCAATTAGTTAGTCAGTTAGCTTCTTCTTCCCTGTATAAATAAGAGATCTCGTGTACAGTGCTCATATATGAAATATACCAACAGAAAATTCCCAAAATGGCTTGCTTGATTTCTCTCCGCCCAACCAGAATTTCACAGTGCTTCCATCGGATGTGGTTTATATGAAAATCTCTTAATTTTGTTTTCTTAAGGAAAAAAATATCAATGCATTTAATTTTTGACAAAGCTTGCACACAGTTGATTGTTTCTTTTTCGAAAACAAGTTTGTTTCTTATTTTTCAAAATTTTTCAAAAACAGTGCAGTGTATGGGCTAAATCTAATAGCTTTCTGTGAAAATATTAATAGGTAAAAAATCTGATTGAATGCGACTCACAGCGTGGAAGGTAAGTTTAAGTACATCCTTGATTTTGGCCTACCTTTTTACCTTCGTGCAATTTGCTGATAAATAATTAACAGCATAATTATATATTAACATTGAGAACAAGTTCACATACAGGTCATGATAAGACAACACGAATTGATTCGAAAATATTCGTACTTTCTGATGCTATATATATCACACGTAAGTTGCTTCTTTTAAAACTCAAACTTTTACAAAGGTAAAACACTTTTAGTATTTAATTAAACATCGATCAAAAGCATTCAAAAGCAGCTTTTGAATGAGTAAAATTAGGAGATTTGTTGAATAAAATAGATACTCTCTAGACCACATTGGCCAAGAGTGTTAATAGGCTAAATTAATAGGTTTCTTTGAAAATATTAATAGGTAAAATATTTCATCGACTAGAAAGTAAAAAAGGATTTAATGCAATTTACTTCCCTGTGATATTATAAATGAGCAAATTACCTCCTATGAAAAAAATAATAATTTACCTCCCCGTGTTCTTTAAAATGGAGCAATATACCTCTCTAGACATGGAGGTAAATTGCTCCATTTTAAAAAACACGGGGAAGTAAATCGATTCATTTTAAAAAACACAGGGAGGTAAAATTGCTATTTTATTTTCATATGGGGGTAATTTGCTCATTTACAATATCACATGGGATTGCTTGCTTTTTTTCCCACAAAAAAAGTGCAGGGGAGCGGCCCCTTTCAACGTTTAAGACATTGGCAATGCGAGTATTGATGTAGGAGCTAGTAAAAGATCCTCATACGGGTAAAATTATATTTGTGCAATGCTTTATAGGCGTCCTAGTATAACTAGTTGATGGTTCGACTTTTATATAATGTGATTCACTCCAAACTATTTTGATGGAAACCAATCTTAAATAATGGTAGACGTAGAAAAATTATTTGAACCGTGTAAATTTTGTGTCACGCAATGCAATTATCCTCCCCAAGAATGAAATTTTATTTATTGAACACACACAACACATGAAATTTGTTAGTAAAGTAGGCCTTGATTATGTCCTAGTTTTTGACCCTCGTGTATATTAAATTAAGCTTAAATTTCGCTACATATATACGTAGATATATTTAATTTCGTAGATATATTTAATTTCATTGAATAACATATATCATCATTCTCATGGTCTTTGATAATAAATTAACTGCTTATTAATTAATAAGAATTGGTGATTTGAAAATATTCGGCTTTTCTCACACGCACGATTGCTTCTTTTAAATCTCAAACTTTTACAAAGGTAAAACATTTTTAGTATTTAATTAAACATCGATGAAAAGAATTCAAAAGCAGCTTTTGAATGAATAAAATTAGGAGATTTGTTGAATAATTATATTATTAAGTTGAACTAGAAAACA
Organism: Sesamum alatum; assembly: GCA_034509735.1. Taxonomy (NCBI): domain Eukaryota; kingdom Viridiplantae; phylum Streptophyta; class Magnoliopsida; order Lamiales; family Pedaliaceae; genus Sesamum; species Sesamum alatum. The sequence goes on from JACGWO010000005.1 coordinate 4,966,419, forward strand.
AAGAAAATGTTTGTCAATCAAACATCTGTTTTTCTCGACCTTTTTGCTGTCCATTATGTGTACTTTCTTTCCTCTGCAGGAGAAAAATGAAACCGAATGATCGTAATATGCTAAAAGCAAGGCCTCAAGTCAAGAAAGCCGGTGGCCGTTTGTGTGGTTGCATGCAGACACACATCAGACAGTGAAGGTCTTAACTTTGAGGGTTTGTTTAATTCTTGTCGTACCATTAATTATATTGTAATACATTGTCCATGTTTATGTTAATTAATTAATACCCTTTTCATAATTATAGTCAAACAATATAGTATTTACAATTTATATTATCAGCGAGAAGAGGCATTGTATTGTTGGTACAAGAAGAAGAAAAGAGATAGAAAAAAGAGCAAAATGTCATGTCCCATGTGCAAGGCACATGACATTTTGGGACCAAAAAAACTGAAAAACGTGTTTGATGGGACTAAAACAACCACCTACCTAAGTTGTAGTACCAAAACAAATAATGCTCTAATCTTACAGGATCAAAAAAGTATTTTGCCCTAGAAAAAAAGAGTTTTTTTTAGGAATAAATTGGAAGCATTAAAGTTGTGGATAGTTATATATATATATATATACTAGTCGTCGCTGCACGCGGTCCTCGCGAGCATATAAAAAAGAACTGTGTGAAATGCAAAGAAAAAAAAATTGTGAAGAAATGACAAAAAAAAGTTAGTAAAAAGAAAAGAAGCATGGAGTGATGTGAGAGAAACGTGGGGTAGTGGGTTGAGAGAAAAAATAATAAAATTACTTTTCTGACCAATAACTTTTTTAAAGAAAGAAAATGATTAAAGGGTAATTTTGGGCATTCAAAAATTGGTACGTCAAAAGGTTTGTTTTTATAATAGTATAGATATATATATATATTATATTGTGTATTAAGAGGTTTATTAATGTATTGTTAAAGAAATTTTAAGTTGGGTAGTGATGGCACTAGAAATAAATAAAATTGATTATATCCTACACTATTAATCATTACAGTTTAAAAATCATACCAAAACAACATTATCTAGTGTGGTCACACAAAATCAATGCGAAAATTTAAATTTTAACCACGACTAATCAACATTCGTTATGGTTTAAGTATTTGCTATAGTTTTTAGCTATAGCAAATATTTTGGCCTCACTTACAGAAACCAATGACTAATAACCGTTGTGTAGCTGTGGTTAATTAGCATCCACCATAATTTTTTACTTTAATTTTAACCATAGAAAGTAATCGTAGGAAAAAAATCATATTTTTTTCTGGTGTAGAAATCATGTAAGAGAAAGTGTATATAAAGTTAACATACATGCACTATATAAAAAAAAAATGTCTCTAAATTCACTACAAGAAAATATGATATTAATGACAAAATAGCAAATGATAATTTAAAAGTTGTCACTAAAAATATGTATTAAGTGACAATATTTTTTATCTTATCACTATATAATTATTAGTGACAAAAATAGTGTATAAAATTGTCACTAAATACAATTAGTGACACATCTATAGTGATAACTTAGTGACAACACAATATAGTGATAACAATTATTTATTGCCACTAGGTTGTCACTATACATGAGTCACTAATTGTATTTAGTGAAAACTTTGTGCACATTTTTTTTGTCACTAATAACAATTTTTACAAAAAAGAATAATTATTAAAATCATAAAATTATTATTGTGACAAAATAAACATTCTTGCACCAAATATATATAATTAGTGATAATATTAAAATTATTACTTATTTTTTTGTCACTAATCTTCTATTTTCTTGTAGTGATTATAAATAATCGATTTACAAACCATGGCAATTAAATGGATATACCTATTTTGACGAAACAAAATCGATATGAAAATTTAAGATTTTGATAATAGTTAATTAATATTTTGTTATGATTTTAGCTATGATAAAAATATTGACTATAATTTTCAATTATATATGATTAATCACCTAAAAAAAACAATAATTAATAGCTATTATGTAGTTGTGGTTAATTAATATTCACATTAGACTTAATTGAATGAATGAGGCAGGTCGGTCGGTCCGCAGCACACAGATAGAGCTATCCAGCGTCGTCCACTTAATTAAGAAATGACAGTCTGAATGAACATCATGGAAGAACACTACAAGTTTCAGACAACATATTGTCAGTCGGTTCAATTCATGACAAAGAAAATGGAATTATAAGGGAAAAGTTTACGCTTCTAGTTATGTAGAATAGGGGTTCAAACACTTTTAGTCACATGCTTTAAGAATTCTAAAAGAAAATATCAATATTGAGAAAATTAAATATATTTAGTCCTTTATTTTACGGAATTTTTAAAATGGTCCTAAAATTGAAAAAATTCGACACCTTTAGTCTAATACCACCAAATGTAACTCTCCGACGGCACTACAATTGTATCTCACCTAATAAACATCATATTTAAAGTAAACTCTATTTATATATATGTATATATATGTGTGTGTGTGTGTGAAAATATGTCCATAATGCAGTCCCTGTTGAATAGATACACGTAATCTCATCATCACGACAAAGCATATCTATCATCTCATCTTCACTATTGTACGTATATCTATCAAGCACCACAAAATGAAACTGACCAGTTCACAAGTCATCCTCATTTTAATTCGTATTTAAACACCCTCGCAAATGAGACTTTTATGTGTATTGATGAAGAGAAGAAATGAAACTGCATACTTACCCGACTTGACTGGAATGCTAAACTTTGACCTAGTTCTTGTGAGCAGACACAGCCAAATTTCCAAGTTTCGTAAAGTAAAATACATGGAACTAAATATATCGAGTTTATTTTTTCAAATTTGAGACCATTTTAAAAATTTCATAAAACACATAACTAAATATATTGAACCATCTATTTTAACTGGACTAAAAATATAATTAAATTGAAATACATTGAGGATGAAATGAAGGGCGGGCAGGACGTGGCAATTGGGATGGATGAGTGGTATGGCGGATCATGTGGGTTTCACATGAGTGCTCCCATGCAATCACATGATGCAGAGAGAAGAAACACAGAGAACACCTGCACATACAGTAGTAGTAATGTGCAGGAAAAAAGAGTAAATAATAAATATGGGTCGGGTATATATATATGTGTTTTCCCTCGTGTTTCATTTCAACCTGGTATTGCATGCATGCATGCATGCATTCCCTGTCTGATGAAGACAGGAATGGCCTAATTTGTCTCATGTTATTACACGACCATGACCCACTCCCCATACCATGTCATCATCAATGTAGAAGAAGATCAATAATAGTATATGATGAGGACCATGATCCATGATCACCATAAATATAGATTGATTAGTATGATATATATCATTATCATACATGTGTGTGTGATGATCATTTTCACGTGAAACGGTCTAAGAGAATTATAATGACGATCGGATTGAATTATCTATTGCAATTCATATATGGTCTTTTAAGAAAAATTGCAATTTGTCTATCAATATAGGGACGATGGTATTATAAATTGAGTTGTTAATAAAATAGTAATTAAGGGAACTAATTTTTTTTTAAAATGGCATTTCAGTCCAACTTGCCATGTTTAGGGAAAGTTATGGCTGGATTTTTAATTGCCACGTAAACAATTACGGTTGGAGCGGACAAATTTTCAAATTTTTATTTGTCACTTGGTGGACATGTGAGCATTTCTGGCAACATTAATTAGGATTAATTGGACTGAAATTGTTATTTTTTATAAAACTTAGTGTACGCAATTGGTATTTCATTAAAAGGCTGGTTTAGAATGTCATCAACCCTATATCAGTGGATGAGAATCGCAATTCTTCCCGTCTTTTTATTCCATTAATTCACATATACATGCATGTTGTGTGTATAATTTTTTTTAAATAAAATTGATGACATAATTTTTGTACACATGATATGTATATATGAAATGGAATGTAAAACACAACAGGAACTGTTATTAAGGTTGAAAAATTAATCAAACTACTCGATACTCGATGAAATCAATCAATAAAAGCTTGTTTGAATTCGATTTATTAAATTTAACCGACCAAACGTGAGCAAAATTTTTTGTTCGATAAGCTTTCGAGCTCGACTCAAACTTGATTCGAGTAGTGCTAAAATAATAATATATATTGAAAAGTATCAAATTTCTCGAGCTCGATTCATGTTCGATTCAATTAGAGTTTCGTCTGAGCTCGATTAGATTAATAACCAAACCAAATTCAAACGCGATTTTTCAAGCTCGATAATAGTTCCAACAAGCTCAAATAATGATGTTCGGCTCGATTCAAATCATTTACAACCTTAACAGTTATAGGAAATCCAATTCGTACGACGACGCCTATTATTATTTATATTGACTTCTATTGAATGGAATAAAGTACGTAATCGAATTTGATATACGTCGGTATGGAGAGAGAGAAGATTGAGTTTTTTATTTAATAGGGATAAAGTTCGCACGGAAAAAAAAGATAATATAATATTCTAATTTCATTTTAAAAAAAAGCTCACTATCTCCTGCATCAAACAGTCCGATTGCCCTTTCTTTATAAGTTCCGCGAATCGCATTCCATTTATCTGAAATGCGATTTGTACGAATAGCCGTCTAGGCATAGAAGTCGCTAATTTGTACTTGTTTTAATTCCCCACACATTAATAAGTTCCATGTGCTATAATAATGCGATTTCAAGTTTAACATGCATGCCTTTTGAACCGTTGGATTTGGACCCTTAAATAATTAACCGTCCAATTTAAAAAGAGGTACTTTTTCAGATTTCTTTATTGCTTACAAAGAAGCGAGAAGATCCCATGTATTCCGCCTCAATATCTCACTCATAAATATGTAACTATTATTATTATTATTATCTTATTCTAAAATTTGAATATTTATTTGGAAATATATTTTAAATGGAGTTCTGTGAAAGTTCATTTGGAAAAAGGTTGGATATTTGGTAATTATTGTTAAATAAAATTTTAGAATAATCATATTTTTAGGAGTCCATTTTGAGAAATTATGAATTAGTGGATCTTTTAAAATATACTCACTGTATTTTCATGATCTGAAAATTAGTGACTTTTGGACTAAATATAGTTAATGTATTTTCACACTAGAAAAAATTTAACATTTAATTATGATTAATTGCCATAATTAAAAATAAATAGTCGTAATGAATAGTCATTCACTATGGTCATGCACACGTTATTGGCCATGGTATTTGCGAGTGTACCAAAACTTTGTCATAGCTAAAAGCCATGGCAAAAATATTTGCTATGACTCATAACTATGGCAAAAAAAGTTTTCATGGTAGATAATCTATATTTTTGTAACAGTTTTCGTTTAATCATGGTTAATAATAATTATTTACCATGGTTTTAATCCATAGCCAATAGTAAATTTTCTTCTAGTGTCATGAAGTGAAAATTAATAATTTTTTACTTAAAGAATCACTAGAAAAAAATTCACTATTAGCTACATTTTTAATGACTATGGTTAAAAATCATGGTAAATAATTATTATTAACTACGATTAAATAAAAATCGATGCAAAAATTAACTTTTCCACCATGAAATATTTATTTGCCACGGCTAAGAGCCGTGGTAAAAACTTTCGCCATGGCTTTTAGTCATGGCCAATGTTTTAGCCACCCTCGTAAATATTACGGCCGACAATCGTTGCGTGACCATGGTCAATATCTATTTAATACAATTATTTACTATTAACTATGATAATAAGCCATAATTAAATGTTATATTTTTTATAGTATTAAGTTTACTAATGTCAGAAAAGCTTTTAAAAAAACACTTATCAGAAAATGTATTTATAAATAAACTTTCACTTCAACATGCTCCCAAACACGCACTTGGTATTTAGTCTTGCTTTCTTTGTTTACTATTCAAATTACGAATAGGTTTACCTTGTATTTCATTTCGCCACTATTATCTATACTGTGATAAAATCAAAATTATTATCATTTAATATACATATTATATATAACTGGTTAGTACCCGTGCTTCTATTTAAAAAATAATAATAAAAAAAAACCAAATTTTACAATAGAAAAATTGATTAACTGATAACTAAGTTAAAATTAAGAGTAAAATGCAGACACCTCTCAATGTATGGGGTTATTTACACTTTGCCCTCCAACCTCTTTTTATTTACACTTTCCCACCCAACCTTTTGATTTTGTTACAGTTTGCATTTTCCGGAGAATAATATTGGAATATTCCGTCCACTGTGTGTTCACGCGCCTGAGGGTGATTTCAGTTTAGGTAATGTATGGTTATATGCAAGCACTCCCCCCAACGTATGAAGTCGTTTGCACTTTGCCCCTAACCTTCCAAATAAGATTAAAATTAATTAAAAGTATGAAAAAAATTCAAAAAATTCAATGCCTGATCTGCAGATAAACAACTTCACATTACAAGCCAAAATCAAACTAGAAAGCAAATAATCTGCAACATCATGTGTAGGATCTAAATAAAAGAACTTTAACCTTCAATTCACAAACAACAAACTCCAACACAATCACAAAATCAACAGAACATAAGAAAGACAGGGTGAAAAAAACAGATGATAAAAAAATAAAAACTCACCGACCCTTATGAAGAAATTGAACTCCAACAATTCAGACGAAAAAATCACGAAACAGTGTAGCTTCACAACAGTACCAAATACACTCCTCTGTATAAAATAGGAAAAATCAAACCCAAAAAGGAAAAAAAATGTTTACTTCTTTCGGTGCCACCATCAATGCAAATGTGTGTATTTCTGTCAGCGCTAACATTACATTTTCTCTTGTAATGTGAAGTTGTTTATCTGTAGATGAGGCATTGAATTTTCTGGAACTTTCATCATTTTTCTGAAATTTTCCTCAATTTTTCCCTTTTTTTTTATAATATATTTTAATTTTTTTATAAAAAGAAAGGTTGGGGGACGAAGTACAACTGACCCCATACGTTAGGGGGGTGTTTCTATCATCCTCAGGTGCGTGAACACGCGAACAAAATATTATGTTATTATTCCTCGAAAAGTGCAAAGTGCAACAAAATCAAAAGGTTGGGCAGAAAAGTGTAAAAAAGAAAAGGTTAGGGGGCAGAGTGCAAATGACCCCATACGTTGGGGGTGTTTGCATTTTACTCTTGAATTAAATATGATAATAATCAATAATAAAAAATTATTAATTGATATAAAAATAAATTTGAATTATATTACTAACTAGTTTATCTTAAAAGACACTGCAATCTCTTGGATAAAGATAAATCATTAGAAACTTATCTAAGTTTAAATCAAATAAAGGATAATTTATCAAAAAAAAAAAAAATTGATGAATCTTCTGGATAAATATAAATAGTTGTAAACTACTAAACTTATATATATATATATATATATATATTTAAGTTATTTTTAATTTGTTTTTATATGACAAAATTAAAAAAAAAAAAAAGAGACCATCCAAATATGCATTTATATGACGTATATTGAAATGACCTTAACCTTTTTATTTTTCTAATCATAGTGGCACATCGTTTTTGCGTGTATATAATAAATATTTTTTACGCTTTAAAATATATTATAAATAAGAGTAAAATATATATAAACTAATACATCATATTAAAAAATAAAAAGAAGGAAAGAAAAAAAAAACTAATTTATCAATTAATATAAAACTTAAAATGTTGAATAAAGTAATTATTATATCAGATGAGGATTATTTTTTACATTATAAAAAAGTGAAACGGCGGTATCATTAACCGTCATTTGTAATTAAAAAATGATTTATTTTATATAATAGTACATATTAAGACCCAGTAATCAAATATGAAGTTCAAAATTTTGGACCCAAAACGAGAGAACGGGTAGGGTTGGAAAAAGTTTGGCCCGACCTTCTTTTGGATCTTGGACTATAGCCCAAATAGTTTTACTGAATCCCCAACCAAATCTGGGTTTTAACTGGACATTATCCACTCAAACTAACTTCGAGGAATCAAATTAATTAATTTAGAGTTGATTTTTTTTTTTTTTTGAATAATGCGATCAACTATTAATTTGAGAATACAACAATAGTTCTACAACAACCAACTGCAATTCACAGTATAACAATATCTCTAAATCTACCAACACCAACATTAAAGCAATCAAATGAATAATATAAATATCCTATAAACTAAACAATACCCTATATTCGTAGTACTCGAACTCACAACCTCTTAGTTGTGAGACCTCAACCTCACCACTCGAACAAGGGATCATTGGTAATTAATTTAGAGTTGTTACTACGATAAAAAAATGATAAAAAAATCTAACAAAATTGAGTGAAGTATCAATATGTAAAATAATTTAATAAAATATGTACAAATTAAGAATTTTTAGATATATAGTGAAACTAATTGATTGATTTATTAAAAGATTACGAATTTAACAACTTTAAGTTAATGAGTAAATAGAGATTTTAAGGTACTAAATTTTGTTCATACCCCTTGGTATTTTAGGATATAGAACCATTACAAGAAATTTAACATTTAACCATAACAAATTGTTATGATATAATCGTGATAAATAGTCATGACTATAGGAAAATAGGCTTTTAGCTATCGAGTGAAATTCGTGGCAGAAGGCCAAAATTTGCTATGAATTTGGTTGTAGACAATACTGACATAATAAATGCTTTGCTGTGAACATAAAGGTAGTTGTCCTTAGGCTTTATCTTAAATACAGTTTAATTAGACAATCGGTACATCTTGAGGAGACAAGGAGTTAATCGAGCCGACCATTCCTAAGTTTATGAAGGAATGGGATAAGGCTCTACTGATCTATGAGCTACCCGACCAGTGCTATTCTGAGTGCAAGGAAGAATAGAGTAAGCTGGTCTACTGCTCTTATCCCATCTGGACTATGAGCTAGGAGTTAGGAGCTAGATGCTAGATGCCCGAGCCCTTACTCGTAACAAAAGGTATTTGCTATGGAAAAAGTGCTTTTGTTACAAATATTTTTGTAGCAAAAACAGAGCAAAAATCACCATATTTTTCTATGGTTGTTCAATCGTAATAATCAAATAGGCGTTTGTTACAAAAATTAACTTTTGTTATCAATAGATGCCCCTGGAAACGTTCTCAAGATTCAATTATCAACAATATTAAAAATAAGAAAATACCAATTGTAACCAACAGATTCCTATGAGGATTCATTTAAGCAAGATTGTGCATTTCCCACAACATAATCGACTGCTATGACATAATGAATCATGTTGTGTCACCACTAATTAGCAAACTAAACAAAAAATTACGGGGCTTTGCAAGTCTAATTGGCTAGACAAATGGCCTCGACAATAAACAAAGAGCCCTATCATTCGCTAATCAGATTATTTGTGATAAAAGCGCAGAAAATAACACAATTATCCTCATGAATGAAAGTATAAAGCATGAATTTAATCTCACAACGTATAAAAATCAAGCATTCACATATCTTCATTCGAAAAATAGAAAATTAGCCAGCATACTAACATAAGAACAAATAAGAGAAAAATAAAATTCCATAATAAAACACATAATATTCTAGTGGAGAGAGAGAGAGAGAGAGCAAAAGAAGGTCCCCACTAATAGGAATTACATCCACTCTTTATGTTACTTAGTTTCCTAACAAACCTAGATAACAAAGCAAGTAAATACCTCATTACAAAGCTCTAAGTCCTTTCTAATTGGGACATTAACCCAATAGGATTCCTCAGGAAATGAAAGCTTCCAAGTCTCAAAAAATCATATGCATCAGCTTCCATATTCAAAAAATTCATCATTGTCCCCTCTTTCGCTGGTTTCTCTGCATCACTAGAAGTGGGCACGTCTAACCAAACTTGCAAGTCTATTTTTTCATTTTCTTCTCCAAAATTTTGTCAATCCTTTCCACTTGTTTGGCTCCATTTCCACATATCTTACTCCAAAACCCCTTTTTAGCTGCAAATACAAGATTCTACATAATTTATGAGTTTTTTAATACCAAAAGATAGCCAAAATTATTATAAAACTATAAAAATTTCGACACTCATCAGTGAGCTATCCCAAGCTAAAAGCGGCAACGACAACAACGCTACAGAAGGTGGTGTTGGTGCACCGCACAACCGTGCGAAAGATTAGGTTGAAATTGCGTTCTCTGAAAGGCAAAGAGCTCTTAGATAGTCGTGTCTGAAAAAAAGAAAAAAAGGCGAGCGATGTGTTGGGCGTGAAATTTCTTTTCCTAAAAACGCATGTTAGTGGCTTGATTTTAGAAACTTTTAGTTAATAAAACTAATAAACTAATTTACAACAACTATATGGGAGGAAAAGAAATTTTTTGGAGCCAATGAGGTAAATATTTAAGAATTTTGCTTTTTAGGGATATGTAGGATGCAATTTAGGAATTTTTATTTTTTGAAAAAAGAATATATATTTAAGAATTAAAAACTTGGAGGGAAAAAACTTTTGGAGCCAAATTCTTTTGGTGTACTCAACAAATATTTGTTACAAAAAGTGGACGACACCGTTTTAGTGCACAATCATTTATTATAAAAATGGTTATTTTGTAACAAAATAATATCATAACAAAGGATTAAAACGACTTCGTTTTTGGAGGACTTGCTATGGGATAAAATTTGTAGTAAAAAAATAGCTTTTTCTACGGGTTTTTTTCCACAGGAAAAAAAATGGTACCAAAAAACATATTTTCTTGTTATGCATTGATTACGATGACACAATATTTGTTGACTATGATTTTTGCGAGTGTGACTAAAACATTTATCAAAGTTAAGAGTCATGACAAATATTTTTATTTCGATAGATAAGTTACTTTTTTGTATCGATTTTATCTAACTATAATCAATAATAACCATTTACCATGTTTTTTGACTCATAACTATTAAAATGTTTATTAGAATAGGTATGCATTCGAGTTTGAACATATTACAATGCTCTTGGATATATATATATATATATATATATCTGAGTATGTGTTATTATTATAATGAGTTTAAATTTGAGTATTATTCTAACTTAATAAAAATTTGAGCAATTTTGGATGCACACAGGAACAATTCATTTTCCAACCAAGTAAATCATGTATACATACTTTTTTTTTTCAATTTCAACTTATTATTATTAATTTTTTGGGTAAATTACATCTATCTCCTCTGAAGTTTGGCATAATTACAAATACTCCCTCATTGTTTGAGAAATTACAAATACCCTCTGAGGTTTGTAATTTTTAACCAAAGGCTTGAAATTGACCATTTTGCCCTTAAATGTTTTATTAAAATTGAAGAAAAATCAGCCGAGATAAATTGCATTATTGCTCCTCTGTGTAATAAACTTAAGAAACCTCTCCTTACGCATTATAGTCCAAAAAATTTTAAGAATTAAATAAAAAATAATTCAGCCCACAAGAGCGCGCATTTTGGTCAGTTTACCCATAAAAATGGATGGAAATGGATTATCTGTTAGACAGTTACAAATCAAATGAGGGTATTTGTAATTTTTGAAACAACAAAGAGGTATTTGTAATTATAACATATCGCAAAAGAGATAGACGTAATTTACCCTATTTTTTTTTACCAATTCTTCAACTTGGCTGATTGAGACAAATATCTTTAACTCCCACTAAGCAAATTCTTGGAGTTGGAAGTCAAGCTCTACAAAGCACTTTCAAGTAAACTCGTGTAATTTTCAAATGGCGACGGCGCCTCCCCACGCTTAATAAGGACGTAGTCATAGTATCAAACTCTTCAAATACGCTAATATATATAGGTCCCGTTTGGTTCGTGTAATTAGGTATGATAAAATTACTTATCATGCCTAATCACATGTTTGGTTAGTGTTATTAGAGCCCGGTATTAATACCGAGCCCAGTCTTATTTATCAAAATCTGTGGGATAATGGATCCCACCTATTAGGTGGGATACACAATCCCACAAATTATGATAAATCAGTATTAATTTTTTTTCCTCATTTACCCTTCCTCTCTCTCTCTCTCTCTCTCCCATTAAATACATGTGAAAATTAAAAAGACTTTTGATGCATGATTAAAAAAGTATATTTCAAATTTTAATAATTAAATAATAAAATATAATAAAAAAATATTATTTCTTATTTTTGGACTTTTGAAAATATTTGAGTTTTAATTAATTACTAAATTGAATGTGTGTTTTGAACTTCTACTTCATATAAATATAAAAATAAAATATTCCACAAATTACTTTCAATTTAACCAATTGTATTTCAATAAATAATTTAGAGGTTCTTTTATTTTTTGTAATCATTCAGAAGCTATAATATAAAATTGTAAATAACTTAAAAGAGGATACCCATAATAGTTGTTTTACATTTAATCATACTTTATAATTCCTTCAACCAAACAACATATTATATTATCACATTGGATATCCTACATACAATACATTAAACCAAACAACATATAATGTAAGATGAGATTAATTATCATTTATTTTTTCATCCCATCCAATCCCATTAAGCCTAATCCAATCACACGAATCAAACAAGCCCATAGGGTTAATTACACTCCGACCCGCTGAGATACAAAAGTGCACTTTTTTTTTTTTTTTAAAGAAGTTGTGAAATTATATTTACACTCCCTTCATAAATTCTTCATTTACACCGTACCCCCGGCTTTTTATTAGAGTTTGGACGAAAAATATTTATGTCAGCAAAAAAAATATAAATTTTTAATTTTGCCCCTCATTTAGCATTCTCATGTATATTTTATACTTATAAGGGGATAAATATAATGTATATATATATATATATATGAAGTGAGGTAATTATTATTATAAATTTCCCCATAAGTACAAAATTATTACATGAAAATGTTAATGAGGGGTAAAGTTGATAATTTATGTAATTATTTTTGCTACTGTCAGCATTTTTTGTCCAAATCCTAATAAAAAGGGTCAGATGTAAACGGTGAATTTTCAAATTTTGTGTAAGTGTAATTTTAAATTTTTTTTTTGAGAGATAGTGCAGTTCCGCATTTTTAGAGGAGGTGTAAGTATAAAACCATATATATATATATGTGTGTGTGTGTGTTTTGGTCTTCTTCTAGACGTGAATCAATTGAATAGGTAGCATAGCGATCGACGAGGGTATAAAGGAGCTTTGTACACATAAAAAATTGGGAAAAATTGTATTTTACGTCCCATAACTTATATTATTTGTGATTTTGGTCCCATTAATTTTTGACGTAGCAATTTTAGTCCCATAAGTCCATAAACATTCTTATTTTAGTCCCATTGGCAAAATCCGTTAAATTTTTAACGTAATGAGTACGTGCATGGCATGTGCTCCGTTAAGTCCATAAGTCACATCTAATGAAACGTTGCAATTTTCGTCCCATAAATCCACAAACATTGTAATTTTAGTCACATAAGTCCCAAACATTGCAATTTTAGTCCCATGCACGTGCTTCTTCCGTTAAAATTTCAACGGATTTCGTCAATGGGACTAAAATTGCAACGTTTGTGGACTTATGGGACTAAAATTGTTACGTCAAAAATTAATAACCGTGTAAGTTATGTGACGTAAAATGCAGTTTTCCTGAAAAAACTGCAAGACAGCGAAATAAAAGGACAAGTCCAAGGCTATAATAATGTTAGTTGCTCTTATAGTATGAACCGTACGGAATTTTTTTTCATCCAAATTAGGTCTGGTCGGGCCTAATTAATTATACGATAAGTGTAATATACTCTTCGTATTAATTGGTGTTCAGTTAAAAAACAATGATTAATCACATTACAAGTATATTACTTTTATTCTATAATTGATTTGATTTGATCATAACTTATTTTTAATAGAAAAAAAAAAAAGATGAAGGTACAAGAATTAAGGGCACAACAGCGCCTCAAAGTATATATGATAGAGGGTTGAAAAATTAATCATGATGTTGGATATTATTGTCACTCAAGAGCTCAATCGTTACACTCGATTTACTTACTTGATGAGTTAAGTTTGAGTCAATTCTCATTCAATGAGTATTACAAGTACTCGAATTCATTAGTTAGACTATGATATAGTTTGTAAAAATCTTAAATATTCAACATTTTTAAAAAAAATAAATTGTCTCCACACACGCACCAACTCCTGCATAAATACAGGATTTGAATGAAAAACCTCCAAAAAGAGATCGTGAGGCAATTATCATTCAAGTTTCGCTCATGTTCAATTTAAATTTAAGATTGCTAAGACTTGATTCAAATTCCAATCAGTACGTGGGATGATAGTCTATTGTATAGTAAGATTGTTTGTATACTGTTATAGTAAGGGGTTGTTTAGATTTTATTTATATAATATTATTGATCTATGTATAATTATTGTAATTGTTTGTGTAAGAGATTGATAGTCGACATGACTGATTGTAACCGATTTAGTTCAATTAATAATATTTATCGCTTTCATTTAAAAAAAAAAAGTATTCAAATAATATTTAAACATTATTAGAATTAATTTATAGCTCGACAAACCACCTAAATTTGCAATAAAAAGTTAATTTATTGGACTATATTTTTTAAAATATTTTAAAATACATCGTAACAAATCTCTATAAAACCCCTTGAAACGTGATGCTGAAAAAACTATTTTAAAATGTTTAGATAAAATAACATCACAAAATTTCAGAAAAAGTGTGAGTAATATTGACCATCTGAAAATGCATATGCTCAAACTAATAAAATTTTGGTAATATCTTTTGAGAAATTCTTACTTGTCCTTTTTCTATTTTCATTTTCCATTTAAAGGCGCTGATTATAAGTTCCTCATATTTTAATTCAAAATCTTATAACTCATCTCCTCGAAGTTGTACGTATCACACTCGTTGGAAACAAAATCTCAACCGGTGAGAAGGGTGAACTCTCACGAAAAAAAAGAACAGAAATCACAAAAATCAAAATGATGAAGCACCAAAATACTACCATAGAATGTTAAAAGAACAAAAATGCTGATAAAAATGAGCCAATAGGAACTGTAACCCTAATTTTTAAAAGGTCACATGAATGCATATTGATGGGGGTATATGAGAAAATTACCAAATATCCCTTAAAATACAAGTTAGACTCAGACCACTAGGATCCGCATATTATACAAGCAGATTGGGTCAATTCGACCCGACGACCCGAAGATGCAACCTGCAATGGAGATTGTTGATTCTCTGATTGTACCTATCAGATCATGCCACATGGACTAGAAGAAGAAGTACATTTCGTCCTATAAATATCCCACAACCACATTCATTACAGGTGACACATATCTATTGCAGTATTAAATACATCGGATCGTATACTTTTATCCCGAACTCAAGTCTGACTTAAGCATTGGAGGTTTTAGCCGGGGATCATCTCAACTAGCCTAATGTGCGTTCTCTTATCAGGGATCCATACATCTAGGCGAGCTACCATACCAGACCTCGAGGACTCGATTCCTATACTTGGCACTGGACTTTTGACAAAGTAGAAGGTCGCATATCTCGACCCGGATGACATATGTATTTTTCCGACTAGAAGGGTGAACTCAGGCCAAGAAAAGGACTGAAATTCTGAAAATAAAAAAAAAAGGGTTAATTACACTGACCCCCTGCTACTATGCGAATATACAAATTTCTCCGTCTTACTATGAAAATTACATAAACTTCCCTTTCAAGTATATCCACCTTAGAAATTTCCCATCCGTTAGTCAACTTGATTAACGAATTTTGCTGATGTCATAAAAACAATTGATCGAAACTTCCTATGATACCCTCAACTTGAATAATTCTATTTTCTATGACTTAAATACCCCTAAGGGGGTAATTTGTTATTTATAAAGTTAAAAAGGGTTTGTACTTGTAACTTTTAGTATATTATTTTATAGGATAAATTACAGTGACACCCCTTGAGGTTAAACTAAAATACACAAACACCCCCTATTTTTGGCAAAATTATAGCTACACCCCCTATTCAAAGGCAAAACTTACACTAATACCCCCTGAAAAATATTACACTAACATCACTCAGGGAGTGTAGCTGTAATTATGCAAAAGACAGGGGGTATTTCTGTAATTAGACCTAACCTCAGGGGGTGTCAATGTAATTTACCCTATTTTATAATATTTTTTAATTACATATTGTGTATGTGTAGGTTGTGACATTAATTTCTATTCCTAACAATCATCAAAGCTTGCAAATTTTGTTGAAATTATATTATTTTGTAAAAAGTAATAAGTAAAGCCTATATTATTCAAATATTAAAAATATTGAGGCAAATTTCAATAGTTTTATATGCCAAATAAAAATTAAACAAGTCAATTTTAGTGTAATTTTACTATGACCTCGACCCACCACGGTGACGGCGCTTTCGAGTGAACCACGTCTATCATCATCAAAGGGCCTGGGCAGGTGGAGATAGATACTAGGGAGTGGTGGTCCGATTAGTGAATTTGCAATAAGTGGTAAAAGAGTGGTGATATTGGGACTAGGAAGAATTAGATAAACAAGAAAACTGAGAGAGAAAGTTAGAGTGGGGAACACAACGGAAAGAAAAAAAAAAGGAATTGATTTGGGAAAAAAAATATTTGAGGATGTCTTGGTCCACTTTTATTCTCAATTTTATTGAATTATTTGTAGTTTTATAAATGGGGATAAAATGATCATTTAAACACCTATCGTTAAATTTGACTGACACCTATTAACCAGAGGGAGGAATTCATATATTTCCCTAATAGTAGGAAATATCACTCTAATTAACCCTAAAAAATTACAGGACCAAAATACCATCATAAATAATTAAAAGACAAAAATGACAAATAACATAAATTATTACACAAAAAAATGCATTTAAACCGCAATGTAATTATAAACCCCCTGAACTGATCACTGGTTAATGGAAGCAACAGACATCTCTATGTAATAGCCTAAAATTCATAAATAGCTAGGCCCATGATGATGTGCAACTTTTTCTCACTATAACTTAGAGTAAGTCAACCACAAAACAATAAAAAGATGCAGCCATTTAGGATGCTCTTCTTACTAAAACCTAACCAGTTGTGGCCAAAACGTCAAAGCGCCTTTTCTTCCTTTTAACACTTTACTGATTTTCATGGAGGCTTCAAAGAACTTCCTCAAAATATACCCTAACTTGACCATTTCAAAGAAGGGTTCCGACGTTACTGTTCATGTGAATTTGTACTCATATAAAACTATGTGCAGTTGGATGCACACATGCGATAATAACTTCATCATTCGTTGCTCAATTAACATTTTATAGTCTGTATAGGCACAAATTAACATGGGCCGGACCGAATTATCCTTCAATATTAACCAAAATACTGGTCAAATACATGACAATGAAAAATATAGAGAATTCATTACAAGAAATTCAAGTGTTTGCTATGAAATTAAATACTTGTAATCTGAAGCGGACGTTCAAGTAGTGATATATCATCTAAGTTTTCTTCTAAGATTCCCAGTTTCAGCAGCAACCAAGAATTCTGACAAGGAAAAAGACATTAAAAAATCCTTAAATTGTTTATACTATATGTGAAAAAATGAAGATCTGAGTAGATGAAAGTGATAGTACAACAACGAACAAATTTCCTTCTTGAACAAAGTACACCTAGAACACTGGCACTGAATCCACTCCAAGCCCGAAAATAATCTACAAAAGCATGTTTTCTGAGTATCTTGCAACCTTGGATGATCATCAAAATACTCCCAGTCATGTTGCATTTTTCTGTCGTAATTGGAGAGCTGATCAGCAGAAGGGTAAAGATGGCAACTTAAATCTGCCCAGCTAACTGCGCTCTCCGGGGAAATTACAGTAGTCGTGCTTCTAGTACTGACCATGTCGGAGAAACTGTCTAGCCCGTCCAGTTGCTGTGCCATCAAAAGCATTATATCTTGCGGGATCTCATCGAATGCTTGAAAATCGTTAGTTGGTATACCGCTGATGCCATGAAAATCGCTCCCCGATGGCGGGCACGAGCTGTTCATAAGGCCCGTAATCGTAGACGGGACAAGCCTAACAGTGGAATTCTTGCAGGGTTGTTGATAATTTTCAGAAGTATAGCAAATCAAGTTTTCTTGTTGATGATGATCATACGAAAGTCTTGATTCAAGCTGAGGCACGACGGGGAAATTTGTAAGGTAATTTGATGCTTGCTCTCTCTGCATCCCAGTTCCTATATTCGAGTAAGCGGCCGTGAGCAAGGGAGGCGCCACCGGCTGTTGCGGCCGTGGGCGCTGAGCCTGTTTTTCTCTCCTATGCCTGCCGAACAGCTTCTTCTTCAGCCGTGTGTTCCAGTAGTTTTTTATGTCGTTATCCGTTCTTCCAGGCAAATGGGCCGCGATGATAGACCATCTAGAGAGATGGAAACAAGAACATGATGAAACCCTACTGTGAAATATACACAAAATTTACACTGAATTTCTGAAGAAAACTTAAGATAAATCACCTGCTCCCAATGCTGACATAGAGGCTGCAAATCAAGTTATCCTCATCCTCAGTAAACCCTCCATGCTTGATGTTGGGGCGGAGATAGTTCAGCCATCTAAGACGGCAACTCTTTCCACATCTCTTAAGACCTATATATGATCCCCCACATGAAAACGATGAATGAATCTTTTCATCGATCACTCGACTAATTAAGCTCAATTAAGATAGAATTTTACCAATTTTTTGAGGCAAAGCTATCCAGTTGCCTCCAGTTCCATGCTTCTCAATGTAGGATTTGAGTTTGGCATCCTCTTCAGGTGACCAGGGCCCTCTTTTTACGTTGGCTTTGTCACAGCACGGCGCTCTCCCCATGTTATAATTTCTTACAAGCTTCCTTAAGTTTTCTTAATTTTCTCTCACCTTCCGATGATTATGTATATATATATGTATAGATCTAGAGAGAGAGAGAGGAGAGAGAGAGAGTAAAATAGCTGGAGAAGGAAATACATGGGACATGAAGATCATAATCTGGTTTCAGAAAGTGGAGTGGAAAAAAGATGGACTTTTTTAGTATGTAATAAACTAATAATTAATGCAGAAATTTGAATGGCAGAACAGTAGGAGCGAGCTTTTTCTCGTTGTCCAGAATCTAAGTATGAACAGTGCAGCATATATGAATGATCGTTCACAATTTCAGGGAAAGAATGCGTACATAATCACCAGTTTCCATGTCTTTTCCATTTTCATAATAGTACTTGATCAACTTTTGTTATTTTATCTCTAAGTGAATCCCACGTCAATCCGTATGGCCGTATATATGATGACCGCGAGACAGACACAATACGACGTAATATAATTATATTATGGTATTAGTTGGTGAAGTTGAGGCCCCATGAGCTCTACGGACCTCTGCGTGGGTTGATGTTGTCTCTACTATATAATAGGTTAGTATTTGCTGCTGTAATAGTTAGGTGTTAGTTTATATTATATTATTGATATTATTATTTGTAATTGTCTCTGTTCGATATTGACAGCCGACAGGACTGAATGTAATCATTTACTTTCGATTAATAAAATTCATCGCTTCCAATTCAAAAAAATAATTATCTTATGATAAATTAATACTATTAATCACAATTAAATAAATTAAGATTTGAATGCATTTTGGTTCGGTAATATATATATATATATATATGTCATTTAGTGTTTCCATCCTTTTACTTTCTAAAGTATCCTGCATTTCGCGATTTCAATAATTTTTTTGTCAGAATTTACAAAATTATAAACATATTGTACTAGAATGTTAAATGATAAAAATGTTGGCAAATTAACATGAGTCAATTATAGGAATAGTAATCCTAATTGCAAAATGTAGCGTAAAATACACATGCATGAACTCCGGCAAAAAAAAATAAAAAAATCGCAAAATAAAAAGAAGTGTTACACTATAAAGTTAAATGGCAAAACGTCAAATTGCTTAAGTTAGGGGACCAAAAATGCTTTTAACCCATAAATTAATATAAGAATTATATTTTCGTCAGAATTTTATGTCCTGTTGTTTATGATTTCATTTTTTCAAATAATAATTAAATTGAGAACATATATTTGTTCATATGTATTCTCATTTAAAATATATTAATTTGACACCACAACTAATATAACACACATTTAAATTAATTAATTCAAACATATTTTTATTTTATATGAAAATTCATACAAAACTAAAAATACACATTTTCTACTCAAAATGAAATATATATTTTCTACTCACAACTCAAAATGATTGAATAGAGCTTGACAGCTAGCTAGTTTTCTAGAGGGAAAACAAAATAGAAAACGTATAGAAGCCGACAGCTACAGCCAAAAGATATGAATTGGTGAATATTATTTTTTTTCATGTTCCTATTGAACTATATATCACACACTCCATATTTATATAATATGTTCATCTTTTGACATCCATCATTAATTATTTACAATCACTAGTCATGTGGAAATTCATATAAAAATCAGAAGATAAAAAGTCAATAAACCCACATATTTGTATAACATGTTCATCTTTTGATCAAATCATGTCTATTGATCAAATTAGGGAGATTAACTTTTTTTATCTTACACGAATTGATTTTTATAATTTAATCATGTAAATTTAAAATTTTAGCAATTTTAGTGTTTTTTCAGTCAATTTGACTGAAAAATTGAATGGGACTTGCACCAACTTAATTAAATTATAATTTTAGTCCTGTAATTTCAGAAATTGGCATTTTTGGCTGGCAAAGGACTAAAATTGTGAAACTTTTAAAGTTATAGGAATAAATTACCAAATTAATTTATGCAGGAAAAAAAATATCGCCCCTTTAAATTACAGGATTACAATTACAATTTTCCCTCAAATTTCAATATTTTGATGTATCGAACAATACTTTTTTTAACAATATAATAAAAGAATAGGTATTTATACATAGAGACCCTCCGAAAATGTTATACTTTTCCACAACATTTATCGTAGAGATCCTAGTTAAAGGGTTATAATTGTAAATAGAAAATTTTTAAAATGGGTGCAAGTATATATTTACATTAATTCCAAAGGAACTTAAGTGTAATTAATCTAAAAATAATAGTTATAATAAACTATTAAAAAGTAATTCTAATATTGCCAATAAGAATTTACATTAAGCGGCAAATTTATATTGGTTTGGTCCTTTTACAAATCTATTAGCAGCATGAATTTTTTTTAAGTTGTCATTATTAGTTATTCGTGATACAACTATATTAACGATTTAATAATAAGGTAAAATTATATTTTTGGTCCTATAACTATAAGTCATTAGTACTTTTGGTCCTGTAACTTACTCTATTTACACTTTTAGTTCTTTTTTTGACGAATTTAGTCCTGAACATCTCACATTTGGTCTTTTTTTGGTAAATTTAGTACTATGTTGACAATTTTGGTCCTATTCTCACTCGAGTAGATCTCATTTTTGATCTTGTAATTATATATCACCAGGACTAAATTTGTTAACATGGGATTAAATTTGCCAAAAAAAGGACCAAATCTGATGTCTTGGACTAAATTTATAAAAAAAAAGGACTAAATATGGAAACGAAGTAAGTTATAGGACCAAAAATGGTAAAAAATTAAAATTACAGGACTAAAAATGTAATTTTATCTAATAACAATATACACAAATATAGTGGTAACTGATTAGATTGGATTGTTTATAATGACGACTTAGTTTATAATCCTTTTGTCGCTAATTACCAATAGTGGGAATTCCTACAAATTTTTTGTTACTCAGTGCATATGATTAGTGACAATTTTTACATGGCTTAATTAATTGCATTTTCCGTCTTCAAATTATGCATGTTGGTATTCTAGTTATTTATACGGATTAAAGTCATTTTTTTTTTTTTTTTCTGTAACTATACCCCATTCTCACTTTAATTTTTTATTTTTTTAGAGTTCCAAAAAAAGTCCTATAACTTTTTAGTTGTCACGATTTTGGTCCTTCTTTCGTCGGAATTTCTTCAACATCATCGGAAATGTCTGAAATTTGGGTTGCCGCGTCAGATATTTTCGGCAACTTTGGAGAAATTCTGACGAAAGGAGGACCAAAAGCATAACAATAAAAAAACTACAGGATCTTTTTGATGAAACCCTAAAAAGATACAGAACTGAAATGAGAATATGATATATTTACAGGATCAAAAATGTCTTTCAACCAATATTATTAGGGTTACAAAATAGTCTTTCATATTTTTAATTTTCGTAAATTTCAAACACATTTAACTGGAGAATTTAAAATCAATCGCCAATCTTCCAAAGCACATGAAACTTTCTGTAACACAATTAATGTTTGTGGAATTATCATCAATCATTAAGGAATTATTGAAGCCGACCATTATGACTTGTTCGCAAAAGCTATTGCATATACAAGTCTAATAAAATATAAATATATAGCTAAAAGTAAATAAATTGATCATACATTATAATATATATATATATATATATATATATATTGGTTTAGTATCCGTCAATAGGATAAGATGTGAACGTCGAAAAGTTTGTTTTATTTTTTAAATAGAAGTGTGTGTTTTCAGTGTCAGTCCTATTTTTAAAGATTGATAGTTTTTTATTGGGGTAAATTAAACCTATATATCTTGAGATTTGGCATATTATAAATACTTTTTTATTGTTTGAACTGGATGTTTAACTCAATAATATTTTTATTATGTAATATAATTATTTATTCATGCACAATAAATAAACTTGCACGGTGACCAAAAAAAATATTCTTTTTATTAATCATGGCAATTTAATTTATGTTTTTCTATGATTTAAGAATAATATCATATAATATAGAAAATAAAATATAAAATATTTAAAATATTATATATGTGAAATTATAAATTTGGTTAGTGATAGATTCTTCAAATTATTTGAAAATTCTAACATCAACTTTAGATGAGAAATTTTGAAAATAAATTAAAAAGGGTAAAATCAAATTGAAATTATTATGATGAGGGTAAAGTAGTCTAAAAGAAAATTGAATTTATTTACAAAAACAAACCAAAGCAGCTAGAAGCACCCTCTATGGTGCTTCCAACTTTTGGTTTAAAAGTGCTTCTTATAGCGGTTTCAAAAGTAGATATTAGCATCCCAAACACCTCAAAAGTGATTTCTACATTCAGAAGCTGAAAAGTGCTTTTTCGAATCTCACGTAAACACTCCCTATATCCCATCGTGAGGAATTGGTTTTAGTCAAATTCTGAAGGCGTGCAGAAATAAAAAGAAAAATACTTGCAAGTTACAAGATTTATGATTTGTAAAAATATCCTACGTTCATAATTGTTCAAGATCAATTTCTATTATGATGAAAAAGTTATCTTCATGTATTATATCATTAATAATAAGTTTAGTATTAATTATCACTTAATAGTTTATTACTAATATTATTTTTCTCCTAGTGTAGTAATTATTAAAATTACATCTAGCAAGTAGCTTGCAAATATATAATTTCATATTCGTATCTTAACTAAGGAGTCGATCGAGACAAACTAACATTAGTTATCCTCTAGTGTAGATAAACAAACCAACTTAAATGGTGTTAATTTTACCTGCTTTCAAAGTTAACAGTCTACTTATATTTATATCGCATTTTAATTTGACAAATTTAACTACTAATCATATATGGTTCATGTGTAATTAACGATGCATTAGAAACGTTTGAATTTTAAATATTAGAACCATAATGTCTTGTATTACACTACAAGAAAATAGAATATTAGTGACAAAAAAAAATCAAGTGACAATATGATTATGGGCATATTTACTATTTTGGATGTGATTATAATATGATAGATTAATGAATGATATTGTTTGGGATAAATGGTTGTAGGATAATATAATATTTTGTTAACTTACTATGATATATTGTATGACTATTTAATTTCTTGTTTACTAGCAATTGTATTAATTTGTGATTTTAGAAAGATATGAATTATATGACCAAAATGCCAATAGAAGAAAAACATATATTTGGGTCAAAATATTTGGGCCGAAACATATATTTTTACTGAATTTGTCTTTTGCTGATAAGTGCTTGCTTCTCACACATTCAAATGAATGTGCACACAATTAATTATTTATTAATTGATAATGTTGCCCTTTTTGGCATGAAAATCTTAGAGTGGTAGATTTGCATTTTTTTCTTCAATCGATGGTATTAAGGTAAATATTATACCCAACACAAGGCTTATATTGACCAAAGAACAAATAATAATTTGAATCAATTTTTGGATGATTTGTGGTATTCAAATCATGCATTTATCCTACACTATAATGGTCCCCCAAATCAAATCAAGGGTCCATGTTTTTGCAAGTAAACATGGATTTAGGGGTGATTGGGCTATCAATCAAGCCCAATCATGTGTCATGCCCTTTATATATATATATTTAGTGATAAGAATGTTTATTTTGTCACTAATATTATATTTTCTTGTAGTATTAATTTTTGTATATTTATATAGATGTACATACTAAAGAAGCAAAGAAAAGTAGCTCATCATGTGTTCTAATTTTGTAAGTTTAATTCGTAACAAATGGGAAATTAAAATAAACACAAATTTACGGATTGACACAATATATTATATTACATGGTACATATATATATATACATGGACAATTTAAAATGTTTCTTTAAACATACACATTGTGTATATATAAAGTACATCATAAAATAACATACTATTCATAAGGAAAAATGCATTTTTTGTGCGATTCAGGACAATAATTTTTTTTTTAAAAAAAAGTATCATATTTGATCTAATTTCTATCGAAAAAATGCAATTTCGCTGGAAAAACGGGGTGATCATGTGTCAAACATGTGGTTTTTTAAGGTGAAAATAACATTTCCCAATAGAAATTAGACCAAATATGCTACTAGACAAAAAAATGCCACCTTGCTGCAGTTACTAGATAAAAATGCATTTTTCTCTAATTCATCTATACTAATATATATATATATATATATAAAGTCACTTTTCACTGACAATTGGGGTTTGTGACACCACAACACCAAATATTAAAATATCAATTATGCCCATAAGTATCTGTACCAATATAAATACTTATTTATTTTAAATGGTCCACATTATATTTTAACCTCCAATATACTATCATATTTATCCTCCACATTCACTCATGTTCATCACTTACTTTGCTTTTTATCATATATTATTTTGGTTTTAAAATCCGTGTCTTATCTATTCGATTATGTATATGCCCACAAATACTGTGTGTCATCCATGATGTCTACTAATATAAAATCTTTGGGAAAAATGCAAGCAGCCCCCGGTGATATTGTAAATGAGCAAATTACCTCCATATGAAAAATAAAATAACAATTCACCTCCCTGTGTTTTTTACAATAAATTAATTTACCTCCCCATATTTTATAAATGGAGCAATTTACATCCATAGTCAGAGAGGTAAATTGCTCCATTTTAAAAAATATAGTGAGGTAAATTGCTATTTTTTTATTGAGAGATAATTTACTCATTTACAATATCACGGGAAGATAACTTGCATTAAATCCTAAAATCTTTAGGGCAATTTAGGACGCAGGGTAAAAGAACGACATCATTGAAATAGAGTTTGTGTGTGTGTGTGTGTTTTTTTTATAATTGAAATACAGTTGATTTAAATAGTGTCCAAGAAGCAAAAATATCATAAGGGAGAAAATAAGCCATCACTTTCATGTTATCTCGAGATCGAACATTTTTATTTCGTGTCGTTTTCGATCTTTTGGAGGTTTCTTAGAGATTTGATTTCATTCTTATGCATCGATCAGAGTACAAGAATCCAAAGTCTCATATTTCATAACACTACCCACAAAACACACATAGATTTGGTGGGAATGTTTAAATATTTAAATATGTAATTATAAAAAAGTTGGACAAATTATTCAACCCACGATGACGTACGTAAAATTTTGACGAATTAAAAGAGGTGGCCGGGCCGGTAATTAATGGCCTTTTCAGGATAATTAATTTAATTATCCCCTTCAATTTGGGTTAGTCATTTAAATGGCCATTTAATAATTATTTTTTAAAGGAGGTAATATTAATTAATGAAGAAGAACTAAATAAGTCGGCAAAATTCAGGCTTTAGCTTCAATTAAGTTGCAACAAGACTTGAAAAATGTGTTACATTGATCGGGGTAAATTAGAACGAGCTCTCCTAAAATTTAATATAATTATAAATGTTCGCTTATTGTTTGAGAAATTACTAATACTCCAAATTTTAATGGTCGTCTAACAACTAGTCCATTCTATTATGGTGAGCCGATCAAAATACCCTTGTGAACTACAAATTATTTACTTATTTTTACAAAAAGAAAATCTCATTTTTTTACTAAGTGGATAACTTTTTTACAATATTTCAAAATTTTCATCCACTAATTTTATTATAATATTTTAAAAAAGAAAAAGATAAACAAGTGCAAAGTTGACAATTTCACACCTTCAACCATTGATTATTTAATTTCATTAAATATCAAGGGGTATTTGTAGTTTTTCTCAATAATGAATGGGTATTCGTAATTATGTCAAATCTCAATTAAATTTGTAATTTACCATATTGATAAAGATAAAAAGGATTGACTAAAGGTCTTGGAGTAATGGTTAAAACTGAGGCATTATCAGCAGATCGAGGCCGACATGGATTCAAGTCTACTAAATATGTGAATATTTATCTTACTTTATGAGAGTTTATTGTAACTTATTTCATTATTTTTTCGATTGAAGTATTGGTCGATTGTTGATGTATTGTCAAACTAATATATTAAAAAAAAGATAAAAATCGATTGAATCTGGAGAAAATGCCATGATATCAACTTTTCTAAAATTAGACCCAGTCAAGTTGGACCTTTGTTCGTTGGTTTTAGTTCGAGCCCGAGCTCAAATACTTTTTAAATCTTTTCTTTTCTATATATTGTACTATTTTTTGTTTAATATTTTTTTTTCGTTGAAAAGACAAGAGAAGGATGACTAGCGTAATAACCTCTTTTATTGCTGTAATATCCGAATCGATCCATACCTGTTATTTAAAAGGTGAACTGGTCATTGTAGTCCCATTGAGATGTAAAGTAGACCAGTATCATGTCTTATAATCAAGTCAAGAATATATTAGCGCAAATACTACATTTGAACCCTTAAGTTTTCGTTTAGAATTAATTTAGTCCCTTAAGTTCATTTCTTGACTTTAGCATTCCTAGACTTTAGTTTTTTTTTCTTCTCAGTTTGGTCCCTCTAACCATTTTTCGATAAAAATATGCGAGAAATTTGACTTTTTGAGGGGCAAAATGGTTAATGTAAATTTAATTTTTTTCACTATAGTCACTTAAGTTAGTAAAATTTTCAAATTAGTCCTTTTTTAGACAAGAAATCAATTTTTTATATTTTTTTATGTTGAATATGATGTAACTATCTTGTGTGAATAATAAAATTTTATTTTTGTAAACATAATAAGAACATATTGCTTAACTTAAAATAAAAATCTTTTTTTCTTAATTTTCAGAAGTTATATTTTATAAAACTTATCTCATATGAAAATATAATAAAAAAATCTAAGTTAGTAGTTTTTTATTTTAGGCGTTAAAGATAAATCTAAGAAAATTAAATCTTAACAATGTTTATAAACTATTAACAGCTAGAGTTTTGAATAATATGTTGGTGGAATGTACTTTTAAAGTAGATTATTTGGTGGATTTCATGTATATTCAAAAGTATATATTTCACCAACTTTCTATTCGAAACTCCAAATACTTAATAAATATTGTTAACGTTTAACTTTTTTAGACTTATCTCTAACACTTAAGATAAAAAAAAAAAAAATTTTACTGACTTAGATTTTTTTTATTATATTTACAAATTAGATAAAGTTTTATAAAATTAAAATGTTGAATTTTTTTAACTACTGAAAACAGGGAAAATAATGATAGCTTATTTTAAGTTAAGCAATATGTTATTATTATGTTCACAAAAGTTCTAAGTTTTCATTACTCATATAAAATAATTACATTATATTTAACATACAAAAATATAAAAGAGCTATTTTTCCACTTAAAATAAGGACTAATTTGATAATTTTACAAACTTAAGGGACTAAAATAAAATCAAGCTTAGATTGACCATTTGACCCTTCAAAAAGTTAAAATCCTATCACATTTTCACCGAAAATGGTCAGAATGACCAAACTGAGACACAAACTAAAATTTAGAAATACTAAAGTCAAAAAATAAACTTTGGGGTCTAAAAAAATTCTAAACTTAAGGGACCAAATGTAACATTTACCTAATATATTATTACAAGGGGATTCATGTTTTTTTTTTGGGAAAAAAGTGTAGTTACACAGTTAAAGGGGGTTTAAATCTAATTAATCTAACACTTTATTTTTCGATTTTACGAGCTCTTACTCTGAAAATTTCATCAAACACTTTTTAGAACCGTATAATCTCCCGACAGTACCCTCCTACTCTACCCTTGGAAAAGGACAAATTATAATGTCCTAATACAATGAAAATAATATAACATGCATCAGCAGACCACAAATTATTTTTAAAAAAGTATTGAAACTCTCTAATTCACAAAATACAGCAAGACCACTCCTCACTCGTCATTGGCGGTTATGTAAAAACACCGAATTTGAAAATAATAATTATCTATACTATTATAAAAGAAAATCCTTTGGCGTACCAATTTTTGAATGCCCAAATTTACTCTTCATATTATTTCTTTCTTTAAAAAAATTATTGGTTCAAAAAGTAATTTTATTATTTTCCTCTCAACCCACTACTCCACTTTTCTCTCCCCTCACTCCATATTTATTATTATTATTTTTATCTTACTAACTTTTTCTTCTCATTCTTTCATAATTTTTTTTTCATCTCATATCATAATTCTTTTTTATATGCTCGCGAGGATCGCGTGCAACAATGACTAGTACTCTTAAATATTTGTGTCAATTGAGTTATACTTATTTCAAATTGTCCAATTCTTTTAAATGTCTTTATACTATCATATTAATTCTCCATTTTCACTCATGTTCATCCCTTACTCCGCTTTTTTAATCATATATTGATTGTTATTTTTAAAATGTTTGTCATATTTATCATATATATATATATATATATACACGTACAAAACTGCATATCACAATTGCTAGTAAACTTATATATAACTAACCGTCTTGGCACACCGTTCTCGTGTGCGTATAATAAATAATTTTTTACGTTATAAAATATATTATAAATAAGAATAAAATATATAAACTAACCCATCACATTAAAAAAAAAGAAAAAGAAAGAAAAACTAATTTATCAATTAATATAAAATTAGAAAAGTTGAATAAAGTAGTTATCAGATTAGTTGAGGGTTATTCTTGGCATTACAAAAAAGTACTGTGACAGTATCATCAACCATCATTTATAATTAAAAAAGGAGGTTCTTTTATATAATATGGTACAGATAAAAGTGAAATATATTGTCATTCAACGCCCATATATATATATATATAATAGCACGGGTTTAATTTAATTCTAAAAAAATGATACTTTATAAGATTTTTCAAATTAAGTGAATGTTAAATGAAGAATATTTTAAAATAAAATTATTTTTATTTTTCAATTATAGTGCATTATAGAAATTTTGTGTTATAAAAATTGTAAAAATTTACAATCATAAGAAATATATACAAAGGGATATCGATCAAATTGATTGATGACGCCATAAGTTGTATTGTATTTTTTTAGCAAACGTGATTAGTAATAACATAAATATCAATATGCATGTCCTCAAATATATTTATATGTTTATTTAATTTGTATATATAATGAATATCAATAGAAAATACTTATATGTGTCTTATTAATATAAAGCTATATATAACATGAAAATAATTTAAGAATTTCACTATTAATGCAATGTTATATAAAATCATTTACATACTTATACAAATTTACCATATCAAATTTTTACTGAAACTATATATTAAATTGACAAATGAACATGTAGTATGACTCACATCATTTTGAATGCAATGGATCCTTTTTTTTTTAACTACGTTTAAATAGCATCTTATATCAATGATTAAATAACAAAATTCTATAATTTGGATCTTGAGTTCATTTATCATCAATTCTGCATGTAAAGATGACATACGATTATGATAGAAAAATTATTATGCGGTCAAAATTATACAATTGATTTTCAAAATGTATCTTTGTATACTTTTTTGTGATGAAATTTTATGGGTGACAAATCATTAAATTATTATAACAATTAATGATACCAAAGTAATTTTGAATAATTTTGATGGGTTCAGATTTTTATAAAAATATTAGGAGAGCAAAATATTTCCCGCTTGAAAATCAATTGGCATTTGCAATATCTTTTAAAGTTGTTTTTCAGATATAATGTGAATGAGAGAAGAATTTTTTATTTGATAGGTTTTTTCAGAAAAAATAAATAAAAAATATTTCTTTTCTCATAATGTAAATTAAAAATAATAAATATGACCGACATTAGTTTTAGGCAAAAAATTTGTCACGTGCAAATAACGGGGCAAATGCTAGTTATTATAATAATAAATATTACATACAAATTAAATGTATGGTATAATTATCATACTTTAGGTAACTTGTGACAACTGATTTTTGGTTTGATTAAAATAAAATAATTAGCATTGTTGAATATTAAATTCTTCATGCTGGCAAATTATGATTGTAAAGAAATAGATCTAATTATGAGATTGATAGAAAATTAGCTAATTAATATGACAATGAAAAAGACCAAAAAAGATTTTTAAGTTTTAAAACTAACAACAAAAGCTTATTATGAGAAACTTATCTTACAATAAATACATACATTACTTAATTATAAAATAATTTAAAAATAATAAAATTACTATTATAATAAAAGGAATTCATAGGGATTCGAACTCATGACCTCTGTAAATATTTATTATAATACAAAAAAATTCGCAGCAATTCGATGCCATGACCTCTAGGAATATTTATTATAATAAAGAAATTCACAAGGGGTTCGAACCCATGACCTTTAGGATTATTTATTATAATAAAGAATTTCACAGGGATTTGAACCCATAACCTTTATACATGTTTATTTATAATAAAAAAAATTCGTAGGGATTCGAACCCATGACCTCCAAAAATGTTTATTATAATAAAAAGAATTCGTAGGGGTTCGAACCCATGATCTTTTAGAATATTTATTATAATAAAAAGAATTCACAGGGGTTCGAACCCACGACCTCTTAAAATATTTATTAACATAAAAAGAATTCGTCGGGGTTCGAACCCACGACCTCTTAAAATATTTATTATAATAAAAAGAGTTCGCAGGGGTTCGAATCCATGACCTCTAGAAATATTTATCATAATAAAAAAAATTCAAAATTTTAGAAAATTAGAATTTGATCAAAATTACAGGTTTTGGTCAAAGACCGCTTTCAAATATATATATTAATAGATATGGATAAAGTGGAACACTTAATTTAAAACTAAACCCACAACCCTTGACTTGCGGAAAACAAGAGGTTTTCGTCTCAACTAAAATTACTAAAAGCTGAAAGTTTTCTTCCCGCGTTCACACGCCTTTTCGGACATGCAATTCTTGTTTATGTTTGATCTCCTCAGGTTCTAAATTTTGTCTAAGTTTTTGTTGTGTTGCGTCAAAGGTTAGGGCCCCATTGTCTTTTGTAAGAGACTTTTTGACAGTTGCCTGAGATTGATTACAGCTCAATCTCCAACTTTTTTCCTCTCCAGGCATTTTCTTCCTCATGGCTTTAAAAGTGGAAAGTATAATTTAGCCGACTCCATGGCAGTCCACTTCTCTTTTCTTCATTGAATTGCTTATAATAATTAATTATATATTATTATAATCTCAATCATTAACATCGTTCCAATCAGCATATTAATTATTAATATCGAATATTTATATATAATCAATAACTATTATTGAAATAAACATATAACTGTCGTTGAAAAGTACTAGAATAATAATTCATGCATTAGTGTGATTTATATTCATAGCCTTACGCTCATGGGGTTTCAACTTCACTAACTGAAAGGGTGTTTGACTAATTTATTTGAAACATCTTATAAGTTCCTACATCTTATAAAATATTTTATGAGCTTAAAGATGTTTAATCTTATTTTAAAAATAAGTTTTTAAAGTGTTTCGATAAATAAGATCCTAGATTTTATACGATGTTAGAGTATTTGGCATAATAAACGCTTCATACTATAAATAGATATTTTTGCTTCTGGGGGAAAACGTCAATTATATGAGGGTAAAATTGAAATGCTATCAAAATTATGATTGTGTTTTTGTTTATTTGATAATAAGATTAAGAAGCTTATAAAATATTTTAAAAGATCTGAAAAAGTTAATGTTTTTTAAAGAGCTTACAAGATCCTAAAATAAGATGATTTTAAGATCTTATAAGCTCTTCAAAACATGCCAAATAGTTTGAATAGCTTATAAGCTCAAAATATCTTATAAGATGATTTAAGAAGCTTATATATAAGCTCAGCCAAACATCTTATAAGTTGGATCGTATTGGCAGTCGTATTAGTGGTTTAAGAACTTATAAGATGTTTGTAGGAGGTACATGATGTTATACCCAGACTAAATGTTTGCTTTTTGCTTTGATATATTCAATCTTTTTATGTTACTGATATATTCAAATATTTAAAATTGATTAAAAAGAGTAACAATTTTAGATTAAAAGATACATTCAAAACAAACAAACCAAAAAACAATATGTAATGGAAGTATATTTACATTCGTATTTATGGGAATCGAATTCATACTACTTTAAAGAAATAATCAAATGAATAAAATTATTGCGGAAGTAAGAGGGTGTTTGGCGTAGCTTAAAAGCTCTTCAAAACATCTTATAAGGTGTTTGAGAGCTTTTAATATGTTCGAAACAGTTTGGGAATTTTTTTTAAAAGAGCTTATAAGATCTCAAAATAAGATGTTTTGGAGTTTATAAGATCTTTTTTTTTTAAAAAAAAGTTAACTTTCTTAACTTTTTCTATAAATTAAATCGTATAAGCTCTATGAAATTAATAATTGATAAAACAAAAATAACCTTATTAATTTGCTATATTTCAACTTTACCTTTAACATAATACATATTTTTTAACAACAAAAAATCCCCCCCCCCCCCCCCCTCTCTATCTATCTATATATATGCAATATTTTTAATATAATCTCTTTCTCAATTTTATATAATTATGACATTAATCACGTAATTAATACTAATTTTTAATTATTATAATTATGAAAAAATTGGTATTGATATTATATTTATTAAAAAAATATAATTTCACGACAATATAAATTATAATATGACTAAAAGTAGTCATTGAAATTAACAAAAAAATATGTCAATTATATATTTATGTTAATATTCGACTAGCTAGCATGAATGTTAATATTATTTCGATACAAAAGTTTAGAGATAATAATTTGTTAATTTTTGTATTTTTGTAAATATATCTATTAAATTTCGTTTGGAGCTAAAGTAATGCATACTATTTATGAAAGTATCTTAAAAATATTTAAATGCAAAATACGTCAAAAATAGTAACTTATTTAATTCGAATTGTATCATGTTCTTTTTTATCATTTTACCAATAAAAGACCTCATTATGCCAAATATCGTAACATCTTGTAAGATGTAAAAATACCTTATAAGCTTGAATATCTTATTTTATCCAAACGCTTTAGAAGTTTATTTTTAAAATAAGATCCAACATCTTATAAGCTCCAAAAACATCTTATAAGATATACGAGCTTATACGATGTTTTAAAAAAGCTTAGCTAAATACCCTCTAAGTCACATCTTAAACGTGAGATTTAGAAGGTGTTTGGCTAAGCTTATTTGAAACATCTTATAAGTTCCTACATCATATAAGATGTTGTAAGAGTTTAAAGATGTTGAATCTTATTTTAAATAAGCTCTTGAAGTGTTTGGATAAATAAGATATCACAGTTTATAAGATTTTAGAGTGCTTGGCATAATAAGCTCTTCTTACTATATAATAATGACAAAAAAAAAAGCCATCAAACTATTAGAATTTAAAATAATATAAATATATAATTTTGATTTGGAGGGAAAAAACATCAATTATATGAAGGGTAAAAGTGAAATACTAACAAAAATATGAAATGTGGTTTTGTTGATTGGATTGTAAGATAAAAGAGCTTATAAGATTTTTTCAGAAAAGTTGGGTGAAGTTAATTTTTTTTAAAGAGCTTATAAAATCCAAAACATTTTGTAAGCATTTCAAAAATAAAAATAAAAATCGTCAAACGCTTTTCAAGAGCTTATAAACTGTCAAGCATCTTATAAGATGTTTTGAGAATCTTATAAGTTTAGCAAACACCCTCTTTAAGCCCACAAGCATTTGCTTATGAAATCTCAATTTTATATCACTTGAGTAGAGTTTGCAATTTTTCGCTATCTTGATTTCTA
Organism: Sesamum alatum; assembly: GCA_034509735.1. Taxonomy (NCBI): domain Eukaryota; kingdom Viridiplantae; phylum Streptophyta; class Magnoliopsida; order Lamiales; family Pedaliaceae; genus Sesamum; species Sesamum alatum. Next base: position 5,000,945 of record JACGWO010000005.1, read on the forward strand.
TTCAATTTAACCTCGCAAACCATAAATTAATATAACAACTTATAACATCTATCAAGTAAATCAATATAGACGAAAATTGAGGCTTAGAGGGTGTTTGACTAAGTTATTACAAGTTCATACATTTTATAAAATATTTTTAGAGCTTATAAGATATTAGATCTTATTTTAGAAATAATTTCATGAAGTGTTTTGATAAAATAAGATCATGAAGTTTATAAAATATTTACAATGATTAATTTGGAGGAATTTGTTAGGATCTAAAAATGCTACTAGTGCTCTAAAGAAGAATTTGAGGCATATCTCAGCAAAAAACTTCTATTATATCACCCCACTTTGCTTTCGTTATTCTTTATATAATTAATACTGGATACACCTTAACTATGACAATTTCACACTGCCTAGATGCTACCATTTTTGTTTTGGAGTTCAAAATTCAATTCACTGATAGCATGATACCATTCATATTTTACAAGTAATGCTAAAAGGCTTCTTATTTTGCTTTGGAGCCTGCTTATTGACAATTTTTTGAATAAAAATACAAAAAATTACTTACCCCACATTAATCGCCACTTCTCTGCAAATTAAGCAATTTCTTGCATAATATGTCTGAATATAGTTCCCTCAATTGTGTACTTTTCCACCCTTTGTTCCTCGGCTCTCGGAAAAATTATTGTGTTGAAAGAAAAATTTTGATATGACTGTGGTGTAATCATTTCAACTGTTTGCTCCTCAAGGGCAATACAATGCTCTCCAACACATGCACTCGTGGCATAGAGTTGGAACATAAGACTGTATCACTCAGAATAGCATCGATAGAAAAGAGAGAGAATGAGAGTTGAGAGCCTCAAAAGTGTGTAACTGAAATGAAAAATCGAGTCCTGTTTATAGAATGAAAAGTCTCGACCGTTGAGAGATGGGAGGAGAATCAAATCAAATAAAAATGATGGTTATGTGGGTGGATTTCCTCAGCAAATAAAAAGACTGAGTAGATTTGTTTAAAAATCAAGAGTTTGGATAAGTATAGAATTTTTCAAAGTATTCTCTCCAAAAAAAAAAAAAAAAACTATTATAATCATGCAGCCTAGCCCAAACTAGGATGGGACAGCGGGGTGCACGCGTGTGGCTTTTCTTTCAAAACCCACCTACCTACAGTTCTCAATCCAAATGTACAAGGATAGTTTATTATGAACAAGTTGAGAGTTCCTTTTGCAGTAATGTGGGACGTCTAAAGTTGGCTTTACTAGTTGTCATTCCCTACAATCCCCACGAGTGACTAACTAGATAGAGAATACAATTTTTATAAGTGAAGGAACATATACTTAAGCATTAATATCTTTTGGTTGAATTAATGCATACTGAGGTGAGGCAATAACTCTGATAATGGAAGTGAAGTAAATCTTGAACTATCGATAGATCAAGTTGAGACCCCCACAACACATTATTGTAAGGAAAGAATGAGATAGATAGTGCGGAAAATTGTGTATTACAAAGTCGAGGCAAAAGTTAAACTCTTTATCTTTAAGACAATTATTGCCCCGCTCTGGTGCTCACAGAATTGGCAATTTGTCTCCCAAGATACAACGACTTTATATCTCAAAGTAGCAGCACTGCAAACTTTGAGAAACGACGAACCAAACGATATCTTGAAACTCTCTTGCTAAACTCTAAAATGCTTTATATGCTTAAGAATGCTATGAATAGTTGAATGCTTGAATACCATGAAATGAAAATGGGAGATCTATTTATAGGAGTTGGAAAGGTGTTTCGAATGGATATGTCCAATCAGAAAAGATGCCTTTGAAAGGTTATGACCTTTCAACTGAATGGATGCATCATTTCACCCAAAGGACATACCATTTAACTCAAATGGATGCATCCTTTCATTCAAAGGACATACCATTTCACACAAATTGACACATCATTTCATCCAAAGGGTTTCACCCAATGGACATATCATTTCAACCAAAGGATACACCCATTAGGTTGATCAGACACGACCGGATGATGATTGGGGCCCATCAACCATCATCTACGTGTCACGAGCTGTCACAAGTTATCACGAGCTCGTTATGTGTCACACATCGTAACCAATCACTTGTCACAATTTATCCTTTAATTTATCATTCACCATTTTCCAACAATTATTTCTTTAGAGTTTGTTGTTTCGCAATATAAACTTCAAGCGCTATTAAGGGTCCTGCGCTAATACTTTGGATTTTGATGAGTGCTTAAGAAAGAACTCTTTTCTTCATAGAAGGCGGCTCACCTACACACTCGTTTAGATAGCTTTATCAAGTCCATATTACTAGACCACTCCACAACTAAGCTATGAAATTATCTTCCTGACCCATATCACGTCATGATCATTTATCAACTCCTTGTTAGGACCACCTAAAATATAGGGCTATGGATTCTCATATGGTTATTATCATATTCCATCAGTCTAGTGGTTTGAGCCCTATTACCCTTAAGTCTCAAGGACAATTTCCTGATTAGTCCCTTTTTTAGAGAAACTGTCAAATTCTTCTCAGACCTCACATAGTCCAGGGAGATCAATACATTATGTGTATAACGACTTAGTCTATTTACAACATAGGCTATGTCAGGTTTAGTGTAGTTCATTAGAAACATTACACTCCTATTAGCTTGTGACACACTACCACCATTATTCTTTATCAGACATATGCCAGAATAATAAGGTATTATGTGTATAACGACTTAGTCTATTTACAACATAGGCTATGTCAAGTCTAGTGTAGTTCATTAGAAACATAACACTCCTATTAGCTTGTGACACACTACCACCATTATTCTTCTTCAGACATATGCTAGGATAATAAGGTGTTCTAACATGTAGCTTGTCATGACAGTTAAATCTTTCTAAAATTTTCTCTATATAATGTGATTGACATAAGAAAAATTCACTTTTGATTTTCCTAGTTTTAATGCCTAGGATTATATTAGCTTCCTTAGGTCTTTCATTTCAAACTGTGAAGATAGAGTCCTTTTGCTTTCATTGATTATCTCCAAGTTGGTACCAAAAAATTTAGGATGCCATCAACATACAAACATATAATCACATAATCTAACCCAAATAGTTTTTCGAGTAAACACAAGTATCTGATGCACTCTTACTATATCCATTAGTTATTAGAGTATGATCAAACTTTTCATACTATTTTATGAGAGTAGGTCTGTCATTGGGTAGGGAATTCCCTACCTAGGCCCAGGCCCAGGCCCTAACAAGGCCCAATTCTATAATTGGTGCATGGGTCCAGACTTGACTCGACCCGAGACTTGATGGGTCTTAGCCATATTCATGTTGGCAAACCCAATTTTTCAGTTTGGGTTTGGACCCAACCATTTTTGTTTGTGTGTGTGTGTGTGTGTGTGTGCGTGTGTTTTTTTTTTTTTTTTGCTGCTACAACACTTCTTAGGCCTAAAATAAATTAATTAAGTGGACTATCATGTGAAGTAAAAAATTCAAAGAAATAAAACAAGTCACTACCAATATTACATCCTATATATATATATATATGTATATATATTTGAAGTAAAAAAATGATGAAATTGCATTGGTAGGTATCACGAGAAAGTTCGAACGAATTGATCTTACACATGGAATCACAAACTTAGAAATGCAAACACAAAACTTAAAAAATGCAACATCTCCATTGTGAAAAACAAAACATTAGCAACCAATTTCTTTCCCTTTCTCCTTCAATCTGCAATATTTGAGCCTTCGTGACACAATCTATCATGAAAGTGAATATCGTCAAAGTAGTTAAAATATAAAAACCAAATGGGGCAAAAGAAAACAAAAAAGGAAAGCAACCATCAACCTTATATGTCATAACTTTAAGAGTTATCTGTTTAAGTTCCAGATGATTCCACATTATGAACAACTGCATTAGTCAAAACATAATAAGAAATAAATTATATTAATAAATACAAGATTAACGATGCTAAAGATGTAGTTAATTTTACTTACTCCTTTTGAAACTTGATCAAATCCAATCACCAGCTACTACCAATGCTTATATTGCATCTGGAAGCAAACACGTACGTGACTCATTAATGACACGACCACCAACACTAAGTTTCGCCTTTGGTGCAACGGTAATGGCTGGGACTGCTACAATGTCATGTGCTATCTTCACCAATATATGTAGCCTAGGACTATTGGTTTTCCACCACTCCAAGAAGTTAAATATCTCGGCCCTCGAAAACCTAGCCCTTTCTAAGTAGCTCTCTAATTCGAACTTTTGATTGTTCGAAAATTGTGGTTCATAACACCATCTATCAAAATCACATAAAGAATTACATGTTTCTACTCCCGAGCTACGGATCACATTCTACTCATTCACTGAGATAGCACAACTACCTCCATAATAAATGAACATGTTAACTAACTTATCAGGAACCCTTTGAATATACGAATGACCATCTTTACTATAAATCCTAGAATAAAAATATTCCATCAAATCCATTTTAAATCTTGGATCAAAGACAATAACAATGGCCATGACCAAGCAATGTTCGTCCCAGTATTGTTCAAACTTCTGTTTCATTCGACTAACCATCCTTCTAACGTAATCATAGTAACTATTTTTTCACTCGATCACCTTCAAATGAATCTCACAAGCATTAGGAAAAATACATTCGGAGTATGATACTTGCGGCCGCTAAGGTGAAGAGTAACTTCATAAAAGATTTGTAAACATTCGTACACAACTTTGACTACCTCTTGTTCAGACTCGGATAGATTACCATGACAATTTTTATCTATTCTTAATAATCAAGAAAATGCTTCGTTTAATGGTAAAGTTGGAACGGTTGTTGCACCGGCTTACGTTTGCCATTACAATAATTGACTGAATGGAGAATATGAATTTGGACCTATTTTTGGAACGACCAATGTAACTTTATTATATTTATTTTGGAATGACTATTGTAACACACAAAGTAATGGCTTGACTTCCGATTTGGAACGGTTTTTTGTATTCTTTTTGTAACGACTTGTCATTATTCTGTAATGGCATTATTTTGGTGATAGTAATTACTTTTTTCATAACATTTGAAACGGTCTTTGTAACGCTTTGTGTGACCGTTTTTGTAATTTCATTTGTTACAACTTGCCATTTGTATGTAAATGTATTAGAATTACCCTATCCAAAAAAAAAATGTATTAAACTTAAATTGTGTACTGTCAGATCTTTTAGATATTCATGATTGCAAATCTTTTTTTGGGACTATAAATAACATCACAATGGTTTTTCTCTCCATTACTCTCCTCTCTCCCTAATCCCTTCTCTCCAACTCCCACCAGCACAAGAAAAAACACACCAGCACACTAGAGCACACCAGCACACCACCATCACCATCCATGCCCGCCGCCAAAATTGCTCTTCTACTCATGCCCTTTATTCTTTTTCTCTCTATGGCTCATATATACCTTAGTTTATCTTTGGTATAATTCTTCCGAAACAAAAAATGAAGATGTGGAAAAACCCATGAAAAAGCTGACACTTACAAGATTTGTTTTGAGAACAAGTAATCAGCTATATTCCTTATCTTCTTTCTTCATTGTTGGTAGTTAAGATAAAATAAAATGTTTTTTTGTAAAATGATGAAAACTTTGCTTTCTTTATTGTGATGAGTCTGATCTTAATATTGTAAAAGATACTTTAAACCCACATGTTTGTACATGTGTTTGAAGGTTTTAGTATCTTTTTGTTTTTGGAGGTTTCTACTAGAAGAAGAAAAAGAAGAATAGTGAGATCTATTGTGTTTTTCTTCTTCTTCTTCTTTTTTTTTTTTTGTTGTAGTTTTGAAGGTTTTTCTTCTTCTTATTTTGTTGTAGTTTTTTTTATGTACATTGTTGTTCGTTAAAAGGTGGTAATGATGATGGTAATTTATTGCAACATGACTTGTTGATTGATTGAACTTACTCCTTTTGGGACTTGATCAAATCCAATCACCAGCTACTACCAATGCTTATATTGCATTTGGAAGCAAACACGTAGGTGACTAATCAATGACACGAACACCAACACTAAGTTTTGCCTTTGGTGCAACGGTAATGGCTAAGACTGTTAGAATGTCATGTGCTATCTACACCAATACAGGTAGCCAAGGATTATGGTTTTCCACCACTCCAAGATGTTACATTGGTTTAATGTCATTTCAAACTTTTGACCAGCGACAGGGGACTTGTTCAAATATCTCACAATTTTACGTATTTTATCAAATAGTTCTTTATTTCATTCAATAATTGCATTGCATTATTGAATAATTATTTATTAATCAAAATAAAACAAAGAATTCATTTTAGTAATTAATTATAATTACAAATTTATTATTTCAAGATTAAAAAATAAAAAATAAATATTTTAGGAATGCATGTTCGAACCGTTCAAAATTGTCTTCAAACAACATACATGCTATTCCAAAGGTAATGCCTAGTAACCGTTCCAAACATGGATTCCGAAAAAGGACCGCATTGTTCCACAGATAAATTTCAAAAAAGGACCACACTGTTCCAAAGTGTATTCCAACGTGAGGTTCAAGCTGTGTTGCAAAAATCGTTCTAACATATTGAAACAAAATAAATGTTGTTCCAAAATTAATTACTAAATATGAAGGTTACTGTTCCAAATGAAGTTCCTAGAATCATTCCAATATTGCAATCCAAACAAAATCGTGCCTAATTATATTCTAAATTTAATGACTAAATATCATTGTTGTCGTTCTCAAACTAAATCCTACAACAGTTCCAACCATGTATTCCAAATAAAGTATAAAATTGTTCCACTACAAAAAAATGATTTTATAATAATAATTTTTGTAACGATCAAATCATTAATTTGGAACATGCGTGGTCTTTGGAACGACTTTGTAATTCTATGATGTGTAGAAGTATTCTAAAAGTTGTTACAAGATTACATTTTATATTTTTGATTTTATTTAATTTATTTTAATTTTTTTATTTAATATGTAGTTTAATTTCTTAAATGTGAAATATTTATTATATATGTAATTTAATTACTTAAATGTGAAATATTATATAAAAAGCATATGATGCAGAGACTGGTTGTTATTGGATGCTACGAGCTATCTACAAGTCCAATATGGGGTTATTCAAGATTACTAGGTACGTGGGACCGCATACCTGCTTGATGAATGACATTTTTGTAGATCATCGTAACTTAGGTAAGAGTATGGTTGCAACACATTTGCTTGGTATGGTTCGTCAAGACCCATCATATGACATCAAGTATCTCCAGCAAAATGTGAAAGATCGATTTGGGTTCGAAATCTCTTCTCATAAGGCTTGGCAGGCTTTGAAGGCGGCTAGGGAACATGTATATGTTGAAGCACCAACAGTGTTCGTGTGGCAGGTGGCGAAGTAATGACATTCCTTGTTCCCATGCAATACAGGCATGTTGGCATTTTGGGGTAAATGCATCTAACTTTGTGCCATATTATTATAGTATTCGGTCATACAAGAACACTTACTGTGAGAGGTTTGAGCCATCATGGGGGGAGGAGTACTGGGATCCTCAGACATTTAATCTTGTGCACAACCCTATGTTACGTACCCGTAGAGGCTCGTATTCAGAACGAAATGGATAGACCATAGACTCGTGCACGCCAGCAGTACCAGGCACGTGAAGGAAATTCAAATAATTAGAATATTTACTATGCATGTAATGATGTAATATTTGAAAACCTTTGGTGGATGTAATAAATGTTTATTTGCATAAATATATTTGGATTACAATACTCATCGTACTACATCAGTCTGCTTCATAACACTAGCCATAATTCTACAAGAATTTTTTTTTTTTTTGAATATTTCATATATTATATATACCACATAGTGTGGTCTTCACCCATATAAACTCACCTCTTATTTATAAAGGGTGAGGTTCACCCCTTATGCAAGGAGTTCACAGGTGAACAAATGGAGTTCACCCGTGAACTCCATCACACTGATGGGATGCATGCATCCCATCCATGCGGAATAAAGGGGCAGACAAAGGTCTGCCCCTTTATTCCAGCGGTTCTGACACAGTTTTTTTTAAAATCTTTTATTCAAAATTGCTATTTCAGATAGCAGTTTTGCATAAATCTGTAATATTTTTTAAATCACGGTATTTTTGTAAATTATTATTTCTTTAATAATATTTAAATAATTTTGCCCGGCAAAAGGGGGGTTGGCGGCTAGAGCAAATGTGGGAGAAGGGAGGGGAAAATGGGAGAAAAAATAACAAGTGTTACTTATATACAATAATTTTTGGAACGGCCATGGCCGTCCCTAAAGCCGCTACGAAGTCTGAAAAAGTCATGCCAAAATGTATTACAAAAATTAATCATAAAGGTGTTACAAATTGAGTGGCAAACTATGGTACTTGATAAAGTCGTCCCTAAAAGTATTCCAAATATTTAATTATTTTTTATTAAAATATTAATTAAATAAAAAAATCGTAATTAACAATTAAATGTTATATAAAATATTGTATCCATTATGTGGAATAATGCAATTGAAATATATAAGAATGTTTTATAGATGATAATGATATATGTTCACGACATGCGATAAATTTATATATTTATAAATGTTAGTATTACATTGATGTAACTATCATCTTACATTGTTGAACTGAATGGGTTAATCGGGCCGTTAAAATTCATATCAACCCGTTAGATATGATGTAATAAACAAAAAATTAGATTTGGTAAAGTTTTAGATTTATTGAGTACACGGATGTCGAGATATCGTACTCCGAACATAAGCATAATCATTGAAGATGGTGTATCGTTCAATTAGGCCATCTGATTTTAAATCATACCATCGGATTTGATTTAATTGACATACTCTTATATATACTTAAATTTGGTATGAATCGGGGCCGGATTTTAAGAGAAAATTGCAATTTTCGTCCCAAACTTTAGGCCTGTGAGCAAGTTTAGTCTCATACTATACGAAATAGGCAATTTTAGTCCCACAATATAACTTTTTGTTGCAAATTCAGTCCCAATGTTAAAAAACTAACGAAAACCGTCAGTTTTTATGGGAGAAAAAAGGGCAACCGGCTGGTTTGGTTATGGAGGGAAAAAAATGTACAAACACATGTTTTGGAGCCAAAAAATTCTTATTTAGACCCTTGTATGGCATCCCTTTCCCTCATTCTCTCACTAAGCCTCTCTTTCTCTCTTTCATCCAAATTTTTAGAGGAAAAAAGATGGAAGAATGTCTTCATCTTCCACAATACAAAGAGGACAACGAATTATTTGCTATTGTGTGGAGGTTGCTCGGTTAAGAACCTCGTGGATAAATGAAAATCCAGGTAGAAGATTTTTGTCTTGTTGTAAGAGTATGACAATGGAAGATTGTGGATTTTTTAGGTGGGAGGATGATCCAATGTGTGCACGAGCGAAGGAGATAATTCCCGATTTACTACGACAAATAAATCGAATTGAAGCTGAAGTTACATCTTTGAATGACAAAATGAAGTTTCTGGAAAAGGAGAATGCACTCTTGGTCCGACGGAGGAACTTATTTGTCGTGTTGTTAGTGATTTCGTTGATTCCATTTATTTAAAAGTTGTTGTTTGAAAGTAGATGTGTATTTTCTTTACCTTGTGTATTTGTTTTCTTCAAGTTCTAGTGGAAAGTATGTTTTATGTTTACACATTTGTGTAAATTTTTAATAGTAAATTTGTTGCACCTTTAAAAAACCGAAATCAGATACATGCAATCCATACATGTTCAAACAAAATATAGTCTATCCATAAATGTTCAAACAAAATACATGGAATCCATTATCGATAATGTTTTGGCCGACAAAAGAAGCCAAACACAAAAGACAAAATGTTTGCAATGTTCTTGATCGCCCCACAATAGTGTTGTGACCTATCTTTTCCTTTTTTTTTTTTTTTTTTTGTTGCTGCAACAGTAGCCCCCAAATTTGACAAACTCACAAATTTTTTCCCACATTGATTAATTACTGGAAATGTGTGGCCTTCACTAGGTGATTGTACGCTGCTCAATATCGTATGTGGATGGAAATTCATGGGAGGAGGGTACCTAAAATGGATCCTTAGAGGATTAAATAGCTGTTTGCAATATTTACCTATTTATTAGTGAACTAAAGAAACTTGGAAATATTGTATGTTTGTAATTGAAGTTGAAGTACTAATTACCTTATTGATCGATTTTTGCTTTTGGACAGCCTCATTCCCAACCAATTGTGTTGTTGCATCTTGTATATGAACCTGTATTGATGTAATAAAGAAGAGCCAAATACAATAAAAAATATGATTTGAATATTCAAATGTAAATACAAAGATTCCTTACCTCATGTGATGCATTGATATCAGCAAAAATGTGGGGCATCCCTGACCTTGTTATCTTTCTTGATTGCAAAAGATACAACATATGCTCAATTAAAAAAAGGTCATGTGGTCCACATCGATAATGCAATAAATGATAATACGCTTACAGTCATTTTGGGTTGTTGGAAAATATTTGCAGCTTCCTCTGTTGCATCTTATGTGGCTGGTGGAATGCCTTCCTCAAGAGGAAGTTTTTCAGCAACAGATCCAGATCCAGCTCCAGCTTTAGATCCAGCTTGTGCAGCAGCTCCAGCTCCAAATCCAGCTTGTGCACCAGATCCAAATCCATCTTTTCCAACAGCTCCAGATCCATCTTGTGCAGCTCATACTCCAGTTTCATCCTCCATAGGGAACTCCTCTACAAATTTTCTCCAAGTGCAACCCTTCCTGTTGTGACCTTCCCCCTCCCCTCCCCCCACAAAACTTACAAGTCACCTTCCATTTTTGCCTATTCATTTTCAGAGGCTCTTTTGTAACCTTCTTTCTGCTCTTTCGAGGTTGTTCATCTTGATCGAGCCTCCTTGCCTTAGATGGTCTACCCTTTTTCCTTCCAAAGTTTGGGGGAAGTGGTGGGATATAGTCTGTTTCAATCCACAGATTTGGCCCATCCAATAGCAATATAGCTGGCTCATACACCTTTTTATAAGTATCAACAGAGTAGCACACATTGAAAAAATCATCAGGGTCAAGCCTTTGACAACTAATAGCACTGATCCCATGTTTACAAGGAATCCCACTAAGTTGCCATCTCCTACAAGAGCAAGTGTGTGCTCTCAAATCAATTGAAAATGTGTGGCCTTCACTAGGTGATTATATGTAGCAAGAAATTTCATAATCCCAGTCACTGGATTTAATTGGTAACCAATCCCCAGCCTTCAACTTGTTTTTCTCAATTATCTTCTTTATTTTAGGACACAGTTTTTTTCCATCCCATTTCTTAGCACATCTGTCCCTATTCTCTTGAAGCCTTCTCATCATCCACTCTCTAATCCACTCCAACATGGTAAGTATAGGCTTCTCCCTTGCCTCCAATATAATGTTATTGAATGACTCGCAAATGTTGTTAAGCAAAATATCACATTTAGGCCATTCATTAAAATGGGATCTAGACCACTGCGAAGCTGGTTTATCTTGTAACCATTCTAAGCATGCGGGGTCTAACTTACCAATTTCTTCCATATATTCATTAAAATCTGCCACTGTTGTTGCCTTTGCTGCACTCCATAATGCTCTTTTAAATGCCAACCCCTTAAAACCCACTGATTTCATGTTCCCATGGAGGTGTCTGACACAGAATTTGTTGTCAGCACTTGGGAATACCTTCTCAAAAGCAGGTATAACCCCTTTTTGCTTGTCACTTATGAAGGTGAACACATCATCTCTTTGTATTAGCAAATCTTCTTTTAACAGCATTAAAAACCACTCCCATGACACTTTTGTTTCACTAGTCACAACTACGTAAGCAAGTGGGAATAATGAATTATTAGGATCTATTGATACTGCTGTGAGTAAGACCCCCTTATGTGGACCCTTCAAATGGCATCCATCAACACCAACAATGGGTCTACAACCAACAAGAAAACCTGTTTTAAGTGCTTGCAAACATACATACAGTCTCTCAAATTTTCTGCTACCATCATCACTCAAATTCAAGATTACTGTTAACCCAGGATTCTTAATTCTCAAAGCATTTGCATAATCCCACAACTTAGCATATTGTTCTTCGGAGTTGTCCTCAATTATCTTAAGGGCTTGTCTCTTAGCTATGTATGTCTGGTATCTTGACACATTGCACTTTAATTCTTTGATTACATCATTTCTGAAGCCCTTCACATTCCTATTAGGATCGGATCTAAATGCCTCTTCATACTTCTCAGACAACCATTTCGTTTTAACATTCTTGACATGATAACTTCTCCCACAACTGTGATTATGGTCGTATTCTCTTATCTAAAATGAAGCTTCATTTTTCACTTTCAGTGTATTAATGTGCCATTGACAATCAGATTCTGAACATCGAGCATATATTCTTCTCTTGTCATTCTTTGTATTTTCAAATTTCTTCCAATTTTAATAGCATGCGAGTGAACAGAATCCCTGAACTCTTTCTTACCACTAAAATCATACCAACCACAAAATGAGGTTCAAACTTGTCATCAAGATTGAATACAGAGTATGTTTTATCCCTATTTCCATCCTCAGAGTCCCTATCACTGTCAAACTCTTCCTCAGATACAGCACCAAAAACTGCATTATCAAACTCTTCCCCAGATACATCTTCAGAAACTGCTTCATTCCTCTCACTTAGCCCAGCCCACTCCATACTGTTGTCAATATGTTTTTCAAACATTATGTCATCACTTTGGTTCCCCTCACTTTCCCCATCTTCAAAATTATAGTCACTGTCTTCCCCATTTACCCTGTGCACCTCATTTTCGTGGTTTGCATTTTCTTTTCCATCTTCTAAATATAAGTTAATTTCAAGCCTATGACCATCCACTAACTGTCATAGTTCTGTTTCAAATTGTATATGTTTGAATTTATGAAAATAGTCAATTCTGAAGTATTTTTTGGTCCTACTGTACCCTATTTGTTCAGCAAAACCATCTAACACTTTCAATGATAGTGTCTCCAAATCAACACAATCAAATGCAACAACCATCCCCCCTCATACATAGCTCTAGGTTCATGAACTAATGTACCCCCATGATGTATTTTAAAAGTAACAAGACCACAATTGCCTGGAACCGAAAACAAAAAAAAAAAAAAAAAAAAAACCAAACATTATAATACATACACCATGTATTATCCAACAAACACAGTAAACAAAAATATGCCTAAACAACAAACAAACACACCATAATCCACTATAAAATATGCATAAACAAAATCAGTAAACACATAGCATGAAAAAGATCGTACATTAAACACAAAACATGAACTTCTACATTTTATCACATTATTTTGTGAACAACACCCAAAACTTTAACAATACATGAAATAAATCCCAAAACTTACCGTAATCGGGCGTTGGGCAGTCGTTCAGCTCAGGCGCGCGCAGCATTTTGCCTCCCTCGCCAACACGAATCTCGCTCCTTGCAACAAATGCCTTCTAACTCTGCGTCTTTGATTTTTGGGGGAGAATTCTTGGGTTCTTGAGGGTGGGGATTTGGGATTAGGGCTAGGGATTTTCTTCTGCAATTTTTGGTTCTGCAGAAGAAAGTCAATTTTGGGGTTTTTACTCGTTTCTTTCACTTTCACGCTTTTACTATTGGAAACACGTTTTCTGTGTTTTTTTTTAATACCCCAAAACTGACGGTAGCAGGCCATCAACCCAATTCTCGGTAAGCTGACGGTTTCCGTTAGTTTTTTAACGTTGGGGCTGAATTTGCAACAAAAAGTTATATTGTGGGACTAAAATTGCCTATTTCGTATAGTATGGGACTAAACTTGCTCACGGGCCTAAAGTTTGGAACGAAAATTGCGATTTTCTCGGATTTTAAGATATCGTACTTCAAAATATAAGTTTTTGAAAGTGAATAAAGTTTGTAACGACTTTTTCTACAGTTTTTAAACATTAAATTTTCCTCCAAAATAGCCCGAATGTTGTAATTAGACCCATTATAAAACAACAATAAAAGACTTAATTAAAATCTTGTTCATTAATTTTATTTGATCTAATAACGCCAAGTGTTGTAGTTCAAAAATTTCAAAAATTCTACTGTGGAAATGCAAAATGAATAAAGGGTTAGAACACGGGACAAACTATCACACACATGATGGAAAGCCGGGCTAATCCCAATATCATCTCCCTTCAAAACAAGACAATTTTTTATTAAGTGTTGACATGCCATGCGAGCACACACAATTAAGCAACCATATCAATTTCTAGCCAATCATGTCATTCACTGAAATAATAAGAACATACAATCACAAATATTTTCTGTGAGGCAACTTCGCCAACTGAGCTAAGCCTCATCGGCCATATAATAATAGTAGTTATGTTACATATATTGATTTGGTGGTTACTCTATCAAATCATAGAGGGTGATGAATGTTATTACTAATTATCGTATACACAATCCAACATCACAGTAAATAATTTGTCTTACGGTAGTGTTTTATTTTTTTATGTTTTAGAAAAATACATTAAGAACAATCAACAAACTATTACAACGTGGAGTGCAATCTAACTCAAAATTGATCGACATGAAGAATTCAATAAACCCCATTAAATTAATCTAAAGCACTGGTATTGAATTTAGAATAAATTCCTACAATGGTCATTTTATGTCTTTGCCCAAGAAGATTCAAGAGTCAGTCATCACGTTTAGTTTCAGATTAATTGTCTAGAATACTCAAGAAAATTTCTCAAGCTGCGAGTATATGTTTCTCTAATTATGCTTAGTATATATCATCAGCAAATATTAGCTTCATAAAATTCAACAATTTTTTCTAATATATATAATTAAACCTTATCAATTAGGAAGGGAAAAATGCAATTTTGGTCCACTAATATGGGGTGGTGGCACTTTTGGTCCAGGGCTTTATCAGAATAGCAATTCAGGACAATATTTTTGAAAAAATGGCAACTTTTGTCCACGGAGCTCTAATTTTGCCGGATTTAGTCATGTCAATCTGACACTGATGGCCGTCTCAGTGAATCCACGTCAGTAATTGTTGCCGAATTCTAAAAATTCCCCAATTTATTTAGCACACGTGCCAATCACATGACTAAATTCAGCGAAATTAGGGCTCTGTGGACTAAAATTGCCACTTTTTAAAAAATATTGTCCTAAATTGCTATTTTCAAAAGGTCTTGGATCAAAAGTGCTACCATCCCTATATTAATGAACCAAAATTGCATTTTTCCCAATTAGGAAATCCACGTATAAGCTAGTTTGAACATGATAGACTATTTTAATCTATTAACAAATATGATTATATATTTTATTTAAATATACCAAAGTTCATAAATAAACTGCACTAAAACACATTAAGTGATAATCCTCAAATATTCAACAAGCTGTATCACTAAAAAAAAATGCTTAATAGCTACGAATAAATTTGATGCTAAAATTAGCGTCGAGCTAATTAGCAAGCAAAATTTTCGTTGCTAATCTACACTATTTAATATATATATATATATATATATAAAATAATTCATTGCTAAATTCATTAGTAAGTAAATTTTCCTTGCTAAAAGTATTAAGCAAATAAATTTTTTGTATTAAATAATGTGAATTAGCAATAAAAATTTTACTTGTTAATTGGCTCGTCGCTAATATATTTTCGTTGCTATTGAACGAATTTCTTATAGTGATGTTACAAAATATTATATGAAAATAATACTATAATAAGTTATGCATTCAACTAGGCTAAAATGTAATCAGTAAAAAACGAATAATTATATTCTTTTGGATTATTTAGGACCATAGTGATCATTTTAGAAAAAATATAATCAGAACACAGTAGGAGGGAAAATTCGTACCTTTGACTTAATTAAAAGAATTATTGAAGTATGCCATTTCATGGGTCATCCAATGCAAACGGTTACAGATCTCCCCACATTACAAGAAAACATGATATTAATGACAAATATTCAATGACAATTTTAAAGTTGTCATTAAAAATATATATTAAGTCACAATATTTTTTATCTTGTCATTCACTACAAAAAAATATGATATTAGTGACAAAATATTTAATGATATTTTTAAAATTGTCACTAAAAATATATATTAAGTGACAATATTTTTTTATCTTGTCACTATATAATTAATAGTAACAAAAATTGTGTATAAAGTTGTCACTAAATACAATTAGTGACTCATCTATAGTGACAACTCAGTGGCAACACAATATAATGACAACAATTATTTGTTGTCACTAGATTGTCACTATATATGAGTTACTAATTGTATATAGTGACAACTTTGTGAACATCTTTTTGTCACTAATAATAATTTTTACAACATAATAGTAATTAATAAAATCTTAAAATTCATTATTGTGACAAAATACACATGCTTGTCGCTAAATATATATAATTAGTGCAATATTAAAATTGTCACTTGATTTTTTTGTCACTAATTTTCTATTTTCTTGTAGTAACAACTGTATATGTTTTGTTTTGATTGCAAAAAATTCGCTTGTTTCACCATTGTAACACCTCAAGCTTTAGATCTAGTTTGTATCTTCAACGATTCAAGTTATTCCCACAGACGATGTCAATTTGATGGTACAAAAATAATATTTACTGAAAGTTTATTAATTGAAAGTACAATTTAACACAGTTACACTAGAAATATAACAAAAGTCTCTCTTTTTTCTCCACTTCTCCAATTAGAAGTGTGACATATTTATACTAATACAATCTAACTATAATTTAGGTAGGTAAGGATAGAGTACTACTTTACCTCTCACCTACCCCATTACACGGCTAGAATTAATTGACTATGGTCACTTCAATAATTCGCTACATCTGCATCGATTTGATAAGTCAACTTTTTCTTTTTCTTTTGATTTCTTTCCTTATTTGACACCTTCCTTTTCGAGAATAAAGAATTTTTCGTTTTCTAGGTCGAATCTTTCCTCCATCAATACCATAGATAGAGAACGAGAAATGAAGAGAACAAAGGAGAAAAAAAATACATCGGTATTCCCTTCTCAAATAAAATTAATTTAAGAATATATTAAAAAATACATCATAATAGTTTCTTAAGTATCACAAGAAAGTAGATTAGTGCGTGCGCCACACTCATATTTTTTAGCATAATTAATTTAAAATTTTAAAAAACAATTAGTGTGTTTACAACTTTATACTTTAATGGAATACATAAACAAATATTAAAAAAAAAGGTTAATTATACCTAGACCCCTTATGAGAATGCAAAATTATACTTTCCCTCAAAGAAATCTTAAAATATACTTACACCCTCTCTGAAAATTCTTCATTTCCACCCGACCTTCTTCCATTAGAGTTTGGACGGAAAACGTTTAAGTTAGCAAAAAAAGAAAATTTACATAAATGTTCAATTTTGTCAATCAGTTAACATTCTCGTGTATATTTTTCTACTTATGAGAAGATAAATGTAATGTATATATATAGAGGTTAGCATTATTTTATTTTTCTTTATAAGTGCATAATTACTACATGAGAATGTTAAATGAGGGGTAAAATTGAAAATTTATGTAACTTTTTTTGCTAACATCAATATTTTCGTCCAAATCTTAATGAAAGGGGGTCAAGTATAAATAGAGAAATTTCAGAGAAGGTGTAAGTGTAATTCCAAAATTTCTTTGGGGGAAAGTATAATTTTGCATTCTCATATAGAGTCTAGGTGTAATTAACTCTAAAAAATTCAAAAAAATATGGAAATAGTGAGAAGAAAAAGAATAGTAAAAGAGAGAAAAAGAGAGATGAGGAAAAAATAAAGTTTGTGACATAATTGAAAAATAAAAACAGAGATGGAAGGGCAAAAAATTACAGAAAAAAAAAAAAAAAGTGATCTTCAATTATTATATATTGGGCCAGAGTCCATTTTCCTTGCGCACAGGCCTTCAGTTATTATATAACAATTAGATTTCAAGGTGTGTAGTAAGCTGGGCTGGGCTGGCTGGTCCGCCCAAGGATTGAATTGGTCCATTAAAAAAGCGAGCCGGCCCAATACAGGCCATGTTTGGACCATGCTAGTCTGGGCTGGGCTAGTAGGTTGGCCAGTTGGCCCAAATAATTTTATTTTTTAAAATAATGCATGATAATTTTTATTTTATTTTTCTGAGTTGATTATACTTTGTAAGTTTTTTAAAATTTTTAATTTTTATTATTCTATTTCTAAACTTTTTGTTATTAATTCATTAATATTCTTTATTAATTTAAAGTTTATCTTAGTTTTTTATTGTAAGTTTCTTAGTCAACTTATTACTTAAGTTATTATGTATTTTTAACTTTTTTTTGTAGTTATAAATTTTTGTTTGATTTAATTTTAAATCATAAACTTAAGTAATTTTTCAAAAGAATGCCTTACATTTATTAAATTGAATGTAGAAATTCACATGTGGAACATAAAAAATAAAATAAAGAAATAGAAAATTAACTATACATCTTAAAAAACATATAGTACATATTGTTAAAAATTATTCAGGAATCATTTATCATTCATATATATTGAAACATGTTTAATGATCCTCTCAATATCGATACTGTCCACGTAGATGATATAATTCTTGAAAGTATAATTCAACTGATTGATGGCAAGCAAATTTATTATAATCATATCATAATTACAATCATTAACACCGTTCCAATCAATATATTAATAAGTAACATCAAATAATTATATATAATCAATGAATATTATTAAGCTTGATGGAGATCTCGAATTTATTAAGTTTTGCAATAATATTGTCTAGTAATGTAGACACACTCAATATACATGCTTAAATATTTAAAAATATTAAACTTAGATATGTATTAAGTTTTGAGACATTAGTACATCACATGTCATGGAAGGAAAAATTGAAAATTTTCTTTGTTCTGATTTTCACCATCCCAAAGTATCATATTCCTTGTGATCATTTTTTAATAGTAGTTGTAAATGATGTAATAATTTATATGAGGATCTATTAGTATTTGTTGTATTGATTTTCTTTAAATCATTTAAAATGAAAAAAGTTCAAACGGTCGACTTGATATCTACATGCAGGATTAAAAGAATATTTATCTACCAAAATTTCTAATGAAATTTTACGTCACTTATTTCTTGGTCTATGTTTATTCCACTATTATATTTAAGACTGAATAAGAAATTCTTATTAGATATACACAACCATCAAATTTGCATCTAGGATAAAAAAAAAAAAAAAAAAAATACATGCTAAAGTACATAAAGTAGGAATGTTTTCAAAATATTTTTCCATTTCTCTTCAATATTGCTGATAATTTCACTTATAAAATATTCATATCTATATTCATCAAAATATTTTACAACTGAAATCATATTAGGCAACATTATATTATAACTAGTGCAATATACAGGGTACATCACAATACTAACTTCTCTAAAACCTTGTAAAATTAGATCAATTATATACATACTTTCAAAATCATCTAAACTAACAAAATTTTCACCATTGAGACCACGTAATTCATCTTTGCATAATGGTGTAATTATTATTTCATATGAATATGCTTATTTTAGCATTCTATATGTGGAATTCAATCTAATTTTAACATCAAAATATGGAACTCTAAAGGTCATTTTTTCTAAATGTACCAATCTCTTATAGTTTTGAGTTCATTTGATAAATAATTTCTAATTCTTTCTACATCAAGATCTCTATAGCATTTAAATCATCCTTCGCACAAAGATGTAATACATGACAAGCGCATTTAGCATAAAGCAATTTTTCACCAAATATTGATTTTAAATATTGCTTTAAATTATCGAATAGCTTTTATATTATTAATTTCATTATCAAAAGTAATCAATAAAATACTTTCGTTAATATTTCAATAATTTAAACAATAAAAGTAGCACTGTCAACATGAACAAGGGTGCATGTGTGAAAGTTTAACAATTATAAAGTCAATTATTATTTTTTAAGGAAAAAAATATGCATTAATACAATGTGCCATAACACAAATATAATGTGTATTACCACTATCTCTTCAAAAATTTGAGGTTAAAGAAGTTCTTGAAATTAATGTTGAAAAATAAGTTCGTAAAGCAATAATTTGTTTTCATATTGCTAATACCCATCTCTGTAGCATGTTGTACGTGAAACACGTTTATATTGTTGTTGACATCATGATTGCCTAAAATATTCAAAATATGAATTTTTGGCATAATTAAATGAAAGTTTAGTTTGAACAACTCACCGAGCAAGTTCTAATCCCATTTTTCATGTTTGTCAAAAGAAATTATTAACAGAATCATTTGGGTGTTCTTTGCAAATGTGTTTTTAATGGACTCAGAGGTCCATCAACATTATCCCAACCAAGAGAATAAGAAGTAATGCGTCTAACATGACTTAATTTTTCACCAAATATTGGTTTTAAATATTAGTTTAAATATCAAATAACTTTTGTATTATTAGTTGTATCAAAAGTAATTGATAATTTCTTTTCGTTTCCAATAATTTAGACAATCAAGAATAGTATCGGCGATGATTAATAATTTAAAGTATATTATTCCTTTTTTGGTGGGGAAAAATCTTCATTAATACAATGCGCCATAAGACATATATAATGAGTCCTATCTCTTCACAAATCTGAGGTTAAAGAAATTCTTGAAGCTAATGTTGAAAAATAAGTTCGTAAAGTAATAAATGTTTTCATATTGCTTATATCCATTTCTATACCATGTAATACGTGACATATATTTAAATTGTAGTTAACAACATGATTGTATAAAATTTTATAAATGTGGATTTTCGGCATATTTAAATAGAAGTTCAATTTAATATAAAATTATTAATAGGATCACTTGAAATTCTTTAAAAATGTGTTTTTGAAGGACCTGGAGGCCAGTCAGCTTTATCCTAACCACAAAATAAGAAATAATGTATCTAAGTAAAGTTCCAGTACAACTATCTTTACTTGATTAATAGTTTTTTTTCACAAACATGGCACATAGCTTGTTCTTGTTTCTGTATCAATTTTTTTGAAAAACACCATTTTTACTAGTTTTATTTATATGGGGAGGAAGATTATGAATCCTAGAACTTGGTGTTTTTTCATTTTCAATTAGAGGTGATGGTTGTTTAAATTCATCAATTAATTTATTTTTTTATCAATTGTTTGAGGTGATTATGTAGTAAAAATTTCAAGTGGTCTATTTAAATATTCTATATATCGTTATTAAAAACACGTCTGGATTTTATAATAGGCATAATAGGAGGATTGGGGAAGGCCTCCTAGAAGAAGAAGGAGAAGGAGTAGAACTAACATTAGAGGAAGATGTTTTTTTCAAAAAAATTGGAATCGACTCATGTTAAAATACTACTATAATAAATTGGAGAAATGATAACAAACAAATTACCAAACTAAGTGCGCAAATAATAACAAATAAAATAATCAAATAATTAAAAAAATTAAGGAACAACGTCACTAAACAATTAACGAGATCTTCAAAATCAATAACTGAGATTGATCTTGAATTAAATATTGATACCTACAATCACAGGTTGAGAGAAAAGAGAGATTTTGGTAAAATAACAAAAATCTCTCTATATTACAAGAAAAATGGAAGGGGGTGGGGAAAAAACGGGAAAAGAAAAAAAAAACACAATTTTGGCTCAATATTTTAGCTCAAAAAAAAAAAGGAAAAGGAAAAAAAATCGGCAAAATATTTTGTAATGTGATCGTAGGTTGCAATTGAAAATTGGCAATGATCTAGCCAAGATTAGCCGCACCTTTTTATTTATTTTAAGGTTTTTTTTTTTTTTTTTTGTGAAATGTAAGTTGCATTCATCCAAGAATATTTACAAGGTACTCCAGGCATACCCGGAGAGGTACAAAAAAGCCACGTTGTGGCTCAAGGTGCAATCAATCCGTGTGGAAAGAGTGTCAAAAGGAACCTATACACTGTAATTTAATAGAAATTACAAGACCATCAGGATATGGAGCTTTGCCTTCAAAAATAATTTTGTTGTGGTGCCTCCAAAGGCTGTAAACCGTGCATGCCAAAACGAGAAGTCGGGCTTTGTTCTGCACAGAGGAGGCAGTCTTCTCTTTCTTGAGTCACTTGACCGCACTGAGGAGGGTGGTCATACGTCGGTTGATGCCAAGCCATTGTTGAATATGAGACCGAACAAAAATCACTGAAGGGACACTCAAAGAAAGATGTTTGGCCGATTCATCGGTGTTGATGCACAACGAGCATGATGCTTCCTCTTGTAGGAGCGCAAGTCAGTTGTGTGTAGCGAGTCTTTCCCCTAGTCCAAGCCACAAGATGAATGAGTACTTCGGCGGGATAAATGCCTTCCAGATTGCCGCTTTCCAAGGCTGCTTTGTGAGTTTCTGCCTGAAGTACTTGTATGCTTTGGACGTCCCGAGTCCCTTGATGTTAGACCATCCCGCCATGTGTTGGATTTCTGCCTCTGATGAGCCAAATGTAGTGACTAATCTGTTACGAGTGTTGGCAAGTAGTCGAAGGAGTGGAGAGTCACCCTTCTTCGTTTGTCAATCCCAAACTGAAACGCCTCTGAGGTAGACACCATTGATACACTGTACCCATAGCGTGTCTGCCTTATAATGAATGTTCCACAAAACTCAGACAAGGAGGGCAACATTCCAGGATTGAATGCGCCGGATACAAAGACCGCGTTCTTCCTTGGGATGGCAAATTTCCTCCGAAGCAACTGGTGCTCTCTTAGAGTTCCATAGAAAAATCCTGCAAAGTCGATGGATTTTCTCAATGACCGCCGCTTGAAGTGGGAAGGCTTGAAGCCAGAAGCACTCCACACCTTGTATAACTAAACGAATGAGTTCCTGTTGGCCCGCAAAAGAAACAGACTTAACCGTCAATTTGCAAATACAGTTTCCAATCCAGTCGACGAGCGGTGAGAAATTCGTGATTGAAAGCCATTTAGCTACAAGGGGAATGCCAAGGTATCGGATAGGCATCTCCCGTCTAGCAAACTGTGTCCTTCCAAGAATACTATCAAGCTCATTGCTTTGGATACCTATCGTAAAAATGTTCGACTTGGCAATACTGACGGCAAGGCCGGAAACGTCCCTAAACTCTTGTAGGCATTCCATCAAGATTTGGATAGATGGAAGGTCACATCGGGAGAAAAGCATGAGATCATCGGCAAAGAGGAGGTGGTTAATCAGAATTAGATGTTTTCTTCTTGATCAATCGTGAAAAGTACTCCATGCTAAGAAGGAAGAGGGCCGGCGACATCGGGTCTCCTTGCCTAAAGCCTTTCTTGCCCGAAAAAAATTCATATAGGGAACCGTTCAAAGCCACTGAGAAAGGAGTGGAAACACATTCCATAATATATGAAATAAAGAGTGGAAGAAAGTCATACCCGTGGAGAACCCAGGAGAGGAATATCCATGAAACCGAGTCAAATGCTTTGCGAAGGTCGACGTTAATAGTACATCGAGGTGAAATCCGCTTCCTCGAGTACTGTTGGACCATTTCTTGGGCCAAGAAAATATGTTTGTAATGTTACGACCCTGACAAAGGCTGATTTGCAATGGTCAATGAGGTGTTCCAAGGCGAGGGAAAGCCGGTCCGAAATGATCTTAGTAATGGCCTTATAGATCACATTGCAACATAAAATCGACCGACTTAATGATTGCGCAGGAGTAGCTATAGCAACTGCGGCCGATGGCTGGGTGCCCTAGCAGAAATCCTTCAAGTGGCCAAAACGGTTGCATTCTGTGCAAAACTTCGGTGTGAACTCATAGACAACTGGCTGCTTCCTAGTCACACCGTTCGGTAGCGTGAACTCTACTTGGTCGACAAGCGTCTTTGATGCATTAACTTCAAGTAAGGTACTGGCATACAAAACTCACTGTATCTTCATTGTCAATGAATCCATGGTAGTAGGAGTGCCCAATCTAGAACTAATCTTCCAAGTGCATTGGGATGCCAACATTCAAGTGGAAGAGATAGAAGGATGGCCCAAACAGGAGTTGAGCTAATATCATCCTCCTTGAACTCAAAACAGTCCAGCATGTTTTTGAGAAGGAGTGGCCGTCCATAGACCAAATATGGGCCACCGGCAAGGATACATTGTCTATCTTCCTCACGCACAAATCTGAAAATTAGCCACCCACTATCATGCTGCTGAAAGGAGGCCCCTCATGATTGGGCCAGTGGGCGAATAGCTTTAAGCCCCGGGAACTTGACAGCAATGTAACTAACCAGATAGTATCCCAATTTTTTCGCAACATCGATCAAGTCGTTTGATTCAAGCTTGAGAGCTCCATTCTCGACCACAAATTTCATCAGCTTGTTGTCGTCAGTGAGCTTGCGGTTGTTGCTAAAGAGACCTGCAAATGAAGTCTTCTTCATACCCCTGGCTTCGGTAATGGCTTCCTTGCCCTGCAGTGCCACCACTAACCGGGGGCCGGAGGTATTGGTAACATGGCTGGGATTTTGAAGGAGGGAGAGGCCTCTAAATCAGGAATAAATGCATGAAAATCCAATGAACCAACCTTGGTTATGTCGGTAGGCATGGCAGTTTTCTTGGCTAAAACTGGGGCGGTGGTCGGCTGGGCGGCTGTCGGTGCCTTAACGGAAACAGGTTGTCCAACTGCCATTGCCTTGACGGAAGGTAGGTTGGCTGTCGATGCCTTGACGGAAGGTAGGCTGGCTGCTGGTGCCTTGACTGAGGAAGGCTAGCTGGATCCTTGGTAGCTTCAGCTGAAACTTTGTGCTTCTTTGCCTTGGCCAATGAAGCTTGCAAAGGCCAAAGGGAGAAGCTCGACAACTGCAACAAGAGTGATAGTCTGTTGTAGCACCAAACAAGAAACAAGATGTTGACAAATGCAGCAAGTCAAGAAGGTCTGGGGCAGACTACAGGTTTGGAGCAGTGTGCCTGTGCCGAAGAGGAAACTACAGACAGGGTAGCCGAGAATTGCAGGCAGGTGCTGGACCAAAAACGGCAAAATCTCACCTACCACCAATTAGCCAAAAAATGGTCGAAAAACACAAAAAACCTGCCAACAGCACCTGGAATCCTTTACTAAGGGCAGCAACTAGGTTCCTCCACAGCCTGCACAATGAATTCCGCTAGCAGCACAGGATTGCTTGGCAGAAACTGAGAAATGGCAACAACAACTGGATTCTAGTGGGAGAGGTTAAAACAGCGGCCAAAACTCACTCAAATCCAAAAAACCAAACTGTAGATTTGATGAGCAGCAGCTAAACTCTTGATTGATCGAAGCCAAATTTGCAGAAAGTTGAAGCAAAATCGCTAAGATGCGAATCGATGGTGAGACACTCTAGAGAGAAGGGAGAGCATTCTTTCTGTGGAGAGAAACCTCTTGACCTCACTGAGAGCTCTTTCTTTTTAAAATTATATTTCTTGTTTTGGCTTAACCTTGACCATATAGGATAACAAAAATATTGATTAGGTCCAACCAGGCCTCATTTGTGCCTGGGCCAATTTTGGGCCTAAACTAGATCTCAACCGCGTTGGTCCATAGGTTAGGGCTGCGTGTTATAATAAATCCAATTTAGACTCGTTTAAAGGCTTAATACCACCGCAGGACCAACCATAAATAATAGTGGGCAAGCTTTTTCGAATTGTTCGGTACTGATCTGGGTTGGTTCGATCCATAGTGCCGCTTGAATCTAGATTTATATATTTGTATTGGCAAATATTAAACCTTTTTGGCCTTTTGAATTCCTACTAGAAAGCTGAAACTTTTAGATAAGCATTATATTAAAACTAACTTTTATCATAGCTTTTAGATAAGCATTTTTCTCTCTGATATGGTTAAAAGTAGATGAGTGGAACACACTATTATTCTGTTCAATTAGTGCATGTAAGTAATTTGTAATAAAAATATTTTGAGTTCGTCTGAATAATTTTGTGTTACAAAGGAGTTTCTCAGTGCAAGAAGTTTGCCTGTTGATATTTAGCTCTCTTTAGTCCTGGTTATTTTGTGTACATTTTGAGTTTTCAATTTTTGCAAAATAATATAAAGATACTAGCCGTCGTGGCACGCCGTCCCTGTGTGCACATAAACAATACTACACGCTTTAAAGTTATTGTAAATAAAAAAATATACATATTTATCAACACATTGCATTTAAAAAAAAGAAAGAAATAAAGAAAGAAATGAAATCAAAACTAACTTAAGGGTATTATCGATATAACCAAAAAAATGGTGTTGCGGTATAAGTAACCAACATTTATTAGTGAAAACAGGGTTTGTTTTATATAATAGTATAGAGTATAGATGTACATAAAAGAAAAAAGATTTTTTTATGCACAAATAGAGAGAAAATATCACCGGAAGAAATATGACCTTTTATCAAAAAATAAAAAATCATTAGCCACAATTATGCAACCACTATTAGTCGTTATTTCAGCAAACAAAGCAAAACATTAATCATAACTAAAAATCATGACAAATTATTTGACCATGGCATGAACCATGACCAAGGTTTAAGCTTTTATATTGGTGTATTTTATTGTTATTATAGTATTGATTTACTATCATTTTAAGGTCAACTAATTTATAATGTGGAGGAATAATCTATTCTTTCATGCATGCAAGTTTCTATAGAGTTAGTTACCGTAGATTATCATCTATACTATTGCAAAAGAAAACCTTTTTGTCGTACTAATTTTTGAATACCCTAATTTATCCTTTTGATTCATTCTATTTTTTTTTTAAACGGCCATAATAGTAATTTCACTATCTTTTAATAACTCCACAACATTTATTTCTCACCAACTTTTTTTTTTTTTTATTTCTGCACATTACAATAATTAGAAAACATGTTGGTTCTTTTATAATCTATACTATCTATACTATTATATTAAGGGAGAACACCTCTTTGGTGTCTCTCCCAAATTTGGTCTGTCAATTTATTATTTAATTATAAATTTATTTAATATTTTATTATTATTTTTTCTCTCACTTCTCAACTCCCTATTTTCTCTCTTATCAACTTCCACATCCCTTTTTCTTCTCTCATTTTCTTCCATTAATTTCTTATTTTTTATAATTTTAATATTTTAGAATCAAATTAGTTTATTTTTAAAATTAAATATTTCATAAAAAAATTAAATTAATTGTACACACATTTGAGTGTGCCACATTTACT
Source organism: Sesamum alatum (assembly GCA_034509735.1). Classification (NCBI taxonomy): domain Eukaryota; kingdom Viridiplantae; phylum Streptophyta; class Magnoliopsida; order Lamiales; family Pedaliaceae; genus Sesamum; species Sesamum alatum. The sequence continues at coordinate 5,028,147 of JACGWO010000005.1, forward strand.
AGTATTAAAAAATAGCACATACGTTGACACATGTAAATATATAAGGACTATTGTGATGGCAAAACCCAAATGGACCCCAAAATCTAATTCCAGAAGGAATTGTGTTTAGTTATTTCATTCCAACTCTAATTATCACATGAGCCATTTTTTCTAATTTTTCATTAAGTTGTTCGATTTCTTACCTTTGCTCTTTATTCTCCATTGTTGGGTGGAGGGCCACCAGTGGATTTACGAAAAACCTATTTACTATTACAAACCCGAATAGAACTTAACTTACAAATTACAGATTTAATTCAAAATCAAAGCTGTAAATAACCTATCAATATCTAAAGGGGGCTCAGGGAGCCAAGATCCGGGAACTCACGGCCACGGGCAAGGCCGGCTCCCACCACCGGTTACTCAAACCACCACAAAGGTCCACGGTCCATAAAGGACAATCACACAGACACAAAGGAGGATACCACAGAAGGTAAACCTCTCGGGAAACAGTCACAACAGACCGAGAGAGATCGGAGAAGATGGGAAGGGAGGGTATTTTCTCACTTGTGTTCGCTTGTCGTATACAAAGGATAGACAAACCTTTTATACGACAATGGCATGATGAGATAGCACAGGCGGAGGTTGGCGGTGAGGGGGAGAACCAAAGCCATCGGAAACATGAGAGAGACGGGGGAGGAAACTAAGAGGCTGACCTTTGAGAGTGAGAGAGAGGAACCAGAGAGAGGGAGCGGCGGAAACCCTAGGTGACAAGAGGAAGGAGACCAAATGGATTAGGGCAAAGGTCAAGACTTAATAAGTCGGACGATGTGGGCCGCGATGGGCTGGGCTAAAGCAAAAGGGCTGCAGACGGATCACAGTGGGCTGGGCCAGTAAGTGGTGGAGTGGGTCGTCCAAGGTGGTGGGGGATGTGGGCCGTGAGTGGGCCTTTCCGAATGGGTCATGGGCCAAACCAACAAACTCTACCTTGGACCAGGACCCGTGAGGGTGACTGATACCAAGGCCCGGATCTTTGACTTATCATCATCGCCTTTTATTCTTTGGTACCTGCAAAAGAACAAGGTGAGTTGAAAACAGTTCATAACAGATTTAAGATATCAAGACACTTAGTAAAATTTCTCAACAGTCAGGCATTTAGTTCCCATATCAGAGGGATTGGACTCAGAATCAATTTTCTCAAGTTGAATGAGGTCCTTTCCTACAATGTCACGAATAAAATGATACCTAACATCTATGTGCTTAGTTCTATCATGGAAGACTGGATTTTTACAAAGCTGGATGGCAGACTGACTATCAGAAAAGACACAAACCTTTTGACTCAAGAAACCTATTTCCTTAATGAGACCTTCTAGCCATAAAGCTTCCTTAAAAGCCTCAGTGGCAGCAATGTATTCAGATTCAGTTGTCGACAAGGCAACAATTTGTTGAAGTGAGACTTCCAACTAATGCAAGACCCACACAAAGTAAATACATAAGAGGTAGTGGATTTTCTGCTATCTTTATCATTAGCATAATTAGAGTCAACATATCCAATTAATTTCACACCATCTGAACACTTAGTGAATTTAATACCGTTTTTTAAAAGTTCCCTTTAAATATCTTAATAACCATTTCAGGGCTTCCCAATGAGAAGGACCCGCATTTGACATGTAACGACTGAGACAACTAATAGCATATGCAATGTTAGGCCTGGAACATACCATTAAGAACATAACTGAACCTATTGCATTTGAGTAAGGAACTTTTTCCATTTTCTCCTTATCCTTGTCAGTTTTAGGACACAAATCCTTAGACAACTGAAAGTGAGAGGATAAGGGCACTGAGGTGGCTTTTGAATCTTTCATAGAAAACCTTTCAAGCATAGATAGGGTATAAGCACTTTGATTTAAAACAATGGTGGAATTTTTCCTATCTCTTTCAATATTCATACCTAAAATTTCTTAGCATCACCAAGATCCTTCATGTCGAAGGTTTTGCTAAGAAAATTTTGAAGTTCATTTACATGCAACATGCTCGGACTTGCAATCAACATATCATCCACATAAAGACTAGAAAAACAGGTATTTTATCATAATATTTGAAATACAAACAATGATCGTAATTACTACGAGTGTATTTCAAAGAGAGCATGAAGTTGTCAAATTTTTTGTTCCACTGTCGTGGGGACTGTTTCAAACCATACAATGACTTTTTAAGTAAACACACATACTCAGGTTTGGTTTTATCAACAAAACCGGCAGGTTGATGCATGTAAATATGTTCTTCTAAATCTCCATGCAAAAAGGCAGTTTTTACATCCATTTGTTTTAACTCCCAGTTGAAGTGTGCAGATAAGGCAAGCAATATACGAACAGTAGTATATTTAACAACAGGGGAAAAAACTTCAGTGTAGTCAATACCTTCCTTCTGAGTGAAGCCTTTTGCTACGAGTCTAGCTTTGTATCTTTTTGAGTTTTCTTCCTGTTTTAACTTAAAGATCCACTTGCACCCTATTATAGAACCACTACTGGGTTTTGGAACTAGGGTCCAAGTCTTATTATCTATCAAGGATCTCATTTCATCTTTCATAGCACTTAACCATTTTTCAGCATTCTCAGATTTTTAGTGCTTCTTCAAGTGTACTGGGTTCATTTGACTCTGTGTTAAGTGCAACATGAAAATCACTAAACTTAGAGGGGAGCCTAGGTACACGTCTGTTTCTGTCTCTAGCCAACAGGTAGTCATTTAAGTTGTTTTCTGGATTTGGTTTTCAGAGTGTTCTACAAGGCTACCCTCTACCTGTTGGGAATCCCCTAGAATTTCCTCTACCTGAACGAAATTCGGTTTTAAGGGAGATTCTAACTTATCCGTAGTTTTAGACAGACATGGCATTTCTAACTCGTTGAAATTACATTCTTGCTTATTAGGACTCTAAAGCCTGGTTGCTCCTAAGCCATAAGCGATAACCTTTGACTCCATCTGAATACCCCTAAGAAGACACACTTCTGAGATCTAGGTTCAAGTTTATCTATATTTTGATGTACAAATGCAGCACAACCAAAAACACGTAATGAAGATAAATCAACAATTTTTCCTTGACCACACAGATTCAGGAATCTTTCCGATTAAGGGCACGGAAGGAGATCTGTTTATGAGGTGAACAGCAGTTAGGACTGCCTCACCCCATAATGTTTTGGGAACTCCAGAACTGGAGATCATGCATCTTACCTTTTCCAAAATGGTTCGGTTCATGCGCTCAGCAACACCATTTTGCTGAGGTGTGTATGGGTTTGTTTTGTGTCTTTTATACCGAACTTATCACACAGATCAGAAAAATTTTGATTACAAATCTGATACCACTGTTGGGTGGAGGGCCACCAGTGGATTTACGAAAAACCTATTTACTATTACAAACCCGAATAGAACTTAACTTACAAATTACAGATTTAATTCAAAATCAAAGCTGTAAATAACCTATCAATATCTAAAGGGGGCTCAGGGAGCCAAGATCCGGGAACTCACGGCCACGGGCAAGGCCGGCTCCCACCACCGGTTACTCAAACCACCACAAAGGTCCACGGTCCACAAAGGACAATCACACAGACACAAAGGAGGATACCACAGAAGGTAAACCTCTCGGGAAACAGTCACAACAGACCGAGAGAGATCGGAGAAGATGGGAAGGGAGGGTATTTTCTCACTTGTGTTCGCTTGTCGTATACAAAGGATAGACAAACCTTTTATACGACAATGGCATGAGATAGCACAGGCAGAGGTTGGCGGTGAGGGGGAGAACCAAAGCCATCGGAAACATGAGAGAGACGGGGGAGGAAACTAAGAGGCTGACCTTTGAGAGTGAGAGAGAGGAACCAGAGAGAGGGAGCGGCGGAAACCCTAGGTGACAAGAGGAAGGAGACCAAATGAATTAGGGCAAAGGTCAAGACTTAATAAGTCGGACGATGTGGGCCGCGATGGGCTGGGCTAAGGCAAAAGGGCTGCAGACGGATCACAGTGGGCTGGGCCAGTAAGTGGTGGAGTGGGTCGTCCAAGGTGGTGGGGGATGTGGGCCGTGAGTGGGCCTTTCCGAATGGGTCATGGGCCAAACCAACATCCATTCTATATTCGTCATTCTTCATAATTAGAAATCATGTTAATTCCTTTATTATATTAGACAATAGCAGGTATGTTGCACGCGTAGATAAATAAGCACCGTTTTGTGAAGAAAAAGCCCAAATATAAATTAATAATATCAAAATAATTGGGTTTAATTGCTAAATAAGACAACAAAAAAACACACAATGCCCACAATTACGTTTTGTAGAAAATATAGTTGAAATACCCTCCAAAAAAATAACAATCAATAGAACCAGTCAAGATATGATAAATCGATCATATCATTGTAGTAACTGATTTATTTTTTTTTTTAGGATAAATTATAGTGATACCGCTTGAGGTTAGATCAAAATACATAAACACCCCCTATTTTTTGTAAAATTACAGCTACACCCCCTGAGGTTATAATTGTATTACAACTACAACCCCCTATTCAAAGGCAAAACTTACACTAATATCCTTTGAAAAATATTACACTAACGCCCTTCAGGGGATGTAGCTGTAATTATGCAAAAGATAGGGAGTGCTTGTGTAATTGGATCTAATCTCAGGAGGTGTCAATGTAATTTACCCTTTTTTTAATAAACTCTCATTCTAAATTTAAAGCAAAATACACAAGAAAGGTGTGGGTAACCAGAAGCATGAGAGAAAGAGAGAAAAAACAATATCTATGATATAGAATTATAATATATAAGGTTTATGAGTCATCTCATAAAAAATAATTTAATAAAGTACCAATACTAATTGATTCATCCATAATGAAATATTAAATGAATCTTTCGTATAGAACAAAAAATCAAGAACTTTGAGCCAATAAAAGACTAAGAAGGTTGACTCAAGAATAAATTGGATTATGAGCTCCGTTAGATAAATTTTTTTTTTTTTCGTTGGAAAATTCTGACTCCAAAAGAAAATTAGAAAATTGTATGCATACTATCTTAAAAGGGCTTAGCTACTCATTTGGTAACACTGTCTAACACCATCTATTTGAGTTGAATAACCCAACCCATTTTATCCTCTGATAATCCCATTTGTAGGTTGGTAAGAATGGAATATAATTGTTTGTGTGACTGGACCAACTCCACCACTTCCATAAGTTATCCTGCACAAATCAATCATGTTTAATTAATTATATGCGTAATGAAAATGATTGAAAGACCAAAACTATTGACTTGGAGTATCTACCATCTTTTTGTAAATTTTGAAAGAACATATTGTTTAAAACTTTTGTGATATTTATATTGATTTAGAAGAGAGAGTAGGAATATTTTAAATATCAAAGGAGCATATTTCATAAAAATGATTAAATGCATTTTTTTCCCGTAATTTAAGCTATTTGGTATTTTCGTTCTTTGACTTTCTAGAGTATCATTTTAGTCCTTCATCTTTTTAATTATCGCCATTTCAGTCCTTTTATTCGCCGGAGTTCACCTCCACTGGCGAGAAGGGTGAACTCTATCAAAAAAAGAATTGAAATCATGAAAATTAAAAAGATGCAGGACCAAAATGTTACTTTAGAAAGTTAAAGGACAAAAATACTGGCAGAAATAGGCCAATTAGAATAAAATTCCCAATTTTAAAATGTCACGTGATAGGCATATGCAGTTTTTCGGTGACAACGGTGAACTCCGGCAAAAAAAAAAAGGACTAAAATCACGAAAATTAAAAAGATACAGGACGAAAAATGCTATCCTAAAAATTTAAAGGACAAAAACACCAAATAACCTAAATTACGGGATCAAAAATGCATTTAACCCTTCATAAAAATGTAATTCCTTGTACTTATTCAATATAATTATATGACGTTCTTTAATAAATATTTTAAAGTGTCAGATGGAAAATGACCTATATCATAGTATACTTATTTATAGGGTCGAGTGTGACTCAAGCATTTTAGGATAAATAAAACTATTAAATTAAATATCAAAATCGTTACTAATAACATATGTTAAGAGAAAATAATCTTAATTTTATTACAACATAATTTTTAAAAACTTATCAGATATAATAATTTTTTTTTAACTTGTCACAATGTACTATTAGTAACACATTCATGATGAGCATTTATCGACAACACAAATATAGTGATAATTATATTTAATTTTCGCTACATGTGTATTAGTAGTAGTATATAATGACAACTTTATGCGCATTTTTTTTACTAATTAGTATTAGTGACAACTTTACATAATAGTTGTTACTACAATTATTATTTAATTTTAGTTATACTTTGTTTTTTTTTTTTTCTCTAATATTCTCTCTTTTGTAGTGAAATTTAATCTTCAAACGTAAAAGTAAGTTTCAATTAAGTCAACAGAATCTGATTCATGGTATTATTTTCTTAAAATTATTTACGACAGTTACTTATTATAAAATATTTATAAGAGTAAGAGAAGAAATAACCTCTTATTGAGATATGTTATGCTGCCTACTGGTGAAACCACAACAGCAGTTCCAGTACAAAAGACTTCATCAGCATCAACCAATTCATCCACTGTTATGAGTCGTTCCTCAACCTACAAAACAGTACTCAACAAAATTAGGTGATTAATGAAATAATCACATTAAAAATTGTTCACTAAAATTTATGATATTCGAGATCGGGTGCTTCAAAATGTTCTCTATCGATGTACAAGGGTATTATCGTAACTTCCTATATATATATATATATATGTCCATCGTGACATTGTTTGATGTGAAAAATAAAGCTATGGATCCATGTTGGATAGTATGGATTCATTTCAAATTGGGCCAAATTATATTTTTAATCCTATAACTTTAGGTCGTTAGCACTTTTGGTCCTATAACTTACTTCGTTTGCATATTTAGTTCTTTTTTTTGACAAATTTAGTCCAACACATATTATATTTGGTTTTTTTTTGGCAAATTTAGCCCTGTATTGACAAATTTGATCCTGACGACATATAATTACAGGACCAAAAATGAGATTGCTCGAATTAGAATGGAATCAAAATTGTCAACACAAGATTAAATTCGTCAAAAAAGGATTAAATGTGTAAATGGAGTAAGTTACAGGACCAAGACTATAATTTTGCCTTTCAAATTGATATTTGATTCTTAATTTAATAGTAAAGGACATCATCTCCATCATTAAAATAATAATAATAATAATAATTAGGTAAAAATATGTGCGTTAACTGTTATATTAAGACAAAATCCTACGATATCTAGTATCTTCAAAACTAACTGTAAGTACCTGGAATCCTTGACTACGAGCAAGATCGAGTATACTCTTTCGAGTTATGCCAGGTAGGATGGTCCCTTTTATTGCCGGAGTAGATATCAAATTACCCTGCAAAATACGTAATGACATGAATTGGTAGGAAAGAACATAAAATGTACCAAGTTGCAACCAAAATATTTAACTATTGGAGTATAATTAAACATGAAATGCTATCAACTAACCAATAAAGTAAAATAAATAGGGATGTTGTTGCTTTCTATTTTGAACTTTCTTGTAGATATATAAAATAGGGGTAATTACACCTAGGCCCACTTTGAAAATGCAAAATTATACTTGCTCCTAAAAAAATTTTAAATTTACACTTACACCTCTTTTGAAAATTCTTCTTTTACACCTGACCTCCTTCCATTGGAGTTTGCACGGAAACTGTTTAAGTTAGCAAAACGAATTACATAAATTTTTAATTTTGCCAATCAGTTGACATTCTCATGTGTAGTTTTGTACTTATGAGAATATAAATGTAATAATAATATATATTGAGTGATGTTAACATTATTACATTTTTCCTTCATATGTGCAAAATTATTACATGAGAATGTTAAATGAGGGGTAAACTTGAAAATTTATGTAATTTCTTTTGTTAACATTAATTTTTTTCGTCCAAATCCTAACGAAAGGGGGTCAAGTGTAAACAGAGAATTTTCAGAGAGGATATAAGTGTAAATTTAAAATTTTTTTGAAGGAAAGTGTGATTTTGCATTCTTAGAGGGGGTCTAGGTGCAATTAGCCCTATAAAATATTTGTTAGATTTCAGAATTGATTTTCGCAGTAGTAAAATGCACTGCTATTTAAGCTATTTGGAAGATATAGTACCTTTACAACAAATATATTGCAGGAGGAGACCTCTTCCAAATATCTTTTGTGAATGCTATCCAAATAAAGAACATCAGAAAAGCCTTTTGCTTTTGCAGCAATTTGTGCGTTTAGAACCTGTAAATTAATTATAGTTCATAAGAGAAAATGATGAAACAACATCAAAAGTAGGCAAATTACAGTGACAACCCCTGAGGTTAAGTCCAATTACACAAACATCCCATAACTTTTGCAAAATTACAGCTACACCTCCTCAGGTTGTAATTGTATTACAACTACACCCCCTATTAAAAAATAAAGCTTACACTAATACCCCCTAAAAAAAATATTACACTAACACTCCTCAGGGGCTGTAGCTGTAATTTCGCAAAAGACAAAGGGTGTTTATGTAATTGAGTCTAACATCAGGGGCTGTCAATGTAATTTACCATAAAAAATTATTTAGGTTTTTGGAGGCATTATACAGAGTATAATTAGTCGAAGTAAATGTAGGTTCGCAATTGAAAATTTCAAATGCTCGGTAGGCATAAAGTTGGCAATGAAATAAACACTTCAGTCAGCGCAAATTTTATTTGAAGCATTCTATTCTTATAACAAGACTATTGAAAAAGAGAGTTGCTAAATTGATATATAGAAAAAAGGAGATAATAAAATATAGAAAAAATTATTTTTTTAGTCTGCTAAATATATTCGATATTGATTTTAGTCTGGTAACTATTCCCATTTTTTTCTAAGTCCAGTAACTTGCAAAATTGATGAGATTTAGTCCTCCGGTAGTCGATTTTTGCTTTCTTGGCCTGAAATATTAAATGGCATGCCAACTGAATATATTTTGAGAATTTTTAAACCTACGTGGCAATTGAAAATGAGATGGATTTTAATTTGAATTATTATGATATATATTTATAATTTATAAAAATAAAATTATTATTTAAAAAAAAATTGACCCCCCACCCGCCCCCGCCTACCCTTCCTCCCCCCTTCCCCACCGTCGACCCTCCTCCCCACTCCTTGGCGCCCCCTGCATAAGGGGGCAACGGCGTTGAGGGTGCCGTCGCCACCCTGACCATAACAGATCTAGACAACGTTGTCGCCCAGAGGTGAGGAGGGTGATGGAGCATCGCCCTCTATCTGGGTTGCGCCGTCGCTCAGATCTGACGAGGGCGCGACACCGCACCCTGCTCTATGGGGGCAGCAACGTCACCGCCCCTGCAGGGGAAAAAAAATTAATATATTTTAATTAATTTAATTAAATATCATTAAAAGAACATTAAGAAAAAATTAATTAAATAAATACATTTAACTAAATAATTATTCAAATTAATTAATAAAATATATTTTTTATGATCAATTAATATTTTATATATTTTATTGGGAATTATGATATTTTAAATAATGTCCCGTCAACATTAATGGCCATGTGTTATTACATGTAGCTGTACAGGTGTATAAGTTGTCGGAAATTAACCAAATAGTTGCCACGTGGTATTTTCCGGCTAATTTTCAAAATATCACCAGAAGATTGAGTAAAAAAACCCTAATTCAGACTAAATCTCATCAATTTCGCAAGTTACTGGACTTAGAAACAATAGGCATAATTACCAAACTAAAATTAATATTGGGCATACTTAACGGATTAAAAAAATAATTTTGCTAAAATATATGTTCACAAGTTCAGAGTAAAGAGTCTAGTTAATGAATTCTCATGCAAGCAAATGCAAAGTCATGGAAAAGAAATTAGGAAATGTATCATGTGATAGATTTGGAATAAGTAATTAATAAACTCACTTACTGCTGCATAATTTCCAATTGTTTTCACTCCTCCAGTACCACCTGGAGTTGCTCTATGCATTTCAGTCTCAACTATCAAATTTATTGGTGCCAAACCTCCCTGACAATAGAAATATTTGAAGATTTTAAAACTTGAAAAGTATCACCATTACAATAAGGTAAATTACATCTACTTCCCTAAGGTTTGGCATAATTACAAATACTCCCCCATTGTTTGAAAAATTAAAAATACCCCTTGAGAAAAATTGACCATTTTGCCCTTAAATTTTTTATTAGAATTACAATATTCCTCATCTGTGTAAAAGTTTAAGGAACCTCTCCCCACGAATTGTAGTCCAAAAAATTTTAAAAATTAAATAAAAAAAAATTAATCCATGAGGGCATTTTGGTCAGTTTATCCATAAAAATAGATGAAAATGGGTTATTTGTTAGATGATTACAAACCTCAGGGGGGTATTTGTAATTTTTCAAACAACGAGTGAGTATTTGTAATTATGCCAAACCTCAGAGGAGGTAGATGTAATTTACCCTTACAATAAAGACTTAAAAAGAACTTAATTGTGGAGAAGATGAGCTATGAAAAATAGAAAGTTAGTAATAATATTATGAATCTTCATATCATGCATGTTGCATATAATCGAAAACAAATGGAGATTATTTACAGTAAAAACTTGCATAATTTGGATATCATCATTTGTGGAAGTGTAGCCACAAAATTATAAGAAAAAACTCCCAGACTATAGTCTATAATTATTAGGGTAAATTACAGCTACCTTCTTTGAGGTTTGGCATAATTACAAATACCCTCTCGTTGTTTGAAAAATTACAAATACCCCCCCCCCCCCCCCCCCTTGAAGTTTGTAACCGTCTAACAAATAACTCATTTTCATTCATTTTTATGGGTGAACTAACCAAAATACCCTTATGCAAACTGAACTATTCTTAGAAATTTTTGATTTTTTTACTACAATACGTAGGGAGAGGTTTCTTAAATTTTTTACACAGATGAACAATAATGCAATTTGCCTCGGTTGATTCTTTTACCATTTTAACTAAAAATTCAAGGGCAAAATGGTCAATTTCAATTATTTGATTAAATATTACAAACCTCAGGAGGGTATTTGTAACTTTTCAAATAACAAGGGATATTTATAATTATACCAAACCTCAGGGGAGGTGGCTGTAATTTACCCTGATTATTATTTTTTTAGTTTCAATTGGTAAAGATGCAAAGTAAAATAGAATTGGTAAAAATAACAGTGTGATATGATGGTCTCATGATCACTACCAAGGAAGAAATAATTGATAACTATGATCAACTGAAGAAATTAAATGGATTATAAGAAGAAACTCAAAACATTTACGTATGAATCTAACAAGATAAATAAATATGGATGCAAAAACTTTGTCAGGTCAAGTAAGTGCAAGGCCCGAACGGCACTCTCTTAGTATCTCAAAGGTAAAAATAACTATTTATATGAAAATCTTCAAAGTCTGTATGAGAAATAACTATAACTATATGTCGTTAGAATCAAATTTGTCAATAGATGACTGAATTTGCCAAAAAGGACCAATTTGAGACATGCCGGACTAAATTCGTCAAAAAAAAAGGAATAAATGTTTAAACAGAGTAAATTACAGGACCACAAATACTAACAATCTAAAGTTATAGGACTAAAAATATAATTTTACCAATTCATAATTAAAACATTGTGTATTACAATATTTTATGCATATGCATCCACATAAACAAGTCACTGTACCTTAAAATAATTGCCCACCGGTGAAACATACATCAAAAAGGTATATTCTGGAGCCGGTGCAATACCTAAAACAGCTCCACTACCAATCAGCAATGGTCGTATATACAATGCCCCTTTACCCGGTGGAGGAATCTAAAATAGGCAAATTCAAATTAGGGAAAAATGCAAGCAATTCTCGTGTGATATTGCAAATGAGTAAATTATCACTCTATGAAAAATAAAATAGCAATTTAATTACCTCCCTGTGTTTTTTAAAATGAATTAATTTAGCGTCCCGTATTTTTTAAAATAGAGCAATTTACCTCTCTGTCCAGGAAAGTAAATTACTCAATTTTAAAAAATACATGGAGGTAAATTGTTAATTTTTTTTTCATAGGGGGATAATTTACTCATTTGCAATATCATAGGGAGATAAATTGCATCAAACTCATTGAAATTATAAAAAATAGAAGTATTAATTACTCAAAAATCGAAAAATAATCGCATTATTACCCATCTTTCATTAGCTAGAACGGTGGCTTTTACGGCCTCCAAGAACTGATCCACAGTCGGAGAAGGCATACACATACGCTCCGCGCCTGTCCTAAGTCGTGTCGCATTTTCCTCAGGACGAAATAGTAAAATATTACCATTGTGCGTCTTATAAGCTTTTAAACCTTCGAACAATCCCTGGTATTTATTTTGAATGAGTACTTATGCAAAAAAAAAAAAAACATGTAAAGCTACAAATCATGCACAACATTTAATTTTATGGAAATAACGGGTTTAATGCAATTTACCCCTTATGATATTGCAAATAAGCAAATTACCCTCATAGGCAGGGAGGTAAATTGCTTTATTTTGAAAAACACAGGGGATAAACTGCTTCATTTTAAAAAATACAAGGGGGTAAATACTATTTATTTTTTTATAGGAGGGTAATTTGCACATTTACAATATTACAAGGGGATTGTTTACATTTTTTCCTAGAAATAACATAAGGTAGAAATAAAACATGCAAACCTACCTGACCGTAATTTAAAACTCCGGCACATGGGCTCAGCTCAATATTCCCAAATCGCTGCAACTCACCTTTGGAAAAATTTTCACCTTGGGAACACTTCATGATGTACATATAATCAGTGGTCGTTAACCTGAATCCGAGGTTGTCCCAATCGATGTTTGGTAATTCTGATGCTACATTGCTGCAAGAATTGAACATCAAACAATCAAAATGTTCAAAGATCAAACAGAAAATATACATATGTTTTAACAAAATAATAAGCTTACTTGGCAAGCGAGGCCATCCTAAGAGAATTAACATTGTTGTTGCTGCTGCAATTGCTGCAGTATGAGAAATGCGGCTGCTTTTGAAGCTGCAAACAATTGCAAAATAATTATACATATTATAATGGGAAAAAATGCAATTACCCCCTTGTGATATGCAAAATGTGCAAAAATTCCCCTGTAAAATAATAAATAGTAATTTACCCTCTGTGTTCTAAAAAAATGGAGCAACCCCCCCCCCCCCCCTGAAAACAGAGCAAAAAACCACCCTGTGAGGGAGTTGTTTGTTGTATTTTGAATAACACAAACATGTAAATTGTTAATTATTTTTTCACAGGGGGGTAATTGCTCTTTTTGGTTAACACAGAGGGTCAAATTGCATTTAACCCTATTATAATGTTAAGCAAACATGTCATATAAAAAAGGAAAAACACAATATAGTTAAGTGATAATGTATTGACACATGTACGACGAAACAAACATAATATAGCATGGATATTTAACACAAACACCTGTAAAATTTTAGGGCATGACATGAATTTTACATGATCATCATTATTATAAGTAATTATATATTATATAAATATTCATGTAAATATTAAACATATATACATATTTATATGTCTATTTGATAGATTGGTAGTTTCTTTACACATGTAGCCGCACTCATAAATAAATATACGGATGGATGTGTAAGTATTTATATTAAACCCATAAATACATATATATAGCGTATGCATCCTTTATTTATTATTATTTATATTATTTGCTTAATAAATAAGCAATTAGCACTTATTTGATTGATTGAGTCTTAAAAATTGATCATCATGTAGACTATATATGCTCTTAAAAATTAATTTATTAATGTTTTTACCCAACTATGCACTTCTCAAGCTCGTATAACCTAATTAAGTTATAGGGTTAATTACACTCACCTCCCCTACTACTATGAGAATATACAAATTCCCCCCTCTTATTATGAAAATTACAAATTGTCCCCTCTAACTAACAAGTGTTAGTCAAATTTAATAATAGGTTCTTAAATGACCATTTTGCCCTCATTTATAAAACTGACAAATAATTCAATAAAATTAATAATAGAAGTATTTTATTTATTTTCTTTATTTGAAATAAAAAGAAGGAAAAAAGTTTTTTTTGAATAATTTAAAAATATACTTATGTCTTTATTTTTCTAGGAATTGTAACGTATAGAACTTTTAGAATTAAAATACACTAAAATTGACTTGTTTAAATTTTAATTCGGCATAGTAAAATTGGCTAAAATAATGGAATTTGCCTCAATATTTTTAACATTTGAGTAATATAAACTCTATTTTATTACTTGCTATAAAATAATATAATTTCAACAAAATTTGCAAGCTTTGATGATTGTTAGGAATAGAAATTAATGTCACAATCTACACATACACAATATTTGATTAAAAAAATGTTATAAAACTATACTAAAAGTTGCGAGTATACACCCTTATTAGCTTCAAAAATAACAAGTTATCCCTTACGGGTATTTAAGTCATAGAAAATAGAGTCATTCAGGTTGAGGTTATTATAGGAAGTTTAGACCAATTTTTTTATGACATCAACGAAATCCATTAAGTTGACTAATGGAAGGGGCAATTTGTACGGTGGATATATTTGGAAGGGAACTTTATGTAATTTTCATAGTAAGAAGGGGGAATTTATAAATTCCCATAATAGTAGGAGAGGTCAGTATAATTAACCCTAAATTATAAGCAACCCACTTTAAGAGGTGTTTGTAATGGCTTAACTCAACAACTTATCAACTTTTTGTTAAAACTAAATTGAAATGAGTGTTCTTTATTTACAGTTTCTACTTTTCAGCTACACAAGTCAAGCTCATATAAGCCCAAAAGTCTTCTCCCCATCAATTTTTGTAATTTGTTGTAAAATTGTAACTAATAAGGTTTTCCTCAAATACTCCAACTTCAATATTTCTCCATTCTTGACATTTATTTTCAAACACTTCCAACTTTCATCACATCTAAATTTAAACTATCTACAACTTATTTCTATCACAAAAACATAAGATATTGCAAACATGACCCCCCCTTAATACACTTGAGTAGGGGAAATAGCATTTTTGGTAACTTAGACCATTTTCACTTTTGGTACCATTCGTTACGGGATTAGCAATTTTGGTCCCATAACTTACAAAAATTAGCATTTTTAGTCCCACCCTATTTTTCCGTTAATTTTTTAACGGAGGTTGAGTTTTTGCCGTTAAGTTTTTGAAATTGAAGGTAAAATTGGCGCCATTTGTGCTTGGTATGATTTTTGGCGGGAAAATAACTACTATTGAGAGCTAACATAAAAAAATAAAGAAAACTAGGGTAAATAAACTGGTATGAACACAGGTAATGAAATTGTCTTTTTGTCAAGTGTGCTTACATTGCATTACTTGAATTTTTTGTGGATCATCACTTGTTTTAATATTTATAGACTTCATACAAAATGATAAGTTGCAACACAAATAAAATTAAAGAATGAAAGAATTTTTTTGTGAAAGAGAATAGAAATCACCTTTATTTGCCCTAATTTTCTTGATTTTTTTATGTTAGCTCTCAATAGTAGTTATTTTCCCGCCAAAAATCATACCAAGCACAAATGACATCAATTTTACCTTCATTTCAAAAACTTAACGGCAAAAATTCAACCTCCGTTAAAAAATTAACGGAAAAACGGGATGGGACTAAAAATGCTAATTTTTATAAGTTACGGGACCAAAACTGCTAATCCCGTAATGAATGATATCAAAAGTGAAAAGAATTTAAGTTATGGGATCAAAAATGCTATTTCCCCCACTTGAGTACTTTTGAATAAATTTGATAAAGTGTTCAATTTATCAATTATATGACTCTATGTCGAACAAGAAATTATAATTTGGTTAATTAGGGAAGAAAATAAAGAAAAACAAAACATCGGTTAGCTAGAACAAGGTACCTCCATGCTTGTCTTCCACCCATGTTCTGTACAAGTGGTCCGATCAAGAAGGAACCTCCCGCCTTTAGTCCTTGTAGCGGTTGCTACGGCTCTTTTTGCCCCCTGGCCGCACCAAAAAGAAAAAAAATTATTATTGACTACAATTTTAATGACTATGATTAAAAGTCGTGGTAAATAATTATTATTATCCCGGATTGGATAAAATCGATGCAAAAAAAAAAAATAGTTTTTCCACCACGAAATAATTATTAGCCACCCTCACAAAAATCACAGCAGACAATCGTTGCGTGACCATAATCAATAGACTATCTGCTACGATTATTTATTATTAACAATTAGCCATGGTTTACTCTATATACTTCTTGTAGTTATATTTTAAACACAGAATATACACTAACTGCTTACAGAAAACTACTAAATGACTGAATAGATTTATATGGCTTATAATAAAATTGAACAGTC
The DNA here is from genome assembly GCA_034509735.1 of Sesamum alatum. Taxonomy (NCBI): domain Eukaryota; kingdom Viridiplantae; phylum Streptophyta; class Magnoliopsida; order Lamiales; family Pedaliaceae; genus Sesamum; species Sesamum alatum. The sequence continues at coordinate 5,044,575 of JACGWO010000005.1, forward strand.
TCGTTTATTGGTTTAGAGGTATCATCATCTTAATTTGGTTATAAGTTATACGCATGTTTGAATAAAATGATTTCAATTTTTTTTAAAATAAAACTTACAATGAAGATGTTATAATTTTATAAGTCCAATTGTCAAAAGAAAGTAAATTTACTTTTAAAATTCTAATTATGGACTTATTCTTTTAAGATTTTAAAAAGCTTAAAACTAAATTTTGTGGTACATGAAAACCAGACCAATAATATTTTAAGTAACGCATGTGCAGTTGTTTGCTTGGAATCTAATTTTAAATGAAATAACAACATTTTTTAGCGAGAAAATTGTAATTTTGGTCCCAAAATATATGGTGGTTTGCAATATTAGTCCCATACTTTCTAGAATAACCAATATTAGTCCAAAATTTTAGGAAAATATTACAAAATTAGTCCCATCGAGAAAAAATTGCAACTTTTGGGATTAACTTCGCAACATTTGGGATAAACTTTAGGACTAATTTTGCAACACTTTGCTAAAATGTGGGACGAATTTTGCAACGCTTTTATAAAGTGTGGGACTAATATTGCTACGGTGAGACTAACTTTGCAACGTCTTCCTAAAATATGGGACTAATGTTGGCTATTTCAAAAACTATGAGACTAATATTGCAAACCACCCTATATTTTGGGACCAAAATTGCCATTTTCTCTTTTTTAGCAAGTATATTCTTTTGGACTATAAACATAGGTACGAACAGTTCAAATAACTTATATATAATGAAGAAGAAGCAGAATTGGCGTTTTTTTTTAACAATAACAAAATAAACATCAACCAACTTATACATTAGAAACTTTTTACTTGAATCAAGTACGACAATATCATAATTATACTGCAAGGGCTATTTGATTGTTCACTTTACACAACAATCCGATGATAAGTATAATATATTTTATTATATAATTATTTCGAGTTTGATTAAACTCCATATAAATTAATTTTCTCATCAAAATTTATAAAGCAATATATATGGACATGAACTGCAATACAATTACGGGTGCTCATAAATTTGATTTATTACATGTACTGTGAAAAATTGTACAAGACCTCGACTCAATATAATTATTTCGTTTCCCTTTTTAATGTTATGGGGGAAAAAAAAAACATATGGTAGTTTTGAAATTATTTAGTTTCCTCCGAAACACTTCATTTTCTTAATTTTCCTTCAAAATCTTTGAGTTTTCTAAGAAACTTTTTTATTTTTCCTAATTTTTCAGCAAAACATTTATTTCATACTTCTAACTACAAATATATAAATTCTTGTGTTATTACATAAGCATTTCATTTAATGATAACAAATTTAATATTAAGTTAAATTAGTAATGTTATATGTATAAGTATCAACGTAATATAGATATTTTATAACACATAGTTAAACATAAATATTATATTATTATTTAGTTTCTATAGCAACTATATCAATTAACAACTCCAAATACAAAATTATACTACATAAAAAAATGTTAATTGCATAAATGGTACAAAATTAAACTACATATATTTGAATTAAAAAAAGAAAAGTAACATTTTAAATTTTTCTATGACTATTATGTATGTTTCTTTAATTTTACGATTTTTCTATAGCGTTTTCAAAACGTTTTCGAAAAATTCTTAATATTTATAAACTCGAAACATTTGTTGAAAACGAAACTTTAATCCATGAGTATATATACCTTGATAATTACTGAATAGATTGGAAAATGGGACTTACATAAACCAACATGTTGCAAAAGCTCCTGCCTCCAAAGAATCAGAAATGAAAAATTGCAGCAAAATATCAAGGGAAGTGTTGATATTTCTTCCCTTGTAGCAGCATCACACACAAGAAACTGCACCAAAATGTTAAAACAAAGTGCCCTTTATTTATCATCGCACTGGCCGTTCTTGATGCAGAGATTTACGGGTGACTCCATGTAGAATCAGAAAAATAAAAGGTTACGATTGTTTGAACTCGAGATTTTAGGACCCACCAAGAATTGCTGACATCACGAGAAATGCAAGCCAAATATATAGGTTTATTTTCATCAAGTTATAGCTAATACACTTATTTACACGTAATTTTGGACATTTTCTGAAAGTAATATATATATAAAAAAAAAAAAAGTTCAAGAACCAAATATTCTTTTAAGAATATTAACAATCATATTAAACTAAAAGTCGTGATTATTTTTTGGCTCGAGATTCTAGGACCCACCAAGAATTTTTTACATCACGAGAAATTATAGCGAACATATTTATTTACACGTAATTTTGGAGAGTTTTGTCATGTTTTTTTTTAAAGTTCAAGAACCAAAATATTCTTTTAAGAATAACAATAATATAAAACAAAAGGACCTACCAAGGAACTTTGACATCACGAGAAAATGCAAGCCTGATAATAGGCTTATTTTCATGAAGTTATAGCTAACATACTTTTTTACACGTAATTTTAGAGAGCTTTTTGAAATTAAAAAAAAAAAAAGTTCAAGAACTAAAAATATTCTTCTAAGATTAACAATCATAACAAACAAAAGGTCGTGATTATTTCTGAACTTGATATTTTAGGACCCACCGAGAAATTTCGACATCATGAGAAAGTGGAAGCCCAACATATAGGCTTATTTTCATGAAGTTATAGCTAACATACTTATTCACACGTAACTTTGGAGAACTTTTAGATATTAAAAAGAATTATACTTAGACCCCCTCTAAAAATACATAATTACACTTTTCTCCCAAAAAGTTTTGAAATTACACTTACATCGCCTTCAAAAATTCTCGGTTTACACCTGACCCCTATCCGTTAGAGTTTGAACGAAAAATATTCACGTCAACAAAAATAATTAATAAATTTTTAATTTTTTTCATCATTTAACATTCTCATATATATTTTTGTACTTATAAGAGGATAAATGTAATGTATTTATATGGAGTGATGTCAAGATTATTATATTTTTTCCTTATAAGTATAAAATTATTACACGAAAATATTAATTAAATGAAAAGTAAAATTGCAAATTTATGCAATTATTTTTGTTTAGGTGAACATTTTCCGTCCATATTTTAACGTATGGAGGTCATGTGTAAATAAAGAATTTTCAAAGGGGGTGTAAGTGTAATTTCAAATTTTTTTTGGAGGAAGTATAATTATGCATTTTCAAAGTGGGTCTAAGTGTAATTAACCCTTTTTATGTCAAATCAAATTGTACTTTTTATTCTATTTAATATATAAAAGTTACGGATATAATTTTTTTTACATAAAATAGATAACATGACACATGTTACATGACATGATTTAAATTTTTTACATTACTTAGTTGAATGAAATAGAAGAAAAGTAAAATGAATAACAATTAAAACTAATAAACTAAATTAATTTTAAAAGCGTATGAATATAAATTATTGACAGAAGTAATTATACAAATTAAAACAAATATATATAGTTAATTCAATTTTAATCCATATATATTTTGTCAACTAAAATAGTTACCAAGGTTTTCAACCCCTTCCACATACATTTTATGACAAAAACTAAGGAAAAAATGCAAGTAACCCTTATGTGATATTGCAAATGAGCAAATTATTCTCCTATAAAAAAAATAGCAATTTATCTTCCTGTATTTTTTAAAATCTCATAAGGTAAATTGCATCATTTAAAAAAAATACAAAGTGGTCATTACTATTTTTTTTCCGTAAAAAAATAATTTACTCATTTATAATAAATTAAATGAACAAAGAGGAGAGAAAATGACAAAGTATACGTTCAGATTGACTGATTTTAGATTTGAGTTGCACTCACTTGAAGGAAGTTGATGAGTCTGGAGTACTGCACCGCCCCACAAATCTCCGTCTCCCTTTCTCTTTTTCTTCTTTGGTTCAAGAATTAGATGAGAAATTGGGTTTTTATTACATGATAATAATATATAGTAATAAATATAATAAATTAATTAAATTCCTAAACAACTCACAGCCTTGACCATGACTTTTGACTAACTGACAAACTTGCTTAGGAACTTAAAAAAATTGGATGGATTTAATTTTGCTAAAAATATGCTAATGAGATTTATCTATCCTCCTGCCACTACAAGAAATATAGTAATTAATCATGACTAATTATTATGGTTAATAATAAATAATCTTAACAAATAGTCACGATCATGCAACGATTGTTGGTTATGATTTTTGTAAGGGTGGCTAAAACATTTGTCATGACTAATAGTTTTGCAAATATTTTTACAATGACTTTTAGCTATGACAAATAATTTTTTCATGTGGAAAAATTAGTGTTTTTTTTTTTCGAAGCGATTTTATTTAACGTAGTTAATAATAATTATTTACAACGATTTTTAGCTATAGCCATTAAAATTGTAGGCAATAGTAATTTTTTTTTCTAGTGTATCAATGATCCCTTAGAGTATGTTTGGTTGGGGTGAAAAGTGGAAGTATAAGAGAAGTGGAATTAAAATAGAATATATAAGAAAATTTTTAGTGTTTAGTTGGGGGAAGGAATGGAGGGGAAGTAAAACTGGATGTATATGAAATCCCTTCAGAGTCTAATTTTGTTTCCGTTCAAAATTGGGCGGAAAAGTAGAAGTATAAAGCTAAAAAGGAAAAAAAAATACATATTTTATTTTTATTTACTCTATTGTCCATATATATTTTCCTGCAATTCTTTATTTGAGGGTGTTGGTAGTAATTTTTCTTTTATTTAAACTGAATAGTTAGAATAAAAATATTATTGTTCTTTATTGATAAATATTTTTATTAATAAGGTATTTAAATCTTTAATATACTAAAACTATAGTAATATAATATTAACGTGTTTACTTTTTAATACAAATGAAGAGAAAATGGTTAAACAATAAAATTACAAAAATTAGTCTTTTCTTCTCAATCTGTTTTTTTCGTACCAAACAAAGGGAAGTATTTGAGATCTATTCCCCTTCCAATCATATCAAATAACTTGAAGGAAAATTATTATTCTCCCCCCCCCCCCCCCCCCCCCCCCCCCCCCCCCCCCCCCCCTTCACTTCCCCTTTCCTTTCATTTGAACCAAATGAACCCTTAGCCTAATGGTTAAGGTTGAAGTCACATTACTTAATTTGAGGTTATGGATTTAAGTTTAATCGACGTGCAAATGTTTGTCTCACTTTTAGGTGAATTTATTGTAATTTGTTATTCAATCATTTTTAATTATATTGATAGATTAATTGAACCGATATATTACTCAATTATTCAAATAATAATATATGTAATAATATAATTATCGCTTCAATAGCAAAAAAAGAGAATAGATTATCCATCTTACTGAAGCTTGTAATTTTCATTTGATTTTCCAGATTGGTCATATACTTCTTTAATTTTATGGAAATTACAGTATTGGATTCATATAATAGAAAATGTGTGTCACATCAAATAAGTCATAGAATCATGCTTGATAATATTTAGGGTAAATTACGCAAGCTCTCTAAATTTGACATAATTATAAATATTTCTCGTTCGAAAATTACCAATAACCTCCCTAATTTTAACGGTTGTCGAACAACAAGCCCAATCCGTTAATCTCCATTAAATTATCATCTATTTTTTGTGATGAACTGAATAAAATATACTTGTAGACTATAAATTTTACTTATTTTTTGAAAAAAAATCCGATTTTTTTAATGATTTTTTTACAAATTTTTAAATTTTTTCATCCACCTCATCCAATTTATATTACAATTTTTTAAAATTTTTAAGAATGAAAAAAAATACAAGAACAAAATCAATCACTTCAAACCTCCATACAAGGATCACATAATTTCATCAAACACCATATTTGTAAAAAAAAAATTAATTTATAATTTTTCACATATCAAGAGAGTATTCATAATTATATCAAACATCACGAGAACTCCTTATAATTTACCCTAATTATAATCAGTTTTCTTCACGAGAGACCAAATATAGATTATTATTAAAAAATTCATTTTTTATAAATTGAATTAATTACATGAATTCGTTACATACCAATTTTAAAAAGCTGATTATTACATCGATAATTCCATCTAAATCAAAAATTACATTCACATACAACAAAATAAAGCTACTAACAAAATAGATATACTGTATTCGTGGGACTCAAATCCATAACTTTTAGACTGTGATACCTCAACTTTACCATTTGAGGAAAGCTCATTCGATTCGTTTAAATCATTCCAAAATAGAGAGAAGGTTGCAACGCATCCATGGTCGGAGTCATGGATGTCCCTATACAAACGCAAGGACTACTGGATTTCGCAACGTAAATGCAAGCAATAATGAAAATAGACGATCATCCAGATGCTTTTGGTGCACAATAGATTGAGTAGGTAGATGATTAACACATATCCAATCTTTTGAAAATAACGAGCATGTGTCAATCATTTATGCACCCGATAATACGTGCATACTAGACTTTGTATGGATGTTGAAGCAAAGGTTTGATTGTCGAATGCTTAAAATAACAAAACATAAAAGAGGCCCCGTGCCAACAATTTATCCAACTCTAATGACTAAACGGGAACAGATACTGTCCGATATTTACATGTTCGAACTCGTGCAGACTAGAAACATCTTTCAGCCAAGATTCGACGGTAAACAGACAACTGCAAGTTCCTAATCCAGATGAGGTACCTTGTCGATCAGGATCTTTCACATGTCAAAAACTCTTCTCTTCCTCTCAAAGTATTCATCTAACCAGCCTTGGATCAACTTCACTTCAGCTGCCCTCTGCTCCACCAGCCAATCAGGATCGTCTGCAGTTGTCGGGCGCAGATCTAAGTGATGGGCACCTAACAACAATTCAATTCACTACCGTAAGGTTGGACGAATCAGCTGAATTGTAGAACATACAAAGCAGTAACTATAACATTCCCCAGTACATCGAACTTGCCTCGATATAGTTACCTTTTTCTGTAACAAGAGCTACAATGGTTTCAGATATATCCTCCAGAACACTGCAGTAATGTCATTCAATATCGTCAATGATTTAGTAACATTCACATGTTAAGGAAATATACGAACACGAACAGTCGAGATTTTTTACCTGCCACCACTCCAAGGATCTAATAACCCATTCGAGAAGATGATGTTACTTCCGAAGTTTTTCAGCGCATGCTTGAATCCCTTCATAATGCAAAGAATAAGGGAGAAACAAGTTAATAAATTGGCTGCTGAAATCCCATATCCAACTAGGGAAAGGAAGAAAGAAATAAGCATGTGAAAGATTATTGGCGTCACGGTGATCACATCCATATTAATATCTTGACCGAGAAAAAGACGTTCCAAATTGATTCCAAGTTAAACCCTTTGTTCATCGACTTATAGGTTGTCAAGTTTGCAAGATCACAACTAATTTAAAAGCAAATTTTGTTCAGGAGTCCTACTCTCTCGGAGAAGTTCTCACGCCTTTGAATTAAAGACAACGGAGCGAAACGAAGGTAAAAGATTATGAACTGATTCTACTGGGGAAATTGCACTTTTGCTCCCACATGATAGAGAGTGTTGCAATTTTGGTCCTACCTTTTATGGGCTTAGCACATTTGGTCCGATAGGCTAAAAAATTGTAGCATTTGGAACAAAAAATGCTACAAGTTTTTATCCTATGGACCAAATGTGCCACAATTTTTTATCCTATGAGACAAAAAATGCTACATCTTTTTATCCTATGGGACCAAAAGTACATTTTACCAATTTCTACTATATATAAAACACTAATACTTATTTAAGTGCATCATGCGTACATGTCCACCAAATTCAGTAGTTATCCACGTAGGCCTGGGTTTGACATGGTAATTCTCCCAGCACCACTGTTTATCAGAAGTGTAGTTATAATCATATGCCGGGAACATGCTAGCGTTCTTGCTGCTAGAAGTTGGCATGACCATCTCAGTGCATGCCTGGTAATATAGGCAAATAATTAGTTAACTTGTCGCTACTTAAGATATATAAGTTTAACCAAAAAGGAAAGTAAACCAACAATATCATCACAATTTTGCACCTGCCAGTTCCACCCATTCATACCATGAGGATCGTCCTCCAGATTAAAGCAATCAACGTTTCCTGTGTAATTGTAGTAAACGCTAACTCCTTCGAATATGCGCTGTAAGATGCTAGTACCATCAGGGCAGTTGTCAATCTTTCTACATACCTGACCAAGATATTAGCGTGAGCAGGTATATATAAATTGATTCTCTGCTATCTACCATAATAAAAGGGAACAGGACAATCTGTGAAACCATCAACTTGAGAGAAGATAGTGCTTTGAACACGAACAACCAAGAAAACGACCTCCCATCAAGCAGCGACATCCTAACTATACGGGTCCTCCGGAAAATGGTTTACTTAGAAGGTTAAAACTATCGCTTAGACAGGTGAAAGACACCTCAAGCTCTCGTACGAGGTGGGGCGATTGGCTCTATCATAAAAACATCAAAGCTTATTGACAGAATTCAAACTTCAAATTTGTAGTCAACAAACCTCCTTTATTGGGTTTGCCGGCATTGGCATTAAAAAGTCAGCCGGATATGGGTAATCCGCCATTGCCAGATAACTATAGGCGGAAGACAACCAGTTAGAAAGATCATCAATACTCTCGAGTTTCCTGCCAATTCAGCGTCAATATCAGACTCGACAAATGTTACAATGATATAACATAGTATAGGGAAAAAGAGAATTTGAGTTGGAAACTAATACAACTATGCTCTTACCTACAAAAGCGGAAAGTCTCAGTCAGATAAGAAAGTCCATTAGTTTTATGTCCTTCTGATTCGATTACATCCCAAGACTCTTTTATAGTATTAAAGCAGCTGATACTCTCTCGCTGCAAAGGAATCGAACGAGCATGGGTCATGATGCAGAACATACTCCCACGATTACAAACTAAGATTGCTTAAATAATAAGATTAGTGAAAAAAGTTGAAACACACTCTAAAATCATTGGAAACAATATCATAAAATGTCTCCGGAGGCACAACATCCTCAAATTGAAGAACAGGTGCTGAAGAAGCAAGTGCCCCAACGGCAATGTGGGGATACTTCAGCCGCATCCACGCTGCCAACACTGTTCGACATATAAGTCGTAATCGATCTCATGATCAACCAAAAGCTATCTCCTGATTAACTACAAACTGATAAAACAGTATATATTAAAACACAAGAACTTCTTACTTCCCCCATATGATCCACCAAACAGCACTACAGGACAAGCCTGGGCAGACAAATTCCTCTTCAGCTCAGTTATCAACACAGCAAAATCGGCAAGCGCTTGCTCGGCAGTTAAATGCGCTAATGTACTCGCATTCTTGTACGCCTCTTCCCAACTACCATATGGCATTGACTCTCCATAGTACCTATGCTGCAAACCAAACCCCACAAAGATTCTTAGGCAAAATTACACTTTTAGTCCCACATGATAGGGGCTCAACACATTTAGTTATCTGTTTTACGGTATTTTCAAAATAGTCCAAATTTGAGAAAAACTCGATACATTTCGAGTTTTCCCAATTTTAGTATCATTTTGAAAATTCCATAAACAATACTAAATGTGTTGAACCCTATCCTATTGTACTAGAAGTACAATTTCTCCTAAATTCTTGCTACAAACATCACTGTTATTACTCCCAATCCTCAGTACTTGAGAAAACAACAATTTACACACATGGGCCCTCATAATTAACTTTAAACACATACAATTTCCACTGAAAATTCAAATTCCCTTGTTAAACTTACTTCTACATACATATTCCGAATTGCAAAACAAAAGAGAGACCCAATCAAGTAAAAAATTACCTCAGGGAAAATTATCATGGCGCGGAAACGAGGAGCGAGCTCCCACACGAAGCCGGTATTCGCCGCGAACCACTCGATGTCGCCTTCATTGCCACAGTACAAGAATATGGGGCCCAGCTTATCAGGGCCCGCCCAGTATTCGGTGTTGATAAGGTAGCGTTGACGGAACGTGGGAAGGTCCGAAAAGCTGAAATGGTCAAGATTCTGGTCGAAGTAACGGGTCTCGTATCGGTAACGCGGAGCTCCGAGACGACCCGTATTGTTGGAGCGAGAAAACCTTCCGAGAAAACGTGGGTCATGTTTGGGAGATCGGAGGCCAGAAGGGCGAGGGAGAGACGAGATTGTCGGTGAGAAGAAGAAGAAGAGTAGGGCAAGGGAGATTAGGAGAGAGAGGTTTGCTTTGGGTTTAGGAAAGTTGGCCATTTCTAAGCTTCGGGAAGGGCGAGTGGGAGAAGCAGAGAATTAGGAAAGTGGGAATAGCTTTTCCCCCACTAGTGATAATTTTTCAAATTTATAATTTAAAATAGGGTAAATTACAACTAATTATAAATATTCTCCCATAATTTAAAAAAAATCCTTAATATTTGTAATCGTCTACCAAATAACTCATTTTCATCTATTTTTATGGGTGAAATGACCAAAATGCCCTTATGCAAACTGAATTATTCTTAAAAAATTTTGAATTTTTTTGGACTACAATGCATAGGGAGAGATTTCTTAATTTTTTTACACAGAGGAGCAATAATATATTTTGTCTCGATTGATTTTTCTACAATTTTAACTAAAAATTTAAGGAAAAAATGGTCAATCTCAAGCCTTTAGTTAAAAATTACAAATTTTGGGGGGTATTTATAATTTTTCAAATAATAAGGGAATATTTATAATTATATCAAATTTTTTGGGAGGTGGCTGTAACTTACCCTTTAAAATATATACGAAGTGACAATGATTTTTATTTTACACTATATAATTATTATGAATAATTATATGATACTTTCTTGAGATTTGGTATAATTACATATAAATTTTTTATAATTTGAAAAATTATATCTAATATCCTGAGATTTGTTTTCGTCTAACCAACAGGTCTCTCCGTTAGTCAAACGTCAGCAAAATTATTGAATATTAACAAAAATCACTGGATGAAAATCGCTATTTTGCCCCTAATTGACTTATTTCTGATTTATTGCAGCTTAAATAATATTTTTTATAATCAAACTACCCTTGCCTATCTTCACACGTTAATGCATGTGGGATGGTATATCTTCACCCTTATAAAGGTAGTTTAGGCAGAAATATTTATTTGAGATGCAATAAGTTAGTAATAAGTCAATCGAGGTAAAAATCGATTTTCATTTAGTCTTTTTTTTGTTAATATCAATAAATTCGATTAATTTTGACTAACAAATGAACCTATTTTTTAGACTGAAACAAATTTTAGGGATAATAAATATAATTTTTTAAATTATAGAGGACCTATATAATTACACCAAACCTTATAGGGTGTCGTAATTATCCCTATTTATCAATGATAAAAAAAGAATTTCATAAAGTTATCACTATAATAATTAGCGGCACACTATTTGTTCAAGCTTGTTTTGAAATATTGTCGAATTTGAAAAACTTATTCGAATTTCGTCTAGCATTGATCGAATCGACTACAACTGAGTTTTAGTTAAATCGTGCGTGAATTGAGTTAGAGTAGCTTATCAGTTTGAGCTTACTTTTATTAACTTTCACTAATCGAATCGAGTAAAAATAGTTTGTCATTTAAGCATATTTTTATTAATCTTTCACCAATCAAGTCGAGTTTGAAAAATTCTATTCAAACTAGATTTATTAAATTTAATGGATCAAACTCAATAATAATTTGATTTATTTCTTAATCCTCTATAACAATATATAAATAGTATAAATTATTATTTCCACGCAATTGTACTGATATGTGATGTCCTAATTCTTTTTTAGATTGAGATCAAATGAAATAAATACTAACCCAGGCCCAATTTGGTACAGTTTTGAAAATCTTGGGCTAGTCCATGGGCTTAGGGGTCCATACAACTAACCACTTCAATAGAATTAGAGATAATTGTAATTTTGGTCCAGAGTATATGGTGATTTGCAATATTAGTTCTATATTTTTTAAAATAATTAATATTAGTCTCACACTTTAGAAAAATATCGCAAAGTTAGTCTCACCGTAAAAGAAATGCAACTTTTTTGATATTTGGACAAATTTTAGGACTAATTTTGCAATATTGCTAAAATGTGGGGGCTAGTTTTATGATGTTTTCCTAAAGTGTGGACTAATATTGCTACGGTGTACTAACTTTGTAACGTTTTTCTAAAGTGTGGTTCTAGTATTGATTATTTCAAAAAGTATGGGACTAATATTGCAAATCACTCGACATTTTGGGACTGAAATTAAAATTTTCTTTTTTTTTTTTTTTTACAGGGAAAGTGAAGATTATATTAAGGCATATCAGCCGAAAGCAGATGACAAGCTGGGGATGGGAGCAAACCAGTTCCTTCATCCCAGTTTATAGCGCCTCTAGCAAGAGAGTGCGCAACCATATTACCGGTTCGTCGTACAAGAGAAAAACAACAGGAAATAAAACTACTAGAAAACGACAAAATATCAGCGATAATAGGACTAATCGTTGATGAAGGCAACAGCTATGATTGCAAATGTCCATGAAGCGTAGCACAATCACCTTCGAGAACGATAGATGTCCATCCAAAGCGGCAAGCAAGCTGAACGACAATCCTAGCTGCCCAAGCTTCAGCCACTTCTGCCGAGAGCCGACGACGTAACCGAACAGAAGCCCATGCGAGACAACGGCCCCTAGAATTGCGAGCGATCACTCCAACGCCAGATTCGCCATCTAAGCTGAAGGTTGTTGCGTCCGAGTTGATCTTCACACAATCAGATGGAAGAGGACGCCAAGAAATCGAGACAGAAGCAAAACTCAAAGAAGGATGCGGATTGAGGAAACCCGAGAATGCTTCAAGATAGTTCCGGGCGAAAGGAATTAATTGTTTCGGGGAGATAAGCTCATCGTCTACCCACTTGCGGTTCCGAGCCCACCAAATGCACCAGCAGACCATAAGAAAAAACTGAAACTAAAGGCGGTCGAGTCTTGCCGTGGCATAAAAAACCCAATCCCGAGCACTATCACGCCAATTTGAAATCACTGCCCAACGTAAATTCGAGAGGCCCCAAACCATCCGGCTATACGAACATTGCAGAAAAGTATGGAGATCATTATCATTCGGAGCTTGACAGAAGGGACAGGCAACTACAATTCCTGGAACTCGCCGCGCGAGTTTAGCATCCAGCGGAAGTGAGTCTGAGCATAATCTCCAACCAAACACCCGAATTTTATTTGGAATTTTGGCATTCCACACTAATTTCCAGCCCTTCTGTATAACTGTATCACTTACCATCGAGGAAGTGGCACAATTCTGTCGAGCCAAGTCAAAAGCCAAACGATACGCTGATTTAACCGAAAAGGATCCAAATTTCGTAAAATGCCAAAAAATTACATCATCAAGCTGAACACTAACAGGTATAGACAGAATAGCCGAGGTATCAGCTGGCCCAAAGTGAGTTTCAATAAGATGAATATTCCAATCTCCAGTAGAAGTATCGATAAGGTGACTCACCGTAGTAGGCGGAGGTACCGGATCAAGTCGTTTGGACGAACGGAACGAGGGGGTACTCGGTATCCACGGATCAATCCAAATTCTTGCTTGACGTCCAAATTTTCTTAATTCTTTGGCCCTAGTGAATTCCAATTTTGGGCTGATTATTAGTTGAAATTACTCTGCTAATGGATAATGGGCTTCGTCTTGTGCTGGCAATGGGTTGATCGACGAGCTTCCCTGGCGCCGTATCAACCATTTCTTTTAGGTAGTTTTGCGAAATTATACTTGGACCTTCTCTAGTTTGTAAAATTAAATCTGGTAATTTTGACGTTTGTTTTTATTATACCAATAGATCCCCTTTATCAATTAAAATTCACCTAATTTGCTGACATTAGCAAAAGAAATGAATAAAAATTCATATTTATCCTCGATCGACTTATTACTGACTTGTTGCAGGTCAATCAGATCTTCTCTGACCCCTCGAAAAGATTCCCACCACCTTCGGGTGGTTTTCTTTAAAAAAAAAAAATCAGATCTTCTCTGACCAAACTACTCTTATTCATCTTCACACGTTAATGCATGTGAGGAGATATATCTTCACCATTATAATGGTATTTTGGTCAGAAAATTTTTGTTTAACCTGTAATAAGTGAGTAATAAGTCAATATGGGTAAATATGGATTTTTTCGTTCTATTCTTTTTTGCCAATATCACCTGCTTTAAAAAACAATTTTTCTTGCATGATTAAAGCATCAGCCAATCAGACTTTCAAAATATAAATGTGTCACTAATTATTTATTTAAATTAAGAAAGGAGGCTTCTAAGATACAGTTCGGGGGAGTCTCTCCCTCGACATTCAAATCTGCGTTCCTAGCCAACACATGAGCAACATCATTTGTCAGTTTTACGTCACTAAAAGAAATTTTACATTTAATTATGATTAATTGTCATGATTAAAACAAAATAAATATAGTAAAAAGTCAATAATCATGACCACGCAACAATTGATGGTCGTGATTTTACGAGCGTGACTAATACATTTGTCATGGCTATGAGCCATGACAAAAGTCGTTTTTATGGTGAATAAGTTAAGCATTTACATCGGTTTATGTTTAGCCGTGGTTAATAATAATTATTTACCACGACTGTAGTCCATAGCCAATAAAATCGTAGGCAATACTAATATTTTTTCTAGTGCGTACAAAAGTAAGATGTGCAAAGCGGCACAAAGATAGCAAGTTCGAGGCTTATTAAAAGTGTATCTATATCAATTTTTTAACTCAAAAACTAAACCTATATTTGGAATGATGGATTTGGATTTGAAAAAATAGTTTCAAATGACCTCGTATTAAAGGAATTTGAAATTCAATAATATTCATCAAAAATATATTTCAGAACTAAAATTGAAGAATTTGAAATCCAATTATCCACACGATCCTTTATTAGAGATTTGAAGTTTATATATAATTTTAAATTTATCGATTCAAATGTAACCTAACAATACTTGAAAGAAGGAATTTAGGTTCTTCTATCTATTTTTGTCTTTTTGTAAATAAATCCATTATGGTTTTTGACTAATTCGATCTTCACATAACATAATTGTTAACGTATGGAGTTCAAATCGTCTTTGCCAATTAATTATTTCTTTTGAAGTGAAAGTGATGAATATTATTAATTAAATTAAATTGATTACAATCAGCCCTGTCAACTATCAATCTCTAATAGAGACAATTACGACAATTATACATTGATCAACAATATTATATAAATGAAATCTAAACAACCTCTTACTATAACAGTATACAAACAATCCTATTATATAGTAGACTATTATCCTACGTATTAAAGTCACTTTTCTCGTACATTTCCATTTGAAGTTTTTTCTATTCTTCATGATTGTTTATGAGCAAACACTACCGATTTTAAATTCTACAAATTACTAGTTATGTGGAAGGAGAAACTCTTAGGAGCACACCCAAAATTGTACTGTTTGTGATTCTATTTGTTCACAAATCTGATATATTTTAGGGGTAATTATATTTTACGACTATGATCTATGATTTGTTTACACAAACAACCACTGTTTTTTTTTTTTTTTTTTTTATATATAATGACAGAAATCATCCCTGACAGTTGAAAATCGATTAGTGGTAGTTTGTGTAATAATGTTGACATTCTTGATTTGTGTATTTCTAAGTTTTCAAAAAAAAAAAGAAAAAAAAAAGAGTAGTTTGTATAAATGATGTTGATGCTTTTAATAAGTGTAGGTATAATTATTCAAAAGACATATATAATTTGTATAAACAGATCATAAATCAGAGAGCATAAATATAATTACTCCTATATTTTATATTATATTATATACTTTCTTGTATCTAAGTCCCCGAATTGACCTTTGGAGGATTCTTGAAGATTAGTAACTCTTCATACTCGATGACATTGATTCAGATTCTGAGTCTCTATCTTCTTTTTTTCCTTTCATACAAAAACAAATTACATAAATGCACGCTATCTTGAACAAAACAAGAAAAAGTTAGAAGACAAGGATTCGGGAAAAACATCGAAAGGGATATGTTCATGCACACGTACCAGAAAAAACAACGATATCTGGACACAGGTGCCAGTTTCTAAAAATAAGGGTCCCTAGAAACATAACGTTGGCATAGTTGAGAAATCTGTTAAAATGAAGTTGATCAGAAATTTCCATTGCATTGCAGGTTAAAGTCGAAATGAGTGAACTGCGCGCTGTGGAAAGAATCCACCGGTCGACGGGTCGAGCATCGAAGTCTATGATACCAGGGCACAGATACGGTAACACGGAAAATTTCAAAATATTAGAACACAACATGGCACTGACACGGCTATATATAATATTATATATATATATATTCTAAATTTCTCCGTCAAATTTATGCAATGTGAAAAAGATCAAATTCATACATAAAATAAGCATATCTTATTTAACCAAAATACACGAGTTAAAATATATACACAATCAATTTATATTAAAAAGTACGCAATGAAAAAATTTCTAATCATCCAAATTAGTTAAATTATCGTGATCATCTCTCGATTTTTTAGTAATTTCATCCCAAAACTTTTAGTTGGAGAGATGTAAATTATTTCTTTTTCTTTTTTATTTAGCCCAAAACTCTTTTTTTAAAAGACAATCCAAAACTTTTTAAAATTATAAAAAAAAAATCCTAAACGTATCGGGCACTCCTCCAAAATGTGTCGGACATGCCAAGCAGGCGTGTTCGATGCAGTGTCCTTTTTTTTCTTTTTTATTTTATATTTTTGGACATACATATGTCGTGTTTGACATGTGTCCGACACTGCGTCGAGTAATTTTTCGGAGTGTCCGTGCATTATAGATTGAAGTCATAACCTAATGATTAAAATTGAGGTTTCATGAAAAAGTTTGAGGTCATGGGCTTGATCCAAAAGGATGTGTGGATAATTGTCACACGTTATGTGAATTTATTGTAATGTATTTCGTGGTTCTTTGCTATATTGATGTATTTATCGAACCAATGTATTGCTCAATTATGAAAATATTGATGTAATCATTTGATTGCCACTTATAAAAGAAAGTTGGGGGTTAATTACACTTAGACCCCCTCAAAAAATGTGAAATTACACTTTTCCCCAACAACTTTCAAAATTACACTTAATCTCCCCCTTAAAATTCTTCATTTACAATTGTTCTTCTTCCGTTAGGGTCTGGATGAAAAATGCTAATTTCAGCAAAATAATTATGTAAACTTTCAATTTTACCCCTCTGCATTTTCCTAGTTATATTTTCATACTTGTAGTATAAATAATTAAATTAAAATGGTGTAATTGTAATAAAGTAATATCCCTAAATTATAGTCATCGTCAAAAGTAGTCATTGATGAATTGAAAAACTAATCATGTTTTGTGTTTTTTTATTTTCATTGGTGTATTCCATATAAAGTACCATGTATTACTTTGTCAATATTTTAACAATTAGACATAACACTGAAATTGCTAATATTGACAAATTTAATAAGGTCAGCATGGTTAGAAGGCAAAATGTCTGTGAAAGAACAACTAATGGTGTTAATTTTACCCCATATATATGAAGTACAAAAAATAAAAACCAAAAAATGACTATTTTTTTTTCATGCATAGACTACTTTTTATACAATAACTATAATTCAAGAATAATATTTTCTTATAATTACATTCTTTTTGATTTTATATATTTTATATTTAACCCGTTATAGTATAAAACATTAATCAGGAAATGCAAAATGAGAGGAAAAATTTGAAATTCATGTAATTTTTCCACTGATGTATAAAACATCTTATATATTAATGATGAAATTTATTAACTGGGTGAGCTTATAAGTTTTTTAAAATATTTTAAAGATTTTTGAGAGCTTATAAGATGCTACAAAGTGTTAGGTGAATTTTTTTTGCAAAAGAATCTTATAAGCTCTTAAAATAATGTTAAGAGCCTATAAGCTCTTTTAAAAAAAAAAGTAAAGATTTGTCAAATTATTTATAAAATCTTACCAAATTCCTTCAAATTAATTACAATTTTTTCATAATTACTAACATCTTATAAGCTTCATAGTCATATTTTCTCCAAACACTTCACGAATTTATTTTTATAATAAATAAGACTTAACATCTTATAAGCTATAAAAATATCTTATAAGATGATGGGCTTATAAATTTTTTTAAAAATAAGCTTATCCAAACACTCTCTTAGTAACAAAATAAATACAATGCCAATATTGTATATATATATATATAATTACTATAGTATTACTATACATGTATTATCAATAACTATTTCTAGTGATGATTTTATACACAATTCTTTTCGCTGATTATTTTTAGTGACAACATTTATATAATAACTGTCACTATTAAAATTATAGAAATTATTAATTATATATAGTGACAATAAAAATTCTTTAGGGATCATAATTAACTTTGAAATGTATAAATTAAGATATCCGCTTTAGGGATCATAATTACACTCTAATTATATTTTTTAAAATAAAATATTAATATCCTATCAAATCTCTAAATATTACCACTTAAGAAAAGTGGAATGAGCTGGTTAAATGTGAACTATAATCTTAATTGAAGGGAGGTTTTTGTCACTTCATAAAGACAGAAGATTAATATACAACACCAAATAAAAAATAAAAAAAAAAGAATCTTAGTGACAAAAAACTTAGGGGGTAAATGCTTTTTTGGTCTCGTAAGATTAAGGCATTATTTGTTTTGCTACCACAACTTAGGTAGGTGGTTCTTTTAGTCCCATAAAACACGTTTTTCAGTTTTTGTGGGCCCAATTCAATTTTTTTGGTCCCTAAATGTCATGTCCCATGGAATCAAAAAAACTAAAATCGGACAAAAAAAAACTAAAAAAACGTGACATTTTGGGACCAAAAAAATTAAAAAAGGTATTTTATGGGACTAAAACAACCACCTACCTAAGTTTTGGTACCAAAAAAAAATAATGCCCTAACCTTACGGGACAAAAAAACATTTTGCCCAAACTTAGGTGACGATATTAAAATTTTCATTAATTATGTATATTAAGTGACAAAATTTTTTATTTTGGCACTACAAAGATTTTCATAATTTTAATGTAGTGACAAGATTGAAG
The DNA here is from genome assembly GCA_034509735.1 of Sesamum alatum. NCBI lineage: Eukaryota > Viridiplantae > Streptophyta > Magnoliopsida > Lamiales > Pedaliaceae > Sesamum > Sesamum alatum. The sequence goes on from JACGWO010000005.1 coordinate 5,063,695, forward strand.
TAGATGTTGTCACTAAGTATAATTAGTTACAAAAAAGAGCTGTACATAAATTTGTCATTATATGTACTTTATTATTAAGGGAGAAGACCTTTGGTGTCTCACTTTTTTGGGTCTGTATATTTTATCCGGTTTTTTAATAGATTTTCATGATTTATTTTATGTTTTAGTTTATTTTTTTCTTTTTTATATGCCTACATACTTATCATGATTCAGTCTCAATCTTATGTGGATCATGAGGTGGATAATTTGCTTTTATTTTGTATTTTCATGTATGATATTTTTATATGTATATATACATGTCTCACAATTAATAAAAATCATTAAAATTATGGCATATTTTAAAGCAAATTTTAAGATTGATTGAATATGTATGTTAATTATAATGATTGATTGATTGGCGTTTGTCACTTAATATACAATGTTTGTCACTTAATATACAATTTTTGTCACAAATAACCATATAGTAACAAGAGATAAAATATTGTCACTTAATATATATTTTTAATGATAATATTAAAATTATCATTTAATATTCTGTCACTAATATTATATTTTCTTGTAGTGATTGACCTCCAAAAATCTATTCTTCTGAAGCACAAAATTACGCAAAAGTTTTAAATATGCATGTGTTGCGTGTGTTTTTAATATGATTTAATTTTTATTCCTAAATGCATATATGTCCATACATTACCTTTTAACATGCTAATTATCGTTAATTAACTATTATATCTGTACATTTCCTAAATGCGGATTAAGATTCGAAAACAACCACAATCCCGAAGTAAAATCGATTCTTTGATGAAACTCATTTTTTCATATAGTTCTAACAAATGAATGATGAAACTCATTTTTTCATATAGTTCTAACAAATGACATTCATATATATATAATAGTTAACATAAAAAATAATTTGTTAGCAATTTCTATTGTCAATAAAAGGTATATACAATTAATATCTCAATATCTTAATATTAATTAATTGAAATAAATTTAAATAGTCAATATTAAATATCAAATAATTTTAATTCAAAAATTACATGTTCGTACAATGCACGGTTTAATAGCTAGTATGTCATTATATTTGTGTACATTGTCATTATAGATGTATTATTATTTGCCTATAAAAGCCACTTAATGCATAATTTTTATCGCAAATACTAATCATATATATTATGATAAGATCAAAATTATTGTCACTTTAGATATATTCTTAACGAAATCTCAAAAATTACAACCTAATTAATATGTTGTTGTAAAGTTTTTACATACCCCCCTCCTCCCCCCGACGATTCTTGGAAATTTAGTGATCTTGATACAAAAAGGTGATCATTTTGATTCTGATTCTCAATGTCTTTTTCTTTCTTCCTAAAGCCCATGCAAGAAGAATAGTTACATGCACGCTACATAATTCATTGAATAAAACAAGAAAAGGAAAAAAAAAGAAAAAGACAAAGATTCGGGAAAAACATCAAAGACGCATATGTTCTTCTACACGCACTAGAAAAAATTAACATTTAATCATGGTTAATTGTCATGGTTAAAAATAAATAGTTATAGTGAATAGTCATTCACCATGGTTGTACAATGATTATTAAATGTGGTATTTGCGGGTGTAGCTAAAACATTTGCAATGGCTAAAAGCCATGGCAAAAGCATTTGTTATGGTTTATAACCATGGCAAAACGAGTTTTCATGGTGGATAATCTAGGTTTTTGCAATGATTTTTATTTAATCATGGTTAATAATAATTATTTATCATAATTTTATTCCATAGCCAATAGTAATTTTTTTTCTAGTGATGTACCAAAAAAAGAAAAAATAGCACAATGGGATTGGGTTTTTCTATTTCTAAGCTGGAAAAAACAAATATTTGTAGTTGAGAAATGCGATAAGGCTAAGGTACTATAGATAAGTTTGAGGTCTTGGATTCAAGTTCTATTGGACGTGTGGATATTTATCTCACTTTATTTGACTATTTATCTCTCTTTAAATGAGTTTATTGTAATTTGTTTCATTATTCATAATTACAATAATAAATTAATGGATAAATTAATTTGACACCCCCTAATGTCACTACAAGAAAAGCGCACAATAGCAATGAAAAAAACTCAATGTCGAGCTAATTAGCAAGTAAAATTTTCGTTGCTAATGCATTATTTAATACAAGAAATTTACTTGCTAATGCGTTTAGCACGAAAATTTACTTGCTAACAAATTAAGCAACGGAATGTTTAAAATATATATTAAGTAGTGTAGATTAGCAACGAGAATTTTACTTACTAATTAGTTCGACGTTGATTTCAACAACAAATTTTTTCATTGCTATTAAGTTATTTTCTTGTAGTGTGTTAGACCAAAATATGCAAAGACCTCCTACTTTTTGTAAAATTACAAATAGACTCCTTGGGGTTATAGTTTCAACTACACTCCCTATTTAGAGACAAAACTTACACTAATACTCATCAGAATGTGTAGTTATAATTTTTCAAAAGTTAGACAGTGTTTGTGTATGTTGGCCTAAATTGAGGGGGTGCAAATGTAATTCACCCTATATTACTTGAATCCGAATATTACTTAATTTATTAAAATATTGACATACTTATGTCATTACTTAAAAATAAAAGAAAATATGTAAGAATGACATTCCAAAATTCCCAGTAAGAATGTATACAGGAAACACCCCACCACTTATCAAATTTAATTATAGGTAGCAAAATTTCGAAATTTTATTCGAAATTTTATTCCAATCACCTTTCCATAGTTGTTGACTAGTGTCGAATTTTTTATTATTTCTGTATGTCCGGTTTTTCTTTTTTTTTTTTTTTCCCGAGTATTCAGATTGCTTTACAAATAGAAGTATGCTAAGTTATTATAATTCACTTTGTGAACTTGTGATTTCAACATGATTAAATCATATTTGAAACTCGGTCTAAAGAAAAAAAAACCAGACATGAAGGATAATCTATACTAATATAAAAAAGATATTTTTTAGTTACAAACTCCACGACATCAATTTTTTTATTGTGTCAATAGTACCCTCAACTTGATTTTCTTTTTATTTTTTTAAAATGTAATGTGTTGGTTTATATATTTTATTTTTATTTATAATATATTTTAAAGTATAAAAAATTATTTATTATGTCCACACAAGTCTGATGTGTCACAAGGATTAGTATATCCAAATGGAAACAATTCCTTTACCCATGACTAGAGTTGCATACACTTTATCAAAATTCTATTTTTAAGTTGTTTTTTTGGGAGATAATAGAGAGAAAGATAAAGATGCATTCGAGTTTCTTTTTAACATTTTAACATATTTTGTTAATATAAAATAAATAAAAATAAGTTAAATGACATGACTAATTAATTATATATTTTGTGAACTATATAATTAATTTTATAAAATTTGATTTATTATTACATTATTCAATACATTTAAATTCTACTCAAATATTGATTCTATATACCAATATTTCTAAATTAAGGAATATATATGTTCAAAAGAAGTAAAGAAACAATAAACTACAAATTATTATTTCTATTAAAAAGGGGAAACTCTACACCCTAAATTCTATATCACAAGTTAAATGTATTTTATACGATATTAATTTCTTGATATCCAAGTCCCCATCTTGACCTTTCAAGGATTCTTGAATTCAAGATTTATTGATTTTCATATATACAAGATGATTTTGATTCTGATTCTACGTCTCTGTTTTCTCTTTTTTCCTCCTTTACAAAAACAATTTACGTCATGCGCGCTATGCAACTCATGAATAAAACAAGAAAGGCTGGAAGATGAAGATTTTGGAAAAAACATCTAAGTAACATTTTATTTAAAAAAAGTAAATAATTGGTGGAGTGGTGAAGGTATTCAAGTCCTTCCATAAGGTCTTGGGTATTAAGCAAGGCATCTTTGCAAAGCTTTACAGAACGGATATTTATCGGCGGATTTTATTTTTTCTCTGAGATGGGATTGTTATTGGAGATAAAAAATTCTAATTCTTGGCCTTTTCTGTCAGTCAATTGCGTTCAAATGCGGTTTGGATGTTTGCTTCAAATGATCATATAAAAAGCATAAGATATCATAGCATGGATGGGCTGCTTTAACAAGATAAGAAGCGTCTCAAAATGTGCAGCTAGGATGGGCCAGTTGTTTAGCTTGTCAATGCAAGCTCTGGAGGTCCACAATCGGGATTATGATCTTATTCCTGATGTTGAAGTAACAATTGACGGTGTGAAATATTGCTTTTCCAGTGGAATCAGGAAGATTTCCTATAAGGTGTGATACTGATGATGGGCCAAAATTATTTGTTAAAAGTTCCTACCATTCTCATGCTAGATGAAGGTCACACTCTTCGGAACCAAGACACCGATGTTCTGACCTCCCTTGAGAGGGTTGAAACGGCAAGAAAAGTGGTTCTCTCTGGAACGCTTTACCAGAACCACATGAAAATTTAACTTAATATTAAATCAGTTATCATTAAATAAAATATTTAATTTAATATTTTCCACCCATTCAATACATGTCGGAGTTTTCCATTTACACTGCTTTTACAATTGGTAAAATTGTATAAAACTAACGACATGTATTGGATGGGTGCAAAATGAAAATTTAGCTTAATATAAAATCAGTTATCATTAAATAAAATATTTAATTTAACATTTTCCACCCATTCAATACATGTTGGAGTTTTCCATTGACACTGCTTTTGCAATTGGTAAGACAATATAAAACTAACGACATGTATTTGATGGGTGCAAAATGGAAATTTGGCTTAATATAAAATCAATTATCATTAAATAAAATATTTAATTTAATATTTTCCACCCATTCAATATATGTTGGAGTTTTTACACACATTAACCAATTGGTAATACTGTACAAAAGTACAAGGACACAAATTTACATGCTTTTACCAATTGGTAAACCGTTGTAAAACGAACCATATGTTGACGTTTTACAAGCTCTGAGATGATTGTGTTTACATAAGTATGAAGTTTTAATTTCCCTCCTTATTCAAAGTAATAATAATAATTTCTTAGAAACATCACCTCAGGTCCTCAATAGATGGAAGTTTCACCCTACATCCAAAATTTCCATATTTCAATTGTCAACAAAAATATACCTCAACAATTAATTCATATTTTTAGCTCCTTCAAAAAAATCACTTGATAAGCTATCCTTAGGCATCTTCAGAAAATGACCAGAAAATGAAAATATTTTGTAATTCTGTCTATGTAGCTATTGCATGTGATGTTCATATGTAGAGGTGGTTCTTCGGGTCGGGTAGTTCGGATCCCCGACTCGAACGGGTTCGGGTAATTTTTTTGGATTTTTTTAGAAAAAAAGTCGTGTATCGGGTAACCCGATACCCAAAATTAAAACATCGGGTCGGGGTTCCGGTAGGATTCCCCTATCCGAACTACCCAATCGGGTACCCGAACTTTTTTTCTAAAAAAAAAATAAAAATTATGTCTAGGGTTACAAACTTATACGAACATGACCTTTCTTTCTTTTCTCTTCTCTCCTCTTTGCTTCTTTTGGTTCTTCCCTCCAATTTCCAAACCCCAACAAAAATCTATCTTCTTTATCTCACTCCTCAGACTCTAATTTCTGAAATTTCACAAGAAGATGATGGGATTATAATACCAAATCTAAATATTAGTATTATTTTTGTTTTCTTTTGTTGTTAAGTTAAGATGATGGATGAATGTACAAATTGAATGATGTGTTGATTGTTGACTATTGATTATCATTTGGTTGATTGTATACTTGAATGGTTGTTTTATTTTTATTGTGACTTATATTGTGGATTTAATTGATTGTTAATTTGTTAAAATGAATGCTACCACATGTGGTTGTGGATTATTGTTTTATTTTGTGAAGGAAAAAATTTGCATTTTAAATTTAAAAAAAAATCGAGTACCTATTGGGTACCCGACAAAAATTGGGTGAAAGTTCGGGGTTTAGCTTGTAATTGGGGATTAAGAACTTTTGATAATACTATTTCTTGAGCCAATGGATTGTACCTGATTGGTCAAGTAGATATTTGTTTCCAGTTATCGTAATTAATTGCTATGCACATATACTTAAGCCTGGAAGTATTGCTATACATTGAAATTGGATCAGTGAATTGAGATAATATGCTACACTTGTATTCCTATATATTTTGGAAAGAACATACAAAACATCGATAGTTGATAAAAATACTTAGGGATCCTGTTGGCATGAGAAGTACATACTGTAGATATTTTATTGTAAATACTAGGTTCGAGTATGTTGTGATATGTCAAGTAGAGGTATTAAATATCAAGACTCTAAGGCATATCTCTTAAGCATCAACTACTTGTATTTACATAATTGTCCCGCTTAAAACAAATAGTCTTTAAAAAATAAGTCATGTATGTTAGAATTTGGAGACTAAATTCTTTTAAGAGAGGGAGAGAGTGACGCCCCTTATCTATTATATTAAATATTAATTATCATCTTTGACAAATTAATTTATTATTACCTATATGGTTTGTTCTTTTAATGTATTTCTTGTTTATGAATTATTTAAGAAAATTTATTTGAGCTAATTTAAGATAAATGAGACAATATATGAAACTCGATTACTTAATCTATAAGAGTTAGAATATCTCAAATTGGCTAGAAAGTAATTTATTAGGTAAAATTTAAATATATTAAAATTTTGGGGGACTAAACTAAAATTTATAAAGTTTCAAGGTTGAATTATATAAATTGAGATATTTTTGAATCAATTTTCAATTTCTATAAAACTTATCAAAAGAAGAGAATAAAATAAATAAAAAAAACAAAGATTTGGTGATGAGGATGGGCGACGTGGCTTCCAACCTAGCATGTATACATTTAAGAAGAGCTAGGCGAATGCCACCCAAAATAAGAAAAAATGTTAACAAACATGTATAGTAATTTTTTGGTGGAAATTTGTTGTTTGAAGGAAAAAAGGTTGGGTCTGAATCCAACCCGAAAATCCAGATCCCATATAATAGATTTCAGTCTTGGATCCATCGGGTATTGGACCCATTGGGTCTGGGTCTCACTTCTCAATTTTTTTTTTGTCAAATCAGTTTGACCTAATGGAGAAGGTTGAGTTTCCTTCAAAGAAATCCTTCTTTCGAGATTTCTTCTTAAAAAGATTATGTTTAGATTTGTTCGGAGTTGAAGCTCAGACATGTACTCTCAAGTCAGAAGTCGAATATAAATGGTTGAAGGATCATTTCGAAGAAGTACCGGTGGATACAGAGAAAAATGATTCGAGAATGGATCGTTATATTAGAGGTTATCCTCTTTCCCTCAATTGGTAAAGAAATATAAATTACGTATGTTGGGTAAATGTCTTACCAATTGATGGAATTGTGTAAATAGTATGTCCCTCTTTAATCCTTTACATTAGAGGATAATACACATCTCTATCTAGGATTAGAAGATGTATATTATATTTTCGGTTTTCCTATTGACGGATCCCACATCGTTTGTGGGGATATGTATGTAAAAATATTATGTTTTGATTTGTTGGGAGTTGAAGCTGAGACGGGTATATTCAAGTCAGAAGTCGAATATAAATGGTTGAAGGATCATTTCGAAGAAGTAGCAGCGGATATAGAGGAAAATGATCCGAGAATGGATCATTATATTAGAGGTTATCTTATTTTCCTCAATTGGTAAAGAAATGTAAATTATGTATGTTGGGTGCTTATATGTCTTACCAATTTATAGAATCGCACAAATAGTGTGTCCCTCTTTAATCCTTCGATTATCTTATTGATTTTTTTACAATATTCCAGATCAACAATGAGACGAGCATCAACATAAACAACTTTTAAGGGTTGGAAATTAGATGCATGTGTTAAAAACAAACTTCTACGTACATGTTTTTATAGTCTTGAAGATTTTACGAATTATTATAAGAGTTCTTTGGTAGAAGTTTTTATGAGTAATTATTATGATAAAGTCGACAAATGCTTTATATTAGAAGATAATACACATCTATATCTAGAATTATAAGATGTATATTATATTTCCGGTTTGCCTATTGAAGGATCCCCCATCGTTTGTGAGGATATGGATGTAAAAAGATTATGTTTTGATTTGTTGGGAGTTGAAGCTGAGACGGGTATTCTCAAGTTAGAAGCCGAATATAAATGGTTGAAGGATCATTTCGAAGAAGTAGCGGCGGATATTGCGGAAAATGATACGAGCATGGATCATTATATCTTCTTTTCCTCAATTGGTAAAGAAATGTAAATTATGTATGTTGGGTGCTTATATGTCTTACCAATTGATAGAATCATGTAAATAGTGTGTCACTCTTTAATCCTTCGATTATCTTATTGATTTTATTACTATATTTCAGCTCAACATGAGACGAGCATTAGCGTCAACAACTTTTAAGGGTTGGACATTAGATCCACGTGTTAAAAAATAGGCTTCTACGTACATGTTTTTATAGTTTTGATGATTTCACAAATTATCATAAGAGTTCTTTAGTAGGTGTTTTTGTGAATAATTATTATGATAAAGACGAGAATTGCTTTATACTAGAGGATAATACACATTTATATCTAGGATTAAAAGATGTATATTATATTTCCGGTTTGCCTGTTGACGAATCCCCCATCGTTTGTGGGGATATGGATGTAAAAAGATTATCTTTTGATTTGTTAGGAGAAGCTGAGACGGGTATTCTCAAGTCAGATGTCGAATATAAATGGTTGAAGGATCATTTCGAAGAAGTACCGGGGGATGCCGAGGAAACTGATCCGAGAATGGATCGTTATATTAGAGGTTATCTTCTTTTCCTCAATTGGGAAAGAAATGTAAATTATGTATGTTGGGTGCCTATATGTCTTATCAATTGATGGAATCATGTAAATAGTGTGTCCCTCTTTAATCCTTCGATTATCTTATTGATTTTTTTAACTATATTTTAGCTCAACATGAGACGAGCATCAACGTCAACAACTTTTAAGGGTTGGACATTAGATCCACGTGTTAAAAAACAGGCTTCTACGTACATGTTTTTATAGTTTTGATGATTTTACGAATTGTCATAAGATTTCTTTGGTAGGTGTTTTTGTGAATAATTATTATGATAAAGAAGAGAATTGCTTTATATTAGAGGATAATACACATCTATATCTAGGATTAGAAGATGTATATTATATTTTCGGTTTGTCTGTTGACGGATCCCCCATCGTTTGTGGGGATATGGATGTAAAAAGATTATGTTTTGATTTATTGGGAGTTGAAGCTAAGACGTGTATTCTCAAGTCAGATGTCGAATATTAATGGTTGAAGGATCATTTTGAAGAAGTACCGGCGGAGACAGAGGAAACTGATCCGAGAATGGATTGTTATATCAGAGGTTATCTTCTTTTCCTCAATTGGTAAAGAAATGTAAATTATGTATGTTGGGTGCTTATATGTCTTACCAATTGATAAAATCGTATAAATAGTGTGTCCCTCTTCAATCCTTTGATTACCTTATTGATTTTTCTACTATATTTTAGATCAACAATGAGACGAGCATCATCATCAACAACTTTTAAGGGTTGGACATTAGATCCATGTGTTAAAAACAGGCTTCTACGAACATGTTTTTAATGTTTTGATGATTTTACGAATTATCATAAGAGTTATTTAGTAAGAAGTTTTGTGAATAATTATTATGATAAAGACGAGAAACCCTTTATATTAGAGGAAAATACACATCTATATCTAGGATTAGAAGATGTATATTATATTTTCGGTTTGCCTGTTGACGGATCCCCCAACATTTGTGGGGATATGAATGTAAAAAGATTATGTTTTGATTTGTTGGGAGTTGAAGCTGAGACGGGTATTTTCAAGTCAGAAGTCGAATATAAATTGTTGAAGGATCATTTCGAAGAAGTACCAGCGGATATAGACGAAAATGATCCAAGAATGGATCGTTACATCAGATGTTATCTTCTTTTCCTCAATGTGTAAAGAAATTGTAAATTATGTATGTTGGGTGCTTTTATGTCTTACCAATTGATAGAATCGTGTAAATAGTGTGTCCCTCTTTAATCCTTCGATTAGCACATTGATTGTTTTACTATATTTCAGATAAAAAATGAGACGAGCATCAGGGTTAACAACTTTTAAGGGGTTGGACATTAGATCCACGTGTTAAAAACATGCTTCTACATACATTTTTATAATTATAATGATTTTACAAATTATCATAAGAGTTCTTCGGTAGGAGTTTTTGTGAGTAATTAGTATGATAAAGACGAGAAATGCTTTGTGCTAGAGGATAATGCACATCTATATCTAGGATTAGAAGATGTATATTAAATTTCCGGTTTGCTTGTTGACGGATCCCTTATCGTTTATGGGGATGTGGTTGTAAAAGATTATGTTTTGATTTGTTGGGAGTTGAAGCTAAGACGGGTATTCTCAAGTCAAAATTTGAATATAAATGGTTGAAGGATCATTTTAAAGAAGTACCGGCGGATATAGAGGAAAATGATCCGAGAATGGATCCTTATATCAGAAGTTATCTTCTTTTCCTCAATTGGTAAAGAAATGTAAATTATGTATTTTGGGTGCTTATATGTCTTACCAATTGATAGAATTGTCTAAATAGTGTGTCCCTCCTTAATTCTTCGATTATCATATTGAATTTTTTACTATATTTCAGATCAACAATGAGACGAGCATCAACGTTAACAACTTTTAATGGTTAAACATTAGATTCACGTATTAAAAGTAGGCTTCTACCTTAATGTTTTATAGCTTTGATGATTTTAGGAATTATCATAAAGACGAGAACTGCTTTATATTAGAGGATAATACACATCTATATCTAGGATAAGAAGATGTATAGTATATTTCCGGTTTTCCTATTGACGGATCGGCCATCGTTTGTGGGGATATGTATGTAAAAATATTATGTTTTGATTTGTCGGGAGTTGAAGCTGAGACGGGTATTCTCAAGTCAGAAGTCGAATATAAATGGTTGAAGGATTATTTTGAAGAAGTAGTGCGGTGGATAGAGGAAAATGATCCGAGAATGGATCATTATATCAGAGGTTAGCTTATTTTTCTCAATTGGTAAAGAAATATAAATTATGTATGTTGGGTGCTTATATGTGTTACCAATTGATAAAATCGTGTAAATAGTGTGTCCCTCTTTAGTCCTTCGATTATCTTATTGATTTTTTTTTACTATATTTCAGATCAACAATGAGACGAGCATCAACGTTAACAACTTTTAAGGGTTGGACATTAGATCTACGTGTTAAAAACAGGCTTCTACGTACATATTTTTATAGTTTTGATGATTTTACGAATTATCATAAGAGTTCTTTGGTAGGAGTTTTTGTGAGTAATATTATGGTAAAGTCGACAAATGCATTATATTAGAAGATAATACACATCTATATCTAGGATTAGAAGATGTATATCATATTTCCGATTTGCCTGTTGAAGGATCCCCCATCGTTTGTGGGGATATGGATGTAAAAATATTATGTTTTGATTTGTTGGGAGTTGAAGCTGAGACGGGTATTTTGAAGTCAAAAATCGAATATAAATGGTTGAAGGATCATTTCGAAAAAGTACTAGCGGATACAGAGGAATCTGATCTCAGAATGGATTGTTATATCATAGGTTATCTTCTTTTCCTCAATTGATAAAGAAATGTAAATTTTGTATGTTGGGTGCTAATATGTCTTACTAATTCATAGAATTGTATAAATAGTGTGTTCCTCTTTAATCCTTTATACTAGAGGATAATACACATCTATATCTAGGATTAGAAGATGTATATTATGTCCGACTTTCCTATTGAAGGATCCCACATTGTTTGTGGGGATATGTATGTAAAATATTATATTTTGATTTGTTGGGAGTTGAAGCTGAGACGGGTATACTCAAGGCAGAAGTCGAATATAAATGGTTGAAGGATCATTTCGAAGAAGTAGCAGCGGATATAGAGGAAGATGATCCGAGAATGGATCATTATATCAGAGGTTATCTTATTTTCCTCAATTGGTAAAGAAATGTAAATTATGTATGTTAGGTGCTTATATGTCTTACCAATTGATATAATCGTGTAAATGGTGTGCCTCTCTTTAATCCTTCGATTATCTTATTGATTTTTTTACAATATTTCAGATCAACAATGAGACGAGCATCAGCATTAACAACTGTTAAGGGTTGGAAATTAGATCCATGTGTTAAAAACAGGCTTCTACGTACATGTTTTTATAGTCTTGATGATTTTACAAATTATCATAAGAGTTCTTCGGTAGGAGTTTTTGTGAGTAATTATTATGATGAAGTCGACAAATACTTTATATTAGAAGATAATACTCATCTATATCTAGGATTAGAAGATGTATATTATATTTCCGGTTTGCCTGTTGAAGGATCCCCCATCGTTTGTGAGGATATGGATGTAAAAAGATTATGTTTTGATTTGTTGGGAGTTGAAGTTGAGACGGGTATTCTCAAGTCAGAAGTCGAATATAAATGGTTGAAGGATCATTTCAAAGAAGTACCGACGGATATAGAGGAAAATGATCCGACAATGGATCGTTATATCAGAAGTTATCTTCTTTTTCTCAATTGGTAAAGAAATGTAAATTATGTATGTTGGGTGCTTATATGTCTTACCAATTGATAGAATCGTGTAAATAATGCCCTTAATTCTTCGATTATCTTATTGAATTTTTTACTATATTTCAGATCAACAATGAGACAAGCATCAGCGTTAAACAAATTTTAAGGGTTGGACATTAGATCCACGTGTTAAAAACATGCTTCTACGTACATGTTTTTATAGATTTGATGATTTTACGAATTATCATAAGTGTTCTTTGGAAGGAGCTTTTGTGAGTAATAATTATGATAAAGACGACATATGCTTTATATTAGAAGATAATACACATCTATCTAGGATTAGAAGATGTATATTATATTTTCGGTTCGCATGTTGAAGGATCCCCCATCGTTTGTGGGGATATGGATGTAAAAAGATTATATTTTGATTTGTTGGGAGTTGGAGCTGAGACGGGTATTTTCAAGTCAGAAGTCGAATATAAATGGTTGAAGGATCATTCGAAGAAGTACCAACGGATATAAAGTAAAATGATCCGAGAATGGATCGTTATATCAGAGGTTATCTTCTTTTCTTCGATTGGTAACTAAATGTAAATTATGTATGTTGGGTTCTTATATGTCTTACTAATTGATAGAATCGTGTAAAGAGTGTGTCCCTCTTTAATTCTTCGATTATCTTATTGGTTTTTTTACTATATTTCAGATCAACAATGAGAGGAGCATCCGCGTCAACAACTTTTAAGGGTTGGACATTAGATCCACGTGTTTAAAATAGGCTCCCACGTACATGTTTTTATAGTTTTGATGTTTTTAATAATTATCATAAGAGTTCTTTGGTAGGAGTTTTTTGAGTAATTATAGTGATAAAGACGAGAAATGCTTTATATTAGAGTTTAATATACATCTATATCAAGGATTAGAAGATGCATATTATATTTCCTGTTTGCCTGTTGACGGATCCCCCAACGTTTGTGGGTATATGGTTATAAAAAGATTATCTTTTGATTTGTTGGGAGTTGAAGCTGAGACGGGTATTTTCAAGTCAGAAGTCGAATATAAATGGTTGAAGGATCATTTTGAAGAAGTAGCGGCGGATATAGAGGAAAATGATCCGAGAATGGATCATTATATCAAAGGTCATCTTATTTTTCTCAACTGATAAAGAAATGTAAATTATGTATGTTGGGTGCTTATATGTCTTACCAATTGATAGAATCGTGTAAATAGTGCGTCCCTCTTTAATTCTTCGATTATCTTATTGAATTTTTTACTATATTTCAGATCAACAATGAGACGAGCATCATCGCATCTTTTAAGGGTTGGACATTAGATCCACATGTTAAAAGCAGGCTTCCACGTACATGTTTTTATAGTTTTGGTGATTCTACGAATTTTCATAAGAGTTCTATGGTAGGAGTTTTTGTGAGTAATTATTATGATAAAGACGAGAAATGATTTATATTAGAGGATAATGCACATCTATATATAGGATTCAAAGATGTATATTATATTTCATGTTTGCCTATTGACGGATCCCCATCGTTTGTGGGGATATGGATGTAAAAAGAATATGTTTTGATTTGTTGTGAGTTGATGCTGAGACGGGTATTCGCAAGTCAGAAGTCGAATATAAATGGTTGAAGGATCATTTCGAAGAAGTACCGACGGATATAGAGGTGATCCACACCACACCGAAAGAAACCCTCGTTTTCTAGGCTATGCCCCTTACATCGAACCGGGCTCTGATACCACTTGAAAGACAAGCGGATCCGCACGGGAGCGCGACTGAAAGCGAGAATACGAAAATTGCGTAAATTTAAACCGCATAAATAAACGTAATAATCATGAAATCCCAAGGGGTGTACCCTTGGGTGCTCAACCGGGTGTTCGATATAGGGTGTATCAATATTAAAATACATATATTGAACATAGGGCATAGATGAAATGATAACTACTAAAGCGTAATGAGGTTACTTTTTTAGTTTTGTTTACGTGCACCACTACTTGCTTTGTTCCTCTCCGGAATGTCCAGAAAGTTCAAACGTATGGACTCTCCAAAGGTGCTAGAAAAAAATGGGTTTAGAAAGACTCGGTTTAAGAAGATGAACACTATTGATTTAGTGTTCTTCTTAAACTCACTTTGTTCTATCAAATGATCCTAGATCAAATGAAGAACACAAGTGTAGGGATAGGGAGAGAGAGTGGCCGAGAATGAGAGGGAGAGGATGTGTGATTTTTCTTCTTCTTTTCCTAGAAAAGATGAATAATGAATCTTCTTTTGTTTTTAGGTGTTAGTATATACTCATATATATACATAATTAATGTGATGATTGGAATGGTCTAGGTTCATCCAAGGATGTCTATATATATCCCAATCAATCACCATCAATTCTTCAATCAAGCCTACCATCCTTTAAAGTATGATCAAATCATACCAAAAGGAAAATGTTTGATTGGAGTTGATTTGTCTCTTATCAAAAGAGACAAGTCAACTAACACCTAGCATCCAACATGGCCGATTTTTGCTTCCTCCAAGGTGTCAATTTTCGGCCATGCTTATTTAGGGAAGAAGTCCAACTTCTTCTTATTCCAAAAAATGAAATTAACACATCTCTCGGGTCAAAATTTAACGGACCGGGTTCCACTGTAATCCAATTACAATGAATCTAAAATTAAATCCAATTTAATTTAATGTCCACTTAAATAATTCCCGTTGATCTTTTAATCCAATTAAAAGATCCAATATCTCAACTTTCCATATTAATCGATAAATCCCATTTACCGATTAAACGAGGGCCTGATACAATATCGGCCCGTCCATCTAATGGGCAATCCCTTAAGTAATCCAATTACTTACTCATCCTTCGAAATTGACTCCAAGTCAATTCTCAACCTTCTCAGTGATTTGTGTGTGTCCTTTTAGGTTCACCCTCAGCTAGACTTGGGCCCGTGTCCCACAAGGGCTCGTCACCATGGGTGACCGTCTAGCAACGGTCCATGGCACTAGAGACTAGGTGAATGTTGGCGTGAACATTTGCGCGCCGATTCCATATGGGTACGATCCTTCCATCTACCGTCTCCCGGCCTTAGTCTAGGGTATGGAATTGGGCGTCGGTTCCCATCCTTGACTAGGCATCTATGCTTAATACTCGAGACTACGCATGCCTCATTGCATTGACATAGGAAATTATTTCTTGTTCGACCAACCACTATGGCCACAGCTTTAAACAACATGAACGTGTCTACGAGTGCATCGGAGATACCTCTGTCACATACTGATAGGGGACGGATCCTCTTCTTGGAACCCACCGTCCTCGCTACACATTCTGACTGCACTGGACAAGACTTATGATAATCATCTTACAGAATGATCACCTCTCGCTAGATCCAAGATACAGTCATCCTGTGCACGTGACTGCCATGGTTCCTCAAGTTTGAGGACTACTCCCGTACTATCGGAACAGGGAAAATCCAATCATACCGACCAAGCCTCCAAGGCTTCCATAGGATGATCCTCGCGAGTCAGTCTAGTCGACCAACCCATCAAGATCGTGTAGGCGTCCCACGCCTGTCGCCGATGAAACACGATACTCATCCAATGAACACGACTCTTGATGCAAGTCTCTATAGGACTCTCGATGCCCTGTCTCGAGGTCCTTGACTTGGGACGTTTTAGACCCAACTCTTCATCAGTTGATTTCATGACCACCATCCAATGCGTGGCCCAACTACATGAGTTGTTAATCGTGGTCTGTGGGCTTTGTTATGATATATGTAAAGCATCATTTTAGCATATGGAAAATGAGCGCAACAAAGAGAATACCAAAGTAACGAATACTCATTTTATTCATTACATAATATTACATTATATCAAGTTGTCAAATAGGTTACAAAATGCCAAACCATTGGCTTTCTGGTCACTTATTCTAACAATCTCCCACTTGACCTAAAGCCAGTCACCCATTTACCTCAAACCTCTTATCCAGATGGTGAGTATGGGCAACTTGCGACACGGGCTTAGCAAGTGGATCTGCTATGTTTTCTGCGAAGCTGACTCGGTCCAACCGAACGTTACTCCTTCTAACCATCTCTCCGAGCAGATGGTAGCGTCTAAGAATATGCTTGGATCGTGATGAGATCTCAATTCCTTTGCTAGCGCTATCGCCTCGTTGTTATTATAGAAGATAAGTACAGGCTTAGCAATGCTAGGTACTACACCCAACCCTTGGATGTAGCTCATCAACCAAACCGTCTCCTCAGCAGCTTCCAAAGCCGCTAAGTACTCAAACTCTATGGTGGAATCCACCATGGTAGCCTGCTTGGAACCCTTCCAAGTAACCACGCCACCATTTAACTTAAATACAAAACCAGACTTAAACTTGGCATCATCGTCATCCAGTTGAAAGCTAGCATCGCTATAGCCTTCCAGTGTCAATTCTCCACCACCGTAAATTAAGAACATGTCCTTAGTCCTTTTCAGGTGCTTCACGATAGTCTTGACCACACTCCAGTATGCCTCCCCGGCACACGATTGATATCGACTAGTTACGCTCAAAGCGAAAGCCACATCAGGTTTAGTGCATTGGACAACGTACTGAATGCTGGCTACGGCTGAAGCATAGGGGATGTCCAACATCCGTTTAAGCTCCTCATCAATCTTAGGAGACTGCTTATTGGATAACTTAATTCCATGCCTCATAAGAAGGAATCCTCATTTTGAGTTCTCCATCTTGAATCTCTTCAAGACTTTCTCAATGTACGAGGATTGGGCCATTCCTAACATCCTTCTAGATCTATCCCTGTAGATCTTGATGCCAAGGATGTAGGATGCCTTGCCCATATCCTTCATGGAAAATTATGTCGACAACCAAGCTTTAGTGGTTCCCAACATCTTAGCATCATCATTCCCAATGAGCAAGATGTCATCCACGTAAAGCACTAGAAACGCAACTGAGCTCCCACTGATCTTCTTGTATACACAAGGATCAAACTCGTTCTTGTTGAAATCATATCCTTATATGACTTCATCAAAACATATGTTCCAGCTTCGGGAAGCTTGTTTGAGGCCACAAATAGACCTTTGGAGACGACAAACCTTCTACTCTTCTCCAACAGATGTGAAACCTACTGGTTGATCCATATAGATCTCTTCATCTACAAAACCATTCATGAAGGCGATTTTCACGTCCATCTGTCATATTTCATAGTCATACCATGCTGCTATTGCAAGTCGTATCCGAATGGACTTAGCCATTGCTACAGGCGAGTAGGTTTTCTCAAAATCGACCCCGGGTCGCTGAGTGTAACCGTTCGCCACAAGCCTGGCTTTGAAGGCTGTAACCTCCCCCTCAGCTCCAAGCTTATGTTTATAGACCCATTTACACCCTACGAGTTTTACCCCTTTGGGTGGGTCTACTAGGGTCCAAACCTGATTTGTACCCATCGAGCCCATCTCGGATTTCATTGCCTCAAGCCACTTATCCGAATCGATGTTCGACATCGCTTACGTCTTTGGATCATTATCCAACTGACCGGTCAGGCCTAGAAATCCATACCTATCAGGTGTTTGGGATACTCTGGCTGACTCACAGAGGACTGGAACATTATCAATAGGAACTACCGGCTCAGATGTCATTGCCGTCTCATGGGGTACCTCACTCGATTCCTCAAGGAGTACCTCATCGCGTCGACTATCCGATGGAAAACCCTTTTCCAAGAATACTGCATTTCGCGAGACAAAAACCTTTTGCTCGGAGAGATCATAGAAAGAATACCCCGCAGTTTCTTTTGGATACCCGATGAACCTGTATAAACTAAACCTCGAGTCCAGTTTATCTCCCACTAATCTCTTGACGTATGCGGGGCAACCCACACTTTCAAGTATTTGTAGGAAGCAGGCTTGCCATGCCATATCTCATATGGCGTCTGGGATATCTTCTTAGATGGCGCTAAGTTCAAAATTTTGGCCGCCATCTCAAGAGCGTATCCCCAGAAGGATAAGGGGAGTTCGGTAAAAGTCATCATGGATCGGACTATGTCCAACAAGGTCCGATCCCTCATTTTAGATACACCATTAAGCTGTGGTGTTTCAGGAGGGGTCCACTGAGAGAGAATCCCATTCTCTTTTGGATAATCAATAAACTCAGCGCTCAAATACTCCCCACCTCGGTCCGACCGAAGGGCTTTGATCTTTTGACCGATTTGGTTCTCTACTTCAAGTATGTATTCCTTAAACCTTCCAAAGGCTTTAGACTTGTACCTCATGAAGTAAACATAACCATACTGTGAGTGATCATCGGTAAAGGTTATGAAGCGAGAACCACCTCTAGCCTGAGTATTTAGTGGGCCATAGAAGTCCGTATGGATCAAATCCAACAAACCGTTGGCTAGCGTGCTTTGTCCAACAAAGGGTTTCTTGGTCATCTTTCCCTTCAGACAGGATTCGCAGGTCGGTAGGTTGTCCAAATCGTCCATTTCTAGACTCTTTGAGTCTACCAACCTTCTTATCCTATCTTTAGAAATATGACCTAACCTCGCTGCCATATCTGTGCATTATCTTGATTATCATGTTTCCATTTGTGTTCCGCAGTCATAATCCAATTAGACTGTTGAAGTATGTACAGACTATTCACTAATGTACCAAGCAAATGAGAAACACCATCATTTATAAACAAAAACCATTTTTATTGATGGTAAAGGAATATCCCTCCTTATCAAGGACCGGGATAGATACAATGTTTTTAATCATGCTAGGTACATAGAAATAGTCGTTCTGTACAATCCTAACATGACTACTAATAGCTAACTCCATTGATCCTACGGCTTCCGCAGCAACGGCTTTGCCATCGCCTAGCCTGAGGATCATCTCATCCTTGGTTAGCCTTCTGCTTCTTTGTAGTGCCTGCAAATCATTGCAGATTTGAGCACCATACCCAGTATCCAATACCCATGAAGTAGAATTAGTTATCATGTTTACTTCAACCATAAACATATCTGGGTTGGAGAGGAGTTGTGGGCACTCCCTCTTCCAATGCCCCTTTCCTTGGCAATGCATGCAGACATCATTTGCTCTGGACCGCTGAGAACCACGGGCCTTCCCTTTCCCTTTGCCCATCCCCACTGGGGCAATAGGGGCGCCTGGAGCGTGAGCAGGGGCCACAACCGTCTTCCCCTTTCCCTTCTTCCTCTTCCAGCGTCCGGCCCTCTTATCATTCGCCTTGGAGGTTGAAGCCTCTCCTATCAATACCGTCAGTGCCGACTTGTGGGTTGTTGCTTTGTATGGGACCAGCATATTGATCAACTCATGAATAGACTTCTCAAGTCCGTTCATGTTGTAGTTTACAACAAACGGGTCATCGGACGGAGGAAGCGACTGGAGGATCACGTCAATGTACATGTCATGGTTAAGCCCAACTTTAAGGTCTTCGAGTTTCTCCACTAGGGAGAGCATCTTAACCCCATGACTCTGTACAGACGATCCTTCAGCAAGCTTAGTGCCAAAGTACGCAACATCATATTGGCTTCGATTGTCCTCAATTTCGAGAATCAAGGCTATGCTAGAAGAACGTTTGACGTTCGAGAAATGGCATGAGGACAACTGGAAAGTATGCAACATCATATTGGTTTCGATGTCTAACGACATCCAGAAACAATATGAGAGACTGGACAACGTCTCTGCCATAATGCTCTGCATGAACAAGGTTTATGCGGTTCGAGATAGGCATATTAGATATGCCGCCACAAAAGCATGGGAGCATAGTTAGGATCTACCAAAGGGTGTGGAGCTACTGGAAAAGGTATTTCCGGAAGATCAAAATTTGAAAAAACATTAAAAACATAATCAAAATGATGCTCCTCTCATTGTTGATCTGAAATATAATCAATAAGATAATCAAAGGATTAAAGAGGGACACACTATTTACACGATTATATCAATTGATAAGACATATAAGCACCCAACATACATACTTTACATTTCTTTACCAATTGAGGAAAAAAAGATAACCTCTGATATAATGATTTATTCTCGGATCATTTTCCTCTATATCCGCTGGTACTTCTGAGAAATGATCCTTCAACCATTTATATACGACTTTTGACTTGAGAATACCTGCCTCAGCTTTAGCTCTCAACAAATCAAAACATAATCTTTTTACATCCATATCCCCACAAATGATTGGGGATCCGTAAACAGGCAAATCGAAAATATAATATACATCTTCTAATCCTATAGATAGATGTGTATTATCCTCTAATGTAAAGCATTTCTCGTCTTTATCATAATAATGACTCACAAAAACTCCTACCAAAGAACTCTTATGATAATTCGTAAAATCATCAAAACAATAAAACATGTACGTAGAAGCCTGTTTTTAGCACGTGAATCTAATGTCCAACTATTAAAAGTTGTTAACGCTGATGCTCCTCTCATTGTTGATCTGAAATTTAATCAATAAGATAATCAAAGGATTAAAGAGGGACACATTATTTATACGATTCTATCAATTGGTAAGACATATAAGCACCCAACATACATACTTTACATATCTTTACCAATTGAGGAAAAGAAGATAACCTCTAATATAACAATCCACTCTCGAATCATTTTCCTCTATATCCGCCGGTACTTCTTCGCAATGATTCTTCAACCATTTATATTCGACTTCTGGCTTGGAATACCCGTCTCAGCTTCAACTCTTAACAAATCAAAACATAATCTTTTTACATCCATATCCCCACAAACGGTGGGGATCGATCAACAGGCAAACCGAAAATATAATATACATCTTCTAATCCGAGATATAGATGTGTATTATCCTCTGATATAAAGCATTTTAGTCTTTATCATAATAATTACTCACAAAAACTCCTACCAAAGAACTCTTTTGATAATTCGTAAAATCATAAGGATCTATAAAACATGTACAGCGAAGCCTATTTTTAATATGTGAATCTAATGTCCAACCCTTAAAAGTTATTAACACTGAAGGTCCTCTTATTGTTGATATGAAATATAGTAAAAAAATCAATAAGATAATCGAAGGATTAAAGAGGGGCACAGTATTTATATGATTCTATCAATTGGTAAGATATATGAGCACCCAACATACATAATTTACATTTCTTTACCAATTGAGGAAAAGAAGATAACCTCTGATATAACGATCCATTCTCGGATCATTTTGCTCTATATCTGCCGGTACTTCTTCGAAATGATCCTTCAACCACTTATATTCGACTTCTGACTTGAGAATACTCGTCTCAGCTTTCAAAATATAATCTTTTTACATCCATATCCCCACAAACGAGGGGGATCCGTCAACAAGCAAACAGGAAGTATAATATACATCTTCTAATCCTAGATATAGATGTGTATTTCCTCTAATATAAAGCATTTCTCGTCTTTCATAATAATTACTCAAAGAAACTCCTACCAAACAACTCTTTGTTAGAATAGGTGATAAGAAAGCCAATAGGTTTGGCATTTTGTAACCTATTTGACAACTTGATGTAATGTAATTTATGTAATGAATAAAAAGAGTATTCGTTACTTTGGTATTCTCTTTTTTTGCGCTCATTTTCCATATGCTAAAATGGTGTTTTACATATATCGCAACAAAGCCGACAGGCCACGATAAACAACTCATGCAGTTGGGCCACACATTGGATGGTGGTGATGAAATCAACTGATTAAGAGTTGGGTCTGAAACGTCCCAAGTCGAGAACCTCGAGACAGGGCACCGAGTCCTATAGAGACTTGCATCAAGAGTCGTGTTCATTGGATGAGTGCCGTATTTCATCGGCGATAGGCATGGGACGCCTACACAATCCTTATGGGTTGGTCGAGTGGGGTCGAGCCGACTGGACTAACTCGCGGGGATCATCATATGGAAGTCTTGGAGGCTTGGTTGGTATGATTGGATTTCCCCTGTTCCGATAGTACGGGAATAGTCCTCAAACTTGAGGAACCATGGCAGTCACGTGCACCGGAAGGCTGTATATTGGATCTGGCGAGAGGTGATCATTTTGTAAGATGATCATCATAAGCCTTGTCCAGTGCAGTTAAAATGTGTAGCGAGGACGGTGGGTTCCAAGAAGAGGATCCGTCCCCTGTCAGTATGTGACAGAGGTATCTCCTATGCACTCGTAGACACGTTGATGTTGTTTAAAGTTGTGGCCATAGTGGTTGGTCGAACAGGAAACGGTTTCCTATGTCGATGCAATGAGGCATACGTAGTCTCGAGTATTAAGCATAGATGCCTAGTCAAGGATGGGAACCGACGCCCAATTCCATACCCTAGACTAAGGTCGGGAGACGGTAGACGGAAGGATCGTACCAGTATGAAATCGGTGCCTAAATGTTCACGCCAACATTCACCTAGTTTATAGTGCCATGGACCGTTGCTAGACGGCCACCCATGGTGACGGGCCCTTGTGGGACACGGGCCCAAGTCTAGATGA
Organism: Sesamum alatum; assembly: GCA_034509735.1. Classification (NCBI taxonomy): domain Eukaryota; kingdom Viridiplantae; phylum Streptophyta; class Magnoliopsida; order Lamiales; family Pedaliaceae; genus Sesamum; species Sesamum alatum. Next base: position 5,086,775 of record JACGWO010000005.1, read on the forward strand.
GGGTGAACCTAAAGGGTCACTCACAAATCACTGAGAAGGTTGAGAAATGGGATTTACTTAAGGAATTGTCCATTGGATGGATGGGTCGATATTGTATCGGGTCCTCGTTTAATCGGTAAATGGGATTTATCAATTAATATGGAAAGTTGAGATGTTGGATCTTGTAATTGGATTAAAAGATCAACGGGAATTATTTAAGTGGATATTAAATTAAATTGAATTTAATTTTGGGTTCGTTGTAATTGGATTACAGTGGAACCCAGTCCGTTAAATTTTGACCCGAGAGGTGTGTTAATTCCATTTTTTGGAATAGGAAGAAGTTGAATTTCTTACCTAAATAAGCATGGCCGAAATTGCCACCTTGGAGGAAGCAAAAATTGGCCATGTTGGATGCTAGGTGTTAGTTGACTTCTCTTTTTGATAAGAGACAAATCAACTCCAATCAAACCTTTCCCTTTCGGTATGATTTGATCATACCTTAAAGAATGGTAGGCTTGATTGAAGAATTGATGGTGATTGATTGAGATGTATCTAGACATCCTTGGATGAACGTAGACACATTCCAATAATCACATTAATTATGTATATATACGAGTATATACTAACACCTAAACAAAAAGAAGATTCATTATTCATCTTTTCTAGGAAAAGAAGAAGAAAAATCACACATCCTCTCCCTCTTATTCTCGGCCACTCTCTCTCCCTGTCCCTAAACTTTTGTTCTTCATTTGATCTAGGATCATTTGATAGAACAAAGTGAGTTTAAGAAGAACACTAAATCAATAGTGTTCATCTTCTTAAACCGAGTCCTTCTAAACCCGTTTTCTTCTAGCAAGAAAAATGAGGGTTTCTTCCGGTGTGGTGTGGATCACCTTTGGAGAGTTCATACGTTTGAACTTTGTGGACATTCCGGAGAGGAACAAAGCAAGTAGCGGTGCACGTAAACAAAACTACAAAGGTAACGGTTTATTACGCTTTCGTAGTTTATCATTTCATCTATGCCATGTTCAATATATGTACTTTAATATTGATACATCCTACATCAAACGCCCAGTTGAGCACCTAAGGGTACACCCCTTAGGATTTCATGATTATTACGTTTATTTATGAGATTTAAATTTACGCAATTTTCGTATTCTCACTTCCGCTCGCACTCCCGGGCGGATCCGTTTGTCCTTCAGGTGGTATCAAAGCCCGGTTCGATGTGAGGGGCATAGATCTATGTGCTTAGCATGATCTACTTGATTTACGGCTTTTATAGGCATGAATAATTGTATGAATATGTGAATAAGTATGATTGTTTATTTGTTTGAATTTGATGGACATTATGCATCGGATTTATATAAGATTGGATCTTAAAATTGCATGTTCATTTTCCATTTATTATGTATAATTTGTGCTGAAAAGAAAGGTTGAAAAACATGGAAAATCAGACAGCAGCGGCAGCGGTTGGCTGTTGCCCCTGCCGGCCGTTCACTAGCTGGCGGGCACGCGCGGGCTCACGCCAGCGCGCAGCTTGGCCGGCGTGCCAGCCAGCGTGTGTGCTGGTAGGGGCGGCCGCGCGCAGGCAACGCCTGCGCGTGCGCATGCAGGCGGCCGGCTAGCACAACGGCTGGGTCGTTTTGTGCCGTTTTTCGTTGTTTTCTGAAAAATTGAATTTTCTGGATTTTCTGCACGTTATTCTGAAAATGAATTAATTTTGCATATTTGATTTTGAAATTATTGGATTTTTTCTTAGATCAAATTTGCTTAATTAATTTGGATTTAATACATGCATTGGATGCATTGTATGTAATGACTATTGAATTTGGAATTTGAACTTTGCATATTATTTATATATTTGTACCTTGTGATGTTGGACATCACTTGGATATTTTGAATATCCATGGTTTAAGCATGACTATTTGGAATAATTGTGTTATGGGCGTTGATGGAATCAACATGGGATGATCACAAGAGCCCTAGACCTTGTGTATGGATGAATGTATGTTATTTACATTTCTGTTGGGTGGGGCCTGCGTGCCTTTTTTTTTTTAGACTATCATCTCCCGTATTTCAGCCTCATGATGTTAAAACTTTTTATTCATTTCCCATGTATTACTTTCATTTGCAATGAGAGTAGATAGGTTTGGTGAGGTTTTAATTTTTTGACAAGCCCATGGAGTCGGAGACCCAAGGTGAAACGTCAAGGCGTGAAATAAGAAGAGTCACAAGGCCCATTGGAATGACAATGAGTATATTATTTTGTAATAATATAGGACTACCCTAGATAGACCATAGACTCACTGCGGGCTCAATGGGTCGCATAGGTTGGGCTTGTGATCATCCTAACAGGGGTATGTTATGTTTTCTGCATGCGGCGTATTATTTAAACACTTTAAATATTGGATATTTATGCATGCTAAAACATTTAATGTGATGAGGTCTCGGTCGTTTAACAAACTCTCATTTGGTTGGACCAAATTAAATATTAGGCCCAGAATGGACTTGGATCAAAATGGTATTTTGATCTGTTCGAGCCTTCCATCCACAGCAATGTGGTGAGGAAGCTACCACTACCCAAGTGTGGTCTCACGAGTCGTGGCATACTTGGACTAGGGGAAAGCTGCACCATTGTTGTGAACAAAGAGATTGCACTTGTTGTTTCTCTGTCTCACGAGTCATGGGGGGCGATAGTTTGAGGCATGATTTGGTTGATGGGTCGGACCCAACACTGAGGAACATGGTTCACTTGGAGTCCTCGAAACCATGCGAATAGGTGAGGCAAAATATCTTGGGAATCTCATGGGATGAGATTGATATTGGATATCTCCCACGAGATCTTCTTCATGTGAATCGTAAAAACGGGGCATGGAGATTACGCTTGTGGATCTTCTTCATGTTTCCTCCATTTTTTTGTAACAGTCACTTTCATAGTATCATAATCAAATTCCACCGGGCTATGCCTCTTCAACTAGTCCCCCCCAAGTACCGAATGACAACCTCTTGCTTTAAGGTTCTGACAGGATATGAGAAGGTTTGGTTTTGCATCTCCCATGAAGAGTCAAGACAATATATTCTACTTACCAGTTTACTTCCATCTGCCACACTAACTATCATAGGTGTGATGTACTCCAACTGACAGCCCAAATTGTCAACAATTTTTTTTTGTATAAGAGGCAATGAGTGCTTCCACTATCAATAAGCAAGTGAATGCCCTGTCTGTAAGCTATTACATTGACCCTCAATGTACTACGATCAATGTTGCCACTCATAGTATTCAATGATACAATAGTATCCTCTACTTCAGTTTTTACCCTTTGATCATCATTCTCTTCTAACACAGGGGCCAAAATAGCATCCTCCCCACCAATGAGTTAATATACCGCTTTTTGCTTGTATTTATGGCCAGGTTTATAGGTTTCATTACAATTGTAGCACAAGTTCTTACTTCTCCTCTCTTGCATTTCAGCATGGGTGAGTTAATTTCTATTTTGGTGGCTGGTTTATGGGAATTTTGTAGGAATTTGAAGGGTAGTGAGACAGGTTTAGTAATTTATATAGGGTAGTTGGTTTGGGATTGGTGAAGGTCCTATTGTTCTGCCAAGGTTTATTTTGGTGTTTGGCTCTTTTAAATATAGTTTCAACTATATTTTTTTGGTGTTTGGCTCTTTTCAATATAGCTTCAACTATATTTTGCTGGTGTTTTGCTAGGGTCAATGCTTAGTGTAATTTAGTGGGTTTCAAGCAAGTATAGGACTCCTTATATCAGTTTGTAGCCCGTTCACAAAGAAAGCAACATAAAATAATTTAGGAAAGTGACTATTATATATCATAACATGCGATTTCAGTTCTTCAAAATTTTCCAAATATTTTTCAATCGTGTCAGATTGTTGTTGTAACTTAATGAATTGACCTAATATCATACGAAGATCAATTCTATCAAACCACTCACAAATTCCTTGTATAAATTGAGGCCAAGTGGGCATACATTTCCCTTAGATCGAGCCTTGAAACCATAGCTCTTTCTTCCTATCCAAGTGTTGATGCTAGTGGAACCCTTTGCTCCTCAGAAATAGTGTGCACTATTTGAAGTATTTGATGTATTTCCTTACCCATGATCATGGTTCTTCCCCATCAAACCTCTTTCAACCTAGTTCCATCTCCCATTTCTAATTCAATTTTTCTTGTTTCTTTTCGTGATTTATGTTGAAATTTGTGAAGTTGAAGCCGAGAAAAGCCTGGTTCCGAATACCAAATGTTGTGTTATTCACATAATTTTCTTGTAGTTTCAACCCTCTCAAGTATTTTAGTTAGATATTAGTTGTCAAAAAACTAAATTATTTTTAAAGCTTGTTCTTAGTTAGATATTAATTGTCAAAAAACCATAATTGGGTGAATAAAATAAAGCCCAATAAAAGCAAAAGTTGAAAGAAAATTATGCCCACAAAAGCCCAAGGTCAAGGTCCATGCATGTAGCCCAAGCCTAGTATTTGAATACTCTAATTCAGTTATTGACACACATTATTACCAATAGGTAACATTATGTATTATCGAAATACGCACAGATTATTATCTGAACAAGAATTTATTTATTACTTACCTGAACAAAAATATCAAATGTGATTAATTCAATAGTTCAAAATATATATAATATCTTAAATTAAATATGAGTTGGGAATAATACAAGAGTTATCATTAAATTAAAATGTTTATAGGGAGTACAAGAGTTTATTTACATAAACGTTGTAGCTAAAATTACAAAATAAAAATCACAAATATCATTCAAGTACATCATTCAAGCTAAGTTTAAAAATCACAAAATTTCAAAGCTCTCCATTCCCAAAGTACATCCATATTTAGGGCCCTGCAAGTTAAGTAAAACAATAGTGAGAAAGCTAATTAAAAACAAGATTTGTCATTTGAAAACAAGTGAAACAGTAGTGAACAGGACTAACCTCTGCAACCTTTAGAATTAACCCGATCATTCCATCCTTCACCTTTTCTGTTTAGGCCTTTTACTGGGCTACAGGGAAAAATAAAAGAATAACATTAAAAGCAAGTAGTTATACATAAATTTGATGAAAAAAAGAATAAATAATGCATACTATTAGCCAAACAAAGGCTAAAATTCACATGCACATAATTTGGATGAAATTTATAAGGCAATAACACTGATAGGGCTCCAACGCCTAACCTTCCACCCTTTGCCTTTCTGATCTTCGAGAGCTGGTGTAGAACTATCAGAAGTATCATCTGATCCACCACCGGATGTACCGGGAGCATCGGTTAGAGGAGCATCAAGGGGAGGATCATCGAGGGGAGCATGTAAAATGTCCAGAAGATGAAAATCTACAAAAACAATAACAAATCATAATTAGAATATTAAAAACTTGAAATGTAGCAATTGAATCCAAGAGCTGGTGTATAACTACCAAAAGTATCATCTAATCCAGCATTGAAAGTATCGAGCATCGGTGGGAGGATCATCAAGGGGCACATCTCGGGGAGGAGTCTCGAAGGGAGCCTTGGGGATAGGAGCATGGGGGGGGAGGAGCATTGGGGCCCTCATTTGGAGCAACAGGAACATAGTTGGGATCTACCAGAGGGTGTAGAGCTATTGGTAAAGGTATGTCCGGAAGATCAAAATCTACAAAAATAATAAAAAACATAATTAGAATGTTAGAAACTTGAAATGTGGCAATTGAATCCAAAATATAAGCATAACAAGACTAAAAGAGTTAAATAAAATCAAGGTAAAAATTGATTTCACTTGCAGCTTGTATACTTCTGTTGTATCTATCTTCATTCCGCCAAGTTATATAGTTTTTATATTTTACTGTCAAATTAGCATAGACTGGCCACCTCTACTATTCATTTTCAACTTCCTCCTACATTTTTTTGGCACTCTACGCGATTTCTGAATCCCAAGTTGAAGAGGAGCCAACTCTGGCATGTGGTAGTTAATCATGGTGTAGTCAAATAAGACAGAGGTGGTGAAGAAAATTCTCTGTGGTTGCAGTTTGAATCTCTCATACGGCCTCCAGTCCACATCCTACATTATTTGAAGAGGAAAATATGACAAGAAAAATAAGTTAAAACAAGAGGAAAAAAAACAAAAGAAGAAAGAGAAAAAAAGAGATGAGTATATAAAATATACCTCCACGATCACTCTCTGAAGTAACGTGCTCCAGTGTTCGTCATTCAAAAGGATATTCCTCAAGAGAATTTCCAACATTTCGCCCCAATCCAAGAAAGCTGGAGCAGTTTGACAAGGAAATGGATCTACTCTATGCACCCCCCCTGATGTAGTCGTTCCTAATTGCACGATTCGGCTCCAAAATGAAGAACTCAAGCAACCAAGAAGCTCCTTTGAACGTCTTGTTCGTGACTGACTTCAGACTGTCTTGCAATCTGGCCAATGCAGTTGTCCCCGAAGCAAAGCTATTCAGCTTTTCATACATGGTGTCCATTAAGAAATAGAGGTACATAAGTGAACCGTCTTTGAATCAACACTGTGTAAAATGACGGTCCCGATAAGGAAAAGAATATAACCTTTGATATAACAGTCCATTCTCGGATCATTTTCCTCTATATCCCCTGGTACTTCTTCGATGATCCTTCTACCATTTATATTCGACTTCTGACTTGAGAATACCCGTCTCAGCTTCAACTCCCAACAAATTTACATCCATATCCCCACAAACGATGGGGGATCCATCAAAAGGCAAACCGGAAATATAATATACATCTTCTAATCCTATATATAGATGTGTATTATCCTCTAATATAAAGCATTTCTCTTCTTTATCATAATAATTACTCACAAAAAATTCCTACCAAAGAACTCTTATGATAATTCGTAAAAAAACTATAAAAACATGTATGTAGAAGCCTGTTTTTAACACATGGATCTAATGTCCAACCCTTGAAAGTTGTTAACGCTGATGCTCCTCTCATTGTTGATCTAAAATATTGTAAAAAAAATCAACAAGATAATCAACGACAGATTAAAGAGGGACACACTATTTACACGATTCTATCAATTGGTAATACATATAAGCACCCAACATACATAATTTACATTTCTTACCAATTGATAAGTCAGTATATACTAAATTTTGCAATGCACATTATTGGAAGCAACAACAACAATTGATTTAGTGAACAAGGATCTGTTTCCTAGAAACTTGTATCTTCATATTACTATCGCAAGCCACTCAGATTACTATGACAGAAGCTGGTTTAGGTCAATCATACAAAAACCACGGTGGTTTAGTTGCAAACTTGTAGCTTTTTCATTACCAACTAATCTTGCACTCAAAAGGGGACCTACTGTAAAGTTGTTTTTTATTCGTAATTCGTAAAATAGAAATAGAATGAGCTGATGATTTCTAATCATGCACAACTACATTAGGATTAATGTTGGTTTCTTTTTCACTCCATTAGCAAAAACTGGATGCTGGTTTCTTTTTTTCACTCCGTTAACACCGCAAGTAATAATAATATCTTTCAGAACTTGATGCAAGGGTTTTTTTATTATTATTTTGATGTATTGTCTAAAGGGTTTATTTCAGCTACATTGTTGAAATTTGGATGATAAAGTTGTGATCGTGCTTGAATTTTGGTTATGCCACATGGTGTTAATTTTGGTTATCAAGTGCGACTGTTTTAGGATTTTTGTATGGTACATCTGTTTACATGATTGAGTTGTAACTTACACAGGGTTTCAGATCTCATTATCTGTCTATTGCTTGTTCATGATGATTTGTAAGAAGAGGAGGAAGGTTTGGAGGCTGAGCGGAAAGGAAATACGATTTCCTAGGGTGGTTCAAGGGATAACAAGGTAAATATTCTGATCAACCATGCATATACTACTCGGATGTTTAGTTTCTCTTTGCGTGCCTTTGTTTAGTTTTTATTGGCAGAAGTAAGAGGCAACAATTTAGTATGAAAAAATATATACCCAGGTTCGATTAGGTATGTGCAAGGGTTGCGGTAGGCCAAGGTAGGGACATACTCATTCTTAGATTTCTGGCAAACATCCCAAGCTCATACCCACTCCATCACGTCCTTCTTTAACTTAGGTCAAGTGAACATACTCCTTACCCTCTGATATGTACGATTGATGCCTAAATGACCCCCCAAAGCTGAGTCATGCAACACTTAACAACTTTCTGTCTCAAGTTAGTGTTGCTCCTTCCTTAAACCCCAGGTTGTAAGGAATGGCTAGGTTGAGCATCATGCTGGATTGTCTTAGCTTGTAGGTAGGTTTAACTCAGGGTCTTAAACATAACTTTTTCTACACTTCAATGACCCAATTAGGTCTGACCAGGGTGATGTTAGTGTATCCATCATGATCCCTCCTAGATAGAGCATCTGCAACCTTGTTTTCACAATCTTTCTTACCTTATGTCTACTTTATGCTCCAAAATATGTTTCCAGCTCTGTTGGTTAGTTTTTATTATGAAATGATTCCCTACATATTAATGTCTCCACTTTAACACCGCAATGAGAATGACCAAGAAGTCATCTCATACACAAAGACCCTGATTCTTAATACTTAAGTCCTTACGAAGGTTTGCAATAGACATTCTATGTTGTATGATTACTGCATAACCCTTTGTCACATGCATCAGTTTCAATCATAAACTAGTGAAATCAAGTAGGCAACCATAGGTGCTGAAACCATAGTAGACTTGAGCTTTTCTAAGGTTGTGGAAGTGTTGTAGTCCAAAAGAACTTTTTTTCTTTTTAGTAATTCATCAGAGGTCGATTGATGAAACCATAGTCCTTGATGAACTTTCTATAGTAATCTGTTAGCCCAAGGAATCCCCCCAGCCCCTTAATGTCTTTGAGAATACGCCATGATTTCATACATTCCACTTTACTAGGATTAGTGGCAACCCCTTGTGTTATGATGATATGTCCTAGAGAGTCAATCCTACACTTGCCAAAATTACACTTGCTTTTCTTGAAATATAATTGATTATGTCTAAGGAGTGTAAGAGTAATATGAAAATGATGTCGATGCTCTTGCCAAGTCTTGTTGTACACTAAATATCATCCAAAAATATAAGTATAATTTTCTCCAGTGTAGTGCAAATACCATGTTCATTAGGGATTGGAAAGTAGAAGGGACATTACAAAGCCCAAAAGGCACCACTAAGAACTCATAGTAACCCTGGTGAGTCACAAAACCTGTCTTATGGATATAATCAACCTTCATTTTGGTTTGAAAATAACCTGATCTCAGGTCTATCTTTGAGAAAAAACAAGGACCATGGAGTTCATCCAAGAGTTCATCAATGATAGGTATGGGAAAGTTATGTTTTACAATTATTTTATTCAAGTATTGTAATAACAGAAAGCCTCCAAATCTCATCCTTCTTTTTAATAAGCAAGACAGGTGAGCCAAAGGGACTCTGGCTAGATCTCATGATCCCGACCTTCAAAATTCCTTTAACTATATTTTCAGTTTTCCTTTTTTAACATAATTATACCTATAGGGTGGCTTTTTTTTTGTACAACATCAGGTTTTAGGATGATATGATGCTCTATCTCCTACTAAGGGAAGCTCCTTTGGTTCCTAGAAAACATCATTGAAGAGGCTAACAGTTGCATCAGTTCAGGAGGCCATGATCGGTATTTTTAAATGTTGCAAGAGAATGTAAATGTCCTACAAACCCAGAGGACCCTTCCCTTATGATTTTACTCATGGACTTAACTAAAATCATTTTTCGTTGAGGTTATTGTACAACAGCGACAGCCTTAAGCACGACCTTCTCACCATTCATGTTTCCTCCATTTTTCTGTAACAATCACTCTCATAGTATCATAATCAAATTCCACAGGGCTATGCCTCTTCAACTAGTCCCCCCAAGTACCGAATGACAACCTCTAGCTTTAAAGTTCTGACACGATATGAGAAGGTTTGTTTTTGCATCTCCCATGAGAAGTCAAGACAATACATTCTACTTATCAGTTTACTTCCATCTGCCACACTAACTATCATAGGTGTGATGTACTCCAACTGACAACCCAAATTGTCAACAATTTTTGTATAAGAGGCAATGAGTGCTTCCACTTTCAATAAGCAAGTGAATGCCCTGTCTGTAAGCTATTACATTGACCCTCAATGTACTACGATCAGTGTTGCCACTCATAGTATTAAATGATACAATAGTATCCTCTACTTCAGTTTTTACCCTTTGATGGCCAAAACAACATCCTCCTCATTAATGAGTCAATATACCACTTTTTGCTTACATTTATGGCCAGGTTTATAGGTTTCATTACAATTGTAGCACAAGTTCTTACTTCTCCTCTCTTGCATTTCAGCATGGGTGAGTTATTTTCTGTTTTGGTGGCTGGTTTATGGGAATTTTGTAGGAATTGAAGGGTAGTGAGACAGGTTTAGTAATTTATATAGGGTAGTTGGTTTGGGATTGGTGAAGGTCCTATTGTTCTGCCAAGGTTTATTTTGGTGTTTGGCTCTTTTCAATATAGTTTCAACTATATTTTGTTGGTGTTTGGCTCTTTTCAATATAGCTTCAACTATATTTTGCTGGTGTTTTGCTAGGGTCAATGCTTGGTGTAATTTAGTGGATTTCAAGCAAGTACAGGGCTCCTTATATCAGTTCGTAGCCTGTTCAAAAAGAAAGCAACATAAATGATTTTGGAAAGTGACTATTATATATCATAACATGCGATTTCAGTTCTTCAAAATTTTCCAAATATATTTCAATCGTGTCAGATTGTTGTTGTAACTTAGTAAATTCACCTAATATCATACGAAGATCAATTCTATCAAACCTCTCACAAATTGCTTGTATAAATTGAGGCCAAGTGGGCATACATTTCCCTTAGATCGAGCCTTGAAACCATAGCTCTTCCTTCCTATCCAAGTGTTGATGCTAGTGGAACCCTTTGCTCCTCAGAAATAGTGTGCATATTTGAAGGTATTTGATGCATTTTCTTACCCATCATCATGGTTCTTCCCCATCAAACCTCTTTCAACCTAGTTCCATCTCCCATTTCTACTTCAATTTTTCTTGTTTCTTTTCGTGATTTATGTTGAAATTTGTTAAGTTGAAGCCGAGAAAAGCCTGGCTCCGAATACCAAATGTTGTGTTCTTCACAAGTTAGAAGAAAAATATTGAGAAGGAAGAAGAAGTTGCCAAAGAAAATAACCTAAATGCATTATTGTTTGACCTCTGGTTCTTTGATTACATATATAGGATAGTTTCTAACAAAAAAGGAATATTACCACAATAGCAGAACTAAATGCTGAGACAGAAATTAAAAAAAAAAAAAGAAATGGAAAATGGAGCTAAAGGAATCGCCATGGAAGTGATCACTAAATAGCTAACTAACAACGTCATTAAGTCCTAGCCGTTGGATCAATCTAATATGTGCCATTGAATGAAGTGTGCTCCAGTTGTGAAACGACGTTGTATGTCACTACAAAAAAATGCGGGAATTGAAATGGTAACAGGAACAATTTTTTTAACTTTTGGAATGGTAAATAGTTTACTGGATCCTTTTGGACTGTTATTAGGAGCGGTACAGGAACGGGAGACAATCCGTGGCAATAAGAGGCGATCCTAATAATTAGGAACGGTAAAGTAGCGACCATTCCCATTTGGGAACGGTTTTTGGCATACAATCTCTATACCGTTCCTAATTACCTTTGTATGTATGAATTTCTAATTTTTGCATTTAGAACACCTTATAAATTTTTGGAACGCCCACATCAAAATTAAATCGCGCAATTAGGAACGGTAGTTAGAACACATTTTGAAATTATCAGCATAAGTTGTAGATACATTTTAGCACGGTTTTTGGAATACGAGTTGGAACAGTATGTTGTATAGACTAGGAACGGTAATTGGAATACATGTTGTCGCGGTCATTGGGAACGGTTTTTGCACTCCTATTTTGGAATACGACGTTGGACCAGTTTTTGGTATTTTCTTTAGAACGAAAGCCTAACCACGAAAGCATTGATTTTGGAATACATCAAGCAATGGTCTGTCCATAATTTGGAATTTGTTTTTACCCTCCTTTAGGAACGGTTGGCCTCTAAATTTGGAATGATTTTTTCCTCGGTATTAGGAATGGGAATTGATGTAAAACAGTCAAATATTGGAACGGTTTTGGGCGCTCAAAGGCTGTCTAAAGTATCGTTCCTAACTAATAAATTATTAACTTTTTTTATAATAATAACTATTATCATTAAAATATAAATTAAATTATTAATAATATTTTTTATTTTGATTTTATAATTAATATTTAAATATGAAAAAATGCATAATTTAGAAATAAAAATTATATTAAATACGAATATTATCCAATGTAATTAAAAAAAAGTACATAATCTACTCCTCGTCTCCATCGTCCTCGTCCATCTCATCAATGTCTGGAAGGGGGGGTCTCTAGGAGGCCGTGACGGGCTGGCGCTGGAGTGACTGGTATGTATGGCCTTCATCATGCCCATCAGCTCCATCATCATCTCCTCGAGGCGGACCATCCGACCCTCCATCTTTGACGAAGGCGCTGGCGGTGGCGATAGTGATGCCGAGGTAACGGTCTAGCTGAGACCCAGGGCCTCAGAACCAAGACCGACTACTCGACACTTGTTCTTGCCCCCGACTGCAACCAGCCACATCTGCTCGGTCTACGCCACCGAGCCCTCTGATACGGCTGGAGGATCCCCAGGATTAGCCGTGGCCTGAGACTGGTGATCCTCCATCATCTTCTGGAACGTCTCCTGCAAAAATAGTTAGAATAAATTAGAATATTTTTAAACATTAATAAATAAATAAATTAGAATGTTTAAAGTACAACTTACCGTTACCCCCGCTGCCCTCGGCCCGCTCCAGCCGTCGTCGGCCTTCTTCTTGTAGGATCTAGAGAATAACTCCATCTGCTTCACTGGCCGGCCGAGCTGCTCCTCTTGTAAAAAGAAATGGGAAACATTTATTACCATTTTAATTTAATAATAATAAATACTTGAAAACAACAGTAAATATCTTACCAATATCCACTTGTGCATACCGACAGAGACAGATCCCCCGCGGTACACAGTAGCGGATGCGGCTGGGTTGGCGTTCCGGTTTGCCTTGTTCTTCGCACACTCCTCCTTGAACTCCGGGGGCTCCCAATACAAGAGGAGCTGCCGCCAGCCATAGAGGCTTCTGCAGGGACTGTCTGGCGAGGACAAACTTCTTCCTAAGGAACTTCCCCGCTCAAACGTGGAAGATCTTGAACATGGACTCGTCGTCGGCGTCCCACCAGTACGTCATCTGTATTAATATATATATATATATCAGAACTTAGATTGTTAAAATATTTATAATAAAAATTTAATTGTCGTTACCTTCAAACTCTCAAACTAGAAATGTTGGTGCTCTAGCGGCACCTTGCGCAAACTGCCTCAAGGATGAGGATAATGTCCTCGCACGACCGCGTACATGCGCTCGTGGATCTTCCGATCCCTCCTGAAATTATAAAATAATTAGTATGACATAAAAATAATAATTTAAATTATAAAAAAAAATTAAAAATGTAAATATACCTCGCATCGGCGAGTGTGATGTACTGGCGCACGGATGGTTGTGGGAGTGGTGGGGCCGGTAGGGGGGTGGTGGTGGGGCAGCCCATGGACAGGCTGGATCGACCGTCGGTGCGGTAGTGGATGGTCCAACACCCTCCTCGACAGGTGCAGCGGTAGACGCACCGGACTGCTGATCCGGCGTAGGTGCTGCGGGTGCTTGCTCTGCCGGTGGTGGTGGTCGGAACACTGCTTCCCCATCCTGGGAGGCAACATCGGTCGGCGGTATGGCCGGTGAGCCCTGACCGCGGCCACGTCCACCTCCTCGAGGTGGGAAATCCCATCCAGACATGATCTACAATCTTTTTTAAAAATATTAGTCGTATGAATTTGAAAATAATTATGCAAACTAAATCCTAAAATTATATACTAAGTCCCAAAATTAATATTAAAAATTTTCCTACAATTTTGACTAAATCCTAAAATTATTTCCTAACACACAAAATTGACGCTTAATTACACTAAATCCTTCTATTTTTCGTATATATCTATACTAAATCCCAATATTTGACCCTAAAATTGCACAAAATTCTTCTATTTTTTATATATTTATACTAAATTCTAAAATTTGACCCTAAAATTGCACTAAAGCCTTGTATTTTCCTATATATTTATACTAAATACTAATATTTGCCTGTATCCTTACAGAATATTATAGAAAATTACCCAAATTTTCTAAGATTTCAGAAAATTAACAAATTTCATATATTATGAGTAAAATTTTATTTAAAATTTTGTTAAAAATACATAATGTTTAAAAATTACATAAAATTCTGAAAATATTTTAAATTTATAGAAAATGACATAAAATATTTTTAAAATTCAGAAAATTATCAGAAAAATTTTAAAATTACAGAAACTTTTCTGAAAATTTGTGAATTTTCATAATTTCATAAATTTACATTAAAATTCTAGATTTTTTTAAAATTTACAGAAAATGACATAAAACCGTAAGAAAATTTTCAGACTTTCAGATTAAAATTCTGGAATTTTTTTAAATTTATAGAAAATGACATAAAATTGTAAGAAAATTTTCAGATTTTCAGATTAAAATTCTGGAATTTTTTTTAAATTACAGAAAATGACATAAAATTGTAAGAAAATTTTAAGATTTTCAAATTTTCAGATTTTCAGGTTTTCAAATTTTAAAAAATACAAATTTTCAGATTTTTAAAACAGATTTTTTTGAAATTTTTAATAATATTAAAAAATAATATCCTATATTCCAGAAAATATTACAGAAATTGCATAAAAATCGCAAACTTAACCACAAAATTAATATTTACATGCATTTTAAGAAATTTACAAAACAGAAAGTACAACATAATTACAATAATTACAACATAATTACAGAAAATACAACATAATTCCAAAAATTAACAGGAATTACAGAAAATTGCTACCGTTTTTGAACATGAACATTGCTACCGTTCCTAATTGCATGTTCACCCGTTCCTATATGTATTACAATATTTTTTTATCTTATTAGATAATAACTATAAATTAAGAAAAACACGTTTCGGACACTCATATGATTGAATAAAGGTACACAATTGGATATTTACAAAAATTTCAAATTATATAATAATTTCTGCAATATACACACACGTTCAGAATATGAAGTATATTTGTATATTTATTTTTGTTAGTATTTCACAGATGTAACTAGCATCCTATGTTGTTGTACTACACGGCATAATCGGACCGTCAAAATTCTAATCAGACCGTTAGATATGATGTACCACACAAAATAATCAAGTATATGTAGTTTTGAGAAATTTTGGTGTGCGGTTCTCGAGATATCGTATCCGGTCAGTATTCAACGTAATAAAAATAGATTCATTTGGAAATCCAGGTTGCTGATTGAAAATCAGACCGTTAGATATCAATTCATATTCATAATCTTGTATGTATTTAAAAATGGTGTCGATCTAGCTTACGAATGTTGAGATATCGGACAAATTAGTTGGAATTGAAATAATAGGAACAGTCACCTAATAGAGCTAGTGTTCCCATTACCGTTCCTAAGGGGAAGAACGATGTCGTTTTAGACACACACGTAATTACCGTTCCTACTGTAATTAGGAACGGTCGTATATAAACTGACCGTTCTAATTATTGATTTTCCCACCAATTTTTCATTGGGCGCCAAAACAAAATATTGGACCTAGGTTTGGAATGGTAGATCAATAGGTATTACCATTCCTAATTCGAAAATGGAGCCATTTTTTTAGCAGGCGCCATTTGAAAAACTGTACCGAGATTAGGAACGGTCGTAGGTTTTCACTGACTGTTCCTAATTCAAATTTCCCTCATTTTTTTTTAATTTGCCACCATATTTGAAAACTTGTACCTATGATAAGAACGGTCCTTATAAATTTTGACCGTTCCTAATTCAAATTTCCCCAATTTTTTTTGTTTGGTGCCTATTCAAAAAATTGTACCTGTATTAGGAACGGTTGTAGTATATAATATCCGTTCCTATTTTTAAAATTTATTCTAATTTTGTAGAATAATCAAAATACATATATCGAATACAATTTTTACAATAAGGTTAATAAAAAAATTACAGAAAAATTTCTGAAAATTCAATAAGTCTCTTCATCGGACTCACACTGGTCAAAGCTATCTTCATCTTCGGATTCACTGTCTGGCGAGCGCGATGGCCCTGCTCCATGATCATCGACCAACTGTATTCCCGTTGGGTCATGCAGCTCAAAGGTTTGGTTATCTATTACAACATAGCATGCCTTCCGACCATGCTATAAATAGAATGCCCGTGTGTCCTCCATACAAACTAGACACCCCATAACACTGGCGGTACTCCATCTGGACACTTTCTCATAAGCAGGAAAGTCATTCACTGTCCACATCAATGCAGCATGCATCATGAATGCCTGGTTTGTCGCAATATCGTGCGTACGTACACCCACATGCCATAAATTCTACAACTCCTTGATCAACGGCTCCAGGTAGACATTGATAAGATGTCTCGGATTCAATGGGCCAGGGATCATCATCGTTAGGAACATATACTCAGACTTCATGCACATTCCCGGTGGGAGATTGTACGGTGTAAGTATCATGGTCCAACATGAGTAAGTTTTACCATATTGGCCGTGCGGTGCAAACCCATCCGTCCACAACCCAAGTCTAACATTACGAGGCTCAGCTGCAAAATCAGGATACGTCCGGTCAAAATGCTTCCAAGCCTCTACATCGGACGGATGACACATGGATCGTTCCACCGTCTGATGGCTCGCATGCCAAGTCATATGCTCTGCTGTGGCCTCCGACGCATACAACCTCTGCAACCGAGGGGTAAGCGGTAGATACCTAAGAATGGCATACAGAGACTTCTTGCGTTTAGGATTTCTGTCCTTGGTGGGCTTGTATCTAGCGTCTCCACAGAACTTGCAATATTCCAAATCAATATCGTCCTTCCAGTATAACATGCAACCATTTTTTCAAGCATCAATCTTTTGAACTGGTAAACCTAATTCTCTTATCAATTTCTTCGTATTGTAATAATCGACGGGGAAACTGTGATCGCGGGGCATTACAGTATCAGCCCACTGGCATAACCGATCATATGTATGCTTGGAAAAATCCTCTTCGGCCTTGAAATTCACCAAAGAGGCAATTGACGCCAACTGAGAGGTTGTGCAGCCATTCCACAACGGTTGGTCTGCAGCATGAACTAAATCAAAAAAAATGGTTTGACAAGCGAGACACATAATCATTGCGCCCCGAATTGTAATATGAACTAGGACCAACATCAGATGGATAATACCAAGTACCATCATCAATCGGTCCCTCCTGGTTGTACGAAGACCAGAAAGACTGCCCGGCGGCATCGAATACCATCCTCTGCACCTAATCCATCTGAGCCGCATCACCCCAATGCGAACTACCCTCCTCCTGAATAGGTGGCATTTGCTGCTGCTGCACAAGGGGTGCTGTCAATGCTTCAAAATATTCCTGCACCCTCTCCTTACCATGCGAAGTCCAATTATAATACTCTGGCATAAACCCTTTCATAAACAAATCAAAATTTACCTCGTCTGGTATTTTGAACTGTTCGTATTTGCACTTCCGGCAGGGACACTTAATCTTGTCCCCATCCATATATGCACGCTGAGACTGGGCCCATTCTAAAATTGTTGTAACACCATCCTCAAACTCCGGCATCACACCCAGGACGTCTCGATCATACATCCATTTCCTCACTGTCTTAACATGATTGGTCCTACGTATAATTCACAACACTACGTAATTAAATGATGAGAATATATTATATATATATATAACTGATAAAGTCCAGCAATAAGAGAGCCCAAAGTCGTGTTTTACTGATACGCGTTTTTCCTTTGTTATTTGCATTTGTTTAAGTTAGTTAGGTTATAACTAAAGTCTGTTAGGTTAGTTGGGTTAGTTAAGTTAAAGTCGTTATTAGCAGTTTATTAGTTGAGCTTAATTAAAGGCTATAAATAGCCAGACTACCTGCACTGTACATCACCTTCTTCTTCGTGTACTTTCAATTACAGACATAGAGTAATTCTTCAAATTAGTTCAACGGCTATGCTTTCTATCTGCGAGTGCTCTTCCTCTCCTTCTCAGCATGGTATCAGAGCCATCTATTGCCGGTCTTTGATCCTGCTTCTTGGGCTAGGGTTTTTGTTCTTGGTGAAATTTGAAGTTCGTCTGTTTCTCTTTTCCTTCTTCTAGTTTTTCTTGACATAATTCTTGGTGATTTTTGTGCGATGGCTGAAAAGAATGTCGCGGGTACGACTGCGGAAGTTAAGAATCAGGGTTTTCCAGAGATCTTGCGTCTCCACAATGGAGATCATCCAGGAGTGAATTTGGTGTCCGCTCCACTTGATGGCTCCAATTTCTTGGCTTGGAAGAGGTCTGTGAGGTTGGCACTTGAAGCGAAATCCAAAATGGGGTTTATAGATGGTACGTGTGTGAAATACGTAGAGAAAGAGGCCTCTGAACAGTGGGAGAAGGTAGATTGCATGGTAGTCTTGTGGCTCTTGAATTCATGGGCAAAGGACATAGTTGAGGGTTTTCTTTACACCTCTTCAGCTAGGGAGTTATGGATGGAGCTGGAGGCCCATTATGGGGAGAGCAATGGACCTTTGCTCTATCAATTACAGAGGCAGATCACCTCGATTACACAAGGGAATCTGGGTGTCACTGTCTATTTCAACAGACTAAAGAAGCTATGGGACGAGTTGGGATGCTTGACAGTTCTATCGTCTTGTACCTGTGGAACAGCTAAGGCGCCGGCTGAACAAAGTGCATCCAACCAATTGATGCAATTCTTGATGGGTCTCAATGAAGGCTATGATCACGTTAAAAACCAGGTACTGTTGATGGATCCTTTGCCCACAGTTGCTAAAGCATATTCCATGTTTCTTAGGGTAGAAAAACAATGTGAGGTGTCTTCAGAAGCTGTTGGTGGAACTCAAGGAGTCATGTATGCCAGAAATCTTGATGCCTCAAGACAAGGGACCAATGAGGGCCAAAACCGTGCCCTGGCAGGAAGGAATCCTGATGGACAACAGAGACAAGGGTTTCCTAGACAAGGCCCAAGAAGAAGGGATAATCAAGAAAGGAACTCCCAATTCTGTGATCACTGCAATAGGAATGGGCACACCAGGGAGACCTGTTTCAGACTAAACGAATACCCAGATTGGTACTGCAATCTGATGGAGCAAAGAAGGGGGAGAGCAGGGGGAGGAAATGTGCCAGGAAGGGCCATGAATTCCTATGAGGATGTTGAGAGTGGCTCTCAAGGAGAGCTGGACAGAGGGCAGCAAGGAGGCAATCTGACTGATCTTGTGAGAGCTGAACTAAGGAGGATGCTGCAGCCCTCTGGAAGCTTGACTGAGGATAGTACCAACTTGGCTGATTTTGAAGATTTTGCAGGTACAATTTTCAACTTGTCACCTACTTATACTGTTGATTGTGATTCCTGGATAATTGATAGTCGGGCATCTGCCCATATGTGTGGCAATTCATCTCTATTCATGAACTTAAAAAGGCTTGATAAACCTGCTTATGTATGTTTGCTTGATGGGATTAAAAGGGTAGTTATGCAAGAAGGGGATATACCTCTTGCATGAGGGATTAATCTTAGACAAGTCCTGCACATTCCTTCATTCAAGCACAACCTTTTGTCTGTAAATAGATTGTGTGCTGACACTAACTTGAGTGTCAACTTTACTAGCAAATATTGTGTTTTGCAGGACCCTCAGACTAATAGGACTGTAGCAGTAGGACAACAAATATGGAGGCTCTACTTGCTGGACAAAGCCTCTTTTGCACAAGGGTCACATAGACAGATTTATAGTGATAGAGTGAATTTCACTTGTATTCCTTCAAATAAGAATAGCTTTGACATTTGGCATAAAAGATTGGGGCATGTTTCCCCTGATACATTGAAACACTTGTCCTTTTTGAGAAATAAAGATTGTGATTTGACTGTATGTGAAATTTGTCCATTGGCTAGGCAACATAGGTTACCTTTCCCTTCTAGTGTTACTTTTATTTTTTTTTCGGGAACGGTAAGTTTCATTTATGAAAAAAAAATGAAGGGAGTACAAAGATACAACATGTTGAACACAGCCCCTCAAACACAAGCAACACCAGTAACAAACAGGCCCCTATCGCCAAGCTCCCAGCCTATAGAGTACCCCAATTAACACCCGCATGCACCCAAGGGATACGCCAAAGCCTGTACAGGACAGAAGCCTGCAAGCTGAACTCCAACTCCTCACTCAAAATCCGCTGGCGAGCTAGTTCAATAACCTTCTGTGCAACCTGCGCCGGAGTGTGCTGTTGTTGCTGGAACCGACGAGAATTGCGTTCACGCCAAAGGTGATAAACCAGGGCTGCCAACAACCCTATGTATGCATCGTTGACGTAATGACGACCCCTCCCTTTTTGCTGGCCCATAGGATACCCCGCTGCCACTCGAAGTCCAGCCAAGGCATCTTCACTTTTCGCTTCAAGATTCATAGACACTCCGCAGAGAACGGACAAAGGAAAACCAGATGTTGATGAGTTTCCAACGATTGCCCCAGTACACAATACACACTGTCGATTCGGTAGGTCCCGCAACCAAGGCCCTGTCCATCGTACTTCTTCTGGTGTTGTTTTTTATTTTGATTCATGTTGACATATGGGGACCCTGCAGGGAACCCTCTTTATCTAAAGCACTTGATACGCTAACCATTGTGGATTATTATAGTAGGCCACTTGGGTTTATTTGATGCAGCAAAAGGCACAAACATTACAGAAACTAAAGAAATTTCTTTTGTATGGTGAATACCCAATTTGGAACTAAGATAAAACAAATAAGAACAGACAATGAGACTGAGTCTACCAGTCATGAATGTCAATCCTTCTTGCTTGATCAAGGAACTTTGCATCAAAAGACTTGTGTCTACTCCCCACAACAAAATGGTGTTGTGGAGAGGAAACACCAGCATCGTTACAAGTAACAAGGGCCTTGTTATTTCAGGCCAACTTACCTACAAGATTTTGGGGTGAGGCACTTTTGACAGCCACTTATAGCATTAATAGGCTTCTCACTGTTGTGCTAGATTGGAAAAGTCCTTATGAGGTTCTACATAAAGTCAAGACTCCATATGATCATTTTAAGGTATTTGGTTGTTTGGCCTTTGCTGCTAATGTGTTACCTGGAAAGGGTAAGTTTGATGCTCGAGCCCTTAGATGTGTATTCTTGGGTTATGCTCAGGGTCAGAAGGGCTACAGACTTCTAGACCATAACACTAATTCGGTACTAGTTTCCAGGGATGTGACCTTTTTATGAAGGGATATTTCCCTTTGTAGATCATAAAGCTGCAGTTCCTTGTCTGCCCTTACCTACTATTGATGCTAGCATTTCGACTAAGCAATCTGTAGTATTGGAGACTGAACCTACTGAAGGGGACCCTCCATTAAAACTTAGAAGATCCACTAGGGAAACAAGAAGGCCTGCCTGGTTACAGGATTTTACCTATACTTTTTCTCAAGCTGATGCTGAGATACATGATGTTTGTTTATCAAAGGAGTATGGTTGCTTTGTGGATTCCTTGTCTGCTTTGCAGGAACCAAGGAGCTATGCAGAGGCAGTCAAGAAAGAGGAATGGAAGGATGCTACGAGGGCAGAGATAAAGGCACTAGAGGATAATGGCACATGGGAGCTGACTGTTTTGCCTACCAACAAAAAAGCAATAGGCTGTCGTTGGGTTTATAAAGTCAAGATGCATGCAAATGGATCTATTGAAAGGTGCAAAGCTAGGCTTGTAGCTAAAGGCTACAACCAAGTTGAGGGTGAAGATTACACAGACTGCTTGCACCAGTAGCTAAAGCAGTCACAGTAAGGGTGGTGCTGGCAATGGTTGCTGCCAATGGCTGGCCCCTACATCAAGTGGATGTCAACAATGCTTTTCTACATGGAACTCTTGAAGAGGACATCTACATGGAGGTGCCAGAAGGTTATTCAGTGCCCTTAGGGCAAGTTCATAAGTTGAAGAAATCTCTATATGGCCTGAAGCAAGCTTCAAGGCAATGGAATCAAGCATTCACAGATAAGCTTGTTGTATTTGGTTTTACTCAATCTAAACATGACCATTGTTTGTTTGTTAAAGGAACATGTTTAGATTTAATTGCTTTGATTATTTATGTTGATGATGTACTAATCACTGCAACTACAGAAATACAGATAAAAGGGGTGAAGTCTTTCCTACATGAGGCTTTCACCATTAAGGATCTAGGGGAAGCAAAGTTCTTCCTAGGAATAGAGTTGGCCAGATCTCCTAAGGGCTTGGTAACAACTCAGAGAAAGTACATTCTGGATATAGTGGGCGATGTTGGACTTAAGGATTGCAAGGCAGTAGGGACTCCTTTCCCAGCTGGAATCAAGTTTGTTGCAGACTCTGAGGGACCTCTTGTAGATGCATCAAAGTATAAGAGGCTAGTTGGGAGATTGCTCTATTTGAGCTTCACTAGACCAGATGTGTCCTACGCCACACAACAACTAAGTCAATTCTTGCAAAATCCTTGCAAGCAACACTGGGATGCAACCATCCATTTAGTTAGATATTTGAGTGGTTTGCCAAATACAGGCTTATTCTTCCCATCGGATAATGATTTTCAACTGACTGCCTTTTCTAATGCAGATTGGGCAGCATGTTTGGATACAAGGAGGTCTTTAATTGGTTTTTGTGTTTTCCTGGGGAAGTCACTCATCTCCTGGAAAACAAAGAAGCAGGCCACAATGTCGAGGTCAACAGCAGAAGTAGAATACAGGAGCATGGCTTCCATCGTCTGTGAGCTAAGTTAAGTTAAAGTCGTTATTAGCAGTTTATTAGTTGAGCTTAATTAAAGGCTATAAATAGCTAGACTGCCTGCACTGTACATCACATTCTTCTTCGTGTACTTTTAATTACAGACATAGAGCAATTCTTCAAATTACTTCAATGGCTATGCTTTCAATCTGTGAGTTCTCTTCCTCTCCTTCTCAGCAATAACTAACAATTACATAAATTTTGCATACTTACCTGAGCAAAACACCTAGCGATATCAACTCAAAATTTCGCGCAAGTAATTGATATGTTCGATTTTTCGTATAAAAGAATCAAGGGGAGTTACAACAAAATGAGTTGGAGAGTAATTATGAGAACAATGAGAAAGAAGGGGGACATATATATAGAAAATATTGGAACGGGCATTGAAATATTATTTGGAACACAGAACTAGCCGTTGAAATATAGTCGTTGTTCCAGCTTTAAGAACGGTCGCAGGTGGGATTATAGGAACGGTAATATTCCGTTGTAATATAGCCGTTAGGGTATATTAGGAACGGTATGAGGCACACGCAATGCGGCCGTTCCTAATTGGAGCACAATTGGGAGCGATAATTGTTACAATACTGCACTTTCTATATACCCACAATTTGAAACGGTAATTGCATTATATTTTTTGCCACGGCGTAAAAGGGTGTTATTTAGGACTACATATTGGAACGGTCTGCTGACCGGTCCAAATGGACACGGCCATAGGAACCCCTATAGGAAAGGTAAGTGTTCCCGGTCGACTAACCGTTTCAAATTTAACATATGTGTTCCAAATTGAAGTCCAAAATATATCAGGTTCTTTTTAGGAACGGTAATAGGTGTACAAATTGGCACCCATATGTTGGCACCCAAATAGGAACGGCCGTGCCGTTCCTACTAATTTGTATTACAATTACCTCAACAGTGACGTCATCAACAGTTTTCCATTCCACAATAGTTCCATTTACCGTTCCTATTTGGAGAGGTAGTTGGAACGGGCGTCTTTATCCGTTCCAATTCCAGCATTTTTTTATAGTGTGTACTTAAGTTGATTGCCCCTTTTTCTCCAAAATGTTGTCGTTCGAGTTAGTGTTGGCCACAATTAATCAATATTATCTATAAAATATTTTAACTATGATACAATCTACAAAAACTCAAGTTTTGACCATAATTAATCAACATTCACTATGGTTTTACCTATATATGGTCAAAATATTTGTCACAGTTTTTAATTGTAGCAAATATTTTGGCATCAACAGAAACAACATCTATTAACCATTGCGCAGTTGTGGTTAATAAGTATCTGCCACATTTTTTTACTTTTAACAATGGTAATTGACTATAATGAAAAAAGTTACATTTCTTTTCATGGTCATAGATAAAAATTATGACAAAAATGGATTAATCGTGATCAATATTTAAATTTTGGCCTCGATTTTGTTTAATCATGGTGGAGAGTATTGACTTGCTATAACTTTTTAACCGATGTAGTGAGTTATAGTTTAAGATATCTATATATATATATATATATATTGTGGTAGCTAGTGTGTGTAGATATACAAGCCCTCTAAGTATTCTTTGACATTTACTGATATTGATGCAAAGCCAATTTTGATTCTGATTCTCACTGTCTTTTTTTACTTTTTCCTTCTTCCTAAAGCCCATGTAAGAACAAGTTACATGCACGCTACATAATTCATTGAATAAAACAAGAGAAAGTAAAAAAAAAAAGACAGATTCGGGAAAAACATCAAAACGCGCACCACACACAATGAGATTGGCTTTGTTCTATTTCTATGCATGAAAAAGGCAGTGTACAATGTTCTAAAAATAGCTGTCCCTAAAAATAAAAGAATATTGTGGTCAATGTATAATTTAGCTGGTGAAATTGTGGATTTCGAATCCCATTAATACGTTGATATTAAATTATTTTAATAATAGTTATTGGTTTGTTGTAATATAGTTGTCAGTTCATTATACATATTTGATATTGGTATTTTACGTATATTAATTGTTAGTGATAAAATTTTTGATGTAATTATAATTGATTCACACCAAATTAAGTAAATAAATAAATATTTGTAGTTGAGAAATGTGTACAAAAATGACATGAAAAAATTCCCACTAAGAATGTAGAATGGAAACACCCCACCACTTATTAAATTTAATTATAGGTATAAATAGAATCTCAAAATTTTATTCCACTCCCCTTTCCCATTATTGACTTTTTGTCGATTTTTTTATTGTTTATGTACGTCAAAAAAAAAATTCTTCTAGACTATGCACATAGATTAATCACTTTCTGAACTCATGACTTCAACGTGATTAAAACGTAATTCCATGATTTGTTTCTTAGTGGATATTTTTTCAGAATAATCATAACTTTTTTTTATTTTTTGAAGTTTGCCCAAATTCCAAATCAATAATTATGACATAAATGAACAACCATATGGCCGTTCAGAATCGAATTTTCTATTTTAATTATAGGGTATATTTTATTTTTAATATATATAAACATTATGTGTATAAAAATTAGTTTCATTTATTTTATTTAAAAAATAATTTATGCACATGGAGTGAAATGTTAAATTGGATAAAAGATGTAGCATGATTTGATGTAGAAAATTCAATCTCCCAACCCTTTCAATGTACAGTTTTGCTAATCTTATTTAACTTTTGGTATAATTATGACTGAAAATAAGTTAAATTACTTCAAATCATCAACTTAAGATCGAGCAATAAAAAGCCCGTTTGGTTGGATTATTAATTAAACGTAATGAACATGAATTTATTGTCCAATAAGTCTCGAACAGGACTTGATTAATAAAAGAGCGATAATATATGTGTAAAAAATATACGTTACGAATGTAGAGAGTTGTTTAATTTATTGGATGTTTGTTTATTCTTCTGATTGGTGTTGATCGATGTGGATATGTTATTCCTTTGTTATACTGTACGTGCACTGGATATTGTAATAAGCAATTGATCGCTTTAGATATATTATTGTACTTTCAAATTAATAGTTCATCACTCATTATAAAAAAATAATAATAAATAAATAAATAAAATTATTAAAGCTCGACTCATATTTGACCCAATTAAAATTTTTTTCAACTGTAATTCACTACAAGAAAATAGCTTAATAGCAATGAAAAAATTTGTTGCTGAAATCAGCGTCGAGCTAATTAGCAAGTAAAACTTTCGTTGCTAATCTACACTACTTTTAATATATATTTTAAATAATTTGTTGCTAAACTAGTTAGCAAGTAAATTTTCGTTGCTAAATTTATAAGCAAGTAAATTTCTTATATTATATAATGCATTAGCAACGAAAAATTTACTTGCTGGTGAGCTGGACGTTAATTTTTTTTCGTTGCTATTGAATGTTTTTCTTGTAGTGGTTTTACAACAATTAAATCAAATTCAAAGATAATATTTGAAACTCGATAGAAATAAAAACAAATTTCAAGAATAATATATCCTAGTGGACTCACTTCCTTTACACCCATTAACTAGAATTGCCTATACTTTGTTTTCGTTCTATTTTAAGAAGTTCTTTATTTTTGGGAGATAGAAAGAAAGATTCGTGTTTCCTTTTAGAGTTATATATAATATGTTTTGTTCTGTATTTTGAATTAATATAAAATAAATAAAAATAATTTACTCAAAGTCATTATAAAATATATATTATTTCCTATAATATAAATCACTTCGATTTAAAAATAATGACAAATTAATACTATCTACCACAATCAAATTAATTAAAATCGATGTGAAAACTTAATCTTTGACCAAGTTTAATCAATATTCTACATGATTTTAATTACCTATAGTTAAAATATTAATTACCATAGTTTTTAGTTGTCGCTAATGTTTTGACCTCTCTTGCATAAACAACAGCTAATAATTGTCACGCAATCGTGATTAATTAGTATTCACCATAATTTTTAATTTTTAACCATAATGAAATATGGTCAAAAAAAACATGGTGAAACAAATTAACCATGTGCATAAACGGCGTCGTTGTTTCTGCAAGTGAAGCCAAAAAATTAGTCATGACTAAAATCATTACAAATATTGATTAACTATGGAAAAATTGAAACTTTTTCATTGTTTTGCTTGACAGTAATTAATAATATTGATTTACCAGAGTTTTTTAAGTCATGGTCATTTTTAGGCGATCATTTGTAATGTATTGAAAAATCAGTCTGACTAAATGATATATTTTATAAAAATAGACAAACATTGAGAATATTTTTTACTCATTTTCAAATAAAGAAAGAAGAAAGACAAACAAATTAAAGCCCCAGGGGTCTTGCAATTAAATGGCTCTGACCCATGCCTAAGACCATCTGTCTTTGAACTTGCACAAAGAAATCCCATTATCAAGCAAGCCCACTTACCTTTGCTTTTTGCACTAAAATCCTTCAAAATTATGGCAGCATTAGGAGGAGGGGGACCCCATTTGCCATAACTTTGTGCTACACAAAGAGGAAGCACAAAAACCTTCAAACCCTAATTACAAACCCCCCCCCCCCCCCCAACCCTACACACAGACTCACAACACATACCATGATTACCATCTATACACACATATATATACGTGTAGGAAATCCTAACCTAGACTGAGTTCGGTCGGATTTGAACCAATTACATGATACGTGTAATACACTTACGGTGTGATTGATATACAGTTTGAAAAAAATGATCAATCACATGATAATTATATCACACTTTTTCTGTAATGGATTTGATTCGACCAAATCTGAACCCCATTAGAATTTTTCATATATACGCTTGGTAGCTAGCTTTTCTCTCTCTTCTTTCTCTCTCTAATCTCCACAAAAGATATGATGCATTTCCCCTACTTTTAAACGAAAGAATGATGTTCCATATGAAAGTCTTATCCCACAAAAAGTCTTGGAAAGAAATGATGATGATGATGAACGATATTCATTTCACATGAGAGAGAGAGAGAGAGAGAGAGAGTGGGCAATGAAGCTAAGGACGACTTTCTTTAATGAAAGTCGGTGGAATATGATATGCGCTTTTACCTGTAGAGGAAAAAAATTTCCAAGGTAGATATGTCTTTTTCTTTATTTTTTTGCTTGGAAACCATAAATATTATTCCTTATCGGTGTAAAATTTCCCTGTTTATGCACATGGCCCTTATCATCATCTTAGTCCGTGCCCAAAAGTCGCTAGTTTAATTTTTTGCTCTTTTATATATATGTTTATTTATTTACTTGTTGATCATCAATCATTGTATGCTTGATTTCCCCAATTTTCATATCGGTTGATTTCTGGAGTTCGTGGGCACCGACCATAAGTATATATAGAGAAATAAATTATTGAGATTTTTATTCACTTATGTATACTTCTTAAGTAAATATGATTTTTTTTGAGTTACGCAATAAAAGTTTCTATCTGAACCAGTTAGTATGTTTCTTGAAATATTAAAGGGAAATAATATTTTTTGTCGCATAACTTAGACCCTTTTTATTTTTGGTACCATTCGTTACGGAATTAGCACTTTTGGTCCCATAACTTACAAAAATTAGCAGTTTTCGTCCTCCGCCTGTTTTTCCGTTAGTTTTTTAACGAAAATGGCCATCTGGCCGTTAACTTTTTCAAATTGAAGGAAAAATTGGCACCCGTTGTGCTTGGTATCATATTGATGGGAGTATAACTATTATTGATAGCTAAAATAAAAAATTGAAGGAGATTAGGGCAAATAAAGGTGATTTCTATCCTCTCTCACAAAATACAATTTTTCCTTCTTTAATTTTATTTGTGTTGCAATTTATCATTTTCTACGAACTCTGTAAATATTAGAATAAGTGCTAACCCATAAAAAAATTCAAGTAACCCAATGTAACCATGCACATAAATTATATAAATTGCATAAATTTCAAAGATTCAAGCTCTTGTAATTGAATATGTACTTGAATTCTGTAAATATTCAAGTAAATATTTATGAAATTTATGTAATTGAATTTTTATAATTTATGTAATTAAATTTTGTAATTTATGCAACTTATGTAATTTATATGCTTACATTGGGTTACTTGAATTTTTTGTGGATCAGCACTTTTTCTAATATTTACAGAGCCCGTACAAAATGAAAAATTGCAACACAAAGAAAATTAAAAGAAAGATTGTTTTTTGTGGAGAGTATAGAAATCACTTTTATTTAGTCTAATTTCCTTCAATTTTTTGTTTTAGCTCTCAATAGTAGTTATAATCCCGCAAAAAATGATACCAAACATAAAGGGGGCCAAATTTTCCTTCAATTTGAAAAAGTTAACGGCAAATAGTCATTTCCGTTAAAAAAACTAACGGAAAAACAAGGGGAGGATGAAAACTGCTAATTTTTGTAAGTTACGGGACCAAAAGTGCTAATCCCGTAACGGATGGTATCAAAAGTGAAAAGGGCCCAAGTTATAGGACCAAAAATGCTATTTCTCCAAATATTAATATTATCCAAGACCAGTGTAACATATAATATGAATAAATCGTTTTCGATATTATAATAATGACGGATTAAAAATTATGAGAAATTAATATTATGAATTTAGAAAAAAAAAATAATAAAACTTTAGCCCTTTAATTAATATTTATTATGATTTTAGCTTTTGCCACCATAACGGTTGAGTCATAGTTAATTGCTAATCATCATGATATTTCGAAGGACTATATTTGTTATAACGATATCACCTTTTAGCCTTCATCTGTTTTTCGTCTCACCATCCATGAGTACATCATATATTACATGATCAACATGTGCAAATAATTACAAAAATAAATAATTACATTATCAACCAAAAAGTATCACGTGCGATGCATGTGTAGAAACTTACTTTTAGAGGTGAATATATAATTTATTGGTTGCAAAAGATATTAAACTCAAAATTTTATTTATTTTGGTATTATTGAATCATTAGTATATAATTATATTTTCAAAAATATTGATAATAATCGTTTTAATTGATGAGGAAACAATTTAATTTGTTATTTATAACTCACTTCTAAATTTAACTGCTAATATTAAATAAAAGACTTATTCTTTAAAATTGAATTTTTACATTTCATTAATAATTATTATGTTTAATGATTTTGTATCGGAACAAATTAATGCAAAGTAAAATATAATATATAAAAGCTCCAATATTAAAATAAAATTAATGGCGTCCCTTGTTTTTGGATTTTCTATAAGAAATTCCAATTTAGTAAATTAACCATGTTTTATTAGGAGCGTTTTCTTTTAATGTCTATTTACTTTTTTTTCATTTTATTTTGTGTTTGTAATATTATTTTTATGAAATGTTATATTTTTTATTTTACTACCATATTTTGAATTCTTCTTTTTTAAATTTATTGATGTGTAATGATTTTAAACTAATCATTTATTAACTATTTTTCTAAAATTTTATTTGTTTACACATATCCATAGTTTTAGTATTAATTTGTATTGCAATGTCCTATAATTGTTCTAATTATATTTACTATCAATTTTTAAAGTTTGTCAAAATATTGTTTACATTCTTCATTAACCTCTAAATTTGAAATATTATCGCATAAAATATTATTATTTGCATTTTTAATTTTTCTAGTGTGATTTATTGATCTATTAATCCAAATAAATTTAATTCGTATCTATTTCGTATTCAATAGCATTTTATGTTTATAAAAATTTTATCTTTTACGGGCATACAATATTATCTATATCAAGAAATTAAATAATAAGAGATTCACTGGATAACTAAATTTTCATACGCAATACAACTTAATAAATAAAAATTGGTGTTTTTATTTGCCGATATTTTTTGTTCGTAATACTTAATTTACTTTTGTTACTCATGAGAGCCTTTAATTATGTAAATTGTATTTACTGCTCTTTCTAAATTTTAATGTGTACGCTCTTTTTCAAGTCATTAGTTTTTAGCGAATTCTTATACACAGTATTATTTGTTTCGGGTAGGTGTTTACATCATGTTTTTGGTTAGAAATTGCATTTTTGTATTTTATATTCTTTAGTATGTTCTCATAGTACTTTATTTACTTTGATCATATTGTTACTATTTTTTTTTTAAAATATCATATATTATCATTGCAATTTCAACCTAAATTGCACTTATTAGTATTATTTTACCTCCATTATATGATGGGGAAAAAAAGAGTAAAACTACAATCTAAAAAAATTATCTAATATTAATATTGAAATAAAATCAATTAATCTGAATTCACTCATTTTAAAATTTTTCAAGACTTCTATATAAAATTGAAAATTTTTATTTGGAATATACTAATATTTATTCTTTATTTTTTTTTTCATCTTTGAAGTTTGGATTAGTATATATTGATTTACATCTTACTCATATGCTATTCATTTTACAGTGCCAAGGTAACTCAACTTTTTTAAGAAAAAAATATTTAAAATCTTTCCTAGCAAATGAACGTTAAAATCTATTTGCCTATTTATATTTCAGAATATATCATTCATTCTCTAAGTAATTCAGACAAATTAGAATACCAAATACTTTTTATGTTTTGATAAAATTTTGTTCTTATACCTAATTCGTATTTAGGGATAATTATATTTACACCCCTAATCTATTGTGTATAAAGATCACTCTAATCTTTTAGATAATTACAGATACACCAGCAGAAACGTCAAAAATATTTACACAAGTCAATCTTGCTTTTTGAAAAATTACACATACACCCCAAAACGTCAACATTATGACACAACTACCTCTATTCTTTGGTTGTTATTTATATAATTATGCAAAGCCAGGGCTGGTTTGTGTAAACGAACCATAAATCAGAGGGTGTAATGTAATTATCCCTCTAATAGTTTATTTTCTAAAAGAGTACCACAGTAAAAATAAAATTGTTTTCTCACAATGGGAAGAGATTCTCATTATTATATATTTAATCATAAGTTGCACTTAGCAATATCATTTTATCTCGAGTATTATGGTAAAAATTAAAAGTACATGAACGTATAATCTCAAAATAATTTTCTACTACTAATATTCAAATATAATTAATTAATTAATAAGAAGTCGCCCATGTTAAATTTTTTGAAAGCATTTCTAATTTAATAAGATCAATATTTTTTTTTAAAAAAAATCATGATATTTATTCTTTTATATATATATATAGTTTTTAAATTTTAATATTTTATGTATTATTCCGATGTTATTCATTTTAAATTATATTGTGCCCTAGCAAAATAATATTTTTTAAGTATTTAAAAACATCTTCTAACAAATAAATTACATAGACATATTATTGCCGGCTTATATTTTTTAGTAGGATATATTTATCATTTTTTAAGTAGTTTAGAGATATTAGGACTTTTAAATAGTCTTATATTGATCGAATTTTATTCTTTTATAGCTAATTTTTATTTATTATTAAAAAATAATTTAAGTAAGGTATGAATGTCTTTTTCCAACGGGGAACAAACACATACTTAGAGATACACACTTTTATATATAGTATAGATAGATAGATTTACCTTGATTATTTATTAATTCAAATTCATCTATCCCAATAAATGGGAAGGCCAGGGTAGCCCAATAGTCCTGTCACTAGAAGAAATGTAATATTTAACCATGGCATATAGTCATGGTTAAAATTAAATAATCATAGTAAATAGCCATTGATCACAGTCACGCAATCGTTATTGACCGTAGTTTTTATGAGTGACTAAAATATTTATCATGGCTCTACCATGGCAAAAAATATATTTCATGGTAGATAAACTAAGTTTTTGCATCGATTTTTTCGAACCATGGCAAAAAATATTTTTCTTGGTGGATAAGCTAAGTTTTTACATCGATTTCTTCTAACAATGGTTAATAATAGTTATTTGTCACGGCTTTTAGTTTATAGTCGTTAAAAGTGTAGGTAATAGTACTTTTTTTTAGTGTATAGATGCTACACCCAACACACAAAATATCAGGTAGTTGGATGATTGACACATACTCTATTTTATAATATTAAAAAATACGTATCATTCTTTTATACACACATCAATACACAAAACACTGAATATAGTATGTGTTTAACCGTAGGCAATACGTTACTGCGACAGTAATCACGCGACAACTTTTGACAAGTAGTAAAATAATTGTATTATTATCAAATATTGGTATCAAATAAAGTACGTAATTGTGATAAATAATTGCCTGAAATTAGAATCAAACAAATTAAATGTGAGTACTGTGTAGGTAAGTTGTAATAAATAAATATAATTGTTGAGACATTTGGTAGGGTAATGTTGGGTGAGGAGAATAATTATTAAAATGGCTCAATTATTAGGTAGTCTTTGAAGGAATTTATTCTATACTTGTATAATAATAGAAAAAGGGTTGTACGTTAGGAGGAGACAAGAGCACAAAATCCACGTGAATATCCCATCTAAGATATGATGCACGAACAAAGTAATTATAATTAGTTGAGTATATAGGTTGATTATTGACTACCCATATAATTGGTTTGACACGTTGAATTTATTTATTTATTTATTTATGTACAAAGATTCTAATTAATACGTATTCTTTGATTGTTTAATTGAAAATGATGTGGGTAAAGAATATGTTAATTTTTGCATGAAAAATGTTGTTCCATAAATTATTCTTTTTTTCTTATTTTTATGGTTTTAGAGGCATATTTCTTGTAGGCTTCGTTTGGATTCTCGATTTTATTTTTTATATTTTTTTAAAATTAATATAATTTTAATTTTTACACACTAAAAGAAACATGATTTTTCACTATAGTTAATTATCACGGGTAAAACTAAAAAATCATGGTGGATACTATTAACCACTGTGCACAATGGTTGTTAGCAATTGATTAACTGTGGTTAAAATTTAAGTTTTTACAGTGATTTTATTTAATTATAGTAAATAATATTGATTTATTATATTTTTTAAGCCTTAATTAATTTACAGTGTAGAGAATGATCAATTCTTTTATAGAAAAATAATATTTAATGATGAATATTAATACGAGTATATAAATTATCTATGCAAATGGTTAATTTGTTATTTAATAAGATACTTTAACATTCTTCTGCTCGACCTTTTCAACTTTTTTTTTATTATTTATTTTAAAGTCGTTTGTGCCTAGACGAAGAGTTTGGCATAAAGCCTTAATCGTTTAGCAATAATGTTAAAATATAAGGATGTTGTGCAACCAAGAAAATAAAAATGTAGGTGATTGAGGAGCTCAACCAAAAATATGGACTCAATTCGATTTAAATTTTCAACTCGAAACGTACTTCTTTCATTTTCAATATATTCTCCTAAAAATTTCCAATTTTAATAATTTTATTTCATACTTTGGTAGACTTTCAGCAAAAAGGGGGCAACAATTTTTTTATAAGATATGATTTATTGCTAAATTATTAGTATATTCAAAATTAAAATATGACTTAATACAACGATATTTTCAATCAACAAATATATTGAAAAATATTGGTAAATACTGAATAATAATCAGGATGGTTCGATGACTTTGTATTTGAAAGCTTGGGATGATGATACGTGGATCCGTACAGATACGATCATTATACCCCAACTATTTCGGGAAATGACATTATCATTTATTACTTTCACTAACTTATAAGCTTTTCTTTCGTCTCTCGAACTTTCGAACTGAATTAAATATCGAAAGGTCTTTATTGGGGACTATCTAGCGAGCCTAGCGATTTTTTTTTTTTTTCAGATTCCAAACACCCAATTCAAACTACCCTCGACGATCTCGATCTCCAACCCAAATCACTCATATCCGTGATACTGAAACCCACACTTTTTTATTCTTCGGGCCGTGATTTTTTTTTTTTTTTCTATTGAAAGCGCTGAATTTTTATTAATTGAAATAAAGAGATTAAAAACAGTCCTATCGAATATCGACATCAAATAGAGATAATTACAAACAATCAAATCATCAATATCACATAAATACCATCTAACTATTACAGTTACAAAAAACACCTACTATACAGTAGTAATAACATTATTCTACGTAGAAGATTTGAACCTATGACCCCTATAATCATAGGACCTCAACTTCACCAACTAAATTACGACTGCGATCTTACTTTTCGATCAAGATTTCATAGGCAAAAGGAGACACTAAAATTACGAGGGCATTAAGTGGAATGAGGGGTTGAGGTGAAAGACAGGAACTAACAACGGACAGCGTGAAACCTTATCCTCCTCAAGCCAGAATTTACTCATCAACCGAATCGAATGCCCATCATACCAAATCATTGGCGGGCCCTCTGTTTTTGTCCTACACATGTTTTTATCCGTCTTTTGTTCTCTCACTACACGACACGTTTCTTATCCTTTTCCCTTTTTAATATAAATTGAATTTAGATTAATAAGATTTTTAAATAGGAGTTGAAAGATTAATACTAGTAGTTAAGAGGTAATTATTAAAAAATGAAATGCTAATTTTGATAAACCTAAGAAAGGATAATTTAAAGATAAATTTGGGACAGAAAAATATATGACTAAGGTAAATAGTAATTACGTCTGGATACTAGAAGAACTCTGATTTTTTTCCTTTTCTCATGGCTAATTATTGCAATTAAAAGTGAAAAATTGTGATTAATGCTAATTATCTGTGGTTGTACAATAGCTATTAATCGTTGTTTAGGTGAGGCCAAAACATTGGTCTCAGTACTATGACAAATATTTTGGTTATAACAAAAATCTTGCCAAATATTGATCAACTATGGTCGATATTGACGTTTTTACACTAATTTTATTTTTCTATAGTCAAACATATTGATTTATCATAAATTTTTAGCAGTATTAATTTATAACTTAGGGAGTAAATAATTTTTTTCCATAGTGAAAGCATCACTCCCAAAAAAAAAAAAAACCCATTAAATTGAGAAGTATCTTTCTTTCTTTTTTTTTTTTTTGGTTTATAAAGAGTAATGTGATAAAAGAAATTTTTTACCAAATATTCCCTACACCATAAATCACTATTGCTTAATATATATGAAAAATTAATACTATTTACCGTGGTCTAATAACATTAATGCGAAAACTTAACTTTTGAACACGCAGTTTAATCAATATTCGCCATGGTTTTACCTATATCCAAAATATTGATCATAATTTTTAATTGTAGCCAATATCTTGATCTCGCTTGCTAAAACAACAGTTAATAGCCATTACGCAATCATAAAATAATCAGTATTCACCATGATATTTTACTATAAACCATGACAATTATTCATAACAAAAAAAAAATCATATTTCATCCTAGTAGGATAAAATTATATATATATATATATATATATATATAAAATGTTACATTTTTATATTTCCTTTGGAGATAGAATATATATAAATAAGGAGAGCGCCTGCTGCAAGAAACTAAAAGTTATCACGACAATCAAATGCTACCAATAATTTATTTCGTCCATAGTGAAAGAAATATTTGTCCAATTCACACGTACGTACTTAACATTATTTTGTAAGTATTAATTATAATAATTAATGTTTCTGTTAGTTATTACATTAATTAAGAATTAGAGGTTGTCTAATGCCTATCGAACACTACAACATAGGAATTTTATTTATTTAATGTTTGAGGACAACTAACTCATAATGTTAGAGTTTGTGACTTCTGCGCACACGAGTGACATAATTATACATCATCCACTTGTTAATTAATTACATTACTATTTATTAATTATTTTCTTGATTGGATGAGATTTGAAGCTTGATTATTAATTATTAGTATCGTGGATTCGTGTCTATTCCTAGTCATCCTACCAAGTGCAAGTTCGGACAGATCCCATTTAATCACGCAATTTCAAGTGTTCTTTTTTTCGTTAAAATACTTTAGTATTTCTAAAGCAATCAATATAATATTAAAACATTTAGTACGCAAAACAATACTAGGTATATAATAAATGATATTGTTAAATTACCGCATTATAATTTAAGTTGTTGAGAGAAAAATTATTTAAAAACTTAATATCTTAACATGCCATTTTACGTGCAAATCTTGCATGTAAAATCTTTATGTTATAAATGGTTGTTAGAGAGGAAATCATTTAACCTTTCTTTCAGAAATGCATGGACGTTGGAGAAGAGAATCATGTAACATTTAATATCTTAAACACGCTCCTCTCATATGCAAATCAGAGTTCATAAAATTTTTATTTTATAAATGAGTGGTAATGAAATTCGAGCTTAACATATGTTATTTAGTCTGCCTCGATATCATGTTAAACAATCATCTTATTTAAAAGTTTAAATTATTATAAAGGTGAATCATTTATTATCTAATATCTTAACATATATATACTAGGGAAAAAGAGAATATTAATAATAAACAACAAAAATGATGATACTAATATTAGATTGTTACCAATTATATACTTTTTTATTGGGTACCAATTATGCACACTAGGCAATAAATTCTGTTGGCTTGCCACAATAATGGTTTCATATTTTTAATATTGACAAATACTATACAAAGGTTATCATTGGCGATAAATAAAAATTATATTATGGTTTAAAATTATTGCCACCGAATATCTATACTAATCTATATATATAAAGAAAACACCGTTTTCACTCACAAAAGGTGGTTACTTACACCGTGACGTCAATTTTTTATTATGCCAATAATACCCTTAAGTTAGTTTCTTTTCTATCTTTATTTCTTTCTCTCTTCTCTCCTTTTTTTTTTTTTTTTGAAATGTGTTATAATATATTTTAAAGAATGAAATATTATTTTTTATATGCACGCATGCACGTAGGGACGACGTGCCACATCGACTAGTATATAAAAAAAAAAAAACCCTCCACACTCATAAATGGCAGTTTATGACACCGCGACATCATTTTTTTGGTTTTGCCGATAATACCCTTAAAGTTCGTTTCTTTTATTTTCTTTCCTTCTTTTTTTTTTAAATATAATGTGTTGATTTATATATATATATATATATATGTTTCTTATATTCAATAACTTTAAAGCGTGTAATATTATTTTATATGCACGCAGGGACGGCGTGCTATGACAGCTAGTATAATTCTAATGACAACTCTGAAATTGCCCGGAGCAGTATTTTTGTCGGAATGAGTGTCTAATCACGGGAAAACTGCAATTTTCGCCCTATAATTTAGAGGGTGGCAATTTTAGTTCTGTACGAATTGATTTTCGCAATTTAGTTCTGTAATTTTAAAATTTTGACAATTTTGGTCCTTTTCGACTGAAAAACACATGTGTCGAGCCCATGACTTTGACAATTAGGGCTTTCCCGTGATATGGGATCAAAATTGCCAAATTTTCAAGGTTATAGGACTAAATTGCGAAAACTAATTCGTATAGACCAAAAACACATGTGTCGGGCCCATGACTTTCACAATTAGGGCTTTCCCGTGATATGGGACCAAAATTGCCAAATTTTCAAGGTTATAGGACTAAATTGCGAAAATCAATTCGCACAGGGCCAAAATTGCCACCCCTAAATTATAGGATGAAAATTGCAAAATTTTCCCTAAAAAATTTAATTTTTTTTTTAAAATTCCACTTTTTTTACTCCTCATAAAAAAAATAAATTAATAATAATGTGAACAACTGAAAATTTTGAGTTTAAGAATATATTTTTAAACTCTGTAAATCAAGACGGGGTGTGTTAAGGAAAATGCTGAACAAATAGACTATAAAAACTCAGATTTTTTGCTGAAAATTCCACTATTTTTTACTCATAAAGAATATAAATTATATAACGTCTATTAATTGAAAACTTATAGGCCTAAAAATATATTTTTCAAACTTCGCAAATTAACATGCCCTCAACAAGGAGTTTGACGATGGTAGCGATGAACAAGTAGACTATAAAAATATTATTTTTTAACTAAATATTCACCTATTTTTTATGCTTTAGAGAAAATAAACTAGTAAAGTCTATAATTCAAAAAATTAGAGTCATAAAATATAATTTTCAAACCCTGCAAATCAATGTGCCCCTAGCATAGGATGTGTCAAGTGAAGTACTGAATAAATGGACTAAAAAAATAAAAAAAAAATTGCAATTCTCATCTTGTAACTTATTGTTGGCAATTTTGGTCTTGAACGAATTAATTTTCGTAATTTAGTTCTGTAACTTTGAACAAATGGCAATTTTGTTCCTTTGTCGGGGGAAAATGCATGTGCCGGACACATGATTTTTAAAAATTAGGACTTTCCGACTAAATTGGACCAAAATTGTTAAATTTTCAATTAACGAACTTAATTGTCAATTCATAATAAACCAAAATTACCACCCTTAAATTACAGAACGAAAATTACAATTTTTCTGTCTAATCACATAATAATTATAGTAACATGTACAATATGAATAGTTGAGTGCTGATTTCGACCAAAAACGTTCCATCAATTCCATTTAGATCATTTTAATTAATATTCCATTTATTGTTTTAATACAATAGTCTAATTAAAGTTCATCAACTAGAATCATTTTTCTCTAAAAAAACAAAAAGAAAAGTTGTGAGAAAGTCAATGCTAATCTAGTTGCTTTTGGGGTGATGAGGCATTCATAAGACAAAAAGGTGTGGATGATTCTCACTTTTAATTAATTGAAACACATTGATTTGGAGTGATAATGTGTCTTGCACTACCACTAAAATATATGCACTCATGACCAAACAGCTGAAGCATTCTCCCCACTTATATCTTACATGACTCAATTTTTACCAAACTTTCCAGGTCATAAATATTTAACTAGTACACCAAATTTAGTCCTAATTAAATTTATTAATGCAATAAAATAAGCAATCTCTTTTTGAGTGGTAATTATATAAGCGGGGCAATACATTAATTCAATTAATACACCTAAACAAAAATTACATTTTTTCATAAAATAAGGGGTTAAATACATTTAGTTCTATGTTTTACGGTATTTTTAAAATTGAAGGAAAGCGGATCGGCTCGGGAACGCGGCGGAAGTACGGTGGAGATAAAAACATGCGGAATAAAAGAATTCAAATCGCGTTCAAGGGGTGTACCCTTGAACATTCCCGGGCTATCGGTGTATAAACGCAGAAAATAAACATATAAAATAAACAAGCGTTCATGGCTATAGAATAAAGAAGAAACCGAGAGCATAAATGTAAATCAGAATACCTTTCTCGATTTTGTATTTTGATTGGTTACACGCGTTGATTCCTCCCGACGTTCATCCACATGAGGTCCTAACGTAGAGACCCTCTAAAGTCGTCCACACTACACCGAGAGATATCTCATTTTTCTTGCTAGAGAAAAATGGATCTAAAGGATGAAATCGAAGAAGGAATTACACTATCAAATTAGTGTTCCTTGTTGATCTTACTTTGTTCTTCAATTGATCATAGATCAATGAAGCAACAAAGAGGATTTAGAGAGTAGAGAGAGAGGAGCCGAAAATGACTTGAGAGTGTGTGCAGA
Source organism: Sesamum alatum (assembly GCA_034509735.1). Taxonomy (NCBI): domain Eukaryota; kingdom Viridiplantae; phylum Streptophyta; class Magnoliopsida; order Lamiales; family Pedaliaceae; genus Sesamum; species Sesamum alatum. Next base: position 5,127,194 of record JACGWO010000005.1, read on the forward strand.
GAGTGTTCTTCTTTCTCTTGGAAAAAGATGAATAATAAATCTCTTGTCTTTATATATATATTATTAATATGATTATTAAAATGTGTCTAGGTTCATCCAAAGATGTCTAGATACATTCCAGTCAATCCCCATTAATCATCAACCAAGCCTACCATTCATAAGGTATGATTTAATCATACCAAGTGAAAGAGGTCTGATTGGAATTGATTTCTCTTTCCAAAAGAGACAAGTCAACTTGTCATCAAAGGCCTTTATGGCCAATTTTAGTACTTCCAAAAGAAGTAATTTTCGGCCATCCCCTTTTAGAAGAAGCCCAACTTCTTCTAATTACAAAAGTGGAATTAACACCTCTCTTGAGCCAAGATATAATGGACCGAATTTTATTGTAATTCAATTACAATAAGCCCAAGAATCAAATCCTATTTAATTTATGGTTCAATTAAATAATTTCCATTGATCTTTTAATCCAATTAAAAGGTCCAAGCTTCGATTCTCTACTTAATCGATAAATCCCATTTACCGATAAAATGAGGGCCCGATACAATATCGGTCGTCCATCCAATGGACAATCACATAAGTAATCCAATTACTTATCATCTTTTGAAATTGACTCCAAGTCAATTCCTTCACCTCCTCGATGATTTGTGTGTGACCCTAAAGGTTCACCTTCAGCTAGACTTGGGCTCGTGTCCAACAGGAGACCATCACCATGGGTGGCCGTCTAGCAACGGTCCATGGCATTAGAGATTAGGTGAATGTTGGCGTGAACATTTAGGCTCCGACTTCATACGTGTGCGGTCCTACTGTCAACCATCTCCTGGCGTCGGTTCCTATCCCTTATTAGGCATCTATGCTTAATACTCGAGATGCATTCACTCTATCGATCGATGTAGGAAACTCTTTCCTACTCAATCAATTGCTATAGCCATAGACTTTCAGAGTCTAAACCATCTCAGAGCGCATAGGAGACATCACCGTCATGTACAGACGGGGGATAGATCCTTTCTTGGAATCCACCGTCCTCGCTACATACTCTAACTGCACTAGACAAGGCTTATAATGACCATCTTACAGAATGATCATATCGCCCCAGATCCAAGATACAATCTTCGTATGAACGTGACTTCCATGATTCCTCAAGTCCAAGGACTAATCCCGTACTATCAGAACCAGGAATTCCAGTCATACCGACCAAGCATCCAAGCCTTCCACATGAGAATTCCCGCGAGTCAGTTCAGTCAGTCGACTACCTTGTCAACAAACCTACTAAAATTGCATAGACGACCTTCGTCTGTCGCCGATGAAACTCAGCACTCACCCAATGAATGTAATACTTAGTGCAAGTCTCAATAGGACACTCGATGCCCAGTCTCGAGGTCCTCGACTTGGAACGTTTCAGACCAACACTCAGAAGTTGGTTTCATAGCCGCCATCCAATGCGCAACCCAACTACATAGGTTGTCGAATTGGTCTGTGGGCATTTGTTGTGACACTGAAATGTCGTTCAACGTTAGTAGTAAGCACAATAAACATAATGCTAGTAATAAATACTTACTCTATTCATCAGGATAATATTGTATTAATAAAGATTGATGAATAGTTCCCAAAACCGCCAATCCAATTGGCTTTCTGGTCACCTATTCTAACAATCTCCCACTTGAACTCAAAGCCAATTACCCATGTCTCTAAGAACCTTCTGAGAATAAGTAAACTGTGATGCCGGCTCAGTCTCGCAGGTCTACTTTATTTTTCTGTCGAGGTAATACGGTCCAATCGTATCTCGCCTCTTCCTGCCATCTCTACCTGTTGATGGTGGCTGTCTAAGAATTTTTCATAGATCTTGTGATGAGATCTTGGGCCCAAAAGTCAACCTCCAAGGCAACTACTGGCTCAGCCGTGCTAGGTACCACATCCATCCAATGGGTACCATTTTCATCCGAACCACTTTTCAGAAATGACTTCCGAAGTCGTCATATTCTGACTTTCATGGTGAAACATCGTGGTATCCTGCTTGGAACTATTCCGAGCTACCACATTCACCATTAAGTCCGAACATACATAGGTATTGAGACTATATATTATTCACATGATTCTAGAAGCTAGTATCGCTATAATCTTCCAGAATCAACTCTTCATAAACCGTGCATCGAGAACACTTCTCTAATCCTTATTCAGGTCTTAAAGACTGCTCTCAACTACTATCTATTTCCTCGTCGGTACACACCCGATATCCGTTGTTATGTACGATGCATGAACAACATTAGGCCCTTGTGCACCGAACAACATACCCAAGTTGCGTATGGTAAAGACGTAGGGGATGTTAAACATCTAAGCTTCCTCATTAGTCAATCATGACTAAGTCTTGGACAGCTTGGCCCTATGAATAGGAATCTGATTTCTTTCATGGAGAATTACGTGAACAATGCTTGTGTTTCTAGTATTTCCTAACATCTTAATTTCATTCCAAATGAATAAGATGTTCCACACTAAACACTCGGAATAGAACCATAGTCCCACTAACCCTAATGTTCGTTACTGACCGAGTCATACACCATATGAGTTCGTAAAAAACGAATATTGCAATTACATGAAATCTCAAATCCAGTTTGAATTTCAAGACGGATCCCGCAGCTCCAAGCCATTGATCCGATCCCGATGTCCAACATCGCTTCTCCATAGGTCTTTTGGATCATGCTCCAATTGACCGGTCGGACCCAGAAACCTGTACCCATCAGGTACCTAAGGTATTATGGTCGTCCCTAGGAGGACTAGAATATAGTCTGTGGGAAATAACCTGATGTTTGCATTATTTTGCACTAGACCTGCACTTACCATACACCGAGTCTAGTCTGTCTTCTTACTAGTCCCTTGACGTATGCAGGACCATCCCACATACTCAAGAACTTTGTAAGATACAGGCTTTCCAAACCATATCAAATATGGTAACTAGATTAGGACTTTAAGAAAGTTCCATGTTTCTCAACCTGGCAACTTTCAAGTCCATGTCTAGATGGGCTAAGGTAACTTCAGTGAAATACCGAGCGAACCAAGTCCAACAAGGTTCGTTTTCTCCCTTATCAGAGACCATTCAACCATGGCCACTTCAAGAAGAATTTCACTGATTGAGAATTCCATTCTCATACGGATATTCGAGAACTCCCACTGAATACACGTCCTCTTGATCTAATCAAAAGGTAATCAATTTGATTCACCACTCCAAGTCTGATACCCGAACCTACCAAAGGTTCTTAGACTTGTGAATCCTCTTTTAGTCTTGTGTATTCAGTAACCTTAGAGATATCCTTTTTGAATTCAATCCAATATGCTATGGGCACTCCCACTAAAAAACACACCCTCTCGATCTAATCGAAAGGCGAACAGTTTGGTTCACCACTCCAAGTCTAATTCCCCGAACCTACCAAAAGTTGTTAGACTTGTGAACCCTCTTCTGGTCCTGTGTATTCAGTAATCCATAGAAGTCTTTTTGGATCCAATTCAATAGACTATAGGCAAGCCCACTTTGTCTAACAAAATGGCTCTTTAGTCTTTTCCTTCTCAGAGAAGATTTGCAAGCTAGCACATCTACATCATCTATTACTAGACTCTTTGGATCTTCTAACTTCCTCATCCTTAACTAAAGAAAACTGGCCTAGCCATGGATGCCAAATTCGTAAGTTCATCTTGATTTTATCCATTTTAGTCATTTGTTTTGAGTACTCATAATCTAATTATGGGACAGCGTCAAGTGTTTATGTACCAAATCTAGCAGACAAGAATCGCCATTCTTTGTCAAATAAAAGCAATTTTATTGATCAAATTATGTTACCCAAAATTTTTCAACAATAAATGGAACATATTTTGATCATGCTAGGTTACATAATTCCCGCAGACACAATTTTAACATGATCACTGCTAAGCCTAACTAGTCCCTAATCTTTGCAGCAACAACTTTGCCATTGCTAGACCTCAGGATCGTTTGTCTTAGTTTTCTGTTCTTCATCATCACCTGCGAACCATTCACAGGTTATGAACGACCAGTATCCAACACCAAAGAACAGAATAGTGATCATGTTGATACTCAATTCAAATGTTACCTTTATTGGAGAGGGGCTTTAGGAACTCCCTCTTCCAATGTCCCTTTTTCTCGCAGTTAATACAAACATCATTTAGAACCTCTGACTACCGAACCCTTTTCCTCTTTCCTTTACCCCCACCCCAGCGGTGTAACAGGAACACTCAAAGTGCTGGCAGCGGCTAATGTTGTCTGAGCTTCTTCCTCTTCCTACGTCTGGCACCCTTGCCTTTTGCTTTAGAGGTCGATCGAAGCCTCCTCACTAGTACCATCGGCGCATATTTTTCAATCGTTGCCTCGTACTAGACTAACACTTTTATCAACTGATGAAGGTCTTTCTCAATCCTATTCATGTTGTAGTTGATTATAAATGGGTCGAGGGGAGGAGAGACTGAAGGATCACATCGATGTACATCTCTCTTTCGAGACCAGCTTGGAGTTCTTTGAGCTTTTCCAAAATGGATAGCATCATCACCCCATGCTCTTGTACTGACGATCCTTCTATCATCTTCGCTCCAAAGAATGCCTTCATTGTAGTATATCTAACATGTCGGTCTAGGACCACATAGACTTGCTGCAATCGAAGCATCCTCCAGCCTATCATACTGCTTCTAGATCTCATTATCCATGGATGTCAGTATGATGTTGTGGACCTTCCAGTTATCATCAAGCCTCTTCTTGAGCATCAAACATTCTTTGGACGATGACCCTTCCGGCAAGGTCTGAGGAAAAACCTTATCCATAATGTAAGTCTGGTTCTTTGGAATCTAAGACCATCTTGAGTTTCACAGCCAGGCGTGGTAATACGTTTCATTAGACTTATCAGTCTCAAGTATAAGGGTTAGTGGATTCTTAGACATCAACAGTTAAACAGAAAAACATTTAGTAGATTATAACAATATTATGTTCAAGTTAAGATTTGGTCCTTTAGTCATTAACTCCTACTATTTCTACAAAAGCCCAACACTCTCAAATGAGTTTCAGGAAACCATTTCCTAGTGGGCGTGGGATCCACAAGCGCAATTTTCCATGTTCCGCTTTTACGATTCACATGGGAAAAGTCCCATAAGGTAGGGGATTCAACATATTTAATCTTATGTCTTATGGAATTTTCAAACTGGTCCTAAAATTGGGAAAACTCGTCATGTTTAGTTCTCAATGGTCCCAAATTGAGAAAACTTAACACATTTATTCATCTGCTTTACAGGCTTTATGGGACCAAATGCGTCGATTTTTTCAATTTTGGGATCATTTTGGCAATCTCATAAAGCATAAGACTAAATGTGTCGAGTTTTCTTAATTTTGGGACTATTTTAAAATTTTCGTAAAGCAGAGGACTGAAATTGTTGAACCCCCTAGTCTATGGGACTAAAAGTGTAATTTTGCCAATACTAAGAATAATAAACAAATTATAATAATTCACGTAAAGTGAGAATACCCACATATGACATATCGGGTGGAATTCGAACTTATAACCTCAAACTTTACTAATGGGGCCTCATATTTCAGTTAATCATGGTTTTCCTCTAATTAATCTTCACGACTCTTAATTTCTTGGGAAAATGTATTTTTGCTCCTATAGTTATAGAAAATCGGCATTTTGGACTTCTTCGATTCAAAATTTATAATTGAGGATTATAATAGAAAAATAAACACATTTGCATTTAGATGTCGCTGAAAAATATTAAATTCACTAAAAATTAACACATGTACGACACATGACCTTTTTAATTTGATTTTGTTTTTTAACTTTTTGACCATTTTTTTGTCCCTTAATTTCTCAATCATCTTAATCAAGAAGTTAGTGCTCATTCTCCATTCACCAATCACCGGAACAAAGCAAACCTTTAACTGTAAGTCTTTCTTTCTATGGTGCTTTGCTCAAAAAGAAATATTAATAATACGAAAGAGAGAGTACTAGGTTATCATGTTGATCTTTTAGTTCGCATTTTCTACTGTAAACATATTATATTTCATATTCTATGTATTATATAAATATTATAATGAAAATTTTAGTTTGCATTAAACATACCAATTAACCGTCATAACACGTTGTTTTTATATATATATATATATGATAAATAATATTTCACATTTTAGATTAACACATCACATCTCACAAAATAAAAAAAAATTGAAAGAAAGAAAGAAATCAAGCAATAAAGAAAAGAAAACTAATTTAGGATATTACTTACACAACAAAAAACCATCATTTACCTTCCTCCTTTATATTAGTATACATAATTAGAGCTTTTAATAGTAAATTCTCAAGCTAGAATCGATTAGACTAAATTAATATATCACATAATAAGTGTTATTATACTAATATTATGATCCATTGAGCTTCAAATTAATCATATATTGACCATAAGACAAGTGTAATTAATTCACTTAATTACCATATAATTAAGTTAAATCACCTAATTCGGATCATAACTTTTGCAAGGAAAATGAAAGAAAAATATTCAGCTATTTAATATTTTTAATTTATGTATAAGGATATATATATGTACATACGTACATACGGATTGATTACACATTAGAAGATAAATTCTAGTCTATATATTTTAATGATTATGGACTAAAAGTTATAATAAATGATTATTATTAATTATGTTTAATTTAAATTATTAATGCAAAAACTTAACTTATTTATTGTGGAAGAAATATTTGTCATGGTTCTTAGCCATGATAAATATTATTTTAGTCACACTTGCAAAAACTAAGTTAACAAACATCGTATACCGTAGTTGTTGACTATTTACTACGGCTATTTATTTGTAACGGTGGGAATTAGCCATGGTTATAAAATGTTATATTCCTTGTAGGAACTAAATGCATTTTTGTCCCATAACTTAGATCATTTGACGTTTTCGTCCTTTAACGTTCTATGGTAGCATGTTGGTCCTCTATCTTTTTAATTTTTGAGATTTTAGTCTTTTTATTCACCAGAGTCCACCTGCACCGGCAAGAAGAGTGAACTCAAAAAAAAAGAACTGAAATTGCAAAAATATAACATATGCAGGAACAAAATGTTACCCTAAAATATTAAATGACAAACATACTGATAAAAATGGGCCAATAGAAAACAAAACCCCAAATTTAAAATGTCACGTGAGGACACATGCATTTTTCCAACGAAAAAAAAAAATTCTAGTGAAAAAGGGACTAAAATCATTAGATTAAAGATATATAAAACCAAAATTATACCCTAAAAAATTAAATGACAAAAAAATTTGAAATAGCTTGAGCATGTGACAAAAAAATGCATTTAGCCTTTCTACCCGGGGAAAAATACTTCAAAATAAAGAATAGGGTAAATTACAGCTACCTTCCCTGAAATTTGACATAATTACAAATGTTCCTTATTGTTTGAAAAATTACAAATACCCCCTCAAGTTTATAACTATCTAACAAATAACCCATTTACATCCATTTTTATGGATAAATTGACGAAAATGTCCTTTTGCAAACTGAATTATTCTTAAAAAATTTTGAATCTTTTTGGACTACAATGTGTAGGGGGAGTTTTCTTAAGTTTTTTACACAAATGAGCAATGATGCAATTTGCCTCGGTTGATTTTTCTATAATTTTAACTAAAAATTTAAGGGCAAAATGGTCAATTTCAGGCATTTGATTAAAAATTATAAACTTCAAGAAGGTATTGCAATTTTTGAAATAATGAGAAAGTATTTGTAATTATGTCAATCTTAAAAGAGATGGCTATAATTTACTCTAAAAAATAATAATTGAATAATAGGATATAAATGGATAGGATACGTAGGTCCACTCAGGTTTAAACTCGTGGGGGGGGTAAAGTAAGTATCATTAAATAAAATAATAAAAAAAAGTGTCGTAATTCTTACTACTTTATATTAAACGATATATGATTAATAGGGTGACCTAACTTTTCATCGGCATAGCCGACAACGCATTATTGTATGTGTTTGCAAAAGCCTACAGATTAGTAGGGCCCCAAACACACCCCCCATCAACTTTCTGGTTAAGCAAAGATCCTCATTCGTCTTCATGAATCCTATTCTATCACCATTATCTCATCCATCAAACTACATCCCTATGTCACCCATTATATATTAATTTAGTAATCAAGATTGAGTTTTCATAAATAAGTTCGAGACGGTGCTTACGAGTATCATCGAACGTATGGATATATTAATTAATTTAATATATTACTGAATTTATTGAGTTATTGATATAATTATGTAATTATCATTTCAAAAAAAAGAGAACTACATCCTCATATCACTACAAGAAATATTACATTAATTTAACTATGGTTAATTAACATGATTAATACTAAATAGCCGTAATAAATATTTATTGATCACGGCCCAGCAATGATTGTCCGCCGTAGTTTTTGTAAGGGTGACCAAAATATTTGCCATGACGAATGTTTTTATCACGACTCTTAGCCGTGGCGAATAAGTTTTTCATGGTGGAAAAGTTGGTTTTTGTATGGGCTTTTATTTAACCGCAGTTAATAATAACTATTTAACATGGTTTTCAGGCCATTGGCATTAAAAATGTAGCCAATAACGATATTTTCTTCTAGTGTATGTTGTGTTTCTTTTTTAGGATAAATTATAACTAGCTCCCCTGAAGTTATAATTAAAATACCCCTTAATTGTTTGAGAAATTACAAATAGGACCCCTAATTTTAACGGTCATCTAACAACTAGACGAATATGTTGACCTTCATTAGATTTCCATCCATTTTTATGGTGAATAGACCAAAATGCCCTTACAGAATATGATTTACAATTTTACGTATTCCTTAAAAATTTTTGAAATTTTTCAGTGGGCTAAGTGGGTATTTTTTTTTTTTTGAAAGAAATTCAAATACTTTCATCTGTCTCGTCTGATTTTTTGCAATTTTTCAATAGTTTTCAAAAAAAATAAAAAATATATACGGTAAAGTTGACAATTTCAAATTTCCATAAAAAAATTACATAATTTGATCAAATATCAGAAAGTATTTATAATTTTTCAAACAACAAAAAAAAATAATAATTATATCAAATATAACGAAAACTCATTGTAATTTATCCCTTTTTTTTTTTTTCTTTTTATCTTTCCCCCAAACCAAACAGGCAAAAACAATAGATTAAGCAATCAATTATCATCCTCCTCATCATCATAGTGCACATCTCTATCTCATCTTCTTGCAGTGGACAATACATTACATCCTCCACACTATACCATTCCTCTGATTGGGGGGTGGGGGGGGGGGGTTGGGGGTGTTGTAATAGTTATGAAAAGTAACATGAGACCCATTTCCAGTAAATTAATCCAAGAATGGTGTAAGAGACAGGTCATGTGGTGTGCTTGAATAAAGTATGACCTAATAAATTGTGTGCATCCCATGAAACAACCTTTTCTAGAAACAGGGATACATCTTAATATTATTATTATAATTTCTTGCCCCATATCTTCCAACCCAAACACATTCATGCCAAGATTGCTATCATTAGTGGTTTGAAAATTTTACAACTTTTTTTTTTCATTTTTCTAATGAGAAATTATCTTTGTGGGATTTTCAAAGAAACTAAGATATTTTTTTATTAAAATAACAACTACTTATAAATTCAATACGAATCATACGGTATATTAATGGGGTTAAAAGCAATTGGTTGCTATTTGAAAATATAATAGACAAAAAAGATCCTGAAAAAAAAAAGCGACACGATCCTCCAAATTTCTAAAAGAATGAGGAAAAATCGCATTTTTGTTCTTGCATTTTTTGATTTACTCTTATTTGTGACAATTATCTTACATTGCATTCCACAAGTTGAATTTATTTTTTTAATTTTATTCCTCATGTACATTTTTCATCTAATAATTAATGAAAAATGTACAGAAATGCACATAAGATTGCTAACAAGTCCATTATTATTGGACAGAAACTGTATGTGAGGACTAAAATTAAAAAAAATTTCAACTTATGGAGGGCTAAATTACCTTTTTCGTTCCATAAAGACTAGATTTTTTCAATTCAGTCCCACGCTTTACGGAATTTCTTATTTGGTTCCAATTTTTTACGAAAAGTTATCAATTTAGTCCCAAATCCCATTTTCCGTCAAGTTTTGACGAAGGACTGAGACTCCGTTAAGTATAGTTGGGTTAAATTACCTTTTTTGTCCCATAAAGAAGGGACTTTTCTAATTCAGTCTCACGCTTTACGGGATTTTTGATTTGGTCCCATTTTTAGACAAAAAGTTGCCAACTTAGTTCGAGACCCAATTTTTCGTCAAGTTTTAGTGGAATGACGGAGAACCCGTTAAATGGTTGTTAACTTTGGAGAAAAATTACACACATGATTTGTCTGCTTGTTCCACCTCCAAATCGAATATCAGGTCATCTTTCCCCCCCCCCCCCCAACCCCCTAAAAATCAATTCTGTCATTGTCTTTCAAATCGCTTGCAATTATATTGGTTTGATTTCAAGAAAAGTACAAGATTTCAAGTGAAGATAATTAACATTGGTTGATTCGCGACGATATCCTTGCGGCCCAGCCATCTGATCGACCAATTGAAGATAGTGAACATTGGCAGATGTACTCAACTCGATCAGATGGCTGGGTCGCGAGGGCATAGTTAGGAATCTGCCAATGTTCATCATCTTCACTTGAAAAAAATAAGTTAGCCCAATTGTTCTTAACGAAGTCTTCATTCTTCCGTTAAAACTCGACGAAAAATGGGGTGTGAGACTAAGTTGACAACTTTTCATCTAAAAATGAGACTAAATCGAAAATCTCGTAAAGCGTGGGACTGAATTGAAAAAGTCCCTTCTTTGTTGGACGGAAAAGGTAATTTAGCCACTATGGAGTGAAATGTAAGAAAATCATAGCAATTGAAAAAGACGAATATTTTAAAACCCGGACCGTTGATCGAACCGAAAAATTGAGTGGGTCAAGGGTCACTGGTTCAACTGTCGAAGTGAACCGTGGACGAACCAGTTATGTCATAATTATGTCATAATAAAAATTAATATATAAAATTATATTAAAATAATAAAAAATAAAAAAATATAAATAAGTTTTTGTTGAAGTTTATATAAGAATTAAAAGTATCTCAAGACTTGATAGTAAAATAAGGGGAAAATCTCATTTTTCGTCCCATAAAATTGGCCCATTTTCAATTTAGTCTCATGTGTTAGACTGGTCTCATATTTAGTCCCATATGTTAAAAAAAATCTCAATGTTGGTCCCACGTTACTTTTCCGTTAGATATTTAACAGAAAAGTTACTTGGCCGTTAAAGACTGATTTTTTTTGGAGGAAAAAAAATCTCTTTTGGGGGAAATGAAGCTAGAGCTTACAATTAGATTTTTTCACCTAAAATTTGAGAGTTTTCCTGTTAAAATTTCAATAACAACAAACTGAATTTTATAAAGATAAAAAGTCCATGAACAAATAAACTGAATTGCACCAAAAGAGCCATTGATTGAACTCAACCAACTGAAGCTTCAGTCAACTTACAAAATGAAATGAGTTTAAAAAAATGACAATCACATAATCCAAAATGAATGTTTTTCAATCAGAAAATATGTCACCTAGAAAAACTTGGAAGATGCACTCAATGCAAGGAAGGAAGCTGCAACAAAGGCAAGACTAGAGCATGATGGAAAGGGGAAGAAAAAAATATAATAGCACTATGGATTTTTATTTTCTGAAAATTATATCTTCAAATTGAAAAATATTCATTTTGGATTATGTGATTGCCATTTTCTGAAACTCATTTCATTTGTAAGTTGACTGAAGCTTCAATTGGTTGAATTCAATCAATGGCTTTTTTGGTGCAATTTGTCTAGAAGACTTTTTTTTAGCGCAATTCGGTTTATTTGTTCATGGACTTTTTACCTTTACAAAATTTAGTTTGTTGTTATTGAAATTTTAACAGGAAGACTCTCAATTTTTAGGTGAAAAAATGTTGTTGTAAGCCCTAGCTTCATTTCCCCCAAAAGAAACGTTCCCCCCCCCCCCCCCCCCCCCCAAAAAAAAAAAAATTAGCCTTTAACGGGCAAATAACTTTTCCGTTAAATATTTGACAGAAAAGTAACGTGGGACCAACATTAAGATTTTTTTAATATATGAGACTAAATGTGAGACCAGTCTAACATATTGGACTAAATTAAAACTGGGGCTATTTTATGGGACGAAAAATGCGGTTTTCCCGTAAAATAAGTATATTAAAGATTTAGGCCAAGAATAAAAATAGAAAAAATACATAAATAACAAAAATAACGAATTATTACCATTATAATTAAGTTATAACTAAATTTTTATGTCAACAAATAGTTATTTAAATCTTATTCTATTAATTATTTAATTAGAAACTTAAGTAATTATAAGAGATAATAATTTAATTAGATTACGGACTTAATAAATTTGTTCATTTATAAATATATAATTGAAGTAATTATCAAAATGTCGGTGTTGGTTTCTTGATTTATTCTCAATTTTCATATGTAATGTCATGGTTCAATTTTAAATTGTATCAATTTTTTGAAAATTTTAAAAAATTCATGAACCAACTGGTTCACTTGACCAGGGATCAGGTCAACCGTGCAATAAATCAATATTTATAAATCAACGAACATATACAAAGTAAACAAAAAAGAACAAAAAAACACAAAATACTACTATTAAAAATAAATAAAATATTTATATTTATATGACTCGATCTTATAACTAAAAAAAAATAACACCTCAATCTCATTAAACGGACAAAGGAATACTGCTCCGAATTAGCCAATTATTGGTGCAAATAGGTAGGAATCAAGAGAAAAGGGATGGTGGTAAAAAGAGTGTAATTTGGCATGTGAAGGGGTGGCGAGACTGAGTGAGAGGGTAGTCGAATCATTCTCTTGATGTGTGTTGTGTTCCCCATTGTCATGTGAATCCCACGTCTTCGTTCTTTACATTGATTCTTAATTCCGTCAAATGAGCTGAGTTGGGGTGGGGTGGGGTGGGGTGGGGAGGGGGGGTTGGCTGCTTTTAGTTTCCTCGTTGTTGGTCATCATAATTGGAGATAACTGTAAGTGGGGTTCATATGGTCAACCAATGTATGTGTCTGTGTGTGTGAGAGAGAGAGAGAGAGAGAGAGAGAGAGAGAGAGAGAGACTTTTCATCATTTCTCCACCCGAATTCCTTTCCCTACTTATTTATACCGTTGATTGTTATTACATTAATCATAGATACCCACCCCCCACCCCCACCCCACCCCACCCCTACCCTACCCCTCTCCTCTCCGCTTACAAAAGTCTCCTCTCATTCTCAGCTACTTCTCATTTTCTCCTCAGAACAAACCTCCCTCTCTAAACAATTGCATCCAAACACCCCTCTTTGAGCGAATTTTCAGAAAAAGATTAGATGGGTATTGATGATTTCTGCCAAACGGGCCTGGTATTAGGGTTGGGTCTTTGGTCTCCGTCGTCTTCGGCGGCGGCCGGCGATCAGAAGTCCAAGAAGACAGCGGCAGCCCCGAAAATGACTGAGCCCTCACTGACTCTGAGCCTTTCCGGCGAAACCTTCGATCAGGTTCGTCCTGTGAGGAAGGTGGATTTTGATTATAATAAGGTTGCCTGTACTGATCGCCAGTCCGCTGATAATTTGTACGGTCAGGACAGCGGCGCGTCGTCTTTCTCCAACGTTAGCGTGAAGAGGGAGAGAGAGACCGGCGGTGATGAGGTGGAGATAGAGAGGGTTTCTTCGAGGGCTAGCGATGAAGATGATGATGGATCCAACGGTAGGAAGAAACTTAGACTCACTAAAGCCCAGTCTGCTCTTCTGGAGGAGAGCTTCAAGCACCATAGCACTCTCAATCCTGTAATCTCTCTCTCTCTCTCTCTCTCCTCAATGGATATATACGTACAGGGTTATGTATAGATATGTGTGTGATTGGTTAATTATTAAGATCGGAGTTGATGATGGGGTTTTCTCTGTCTATTCATCGTACAGAAACAAAAGCAAGAATTGGCAAGAGAGTTGAAGCTTAGGCCCCGACAGGTTGAAGTTTGGTTCCAGAACAGAAGAGCCAGGTCTCATTCTTTTCACTTTTATTATTGTTTTAAAAATTAAAAATTAAAATAATATAAATTCAAACGAGATATTAAACAAAGAGAAAATTCTAATAAAACTAGGTTAATCATAAAATAAGTGTGATATATTTTATTATTATTTTTAATTATACATTAATTACAAGACAAATTCAATTAAGATTGAATCGGTTAGAATTTTTCAAGAAAAAGAGATGGATTTTTCAGATTATTTAAAACAAGAAAGCAAAAGAAATATATATATATATATATATATATATTTGTTCTCTTTTCTATAAAGATCATTCGAAAAGATTTACAGGGGCCCCGTGTTTTAACTTTTAGCTGATTATTGCCGAAATGATCGATTTTTCTAATTTAAGAAAAAAGATATATATTTTTATTTATGCATTTAAAAAAGAAATTATTTGTATTATTAATTAATGTTATTCAATCGGTTTGAACAGAACTAAGCTGAAGCAAACAGAAGTGGACTGTGAGTTCTTGAAGAAATGCTGCGAAACCCTGACGGACGAGAACCGGCGGCTGCAGAAGGAGCTTCAGGAGCTGAAGGCGCTGAAATTAGCGCAGGCGCCGCTGTACATGCAGCTGCCGGCGGCCACCCTCACCATGTGCCCATCTTGTGAGAGGATCGGCGCCGAGAACGCCGCCAAGAGCCCCTTCACCATGGCGCCGAAGCCGCACTTCTACAGTCCCTTCACCAACCCATCAGCGGCTTGTTGAATCGGCTTTGAATTACTTTAGAAATATATATATATATATATATATATTATTGAAGATAAATATGGAAGCAGCATCGTCATCCCACAACCCTGATTTTTGATTCGGTTAAGGGCCTGTAGTAAAAAAAAGATAAGTGCAGCTAATTTATAGAAATTAGGGATAATTAATTACTAATCATGTTCTTTTTTTTTGTTTTTTTTATATTTTTTATGTGAAATGGATGTAAATCATTAATTATAAATTATATATATAGTGAAGAATTATATATTGTTTAATACTAATGTTGCTTGCACGTGTACATACCCTTTTTACGATTATTCCTACCATTATTGTTATATTTCTTTTCATATTGGTTACATTAATATTTCAATAAATTAAAAAATATACAGGTTTATCGTTAGATCGATGAAACACAAGAAATTAATTATAAAAAACTCACATGAAGTTAGATAATAAATAAATTTCATAGTGAAGTCATATAAATGACTATTATTTAATGAATTTATACCCATAATTTCAAACTTATTCATATAATTTTAATTTTTATCGATACACCAAGACATGATTGGTGTATGATTATATAAATATACTAATACTATCTTCGAGAACCAGTACTGATCATATTTTTTTTTTCTAAATAATAACTAAATGATAGCATTTCTTACACAATCAATCAACTTAATTACAAAATCAAAGACTAATAATTACTCACAAAATAAATATACTTTGTCTAATGTGAACAAAAAAATAACATAATATTTCATGCCATGGGCATAATCATCTCCGTTTCCTACGGATCAATTTTTTTTTTTTTCAAATTAATTTCCTTATATTTTGTTTAATATAAACACACGAAATAAAAAAGGGATAATTATATTTGCATTCTCTGGTGCGTGGAGTTGACACAAATTATCCAATTTTTTTAGATAATTACATATACACTCATCAGAAACGTTTAATATTATTTACACGAACCACCCTATATATCTTTTAAAAAATTACAGGCACATCCCTAAAACACATTAACATTATTACGCAAATTACCCTTATTTTTGATTGTCTGGAAATTTTTTATAATTATGCAAAATATATATTGATTTGTGTGAGAAAATTATAAATCAGGAGTGCAAATATAATTATATCCAAGTTTTTTACACATAATATATTCATATTAAGTAAAATATAATAAAATTAAGAATAAAAAATCCAGGACACACTTGTGTCCGTAGGATATAATGATTTGGTTTAAGCATACGGTTTGGGGAAAAGATACAAAGTGGTTGGGGTGACGTGTATTTGTCTGTATTTCCAGTATTAGTATGTCGGAATGGAGCGTAGAGATTTCCAAAAATGTGTAAGGGGGAATGGGGAGAGGCGTGTAGGTTAAGAAAGGAATTGATTATTTGAATTCATAGGAAGATTGCAAGAAGACACTGCAAGAAAATAGGTCAGCGACCAAAAAAAAATTTAACAATTTCAATATTATTATTAATTATGTATATTTAGTAACAAGAATATTTATTTTTTTATAATAATAAATTTTATAATTTTAATAATTATTATTATTTTATAAAAATTATTATTAGCAAGAATTAATAATAAAAGAATATATATACTATTGTCACTAAAAATATAATAAGTGATTTATGTATAGTAATAACTTAGTGCAATAAATAATTATTGTCGTGTATATTGGGTTGTCACTATAAATATTTCATTAACTGCGTGAAAATTTTATACCCAATTTATATCATTAACAATTATATAATAGCAAAATAATAAATATTTTCACTTAATATGAAGTTTTAGTGATGATTTTTAAATTATTATTTAATATTTTGTTATTAATATTATACTTTTTTTGCGGCAAGAATGGATGGATGGATTGTTGGATATGATGATTGGGGGAGGGCGTGATGGCCGCGTGAGATGCCCCAACTTTAAGGGGACCGGTGGGTCACGCCCACGTGATGTTCTCGTGCTCCCCTCACTATTTCCTTACCAAACCAATTATCCACGACTTGACTTGCTGTACGACAAAAATCTTGCCACTTGCCACCCCTCTGATTTTAGTTCCTGTAATTTATTATTTTAGCAACTTGTATAGGTGTAATTTTATGTAAAAAGAGGAATTTATTTAAAAAATTATAAATATCTCTTTTATTGTTAGAAAAATTATGAGTACTTTTCTAAAATTAATGATCATCTAATAAGTATTCTCTCGTTACGGTATATTGTAGGAGGGTATTTGTTAGATGACTGTCAATTTTAAAAGAGTATTATAATTTTTAAATAACGAGAGAGTATTTGTAATTGTGAAAAATCTTAGAGAGTCCTTTGTGATTTACCCAAAACAGCAAGATAGATCATTTGTCAAATTGAGAGATTTTTGAGAAAAAGATGGAATTGAGTGTTGATCACTAAATTAAAAAATTATATTATTAGAAGATATATAGTTTAATTTATTTTAGTCAGCATGGGATGGCCGTACCTATTGTATAAAAAAATTGAGTTAAAGGTCTATTAAAGTGAATATCGTTGGATGCAAACCTCAATAAGGAAAATACGGTCCAATTCTCTTAACTGTAAGCCTACAAAACAAACTACTGCAAGAGAAATATAAATAAAAATCGTAAAAAATGGTAGGATTGCAAAATGTACGTATACTACAGCATTGGAGGGGGGGGGGGGGGGGTTATAGATTCTCCCATTTATATGATTTCATGTGAACCACAAATACCAAAATCATCAAATGACAACAGTGAGTTCATACATACAAAATTAGGATTTAGGATATATTGGGATTAGGTCATAAATACTTTGAATTAACCAAATCGATTCAAATTGAAATGTTTATTTCTATTTACAATGTGAAAAAAAATGCACTGGTCCGACATGATTGGAATACAAAACGTGTACCTAGTTGTCGTGAGTAGACACAACAAAATATGTACCTGAAAAATATTAGAATAGGAATGAGCCTGCAACTCCATAAGTACCCGACACCAACTATACACGCACCTCAAATATAGTTTCAACTAGACAAAAACAAGCAACGTATATAAAATATAATCAATTTAATCAAACACGTTTTTATTTTGTATCTCCATGTAATCATCTCATAATTGGACGATCAATCAAACTCATCTTTTCCTAATTGGCTTACCAGAAATGTGATACTGTGTTTTTCTCCACCGACTCAACCTCACTATTCATTACATACATATGCATGAATCCCTTTTGCCACACAGGCTCATCAATCTCATTCCGCATTATAACTCTTTCATTTCGCATCAAAGCTCTTTTCATATCGTATCATAGCTCTTTCATATCACATTATAACTCTTTTCATTTTATTTTGCCACACATGCTACTCAATAACATCAAGGGGTATTTATATCTTAATTATATTCAGTTTTCATCACTCCCTCGTTTCCATGTATTATCGTTTTTGTAAGCAAGTAGCCACATAAAATCACAAAGCAACATATTTCACGTACAAGCACATAACAGTAATATTATACAGACCATGGGATATCTCAATAGGTTTCCTTATTTCACTTTCACGACATAATCATTCAAAGTAATATCAATCACACATACAATTCAAAATAGATTAGTTCCAACAGAAATCAAAGTAATACCACAAAGAAAGGAACATATATAAATGATACTAATTATTTACTTACACAACACTAATAGAAAAAAAGAACATATATAGGTAGCACTAATTATTTACTTATAATATCGATCTTACAACATTCAGTGGGGTCTTTCATTCACATTTTTTTCCACCAAGACCGGAGGTTACCGCGATTGGTAATGGCACAACCAATGACCTAATTAGTACGTAGGAAGTTCAATCATCTATTGTATTCTTCGTGTCCTATAATAAGTTATAATACATTTAATTAATATATCAAGAATATTGTAATTTCTGAATAAATTATTAAATATTATCCGTATAGTTTTCAATAATCTTTTAATATTTCATTAAACCCCTCATTTTTTATAGCTACCATTTGTACTAACATTTCTATATTAAATTATCTCAAAACTCTTGTATTCCTTTTAAATAAATATAGGGATGATTACATTTACACCCCCTGACCTATGGTCTATTTATACCTTCCTTTTGCATAATTACAGAAACTACCTTTGATATCCAAAAAATAAGGGTAATTTGTGTAATAATATCGATACTTTTGAGGGTGTAAGTGTAATTTTCTAAAAGATAGGGGTGGTTTGTGTAAGTGATGTTTACATTTCTAGTTGGTGTATGTGCAATTATTCAAAAGGCAGGGGTGATTTGTGTAAACAGACCATTGGTTAGGGGGTGTAAATGTAATTATCCTATAAATATAATATCCCCAAATATAACGTTCTAATATTTCTCAAACATAATTTTCTAATATACTTATCTAATTTCTATTAATTCCTCAAATATAACTCCCAACCTGATTAAATTGAGCAAATCAATTATAGAAATGATTAAATCTGCTAAAATAAGTAGTTTATGTCATAAACTATAACACCCCCTAATTCAATTGAGATATTTAACCGATCACTAATTTATGAATACTTAAATTTATAAAATTTTCTGGTTAAACACTAAATCGAATAGTATAAACTACATTTAATAAATACACTTATTAAATAATATAATTATATAAATTAATACTAAATTAAAATAAAATAATTTCTTACCTACTGTTTCGGCAGAAGAGTGTTGTGTGTGTGTGTTCGTGTATGTGTGTGTGTTTGTTTTAATAAAAGGGTAAACTACAGCTATCTCCCCTGAAATTTGGCATAATTACAAATACCCATCGTTGTTTGAAAAATTACGAATACCCCCCTGAAGTTTGTAACCATATAACAAATAACCCATTTCCATCCATTTTTATGGGTAAACCGACCAAAATGGCCTTATGCAAACTGAATCATTCTTAAAATGTTTTGATTTTAATGACTACAATGCGCATGGAGAGGTTTCTTAAATTTTTTACACCGAGGAGCAATAATGCAATTTAGCTTGGTTGATTTTTCTATAATTTTAACTAAAAATTCAAGGGAAAAATGATCAACTTTAGACCTTTAGTTAAAAATTACAAATCTCAGAGGGATATTTGTAGTTTTTTAAATAACGAGGGATATTTGTAATTATGTCAAACCTCAGGAGAGGTGGTTGTAATATGCCCTTAATAAAAAGATGGGTGCGCTGGTGGCACCCATCATTATCCTCTCTTTTTTTTTTCTTTTTTTAAATTTTAATAAAGTTATTTTTAAAAAATATCCATTACGCCCCTCCTAATTTTTAATCAATATAATTTACTTCCAAATTTTATATAAAGCTCCAATTCACCCCGTTCAAGTCATAATTATGATCGAAGTTTACTCTATAATTTATCTACTAGTTAACTAAATTTCTTAAATAATTATCAATTAATCCCATAATTATGTATAAAAATTTGTAGGCATCACAATTCTCCCTTACTAATAAAAATTTCGTCCCCAAAATTTAATTAACTTACCAGCTCATGGAACAAATATGGGTACTTCTCTCCCATACTCTCCTCATCCTCCCAAGTGGCTTTTTTGGGAGAGTGATGACTCCATTTTACCTTTACCATAGGTGTTTCTTTTATACTCTGATCAAAATTTCTATTGATTCCTCTACGTACGTTAATCCTTCTGATATTTTTATTTTCCGATTCACAAAAATATGTCTAGGATCAGATCGGCATCGACGTAACACGGACACATGGAACACATTATATATCTGTGGCACATTTATAGTGACCAAATAATTATTTGTTATCATTAAGTCGTCAATATATATGAATCACTAATTATCTATTTATACTGACAACTTTATACGCAATTTTTTCACCGATAATTATAAAGCAATAAGATCAAAATTATTAGTATCACTTAATAAATTTTTTTAATTATAATTATAATTTAATTATTACTTGTTATTTTATCTCTAAAATTATGTTTTATTAATATAGTGTCGTGTGAAGCAATCAATTATTTTTCTAGAATTCTTTGCTAGAACCATTAATATTTGTGGAGGGCCACTAAATTCCTGATAGATTCAACATTTAAATAAAGTAATTTCTTTTTTCCTAGAAAGTCGAAATGATGTTTTTAAATTGTTAGAGATAGCACGATATGAATGTTATTAGGGTTGGGCAGTATTTGTTTAGTCAACAATTAGGAGTATTCATACGACTATATATTCACATCTACGCAATGGTCAATATGGTTGTGGAATGGCTTCCTAACAAGAAACTTTTCATGAATTTCCAGCTTTTTTAGTTTGACTCAACTTAGGAGCCAAGACTTAGGTTTTGCGTTTTTTTCCGAATTAGGTTAAGGGTGAGTTTTTGGTGGCAAAATTATTTTTTTACTTTGCTAAGTATGCTCAATATTAATTTTAGTCCGATAATTATGCTCATTTTTTTTTTCCCTAAGTTCAGTAACTTACAAAATTGATGAAATCGATTTAATCCTCCAGTGGTCGATTTTTTGCTTTCTTGGCCGAAATATTATATGGCATGTCAACTGGACATATTTTAAGAATTTTTAAACTTATGAGGCAATTGAAATAAGGTGTATTTTAACTTGAATTATTATATATATATATATATATACTTATAATTTATAAAAAAAATTATTATTTTGAAAGAAAATTAACCCCCCGCTTGCCCCCCGACCCAGACCCCTACTCCCCTGCCGCCTACCCTCTTATCACTACAAGAAAAATGCTCAATAGCAACGAAAAAGAATCAACTTCGAGCTAATTAGTAAGTAAAATTCTCGTTACTAATATATTGTTTAATATAGAAATATACTTGCTAATGTATTTAACAACGAAAATTTACTTGCTAACAAATTTAGCAACGAATTGTTTAAAATATATATATATATATATATATTAAGTAGTGTAAATTAGCAACGAGAATTTTACTTACTAATTAGCTCGAGGCTGATGTCAGCAACAAATTTTTTTGTTGCTATTTAACTATCTTCTTGTAGTGTCCCCACCCCCTCAGCGTCTGCATAAGGGGCTGATGGCGTTGAGTGTGCTATCGCCCCCCAATCTGGGAACAGATCTGGGAAACGGCGTCGCCCAGAGCTGAGGAGTGCGTGGCACCGTGCCTCCTCTGGGGGGGGGGGCGTCTCTGCAAGGAAAAAAAGATATATTTTAATTAATTTAATTAAATGTCATTAAAAAAAGTAAGAAAAAATTAAATAGAAAATACATTTAGCTAAATAATTGTTCAAAATTAATTAATAAAATATAATTTTTATAATCAATTAATATTTTATATATTTTTTTAGAATTATGATATTTTAAATAATGTCGAGTCAGTATTAAAGGTCATGTGTCATTACATGTGGTTGTACACATGTATAAGTTGCTGGAAATTAACCAAATAGTTGACACGTGGGCATTTTTCGATAATTTTTAAAATATCACAAGAAAATTGAATAAAAAACCCTAATTCGGACTAAATCTCATGAATTTTGTAAGTTACTAGACTTAGAAAAAAATGCATAATTACCAGACAAAAAAATGCGTATTTAACGGATTTTCCTGTTTTTGGTCCAACTTCTGATTACTAATTGATTATAAATCAGTTACATTTTTGTTTGATTAATTGGTTATTATAAGAATTGATTTGGTAAAATCGTAGTTGGCCAAATTTGAATTATAACTTTTAAAAGCATAAAATATTATGCTTCAACAATCCAGAAGTGATTATATCTAAGGTTGCGGGAAAATTGTTGTGTTTCTCGTCTCAAAGACTTAGCTTCAGTATGTTTTCCGTCTCATTGCTAACGAAATTCTCAAAATTAGTCCAATAACTTGTAAAATTCACATTTTTGGTCATTTTGTTAACTTTCGTTAGAAAATTTATGAAAAGAACCACGTGTAAGTCATATGGCCGCCGTTATTTATTCAAAACCGAGGAGAACAACCAAGTGACTTGCAAGTGGGTGTTTCTCTTCAATTTCCTAAGGAAACGGTGACGTGATTTGCAAGTGGGGTTATTCGTTAATTTCCTAACAGAAGTCGATCGGTGTGAGGACCAAAACTGAGTATCCTTTTTAAAATTCTGAAATTCTTTTCAAGAATTTCATAAATAATGGGACTAAAAGTATATTGAACCTAAATTATGGAACAAAAAATACAATTACTTAGCTCCTCAGGTTGCCAGACGACAAACGCCTGCGAAGTTACCATTGATCAAAAGTTACCGGATTAAATTTTTTGTTGCAAATTTTATTACATCTTCTACTCATTCAATATACGCATGTCACGTGCATAGGATAATATAACGTATTTTATTTTGAGAAAATTTTATATACATAACGTATGTATATGTTGAATAAAATAGAAAATGGAATAGACTTTGTAACAAGAAATTCGATCCAGGCCAACACCGTAATATTGGTTCTAAAATTTGCCAATAAAAAATCCAAAATCACAAACCAGAAACTGGAAAAAATTAACAATAAAAATGACTTTTAATTTGTTTAATTAGGTGCTATTTTGGCGTGGTCGACTACATATTTGACGAATACGTATGAACTGAACTGTATAAAAGTAATACTAAAAATTAATAATAACTAATAAGTGGTGTTATATCATTTTTCTTTTTTTTTTTTGATATTGGAACTTGAGAAAATGATCTGGACATATAAATATAATGTTATATGTTTTTATTTATATGATGGCAAAAATATAAAAAAATACATATCTAATAGCTTAAAAATATAGGGTGAATTATAATGACCTTTCTTGAGGTTTGACATAATTACGAATATCCACACTAGAAGAAAAATCACTATTGTCTACAAATTTATTGGTTATGGACTAAAACCATGGTAAATATTATTATTAACCATGGTTAAACAAAAACCATTGCAAAAACCTAGATTATCCACTATGAAAACTCTTTTTGCCATGGTTATGAGTCATAGCAAATGTGTTTGCTATGGTTTTTAGTCATGACAAATGTTTTAGCCATACTCGCAAATACCACGGTCAATAACCGTTGTATGACCATGGTGAATGACTATTCACTACGGCTATTTGTTTTTAACCATGGCAATTAGCCATGGTTAAATATTAATATTTTTCTAGTGCCACTCGTTGTTTAAAAAAATATAAATACCCTCTTGAGGTTTGTAATTTTTAACTAAGAGTTTGAAATGGTTCATTTTATCCCTATTTTCTTAAAATTATAGAAAATGCGACCGAGTCAAATTACATTATTACTACTTTGTGTAAAAAACGTAAAAAATCTCTCCCTGCGCATTTTTGTTCAAAAAAATTTAGAAAATTTAAAAAATAATTCAATTTGCATAAGAGCATTTTGGTCAGTTCATCAATAAAAATGAATAGAAATATATTATTTGTTAAACAGTTATAAACTTATGGAGTATTTAACGTAAGGAGAAGTTATTGTAATTCACCCAAAAATATATACATTGTAGTAATGATTAGATGTATTGAAAAGTTTTCAAACAGATCTCATTGCGGTTAGACAACCACATCACCCCACAAAACTATGTCTTAGCAATTCTTTTCGTGGAAGTTCATATTTGTTTGGTAGTATAGCTGAACAAATTTTCTTAAATTTTGTTCCTTTGTTCATCAATTTTCCACTTATCTCGAACCCTAAAAACTTATATAACCCAAAATTAACAATAAAAAAAGAAAAAAGAAAAAGAGATTTCTCTTTTACAAACCCTATAACCTAGAAGAATGTGTTAATGTATAAATACTTACTAACACGTTTAATCCGAAAGGTTGGTGCAATGGTATAAGACTATATTGCGTTCATATATGTGGGGTCGATTTATCTAATAAAAAATTTTATATTTGAACTCCATCATGAGCAAAATCTCTCGACTAGTGCCAAACACGAACTACGAGCTGGGATTCAGAACTCATTGGGCACTACAAGAAAAACGCTCAATAGTAACGAAAAAAAATCAACGTCGAGCTAATTAGCAAGTAAAATTTTCGTTGCTACTTCATTATTTAATATAAGAAATTTTACTTGCTAATGAATTTAGCAACGAATTATTTAAAATATATATTAAGTAGTGTAAATTAACAACAAGAATTTTACTTGCTAATTAGCTTGATGTCGATTTCAGCAATAAAATTTGTCGTTGCTATGAAGCTATTTTCTTATAGTGGGGGTTGGGAACATCTCGTGCTAAAAACCTACTTATAAACACATCCAACACAGGCAAAAACAAAACACATATACAGACGGGCTTAAATATATTTTTCGTCCTGTATTTCTTTAGCGTTTTAGTCCTTTATTTTTTAGGTTAGCAAATATGTCCTGTAACTTTTTAATTTTTTGCGATTTTGGTCCTTAATCATCGGAGTTTGCAAATGTTACCGGGATTTTTTTTAATTTGGGGCTTTTGTTCCCATTGGTCAAATTACTGCCAGCATGGAACCAAATTTTCGTCTTATATCTTTCATATTTTGGTGGTTTAGTCCTTTATCCTTCCAGTGTAGCAATTTTTTTTTTTTTTTTTTTTTTTTTTTTTTTTTTTTTTTTATAATTTGGGGCTTTTTTTTATATCTTTATAAATGTACTTTTTCACTCAATCGAGCTTTCAATGGTTCTAAAAGCACATAATTAAGCCAAACACTTTCCTAGTTCCAGGAAAACAATTGTCCAGAAATAGATTTGTGACGCGATATTTGCAAGTCTCTTGCCATGCAAACCGACAGCATCTTTACTTACGTTGAACAAACTCATCTCATGTCCATATACGAGAAAAATTCTTGTTCAAATTATGTCCGAATTAAATTAATCACACAGTAGGTGTGATATATTTATTATGTGATTATTCACCTCAATTTCTTAAATTAAACACTAATCATACAGTAAACGTATTATTTTCGTCATTTAATTGGGGTAAATGTTTTTATGGATCCCATAAGACTAGGGTATTAAATGCTTTTTTGGTCTCCGTAAGATTAGGACATTATTTATTTTGGTACCACAATTTAGGTAGGTGACTGTTTTAGTCCCATAAAATACGTTTTTCAGTTTTTTCGTCTTAAAATGTCACGTTGTTCAATTTTTTTTGTCACCATTTCAATTTTCTGGTCCCAAAATATCATGTCATTTTGGGATCAAAAAAACTGAAAAATATATTTTATGGGATTAAAATAGCCACCTACCTAAATTGTAGTATCAAAATAAATAATACCGTAATCTTATGGAACCAAAAAAATATTTTACCTTTATTTAATTGATGTAAATTAAATCAAACTCGATTTGAGGTAGAATTTGACACGTGGACCTGAAAGCAAACAATGGCACTTTCGCTGTTCCCTAACGTTTCTTCAGAGACACGTTATCATCATAATTGGTCATCAATAAAGCCCAACATTGGGATCATTGGTAGGGCCCTAACTGTCTTTTTATCTCCTCCATTAAAATTATCTTTTTAACCTACTGCTATTTGTTCTATTATTTTCTTTTGTTGGTTGAAAGTATAAAAACTTAAATTGGATTAAATTTATTATAATTTTTAAAATTAGTGAATTTAATTTTTACTGATTCCTTTTTTGTTAAGATTTATTACAGTATTATTCGGCTTGCTCACTGTATTCTCAATATAAAAAATTATGTATATTTAATTCAATTTATCGTTGAATGAAATATTATGAGTATGACTGCTGTCAACACAAGGTATATATTCAAATAAATAAAAAATTTTATACCCTACAAAAAAGGCGAAAGTTAAGAGATCAAATGATAAGTTTAATATTGTCGTAGTTATATAAATATTTAGTGTTAAAATTCTAAGTTTATTACAATAGTGAGTTTTATAGGTTTAATTAGCCATACTTTTTTTGTGAAAATTATTAGTGATAGAAATTAGATATAAAGTTGTCATCAAAAGTAATTAGTGATACATGTATACTGACGATCTAGTAACAATAATTATTTATTGTCACTACAGATGTGTCATTAATTATTTAAAGTGATAACTTTATACATAATTCTGTCACTAATAATTATATTGTGACAAGATAAAAATTATTATCACTTATATGATAGTTAATTATATCGTTAATAGAATCTAAATATAATATTCAAATAAAAAAAATAATTAATGTGGTCTCGTTTATTACCAGAGCTCATATATACTGTCACTAAAAAAATATGATTTTTCACTATGGTTAATTATTATGGTTAAAGGTGAGAAATCGTAACGAATAATTAATCACAGGTGCGCAACAGCTATTAACCATTATTTCTACAAGCGAGGCCAAAATATTTTGCTACGACTAAAACTGTAACAAATATTTTGGTCATAGATAAAATTATACAAATATGAATTAACTGTGGGGAAAACTTATATTAGATTACGCATCAATTTTGTTTAATCTATAGTAATAGATAATATTAATTAATTATGATTTAGACAATAATAATTTATTATGATTTTTAAACTGTAATAATTTTATAGGGCAAGACGAATCATGAGGTGAGCTTCGAGGAAGCAACATTGAGTTTCTCGTAATTGCCTAATCATGATGCCATGGATGCCTCCCATTATCAATGTCATCATCACAATACATACTGTTCGAAGTTCTAATTATTTTCCACGTAATTTCATCTCATTTCATATAAAAGAAATTAAATGAAATGATTTTTTACTTTTAAATAGTAAAATATATTTGAAATATAATTTAAAAAATTCTCACAAGCAATTGCATATCCGATTGCAAAATATTTCACGAGATGAAATAAGCCTAAAATATTTCACAAGCAAGTTTCGTTCAAACTCTATAGTCTTTTTTTTTTTTTTTTTTTTTTTCTATTTATCCAAACACGTCTGATTTGTTTTTATCATATTAATTTATAGGAGTATAATATTTTTCTATATATCATTTTTATCGATTCATATACATATATATATATATATATATGATGTAAAGTGGGTGGTGGATTTGACTATTCTTAGTCAATTGCAAGTATTTAATTTAAATGAAATTTAAAAATACAAATTTTTGTACTTGAAAATTTGTAAGCTAAAAGGTTTTTGATACTTCCAACAAATTAATCTTAAATATATTTTTTAGTTTTATATCATAATAAGTACTTATGCGAACAAAAAGTTGCTCGTATGGACACGTCCAACTTGGGTATTTGGGCCTAGCTTTTATGTACAAGTCCTGGGAATGATACCTGCAAAAGATACGTTAATACTCCGATGCTCGAGTTGGTACACGAGGTTGAAAATAAGAATTAAAGCTATAAAAGTAGTTAAGATGATAATTTAGTGCAAAAAGCATTTAATAGATAGTGTTTTCAATACGTATGAATGCCAAGAATATGTTATCATTTACCATTGATGTAAGCCCCCTTTTTATAGTCTTCACGGGAAGGAGTCCAGTTCCACAAGGACTTGGGAGGGTATTTACCAAAAGATAAGTTTCAGCTGTTTTGGGGAGGATTATCTAGTTATTGATCATTGGAGGCTTACCCTTAAGGAGGATAAGCCTTCTCGCAGAATAAGGTTCTTGGATTCCTAGGGAGTAGTTAGGACAAACCTAACAACATCTTTAGATCCTTGGGCGTCCTTTGTGGCCAGATGGTTGTACTCCTCCAAGCTGTCCAACAAAGATCTCGCCATGTAGAAGAGAGAATGTCCTCATGTCCAGGTTACCTCCTGTCAGCCCCCTTCCAGGCTCTTTGTGCACTTTTTTGGACCTTCCTCGGCCTTGTTGCTTATCAGGTTTTCCCTAGGAGTATGGGCCTGGGGTTCCTTCCTCTCTTGGACTATGTGTCATCTTGGGTTCCTTGTGGGCTTTCTCCTAGCTTGGGCTCCTCATTGGGCCGCGTGCATTTTGGGGCATCAAGTATAATTAATTTTAGTTTGAAACTACTAAAAATGTTGAATTTTAAAGATGGACAATGAAAATAAAATCAAGAGGATTTTACTCTTACAAAGGCCCCTTTTAAGCACAACTTTCATGTCATTACTTTGTGTTGTCATTACTTTGTGTAATATTCGCCCTTTTTCATAATTGGAGATTAAAAAAATGTGTATAGTAAGTTTATTTTTGAAAAAAATGCTATGATTTTTATAATTTAATTTTTACCTTTTTTTCATTTTTTCGATTTATCTTTTTCCTTCTTTTCCACTTCGACTTTTAATTTCTGTTACATTCTTTTTTTACCTCTGCTTCCCAGCTAATTAATCACCCCATGGTCTATCTAAGATACCCACACTAAAAAATATATTACCTTTTGTCCTAGCTAATTATCATGATCAGAAGAGGTAGGTAGGTGGTGTTGCAATTGACATGTATAAGTTGTTAATTTGTAACAATGTTTAATCTAAAAGTAGATGCCAATTCAAATGGAGATCCATAGTTTAGATGGATTAGAAAAAGAGTGAATGGTGTTATCCCACAACGGAAGATGATGGGAATATTTTAAGCTTTGAGGATATAAGGTAGATGTGGGTGTTAGAGTAATTCTCACTCTTCTTTGTCCCACATTGGAAGTTTATTGAAGAAATAAACTCCTTATATTGAGTTTAAGATTCAAATATAGTTTAAAGTATTATAGAGACTAGAGCGAACATGGGAAAAAACCACACGCGCCGCCGCTCGCATGTCTTAGCCTGGTTTCGAGCGCAGGCATTAGGGCGAATGCCTTAGTATATATCTTTTTGCAATAAAAATATTTGATTAATCTAACATTGAAAAATGTTTTTGAATTTGAAAAATATCGAAACTGGATTTTTTAAAATTTTGTTTCTATTTCTGAATTAATACATCATTTAACTGTATTAATTCGGGAGTTTTAATTTTGAATACAACATTAAGCTGTATTTATGTTGGTTTAATGTCAGCTTATGGGGTTACAACTTGTAAACCACTTCAAAGGACACCCCAAGACAAATAGAAAAAAGTCTTCTCTTCAAACCCCTTCAAAGGACATGTTGGTTCAACAGAGTTAGGATTGTCAAGGATTTTGAAAGTGATTTTGTCATTTATAACATCAAGGAAAATTCCGTAACCTTCAAAGATGCTATGGCTTATTCTAAAGCCAAGTAATGGAAGGAGGCTGTCAAAAGTGAGATGAACTCTATTCTCTCTAATTGGACATGGGTGTTAGTTCATCTCCCTCCGGGGTTCATCACTATTGGATGCAAGTAGATTTTCAAATCAGATGGGACCATAGATAAATTTAAAGCCTAAGGGGTTTGAACAAAAGGAAGGAATAGGTTAATTTGACACATATTCTCTATTAGCTCGGTTCACTACTATCCGTCTGCTTACAACTCTTGCTTTGGTATATAATCTTCCAATTCACCAAACGAATGTGATACCTACATTCTTGAATGGTGAAACTGAGGATGATATCTACATGGATCTGCTTGAGGGATTTTTAATTCATGGTAATGAACAAAAAGCGTATAAGCTTGTTACGCCACTTTATGGACTAAAACAAGCTCTCTTACAATGGAATGAAAAGTTTATAAAATTGGTATGTGTTTTGGCTTATATGTGAATGCAAATGGCAAGTGTATAAGGTTAAAAGGGATTATGTTATCATTCTATGCCTGTATATTGAATATACTTTGTTAATAGGATATAACTTAGAAATTATTACCGAAACCAAGTTATTCTTGAAAAATAAGTTTGAAATGAAGGATATAGGTGAGGAAAATATAACTCTTGGCATCAAGTTGATCTGGCCGTGACAAGTCCAATTATAATATTTCGGAACAAACCCGCGCCTATATAAGTCAAAATTGACCTCGTCAGGTGTTTTGAACCTTTTATTTTTGCACTTCGCACACGGGCTCCTAATCTTATCTTCGTCCATATATTGACGCTGGAACTGAGCCCACTCTATGAAAGTTTTAACACCATCCTCAAACTGCAGTGTAATCCCCCCCTATTTGGGAGGTTCTTCTCATACACCCATCATCTCAATTGCCTTAACATGATGACAACTACATATGCACAGACATACATATACACACACATTTATAATCATATATATTTACATATATTGTCAACCTATAAAAATAATTAAACGTCGTTTAGTTTTAAAAAAAGGGTTCAAGTTGTTACCTGGTCAGAGCAACTCAATAAATCAATGGTAACCGAGCAAGTGTATGTGCACTAATTATGGTCGAGAGAGATTGAGAGTGTCTGTGGTTAATCAAGACTAGAACAAATGAAATAAATTGAAAACATTATGCAACATAATATATAGAAGTATATGTATCGGCTTTTGTAACGGCTTTTGTGGCCACAAACTATCCGTTGAAATATTACTATTAGAATATAGCCGTTAGATACATAAACTTTTATTACGGTCTTTGGCATGGTTGTGTTATCAATAAACAAGCCGTTGCAATTGTAGCTGTGTTTGTATTGGTCCCTGCTACTTACCGTTTGTAGCGGTTTTAGGGTACAGTATATGTAACGGCAGTCTTACATTTAAACAAAACCACTACAAAATGAAAAGACCATTTAAAAGGTCGTCCCAATATTGTAACGGCTTTCCATTTTGTTACGGCTATTGTAACAAAAAAGTATTACAATGGCGGTCAGCCGTTACAAGATTAAGAAGCAATTCCAAAGGCCGATACATGTAACGGCTTTACATACACCAACATTTTGTAATGGCCGTTGTAACGGTTTTTCATACGTTCGGAATACAAATTCCTCTCATCCAAGATTGTGACGTCATATAACTTCTTTCGTTCCAAGATTGTTGTGAAGACCGTTGATATTGGAACGACTTTGTGGCCGTTACAAAAAGAAATCATTTCAAAACCCGCATTTTTTTTGTAGTGTGGTCAACTGATGGTACAACAATTTCTCAGTCTCATTATGTGGTGGTACACAAATTTATTCGGTTAATTGATGATACACTAATTGAAAGGTCTGAGACCAGCCATTAACAATAGTGAGCCGATCCTTGGCCGGGCTTTGAATTCAAGAACATGTTAATCTGGTACCTTCTCGATAAATCTGCGTATCACATTGCATGTAACAAGGCTTGCGCTTCCAACCCTAACATCCTCATTGGCTTTGCGTCATTCTCTTATTCAGGGCAGGAAAAGTCTTTGGCAGGCCAAGGTCCCTAACAAGATACGAGTCTTCACTTGGAAGCTTTGCACTGACTCGTTACCTATGGGTTATAATTCACGACAACGACTTCCAGATTCATAACCATGTTGTCCATTCTGTTCTGATTGTGATGAAACCTCCCCTCATACATTGCTACTTTGCCCCTTTACTTGAATAGTGTGGTGCCTATCCGATTTTCCTTGGGTCACAATTTCTCAATGGTTGACCAATGCTCGAGATTGGATTTTTCCTGGCTGATGTTACTCAGTTGCTCTACATATGATTGGTCCCAATAAAAGATGCTTTTATAATCATGAAACTTGGGGTATTTTGGATTTAGATTTAGCAGCAAAACATAAGAAACAAAGAAAAGAGATGTGATAAGAGAGAGTAGATTATGTGGTGCGGTTATTATTGAACAAGCTAAATGATTTCTTTGTGTACTAGAGGTTGAAGTATATCAATAGGCTGGTGGTCAGGTTTTATTGATCATATTTACAACTACTTCCTTTTTCTTTTGTCCATCATCTTTCCTCTGCTCCTTCAACTTTAACATACACAAACACAAACATAAACATGCAAAAGAGTAACTAAACCTGTGATCTAGGGATCATATCATTATTCATGGAATAATTATACTAAAGTTGGATGGAGATATGTTTATCAATGATCTAGTTAGTTGATAAATCTCTTCTATGCTTGAAGCCTTCTACAACCTTGAAATGTCCTTGACGATCAATCATAATGATCTTTTCTAGAGTGCACACTTCCTATAGTTTAGTTTAATGCTTGCTTGTTGAATGGAAATTTTTTCCTTGGTGATCAAAAGACAAGCCTAAGCATAAAGAACATAGTTTCTCATAAGGCAATAGAAGCATTTGTTCGGTTAAATCCTAGCTGTGTTTTGACAAGTACGATTGAGTCCTATTTTGACTCTAAACAAGACATGCCTAAATTACCAAAAGGGATGCACTATGATTATATTCTTTAATCCATACGTTACTAATTTCTTTTCCAGCACCTCATCACATTCTTGTTGGTTTTTTTTTTTCTTTTTGTTGTAGGCTTGCAACCAAGCTAGATGCACAAACTCCCAAATCGACGGGTTTTATCTGCTCTCGCTTATTCTTTATTGATTTTTGACCTAACTAGTCATTTCTTATGCTTAATGTCCTTGAACTAATTATTTGTTTTCCTAATTTTCTTTGTTTTTGAAAATATTATCATTTGGCAAATACAATATATTGAATTTTCAAGAACTATTTTTCTCGTCAAAGGTTATCATTTAGTCGATATATTATATTGAACTTTTCAAGAAATAAAGTATTTTTTAATGAAAAAAGGCCCTCGCAGAAGCTAAGTCGGATAATGTAATGACAATGGCAAAATGCCTTTTTCTTTTATTAGTTCCTCCTTTGATTTTATAGAATGAACTGAGGATGAAAACAAAAAGTTTAGATTAGTCATATTTAGGGAGAAACATGAGAATGTGATGGACTACATGGGCAATTGTTTTGAATTAGTCAGGTTCAGGTAGAAACATGACAATATGATGGCTAACATGGGAATTTTATTTCTTTTCTTTTTTCTTGTTTATTTTATACAAAATAGAGTTGACTTTTAAAAAATGAGACATCCATGATTATGTATTTTTCCTAGTTTGAGGATTATAGCACTTGTTTCCTTTTTTGGGTGGAGTATAACTTATGAAAACACATTTTTCATCCTTATGGTCAAGTGTGCTAGGTATGTGAACAAATGACCAATACCTTTAGTAAATTTAAATGTATTTTGGATGTAGGTAAAACTTTCTTAAAACATTCTAAAGGTGTTGCGTACTTCAAGACTCGTGTGAGCATCTGATTTCTTAGGGTAAATTACAATGACTTCTCCTGAGGTTTGACATAATTATGAATACCCCATTATGTTTTAAGAATTACAAATACTCTCCTGAGGTTTGTAATTTTTAACCAAACGCCTCAAATTGTTCATTTTGTCCTTGATTTTTTTTAATAATAGAAAAATGAGCTAAGCCAAATTACATTATTGATCCTCTGTGTAAAAAACGTAAGAAACCTATCCCTTCACATTTTAGTCCAAAAAATTTCAGAAAATTTTAAAAATTAATAAAAAATAATTTAGTTGATAAGGGCATTTTAGTCAGTTCACCCATAAAATGGATATAAATAGGTTATTTGTTAGACGGTTACAAACATCAGGGAGTATTTATAATTTTTTAAAAAATGAGGGGATATCAGTAATTATGCTAAATCTCGAGAGAGGTCATTGTAATTCACCCTATTAATTAAATATGTTGTCGTTAAAATGACTTCTCCCCGTAAAAACTTAGGAATATGCATAGAGAACATCATTCCACGACCTACTTCACGAAGATGCTTGCTTTTCTTTCGAAAATTCGATTTTGTTTAGGGGTATTGCTACATATAGATTGATGGTGGACACCTTTTTCCTTTAAAAAACATCCTAGACACATATTAAAATATTTTGCTCCATTATTGGAGCTTAATATGTTGATTTCTGTTTGAAATATTGATTTGCTTATTTCTTGTTCGCCTGGGTGCTTGTAGGTCCCAAATTTTGACATTCAAGATCATATCATCTCTACGAGGGCGTCACTTGTAGCCCAGGTGCGTGTAGGTGATCTTGGGTTGGAGTGTTTACATCTGTGCAAGGAATATTTTTCTTCTTTTATGGCGATGACATTTACCGAAAAAGAAGATGGTATGTGGACTCGTGGCGTTCACATACGATGAGCGTGGACAAGTATTGGACGTAGTGGTTCATGATTCACCCCCTAAATATACTCTGAAAGGAACAAATGGATGGAGGAAACCGGCACAGTTCAACGACTTACGAGAGGGGACGCTTACCACGCTATGTATTAATGAGAGTATGATGCTTGGACCCATTGTGCAGCTACCCTGCTTTCGTGTACGGGTTGAAAATCCTCATGAGTGCCATTGCCATGACTGTAAAAGGATGGGTGTATGTATTAAATTTCAGCCCGGACCTGAGAAACCCGACCCAGACCCACCCCAGACCCACCCCAGGGCGGGTCCGGGACACCATTTTTTCAAGGCCGGGGTGGGTTTGGGGCATCAAAAACCTGCCTCGGACGGGTCCAAGGTGGGGTATAGGTCCTGTCCCCACCCCTCCCCGACCCCGCCCCATTGGACCCGACCCCACCTCGCCCTGACCCCGGGTACAATATTTTCTAAGTTTGTGTCCATTAGATCATATTAGACGGTACGATTTAAAATCACATGGCCAGATTCAACGATACACCATCTTTCATGATTACTCTTTTATTTCGAGTACGATATCTCAACATCCGTATAGCCAATAAGTCTAAAACTTTACCAAATGTATTTTTCTGTAAGTTTGATCATATCTAACGGTTTGATCGAAATTTTAACGGTCCGATTAACTGATGTTGTTCAACAATATAAGATGATAGTTACATCAATGTAATACTAACATTTATAAATATACAAATTTATTACATATTGTGAACATATATCAATTTCAACTATAAATATTTTATATATTTCAATTGCATTATTCCAGAAAATGGATATTTTCTACCATATTAAATTATTTAGTATGAATTTGTTTTAGTATATTTTACTAATTATATTACTACTAAAATAATTAGTAGTTTATATTTATAACAATAAATTAAAATAATATATTATATATTTAATATTTTGATAATTAATATAATAATATTTAATATTAAAAAAATTAATATATTTACTTTACTAAAACTAGTATTAAAATTTTTAATATATTTACTTTATTAAAATTAATATTAATAATTTAAATACATTTACTTTAATGATAAAATTTAATATAAATTTTTTTATGTCTATTATTGACTTTCTCTTTCTTCTCTTTATTTCTCTCTTACTTCACCATTTTTTCTCCCCAAATCTCTAAATCCTTAAACCCTAGCTCCAAACCAACTAATCTATTGCAAGCTCCAATCTATCTCCAGCTACGACACAAGGAAGACAATTGTTGTTGTCGGCACTCGATACTCGCGCGGCCAAGCAAGAACACAAACGGGTTTGCTATTTCGGTTATTTGTTGTTCTTGGTTGTTCTTGGTAGTCTCACAATCTCGTAGGTATGGGTGTTTGTATTTTCATGATTTTGGGGCTTCGGATATTGTGGGTTCTCTTTGGTTCTAGGGGATTTAGAAGTCACTTCGTTGATTATGTGAGAATTTAACTTTTTTTGCCATTTATTGCCCCATGTATAAATGTGTTCGGTGGGTGGCTGGTGCTAATTCTATTTGTTTATGTCATCAATTTCTGATGAAAAGTTCAACTCGTTTGAAGAATTTAATCTCGGTTTCGCTATTTGCTATTTATTGTTTGACATTGATCTTTTTCTTCTAATAGATGGAATCTCAACCAGGAGGTACTTCTCAACCATCTCAACCGGGAGGTACTCCTCAACCATCTGCTAGAGAAAGAAATAATGTTCTGGAAAGCAATACAACAATAGAAATGAGTAAAAGATAAAGTTGAGATTGAGGAAACATCTCAAGACAATAGCAAGAGAAGCAAACATCTGTAGCATGGAACCTTTTCAAGAGAATTAAAGTTGACGGTATTCAATTTGTGGAGTTTAATTATTATAAAACCATCCTCAAAGCTCCAGCTGATTATGGCACCACTCATTTTCACAAACATTATGATAAGGTTTGTAAAAAACGGCCTAGAAAAATAGATATCCGTTAAATTTTCTAAAGGCAAATCAGAAAATTGGTGGTGGCCATGAGTTGGGAACGCATATCTTCAATCAAGAAGAGGTGAGACGTGAGCTGGCTTCGATGGTTATTTTGCATGATTATCTACTCAGTGTGGTTGATCATATTGGTTTTAGAAGATATTCTACTTGTTTTCAGTCTTGTTTTAACATGATCTCAAGAAACACTCTGACGGGTGATATTTTAAAGATTTACAAAGATGAGATAACGAAGTATTGCAACTTGTTGGAGAAGCTTATGTGTCGCATTGCCATCACAACTGACATGTGGACTTCAAGTAACAACAACAAAGGTTTTTATGACAGTGACTGCATATTTCATTGATGACAATTGGATATTAGAAAATTGCATTTTGAGGTATTTTCTTCAAATTTACGTTTTAGATATATTACATTAATGTAATTTGATATGTATTGCAATGTATTATATATGTTTGTTTTATAGGTTTGCATATGTTTTAGCTCTACATACATCAGAAGTGCTAGCTGATATGCTTGTCGATGCATTAATGGATTAGAATATCGATTGAAAATTGTCAACAATCACGGTGGATAATTGCACAACAAATGATGCCATGATTAATCATCTCCTAGACAAGCTTCCCACGAATGAAATGCCTCTCGATGGAAAGGTACTTCACATGCGCTGTTGTGCTCACATTCTTAAATTGATTGTGAAGGATGGAATGGATGTTATTGGTAGTTCAATTAAAAAAATACGTGATAGTGTTGTATATTGGACTGCTTCACCTAGTAGAGTCGGAAAGTTTGAGGAAACCGTTCGTCAATTGAATCAGCATGCTAATTGCACCAAGAAACTAAGTCTGGATTGCAAGACACGTTGGAACTCAACTTATCTGATGTTAGAAACTGTTATTATCTACAAAGATGTGTTCCAACGCCTTAAAGTCTGAGAAAGAAATTATAAAAGTCTACCAACTAAAGAAGATTGGGGGAATGAAATTGAAATTTGTGGAAAGTTGAAACTTTTCATCAGGTAACAAAGATGTTTTCTGGGACTCTTTATCCTATTTCAAATTTTTATTTTCCAAAAATTTGTGATATCAAAGTGAAATTAGATGAATGGGTGAAGAGTCCAAATACTTTGATTCAAGATATGGCTTTAAGGGTGTTGGGAAAATATGATAAATATTGAGATGTTTGTCATATCTTGATGGGAGTTGCTGCTATTTTAGATCCTCGATACAAGATAAGTTTGGTTGAAAGTGCAATGTTTAAGATTGATGAGGTTCGATAAAATTGCTATGATTTGTTGCTTGACCATCAATCTAGATGTTGTACTTTGAATGAAAGTAATTCAAGCATTGAGGGTCTGGAAAATACAATGTTGTTTGTTGTTGATAGTAATGTTAATTTGGATGAAAGTCTTGATGAGTTTGAAAAATTTATGGTTTCAAAAACAACTTTTACTACTAATTTGCGTGTGACTTCAAAGTTGGGCATGTATTTAGAAGAAATTCTCTTGCTAAAAACTTGTGATTTTGATGTCTTGAATTGGTGGAAGACAAATGGAGTTAAGTTTCCTACTTTGCAGAAGATGGCTAGAGATATTTTATCTATTCCTGCTTTTACTGTAGCATTCGAGTGTGCATTTAGTAGGAGCGGGAAGTTGATTAATCCTCATCGTAATAGGCTCCATCACACTACTGTGAAGGCATTGATGTGTTCTCGTTGTTGGTTTTGGAATGAAGTGAATGGTAAGAAAAATTAATTAACTTTTTTTATTATATTAAACTATCAAAATTACTATACTTATTTTATTCTCTCTTTTTTTTTTTTTGTTAGATACTTGTTCGACAAGTGATGGTATACAACTTTGTCCTTCAATTCTTGATGAAGAAGATGACCAAGACGATCGTGATAACGAGTAAAGAAGCATAATCGATGTATCACGGAGCATCAATATGTGTTTAATTATGTGGATTTCAAACTTGTTATTTTTTGTGTCCTTGTGAATTTTAGTACTAATGGGTTATGTTTTATTATGATGGATTTTTTATTTTTATTTTTCTGTAATAATCTAGGGATGTTATGCATGAAAGTATGTTTTAACTTCTTGTGTTTAAGAAATAAAAAAATGAGCACAAAAAATATTGATAATTCGTGGTGGGGCGAGCGGGGCGGGGCAGGGTCTGGGATTGATCATGGCGGGGCCGGGTATGGCTCTTGTATAATTTAACCAGGGGGGGGGGGGTCGCGGGTCTGGGCGGACCCATACCAGACCTCCCCCCCATCTCTAGTATGTATGCCTATGCATAGGCTAATTTATTAGGTTGTATTTGCGAACTTGT
Organism: Sesamum alatum; assembly: GCA_034509735.1. NCBI lineage: Eukaryota > Viridiplantae > Streptophyta > Magnoliopsida > Lamiales > Pedaliaceae > Sesamum > Sesamum alatum. The sequence continues at coordinate 5,166,338 of JACGWO010000005.1, forward strand.
AACTTATACTTTTTATACATACAGTAAAATCTCTATAAATTAATATCCTATAAATTAATAAACTCTCTAAAATAATAAAATCTTTCGGTCCGACTTGGGCCTTTGTAAAAAATTATCAAATTCGATAAGATAATAAGATAATTTTTTTCAGAAAATCCCTTTATAAATATTAGGTCCCATTAAAACTCTAAATTAATAGTTCATCAATATTACAATTATAAATATTATGGTAATTTGCTAAAATATGAATCTATTGTTACTTGATTTTTTTTAAAATTTAAATCTAATTGGATTTCATCCCTAACTTTTTTTAATTGCAGCCAAGTGTTCCGGTGTCGAGTTCTCTAGCTGCAATAAAAAATTGTGAAGAGTTATTGTCGCGCTCAAAGCCTTCTTTCTCGTGACTGGTTCCAACGGTATTGAATCATCTTCAGCTTCATCATTAGTAGGATCTTCAATAATATCACCAACAATTTCCTCTAAACTTTGAACTATTGAACATTCATCATTTTCACCCGGATAGTCCACCAATTTGTTGACGTCCATTTCATTGCGATAACCAACATCCTTGATCATAGTCTCAAGCTCATGTAGGCTTTCTTCAAAGTTTGTCTCACTTGAGTCGCTTGAGATTTCTTCATTTGAACGGATTTTGTAATGCTGAAAGCAATTTGCTATTGACACTTGAGAAACATTGGTTGTCCAAGCGGAGACTGCAAAATTGATGGCATCTACAACATTAATGTTTCCAGGATTAGGTAGCCCCAACTCATGACCTTACAGTAGATTTTTGTAGAATCTCCTACGATAGTGCATCTTGAAAGGTCTAATTATTCCTGCATCACATGGTTGAATCTTTGATGTCATGTTAGGTGGAAAAAAAAAACAACTCAACATTCTGTAACCCTTCAATATTTTTTGGATGGGCTGGACAATTGTCAACCATCAACAAGATTCTTGTGCCATTCATTTTGTGATCAAACCAATGAACATATTCATCAAAAAGCATACTAGTCATCCATGCCCTCTTGTTCACATGATAATGACAATTGATGCTGCTCATGTTGATATTTTTGAAGCAACGTGACTTTGCATATTTTCCAATAATCCATAAAGGAATTTTTTCCGAACCATCCTTGTTGCAACAAATAACAATTGTAAGCCTCTCTTTGTCTTGCTTTCTTCCCTCAAGTTACGTGGTTGCAAGAGAATGATCAGCTTGTAACCTGTAAAACAAACCTGTTTCATCCAAATTAAAAACATCCTTCATGGGAAATTGGTTTATTTTCTCCCTTATAGCCTCGAGTTTCATTTTCATGTCCTACATGTCAACCGAACCACTTTCTCCAAAATGATGGAATGATTTAATACCATGTCTTACCTTGAATTTTTCAAGCCAACCTTGAGAAAATTGATGTTCATGAGGGTGTTGAGGATACAAAAGCTTCATTATATTCTTTGCTTTCTCCAAAATAAGCTCTCTGGTCATGTTGACTCGATCTTGGTACTGAAGAAACCATTCATAAAGAGCCTTCTCCATATCTGGATATTTCGCCAATTTGTGTTGCTTAATATCGCCACCCTTCTCAAAGTTGGCTGAAAGGTACTCCGATAATCTCTTGAGAGTGTTTGATATTGTACATTCACTAACTTTAAAATGATATTTTTCATCAACCCACTCTTGTAAATCTTTTTGAGTGCATGTGGGATGGTCTCTCTTATACTCACATAATGCTTTACACATTTGATCATTCATGGATGATTTTGCGATGCCTTTTAGATGAGAAGACATGGTTGGGTGTTTACAAATTATTTTATTTCCATATTGTGATTTATATAGTATATCTTTCATTCATCATGCATGAATATATTTAATTGGCTATAATAGTTATTTAAGTGCAACGAATTAATGTAAATATGTATATTTAAGTAATTCCAATAAATTGATACATGCGTCCATGAATATAATAGTTAATTATATACAATGAATTGATGTTATACATGAATATATTTAATTAATTACAAAGAATTGGTTGATGCATGAATATAATCAATGAAACATATATGAATTCATTTATTTTCAATACATAGGTACTAAATTTGCTGAATTTAAAAAGTCTCTCTTTTAATTAATAAAATATTAATTTATCGATATATTAATATCTCTCTAAATTAATAAAATTTCATGGTCCCAAGGTTATTAATTTATAGAGGTTTTTTTTGTTATAATTGGTAGTTCCATTAACCAATTTATCATACAATCGGTTTTTTTCGGTAATTTAGTTTTTCATGTAAAGGACGACATGTACTCACTTATATTCCTGGTCATGTGGCAAAGATGAAAATGTGGTGGTTTATCCTAGTAGTTCTAGTCCAACTCATGAGGAGTTATGGGCTTAGACAAAGTAAGAGAGCTAGGATTGTCAATGATTTTGGAAGTGATTTTGTCAATTACAACATCAAGGACAATTCTGTAACCTTCTAAGATACTACGCATTCTTCTGAAGTCAAGCAGTGGAAGGAGGATGTCAAAAGTGAGATAGACTTTATTGTTTCTAGTTGGACATGGGTGTTAGTCCATCTCCCTCCGGAGTGTATAACTATTGGATGTAAGTAGATTTTCAAATCTGATGGAACCGTAGATAAGTTTAAGGATAGATTGGTGGCTATGGGATTTGAACAAAAGGAGGGAATAGATTGTTTTGATACATATTTTGTAATAGCTTGGTTAACTATTATCCGAGTGCTTATAGCACTTGCTTCGGTGTATAATCTTCTGGATCACCAAATCGATATGATAACTACATTCCTAAATGGTAAAACCGATGAAGATATATACATGGATCAGCTTGAGGGAATTGTAGTTCAACTGATGGTACAACAATTTCTCAATCTCATTATGTGGTGGTACACCAATTAAATTGGTCAACTGATGGTACACCAATATACAGGTCTAGGACCGGCCATGAACAGTAGTGGACCGATCCTGGGCCAGGCTTTGAATTCAAGGACAGGTTAATCTGGCATTACATGAAATCTGGTACCATTCGATAAATCTACGTATCACCTGGCTTGCAACAAGGCTCTCACTTCTAACCCTTGACATCCTCCTCGGCTTTGTGGCATTCTCTTATTCCGGGCAGGATGTAAAGTTACATTAGTAGTAGTTATAAGTCGTATTGTATGAGTTCCCGGATTAGTAAGAAACACGTTTTTTTTCTTTACATAAGTTGTTAGTTTGTTAAGTTAACTGCTGATCAGGTAGAGTTAGACGGTTTATTGTTTACTTAGCTTAACTGCTCTGTTTACTTCTGTTAATAAGGGTTCGACCATTCTCTGTAAGATATACTTTTCGAAGCTTCAAGAATTGCAATCACTTGTGCACACAGACCATCTATGGCTTCCGCTTTCTTTTCCAACTCATGGGTTTTCTATCATGGTATCAGAGCCATCTCTTGATGGTCTCTGGTACGCTTTTTCTTTCTTCTTCACCCTAGTCTTAGTACCCCTAGAAAAATTCTATTCAAGGCAGACGAACAATCGCGAACCCAAAAATGACGAGCCCTACCAAGAAAGAGGATAAAGGGAAGAGAATCGAAGCGGATCCAAATCAATTGAAGATTCAAGCCTCCGACAACCCAGGTACCGTTCTGGTATTGAATCTATTGGACGACACCAAATTTCTCGCATGGAATCGATCCATGAAATTCGCGTTGAGGGCAAAAATGAAATTAGGGTTCGTTAATGGAAAATACCCCAAACATGACGAATCGGATGAAGGATATGAATAATGGGAGAGGGCCGACAGAATGGTAATTTCTTGGATATTAAATTCCATATCCAAAGAAATTGTGAAATCCTTCCTCTACATTGACACAGCGAGACCTCTGGCTGGAGCTGGAAATGAGGTATGGCGTCATTAGCGGCCGCTTGATATAACAACTGCAAAGAGAGATCGCTTCCACATCACAAGGCTCGCTTTCAATTTCAGCCTATTTCAATAAGCTTAAAAAATTGTGGGACGAACTGGGGTGTTTGGTTGGAGCACCATCATGTAGCTGTGGTGCCTCTAGAGAAATCGCAAGCATATATCGATGGGACAGACTCATGCAGTTTCTGATGGGCCTCGATGAATATTCCGATAGGATAAGAAATCAAGTGCTAATGATGGAGCAATTGCCAGAAGTCTCCAGAGCCTTTGTACTGGTCCTACAGGCAGAAAGACAGAGATATCAATACATCTATGGGAGTTCAGCCCAAAACTTAGCGATGCAAGCAAGAGGGCTACCAAAGGGAGGTGGAAATAACCAATGGAAAAAGAGGGGGGTCAGGACAAGAAAGGGCAATATTGTGTACACTACAAGAAAACTGGGCACCTGAAGGAGGACTGCTTCGAAATTTTGGGCTATCCTGACTGGTACAAGGCTCTTGTGGATCAAAGGAAGAAAGGAACTGGGAACACGAGCAGGGCATTGAACACCACGAGCAGCCAATTCACAGACTAAGAATCTGTGCAGAATGCACTGGATGATGAAGCTATCTCAGAATACGTAAGGACGGAAGTGAAGAGGCTGCTGGAAAGAAGGGATGCAGGAATGTCCAGCGAGGAAGACACTTTCTCAGAATATGATGACAATGCAGGTAATGCCTGCTTAAATATGCAGTTTTTCCATTTGAAATCTTAGATTATTGATAGTGGGGCAACATCCCATATGTGCAATAATGCTGCTTTGTTTAAACAATCTAAAAAGAATAAAACAGAGGCATGCATACGTCTAGCGGATGGATCAAAAGAATTCATCAAAATGATAGGAAACATACAACTCCCTAATGATGTAGAACTGAAAGATGTGTTGTTTGTGCCTACCCTGAAATTCAATCTGTTATATGCTGGAAAGCTATGTCAGAATTACCATGTTAAATACAAATTTCTCGTAATATACTGTCTGCTGCAGGACCGTGAGACTGACAAGGTTCTGGCGATAGGAAAGCTAGTGGGAAAACTTTACTTACTAGATGAACAATCCTTTGTTGCACACACTATAAACGTTATAATGCAAAATATACAGGAATAGGCCTAGTTGTTAGTTGCACTGATGTAAAAGTGTGCCATAGGAGACTAGGCCACGCTTATTCGCTTGTACTTGGCCACCTGGCCTTCTTAAAAGGAAATAAAACTGATATGGAAGTGTGCGAAGTCTGCCCACTAGCAAAACAACAAAGATTAAGTTCTTCTACTAGTCAATCTAAAATTGATGACATTTTTTATCTTGTCCACGCAGACGTGTGGGGACTATATAATCAACATTCCCTATCATATTGCACTTACATGCTAACTCTGGTGGATGATTACAGTAAAACCACTTGGACCTACTTAATGAAGCACAAGTCACAAACCTTGTCCATACTAAAGCAATTCCATAATATGGTCCTCACACAGTTTGGGAAAAGAATCAAAACACTATGTAGTGATAATGGTACAAAATTTGTGAGTCAAGAAAGCCAAAATTTCATGAAAACGAAAGGGATACTGCACCAAAGAACCTGTGTATACACACCGCAGTAGAATGGTGCAGAGGAATGAAAACAAAAACACTTGTTACAAGTGGCAAGAGCATAGATGTTTCAGGCCAACATGCCAAACATGTTTTGGTTTGAAGCCCTTTTAACTTCTACTCATATCATCAATAGATTACCTTATCGGAGTTTGAATTGGAAAACCCATTATGAATTACTTCATAAGAGGGCCCCTGATTATGAGCACTTGAGAGTTTTTTGTGCTCTTTGCTTTGCCACAAACACTCAGCCTTACAAAGGAGTGTTTGTGGGATATTCAGGGGGACAGAAAGGGGACAATGTTTTTGATTTAGCAAAACATACCCTGTTGGTATCCAGGGATGTAGTGTTTCATGAAATTGTGTTTCCTATATAGGAAAGAAGTCACAAACCTTGTCCATACTAAAGCAATTCCATAATATGGTCTTCACACAGTTTGGGAAAAGAATCAAAACACTATGTAGTGATAATGGTACAAAATTTGTGAGTCAAGAAAGCCAAAATTTCATGAAAACGAAAGGGATACTGCACCAAAGAACCTGTGTATACACACCGCAGTAGAATGGTGCTGAGGAATGAAAACAAAAACACTTGTTACAAGTGGCGAGAGCATAGATGTTTCAGGCCGACATGCCAAACATGTTTTGGTTTGAAGCCCTTTTAACTTCTACTCATATCATCAATAGATTACCTTATCGGAGTTTGAATTGGAAAACCCATTATGAATTACTTCATAAGAGGGCCCCTGATTATGAGCACTTGAGAGTTTTTTGTGCTCTTTGCTTTGCCACAAACACTCAGCCTTACAAAGGAGTGTTTGTGGGATATTCAGGGGGACAGAAAGGGGACAGTGTTTTTTGATTTAGCAAAACATACCCTGTTGGTATCCAGGGATGTAGTGTTTCATGAAATTGTGTTTCCTATATAGGAAGACAATTAGTGTTAGAATATATGACCGTTAAGCCAATTGATTGGCTCTTTGTAAACTATTCTAGACAATCTTTTTCAATAATATGTTAATTTAAGAAATGTTCTTTGTCCATCTTCATCATATGCTTTAAACATTATATTTGTATGAGCATTTGGTTGAAGCCCTTAGATCAATTATGCTATGGGGTTGGCTCGCGCATATGATGGCGACCATGAAACCAACATCTATGGTTTGATCTAAAATATTCCAAGTCGATGAATCGGTCGAGATAGGGCATCGACCATTCCTTAAACACTTGCACTAAGTGATGCGTTCATATGATGAATGTCGAGTTTCATAGACAGAGACGTATGACGTCTGCGCACTTTAGTGGGTGCTTGATAAAGAGTTATCAAGTTCACTGAATTGACTCGCGGGAGTTGTCATATGTTATCCCTATATGGCATGAGCGGTATGACTAGAACTCCTAGGCAACGATAGTGCACTATTTAGTCCTTAGACTTGAGGTTCCACAGTAACCTTGTGCATAGGACGGCTATGACTTGATCATGTCCAAGGTGGTTTCAAGTTTCATCCTGGATCACTATACGATCATGTTTTAGACATAGTTGAAGCATGCATAGAGGTTGGTGAGTTCCAAGATAGGATCTGCTACTTATCATGAGATGATAACGAACCTCCTATGTTCTGTACATTATGCGTTCCTCGAAGCCCATGGCCATGGTTGTTGATCAAATAGGAGAAAGGGTTTTTCCTATATTGATAAATTGGAAGTATAACTTGAAGAGTTGATACATAGACATCAAAGTCGATAATGAGAACCGATAACTAATTCCATACCCTAGACTTTGATCGGGAGGTTAGTAACGGAGGTACCGTATCTGCATGGTACGCGTAGCTCACAGGTTCACGCAATAATTCACCTATTCTCTAGTGCCATGGACCATTGCTAGATGGCCACCCATGGTGACGGGTACCCTCCAATTAAGGAGTTAATTGAAGGTGATTAATTATGATAAGATCTAATTAATCTAATGCAAGTAAGTTGTTAATTAAATTGTATATATGATACAAGCCCAAGTCTAGCTGAGTAGTGAACCTAAAGGGTCAAACACAAATCCATGATGGAATTATTGGAATTAATTTATAGAATTAATTATGGAGAATAAATCAATTAATTTAAGGAGTTAAATTAATTGATTGAAATGATTTATGAAATCATTTTATGGGAATATTAAATAATATGATTATTTAATTTGGAGTTTAAATTCACAAGCATTAATTTGATTAAGTAAGACTTGTGATAGATTAATTAAGACTAATCTATTTGAGCTTGAAAATTAATTCATTAGATTAATTGATTTGGCCTTATATTTAATTAAAGAATTAAATACCATGGGCTAAATAATTAGTTGGGAATTAATTAAAATTGGACTTAGTCCAATTGAGAATTAAGATAAAGCCCAAGACCTTAACCCAAGCCCACAAGACAAGATTCATTGAATATAGACATGACTTGTTTTCATCTTTAGATGAAGAAGAAAATATGAGTCATGCTAAAGCTTGTCTATAAAGAAGACAAGTGTAAAAGGAGAAAAGATAAGTCATGCTAGAACTTGTCTATGAAGAAGACAAGTGTTCTAAGAGCAAGACAAAAGACCTTGTCTATATTCATTGTATCTGGTACAAAGGAATACCTATAAAAAGCGGTACAAAGCAAGAGATTAACATACCATTTTTCTTCATACAGAGATACAAAAACTCTTGCTTTCATTTTGCTCTCTAGCTCTTAGACTTTCTCTCCTTCAAAGCTAGAAAGTCTAGCTTTCACTTTAGCATTGGTCTTATGTTCATTACTCATCTTCAAAAGAGAAGAATTCCCTTGATTTCTCCATAGATCAATAGTTGATCTACCTTAATCCTTCAATACCTACTAGCATAGGTTTGAGGGTGATTCCTTCATAGGTGGTCTGGACTAGCTTTGGAGGGAAGACACTTGTGTTCCTACCGTGAACAAGAATACCGTTTTGACGTTCCACCGTTTTTTAGGTAAGGTCGCTCTTGAAAAAGTTCAAGTAATCAACATCACCCGAAGAGTAAGAAAGGTTGGTTTCTCTTAACCATTCAATTGACATCCTTTTATGCATGAGATCCACATCGTAATAGCAACGTGACAGGCGATTTGATCGCTAATTATAATATTATTTTGTAATTAAAATCTTAATTTTCGCTGCGTTTAACGTCTCAGGGCTTATACGAAGCTAACAGTGGTATCAGAGCCCGGTCATGCAAGTCAATTGTATTTATTTTTGTTTGATGTGATTTAATCGGATTATATTGCTTAACGATTTAATTTTATGTGTTAATCTCTTGATGTGTTGAATTTAATTTTTGGGCATATTTCAATTGTTGAAATTTGATTCTATTGTGTTTCACCTTCCGCCTACATGGCCGGACTTATCTTCCGTCTACATGGTCGGACTCTTCCGCCTACATGGCCGGATTTATCTTTCGCCTACGTGGTGGATTCTTCCGCCTACATGGTCGGATTTAACAATGATTTTTGTATATTCTCAACTCAATTTTTATTTGAGGATAATAATATATATAATTTTTTTTCTCAATTTATATGCACATATAAATTAGGAAAATTCAATATATTCTCCTAATATGATTAGGACAATTTCTTGGAAAGTCCAAGTTAATTTGATATTATGAATCAAGTGCCCATGAATTAAATTCAATTTCATGTGATTTAACATAAGAAATTAAATTCTTTTATTTTATTGGATCTGAATATGTATACATGATATTATTTGCATATATGATATGTGATATCTTTGTGTAATAAATGTATGGGATGACTACGGGCTCATGATTATCCAACAAGGGCATGCTAGGTTTCATTTCTTGTATATGTGTTTATATGGCTTTGCTTGACTTTCATAGCTACACTTTACATTGTATATGATAAACAAGCAAATAAGAATAAAACATCGTGATGAGGTGTTGTGTAAAAAAATGGTTTGAACCCTCACTTGGAGTGTCCAAGTTAAAATATTAGGCCCATGATGGATAAAATCAAATTGGATTTGATAATCTAGACCTTCCATCCATAGCGACAAAGTATGAGATGCTATCACCTTTCAATTCATTGTCTCACGAGTCGTGGAATAATTTGAAAGTAGTGAAAAGCTGTACTATCACTATGAACAAATAGATTACCTACTATCACTCTGTCTCACGAGTCGTGAAGGGCGATAGTGGGGGTTCTTCTGGTCGATGGGTTGGGCTTAACATGGAGTAACATAATTTACTTGGAGTCATTGGGATTATGTGAAAAATGAGGAAAAACACCTTGGCGATCTCATAAGATGAGGATGGTGAAAGTCACCTCCCATAGAACTGTTTTCATGCGTATCGTAACAGCGGAATATGAAATTGGTTCTATGGACCTCAAGCCCACTAGGAAAAATATTTCCCGAAATTCCATATGGGGGTTTATGGAGTTTTGAAGAAATAGTGGGAGCAATTTATGATTAAAGACCATATCGTAAATTTAATTAACATTGATTGAAAGAATGATAAAATCTCCATTGTTTTTTCTTTTCTTTCTTGTAGATCGGAAATATCTAAAAGTCTACTTGCTACCATACTTGAGACAAACAAACTTGTTGGAACCAACTACGCTGACTGGCTTAGGAATCTCAAAATTATTTTGGATTCTGAGAAACGCTCTTATGTGTTGGAATCTTGTCCTCCGACTGAGCTTCCCGATGATTCAACTGACGAAGAACGTGTGACGTTCCAACGTTGGATCGACGATGACCTTCAGGCCCGTTGCCTTATGCTGGCATCTATGAGCAATGAACTGCAAAAGCAACATGAACACCTTAAGCATGCATCTGAGATCTTTTTACGCTTACAAGAGTTATTTGTGGTACAAGATCGACACATAAGATATGCAGCATCAAAGGAGTTCTATCGGGCAAAGATGACTGAGGGGCCTTCTGTTCATGACCACGACGTCAAGATGCTTTCTCTCATTGAGAGGTTAGAATCTCTGAACATAGGCATGAATAATGCCTCCTACATAGATATGATCTTACAGTCATTACCCCCGACTTTTGATCAATTTGTTGTTAATTACAATATGAACGGTCTTGAGAAGACTGTTCCTGAATTGATCAATATGCTTATGCAATACGAGACTACTATGAAGAAGCCTGCACCAGTAATGCTAGCAACCCCATCCACATCTATTAGCAAGGATGTTAGGATAGTACTTAATAGTTGTTATTATGTACCAAGTATGATAAGAAACATTGTATCTATTCCTACTCTTAATGAAGAGGGGTATGAATTTTTGTATATCAAAATAATGTTTCTACTTAATGGGGAATGGTTCTTCTGTTTTACTTGGCACTTTAATAAATGGTTTATATACTATCCAACAACATAATATGATTATGAACGTTCAACATAAACGAAAATTGGATGATAAAGAAAATGCACAAACATGGCACCTTAGGTTGGGTCACATTTTCAAGGATAGGATGAAGAGGCTGATTGACTCTAAGAATCTCGAAATAGAGAACTTAGATGCTCTTTCAACTTGTGAATCTTGTCTCAAGGGAAAAATGACCAAAACACCATTTATTGGACAAAGTAGCCATGCCGCTGTACTGTTGGATTTAATCCATACAGATGTTTGTGGACCTTTAAGTATTCCAACTAGAGGAGGATTTTCTTACTTCATAACCTTTACCGATGATCACTCACGGTTCGGTTATGTGTACTTAATGAAGTACAAGTTTGAAGCATTTGAAATATTCAAAGAATTCAAACTTGAAGTAGAAAATCAAACTGGACAAAAAATTAAGACCATTCGATCTGATAGTGGCGGTGAATACTTAAGTGGTGAATTGTTGAATTATTTAAAAGAGAATGAGATTCTCTCTCAGTGGACTCCTCCTGCAACGCCACAACTTAATGGCATGGCTGAAAGGAGGAACCGAACTTTTTTGGACATAGTTCGTTCCATGATGAGTTCTACTACATTACCTCTTTCTTTTTGGGGCTATGCGTTAGAAATGACTGCCAAGTTATTAAATATGGTGCCATCTAAGGCTATACCCAAAACACCATATGAAATATGGCATGGCAAACCACCCTCTTACAAGTATTTGAGAATATGGGGGTGTCCCACATATGTCAAAAGCCTAGTGGGAGATAAGTTGGATATGAGATCCATCTTATGTAGATTTGTTAGATATCCGAAAGAAACTGTAGGATACTACTTCTATGATCCCTCGGAACAAAACGTGTTTGTTTCGAGAAATGCAGTGTTCTTGAAAAAGAGTTTTCCTTCAGATACTCAAAACAAAGAGGTGCAACTCAAAGAGTCAAGTGATGCATAACCTATGGCAGACCATACCGCTTCACAAGAACCTTTTGATTTTACACATCCTCTGAGAAAGTCGGCTAGAGTCTCTAGATAGCCTAAGAGATATGGTATGCTAGCCTTGACTGGTCAATTGGATAATGATCCAAAGACGTCCGAAGAGGCGATGTCTGACATCGATTCGGGTAGATGGCTTGAGGCCATGAGATCCGAAACGGACTCCATGAATCCAACAAGGTATGGACCTTGGTGGACCCACCTAAGGGAGTTACACCCGTTGGGTGCAAATGAGTCTACAAATGAAAGTTTGGAGCCGATGGAGAAGTATAGACCTTTAAGGCCCGATTGGTAGCGAAATGCTACACTCAAAGGCCTGGTGTGGACTTTGAGAGACCTATTCGCCCGTCCCTTGGCCAAGTCCATAAGGATCTTACTTGCCATAGCTGCGTATTATGACTATGAGATATGAAAAATGGATGTGAAAACTGCATTCCTTAATGGATTCATTGAGGAAGAAATCTATATGGATCAGCCACAAGGTTTTTACATCTAAAGGAGAAGAGCAAAAAGTTTGTAAACTCCAAAGGTCCATTTATGGGCTCAAACAGGCATCCCGAAGTTGGAACATTCGTTTTGATGAGGTTATAAAATGTGATGACTTCATCAAGAACAAATATGATCCTTGTGTATATAAAGTATGTGGATGATATTTTACTCATCGACAATGATGTTAAAATGTTAGGTGACACTAAAGCATGATTATCTATTCAATTCTCCATGAAGGAGTTAGGTGAAGCTTCCTATATTCTTGGGATAAAAATCTATAGAGATAGATCTAAAAGAATGTTAGGAATGACCCAAGTCTCGTACATTGATAAAGTCTTGAAAAGGTTCAAGATGGATGAATCAAAAAGGGGTTTTCTTCCCATGAGGCATGGAATTAAACTCTCCAAGACTCAGTCTCCCAAGACTGATGAGGAAGTTAAGAAAATGTCAGAAATTCCCTATGCTTCTGCTGTTGGCAGCATACAATATGCTATTCAATGTAAGAGATCTGATATAGCTTACGCTCTAAGTGTTACGAGTCGTTATCAGGCATGTGCCGGCCACGATCACTGGACTGCTGTCAAAAATATCCTTAAGTACTTGAGAAGAACTAGGGATTTATTTTTGGCGTACAGTGATGGAGAATTGATATTGGAAGGGTATACTGATGCCAGCTTCCAAAAGAGCCAAGACCTCATCACAAAGCCAAACACATAATTAGACGCTACCATCTAATCAGAGAGATGGTAGGAAGAGGTGACGTGCAAGTGGATCGCGTTGCATCAACGGAGAATATAGCAGACCTGCATACAAAGCCGATATCACAAATTGCCCATTCGCAACATCTTGAGAAGATGGGATTAAAGAACATGGGCAATTGGCTTTAGGTCAAGTGGGAGATTGTTAGAATATATGACCGTCAAGCCAATTGATTGGCTCTTTGTAAAATATTGTAGACGATCTTTTTCAATAATATGTTAATTTAAGAAATGTTCTTTGGCCATCTTCATCATATGCTTTAAACATTATATTTATATAAGCATTTGGTTGAAACCCTTAGATCAATTATGCTACGGGGTAGGCTTGCGCATATGATGGCGACCATGAAACCAACCTCTATAGTTTGATCTAAAATATTCCAAGTCGATGAATCAATCAAGACAGGGCATTGACCATTCCTTAAAGACTTGCACTAAGTGATACGTGCATATGATGAATGTCGAGTTTCATAGACAGAGACGTATGACGTCTGTGCACTTTAGTGGGTGCTTGATAAAGAGTTATCAAGTTCACTGAATTGACTCGCAGGAGTTGTCATATGGAAGCCCTATATGGCATGATCGGTATGACTAGAACTCCTAGGCTACGATAGTGCACTAACTAGTCTTTAGACTTGAGGTTCCACAGTAACCTTGTGCATAGGACGGCTTTGACTTGATCATGTCCAAGGTGGTCTCAGGTTTCATCCTGGATCACTATACGGTCATGTTTTAGACACAGTTGAAGCATGCATGGAGGGTGGTGAGTTCCAAGATAGGATCTGCTACTTATCATGAGATGATAACGAACCTCCTATATTATGTACATTATGCGTTCCTCGAAGCCCATGGCCATGGTTGTTGATCAAATAGGACAAAGGGTTTTTCCTATATTGATAAATTGAAAGCATAACTTGAAGAGTTGATACATAGGCATCAAAGTCGATAATGAGAACTGGTAACTAATTCCATGCCCTAGACTTTGATCGGGAGGTTAGTAACGGAGGGACCGTATCTGCATGGTACGCGTAGCTCACAGGTTCACACAATAATTCACCTATTCTCTAGTGCCAAGAACTACTGCTAGATGGCCACCCATGGTGACGGGTATCCTCCAATTAAGGAGTTAATTGAGGGTGATTAATTATGATAAGATCTAATTAATCTAATGCAAGTAAGTTGCTAATTAAATTGTATATATGATACAAGCCCAAGTCTAGCTGAGTAGTGAACTTAAAGGGTCACACACAAATCCATGATGAAATTATTGGAATTAATTTATAGAATTAATTATGGAGAATAAAGCAATTAATTTAAGGAGTTAAATTAATTGATTGAAATGATTTATGAAATCATTTCATGGGAATATTAAATAATATGATTATTTAATTTGGAGTCTAAATTCACAATTATTAATTTGATTAAGTAAGACTTGTGATAGATTAATTAAGATTAATCTATTTGAGCTTGAAAATCAATTAATTAGATTAATTGATTTGGGCTTATATTTAATTAAAGAATTAAATATCATGGGCTAAATAATTAGTTGGAAATTAATTAAAATTGCACTTAGTACCAATTGAGAATTAAGATAAAGCCCAAGACCTTAGCCCAAGCTCACAAGACAAGATTCATTGAACATAGACATGACTTGTTTTCATCTTTAGATGAAGAAGAAAATATGAGTCATGCTAAAGCTTGTCTATAAAGAAGATTAAGTGTAAAAGGAGAAAAGATGAGTCATGCTAGAAGTTGTCTATGAAGAAGACAAGTGTTCTAAGAGTAAGACAAAAGGCCTTGTCTACATTCATTGTATCTAGTACAAAGGAATGCCTATAAAAAGGGGTACAAAGCAAGAGATTAACATACCATTTTTCTACATACAAAGATACAAAAACTCTTGCTTTCCTTTTGCTCTCTAACTCTTAGACTTTCTCTCCTTCAAAGTTAGAAAGTCTAGCTTTCACAGCATTGGTCTTATGTTCATTACTCATCTCCAAAAGAGAAGAATTCCCTTGATTTTTCCATAGATCAATAGTTGATCTACCTTAATCCTTCAATACCTACTAGCATAGGTTTGAGGGTGATTCCATCATAGGTGGTGTGGACTAGCTTTGGAGGGAAGACATTTGTGTTCCTACCGTGAACAAAAATACCGTTTTGACTTTCCACCGTTTTTAAGGTAAGGTCATTCTTGAGAAAGTTCAACTAATCAACATCACCCGGAGAGCAAGAAAGGTTGGTTTCTCTTAACCATCAATTGACATCCTTTTATGCATGAGATCCACATCGTAATAGCAACGAGACGGGCGATTTCATCGCTAACTATAATATTATTTTATAATTAAAATCTTAATTTTTGCTGCGTTTAACGTCTCGGGGCTTATACGTAGCTAACAATTAGACCTTGTGACATGCCCTGTATCAAATGCAGCAATAGATGAAGAAGATTTAGTTGAAGCACTGACAGGTGAAATGGAATCAGAACCTAGTGAACCACCCACAGGAACAGAGACTGACTCTGTTGAACACCTTAGGAGGTCCACTAGGGTTACTACTAAGCATGCTTGGATGCAGGACTTTTTGTGTAACCAGTCTGACACTGACCATAATACTGTGTCTGTCACTACCTTTTGCCCTTTGCACAGCTGTTTTTTGGCTTCACTAACCTTTTTGCAGGAACCAAAGACCTACAGTCAAGCGTGTGGACACAAAGAATTGGAAACTGCCATGAAGAATGAGTTGCAAGCTTTGGAAAAGAACAACACTTGGGAAATAACTACATTGCCACAAGGAAAAAGGGCTATAAGCTGTAGGTGGATCTTCAAGTTGAAATTAAATACAGATGGTACTGTAAATAAACACAAGCCTAGGTTAGTTGCAAAAGGGTACAATCAGGTAGAGGGGATAGACTACGTAGATAGTTTCTCCCCAGTAGCAAAGGCAGTAACGGTCAGTTTCGTACTGGCAGTTGCAGCATCACAAAATTGGTTATTACACCATGTGGATGTCAACAATGCTTTTCTGCACGGACACCTTGAAGAAGAGTTATACATGCTTCCCCCAAAAGGATATGCAGTGGAAAATGGGAGGGTATGCAAGCTCAAGAGGTCACTATACGGGTTAAAACAAGCCTCGAGGCAATGGAATGCTGAATTCACTGTCAAGACGGAGGTTTTTGGGTTCCTACAATCCAAACACGGTCATTGTCTTTTCACAAAGAACACTAATGCATGTTTGTTGGTGTTATTAGTATACGTTGATGACATTCTAATTGCAGGGAATTTGGAAACAGAGATACAACGAGTGAAAGCCTTTTTAGATGAGCAGTTCACCATCAAGGATTTGGGGATGGCAAAATACTTTCTTGGCGTGGAAATAGCAAGGAGCCCAGCTGGAATTGCAGTGACCTAGTCCAAGTACATCAATGACCTGCTGGAAGAAGTTGGGGTCACACTGACCAAGGCCACAACTACCCCCTTGCCAACAGGGATAAAATTTACGACAGAATCAGGTAACGCTCTCACACATCTTGAGTTTTATAGGAGACTAATAGGGAGAATTTTATATTTAGGTTTTACTAGGCCCGACATCTGCCATGCCGACGCAGCAGTTGAGTCAGTTCATGCAAACTCCTTGCAAACAACATTGGGATGCAGCTGTACACTTGCTCAGGTATCTCAAAGGAACAATGAAAAAGGGGCTCTTCTTTGCTTCAGACTCAGAATAGAGTTTGACAGCATACTGCGATGTGGATTGGGCGCCCTGCGTGGACACAAGGAGATCCCTACGGGGTATTGCATCTTTTAGGGTACTTCTTTGGTCTCCTAGAAAACCATGAAACAGAACACGGTGTCACGGTCGACTACAAAAGTATGGTGACAACCACATGTGAACTGTTCTGGGTAAACAACCTGCTGCGGGATCTGGGCATAAATATTTTAGGCCCTATACCTTTCTTGTGCGATAACCAAGCTGCGCTACATATTGTGGCCAACCCGGTTTTCCACGAGAGGACAAAACTTCTTGAAATAGATTGTCATCTAGTGCGGAACAAGTACCCAAGAAGGGTTCCTGGCGCATAAGCATGTTTCTTCCAAATATTAGCTTGTAGACGTCTTCACTAAGGCCTTAACAGGGCCTGTTTTCCTGACCTTGACCTCCAAGTTAGGCTTGGTTGACTTGAACCCAAGTCCAACTTTTTTTTTGGGGAGGGGGGGAGGGTAAAGTCGCATTAGTAGTAGTTATAAGTCGCATTGTATGAGTTCCTGGAGTAGTAAGAAATACATTTTTTTTTTTTTTGCATAAGTTGTTAGTTTGTTAAGTTAACTACTGATCAAATAGAGTGAGACGATTTATTAGTTACTTAGCCTAACTGCTCTGTTTACTTCTATTAATAAGGGTTTGACCCTTCTCTATAAGATATACTTTTCGAAGCTTCAAGAATTGCAATCACTTGTGCACACAAAACATCTACGGCTTCCGATTTCTTTTCCAACTCCTGGGTTTCCTATCACAGGAAGAGTCTTTGGCAAGCCAAGGTCCCTAACAAGATACAGGTCGTCCCTTGGTGTCTTTGCACTGACTCATTACCTATAGGTCACAATTCACGACGACGACTTCTAGATTCACAACCATGTTGTTCATTATGTTCTGATTGTGATGAAACATCCCGTCATACATTGCTACTTTGTCCCTTTACTCGAATTGTGTGGTGCCTATCGGATTTACCTTGTGTCACAATTTCTCAATGGTTGACCAATGCTCCAGATTGGACTTTTCATGGCTGATGTTACTCTATTGCTCTATATATAATTGGTCCCAATCAAAGATACTTTAAAATCATGAAGCTTGGGGTATTTTGGATTAGATTTAGCAACAAATAATAGAAACAAAGAAGAGAGATGTGATTACATAGAGTAGATTATGTAGTGGGGTTATTGTTGAACAAACTAAGTGATTTCTGTGTGCACTGGAGTTTGAGGTTTAACACTAGGGCAAGTTGGTGGTCAGGTTTTACTGATCATACTTACCACTACTTTCTTCTTCTTTTATCTATTATCTTTCCTCTGCTCTTTTGACTTTTACATACACAAACATAAACATAAACATGCAAAAAGAGTAACTAAACTTATGATCTCTGATTTCTACTGGAGCATCAGAGATCTTATCATTATTTATGAAATAACTAGACTGAATCTGGATGTAAATATGTTTATCAGTGATCTAGTTAGTTGGTAATTCTCTTCTATTCTTGAAGCCTTCTACAACCTTGGGATGTTGTCGACGATCAATCTTATAATCTTTTCTAGAGTGCACAGTTTCGATAGTTTAGTTTAATGCTTGCTTGCTAAATAGAAACTAACTTTTTCCTTGATGATTATAAGATAAGCCTAAGCATAAAGATACATAGTTTCTCTTAAGGCAACAAAAGCATTTGTTCAGCTAAAACCTAGGCTATATGTTTTGACGAGTATGACTTAGTCCTATTTTTACTCTAAACACATGTCTAAAATACCAAAGGAGACACACTGTGATTATCTTCCTTAATCCATACCTTACTAATTTCATTTTCAGCTCTTGATCACATTCCTGTCCAATTTTTTTTATTTTTTATTTTTTGTTACGGGCTTACAATGAAGCAAGATGTATAGACTCCCAAATCCACGGGTTTTTTCTAGTCTCCCTTCTTCTTTATTAATTTTCGACCTACTACTAGTCCTTTCTTATGCTTGATGTCCTTGAATTGATTATTTGTTTTTCTAATATTTTTTGTTTTTTAAAAATGTTATCATTTGACAAATACAATAAATTAAATTTTCAAGAACAATTTTTTTCGTAAAAGATTATCATTTTGTCGATATATTATATTGAGTTTTTCAAGAAATAAAGTGTTTTTTAACAAAAGAAGGTCCCCACAGAAGCTACATAGGACAAATAATGTGACGACAATGGCAAGATGCCCTTTTCTTTTATTAGTTCCTCCTTTGATTTTATAGAAGGAAAGAGGATGAAAACAAGAAGTTTGCATTAGTCATATTTAGGGAGAAACATGACAATGTGATGGATTACATGGGCAATTGTTTTGGATTAGTCATGTTTTGGGAGAATCATGACAATGTGATGAATGACATGGGGATTTTATTTCTTCTTTTTTTTTTCTTGTTTACTTTTTTTATAAAACTTAATTTCTTAAATTACTTTGTCCTCGTGATTTCTTATACATAGACGAATCCCTTTATTAAATTGTCGCATTTCAAAAAGTTAGTCTTATTAAATAATTCTTAGTTTAAGCTACCTTGCCTTTGTTTTTTTCCTTCAATGAATTTCAGGCAAAATCACAGTTTTTGTCCCACTAGATAGGGTCGTTCTCACTTTTGGTTCCAAGCATTACGTGACAACACTTATAATACAAACTTCTAATATGTTGACACTATTGGTCCCACTCAGTTAAGTGTTGATGGAAACAATACGTGTTGGTTCACTGGGGGTTTTTCAATACACCGGAGGTTTTTATCCTATTGTTAAAACTTAGGGGGCTTTCTAATCTTTTTTAAAAAATATAGGAGGTAGTTTTTCCTTTTTCTGTCAACTCAACAAATGTTGACTAATGACATGTGAACCAACACGTGCCGTTTTCATCAACACTTAACAATGTGGGAGTAATAGTATCAAAATTTTAGAGTTTTGGGACTATAAGTGTTGACATGTAAAATTTGGGACTAAAAGTTAGAACGACCCTATCTAGTGGACCAAAAGCGGTATTTGCTTGGTTCTCAAATTTCTTTTGACAAAACTTCCTTCTTTAAATTAACTTACATTTTTCTTTCTTCAAAACTTCATTTCTTAAATTAGCTTGACCTTGTGATTCTTATTCAAAAACGAATCCCTTAATGAAATTGTCATTCATCAAAGTAGTTTTTGTTTTTTTTAAAAAAAAAATCGTTGTTTAAGCTACTTCCTCTCTTATTTTCCTCCCAACAATGAATTTGTTTGGTTCTCAAAAGTTTATTTGTACAAAATTTCATTCATAATACTAACTTGCATTTTCCTTTCTACAAAACTAATAATTATTTTTTATTTATAAAATTATAGATAAAAAATACATAAAATTTACTTTATAAGAAATACATAAATTATAGGTAATTATAAATACTTATAGATTATAAAAATAATTGTAGGTTATAAAAAATAAAATTCTTAATTTATATCATATACATGCAATTATAAAAATTGAATTATTATTTTATATGTTAAATTAGCTTGCCAATGTAATTTTTATACAAAACGAATCATTTTATTAATTTGTCCTTTCAAAAAGCTAGTCTTTTCAATAAGTTCTTAGTTCAAGCTCCCTCTTCTTTGGTTTTCCCTACCCCTACAATGAATTTATTTTAGTTGTCAATTTTTTCTTTCTACAAAAGTTTCTTTTCTAAACTAGCATTTGTCTTCCATTTGAACCTTTCTTTCCTAAATTAGCGTGCCCTCGTGATTTTTATACATTAACAATTCTTTTTATTAAATAATCATTTTGAAAAACTAGTCTTTTTCAAAATGCAAGAAAAAGAAGAAAATCAAGAAAACAAGGGTCTTTACCCACTCCTATTGCGAATTCTCAGACTCCTCGCCTATGATAGCCTTACAAAACACTTCTATTCGTACAATGAATTTCAAGAATACTAGAAACTCATTCAAGAAATTGACAAGAAGTCGAAAAATTTGATGAAAGAAATCTTTCAGGATTTATTTGGGAAGGTAATCCCCTTCCCACATGATAAAGATGTTGAATCGGACGATGATGCAGCGCTTGATTGACTGGTTTGGCCCCATTACTGTGGAATTCCTTTGGTACACTTGTTGAGACTATTTTGAGCTTGATGGGGATATACGTAGATGTGGGTGTTTTCTTACTCTTTTTTGTCCCACACTCGAAGTTTATTGAAAAAATAAACTCCTTATATTAAGTTTAAGATTCAAATGTAATTTGAAGTGTTATGAAAATTAGAGTGGACATGAAAAAATTTCACACGTGCGTCGTCGCTAGCCCGTCCAAGCCATGGGGCTAAGCATTAGGACAAATGTCTTAGTCTCAGTATAAATTTTTTACTGCAAAAATACATGATTAAACTGACATAAATATGCAACATTTAGTTGTATTAATTCGGGAGTTTCAAAGCATTAAGTTGTATTTATGTTGGTTTAATGTCAAATTATGGGATTACAACTCGCTGAAAATTACTTTAAAGGATGCACCAAAACAAACAGAAAAAAGTCTTCTCTTCAAACTCCTCCCCTTCTTTTCAAATTCGGTTTTTCCAACTTTTTTTCTTGAGGCGGGTGAGTATTGTTCGAGGTATTTTCAATATAGTACAATACTGAAAACAAAATCATCTTATCTTAGGAGAACTGGCGTTGTACGTATTCGAAACACTTTATACGGAGCATCTAATTTTTCAAGGCAAGCAGAATCTAGTTCTGTGATTTGGTTGCACCATGTCTTTCACATTTTCAACCAGGCACCTCATGATCTTTAGACCCAGATGACCACTTGACTAACCTGATAGTTGAACTGCAACGGCATTTACGAGACATACACGACAGAATGGAAGAACTAAGAAATGATCTGTCCAGGCAAGTGTACTACTACCATTGGTCTGAAAGGAGAGTTGAGAAACTAAAAGATGAAAATACGTAACTTTGGTAGGAGATAGAAGTTTTTGACCATGAGGATGACTTAAATCAACTCAACGAAGAGAACCATCAGCTTCACAATAAGGTGACAGGGCGCGAAGAAACCCTATAACACTTAGTAAAGGAGCATAAAGGATCTATAAGACGATCCAGAGGAGGATTCAATGGAAGATCCTGAAGAAGATGATGAGTTGATATATGAAAGCATTATTGACTGAGATGTATATCAAGTTGATATACATGAGTTGTTATTGTTCAACTCATTTAGCTAAGTTTACGACTTTGTTCAATATAGTATATCTGCTTTAATATTTCATTGATTGTGTTCTATATGTTTCAATGGAAGTGGTTTTAACAAATCATTTTCAATGCACTACCCTTAAGCTATGTTTCCAACAGGAGACAATGCAGAAGCATTAGCAAAGAACGTTGATCTTCTGCAGTTGATCGCGAGAGACAACAGAAAAAGGAATGAAAACAGGGTTTGTTTGGGTCGGGTTTGGAAAAACTATGGACTCGTCGAGTTGGACCCGATTAATATTTTTAAAATATTTAAAAAGTACTTATTTTTTAAAAAATAATACTATCATAACTTTATAAATATAAAATAATAATATTATTTTAAATCTATATGTGCATGTTTTAAGTATTGAAATATTAAAAATTTTAGAATATGTGTTACTTATATAAACATTAAATATTTATAAATTTTTTATATCATTATTTTAATTTATAAAAATATTAAGTTTATGTATTATATGTAATTATAAATAATTTATATATATTTTTTAAATAAATATATAAAATATACAAAAAAAAATGTAAAAAATGAATGGGGATGGGTTCAGAGTCAAACCACTAATGAGACCCACCTGAAAACCATTTAAGACGTCAAAACCAGCCCAATAATTATAAACTATATTTTCTCTTAAGGTACGTCATGAGATCATATCGATTTAAATCCAAATTTATTTATGGTAATAAATATAGACTATAGTATTGGTCTTACTCCTTCAGCAGTAATTTAAATCCTAATCATTTCCTGTCTTTTAAAAAATAAATAAATAAATAAAAGAACATAGGAGTGTTCTATTAATAAGGGGTGAAGATGTCATTTCTGAGTTTATGCAAAATGGTAGATCCAAAAGTTGTTGGGCATGTGAGTTATGAACCAATTCAAAAGCTCTGAGTCTCCTTATAAAAAGTTTTGAGGAGGACATTTCCTATAATTTTATACATTGGGGGTCTTTTTGCAACTTTTGAAATTTACAGGGGTAAGTAGTAAATTTTATTGAAAATGTTATACATATCACGGCTATGAACAATCTTTTCTACTTCTTTTTTCTTGTTCAAACTTTAAAAGTATCCTATCTACTTTTTCCAATTAAATTTAGGGATTAAATGTGATTTTCGTCCTTTTTTTCTGTATTTTGGTATTTTAATCATTTATCTTTTAGCGTAGCAAATAGATCATGTAACTTTTTAATTTTTCACGAGATTTTGATTATTTAGTCACCAAAGTTTGCAAAATATTATCGGAAAAAAGCACGTGCCTCGCTTGTGCTCGTTTAAAAAATTTGGGACTTTATTCCCATTGATCAATGTAATGGACCATGTCTCAAAAATTAAAAAACCACTGGACTTGTCTGCTACTTTAGAAAAATAAAAGACTAAAACGCTCAAATATGAAAGATACAAGACGAAAACTGCTTTAAGCAATTTGAAAATAGCCTAAATATTGTAATTATAAAACGTTATAAATAAATCTTAAAATTTTGTTTATTTTTCATTGTTGATGGTGGCTCGCATGTCATTTCAATTACAAATTATGAATTTGAATTGCTTATAAATTTCAAAATTTTATTTTTTAATAGTACATTTTTTTTTTAAAGATAAAACTGTGATAATGGACAACATCTTATAAAATAAGACATCAATCGCATTGCACGACACATAAGTTATTATTGCCATTGTATTTGGTTTTTATTATTCGTGCATAACGATGACACATATGCTACTTTTTAAATTATATCGCAATTATTTGAGTATAACATTATTTGTGACTATAGAAAACCTATTAAAATTTCATGTGACGTCGAATCGAAACATATGTCAAAGCCATAATGATTTGCACATCGTACCTACTACTCAAAGATACACATCATACTTCCTAACATGGACAATCTTGCCGACGTGTAAACCATGAATGAGACTCTTAAACTTAACATGTCCAAGAACAACACCTTTCTTTTGCTGATTGTTCTGCTATGCCCTACCCAAATCCCACCCGTTCGGGGCCCATCAACAAAAAAAGGAAAATAAAACATAAATAAATAAATAAGAAAACACGCGTGGACACACACATAGGGATGGAACCGGACGGGTTTGATACGAGTTTGTCAAAACACAAGACCCGCCCGCCAATAAAAGCCTGGAGCCGGACCTGGACCCGCCCCGAACCGGGGACCTGCCGGGTTGGACTAGGTGGACCTGGTTAGTATTTCTAAAATATTAAAAAAATAATATTTTTTTTATAAATAACTACCATACTTTATAAATTTGAGATAATGATATTATTAAAAATTTAATATATTTTCTGTAGATTTATATGTGCATGTTTTAGCATTGTAATATTATAAATAAAAACATATGTGCTACTTATAAAAAATATTAAAATATTTATAAACTATTTATATCATTATTTTTTAATTTATAAAACTATTAAGTTTATGTTTTATATATAAGTATAAAAAAATAATACATATTTTTATATATGTACAAATATATTTTATATAAGTA
Source organism: Sesamum alatum (assembly GCA_034509735.1). Classification (NCBI taxonomy): domain Eukaryota; kingdom Viridiplantae; phylum Streptophyta; class Magnoliopsida; order Lamiales; family Pedaliaceae; genus Sesamum; species Sesamum alatum. The sequence goes on from JACGWO010000005.1 coordinate 5,191,023, forward strand.
CATATAAATATTACGAAAAATATAAAAAATAATAATAATTGGGGCGAGTTTGGGACGGGTCTGGGGCCAACTCACTAAGATTCGAATCCATCCCGAGACCCATTTAAGCCATCAAAATCTACCCCAATTGAGTGGTGGGAATCCGGACACATTACCATCCCTACACACAAGTTAATTAATCCATTCTTTGTTTAATTCTTTTTTTTTGGTATGAAATAAGTAACCAATTAATTTTCAAATAGGCGTGTTTGCAAAATACCTTTCTCTTGTTAGTTTGTTACCTCGTAAGTCCTCTCCAATTGTTGGAATAAAAGGATATAATAATTTCTTTTCGGAAAGCATTTCATTCATATAAATTTGGGTAAATTGTATTGACACATTTGGGGTTATGTTAAAATACATAATATCTCTTGTCTGTTGTAAAATTTCAATTACACATTTTGAAGTTGTATTTGTAATTATAAATTCACCCCCTATTTAGTGACAAAAATTTACACAAATACTTCTAACGTAACACCTGTTAAGGGGGTGTACACCCTCTAACGTACATTACACTAATATTTTTTGAGGGAGTGTACTTATAACTTTACAAAAATAGAGGGTATTTATGCATTTAAACCTAACCTCAAGTAGTATCTGTTGACATCAAAATTTTGAAATAAGTTATTGCCTAACAGCCCAAAATAAATTGACTAAAAGTTGAGTTGCAAATTAAAGTCCCATAACAAATCGAGCTTTAGATGTGTTCAAGACAAATGCCCATAAGAGTCATACTAAATTTGGGCATTGTGCGTTTTAGTCTAATCCAAGATAAAAACACCTGATTATTCTTTTTAGGGTAAATTACATTTACTTTTTTTTAGATTTGACATAATTATAAATACTCCCTCGTTATTTGAAAAATTACAAATACTCCCCTGAGGTTTGTAACTGTCTAACAAATAACCCATTTCCATTAATTTTTATGGGTGAACTGACCAAAATGCCCTTATGCACTAAATTATTTTTATTTAATTCTTAAAATTTTTTGGACTATAATGTGCAGAGAGAGATTTCTTATGTTTTTTTATACAGAAGAGCAATAATGCAATTTTTCTTGATCGATTTTTCTATAATTTTAATAAAAAATTCAAGGGCAAAATGGTCAAGTTTAGCCCTTTGGTTAAAAATTACAAACCTCAGGGAGGTATTTGTAATTTTTCAAGCAACATGGGGGGTATTTGTAATTATGTCAAACCTCAGGAAAGATAAATGTAATTTACCCTTCTTTTTTTGAATCTGCTAAATTGGACCAAAATATGTTCGAGATACACCCCATTCGCGGATGAATCCATCTCAAAGTCTACAGTGTTAAAATCAAATAGAAGCAAGTTAATGCTACTAAACCTTGCTCATGCATATAAAACAAGGCTTTCACCATACAAAATATTAAAAACAACACACAAGACAAAAGTTACTATACACACACTACATACAACACAACAAAATATAATTGATTAAGTCCAAAAGTAAATCTCTCTGTCACAACAAAATTCTGCAACACACTACATATCAAATGCTTCAAGCCTGGATGTCATATTTTAAGGTGACATGTAGTTTTCTTCCACAAGTTCGGAGGAAATTATCCATCCAATTCAAGAACAGTTATCAACCTTTGGATCAACGTTTTGAGATAAGATCAAACGGTTGTTTGCATTTACAGAAATTATAACCACTTTTATTTAAATTTATAAAATTCCATTTTGTCCATTAAATTTATTTTTTAGACACGTCGAATTTTGTGAAAACAATGTCAATGTAATCTACCCTAAAACTTATGCAGAAAGGAAGCAACTAAAAACAACTGATTGTAGCCACATATTTGAAAAAAGTACTTCTTAACGTTCTATCTCTTTTAATTTTTTTCTTTTTTAAATTTCGGTCATCCATCATGATTTCTTTTTTTAGTTATTTTATGATGTAGAAAGGGAGACGTGTGATTATGAAAAACTTTAATGATTTGACTGTGAAACTTCAAATAGTCATAATTTTTATTAAACAGGAGTTTTGGGTAATCTACCTATCATTTCAATCGAGAAGAATCCAACCTCTCACCACTATCATCATGAGGGTCATTGTTCTTAACGAAATGCCCACGAAATTCCATCGTTTTATTACTGTCATGATAAATGTTTGATTTTTTCTATTTTTCCCTTGATTTTAGTTAATTTTCATATTTTTTTATAGTTGTTGTCTATGCCTCATATTTTACCAAATTATTGTTAGGAAATTAGGGTACTTTTGGCCGTGCTTCATAATTTTTTGTATAGTCCCAAATTTAATTCGTTTCAGGCATGTTTTATCTTTTAAATACCTGCAAATTCAGTTATAATAATTTATGCAACATAAAATACTATTTGTTAATTTCGAGCTCTCATGATATTGGAGACGTGTTCTTCCTCTATTCTATCGATCCGGCTCCATCACTTTATTACATCTGGTAATCAATTTTGATTTTTTTCCTAAAATTATGATAATTAATTATGGTTACATCAATTGTCTTAAAAAAAAAAAAAAAAAGTTGAGGCCTATTAGCGTGTTATGGGGTAAAAAATCACGTCAATGTAGGCCCAAAGAAGAACCAATTGCGTATAGCAATTTTATTCTTTAGGGTTTTAGGAAAAGGAAGACGATTTCGACCCGTCAACGCTTCCAATTATTTTTTAGTGACCGTAACATGACGTCGTTCCTATTTACATATGATTAATAATTTTTTATGTTTTAAAATATATTATAAATAAAAATAAAATATATACATTAGTGGATTATATTAAAAAAAATAGAAAAAAAGAAACAAAAGAAAATCAACTGAGAAAATACAAGCAACTCCCTGTGATATTACACAAATAAACAAATTACCCTCTATGAAAAATAATAGCAATTTACCTCCCTGTATTTTTTAAAATGAATCAAGTTACCCCCTACATTTTGTATAGATGGGGTAATTTGCTTATTTATAATATTACATAGAGATAAATTGCATTAAATCTGAAAATCAACTTAAGATATCATCATACGACAAAAGAATTACTGTAGTGGTAAAAATAACATGGGTCACTTTTGTAAAAAAATGTTAATTACAATTAAGTTTTGAAATTATCTAATTAGGATGTAATTGTCATATTTACAATTGGTGCGGTGATGTCACTAATCGCTATTTGTGAATTTAAAGGGTAATTTTTTTTTTAATTTACTATAGATTAAACTAGCAGAATTCACTGGATGAGCGTATAAAAGAAAAAAAGGAATAGTATCTATGTATTTGATTATATGAACTGTTAAAAGAACTATTAAATAAAATATTTTTAATTGCTAGAGCGCCAATAAATAAATTATAATATTACAAATGTCTAAGAAATGAATAATATTTTTTTTAATGAAATTGCACTTTAAAAGGCCTATAAGATATATTTGATTGAAGAAAAATAGCAAATTTTTGTACATTTACTCAATGCATATCAAATCAGTTTCCATAAATCCCTCCTATTTTATTAATAGTATGGATAAGATAATTTTAATATTGATTGGGGTATTTCTTATGAAGGTAGTACCAAGACCTCCCGATACTATATCTACTATCTTCAGATAAGCTTTGAGTTCATTTTAGTAATTTAAGGTCTTTACAATCCAACCCCGATGCATCCTAGAGTCTAATATGTACAGATTCATTGTGACCATTCGATCATTTTGGTGTTTGTTGTTTGCATGAAATCGTATAATTTAGAGAAATCTATAAATTGCGACCTTCTATGCACCAGGTATAACTTTGGCTACCCTAATATTATTACGACCTTCTATTATATTTCTCTTACGACCTACCAGACTTAAGCATTGGAGGGTTATAACTGTTGGAAAGAAGCTTTAAAATTTTTCAATTGCAAATTATTTACAACACTTTATTTGAACTTAATGTGTCAGTTTAATTTGATATTTATTTGAGATTTATGGCCTCATTATTATAATAATTTAATTGTGATATGATGAGGTTAATAAGTATTTTACCATTATATTTTGTAATTATGTAGACATTTATAATTGATATTATTATGATTAATCGTTATTGCACGCAGTCCTTGCAAGCTTATTAAAAAGAGTTGTGATGTGAGATGTGAGCGTAGAAAATAATTTTTTTGAAAAGGAGCAATCGTGATATAACACTACAAGAAAAAAACCTTAATAGCAAGAAAAAAATTTGTTATTGAAATTAGCGTCGAGCTAATTAGCATGTAAAATTCTCATTGCTAAACCCAATTTGCTACATCTATTTGTTCCGATCAATCTGAAATAATTCTTATCTTAGGATTCTAATTTCTTTCCTTTTACTAATAAGGAAGAGGAAACCTCACCGATTTTTAATGCCCGAACCATGATATGAAATAAGTTGATAAAGCCTTAATCGCCTTTCTTAAATTAAAAACCAAGCGGTAACTGCCCAATATGTGACTCGCCCGAGGCAAGATCTTATTATTGCATAGTCTCTCGTTAGACAACCACTATATCTATATCATTTCTCATCGAAAGTGCGTATACACTTAACAAAAAGACCTCATCTTTGAAAAGAGGGGGAAAAAGAGGGTTCAATCTTCGTATCCATCTATAAAGATATAATCTACACTATTTAATATATTATTTAAGTAATTCGTTGCTAAATCTATTAGCAAGTAAATCTTCGTTGCTAAATTCATTAGTATGTATTGTATTAAATAATACACATTAGCAACAAAAATTTTACTTGCTAATTAGCTGGAAGCTGGTTCTTTTTCATTGCTATTAATGAACGATTTTCTTGTAGTGTAAGAGGATGAGAAAGAAATAAGTCCTTGATCACAAAGAAACATAGGTGAGAGAAAAAAACACGTAGAGTAGTGGGTTATGAGGAAAATGTAATTGTGATATTATTAAAAAAAAATGAAATTACTATTTTGACCAAATTTTTCTTTGAAAGGACGAATGAGTTAAAGGACAAATTTGGGTATTCAAAAATTGGTAAGACAAAATATTTTCTTGTATAATAGTATAGATGATTATGAGTTTTTAATAGGCCACTTAATTATCTTATAACGGTTAAATTATTTACAACTATTTAAAGAGCCGTTAGCTTTCTTCATTCGGCATATTGAGAGGTCGATCATTTGTCTAGTTTTTGAGTTTGACAAAACACTTTATACTCCAGAAGTATTGAGAGTTTTGACAACGTAACATGGACTAGTTCCTAATCTTCTTATGATCGTGTACATGGGATGGGACACTGCTGAAAGCTAATGAAGTATTATCCTGAAGTCATGGTCAGCCGTTAAAACCTGCACGTAGGGAGACAATCATTGCTTTAGGACAATTATAAGTGTCGTGACTCTCTATCAGTACAATTTTCTAATTTCTTGAGTTTATTTAGGTAAGTTCATTTTATATGCATTTTGGAAAATTATTATATTACTATTTTATATTTTGAGATACATGTTTTGAATAATACAACAAAATCACACAATACCCACAACAATCTAAAGCCATTAATGTGATCTGTATTGAATTTTGGTTTTATGCGAGAATTGCTTGAAAATTCTGCAAATCTATTAAGACTACATCAATTTTGTCTTTGTTGGAAGAGCACAATTATTTGGAGAACATTGTAAGAATATCATTAGTTCCACAGTGCAATTTCATGAATCTCAAAGGTATGTCTTGTGGAACTTACTAATTCAAATATTATGCATGATTGGAATAAAATCAAAAATGAAATTTAAATTGTTCGTAGTTTTTCTTACTCACGATATATACATGAAACAAAGTAGAAGGTTTTATAAGTATGCATATATGCCGCAATTCTCCTAAATTTTGCATATTAATTAAGATTGTTCTACTTCCCTCGCTTTTCTAAACTTTTATAAAACACTAAATAGGGACATGAGGACGAACAACTTTGGTCTTTGGTGATGGTGCAAAATGAAAATAAATCTAATTATATGAATTGTTACACGTGTTCATTTATTACATTATAGTTACAAGATTTCCATGGCACAAACGATGAACAGATGTGGAGACAACAAATCTCCTTGATGGATACCGCACTCTGATCTAAAAAAACCAAACTGAGAGCCATTCAACATATGCGAATATGAGACAGACGTGACAAGAAGCATAACCAAATGAACAAATTTACCCTCAAAGCCTAATCTAAGAAGGACTTTCCATAAGAACGAACATTCGACCTTATTGTAAGCCTTGCTCATATCCAATTTAAGTGCCACATGCCCTGTTCGTGTACGGGTTGAACATTTCAAGTGGTGATTAAGTTCGAACACAAGAAGGACATTATCAGTTATTAACCTTACCCGAAATATCCTTAATATGGCTCGCTATGCATTTCGAAGCTATTTTCAGGATCACATTACATGAACTGGTCGCACTTAACTGGGTAACATACTTAGGATTACTACACTTAGGAATAAGAACAATATGAGTGTAGTTCAATTTATGCAACAAAATATGGTCATTCAGGATATTAAGCACAAATTGCTCAGGTACAACAATACTCCAAAATTTCTGAAAAAATACGATGGACATGCCATCAGGACCGGGAGATTTGAGAGGGTGCATACCCAAGATAGCTTGCTTCACTTTGACCGCAATGAATGGTTCACTCAGGGACGCATTCATCTCCGGAGTCACATGTGGATGGATAGCTGATAACACCTCATCAATACAAGCATCCGATGGACGACTAGACTCAAAGATGGTTCGAAAGTACCTCAACAGTATATCCTGTACATCCTCCTTCCTGTTTTTCCAAGTTCTCGTATCATCCTTTAAACAAGAAATACTATTAAGACGCTTCCGGGCCGAGGCATGGGAGTGAAAGAACTGTGTATTGGCATCCCAGTCTACTAGCCAATGATCCTTGGTACACTGTTGCCACTTCAATTGCTCTCTTAACTCAAGGTCCGCCAGCTTAGCACGGATTTCCTACATTTCCTGACTAGAATCGAAATCAATAAGACTGCCTTCTAACTGCAGATAATGACTTTCCAGATGTTGAACCTCTTATTTAGGTTGTTGAAACTCCTCACCTGGCCACCGAAGCAAACCAATCCTACACGACTGGATCTTTTTCACAACCTCTAATGTACATCCACCAATGTAACCTTGTCCAATGCCTGTCCTATTGCCCTCCTACAACCCTCTACCTATAACCAGCGAACCTCAGATCGGAACTGTTTCATCTGCCTTCCGCAAGTTGCACTAGGGTTTAACTTAATATCAATAACCAACACCTAATGACTCGAGTTCCAAACTTCCTTATGTTGCACCTTGACATTTGGCAATCTGCTTAACCATGATGAATTCGCATAAGCTCTGTCTAGCCGAGCCCTCACCGTCTCTGGGGACTGATGCCGATTACACCATGTTTATTTAGCCCCCTGATACCCGAGGTCACTTAAATCACATTCAGCCAGAACCTGTCGATACGCATTCAGCTGCCACAACGGCCACGGAGCTCCCGTCTTCTCATGCTGAAACAAGATTTCGTTAAAATCCCCCGCTGGTTGTTGTCCCAACAATGCCAATTGATCCTACGCTTGCTTCTATTTTGGAACATCTGCTTCACCATAAAAGTCGGTAAACCTCTAACTAGCGCACTGATCAGAGGCCAAAACCTCTACATCAATGTGAAAACGCGAGTACAATCAAAGTTGAATTACTATATCCTTCCACCACTAAAGAATCAACCCCCCAGAACACCTTATTGTTGGGATAGAAAACCAAACATATCAAATCTTTGTCGAATCCCCTGACACCTATGTTGCCAATATTTCGTTTATGATAAAACCACCACCTGAGGGTCAAATTCTCGGATGATGTCTCCGAGTTTTTGAACTGTCAAAGTCGACCCTAACAGTTCCAAGCCAGGGCGACCATGGCGATCGGTGGGGCTGCCACGCAGCCTTTCCCACTTCCTTTTTGCTTGATGAGCCCAACATTAATTTCTTCATGGGCAATTGGTCCCTGATTCAATCCTCTCTTCGTCTCAACAAACCCCGATCCCCTCTACTTTCCGGTAAAAAATGTCCTTGTTGCCTGCCCTGCGTGATCCTCGACCTCCAACTCGAAACATGATGGGCACGACAAACAACCCTCCCAACTCCAGAGCCACGTGCTGAGAAGAACCTAAACATGACGATGAGAGAGAAGAAGACCCAGCTGGAAGTGGATTAGGTGAGTTAGGCACTAACCCAGTTCCAAAGTCAGGTTCAACTTTATCAGATAGACTAGCACTATTTGAGAGCTGACTAGTTAAGAACGGACAATTTGGGTGTGGGTTAGGAGGAAGTAGGTTGTGTGAACGTGGACTATTAGAATGTGGGTTATTTGGAGGTGGGCTGTTAGGATGTGGATAATTTAAAAGTGGGAGATTTTGTTGTGGGCTAGTCTGTTGTGTGGAGTTTGATGTGGGCTATTGGGTTGCTGGGTAACGGGCTGTAAGGTGTGGGATTGCGGGTTAGTATGTTGGGGCTGGTTTAAAATGGAAGGAATGGACTCTCTAATTGGGCTAGTAGGATGTGGGCTCTCAATTTGGATTAGAGGGACATCTAGGCATAAAGGGAATGGCCTGGAGAAGTGATTGGGCCTAGCCTCCATAAATTTACCAATGGGCTCACTCATACTCTTTGGATCGAGTGCCCCCATCTGAACATGTGCACTGGGCTGTTGTAGATCAGACCTCCCTACCTAGTCCACCTTGCCTGCTGCTAGTCCCGACATCTCCCTCCAACCGTTGCCCACTTTGCATGCCTCCCCATGTTCCGCAACACCCCCACCAATCCACTCTCCTTTAGCACCTATTGCCGCTGGTTGTGGGTGGCCCCCGACCGTCGATGCTGTCCAATTTCGGCTCCGCTCCAAATTCCCTCTCGCCCTAGTCCTGCGTCAAAAGTATCAGTCGCTCGCCGCTCTCCTTCAACACCCACCCCGCCGTGTACTTGATAGGCTGATATTGAACCCAGCCCTTGGTAAGCCCGACGACCACTTGATTGAGAGGAGAATGGCATACGAACAGTCCTAGATTCCCACAACCACGGCCTATACTGACTGTTGCCATTATGTCACCTCAGAACCTCTGGCAATGTTGAGTAATCCCTCAAGATATGTCCGAGCACCCCCGCAACCGTGACAATAGTTTGGCAGGCGTTCATAAGTAAACGAAATAGTTAATTCACCGTCCGATGATCATATACGAAGAAAGCGTTTCAACGGCACACGCACATCCAACGACACATGAATACGGATATTGGACCCCTAAACGTAGTCCGACTGAGCATGCTTCAAATCCACAAAGACCCCAATCTGTTTCCTATAGCCTCGACCACTTTCCTGGTCATCATTTTGAGAGGGAAGTTGTGCACATGAGTATGGAATGAACACTAATTTAGATCTACTTCCATCGGATTCTTGTCAGCACTCACAAATCTTAGAATCACTAAGTTTTTATCAAAGATCCATGGGCAGCCCCTTAAAGCTCGGTCTCGGTCTACCACATGGTCGAACCAAAGAAGAAACCAGTCATCTATCAAACAACCGCACCTCCATCTGTTTGGCCAGCCGCAAGATCGATAGCAACATAGAAGTAAGCACATCATACCTGAACACGGGAGTAAGAAGCCACCCAACAAATAGAAAGATCTCATGATCCCGACGGCGCGACACAATCTCCGCCGACAAATTCAAATGCCTCCTCATCCTCTGTCAACAATAATGATTTACCCTGACGCTCCACACACCTATCCATCGGACACAAGCTCAAATAAGGTGTTAGCAACGACCACCACGCAATCCCCCCGAAGGATGGTGCGCCACCGCATGCCATTCACTTGCAAGGCAAAGCAAACAACGAAAGAAGCAAAAGATAAAGACTGGCTACAAGATAAAAACACCATGACGCGAAACAAAGAAACAACCAGGTTAAGACATGCTAGAACAGAAAAACAAGAAAGATGCAAAAGGACTAGCAGTCCGACACCGGCACCACCCAAAATGTCCACTCTTCGAACCAACAAAAACACCAGCGCTAGGCAGAGCAAGTCGGTGAAATTATTAAAAAAAAAAGTTTCAAATTGGTGTCTTTTCACACCAATTTCAAATATAGGCGAAGACGGGGTTTGAAACCCCATCTTTAGAGAAGATAGGGTCTCAAACCCCGTCTATTGGCATAGAGTGTCAGGCGGATGCCTGACGCTCATTGAAGATGGGGTTTGTCTTCAAAGAGTCAGGCATCTGCCTGACAATTTTTAGAGAGACGGGGTTTGAAACTAGGTGCAGTTGGACACTACGAGGAATATTGGGGTAAATGCTTCTAACTTTGTCCCTTGATATTATGGTATTGGAGCATATAAGAAGACATATGAAGGGAGGTTTGAACCAGTGGGGTGGGGGGGGGGAGTATTGGGATCCTGTCTATTTCGAACTTGTGCATAATCCAACACTATGCACTTGTTGAGGTCTGGGAAGACATGTCTCAACACGAATTCAAAATGAAATGGATAGACCACAAGTCCGTGCACGCCAACAATATGGTGCACGCCAAGTGTAGTTTATGTACTAAATAATATATGTAAGAACTATGTGTATCTAATTGTTATTTTAATGCATAAATAAATTTTTTTATTTCGAAAAACTTGAGTTTATACACAACATTTCACATACATAATCTAGAAATGACCACCAATCCTACAATGTGGTCTTCTTCTATTCCGTCGGAGGCGACCGTCCTGGACCGTTTGAGATGGCTTGCTAGTACTGTTTAAGTCAAACGGAACAGGTGATATCCCGTAATGTCTTCATAGCTCCGCATTAATATTTTCAAATTGTACTTCATTGTATGACGGGTCAGTTTGCCAAACATTTGAGGGCGTATATGTCAAAGATGGGCCTGCCTGATGATATGAAGTAGAAGGGCCTGCCTAATGATATATCGTAAATGGGCCTGCCTCATCATTTGGAACATAATTGCTAGTCGGCCCTCCTCGAACAATAGGGTACCGTGAACATGTATAATTTACCATTTCACGTAATCCTTCACGATGTCTATTCCTAAACTGCAAGAAGGCCTGGTAATCAGTCCCGACACTGTCGTATTCGATCATCAGTTGTTCCAATCTGTCAGCCTGCAACGTACGTAAAAAAATTAATCATATCAGGTAATGCCTTTAAATAACAAAAGAATAGACAAGTTATGATTTACCACATATTTCCAGTCACTTGGATTCGCAGGACGATATCCGGATGAAATTTCCGTATGAGAAATTTGGACCCTGGTAATTTGGTGATACCAATTCATATAATCTGGCATTGTCCCACTGCCATACGCGATTTCTGGTCTCACTATCAACATTGATTGCACGTCGTTCCACTATGCAATATAGTGTCGATGGAACGAAGCCCAATCTGCATCTTGACGACCCCGTCTAGTGATGAAATGTAATTGTCTTTCACTTTCTAATGGATTCGGGGGGATGTCTTGAAACATTTCAAACTGAAGGAGAACCCATTCTACATGATGCACCTCAACAATTGCATAATGAATCAACGGGCATCTTATGTTCCATGGCATGCGACTGGCATATAGTGGCAATGAACTGACACTCGGATCATTTCCATCATACGGGTTCCAAATAAACTGCATCATTAAATTATTTCATTAAATACGGTAATCTATATTAAATTCCCGCACTGTATGTAATGACCCACTTACCTCATATTCTTGCATCCTATCAAACGTAGCCCTGATAACACGCAACGCATTATGTGCAGTGTGTATCTGGGATATATGCCAAGACCACCTAAAAAAAATAACAAATACCACATAAAATTTAGGGTAAATTACATCTACCTCCCCTGAGGTTTGGCATAATTACAAATACCCCCCTGTTGTTTGAAAAATTACAAATACCCCCCTGAGGTTTGTAACCATCTAACAAATAACCCATTTTCATCAATTTTTATGGGTAAACTGACCAAAATGCCCTTATGCACTAAATTATTTTTATTTAATTCTTAAATTTTTTTTGGCCTATAATGTGCAGGGAGAGATTTCTTAAGTTTTTTATACAGAGGAGCAATAATGCAATTTGCCTTGACCGATTTTTCTATAATTTTAATAAAAAATTCAAGGGCAAAATGGTCAAGTTTAGCCCTTTGGTTAAAAATTACAAACCTCAGGGGGGTATTTGTAATTTTTCAAACAACAGGGGAGTATTTGTAATTATGCCAAACCTCAGGGGAGGTAGATGTAATTTACCCTAAAATTAAAATTATAAAAAGTGAGATATTTTACAATTAAATGTATAAGTGAATTATGTATACCTTGCGGCATATGGCGGGAGAGGTAGAATAATCAATGATGGTTGGACATATCTCTAACACATCATCGGGTCGAATAGGTACTATTGTTGTAATACGGGACCATGCCCATATTTGTACCAGTTGCATAGCCCCACCTATGTTTATTTTACCGCGCTGCGATGTCGTACAAAGCTCCCTGTACATATATCCCAACACCATACTATCCCAGTTAGCGGGACCACCTTCAATATCCTCCATGTGTTGCAAATACAATAAGGACACACAGTTGCCGGTGGCATCAGGACACAACAATCAACCAAGAATGCACAAAGCACATACACGCGTCCCTTGCAATACTTTCTCCCAGGGACTGTCATCATCACACGTGTTGACCACCAGCCATTCTGTAAGACGGGTAGTCTTATCCGGGAGCCTTTAAATGCATTCTCCGGCAGAACAAACCCCAATAAGTCAGAGCAATATTTCTGCTATTGTGGAATTGAGTACTGCGAATCTACTCCCGTGATAGGATTATCGCCCACCGAAAGGTGCCAGATAATGGCGATGTCCTGCAGTGTAACAGTGGCCTCCCCTATCGAAAAATGAAAAGTATGAGTTTCGGGCTGCCATCTCTTGTGATAATGACGTGTTGATCAATTTTAATATGACCACACCGAAAAACTCCCAAAAATTCCATTTGATATAGTGCTTGTAGAACTCGAGGATGGCATGAGATTATTTGAAGATTTAAAAAAAAAAAAACTAGTATCGCCACCCCGTATTATTAAGTGTGTGTCCTCATTTTCGGACACATCTTCGGAACGATGATTTCTTTGATCATATAATACACTTCTATCATGTGGACCAAATTCCCCATAACAAAACTACAAAAAAAAAAAAACAAAAACTAAAAATATACGAAAATTTCAAAATTTCAAACTGAAGTGAAGTGAAGAAAATTGTTGGAACTGCTAGTAGAAATACACTAGTGTATTGAATGTTGGGGTGAAGTGAAGAATTCTTCACTTCACCCCCCCCCCCCCCCCCGTATACTTTCAAACTCACGGCTGAAGGCATGCATACCTTCACAGACTTTTTTCACGTGAAGGCTAGGGTTTCAAATCCTGTCTTTCTTAAAGGTTTGTCAGGCGATGCCTGACACTCTTTACTAAAGATGGGGTTTGAAACCCCGTCTTTGCCTATATTCAAAATTGTGTTATTTTTAAAATTTACTTTTTTTATATTTTTTAAATAACTTTACTGAGCAAGTCCCATTATTGAACACCCTGGCCATCCTAGGCAACAGAAACCTTCACAACACTCATAGAAACAAAACACTCTTCACACCCACTACAAAAAATGTCTTTTTTTGTGACCAATGTTATGTGAGAAAATTAAATATTGTCACATAAGAAAGGTTAATATGAGAAAATCTTATTTCCTCACATTAGGTTTTTCATATTATGAGGAGTTCTAGTTGCCTCACAAAGGCATGGACCAATTGTGAGGAAATTATCTTTTTATCACAATAAATATTTAATTCCTCACAAAAAAAAATTGATGTATATATGATAAAAAAAAATTTCTCACAATACATAAACAAAGGATTAAAAATACTTTGTTCTCACTATTTCATATCATTATTGTGATGAAATTATATGTCATCATATTAAATATCATATATTGTGACAAAATTATTTATCCTCACATTAAGTATCACATAATGTGACGAATTTTTATTCCTTGTAATTGCATCCATTTTTTTATAACGAATTAAAATTTCATGATAAAAGAAAAATTATTTCTTCACAATTAATTAGTATATTGTGACAAAAAAGAAAAAATCTCACAACAACTATATATATGAGTGAGAAAATATTTCCCTCCTATAAATAATTGTCTTTCCCCCCAAAATTAATATTCTCTTTTGTTTAGTATTTTCTCTTATTTTTTTAAAACTATTTATGTGATAAATTTATTTTTTTATTTGCAATTAAATTTTATACTTAATAAAATAATATTTTGTTGTCTCATCTTTTTCTTTTTTAAGTATTTTTCAAAGTATAAATTTTTTTCTACATATCAATTCCAAAATCTCATCTTAAATTAAATAAATAAACTTCTTAATAAAACAATATACAATTAATTTTATTAAAAAAATAGAAAAAAATATACTTGTAAACCGTCAAAACTCTCTTTCTTCTTTCTTTCAACTCAACACAGCTGCTTTCTTCTTCCTCAAATTCTTCTCTTACTTTCATCAACAATCCATCATCTCTTACTTTCATCAACAATCCATCATCACTCTTGCCATTCAACAAGGTATTTAGTTCTTCTCTCATATTACTGTTAAAATTTAAGCATTTTTCTATAGCCGTAGGAGACGAATCTTCGCCCCTGTATGGCAAAATTCCGCCACTACAGGGGAGATTTCGCCTCTGTAACAAGGCCGAATTCGCCCCTGTAACAGGGCGAAATTCCCCCCTGTACAGGGGCGAATTTCGCCTGTAACAAGGGGGGAATTTCGCCTCTGTTACAGGCGAAATCCGCCCCTGTACATTTCGTCTCTTCCAAATCAGAAAATATAGAATGATCAAATGTAAAATAGCTACAATTTTGCTGGAATTAACCAAAAATTCTCTATTATTCTTTACAGGAAAAACGCAATTAGAAGTTATGAGTACAATTCAAAAAGTGCAGCAGTTTCCCTATTAACGTAAGTTGCATTTTCCTTATCAAAGTCTTATATGCTAACTCTCGTTTTTACATTGAGTTATTTATGTTTTAATATATGCTTTTAGTTTGATTAATTTGCTTATTCCATTAAGTATATTATTCAATCTATACTTATGTTTGAACATGCATTGTTGGATGATGGTTATAGTGCAAAAGTTTTATCTGTCTTGGTTGTGGATTTTGTTTTCATGAACTTTGTCTTTTCAATTATTTGGGATATTTTTTATCTATGAGTTTAATTTCTATATTACTTTTTGCAACAACTTTAATTTACTTTCTCTCATTTACTTGTCTAACTTGGAATAGTATAAATGCAATATTATGTAACACTTATTTGTTGAATATAAGTTAATATAAAACATATTATCTTTAGGGACAACGTAATGGATAAAAGTTGGACGAATGAGACAAATACATTTTCTGAGTCATACATTAAAGGTGTGGAATCATTTCTCAATTTTGCCAAGGAAAATTCTGCTGGGCCTGACAACATGATTCATTGTCCTTGTCACTCTTGCAATAATACAAGGTTCAAATCTTTTGATGAAGTTAAGCTTGATCTGCATACAAATAGTTTCTCATATAATTACCCTGATTGGATATTCCATGGGGAGAAAGTACATATCTTTAGTGATGATGAGAATGAACACGATCTTATAGATGATAATGTGATGAATGCTCAATCATCTAACTTGCATAATGATTTCACTGAAATGTTAGATGAAATGAGTGAGGTTCAAAATTTTCAGGGGGAAACAGAAAGTTTTAGAAACTTATTAAAAGATGCAAAACGCGAACTATACCCAGGTTGTAAAAAATCGTTGTTATCTGTAATTGTGGAATTGCTTCATATTAAAGTGATGGGAAAATGGAGCAACAAAAGCTTTAATATGTTGCTTGAGTTTTTAAAAGAGATATTGCCAGAAGGTGAGATACTTCCTTCGTCACTTTACGGAGCAAAAAAAATCCTATCTGAGATGGGAATGGGATATGAAGAAATTGATGCTTGTAAAAATGATTGTGCACTCTTCTACAAAGACAATGTAGACAAAAACAAATGCCCCATCTGTGGTGAATCAAGATGGAAGACTAATGATGCTAAGAGGAATGTCCCACATAAAATATTAAGATACTTTCCGTTGAAGCCAAGACTGCAAAGACTTTTTATGTCTCGGCAAATAGCTTCTAATATGAGGTGGCATAAGGAGAGAAGAAAAGATGAATTAGGCACTATGAGACATCCTGCTGATTCTCCAGCTTGGAAGCATTTTGATGACCAATATCCTCACTTTGCTCAAGATCCTCGTAACGTAAAATTGGGTTTGGCGACGGATGGTTTTACTCCTTGGTCAAATTTAGGCAACTCATACAGTATGTGGCCTGTTATTCTTGTTCCATATAACTTGCCTCCTTATGAATGCATGAAAGAAGAATACCTTATGATGTCATTGCTTATACCAGGCCCACATGCACCTGGTAAAGATATTGATGTCTATTTAAGGCCTTTAATTGATGAATTGAGAGAAATGTGGGACATAGGTGTTGAGACATTTGATGTTTACAGCAAGGAAAAGTTTCAACTGCATGCTGCAATTTTGTGGACTATAAGTGACTTTCCTGGGTATGGTTCTGTATCTGGTTGGGTAACAAGTGGTTATATGGCATGTCCTTGTTGTTTTGACCAAACCCGCTCTAGGAGGTTAAGAGCAAAAACTTGCTTCATGGGACATCATTGTTATTTGGCCAAAAATCATTCATGGCGTAAGAACAAAGATGCTTTTGATGGGGAAGAGGAACATCGATCAAAGCCCAAGGAACTATCTGGAGATGATGTGTTAAATTGGCTAGATAGCCTATCTGATTTGTTTCCAAAACCTGGAAAACATCCGGTAATCAGCCGAAAAAGGAAGCGAAGTTCTCAGCAAGCCAATTGGGTTAAGAAAAGTATTTTCTTTGAGGTACCATATTGGAACAAATTAATGATCAGACATAATCTTGATGTGATGCATATTGAGAAAAATATGTGATAATGTTCTGGGAACACTGTTGGATATTAAGGGCAAAACAAAAGATACCGAAAATGCACGTGAAGATTTACATGATATGGGAATTAGAGATGAGTTGCACATCAAAGTTCGTGCGAGTGACAATAAATTAATAAAGCTAGTTGCATGTTATACAATGTCCACCAGTGAAAAGAATGGATTTTATGAATTCCTAAAGTCAATTAAGTTTCCTGATGGTTATGCTGCAAATATTTCAAGATGTGTAAAAGAAAACAAAATATCTGGTTTGAAATCACATGATTGCCATGTTACTTATGCAAGGAAGTAAATGAAACTTTGTATGAGCTTGGTGAGTTTTTTAGAGAATTGTGTTCAAAGACGTTGAAGATGGAGGATGTGGAGCAGTTGGAAAAAAATATCCCTCTCATTTTGTGTAAACTGGAAAAAATATTTCCTCCTGCATTTTTCACTGTTATGGTCCATTTAGCTGTTCACTTGCCTCGAGAAGCTAAGATTGCTGGCCCCGTACAATCTCGTTGGATGTATCCAATTGAAAGGTAATTTTGCATTTGTAGTTAATATATTTTGTTTAAGTTACCATTTTAATTAGACATGTACATGTAAAGGTATTTGGGTACTCTCAAAGGATTCGTGAGAAATAGAGCTCGCCCTGAAGGATCTATTGCAGAAGGATACATTGTAAAAGAAAGTTTAACTTTCATGTCAATGTATTTAAATGGGATTGAAACTAAATTCAATCGAAGAAGAAGAAACTATGATGGTGTCCAAAATGGAGAAAGAGGAGAGCTTTCTGTTTTCTCAATGAGAATGCGTCCATTTGGACATATTAGGCCAGAACCTACTCTGACTGATGAAGAGTTAACTAAAGCTTATTGGTTTATCTTGAGCAATTGTGAAGAAGTTGAGCATTACATAAAGTAAGTCCGTTTTAATATATAGCTCATATTTATAATAAATCTTATATTCTATTAGAGTTTTTACTTAATATAATGTACATATTTTTTTTATTTTAGAATCTACAAGGCTGAATTGCTTGGAATAACGATAGAAGAAGCTAGTGATTTGAATGTTCATGATGAAAGCCAAATGAAGCAGTTCCCAGAATGGTTTAGAGAACGTGTAAGCTGATAGTGAAAATAATTTATTAGATGATTGATATTGATCAAAACAATAGAAGTTTTATTTGGTTTAATTATTTGATTTTATGTAGATGAACTTGTTACACCATCAAAAAGTTGCCGAAGTTACAGAAGAACTATGGTCTCTTGCTAATGGTCCTTTTTAAGTTGAACACGAAGTGTTACTCAGGCTGCATGGTGAATGAAGTTCGTTTTCATACAAGGGAACGAGATGCTCGTCGTAGAACTCAAAATAGTGGGTTGGTTGTAGAAGGGCAACACAAAAATCAAATGATTGAATTTTTTGGGTTTTTAAGTAGAGTTGTTGAGTTGACATATCTTGGTGATCGCAAAACAATATTATTTCAATGTGAATGGTTTGACTCAGGGAGTAAGAAAACTATGCAAGTAGACAAACATTTCACAAGTATTGATATCAGAACACGATGGTACAAGAATGATCCTTTTGTTTTGCTGATTCAAGTGCAACAAGTATTCTACATAGCTAACACAAATTTGGGTAAAAATTGGCAATTAGTCCAAAGAATACAACACAGACATCTATGTGATCTTCCGAAGTTGGATGTAGAAGATGATTATGATGACGCTCAAGCTCATGTGATGAATCCATTACAGCAATTTCAGTCAAATGGAGTTTCACAAGTTGTTGAAGGTGGTGAATATATGTCGAGTACATTAGCTAGAGAAGCTTTGGAACCTGAGGTTCTTGATGAGAACACTTATAATGGCATTAGACAAAGGGAATTTCATGTTGATGAAGATGAGGAAACAGATAATGAAGACAATTACATTTCAGATGATATTGATGAGGATGATGAAGAGAATATTGATGACGATAAAGACAACACAGAATTAGATGAGAGCGATGATGATGATTGATATACATAGCTTGTAAATGGATTAATTTGGGCATAACTAGCAATATCAAGTATGTTACTCATTTTTGCTTGCTTGCAATTTTTACATATATTTGAATGAAGTTGAGCATTACATGATTGTAGTATTAAATTAATGATTTAGTGTAATTGATATTTTCAATGCATTTAATTTGAATGATTGAACTTGTTGATTACATATATTATATAATTTATTTTGGATAATTTTTCAGATGTCTTCGAGACCAGGAGGAGCTGGTGGATTTAAAAAAATTAGAGCTTTGTGGTCAAGGTCACAGGTACATTCACAAGATGAACTGGGGAATTCTCTTCAGAAGGACGTGACAAGTCTAGGTAATTATAACAAAGTTTTTCATCTAATAAGACATTAAGTTTTTTCAATTAACATATTGTTTTGCTTTCTGATAATGTTAGCTCCCCAAATTAAGTAGAATATGACATGATTTTGATTTTTTTTAATTTGTTAGGATTAGAGGAAGTTGGTGGGCTCAAACGAATCAAGCTTACACGATTAAGTAAAACTTCGTCTCTTCGTGTATTAATACGATAAGTGACTTATTAGCTTCTAATCTACCTTTCCTGTATCGACAGCACAAACTCGTTTGCAAGCTGGGCTTCAATCTTCGCTTGACCAATTAGTGACAAATGCAGGTAGTTATACGATAAGAGTCTGACTAATTTTTCTTTTCATCACATACTATTTGTATATCACTTATAAATATTAGTAAAAGGTGGCGTAAATTCATTATCTTCCTACTGTCTTATATATTTTGTCTTTATATTGTCATTTTTTAGCTCCTCAACATGGTGGGGAACAAGAGTTTCAGACATCGACTCGATTAGGAGCACCATCACATGTTGGATCTAAAACATCGCTTCCTGAGAATATATCATCTTCAGGTAACACATCATATACAAAGTGAATAAGAAGAAAAAAAATGTATCTTAGGCACTATTGATATTTTGTTATTGTTCTTGATTTATAGGAACAAGAGACTCTCTCTCTTCTCAAAGATCATTACCAATAGAAGGACAATCACATAGTGGAACTGATGATTCCGTTGGTCAAGATGCCACAAGTACAAAATAAAATGTTAAAGAATTAACAAGATTTTCAGATATAGCATTTTATATATGTATTATTTGAAATTGTTAGGATCGATGGGTACAAGAAAAGGTCGTGGTCCAGCAAGAGGTCATAAGTTGGACATATTTGTGAAAAGAGTAAGTATTCATGCTAAATAATGCATTTGCATTTAAGTTTGGTTATTTTCACTACTTTCTTTGATGATGTGTTGTAGCATGGGAAGTATAAGATTGTCTTTGCATCTGGAGAAACCATTCCCATGGAGTTTGAGGCTGAATTTGCTACTGGAGTTGGGATTGTTATAAGGACAAATGCTGATATACGAGGTGTCTCGCATTGGAGGGAAGTTCCTGAAGAAAACAAAGAAGTTTGTTATGCTAGGCTATTTGTAAGTCATTTTGAATCATTCATTGTCGATATTCATTTTATATGTAATGAACACAGAATTTGTATCTATTTTTGTTATATTGTTAATAATATTTACTTTATTGATACATAATTATTTGTGAAGCAATGGTTTGATATTGAGGGGTGGCATACTGATGAACGAGTGAACAAGATTATTGATGATAAATTTCAAGTTCCATATACGCGGTGGAGGAACATTCTTCATCAAGAATACAAGAAGTTGGTAGATCAAGGCATTAATCCTAGAGAAGTATGTCCAAGACCCGACTTGAGCATGGCAAAATGGCAGGTTGCTTGTGACTTCATTCAAGATGAGAAATATCAGGTGATAATTTATAAAGTAATATATTGAAATATTATTTACATAGAATATGTCATGATATTTCTACTATTAACTTTCTTCTTGGTAATAGTTATTGTCTTGATCATTTTCATATTTTTGAGTGCAATATTATAGGAAAAGTCATGCATCAATTCACAAAATCGTTACAAAATGCCGTTTAACCACACTTCTGGAAAGACAACGTTGCTATCCCGCTATAGGAAAATGGTATGTTAGCTTTTTTTTTTTTTTTAATAATTTATATACAAATTTTTTTAATCTAACTTGATAAACTATCTTTGCTTATGAAGGAAAACAAAAGTAAAGTTGCTTTATGGAGGGATGTTCACATAAGTAAGAAACGAGGTGGTGAATTTGTGAATTCTATTGCCTAATCAACACATGTAAGTTAAGCTCTAATTTTATTTATGAAAATAAATTTATTTATATGTTTGACTAAATATTTTACATATGCATTATAGGAGAACATGGTTGCTATGCAAAGTGAACTAATTGATGGAAATGAAGACCAACCTTCTGAGGATGTAATTATGAGGTCTGCATTAGGTCATAGGTCAGGGTATCTAAAGGGAATGGGGCATGGAGTTGAGGTGGTTAAACACAGACAATCCTGTCCAAGTGTAGTTGGTAATGCTGAACTCAGAAAAATTATTAGAGTTGGACCGAGCCAATGATAAGATTCTCAACCTTACTGAAGCATATGAGGAGCAGAGAATGACATTAGAGGAACAGAAGAAGGAGATGGATGCCTGTAAAGAGCAAAATAGGACATATTCAGAAAAGATAGATATCTTACAAAGTCAAATGGCGCAAATGCAACAATTTCTGCAAAAGCTTCCTGGCATTCCCCCGAATATATTCACTAGTAAGAATTTCTCCCTTGAAAAAAATATTTAATGTAGTTGGGGTATGTTGATGAATATGTTGATCTTTTTGTGATTGTTCTTGATTTAACATGATGGGAGAATTGTTTCAATTGATATTGCTTGATTAATATGTCTAAGTACTGCTAATGTAGTTGGGGTATTTTGATGAATATGTTGATCTTTTTGTGATTGTTCTTGATTTAACATGATGAGAGAATTGTTTCAAATTGATATTGCTTGATTAATATGTCTAAGTACTACTAAATGTAATTGGGGCATGTTGTTGAAAAACGTTGACCTTTTTTATGATTGTTGTTGATTTAACATGATGGAAAATTTTGTTTCAAATTGATGTTACTCATTTTAATATTTATCTGTTTCAGGGGCATCAATTTTCTGTTAGGAGCAGCAAAATTGCTGCTCCTATTGCAGAAAAACGGCAATTTGTTTCAAATTGATGTTGCTCATTTTAATATTTATCTGTTTCAGGGGCATCAATTTTCTGTTAGGAGCAGCAAAATTGCTGCCCCTGTTTCTCTGTAGCAGGGGCAGCAATTTTGCTGCCCCTGTTTCTTTGTAACAGGTGCAGGGGCAGCAATTTTGCTGCTCCTGTTGTAGAGAAACAGGAGTAGCAAATTTGCTGCCCCTGTTTCTCTATAACAGGTGCAGCAAACTTGCTGCTCCTATTGTGGAGAAATAGCCCGTTTCTCTGCAATAGGAGCAGCAATTTTGTTGCTCGTGTAATAAAGAATTAGGGGCCGAAACATATAAATAGGGCTTTTTCTTTTTACTCTTATAACACAAAAATAGCAGTCATTTCTCGATTACAAAGGCACCTCTGTAGAAGATACAAAGAAAGAGAAAGAGACTTATTTTTAGTGAAGAGAAATGAGATTCTAAGTGATTGTTTACTTGTATTTGAACATGAGCGATTTTTGGGTGTTGGATAATTCAATATTTGTTTTGTTTCTGATTGTTGGTAACTTTTGGAGTCCAATTTATCATTCATATTTCTCTTGTGCAAAGATGCATTTTGTTCAAAATCTGTATATTTAAGCAGTTTATTTAGGAGAAATGGATATTGAACGTTGCTATAGATTATTATTTTAGTTGTCGAGTATTCATATTGATTTTTCTTTGAATACTTCTCAGATTCTACGACAGAAGATGGTTCTACTTGAGATTCGAACACGTCAAATGTTGATACGTTGTGTAGATATAGCATCTTCGATGAAAATATATTGATCGTGTTTTTAAAGGGTACTTTTGAATTCTTAGGAATTGATATGGATACATAATTGTTCTCTTTTCTAGTTTGGATTTTGTAATCTACTCAAATTTTTTTAGCATTTCAAGTATGTTTTATATTCGAATATTTTGTCCCAATTTTCTCTTATGCATGATTCTTTTCATTACTTTAATTAATGTACGAATATCTTGCAATTTATTATCTAATTGAACAAGATTTTAATTTTTGATGAAAAGTTCAAGATTAATATTTATATTGAATTATTTTGTGACAAATGCGCTTGAGATGCGAAATTTCATTTTACTAAGCGAAGATATATGGATGACAATATGAATCTTATTAAATGTTGATATTGTGATAAAATTGCAATTAACATTTTTTGTGATGACTAAATCATGTCAAATTAGAATGTTAATGTGACGAAATGCCCCTCACAAGCAAATTTAAAAAATGTATATTTAATTGAAATAAAATTATAATGTGAGGATTTTTTTTGTCACAAATGATTTTTTAAATTTGTGTAAATTTAATTTGGATAATTCTATTGTGAGGAAATTATCGTCACAAATGAAGTTATTGAGTTTTTTAATATTAATTTTGAATAATTCTAATGTGAGAAAATTATCGTCATATTTTGTTAATATAATACGTGAGGAAAAAGTAGTCTAATGTGACGATATATTTGGTCACATTTAATAAAATATAATCTTTTTTGTGAGAAAATAATATATTGCAAGGAAAAAAAGTATTTAAAATGAGGATATATTCATCACATACACCATTTATTTGTGAGGAAATGATTTTCCTCACAATTATATATGTGAGGAAATTATATTTCGTCACATTATCCTACATTAGACCTAATGCGAGGCCCTATTTGTGAGGACCTTGTGAAGAATTTTTTTCCTCACATTAAGCTAATGTGACGAAATTATTGATTTTTGTGAGGAAAATTTTCCTTGCAAAAAATGAATTTTTTTGTAGTGACCACTGCTAAACACTCCGCTCAAGCAACACAATCCACTCAGTCGATAGACAAAAGAATCCAAGAAATCTAAAATCACCCACTAAATTCAAACTTCTAGCGATGGATAAATCCCCGAACTCCATGAAGAATTCATAGTCAAATCTCTGTTGAAATTTAGGTCCGTTTCTAAATCGTGGCCATCGGTAAATTTTAGTCCATGGATCTATAAGAATCCACCAAAAGAAATTTAAAATTTTACCATTGGATCTTTCAACCTACTCACATTTGTATTCTCCAAAATACATCTAGATACTCCAGTAGAAGTGTTCGGATGATGAAATCTCACACTTAATCGCAAAATAAATAAATAAATAAAAAGTTTAAAAGTGTTGTAGGGTAAATTACATTGATAGTTCTGAGGTTAGGCTAAATTACACAAATATCCCCTGTGTTTTGCATTCTTTATACCCCGAGGGGTGTTAGTACAATATTTTTCAAAGTGCGTTTGTGTCAGCTTTGCCTTTGAATAGGGGGTGTAGTTATAATTGCAACTATAACCTTAGGAAATGTAGTAGTAATTTTATAAAAAATATAGGGTGTTTGTGTATTTGGCATAATCTCTAAGGGCGTCAATGTAACATACCCAAAGTTGTATTATAATGAGTGTAAACAAATTTTTGTGTTCCTAAATTTAACGAAATACGAAAATATTACAAATAAATTCTTGAATTGAATTGAGTATTTTGTGGGTGCGAAATCTCTACTTGAAAACCTCTGATTCTTCTCTTCAAGAACGTGATCTTTGACTTCGGCAACTTCGGAGGTGAAACTGTGACGTTTGATCTCCTTTGACGTTGACGTTGACGTTGACTTTGAATAACGTTAATTCGGGGGTCGTTGACTTGTTCCCGGATCAAACGCTATAAACTTGACGATATTTGACTTGAATTTGGGATGTTCTTGGTGGATTTGAGACTTTGATCTTCCGCCAAGGTGGACTTCTGTCTTGATAACGTTAATTCGCCGGTCTTCAGACTTCTTGTCGAATCAAACGCTGACTTTGGACGATTTCCGCGACGAACGCCTTGAATCTTGCCTAGAACGCCGTGGATCTTCCTTGATTTGCTTGAGAGGATTTAGAGACTTCTTGAATGCTCTCTTGCTTGTATGTGTGTGTCTTTTGAATGAGTTCCCATGACCCCTTTATATAGTTGTCAAAGAGGTAGAGTTGTGGTGAACTTGAACACTTATTTTGTATTATCTCTTTATTTTAATTTAAAGAGATAAATACATTAAATATTTGGGAAGACATGATTGGTCAATTTCGATATTATCTCTTTATTTTTTTGTATTTTTTAAAGAGATAATATGAGAAATATTTGTCTTTGATTTGATTGGTCGGAACACCTCAATTTGACACGTGTCGACCGTTGATGTGATGACAAAATATATATTAAAATATCAATTAATTTCACTATTTATATTTAGAATTAATTTAGTAAATTCCAAAATATAAATAGAAAAATAGAATATATAATCGATAAATAATATATATTTTCCACTTGTCGTCATTTGATTGGACGCAAAAAATCATTTGTCTACAAATGCCCCCTCGAGACTCGTTCACGCACATATACTTGAAAATGTGATTTTTAAAGTGAATGAGTCGCGAAAATATGAATCAAACGTTACCGTGTCGCCATAATTCTCGTGAATTTACTTCAATCATATGTGGATCACACCATTGTCTTCACCGTAAGCAAAGTCCAAGCCCATTTTCATTTTCAATTTTCCCCTTTCCTTCCTTCCTTTTTATAATACTGACTATTAACTCCCGAGACTCATTCACGCGGCAACCAGACTTCTGCAGATTCCACAATTAAAACTTTAAGAGTTGGGCTTAATTAAAGAGAAGAAGTCCGAATCATCTTCCAATTTCGAAGCTTGTAGATGTCTTTCATCGAGCAAATCCGAATCATCTTCAATTTTAATCACACTAAACTTCTCAGAGTCTTGCTATATAAAAGACTTGATCCTACCAAGGCGAGCATAACTTTTTGGAATTCTCAGGGTAACCTTCTTCTTGAATTCACGTCCCTTTTTTTGTGCTTAGAAGCTGTTTGTATTAATGTCTCAATGAACTAATGTTTAAAAATTTCTTCGTCTTTCTTTGCAGATTACTTGCTTTCCTTCGTGATTTCTGCAACGAGCGTTCATTGATTCGATTTGCCGCATACTTTGAATTTGACTTCCATATCTGCCACGTGTTACAACAGTCCCTTCAAATTCTTCGGCCTAATTCAGCAACTTTTGCAACTTGGTCAGTGGTTTCCCTTTTCTCTTTTTTTTTTCTTTTCTTATATCTTGTGCTGATTTTGCAATGCATGGATTTGCCTTTATCTTGAAAGTACATGAAGATTTCAGTGTATGAAATTTTTTTGACAAAGTTTGGCTCCCTACCCAGTAGGCTATGTTTTTTGCATGATAGATCGTAGGTCAACTTACGATGCTTTCTGAAATTCCTATTCAATTTAGTTTCCACTTTTATATCATCTTCACGACTAAGTTCTTTCTCTTCAAGAAAAGTTGGGCTAAAGCATGGGGAAGTTGGTTGATCAGGATGCCACAAAATGTACTTGATTTGAAAGCCTTTAGCATATTGTTCTTAAATTATCTGAAGCAAACAATCTTTCATAAAGCGCTTTGCAGTCAAACTTTAACCCACGTGTTGTTTTAAGAAATTGTGGATGCCGAGCATGGAGAAAATTGTCCCATGGGTTTCAACATGAATTTGTGAATTATTTGGGCCCGTTGGAAGCTATTTCGTGTACCCTTGAATTCCTTACAGAGGAACTTCATGGAATTTGAACCCACCCACATCATATATTTGAGTTGCTTACAGCTGGTTCCTTAATGCTCTTTTTTTTCTCCTTCCCCCCCTTTTTTTTTCTTTCAACCTTTAGTAATTTTATGAAATCATGAAATCTTGTCTGTCTCAACGGGATTCGGACCTAGCATATAAAAGGGTATAGGTCGTTGAACCCAATTCCTTTGCGAATCCATGTGCTTTACCAACGGTATGTCATAGATTTATTTGAGTTTCTTTTTTTTTTTACTAACTCAATTAAACCTATTCTTTGTGCTTTGATAGGTTGCGACATGTTTTACTTCAAAGACGAGCCTCTTTCCTCCGGTCAACCGAACTTAGTGATTCTTGACGATGAAAATCACCTCACAGAGAAAGGGACGATTTTGACGACTCACACACCTCTCATTGGTCGGTATGCGAAGCAATGGCTAAGGTTGACGACTCCACTTCACACAGAGCAATGGTCTCGAGAAGTTTCTTTGAACAAGACTTCCAAGGTGTGGTCTCTACAAGCAACTCATCACCGTTGTTCTGACGAACCAAGCTTTTTATCGACGTTGGGCCGCCGCATTATTGAAGGGAAAGCCAAGTGGGGCGACAATGTTCACTTTGCTGGCGAGTTCCGCTTCGTCAAAGGGTTTTGGGAATGGACGGAAGACGTACTTAGCCGGTGCAAGGACAAGCTAGTCGCGGCCCAAATATACGATGCCGTATACGCCTCACTATTTACCTACGACCGCAATTCCGACATCGTCAAGGCGTTTTGTGAAGCGTGGTGCCCATCTACCAACACTCTTCTGACGTCCTTTGGAGAGTTGTCTATTTCGTTGTGGGACGTGCATACCCTTGCCGGACTTCCTATGGCGGGACTCCTTTATGATGAAGTTGTTCCGAGTGCCAAGGAGCTTAACGGGGTTGACGAGACAGGGCGGAGACTTGTGCCTCGTTCTTGCAAGTTCCTGCTCCATGCTTACCATTTGCTTCGAAAAAGTAATAACGATGGTCAATCCTCTCAAGTTCCTATCGACAAATGGGTCAAGTTTTGGCTTAGAATGGCGACGAAATACTGCGAGCCTCCTCCACGTAAAGAGAAGAAGGCCGTTCGTCCTAAGTCAACTCATAACCCCTCCGGGACCGTTGGGGTACATGGCAAGTGGTCCACGGCGGACGAGGCATTGTTCTCGAGGCTTGGTATTGAAGGGAGCTCAAAGGAAGAGACATTCTTGGCGGCGTACTTGGCGTGTTGGCTTTGTACTTTTGTCCTTCCCACTCAAGATGTTGGTTCAATACGCCCAAGTGTTTTCAAGGTGGCAAGTGCTATGGCAGCCGGTCGAAGGATTGGTCTTGCAGTTCCTGTCTTGGCTAGTATCTACAGAGGTTTGAATAAAATTTCCGACTCCCCAAGGCCAACTCGCGTACACTCTCCATTTCCGATTCATTTTGTTTATAGTTGGATAGCTTATTATTTTAAGACTCACTATCAACTTGTGCAAAGCGTTCGAGGGCCCAAGATGACGCTCTTTTCAGGCGAAGGAGGCGCGAAATACTACGATCCGCAGGAGGCGAGAAAGCGGCTACACAGAGGTGACTTTATTTCTTGGACTTGCAACATGGTTGTGAGGGACAAAGATTTTT
Organism: Sesamum alatum; assembly: GCA_034509735.1. Lineage (NCBI taxonomy): Eukaryota > Viridiplantae > Streptophyta > Magnoliopsida > Lamiales > Pedaliaceae > Sesamum > Sesamum alatum. The sequence goes on from JACGWO010000005.1 coordinate 5,219,617, forward strand.
TATTCACAGACGACGGGCATGCCAAAGAATCTGAAGAAATCTATTTCATGGCCATTCGTTCGAACTACCTTCCTTTGCGGCAAGGCGATCATTTCGTTGTTGAGCCCTATAGCCCTCATCGATTTGGTCGTCAATTTGGTTTCTTCCAAGAAGTGCCGGGGATTCTTTCACAAGATGTTCGCGAAGCTTCTTTAGAGGGTGGAATCCGTTATTGGCGCATGTGCATTCTATCCAAGACTATGGAAAAGGTGTTGTTCCCTCCCATGCCCCCAAATATGAAGAAGTTCTCCTCCGAGGCGTACAAAAGGTGGTGGCTTAGAGTTCACGGTGGCTACTTTGAGGAAAACGTGACGAAGTTACTTGCTTTAGGCCCAAGTCAAGCTTCTCCGAAAGGCAAGCATTGTGGTGGAAGAGTCGCCCAAGATCAACCTCGTGAGCCGGCTATTTCCTCTCCCAAGCGAAATTCTCAAGTGGCTAAACCCTTTGAAGTAGATAAGAAGCGAAGTGTTCCTCGTTCCTTGGAAGTAAGTGGGAGTAGCAATCCTGATCGTCATTGGAAGAGGCCGAAGAGGGATTCGAAACCAATAAACATCAACGTTGATGATGAAGGCTCAAGCCATGGACCATCAACGCTGAACTTTGTCAATGAGGTTATTTTTTTTTTCTTTTATTCCTCTTCTTCTTTGTTTTGGTGACAAGATTTTATTTTGTTTCTAACTCTAGCTGATGCATTATCGTAGCTTGAAGCTGAGGTCTTAGCCGTTGAAGATGATGAAACTTCTCAAGACAGTCAAGCATCGACTTTATTGGCTACGACTTGTCCTCTTGGGATGGGGCTTAAGAGGAAACAACCCTCCTGTCCAGCCGCTGTGTCGGTATTTGAAGGCGAGAGGTTCTTTCTTAATCATCAAAAGGAGTTCCTTCAGAAGCTGTGGAGTGATCTTCTCGTGAAGATATCAAACACCCCAATTGATTTCATCTCATCAATCGAAGACGACGTTTACTTCGTTCTTGAGTCTATGAAGAGTTTTCAAAATTTTGATATCTCAAACGTGGAAGAATCAATGAATGCATTGTTCGCCAAGGCTGCTGCTTATGATGAGGCGAGGTCGTCGTCTTCTGAAAAGTTATCCAAAGATCTTTTCGATCGGAAGTTGAAGGAAGCCAACGATCGTCTTCAAGAGGCCTGTGCTAAAGAAAGTGGGGGAGCTTCCAAGGTCCAATCTACTACGGACGAGTTGAAGCGTGTTGAGAAGGAGCTTTTGGATTTGAAAGAGCGCAAGAAGAACCTGTATGCCACTCTGAAGGAAGAAAATCAGCTTTTCCATAGTGCCCAAGTTGGAGTTCGTGAAATTGTGGAGGAAATTGCAGCGCTTGAGAATACTACCCCCCTCAACGATGAAGTAGTTGCAAGTTTGGAGGCTTCAAGGACACACTTGGAAGCCCTCAAGGAAGGGTTGAAGGATCTGCGTCCCTTTGCTTGAGATTAGCTTAGGACCTTTTATTTTATCACATTTGATTTCTCTTTTCTTTGTCCCATGTCATGAACTCCAATGTTTCCTTGAGATTACGTAATAGAAGATTTTTCTTTTTTTTTTTCTTTCTATCTTGCAATCTTTGAGCATGCTTAAGTACTTCCACTCTTGACGATTTAATAAGAGGAGTAAAACTCATTTAAGTGTTATGACTGAACTTAGAATATCTAAGCTGCCTACGTACCTCATCAAGAGGATCAAGTCAATTCGTAGTTCAAAATATTTGTTCGGAGAGGGGAGGGCCGTTCACAGTTTATACTCATGCGGGCCAGGAGTTTTTTTTTTTTTACTTACTTATTTTTTTTTGTTTTTTTATTTTTTGTTTTTTTTTTTATTTTTTCAGGCGTAATACCGCTTCAAGAACTTTCAATTTATCGGGCCTATCCTCAAGCCGTCTTCAGCAACCAGCTTATATGCACCATTTGTGTAAACTTCTTTGACAACATACGGACCGTCCCATTTTGGCAAGAACTTGTTTCCCGTTCGATGCGTTGTGATTATAGGCCTTCTCACTGCGAGTACTAGATCACCGACTTGGAAAGAGCGAAGGCGGACCTTCTTATTGAATGCTTTGGATAGTCGGGCTTGATAACACTCGAGCCTTTGTTGTGCTTCCAACCTCTTCTCATCGAGAGCTTCTAGCTCTTCAAGCCGTATTCGCGCGTTTTCTTCTTCAGTAAGCCCTTCTTGTATTGCCATCCTTAATGAAGGATTTGTTGCTCAAGTGGAAGGACCGCCTCAACTCCATAAACCAGGGCATAAGGAGTTGCTTGCGTAGGCGTTCTGATAGTGGTTCTATATGCCCATAGAGCTTCTCCAATTCTCTCGTGCCAATCCCGTTTTGACTTGGTCACTACTTTCTTCAATAGGCTGCACAAAGTTTTGTTAAAAGCTTCAGCAAGGCCGTTGGCAGCGGCATTGTACATAGAAGAGTTTCTCTGTTTGAATGCAAACTTTTGACACAATTTGTCTATCAAGCTGTTACAGAAGGTTTTCCATTATTAGTGATGATGTACCTGGGCACTCCGTAGCGATATATGATGTGTGTACGAATGAAATCAGCAACATTCTCTTTCTTCACTTCTTTGAGGGGGACTGCTTCAGCCCATTTAGAGAAGTAGTCAGTTGCCGCCAAGATATATAAGTGACCACCGAAGGACTTTGTCATGGGTCCTACGACGTCCAAACCCCAAGCATCGAAGGGCCATGAAGCTACAGTAGGATGCAATGGCTCGGGTGGTTGGTGGATAAAATTGGCGTGAATTTGACAGGCTTGACATCTTCGTGCATAGTCCATGCAATCTTTAACCATTGTGGGCCAGTAATAACCCATTCTTTTTATACTGAAGTGTAGCTTTGGTCCAGATTGGTGCGCACCACAAACTTCAGAGTGAGCTTCTTCCATAGCCTGCATTTGCTCCTCATTGTTTAGGCAGCGTAAGAAAATACCATCAAACGAACGTCTGTAGAGAGTGTCTTTGAAGTAGATGAAGCGAGACGCCCGCCGCCGAATTTCAGCCCTTCGTCGTATGTCGTCGGGTAATTCGATAAGGTTAGCCTCCAACAAGTCATCGAATATGCCGGGAACATCGGAATCAAGAAAAGGATATTGCTTTGCTTGCATTTCCTTCAAGGTTAATTTTCTTTGTGGTCTCTCGTAAGGGGCATTACTCTTTAGGATGCTACCATTGTTTGTCTTGCTTCGGAGCTTGAAGGGTGCCACATTTACTGCCATGGATTCCTTGTTTGGAGCTTCTAAATAAGGCTTGCCCCCTTTCTTGCCTTCTGGTCTTTCCTTGGTTCTGCGGGGTTCTTGAACAGGCGGCCCTTCCGCTCCACTCGCTGCCATACTTAACTCCATGTCATGTGCTCGAGTGGCTAAGTCTTCGAATGATCTTGGCAGGATCCCTTGGAGAATGTAGCGAAGGCCCCAACGCATCCCTTGAATGCACATCTCAATGGCGGAAGCTTCAGATAATCGATCTTTGCAGTTGAGGCTTAGATTCCTCCATCTATTGATATAATCGATAACTGGCTCATCCTTCCATTGCCGGGAATTCGTAAGTTCAATCATGCTAACGGTACGCCTAGTGCTATAGAATCGATTGAGGAATTCTTGCTCTAGCTGTTCCCATCCATCAATCGAACCGGCCTCCAAATCAGTATACCAATCAAATGCGTTGCTTTTCAGTGATCGGACGAACTGTTTGACTAGATGATCGCCATATGTTCCGGCATTGTTGCACGTTTCGACGAAGTGAGCGACGTGCTGCTTAGGATTGCCTTTGCCATCAAATTGTTGGAACTTCGGCGGTTGGTAGCCCATCGGCATCTTTAAGCTGTCAATTCATGGAGTGTAGGGCTTGGAGTAGGTAAAGGATGACCTTGAGCTTCCCTCAATCTTGCTCCTAATGGTCCCTTCGATGAATTCTTTCAATTGGTCCACAGAGATCAATCCATTGGATGAGACTTGAAGCCCCTTTGCGGGTTCATCTTTCTCGGCGTAGTTCTCCTTTGTGGATATCTCTACTTCATCGTGAGCCTCGACTTGCTTTCCCCGAGTATGGCTTGTCTCAACATTGTCCGGCTTGTTGATTAACCTAGTGATTTGGGCATCTTGCTCTTGGACATGCTTAGCGAGTCCCTCGATAGCTCTTGTCAGATTTGCAATTTGCTCTTCTAAGGTTGTGGCATTCGTCACCATAACTGGGGCCACATTCTTTGCGAAGGAATAGCTGGACTCGGAGCGAGGAGAGGACGGAGGAGATTTGTCTTCGTCGTCTTTGCTTGCGTAGTTAGGCACAAATATGTCCTTTTGAGCGGATTCAGTTGGAGGAGTCGTCTGGGAAGATTCCTTAAGTTTCTTCGACATGCTCCTCGTAGTAACACCGAGACTCTTGCTGCTTGAACTCGAAGACTTTGATGTGGCGAGTTTAGAATTCACCATCTTCATGGCTTTTCCTTGAGTGTCCATTGAAATACTTCAGACTTCGTTGAAGGGAAGAGATGAGAGGTAGAGCTGTCCCACTGGGCGTGCCAAAATTTGTAAACAAATTTTCGTGTTCCTGAATTTAACGAAATACGAAAATATTACAAATAAATTCTTGAATTGAATTGAGTATTTTGTGGGTGCGAAATCTCTACTTGAAAACCTCTGATTCTTCTCTTCAAGAACGTGATCTTTGACTTCGGCAACTTCGGAGGTGAAACTGTGACGTTTGATCTCCTTTGACGTTGACGTTGACGTTGACTTTGAATAACGTTAATTCGGGGGTCGTTGACTTGTTCCCGGATCAAACGCTATAAACTTGACGATATTTGACTTGAATTTGGGATGTTCTTGGTGGATTTGAGACTTTGATCTTCCGCCAAGGTGGACTTCTGTCTTGATAACGTTAATTCGCCGGTCTTCAGACTTCTTGTCGAATCAAACGCTGACTTTGGACGATTTCCGCGACGAACGCCTTGAATCTTGCCTAGAACGCCGTGGATCTTCCTTGATTTGCTTGAGAGGATTTCGAGACTTCTTGAATGCTCTCTTGCTTGTATGTGTATGTCTTTTGAATGAGTTCCCATGACCCCTTTATATAGTTGTCAAAGAGGTAGAGTTGTGGTGAACTTGAACACTTATTTTGTATTATCTCTTTATTTTAATTTAAAGAGATAAATATATTAAATATTTGGGAAGACATGATTGGTCAATTTCGATATTATCTCTTTATTTTTTTGTATTTTTTAAAGAGATAATATGAGAAATATTTGTCTTTGATTTGATTGGTCGGAACACCTCAATTTGACACGTGTCGACCGTTGACATGATGACAAAATATATATTAAAATATCAATTAATTTCACTATTTATATTTAGAATTAATTTAGTAAATTCTAAAATATAAATAGAAAAATAGAATATATATCGATAAATAATATATATTTTCCACTTGTCGTCATTTGATTGGACGCAAAAATCATTTGTCAAACTGAGATTTGAGGGATTTTGCAGTAGTAAAAATCCTAGATCTAAAACTCTCTCTCTTCGAACAGGTGAAAGTAAGAAGTGCACGCGACTGCCTCGCTATGCACCAAACAAAGGTAAAATGGGTCAGCTGGACAAATTGTTAACATCGTTAAACATGACTAACATAAGTGGCAAGTGAATTTTTTTGCCTAATCATAAAACACATCAGAGAATAAAACAAAAACACAAGAGTTTTTTTTTTTTTTTTTTCTTTTTCTGTTGCAATTAACCCTTTCTATTTCCACGGTCAAAGGTAGGCATATTTTTTCGGGGACTACTCACAAGCTAAAAACCGTGGTAAATAATTATTATTAACTACGGTTTAATAAAAATCGATGTAAAAACTAACTTTTCCACCATGAAAAACTTATTTGCCAGGGCTTTTACCCGTGGTAAAAATATTTGTCATGGCTTTTAGCCACCCTCGTAAAAAGTACGGCCGACAACCGTTGCGTGACCGTGATCAATGACTATTCGCTACGGTTATTTAGTATTAACCATGACAATTAGCCATGGTTAAATGTCATATTTTTTGTAGTGTTGTAAAAAACCCGTAAAAAAGCAAAAAGTTGTAAAGGCAAATAAAACACTTAAAATTCCAAATTTCAATGTATAACAAATAGAAGAAAATTAAATATATATTTGTATATTTTCAAATTCAATCATCCAAATTTCAATGTATAACAAGTACATTTTCATTTCAAAAAATGAAATGATAATATATATTTAAAAAATAAAAAAAATCAGCATTTACAACAAATAAAACTATACACCTTATAACAAACTTTAACAATATCTTATTTCATCTAAATATTTTAGAAACTTATTTTAAAAATAAAATTCAACATCTTATAAACGTCTGAAACATCTTATAAGTGGTAGGAACTTATAAAATGTTTTAACTAAGCTTAATCAAAAACCCTCTAACTAGAACGAGTGATAGAAGAGAGCACTTATCAAGAACAACTTCCTATCTCATTATTACTCTATGGGTACATAATGCTGAACATATTTGAGAAAAATGCAATTTTGGTCCACTAATATAGAGATGATGGCAGTTTCAATCCAAGTCAATTTGAGATTTGCAACAAAAGATTATAATTTATGAAAAATGGCAATTTTAGTCCAAAAACTTGCTACATGGCCTGCACATGACACCTAAAAATTGAGATTTTTAAATTTTGTGTCCAAATTAGGATTTGTTGGACCGAACTTATCATTTTTCATAAATTATAGTCCTTTATTATAAAATTCGTGTGTTAGTGGACCTAAATTACAATTTTGTTCCCAATATATTTACAAAATATACATATTATGATGACTGTTGCATCTACATGTGTAGCTTTTGTGTTAGGGAGTGTTACACATAGGTTATCCCCCTCCATTTACTCTTATCAACTTTCGCGTCAGGTCTAGTGGCAAGCAGTATGTAACTAATATATAGGGATAATTATACCTATATAATTATACTGCTCTGCCAGAAGATTTGGTGTAATAATAAATAGACTTTTTGGGTTTGAGAAATTACATTTAGTATCTTTGGAGTTAGTTCTCGTCTAACAAATAAATCTCTCCGCTAGTCAAAAGTCACTAAATTTGCTGATATTAACAAAAAGATTGAATAGAAATTACACTTAATTGACTTATTATAGACTTATTGCAGGTTAATTAATTTTTTTTCTTCTGATAAACTACCTTTAAAGGGGAGAAGATGTAACTCCTTACATGCATTAGCGTATGAAGATGTACAAGGGTAGTTTGGTCAGAAAATAATTTGTTTCACCTGCAATAACACTACAAGAAAATAGAAGATTAGCGACAAAAAAATCAAGTGACAATTTTAATATTGTCACTAATTATATATATTTAGTGACAAGAATATTTATTTTGTCACAATAATAAATTTTATGATTTTTAATAATTATTATTATTTTGTAAAAATTGTTATTAGTGAAAAAAAAATGTGCACAAAGTTGTCACTAAATTCAATTAGCGACTCATGTATAGTGACAACCTAGTGACAATAAATAATTGTTATCACTATATTGTGTTGTCACTATAGATGTGTCACTAATTGTATTTAGTGACAATTTTATACACAATTTTTGTCACTAATAATTATATAGTGCCAATATGAAAAATATTGTCATTTAATAAATATTTTTAGTGACAACTTTTAAATTATCATTCGATATTTTGTCACTAATAACATATTTTCTTGTAGTGTAAGTGATCAGTAAGATGTCAATTTGGAGTAAATATGGTTTTTCATTAATTTTTTACTTTTGCTAATATCAATAGATTCAGTGAATTTTAACTAATGGGGGAATTTATTTGTTAGATGAGAAGAAACCTCAAATGTGTTAGATGTAACTTCCCATAAAAGTTTACGTATAATTATCCATAGTATATATCCTCAGGTGAATCTACTTAGATGTTTCTTTGTAAGAATATATAATCACGAAATAAAAAAATTAATGATGTATCAAATTTTAAATCGAAATTTTGCTCCTATTTTATGGGACAAACACCCCTAGGGTAAATTACATTTTTTTTGTCCCATAAGTGGACTCGTTTTTAATTTTGGTCTCATACTGTGGAGAGTTCACACATTACATCCCATATGTCCATTTTTTTTCCAATTTTAGGACCAAAAGGAGTTTTCCGTTAATTGCTAACGGCAGGATCACGTGACTCGCACGCCTCCGTTAAATTGCTCGGGGTAAATTATATTTTTAATCCCATAAATGGACCCGTTTTTAATTTTGGTCCCATAAGTGGACCCGTTTCTAACTTTTGGTCCTACAGTATGGGACCAAAATTGGAAAAGGGTCCACTTATGGGATCAAAAATGTAATTTATCCTGAGCAATTTAAATGAGGCGTGTAAGTACGTTAGCAACTAACGGAAAACCCCTTTTGGTCCTGAAATTGAAAAAAAATTGGACATATGAAATGTAATCTGTGAATTCCCCACAGTATGGGACAAAAATTAAAAACGGATTCACTTATGGGATCAAAAATGTAATTTACCCAACACCCCTACTTATGATGGCTTGAGATCCTCTATTCCATTCTTCTATTTCATTTTCCTATTTCATATCACAAGTAACTATTATTGGTGTTTTTGTGATTTTAAACTTTTTATATACTAGAATCATTTTAGTACGTATAATATCAACTTGTTTATTTTTAATGTAAAATGAAGCGAAATGATTAATCAGTAAAATTATAAAAATGAATTTTTTGTTCCCAATCTATTTTTTTCATACCAAACAAGAGTATTTGATATTTACTCATCTTTCAATCGTACCAAATAACTTAAAGGAAAATTATTATTTTGACCCTCCCCTTATCTTTTCACTTTTGCCCCCCTTTCACTTCCCCTCTCCTCTCACTTGAACCAATCCAACTCTAAGTTAAAAAGTATTAATTTTTCCACAAACATATATACTTTTGTCCTATTCGGATGAGATGAAATTGAAAAATATCCTACGAACAATCACAATTAAAAAACAATTATTGCTAATTGAAATTTTTACAAAATAATTATCTCCACTAAAACTTTAAAATTCATTATTGTGACAAAATAAAAATTCTTATCATTAAATGTATATAATTAGTGATAGTTTATATTTGTCGGTAAATATTTTTTGTTATTAATTTTCTATTTTCTTATAGTGACAAAAACTAATTCTTGTCTCTAAATATTTTCTCTCTCTTGACCTGGATTTTTTTTTTGGTTTCGATCTACTTTCTCCATTTTCCCTCTCTTACTCCACAATTTCTACAACATATTTTCTTTCACTTAAAGATTGTCCACATGACAACCATCTATAAAAGCAATAGGAGACACTACAACAAAAAATGATATTAGTGACGACAAATCAAATAATAATTTAAAAATTATCACTAAAAATATGTATTAAATGACAGTATTTTTCATCTTGTCACTATATAAATATTAGTGACAAAAATTGTATATAAAATTGTCACTAAATAAAATTAGTGACACATCTATAGTGACAACATAATATAGTGATAACAATTATTTATTGTCACTAGGTTGTTACTATACATGAGTCACTAATTCTATTTAGTGACAACTTTGTGCATATTTATTTGTTACTAATAATAAATTTTATAAAATAATAGTAATTATTAAAATCATAAAATTTATTATTATGACAAAATAAATATTTTTTATCACTAATTATATATAATTAGTTATAATATTAAAATTATCACTTAATTTTTTTGTCACTAACCTTTTATTTTCTTGTAGTGAGATGAAATATGAAAACAGAATATCTGGAGCCACTTAAGAGACAACCCAGATAGCCGACATACAGCCCCATGTAAATGGAAGCCCACACATTTTCAGCTTGGCAGTATCTTATTTCTGCATCCTACTTGGTATGAAGTTTCTTTTCAGATTATGGGTTATGAGAGACAAATAACTAAAATAAGACACATTATATTGATTGAAATCTATGCAAATGATTTTTGTTTTTTCCTTTTGAATATTTAAAGACAATATAGTCATTATACAAAAATATAATAGAAAAGTAAAAAATATATATTAATTATGTACCAAAATGACGTTAATAATGAAAAACACACGCGTACCATCAAGCGCGTGATTCAGTTACAGTTAAAAGACGTTTAAACCCATGCTTCATCCTCAAATTCCTGCATTGTCCCTCTAAGTCTTACTCCTCAGCCAATCCTAGAAAGTATCTCACACATTGATTTGTATGATGAGCCACCATGCCCTAGACCATCCATTGCACTCAATTTCAACTGTTTAGCCTTATCCCTCATACCTTGACCTTCTTCATGCTCAATTAAACTCCTAACCAATCTCTCTATCTCTTCCCTCCCCACCACTTGCTTCGTCGGTACCACCCGTGGCCGCACCGCCACGCCCACCTCCTCCACCAAGAACGTCGCGTTCAACCTCTGTTCTGCATAGAGCGGCCACGCAATTATTGGCACGCCGCTCGTGATGCTCTCCAACATCGAGTTCCACCCGCAGTGCGACAGAAACCCTCCTATAGCAGGATGGCTCAAGATTTCAACCTGTGGGGCCCATTGCGGGACCAACAATCCCACGTCACGCGTCCGGGTCAAAAACCCTTTGGGTAAATAGCTCGGAGTGCCGTCGGAGCTGTTGCCTATGTTGAAAAAAGCGTCGTCCACACGGCCTCTTGTGGGCGGGCGCACCACCCAAATGAATCTCTGACGGCTCAGCTCTAATCCCCAAGCTAGCTCGGTGATTTGTTCTGCGGATAGCATCCCACCACTCCCAAATGACACAAAAAGTACAGATTCATTAGCTTGCTGGTCCAACCAACCTTTCAACTTGCTTGTTGGACTGGCCGGTTCAACTGGCCTCCTCATTGGACCGACCGGGTAAATGGGGATATTCACTACTGATCTCAAGGTTTCGTTCTCCCGGAGAGCTAGGATTGTTTTGGGCTCCAAATCTTCCCAAGAATTGAGCAAAATCCCATCAAATAAAGGAATCTGTTTCCCCATCCTTACATACTCATCGTACTGCTGATCATTCCGGTCCAGCATCGGGTCCACGACCTCCTCTGGTCGAACCGGTTTGCAGCCGGGGATTATCAAGTCCTCGAGTTGATCAACGTATTGACCCTCGATTTCTTGATCGAGAACCGGGCAGTACACAGTTACGGCAGTGAACCACGCCGTGGAAGGAATATAGACGTACTTGGCAATGTTGAACTCGGCGGCGATGGGCAGCGCATCCGTGCCGAAGTGGTCAACGAAGAGGGCGTCGGGGCGGCGGCCCATGGCGGCGATGGCGGAACGGATGACAGGCAAGGCCTCGCGGACCATCAGGCAGAGCTGCGTGACGACTTGGGTGGAGGGACCCACGAGGTGGGAGATATCAACAGGTGGAAGTTGGATGATTTGAACTAGCTCCTTGTGGACGGGGAGGTTGAGGAGCTCGGACTCCGGCGGCGACGCGGCGGTGGTGACTTGAAGAACGGTGACCCTGACGCTGTGGTGCGCGGCGAGGCGGTTGCCGAGGACAACCACTGGGATGAGGTGGCCCATGCCGGGGCTGGCGAGAATAGCAACATTAAGATTACGACAGGAGCTCTCCATGACTTTTTTCACACACCTCAGACAGTGGGTGGGAAGAAGATGATAGTGTAGATATGTGTCCCTAATGATAATGATAAATTTATATGCGCATATGGTCACAGCAAGTACTTGAAATCATTGTCAATGTTTATTTAAATGCGTAAATTACAATTATTTGTTGAATATTAACATAATTATAAATATTTTTTATAATTTATAAAAATTATAAATATTTTTCTGATTTTAACGTCCATCTAACAACGAGTTCATTTTGTTAGGTTTTCATCTATTTTTTGTAACGAACTGTCAAAAATGCCCTTTTATATTATAAGTTATAATTTTATATATTTTTTAGAATTTTTTTATAATATTTTTATGAATTATTTATTTTAACCAACCTCAAATTTTTTTTATATTTTTTTTCATACAAGAAAAAAAAAATTCAGCACGGGTAAAATTATACCTCCGTCTAAAGACTACATAATTATTTTCAATTTGAGGGGGTATTTACAATTTTTCGAACAACGAGAAGGTATTTGTAATTATGTCAAATCTCAAGGGAAGTAACTCTTATTTATCCTATTTAAGCATACGACAACTAATCACCATCCGTGCTTCGCACACTCAATATGTGTGTTAAATTGTTTAAGTTTAAAATTATAAATATTTATTAAAATTTGTTTTGAAATATTTTTAAATATTTATTAATATATGATAAGTGCAAATATATAAAAATCAAATGAAGTAAAATACTTGAAAATGAAAAATAAATACTAGATAGAAAATAAAAATAAAAGCTTACACAGGAAAAGTGAAATGGGAGATTAGAAAGGACAAAATTAAACAAATACAAATATTCGTGGAAAAAGAAAAAAAATTAATTTAGTATTATCTTTTTAAATAAGAGTAATTTTGTCGGTGTATTTAAAAGACGCACCAATATACCTTCGAGGCATTGTTAATACTATAGATAATAGTTAAAAACTAATGAAGTGTTATTTAGTGTTTGATTGATATGAGAATCTTAGGGAAAAAAATTATTTCAAGAAATATAGACTCATATTAGAACGTCTAAAAGGAAATTGAAGTAATAAACTATACAAATTACATTCAATTATACCATTTTATAATGGTCTAGTTTATTATTCAATGAAAAATAAATATTTTTGTAGTTCAATATTTTGGTTTAAAGTTGAAGGTTGTAAATTTTGCAACTGGAAGTACTTACTAATTAAATATTTCAAATACTATAAGATATATATTTTGTCATAATAAAAATAAAACATTCCCTGAATAATAATTAATCACATCTACATGCACCACACTATTGGGGTTGTTTGATCAATTATTTTCTACTCATGCACGTTTAAGATTAATTTTTTTTTATTAATTTTGATTAAGTATTTAATTTATTGTTTATTTTATTTGATTAAATAAATATAATTTAAATAATACAAATGCATTGAGTGTTCTTCATTCATTAGTATATATATATATATGAGTAGGAATTAGTGATGTTGTTAGGAAGAAAGGACAAGAAAGAAGTAAAGAGAAATAGACTTGAGGGTCGATAACATTTTTCTTGAAGTGATAATTATATTGTCCCAATATATATTTGCTGGTAGCTTTATAGGGTAATTCACTTTTAGGATACAACAAGTCCCTGAATTTACAATCACTATAAAAAAATATGGGAATTGAAACGGTAACAGGAATGATTTTTTTAATTTTACGGTAAATAGTTCACTGGATACTTTTGACTGCCATTAGGAACGGTTGAGAAATGGGAGGCCATCCGTGGCAATAAGAGGCGATCCTAATGGTTAGGAACGGTAACAAAGGGACCGCTCCTATTTGGGAACGGTTTTTGGCATATTTTCTGTATACCGTTCCTAATTACTTTTGTACGTATGAATTTATAATTTTGCATTTGGAACACCTTATAAACTTTAGGAACGGCCGCATTGAAATTAAATCGCGCAATTAGGAACGGTAGTTAGAACACATTTTGAAATTGTCACCGTAAGTTGTGAATATAATTTAGCATGGTATCTGGAATACAAGTAGGAACGGTCTGTTGTATAGATTAGGATCGGTAACTGGAATACATTTTGTCGCGTAGCTTAGGAACGGTTTTCGCACTTCAACTTTGGAATACCACTTTGGATCGGTTTTTGGTATTTCGTTTAGAACGAAAGCCTAACCACGAAAGCATTGATTTTGGAATACATGTAGGCACAGTATGTCCCGTCTTTAGGAACGGTTGTCTTCTATGTTTGGAATGGCGTTTTCATCGGCATTGGGAACAATAACTGGTTTAAAAACAGTCAAATATGGGAACGGTATTTGGCGCTCAGTGGCCGTCTAAAGTACCGTTCCTAATTAATGAATTATTAATTTTTTTATAGTAATAATTATTATCATTAAATATAAAATAAATTATTAATAATATTTTTTATTTTGATTCTATAATTAATATTTAAATATAAAAAAATTCATAATTTAAAAATAAAAATTATATTAAATACGAATATTATCCGATTTAATTACAAAAAAAATAATAAAAAAATACATAATCTACTCCTCGTCCCCATCGGCCTCGTCCATCTCGTTAATGTCTAGAAGGGTGGGGTCTGTAGGAGGCCATGACGGGCCGGCGCTGGAGTGACTGGTCTGCATGGCCTTCATCATGCCCATCAGGTCCATCATCATCTCCTCGAGGCGGACCATCCGACCCTCCATGTTTGACGAAGGCGCTGGCTCTGGCGGTGGCTGTGGTGATGGCGAGGTAACGGTCTGGCTGAGACCCAGGGCCTCAGAACCAAGACCGAATACTCGACCCTTATTCTTGCCCCCGACACAAGCTAACCACATCTGCTGCTTGGTCTGCGCCACCGAGCCCTCTGATTCGGGAGGAGGATCCCCAGGATTGGCTGTGGCTTGAGACTGATGATCCTCCATCATCTTCTGGAACATCTCCTGCAAAAATATTTAGAATAAATTAGAAAATTTCAAACATTAAAGAAAATAAATTAGAATATATTAAGTACAACTTACCGCCACCTCCGCTGCCCTCGGCCCGCTCCAGCCGCCCTCGGCTTTCTTCTTGTAGCATCTGGAGAATAACTCTATCTGCTTCACCGGTCGACCGAGCTGCTCCTCCTATAAAAAGAAATGGGAAACAGTTATTACCATTTTAATTTAATAATAATAAATACTTGAAATAACATTAAATATCTTACCAATTTCCGTTTGTACATACCGACGGAGACAGATCCCCCGCGGTACACAGTAGCGGATGCGGCTGGGTTGGCGTTCCGGTTCGCCTTGTTCTTCTCGCACTCCTCCTTGAACTCAGGGGACTCCCAGTACAGGAGGAGCTGTCGCCAGACCTCGTTCGCTAGCCATAGCGGCTTCTGCAGGGACTGTCTGGCGAGGACGAACTTCTTCCTGAGGAACTTCCCCGCCCAAACGTGGAAGATCTTGAACATCGACTCGTCGTCGGCATCCTACCAGTACGTCATCTGTATTAAAATATATATATATATATATATATATATATCAGAACTTAGATTGTTAAAATATTTAAAAATAAAAATTAATTGCCGTTACCTTCAAACTCTCAAACCAGAAATGCTGGTGCTCTGGCGGCACCTTGCGCAAACTGTCCCAAGGATGGGAATAGTGTCCTCGCACGACCGCGTACATGCGCTCGTGGATCTTTCGATCACTCCTGAAATTATAAAATAATTAGTAGGACATAAAAATAATAATTTAAATTACAAAAAAAAATTTAAAAATATAAATATACCTCGCATCGGCGAGTGTGATGTACTGGCGCGCGGATGGTGGTGGGAGTGATGAGGCCGGTGGGGGTGGTGGTGTTGGGGCAGCCTATGGACGGGCCGAATCAACCGCCGGTGCGGTAGTGGATGGTCCGGGCTGCTGATCTGGCGTAGCGGTAGATGCACCAGGCTGCTAATCCGGCGCAGGTGGTGCGGGTGCCTGCTCTGCCGGTGGTGGTGGTGGTGGTGGTCGGAACACTGCTTCCCCATCCTGGGAAGCAACACCGGCCGGTGGTATAGCCGGTGAGCCGTGACCGTAGCCACGTCCACCTCCTCGAGGTGGGAAATCCCCATCAGTCATGATCTACAATTTTTTTAAAAAATATTAGTCATATGAATTTAAAAAATACGACTGCAAACTAAATCCTAAAATTATATACTAAGTCCCAAAATTAATACTAAAAATTTTCCAGCAATATTGACTAAATCCTAAAATTATTTGAATAAAACACAAACTTGACGCTTAATTACACTAAATCATTCTAAAATTTAAGAAAATGAACAAATTTCATATATTATGAGTAAAATTTGATTTAAAATTTTGTTAAAAATACATAATTTTTAAAAATTACATAAAATTCTAAAGAAATTAAATTTATAGAAAATGACATACAAAATTTTAAAAATTCAAAAAATTATCAGAAAAATTACCAAAAATTGTAAATATACAGAAAATTTTCTGAAAATTTGTGAATTTTCATAATTTTGAAAATTTACATTAAAATTCTGGAATTTATTTAAATTTACAGAAAATGACATTAAATTGTAACAAAATTTCCGAATTTTCAAATTTTTAAAAAATACAAATTTCTAATTTTTTAAAACAGAATTTTTATTTTTGAAATTTTTAATAATATTACAAAATAATATCCTATATTCCATCAAATTTACATAAATTTGATTAAAATTCAAAAAAATTAATAAACTACATAACATTATTTTTCAGATTTTCAAAATAGAAAAAATTGAATTTTACATAACATTATTTTCCAAATTTCCTATATTCATCTAATTATTGACATTAAATTCTGAATTTAACATAAAAAATCACAGAAATAATAGAAAATGCACAAAAATTACAGAAAATTACAACATAATTACCATAAAATATTCAGAATATTACAAAAAATCCAATAATATATAGAATTTACAAATTAATCCCCTAACTAAACAGAAAGTACAGTTCAAGCCCCTAACTAAACAGAAATTACAGTTCACGCCCCTAACTAAATAGAAATTACAGTTTCAAGCCCCTAACTAATAGAAATTACAGAAAAAATACCCTAACTATACAGAAATTACATAAAATTCCCAATCATTACAAAATCTGACACAAAAGTCCCAAAACAGAAATTTTCATAAAAAATAAAAGGGGTTGCACAGGAATCCCTACTTGGTAGTTGACTGGCGGTGGACGACGGTTGGGCTGCGGACGGTGGAGATAGAGGCAGCTCGGCAAACGGCGAAGGCAGAGGCAGCGCGGCGGACGGCGGTTTGGGTGGTGGTTTGGACGGTGGAGGTAGAGGCAGCGGGGCGGACGGCGGTCTGGGTGGTGGTTTGGACGGCGACAGTGGAGACAGCGTGGCTTGGACGGCGACGGGCAAGAGAGAGAGGTGAGAGGGAGAGGGAGGCTAAGAGATGTAGAGGGAGAGTGAGAGTGAGGGAAGAAAAATCGGACAAGGGTCGAATATATATTAGATATTTGGAACGGTCATGATAAATAACAACCGTTCCTAATCGCGGGCCAACTAAAGAAAACGACGTCGTATTCTCTATAATACGATGTTGTTTTGATACCTTCTACTGAGAGTTGACCTAAACAGGAACGGTCACTTCGTAGTAAGGTCGTTCCCCAAACTGTTCCCAATTGCTACCATTCCTAAATTACAAACTACCGTTCCCATATCAATTCCAAATACTTAGTACTTGAAATTGTACTAATAGGAACGGTCACTTAATAGAAAATGTGTTTCCAACCCCGTTCCGAAAGTAAGAAACGATGTCGTTTTAAGTCATGAACATATCTACCATTCCTAATTTCATGTGCACCCGTTCCTATATGTATTGCAATATTTTTTTTTTATCTTATTACATAATAACTATAAATTAAGAAAAACACAGTCCGGATACTCATATGATTGAATTAAGGTACACAATTGGATATTTACAAAAATTTCAAATTACATAATAATTTCTGCAATATACACACACGTTCAGAATATGAAGTATATTTGTATTGTTAGTATTTCACAGATGTAACTAGGATCCTATGTTGTTGTACTGCACGGCATAATCAGGCTATCAAAATTCTAATCAAAGCGTTAGATATGATGTACCATACAAAATAATACATTATATGTATTTTTACGGAATTTCGGTGTGTGGTTCTCGAGATATCGTATCTGGTCAGTATTCACCGTAAGAAAAACAGATGCATCCTTAAATCCGGGTTGCTAATTGAAAATCAGACTGTTGGACATCAATTCATATCCATAATCTTATATGTGTTAAAAAATGGTGTCGATCCGGCTGACGGATGTTGAGATATCGGACCAATTGATTGGAATTGTAATACTAGAAACGGTCACCTAATAGACAAAGTGTTCCCAATAGCGAACCTAATTGAAAGAACGATGTCGTTTTAATGCACGAACGTATTTACCGTTACTATTGACATTTGGAACGGTCATATATAAACTGATCGGTCCAATAGTTGAATTTTCCACCAATTTTCATTGGGCGCCAAAACGAAATATTGGACTTCAGTTTGGAACGATCGTAGGTTTTCACCAACCGTTCCTAAATCAAGTTTCCCTTATTTTTTCAATTAGCCGCCATATTTGAAAAATTGTACCTTAAATAGGAACGGTCCTGATAAATTTGGACCGTTCCTAATTCAAATTTTCCTTATTTTTTTTTAATTAGCTGCCATATGGGAAAAATTGTACCTTAAATAGGACCGTTTCTAATTCAAATTTCCCTCATTTTTATTGTTTGGCACCTATTCAAATAATTGTACCGGTATTAGGAACGGTTGTTAGAATAAAATATTCGTTCCTATTTTTTAAAATTTGTTCTGATTTCTTAGAATAATCAAAATACATCTATCAAATACAATTTTTCAATAACTGTAATAAAAAAATTATAGAATTTTTTTGAAAATTCAATAAGTCTCTTCATCGGACTCAGCCTCGTCAAAGCTATCTTCATCTTCATTTTCGGATTCACTGTCTAGCGAGCACGATGGCCCTACTCCATGATCAACGACCAATTGTATTTCCATTGGGTCATGCAGTTCAAAGGTTTGGTTATCTATTACAACATCTGGATTAGGTACGACTTCATCCATCTAATAGGCGACCTCGGTCCATCGCGAGTCATTGATTACTTTTCGAGCCTTGATTTTGCAAACAACTTTCCAGTTGACTTTGTCCCTCTTCATGCTCGGGTAATCCGCGTAGTAGACTTGTACTGCTTGTTGTGCCAGTATGAATGGTTCATTCTTTTGGTAGAGCTTTTTGAAGTTGACATCAACGACGTGATAACTAGGGTGTATCGTCATGCCTCTGGTCGGATCGACCCAACGACAATTAAACAGTACAATGTGCATGTTTGGAATTAGTGGGTAATCTAGCTGAATTATCTCTTCCAAAATTCCATAGAAGTCAGAATCCGTGTCTGTATATGATGAGCTTTTGACACAAACACCACAATTCATTGTTGACTTCCCGATTGTGACGTTCAGTGTGGTAAATTGAAGCCATTGACGAAGTAAGACGGGTATGTCGTCGCTTATGCTCTTGGCCCCCAATAGTGCAACTTCAATAATTCATCGTTTGTGTGATTCAATTCGGGTTTCATCTGCAATTAATCATATATATAGCAATTGAAATAATTGATTACAATTAATGAGCATATCTCATTTACAAGAAATCGATGATACTTACATGAGCCTTGAACCAACCAATCCTTGAATTGTGTCACCACTAGTTGATCAATTATCGGGTCCTCTGAATTGTGTTGCTCGAACAGTTCATTCAAGAATGACCTGTTATAGTAAAACTGATAGTTATAAATATACATGTAATTGAAATTGAAATGATTCATACGAGATAATTAAGTTTGTATAAGATACTTACTCGTAGTACGGTACAACTACTTCACAATTACACAAGATGTATGTCTCGATAGCATGAAGTTCCTCACCGCTCAGCCATCTCTTCTTCGAGACTCCACTTGCTCGACCTGGGTAATTGAAAATGAACTGAACTATTTGATCGTCGTTGCTCGTGAGATCATCTTTCCGACCGAGTCTGTTTCGCTTGCAGAGAATGTGCGGTTCGAAGTAGTGAGAGGAGAAAAGCCCGATTTCTTCGACAATATAAGCCTCTACAATTGACGCCTCGACGTGTGCTTTGTTTTTCACCTTTTTCTTCAAATCGCATAGGAATCTATTCATACGACTATTTATTAAAATGAAAATAATAAATATATATTTAACAGTATTTATTTTATTACCTTTCAAATAGGTACATCCACCTATATTGCACGGGCCCCCAACGCGCGCCTCATATGGAAGGTGAACAGTTAGATGCTCCATTGAGTCGAAAAAAGGAGGAAAAATTTTCTCGAGGTTGCACAGGATAAGGGATACACTATCTTCCAATTCTTTTACCTTGGCCACATCTAGTGTTGTTGAGCATAGATCTGGAATAGAAGGCTCACTTCCGTCAAGGCCCCCCACACGTGCTTTGGAAGCATTTCACGGAAGGCAGTCGGAATCAATTTCTGCATGAATACATGACAATCATGGCTCTTCATGCCGTGCATCCTCAACTCCTTCAGGTCGACACAACGGGCCAAGTTAGAGGCATACCCATTAGGAAACCTAAGACAATGAATCCACTCATATACCTTCTTCTTTTGCTCCTTCGTCAGTGTATATACCGCCTTAGGCATCACATTCGGTCTCCTTTCGTCCACCTCAAGCTCCGGCCAATTACATATGATCTTCAGATCCTTCCGTGCATTCAGATTGTCCTTCGTTTTCCCCTTGATGTCCATCACAGTATTGAATATATTATCGAACACATTCTTCTCGATATGCATGAAATCAAGATTGTGTCGTATCAGATGCGCCCCCTAGTATTCAAGCTCCCAGAATATGCTTTTCTTCGTCCACTTATGGTCGACACTGTAGCCTTCCGGTTCACTCAACGGTCGTTCGACAGCCACACTAAACGCATCGACACGGGTTCGGATCTGTTCTCCAGTCAGTCTCGGACGTCCAACCTTCCTCTCCATTCGATTTTTAGTGAAGGCTTTCTTGTTCCTACAATAAGGATGAACCGGTGGTAGGAATTGCCTGTGGCAGTCAAAATAGCATGCCTTCCGACCGTGCTATAAATAGAATACCCGTGTGTCCTCCATACAAACTGGACACCCCATAACACCGGCGGTACTCCATCTAGACGTCATCCCATAAGTAGGAAGGTCGTTCACTGTCCACATCAATGCGGCATGCATCATGAATGCCTGGTTTGTCGCAGTATCGTGCGTACGTACACCCACATGCCATAAATTCTGCAACTCCTCGATCAACGGCTCCAAGTAGACATCGATAAGACGTTTGGGATTCGATGGGCCAGGGATCACCATCGTTAGGAACATAGACTCAGACTTCATGAACATTCCTGGTGGGAGATTGTACGGTGTAAGTATCATGGGCCAACATGAGTAAGTTTTACCATACTGGCCGTGCGTGAAAACCCATCCGTGCACAACCTAAGTCTAACATTCCTCGGCTCAGCTGGAAAATCAGGATACGTCCGGTCAAAATTCTTCCAAGCCTCTGCATCGGATGGATGACACATGGATCATTCCTCCGTCTGATGGCTCGCTGCCAAGTCATATGCTCTGCTGTGGCCTCCGACGCATACAACCTCTGCAGCCGAGGGGTAATCGGTAGATACCTAAGAATGGCATACGGGGACTTCTTGCGTTTAGGATTTCTGTCCCTGGTGGGCTTGTACCTAGCGTCTGCACAGAACTTGCAATATTCCAAATCAATATCGTCCTTCTAGTACAACATGCAACTGTTTTTGCAAGCATCAATCTTCTGAACTGGTAAACCCAATTCTCTTATCTATTTCTTCGTATTGTAATAATCAGCGGGGAAAGTGTGATCGCGGGGCATTACAGTATCAGCCCACTGGCATAATCGATCATATGTATGCTTGGAAAAATTCCCTTCGGCCTTGATATTCACCAAAGAGGCAATTGACGCCAACTAAGAGGTGGTGCAGCCGTTCCACAATGGTTGGTCCGCAGCATGAACTACATAAAAAAACGGCCTGACAAGTCAGACACATAATCATAGGGCCCCGAATCATAATATGAACTAGGACCCACATCAGATGGACAATACCGAGTACCATCATCAGTCGGTCCCTCTTGGTTGTACGAAGACCAGAATGACGGCCCGGCGACATCGAATACCATCCTCTGCGCCCAATCCATCTGAGCCGCATCACCCCAATGCAAACTACCCTCCTCCTGAATGGGTGGCTTTTGCTGCTGCTGCACAGGGGGCTCTGTCAATGCTTCAAAGTATTCCTGCACCCTCTCCTACCATGCGAAGTCCAATTGTAATACTCTGGCATAAACCCTTTCATACACAAATTAAAATTTACCTCGTCTGGTGTTTTGAACCGTTCATTTTTGTGCTTCCGGCAGGGACACTTAATATTGTTCCCGTCCATATATGCACGCTGAGACTGGGCCCATTCTAAAAATGTTGTAACACCGTCCTCAAACTTCGGCGTCACACCCAGGACGTCTCGGTCATACATCCATTTTCTCAACTTTAACATAATTGGTCCTACGTATGATTCACAAGAGTACGCAATTAAATGACGAGAGTATATTATATATATATACAAAAATAACAGAATTTTTTGCATACTTACCTGAGCAAAATACCTATCAATATCAATAAAAAATTCGCACTCAGTAATTGATATGTTCAATTTTCCGTATAAAGAATCAAGGGGGGAGATACAAAAAAATGAGTCGCAGAGTAATTATAAGAACAATGACAAAGAAGGGGGACATATATATAGAAAATATTGGAACGGGCATTGGAATATTATTTGGAACACAAAACTAGCCGTTTAAATATAGCCGTTGTTCCAACTTTAGGAACGGTCCCAGGTGGGGTGACAGGAACGGTAATATTACCGTTGTAATATAGCCGTTAGGGAATATTAGGAATGGAATGAGACATACGCAGCAAGACCGTTCCTAATTGGAGTACAATTGGGAACGGTAATTGTAACAAATGTTGCACTTACTATATACCCATAATTTAGAACGGTAATTGCATTACATTTTTGGCCATGGCGTAACAGGGTCTTATGTAGGACTACATGTTGGAACGGTCAGCCGACTGGTCCAAATAGACACGGCCATAGGACCCCGTATAGGAACGGTAAGTGTTCCCGGTCGACTAACCGTTCCAAATTTCACACATGTGTTCTAAATTGAAGTCCAAAATATATCAGGTCCCTTTTAGGAACGGTTATAGGTGTACAAATTGACTCACTTATGTTGGCACTCGAATAGGAACGGCACAGCCGCTCCTATTAATTTGTATTACAATTACCACGACAATGACGTCATCAACGTTTTCCCGTTCCACAACTGTTCATTGTACCATTCCTATTAGGAACGGGAGTTGGAACGGTCATATGTATCCGTTTCTATTCCCGCATTTTTTTGTAGTGAATAGCAATTTTAAAAAATTTCCTTAAAAACATACAAAAATAAATAAATTTATATGAACATAAAATATTTCATGAATGAATTCTGCCATTTGATCCTGAATATTTATAGGAATTTCGGACCTTGTTCCAAAGCATTTCAATGCAAAATAAAGATTGATTCACAATCATTGCAATTTTCAATGTACTCAAACTCATTTGCCTAATATTTATACGCAAACTACAAAGTTTATTTAATTCGTGAGATATAATATCATACTAGATATAATGCACCAACATTTCGAAAATTTATTCGATGGAGTATCGGACACGTATCGAACACAGACACGCCTCGAATACATGTTGGACACGTTTCGGACATGGCATAGGCGTGTCCGAAAATATAAAATAAAAAAATACGATGTCGGACACGCCAACAGGCACGCCAAAAGGACACGATGTATTGGAGGAGTGTCTGACACGTCTTTAAAAAAAATTTGGGCTAAATAAAAAAGAAAAATAAATTAATTTACTTCCTCAAACTAAAAGTTTAGGGATGAAATTGAAAAAAAAATTGAGAGATGGCCATGATAATTTAACTAATTCGAATGATTAGAAATTTTTTCAGTGCGTACTTTTAGTATAAACTAATTATGTATATTTTTTAAGTCATGTATTTTGATTAAAACTTTAGATATAAGATATATTTATTTTATGTATTATCTTGATATTTTTCATATTGCATAAATTTTAGGAAAAAAATTAGAATATATATATATATAAAAATATATTATATATAGTCGTATCGTGTCCTAAATTTTTTAAAATTTTTCGTATCGCCGTGTCCGTGTCCATGCATCATAGCATACTGGTATACTCTGTGAGTCTGTGGCAGACTCAATTGAATGTGCAAGATAGTTGGATAAAAGTTTTAAATTAAATTTATTTTTAAAATTATATCTTATTTTAATTAAAGAAATTAAAAATGTTAAGAATTAAAAAAAGAAAGAAAGTTATAAAAATTTAAAATTAGTGAAAGTTGAGAAGAGTGGATGACTATAAAAAGAGGGAGAGAATTAAAAAAATTGATTAAATAATGTTAAGAATAAAAAATAGTGAGACATCAAAACGGGTCTTTCTCACTTGAGAATAAAGTATAGACATAGACAAATTGGCAAGCAATGTAGTTGTTCCCATGGATTTTGTTTTCTTTTTTTTTTTCTTTTTTAAGCCATGCACAATAGATAGTACTTATAAATCATTTAACACCATGTTGGAATACATTAAAGACCTTATTTTGGATTTTTAAATTAAATATCAAACTATAATTATTTCTGATCTAGTTTGTTTTTATAATAGAATTTGTTGAAAAGTTATATAAAAAAGTTCCAGTCATATTAAAAAAAAAGATATGTATAGTTTTAATTGATTAATCAAAGTGGCTTATATATATCAATGTCCCAAATTTCTCAAAACCCAAAATCTCAAAGGGAAACATTCAACAATATACTAAAATCCCAATAAAAAAAATCATAAAAATTTAACAACGCTCAACCAACAACATAATTAATCTCAATGTACATTTTTTGCCTAAACATAAAAAAATTGAAAAAAGGTGTGTTGAGATAATGAGCACTTATTTGCTAGGAACTTGGAGAGGGGAAGGAGAGGGTTTTTCAACACAATGGCGGGGGTTGTGGAGGGCCGGGGATGGCGATGACGATGGCGATGGCGATGGTGGAAATTGAAGTCATTCACGAAGTAAGATGGGTACGTCGTCACTTCTAGTCTAGGGCCTCAATAATGCAATTTCAACAATTCGTCGTATGTGTGATTCAATTCGGGTTTCACCTGCAATTCATCATATAGCAATTGCACCTAATTTATAAGAAGTGAGCAGATAGTCGTAATATATAAGAAAGTGACACTAACACGACGCTTGAACCAATCCTTGAATTGAGTTGCCACTAGCTGATCAATTATTGAGTCCTTTGAATGGTGTTGCTCGTACAGTACATTCAAAAATGATCTGTATCAGGAACAGTGATAATTATAAATATACATGTTCAAAATAAAATGATCGAAGAGAGAGTTATGTTTGTATCAAAAACTTACTCGTAGTACAGCGCAACTACTTCACAATTACACAACACATACGTCTCGATAATATGAAGTTCCTCACAACTCAGCCATCTTTTCTTTGAGGCTCCACTTGCTCGGCCTTGGTGATTAAAAATGAACCGTACTATTCGATCGTCGTTGCTCGTGAGATCATCGTTTCGATCGGGTCTGCTTCTCTTGCAGAGAATGTGTGGTTCGAAGTAGTGAGAAGAGAAAAGCCGGATTTCTTCGAGAATATAAGCCTCTACAAATGACGCCTCGACGTGTGCTTTGTTTTTCACCTTCTTTACCTCGTCCGAAGTTTTGAATCGTTCGTTTTTGCACTTTCGGTAGGGAGACTTAATCTTTTCCCCGTCCATATATGCATGCTGAGATTGGGCCCATTCTAGTAATGCTATAACACCATTCTCAAACTCCATCGTCACACCCAGCAGGTCTCGATCATACATCCATCTCCTCAACTGTCTTAACATGATTAGTCCTACGTACACAAGCAATTCACAACGGTAATTAAATAACCAGAACAAATTATATATATATATATATATATATATTAACCACTAAAGAATTTCAACTTGTTACCTGAACAAAACACCTTTAAAGATCAATGCAAATTGGGCGGAGATTGTTGATATTTTCAATTTTACGTATAAAGAATCAAGAGAGGGAGTTAGAACAAATGAGTTGGAGAGATAGAGTAATAAGAACAATTAAAATGAAGAGGAGCATATATATAAAAAAATATTGGAACATGCATTTGAATATTATTTGGAACACTAAACTAGCCGTTGAAATATAGTCGTTGCTTCATCATTAGGAACGGCCTCTGGAACGGACATACGAACGGTAAAGTAACCATTATAAAATAATCGTTGGAGCATATTTGGAACGGTAGCGCAATATATAATTCAATTATGTATACGGACCGTTCCTAATAGTAACACATGTTGGAGCGATAATTGGAACTAAACTTCATTTTCATATAATTAAACTCCTCCATTTTTATATACACACATACAATCATTTATCACTGAATAACATAATAATTAAACCAATAATATATTTTTTCATATAATTTTAAACCAATATTTTTCATTTTCTTTTATATTAATAAACCAATAATATATATTTTTTTAAACCAATATTTTTCACTAATAATTTTAAATTAGTAAAAAATATTAATTTGATACTACTAACATAAAGTACACTCTCAACAATTAATTCAAACATACTGCAATGAAAATCTATACAAAATTACAAATAAATATTTTTTATTAAAAAATAAAAGTTATGAATGAAATAAAACCGAACATGCGCTAATCTCAATCTTTAGTACATGGTTGAATATTAATTTAATTGGTTTTCCAATCCAAAGTTTTATTGATCAAGAAGTAATAATTTCTTCTCGTTTTGAGATAATTCACGTAATTTCTTGATTGGCACAACTACTTAATCTCATCAATTCCCTCCACCTTAAACAAATCTCTTTTCGTGGAAAATAAACAAACAACTATTTGCACTTGGTGGAATAATACTTCTAATATAACGTGATGTAGGATAAATAAATTAAAATTAATTAAGAGAAAATATTCATTCAACGATCAAAAGTTTGAATAACGAGTTCAAGCCATATATTTATAGGGTTATAACGAAGAATCCTAATAAAATTAAACTTTATATCTTACTCAATATAAAATTATAAATATTTCATATCCTATTACTTCAAGAATATCCCCATCATTTCACTACGGCCGTGAACAACTTTCCTCCAAAAGTGGTGATTTAGGTGTACCGATGTAGGATAACCAATGCACATCTTACTAACTATTGGCGTATTACTATAAATAAGTTGTATTTTGTGTATAACATGTTGGGAATAAAATGCCTCTTGATCAATTAAGAAGTTGTAAAATTGACTTCTAATCTTGCAAGCTTCAATTGAGATTGTAATTGTGATTTTTTTTTTAATGAGCGATGAACTATTAATTTGAAATTACAATAATGTTTTTAAAGTGACCAATTGCTATTACAATATTCAGTGCACAGTATGATAACATCTATTTAGTCCACGGTATAATAACAAATCCACATCTACCAATACCAATCAAAAGAATAATACAAACATTCCATAAATTAAACTACTCCCTACATTCATGATACGCGAACACACGACCTCTTGGTTGTGGGATCTCAACCTCTCTACTCGAGTAAGGGATCATCGATGAGATTGTAATTGTGAGTTGCTCACACGTTGTTCTCTTTTACGTTGCATATGAGTTAGCATGCGATATGCCTGTTGGAATTAACTTATAACATATTTTTATTTTATTTAAATAAATCTCACTTTATTGTCGTGTAAGTTACTCTGCCAAGAATTAACTAATGAATTTATTTGGCAGTACTACATATATTTGAATTGATATAATTTAATGATTGTGTCACAGTTACGTGTTTAATCTGCAATAGCTAGCATTCAAAAGGCTTCAATCATTAATAGTTAGCTAATAATTCATGAGCTTGACTTTGTGGAATCATATGGAAGTTATATATGACTAATTTGAGACTATGATCTAATTGTCTAGATTGTTTTGATTAAAAGCTAAAGTGATATCTTATCATTACATTGACGAGATGCTAATTATACTTCTAATATGAGGTTCTGATTTTGTGGTGATTTTCATATGATAAGTCACTATGTCAACATTTTATTGTACTTAGAATTGATGGACCATTTAAAATATGGGTTCCTAATAATTATAATCATGAATTTTGAAAACAATATAATTATTTTAAATTGTTAAAATATACATGTTATGCATAGAAATACATAGAAGAGTTAAATTCATCTCATTCATGTGGAAAATTTTTAATTGAGAAATTATTTCTTTGAGTTATAAATACAGAGATTATGCAATAAGATAGAAAGAAAAAAGACCTCACATGATGCGACAAAGGGGAAAAAAACGGCATAATATTTTATTCCATTGATGGAAAATTGCCTCAGATGACTAGCACAGGGTTCGATCTTTATCATCGAGGGGGATGGGCTAAGCACGTAGGGGAGTCATCTTCGGGAGTAACCCAATTTTTGTGATTGGAGATCCCATGAAGAAGATTCAAGGGGCTCGTTTGGTTCGTGTGATAGGATTAGGCATGATGTGACTTGGTGTGATAGAAAATTGAATGATAATTAATCATATCTTACATTATATATTATTTGGTTTGAGGTATTACATGCAGTGATACCCTTCAGATCCACCAGGCCCAAGAGCTAGGAGTAGACCTCCAGGCCGGACAACCTAGCAGGTCAGGGCCACCAAGCTCAAACAGTAAGGTTTTTTATGCGTAAAAGCCCATTTGTACACATTGACCTAGTAGGCCCACGGAAAAGGCTCGTACAGCAAGCCTAATCATCAAACAACTCGGATTCCATGTCGTACAGCTAGCAAACACCTAAATTCACGTCATGTTAAAAGATCTCATCCAGATTCCTCGTAGATTGGCCAGAATCCGGATGTTTCCTATATGGTAACTGCATTCCTAAAAAATCCGGCAGATGTGGCAAGGTCAACTTAAACGGATATATCTTCACCAATTCACGATTCATGCGCGGTTTGTTGGGTTAGGAAGCTGACTTTTCAGAATTTCCAACGGGATACAGAACTTAACAAATATCCTCCAAAATCGGGTTCAACACTGGCTATAAAAGGAGCACACTATGCAGTCACTTGGCAACTTCAACTTCAGATTCATTCTCACACAACTTGACAATTTTCAAGTAACATTTACTCTAGCTTTTACACACAAAATTCTCTCCATTTTTTCAGAATATTCTCAGAAAAACCATTACATATCACATCACGTTACCATTATTCTCATCTTCTTCAAGTGTTCTTTTATTTATTTCAAGTTGAGTAATTACTGACTTAAGATCGGAGTGCTAACCCCTCTCTGCAGGTTAGTCTCCCCTACAATCTTGGGACTTTCAAGAAGATCCCTCGATATTTTGTGGTGTGCTGGACTCCGGTACGCATCATTGGCGCCGTCTGTGGGAACACTTGAGCTTTGATGTGAAAAATGGCTGATTCTGATAACCTTGGATCTTTCTCGGGAGATGCCTCTCTCCCTGCTGCAGTAGGATCCACAATCCTACCTTCTGAACAAATGAGAAGCACCGCCAGCGCTTCCGCTACAACTAGTGACCCCGCTCCAACTGGAGGTCTCCCAGTTCCAGCTGTCAATTGCCCCAGTCTAGCTGCGGCTCTCCTTGCTCCAGCTGGCACCTTCCCTGCTCCAGCCGGTGCTCTTCCTACGCTAGTTGTCGCTTTTCCCGCTCCAGCTGGTGCCGCTGCTGCTCCGGGTGGCGACCTTCCAGCCCCGGCGTCTAACCCTGTTGCTATCCCTCCCGTCCTAGATCCGCTCCTGTACGAGCACCTCTGCCAGTTCATTTTTGAAACCATTCACTCGGCTTATCGTAGCTCCCAAGCAAGTGGCGCAGGTCTCTCTTCCTAGCGGGAGCGAGGAGGAACTCCAAGAAGCCAACCGATGAATGAACAGGCTCTTGCTGGACAACAACAAGACAAATCCCTCCTTACGGCTCCGCCAACAAGGAAATAGCCCCCTTCTAACCTCCTGAAATTTGGCAAGCCCTCAGCAAGTAGATGGTCGAGCTTCACCAACAGGTAACCAAGGATACTTTGCCTGCAGATTGTGGCATTCCTTTCAGCGAGGACACCATGGTTGAAGAGCTCCCTGCTCACTTTCGAGCACCTTCCCATCTACCTACCTACACTGGCACTACTGATCCGGCTGAACACATACATAAGTTTGAAAATGCAGCCCTACTGCACAGGTATACCAATGGCATTAAATATCGTGTTTTTCTTACTACACTAACCGATTCTACTTAATAATGGTTCAACCAGCTTCCAGCTGAATCTGTTAGATCTTTTGCAGAATTCAGCTCCCTTTTTCTACATCAGTTTGCTAGCAGCAAGAAATACAAAAAGTCGGCTATCAGCCTTTTTGGAGTTAAGTAGAAGGAAAAGGAGACGTTGAGAGCCTACATACAGCGTTTCAACAGTGCTGTCCTGGAGATCCTTACAGCCCATCAGGAGGTGCTGATCAGTGCACTCACCCAGGGCATCCGCGTAGGACCACTTTTCGAATCCCTGGCCAAGAAACCTGCAGCCAGCTTTCATGAAGTGCTAGCTCGTGCAGAGAAGTACATGAACCTTGAGGATGCTCGGCTGGTCAGGCAAGGGGATAGTAAGGACCGAAAGAAGGAAGGGGAGTCCTCTCCCGTTCAGCGGGGCAGGGGAGAGCCCCGAGGGCGGTTTAACCCCCTCGACCCAAGGAATGAGCACTTCACCCCACTGATCACCTCGGATGTTGATGGCCGTAGATTGCTATCCCGCCTTGCAATGGCCCCAGGGCTCTGAGGAGGGCCCTCAGCAGCCTAAGTCTAAATATTTCTGCAGGTACCATAGGGGAATACGGACACGACACCAACAGATGCCACCAGCTAAGACAAGAAATATAACAACTCATCCAAGCCAGCTACCTAAAGGACTACGTTGACAAGGATTGACGTCACGAACATAAAGAAGAACGTTCCTGTCATCGCAGCTCTCGCAGCAGCGAGGAGCAGGTTGGCGACCCTCCAAAAGTGAACACAAAAGGGAAAAGTTCTCGGCTGAGGAACAAAGCCCAGAAAACACCCCTGTCAAGGGGGTAATTCACATGATTGCAGGAGGGTCTACTGATGGGGACTCTAGCAGAGTCCGGCGTGCCACGCCCGTGCTGCCAGAGAAGTGAAGGAGCTTGACCATAAATCACCAGCAGGGGATCCTATGATCCATTTCGGACCAGCTGACATACAGAGAGTTCATTTACCTCATAATGATGCACTTGTTATTTCTGCTACTCTTGCTAACTACACTGTCCAACACATTTTTGTGGATTCTGGCAGTTCCGCAAATATCATCTTTTATGAGGTCTACCGACAAACGGAGCTTGGTGATATCCCGCTGGAGCCAGTGGACACTTCACTATATGGCTTTGCAGGGGAGGTTGTGCATCCCCTGGGACAGATCCTACTCCCCCCATCCTTGGGAGTAAAGCCCAATGGAAGGACCAATATGATCCATTTCCTCATAGTGGACATGCCCTCAGCTTACAACGTTATTCTGCGACGCCCTGCTCTAAACGTCTTCCAAGTTGTTGTCTCCACCTATCACATGAAGCTGAAATTCCCTACCGGAGCAGGAGTAGGAGAAGTCACCGTGACCAGTACAGTGCCCAAAAATGCTATGTCGAATCCATGAAAGGAGGCAGCAGGAAAGACATGGAGATAGATATTCCCCAGCCCAGCAGGGAGAAAGGGAAAAGACCTATGCAGCACGATGAGCAAGGAAACGAGATTCCTTCTCGGGTCCAGCCCGCCACGAAATTGTTGAGCATTCAGCTAGTACTTGGAGAGCCCGACAAAACCACCATGATCGGCTCCCAGTTAAGCCCCGAGGTGGCAGGGCAACTAACCACCTTTCTGCAAGAGAATGTAGATGTTTTCGCCTGGACAGCCCGGGACCTAGTAGGTATTGACCACAGCATTGCATTACATAGCCTAAACTTGGATCTGACCTTTCCTCCTGTGAAGCAGAAGAAAAGACATTTCGGTCTTGAGAAGGACAAGGTCATCCAGGAGGAAGTAAGCAAGCTCCTTGATGCAGGGCACATTAAAGAGATTCAATTCCCACACTGGTTATCCAATGTGGTGCTTGTCCCTAAGCCAGGTTATAAATGGCGCATGTGCGTCGATTTTTGTGATGTGAATAAAGAATGTCCTAAGGATTTATATCCCTTACCTCGTATAGACCAGCTGGTGGATTCCACCTTTGGGCATGAACTACTAAGTCTAATGGATGCATCACAGGGTTACCACCAGATTATGCTTAAACCTAATGATCAGAAGCGTGTAAGCTTCATCACGTCAGGGGGAACATATTGTTATATTGTCATCCCTTTGGGCTAAAAAATGCAGGTGCGACATACCAGCGCTTGGTGGACCGCATGTTTCCAGAGCAGCTCGGACGCAATATAGAGGTGTACGTGGACGACATGCTGGTAAAAAGTCGGCAGGTTGATCAGCACACCACAGATCTTGCGGAAACCTTCAGAATTCTCAGGAAATATCACATGAAGTTGAACCCGGCCAAATGAGCATTCGGTGTTCGAAGTGGCCGATTCCTCGGCTACATGGTGATGGAGAAGGGCATCGAGGTCAACCCAGATAAAATATAAGCAATACAAGAGATGAGACCTCCTGCCAACCTCAATGAAATACAGAAACTTGTTGGCCGCATCGCTGCCCTCAGCAGGTTCATATCCCACTCTGTTGAGCGCAGCCTTCCTTTCTTCAAAGCTCTGAGAAAGGCTAAAGACTTTGCATGGGACGAATCTTGTCAGCAAGCCTTCCTGGATCTGAAGGCATACCTCGCTAAGCTACCTCTACTCACCAAACCCTCACCAGGGGAGGCGTTGTACTTATACCTTGCTGCAAGGCAGCATGCTATGAGTTCCGTGCTCATCAAGGATGAGGATAGAGTACAAAAGCCTATATACTACGTCAGTAAGGTATTACATGGCACTGAACAGCGCTACCTGGAGGTAGAAAAACTGGCATTTGCCTTGGTAACAACTGCTAGAAAATTGCGTCCTTACTTTCTATCTCATTCCATAACTGTGCGCACTAACACCCCCATGCGAACTACACTAGCGAAAGCTGAGACTTACGGAAGGATGATCAAATGGGTTGTTGAGCTCAGCGAGTATGAGATTTCCTACCAACCTAGAACGACTATCAAAGCCCAGTCCCTTGCTGATTTCATGACTGAAAACGCGTCGACTGAAGAAGAGGAAGGAACATGGCCACTCCATGTGGATGGCTCCTCCACCTGCATGGGCAGCGGAGCAGGTATCATACTGACTAGCCCAGAAGGAGACGAGCTAGAATTCTCCCTAAGGTTTGACTTCAAAGCCTCGAACAATGAGGCTGAGTATGAAGCCCTCGTAGTAGGTATCAAGATGGCGCTGGATGGGGGAGTAAGGAACGTAATTACCTACTCCGATTCCATCTAGTAACCAATCAGGTAGGTGGCACCTACGATGTCAAGGAGGACAACATGAAAGGATACCTCCAGGAAATAAGCGACCTCAAGAGCAGGTTGAAAAGCTTTCAGCTTCATCAAGGCCGATTATCTTGCCCGGTTGGCCAACTCTCTAGCCGACTGCAACACTCGTAGTATTACAGTAAGGACCCTTGCTAAGGTTACTCCTGATACTGACGTACATATCTTGCAGATTAGCATAGATTGGAGGAAACCCCTCCTCGATTACCTGCAGGAAGGAATTCTTCCTACCGATGAAAATGAAGCAGCCCGCTTGAGAAGCCAGGCAGTTAGGTTTACCCTGCTGGGAGGAATCCTCTACAAACGAAGCTTCTCCCAGCCCTACCTCCGATGTCTGTCAACTGAGGAGGGCAGAACCGTGCTCTGAAACTTTCACGAAGGAGCCTATGGGTCCCATATAGGTGGCATGGCCCTTGCAGGAAAAGTTTTCAGAGCCGGATATTTTTGGCCCACTCTCAGAAAGGATGCAATCAGCTGGGTAAGAATGTGCGAGCAGTGCCAAAAGCACGTCCCACTCGTCCATGTGCCAGCTGAGCCCTTCAAAGCAGTTTCAACACCTTGCCCATTCTCCCAGTGTGGGATGATGTAGTAAGTCCTTTCCCAATCGCACAAGGCCGACGCAAATTCCTGCTGGTAGCAGTGGACTATTTCAGCAAATGGGTGGAAGCAGAACCCCTTGCCAAAATCACAGAGGACGAAGTGATTAAATTCCTATGAAAAAGCATTATTTGCAGGTACGGCTTACCTCGCGTTCTTATTCTGACAATGGTCGCCAGTTTCAGGGCTGGAGAATTCAAGACTGGTGTGCTGACCTGGGCATCCAACAAAGCTTCACTCCCGTAGCCTACCTCCAAGATAACGGCCAGGTAGAAGTTACAAATAGGATCTTGGTACAAGGTATCAAAACCAGGCTGGAGCAAGCAGCAGGGTAGTGGGTAGACGCCCTGCCCAGCGTGCTATGGTCTTACAGGACCACTCCCAGATCCACTATAGGAGAGACTCCCTTCCACTTGGTGTATGTCTCAGAGGCCATAATCCCTGCTGAAGCAGGTTTAGAATCCTTCTGAATACGGCACTTCGAGCAGGAAAGCAATGGTACCCTGCAGCGTACCAATCTAGACCTCGTTGATGAAATTCGAGAGGATGCTCGAACTCGCATGGAAAGATAAAAACAAAAGGTGATCAATGCCTACTACAGAAGGGTGAAGAGGAGAGAATTCCAGGTGGGAAACCTCGTGTTGAGACGGGTCAGTGCCTTGAAACCAGTAGAAAAACTGGCTCCCAACTGGGAGGGCCCTTACAAAGTGAGTCGGATTGTCAAATTCGGAGCATACGAGCTGCAAGATGTTGACAGCAGAAAGCTTTCCCCACCTTGGAACGCATATAACCTCAGGAAATTTTACTTCTGAACACCCTTCTCTATGCTCATTACTTTACTACCTGCTTAATCAACACTTAGTGTGTGAATAAAAGAGGAAGTCTTGCTCCTTTGCTATACTCTGCTTTCCCAAACAGGTTAATTACCTTACTGGTTTCGAGCCCTGATAAGTTGCCCTGCAGGCGCACTCTTACTGACTTCGAGCCCTGATAAGCCGCCCTACTGGCGCACTCTTACTGGCTTCGAGCCCTGATAAGCCGCCCTGCTGGAGCACTCTTATTGGCTTCGAGCCCTAATATGCCGCCCTGCTGGTGCACTCTTACTGGCTTCGAACCCTGATAACCCGCCCTACTAGCGCATTCTTACTGGCCTCAAGCCTTGATAATCCGCCCTGCTGGCGCACCTCTACTGGCTGCAAAAGCCCTAATAAGTCGCCCCAGAACGGGCACATTCTTACTCTTTTCTAGACTAGAAGTATTAATAACTTGCCCTCATAAGGCATACTTATCTCTTGATAATAAGCACACATATGCTTACTTATTGCTCAGATTATCCCCCTCCTTGCTATTTTCTAGCGTTTACTTATTGATTCCTACGGAAAGTTTTACCCCGCTCTTGCTGGATAAGGCTGCCAATAAAAGGCCACCAAGCCGGGCCAAGACCTGCCCTACTGACGACAGAAGGCTGCTGACCAACCTGCTCTATCAACAGGGGGATCACACATAAACTGACCCTTGGCCAACATTCAGGCCTGCTATCTTGCTGCAGCAGGCGTTTTTACTACTTAAGTGGGGAAATCCCTAGCAGGTTACATCACTCTTATACTTACGCGCATTTTTTTTTATGTGAAACATCTCTTCCTAACAATGTGGTTTATGTAAAAACAACAAGCAGTCGAAGTGAAACTCATTTTTTACTATCAAGGCTCTAAAAGCCTCCTATATGCAAAAACTTATCTACAGGTGAACATCTCATTTTCTGGGCACACCAAACCCATACCAGCAAAACATTTACACTAACATGCAAGAAAGCAAAAACATCGCAGTAAGCACAAAATAAGCTAGACATAAAAGCAAAAGTACTCATAAAACCAAGGAGGGGAAGAAGGAGGATTCTTGGCATCAAAGTGCCAGCAAAAACAAAAAATATTCAAAGCCCACACCCAGGCACTTGCAAAACCTCAGCCAGGAGGAACCAAATATTCAGCAGAAAAAAAAATAAATTAAATTGTACTTCCAGGGGGGGACAGATTCAGTTACCAGCAGGGGTAGGCGCACTTCCTTCACTAGCTGCAGCAGGAGGCTCCAACCTCAAGGGTGTTGCATCTCCCACCACCTGCCTAGTGAGGTCCAAAGACATAGGATCGTCCTCAGCAGCAGGGACCTCTGGCACTGGCACAGGTCCATCATCATCCGGGTCTGGGGCTGTGGCCAAGCCTGCATTCTGGAGCCAGCCACAACAAATTATTTAGTGCAGGTCTGAAAGCCGTGGTAATAGTACTTCAGAGCCTTATCCACTAGCAGGCTCTGACACTTTAGAGACTTGGTGTACTAAGCCAGGCGACTCCGCCAAATACCCTCCAGTAAATCGTGACCTTCCTCGGTTTTAGAGTATTGGGGATCAGCTCCTTCATTTCTTTCTTAGCTTGCAGGACCGCCTGCTCCAAACGGACATGCAAGGAAGTGACCTCCTCCCGCAGATGGCGCAGGCTGGCAGCATCCTCCTAGCGAGCCTCATCCCTCTTTTGAACCGTCTCCCTCAGCCTGCGGTTAGCCTCCTCCAACTCTTCCACCCGCTTAAGGGAACCCTCGAACAAAGGACCTCCCTGCTCCAGCCAGCTGAACAAGTTGCCCCCCAGCACATAGGCCTGCACAACAAGAATAAAAGCAATCAGGTTACATCCATTTGGTTCGATTAAATATCATGCACTAACTTGTTTGGTACAAGAACTTACCCAACTAAGGTGAGGGGCAAAGAGACCCAGGGCCTGAGCTCGGGGCAGGTTGTCTGCATACGTCTTGTCCTGAGGTGGCCGGATCCCCTTTAGAAATTCACCATCCCAGCTAGGCTCCCCCTCATCCAGCAGCAGGGAATAGTCTTCCTGAAGGGTCCACTCAGGGGAAAGCTTCCTTCGTACAGCCCTCTCATCAGCAGGGTGGGGAGTCCCCGCTCGTGTAATCGGGCGAGGAGCGGGTGGTGCCAGAGGACCGTGCTGACCCTTAGCCTTCTTGGTGGGGGTTGGGATGGCCTCAGCAGAGCATTTTCCTTTGGGGTCTCCAGTGGAGGCCGAGCTTGCAGGAGTGGAGGGAGGACTCTTGATCAGGGCTCGCCTTACAGAGGAGCCAGGTATTTTCTTGCTGGTGTAGTCAGGTACATAGCTCTTGTGCTAACCTTTGCAGGACCACTTATTTCTACTCCACTAGTCTGATAGCTAGTCTTGCACTACTGGAGTAGGGGGAGTGATGATACCCCCTCAGATTCACCAGGACCAAGTCTAGGAGTAGGCCTCCAGGCCAGGCAGTCCCAGCAGGCCAGGGCCACCAAGCCCAAACAGAAAGGTTATTTATGCGTAAAAGCCCAGTTATAAACACTGATCTGGCAAGCCCACGGAAAAGGATCGTACAACAAGCCTAGTTATCAAAAAGCTCGAATTCCACATCTTACAGCTAGTTAACACCTAAATCCACGTCATGTTAAAAGATCTCATCCAGATTCCTTGTAAATTGGCCAGAATCCGGATGATTATCAGCTTGTAACTGCATTCCTGGAAAATCCGGCAGAGGTGGCAAGGTCAACTTAAATGCATATATCTTCACCAATTCAACTCCGAGTCATGCGTGGTTTGTTGGGTTAGGAAGCTGACTTTTCAGGATTTCCAACGGCATATGGCACTTAACAAATCTCTTCAAAAATCGATTTCAACACTGGCTATAAAAGGAGCACACTGTGCAGTCACTTGGCAACTTCAACTTCAGATTCATTCTCACACAACTTGACACTTTTTAAGTAACATTTACTCCAGCTTTTACGCACGAAATTCTCTCCATTTTTTCAGCATATTCTCACACAAACCATCACATATCATATCACGTTACCATTATTCTCATCTTCTTCAAGTGTTTTTTTATTTATTTCAAGTCGAATAATTACCGACTTAAGCATTGGAGTGCTAACCTCTCTCAGCAAGTTAGTCTCCCCTACAATCTTGGGACTTTCATGAAGATCCCTCAGCATTTTGTGGTGCTGCTGGACTCCTGTACGCATCATGCAGGATATCCTATGTGATAATATAATATGGTATTTGGTTAAAGGGATTATAAAGTTTGATTAAATGTAAAAAGACTGTTACGGGTATCATCTTTTAAGTTATTTATATTTTTATATTGTACTTTGTGAATGGTTACAAAAAATTAAAAAAAAAAGCCTCAAAATTATTTATTGAAATACAATTGCTTAAAATAAAATAAATTTGTGAATATTTCTTTTTTTTTTCTATATTTATATGAAGTAGAGTTTCAAAATACGTATTCAATTCAGTAATTACTTAAAACTCAAATATTTTTTAAAATTCCAAAAAAGAAAGAAGTATAATTTTTCATAATATTTTATTCTTTAATTATTATAATTTGAAATACATTTTTTTAATCATGCAAGTAATTTTCAAAATACAAACACCGCAACGTTTAAAAAGTCAAAAGTTTTTTTTTAAAATTTTATATGTATTTAAATAGTTGTTTCAGTAGTCTGTTGAAACTTATCGTCGGCAGAAAAAAACAAATGACAAAAAAAAGGAAGAAGGCGAAGGTAGACGGGGGGGAGAGAGTGTGTGTAGAAGGGTAAACCAAGGAAAAAAAATAATACCAGCTTATACTAATTGGTGGTATTGTGGATCCTAGGTGGTAGGTGTGATCCATTCTTCTTCAAATTATGATAAATAAGACCGGTCTCAGTATTAATACCGGGCCCTAATATTACTAACCAAACGCATAATGAGGCATGATAAAATTATTTATCACGCCTAATCACGCGAACCAAATGGGGCCTAGGAGTAGAAACAACCCGCAATACGTGACTCATATATAACACATATTTTGAGGAGAGAGTATATTAAAGAAGAAATTTATCTCCCTCCCATTCCTTAGGTGAAGTGCTATGAAAATGTGATGCTAGGCTAGACTTTGACCCTTAATGAGACCAAATGTGGGACTTCCATGAGGTACGAGTCACACATACCCTTGGAGGGCTCACATAAGTGAGAATTGCCATGGGTAGTGGCTATGCATTTAGGTTAACAAACAAGACCTCACGAGAATCAGGATCAGAGCATAAGGCAATTGATACACTCACCCACTATAACCATGTCCTAAAGTCAATATAGTGTATGTGATAATCGAAGTTTGGCTCAAGGGCCATAATTTAATGCCAAGTCCGTTATTGCTCTTTCAAATGATGAATATTGTCAAAACTAAGTGTATGTCCAAGCCTAGAAGGTATATGCACCGATTACATGGTATAAGTTGTCACATATTTTATTTCATATTTTAATTTCAAAATTTAAACCTTGTGGACAATGTTTTGAAACCAAATCCATTGATCGAACTGGAAAATTAACTGAGTCAATAATCATTGGTTCAACTATCGGGTAAACTTTGATCACAATGATGTCATAATTATGTTATAATAAAATTTGATATATAAAATTATATTAAAATAAAAAAAATAAAAAAATATAGATTTTTTTTGAAGTTAATGTAGGAATTTAAAGTAATCCTAAAATCTGATAGTAAAATAAATATATTAAAGTTTTTAGGTCAAGAATAAAAATAGAAAAATTGCATAAATAACAAAAATAATGAACTATTTACCATTATAATTATACGTTAACTAAATTTTATTTTTAATAAATAGTTAGCATCCCCCATTCTCAAATAATATATAAATCTTGTTCTATTAATTATGTAAATAGCATCTTAGGTAATCATAGGAGATAAAAACTTAATTAAATTATTGGCTTAATGAGTTTTTCATTTATAGATATGTAATTAAAATAAATATTATAATGTGGGTTTTGGTTTGTTTGTATTTTCCTAAATTTTCATCTGAAATCTCATGGGGTCAATTTTAAATTGTATCGATGTTTGAAAATTTTAGAAAAGTTCATGAACCAACCAGTTCACTTGATCCAGAACCAGTCAACCAGGTCACTGGTTCAATCGCCGATTCGAGTGGCTTTCAAGAAATAGAATCGTTTTGAGGCTAGTCAAGTTTTATGGGTAAAACTGTTAGACTGGACCATTTTATCGATCGGGTTGCGGTACTAGAGATCCGACCAACTAGTCCGAGCTGAGTTTTAAAATTGAATTGGCAAATTATTTCTGATGCCCCAAAGTTACTCTAAGCCCAAGTAAGGGCCTGGCTTAGATAAAGCCCAATGAGAAGACCCTGAATATATGAAGCCCGATAAGAAGGGACCCTTGGCCCAGGTATTCGCTTGAGGCTTTCGAGAGAGATGGACCGCGGCAAAGGCCTGCCGGCCCACGAGGAGAAATGACCTTATGCCAACCTGGCCATTAGGATTAGCCACACGAACAAATGGCAAAGGAACATTCAACCACAAGATAGAAGGACGACCACATAATCTATGACAAGGCACAATGGTGTAGGCGGATCATCCCACGCATCCTAATGACCCCCTAGGACTTCAAAACTATCCCCTAGGAAACTTATCCATCCAAGGAACTCTTCAACCAGCTTAACTCCTTGTGATTTTTGCCAACCGCTTCCGTATTTGATGGGTCTGCAGCAACCACCGACCTGAGTCCCAAGAGATCACATTTCTTCACTCGGTAGGGGACTGTGGCTATAAAAGCAAGCCCTCCCCCGGCCGTCGGCCTACGAGGAGAAGTGACCTTATGCCAGCCTGGCCATTAGGATTGGCCACACGAACAAATGGCAAAGGAACATTCGACCATAAGATAGAAGAACGACCACGTAACCTATTACAAGGCACAATGGTGTAGGCGGTTCATCCCACGCATCCTCACAACCCCCTAGGAATTCGAAATTATTCCCTAGGAAACTTATCCATCCAAGGAACTATTCAACCAGCTTAACTCCTTGTGATCTTTGCCAACCGCTTCTGCATTTGATGGGTCTGCAGCAACTACCGACCTGAGTCCCAAGAGATCACACTTCTTCACCCGGTAAGGGACTGTGGCTATAAAAGCAAGCACTCCCCCCTCTCCCCCCCCCCCCCCTCTGCTGCCGGCCCACGAGTAGAAGTGACCTTATGCCAGCTTGACCATTAGGATTGGCCACACGAACAAATGGCAAAGGAACATTCAACCACAAGATAGAAGGACGACCACGTAACCTATGACAAGGCACGATGGTGTATGCGGATCATCCCACACATCCTAACGACCCCCTAGGAATTCAAAACTATCCCTTAGGAAACTTATCCATCCAAGGAACTCTTCAACCAGCTTAACTCCTTGTGATCTTTGCCAACCGCTTCCGCATTTGATGGGTCTGCAGCAACCACCGACCTAAGGACCAAGAGACCGCCCCCCGCCGCTTAAGGGTAACGCAATTTTTATATGAGCATCAACACGAAAGTGCTATACTCAAAGCCCTGTTTGATCATTTTATCATTCATTATTGATCCACTTTGTTCAATTTTATCTTTTCACAACTGCTCACTGACTTGAGCATCTGATTGCTTACGTATTTTTGTAGATCCCCTTTTCAAGGCTTGTAGGAAACTTACCCCAAAAATTTTACTTCTTGAACTCGCCAACCTTAAAAGATTACATTCGGGATTGTTGGAAGCGTTAAGGGGACATATAATAATCCTTTACCCACTCACCCAAACTAGGCCAGCCCATTCATCTTATGTTGCACGCACTGTGTTTGTTTCTGCATTTCATGTGAATGCTGAGTTTCGTAGAATCGCTGCAAAAGTGTGGTACCTTTTCCGTAGTTGTTCGAGCTTAGTTTCGTAGAAGTCCAAGCGTGATCCCATTCCGAGTCGAAGTTTACGACTTTTTGAGTGAAAATGAGTTCCGTCAGATCGGTCAACTCGGCATTGGATTGTTTCTGCACGCGCTCGCCCTGCCATGCAAGGTAGTTGATCAAAGCTTGGTCTACTTCTTTGGTCCATGTGCGTGTGTAAAAAACCTTTCTTTAAGCCTTGACTCGCTTTTTTGCAGTCATTGGAGCTGTATGGTTTGTGTTCTTTGGAGGTAAAGAAGATGGAGTTAAGTGCAGACCCTAAATAGGGGCCAGACAGCAAATCCTTCACAAGGGAATTCTGTGGTGTAATCTTGATGTAAAGGGGGATAATGAACTTGACATAAACTGCCCCTTAATGATTACTTCCTCTTGAAATTCCAACGTTATATACAATGCGTCTTCTTCAATGCAAAGTGCAAACACTTGTACCCCAACCATTGAAATTCCATCCATTGTTTTTGCTGTTTGGAAATGGAAAAGGGTTAAAATATGTTGTATCACACTGTGACAGGTATGTAAGATTTGATAATTGATTAACCCACCTGAATTATTAACATCAAATTATTACTAATTATTGGGACTATAACTTAATTGATATGTCGATTACAGTCTTCAAAAGTGCATGAATAACCTACGTAAAATAAAATATTCTAATTAATTCAGCAAAATGTGATTACTTTTTCAAAACAACATTTGGATTTATTGTGCATTGAAAAAATCAAGGTTATAATTGATTACGAGGAGGCACAAAATCAACTAATAATTCCGATTTGCATATCAAGATAGAAAGCACAGGACTGATACAATAAATATGGATATTATTTTACATGATATTTATCGTTTTCCTTCAAAGAAAAAAAAAAACACAAAAATGCATCTTCAGTAATTTTACGGAAAATCATGGAGAAATTCACACTTCATTATTAGTTTTCATTAGGTTTAAACATAAGCATATTATACCAAAATACATCTAGTAGAATCATTCCCCAAAAATATAGTTTGAATAATTATAAGAATTTGCTTTTAAAATAAAACAATCTACGAATTATACAATTAAGTTTAGAATCTGTATAAACTCTAAAAATTACAATCCTCATGGTTTTTTATATAAATTTAAAAAATTTATGTACTTTTTGTCATTAATAATTGCTAGGATTACGTAAACTTTACGTAATTTACGTAAAATTTTTACATAAAATATTTTAAAATATTACGTTTAACATTATACGTAAAAAATGTATACACAATAAAATATGCAAATCTATAATATACTTAATTAATTTACAGGGTTAATTGTAATTTTCGTCCTGTAATTATAGGCATTTGGCGTTTTGATCCTTTAAGTTTCTAGGGTAGCAAAATAGTCCTTTAACTTTTTAATTTTCGCAATTTTCATTCTCTGGTGGCCGGATTTTTTAAAACTTGCCAGAATGGCACGCGATTCACACGTGAGGCTTTTAAACTCGCCGGAAGAAGGGGCAATGCCTGAATGTGGTATCACTTAAGAAGACAATCAACCTCATCGCGTGCCATTATTCCGGCAAGTTTTAAAAAAATCCAGCGACCAGAGAACGAGAATCGCGAAAATTGAAAAGTTAAAGGACTATTTTGCTATCCTAGAAACTTAAAGGACCAAAACGTCAAATACCTATAACTATAGGACAAAAATTGTAATTAACCCTAATTTACAATATTCTGCAATTTTTTGAATAATGATATTGTATAATTAAATTATGTGTACATGAAATCGAACGCAAAAATTAAAAGTTATATTACATACTATTTTTTTTGAAATCGTACATAATATACTTAAATGCATTATGTATTTAATTACACACAATTTGAAATATTTTTGACATGAGCAATTTACTTTGTATAACATATTCGCATAAAATATGCTTGTAAATATATCACTAATTACATATTTTAAGCCAAAGTTTTTCTTCATAATTTTTATTTGTCTATAGTTCTCAACTTATATATTTATCTTATATCTTCAATTTTTTTAATTCTCGATTCAATGTTTATTTCTTTTTTTTGTTTTCTTTTTGCCAAGCATTCTCAACTTCTATATTAACACAATTCTATGTTTCTTTATGTTATTCACAACCCACAATATCTCAACTTCCCAATGTAACATAGACTATAAATCATCATTGCCCTTGTTACAAGACTTGAACATTTTCATTACACAATAAAGC
This sequence comes from Sesamum alatum, assembly GCA_034509735.1. NCBI lineage: Eukaryota > Viridiplantae > Streptophyta > Magnoliopsida > Lamiales > Pedaliaceae > Sesamum > Sesamum alatum. Next base: position 5,263,794 of record JACGWO010000005.1, read on the forward strand.
ATCATAACATCGTATTCTTTCACAAGAGATAAGTTGCCCTATCACTTCATATTGTGTAACATGTATTGTTTTACAACTAATTAAAAACACTTAAATACAGTGCAATAAAATTTAATCAAGGAAACCAAACATATGGAGTAAATTTAAGTGACAAATGATACGTACAAGAAATAGATTTTATGATTCGAAATAGAGGCCGCAAATAGTTATAATACCAGGCTACTAAAATCGTAATTACGGCATGCGTGAACCACCGTACAATACGCAAGCTTTTCATGCACACAAAACAAAATATCCACCAACAATCATGGTATGTGGAACACATATATACAACTTCTTAGTACGAGAACTTCCTAGGGTAAGGCTTTTCTTCATATATCTTTCCTCATATCCTCCACCCCTTCCCCAACTTTGTACGTAAAGTGGGGGATTCAAAATACTGCAGACAAAATACCTAGGAATGTCAAACCTAAATCCCATAGCATACTATAATAAACACAAATCAAACCTAACTTCAACATATTTCCCGCATTGCCTTCAAAACCAATAGTTCCTACAAAACCCATGAACAGTATGAACTACACTGTTCATGGGCTACCTTTAGTCATTCTTCTTTTTGGGTGTTGGATTGGAAGTCGAGGAACGGTTTCCTCCAACTGAATGAAAGCTCGGTGGAGACACCAACATCACTGTCTTTTTCTTTAAAACAGAAGCAGGAACACCCGATGGAGGCAAGACTAAAATCAGCATCATTGCCCGACCCCAGCAATTCCTCTATGTAACCCCAAAGAGAGGACAACGATTCGGAGCTATCAAATATGAACACAACATTGTTATGATCAGGTTTCTCATTCATGTTTTTTGGTGATCCGTCACCAACGGCCTCTTTCGGTGGCGGTGCGTTCAAAGCAATACCAACTGGATCAACGACATTGTTGGCCTCATCTGCCCTATCACAGCACACATAACTCCTCATACATATCCTCGTAAATGTACCACTTTGCTTTCTTTCTCTCCTTCATTATACGGGAAATCATGTAAAAATATTGCCGCAAATACGTTGGGAAATTAGTAGTGTCATCATGGTAACGTGGCACGTAAAAAATAATTATGCGTACAACGGGATTAACCTGGCACATCGCTTTCAGGATAAGATCTTCAACTACAAGAAACCTAAGATTCTTGTTCCAGACGATGCCGGAACGGGCAACAACCCACCTGAAAACTTCGAAATGCTCTTGCAGAGTGTCTACACAGCTTTTGGCCCAGATATAGACCACCATTGAGTCGTACTTTCTGTTCACGTCTTGTAGGGTTGAACTAGTTTTTGTATTGATTTTTATATAATCGTAATTAATAATAGTTATTTACCATAATTTTTAACCATAGTCATTACAAATGTAATCAATAGTGATTGTTTTTTCTATTGGATGTAACATTAATGGACCACACTGTTAGACAAGTAGTCCCTTTTGTTTATTCTTAGACCAACATTGGGCCAGAATTGTATATGGGCCCATTTAACAATTGGGCCTCCACTCAAGATGTTAGAGGAAATCCGCCCCGCAAATGGACATTTGTTGTATCAGATGAAAAAGTATAATAGTATACTAGTGTGTATTTACTAAATGTGTATGCAATTAATTTAAAACATAATAATATAATTGTTAATATTTTAAAATATTCATGTTAGTTAAATAAATAAAAAAATAGTAAAATGATAAAAGTTGTGGGAAGTTATTAAGATAAGAGTGAGAAAAAGAGAGAGAATTGGAATTTAGAAAAAAAAAACTGTAAATAATTTAAAAAATAAAAAAATGATAGATAAAAAAATTTGAGACACCAAAGAGGTGCTTTTCAATTATAATAAAGTATAGAATTATAGATACAACACAATTGATTTTTATTTTTAGACGTAAGATTGTTGGGAAGTCGTGATTAATTTATATTGACCATCAATTTTTTTGCTACAGTAATTTTTTTTACTATTGTAATTAGCTGTAGTAAAAAATTATTTTTTTTTCTAATGTGTTAGCCATGAAGTTCCTTTTGTTTAATCTTAGCCAAACATTTCGTATGGATTTTGTTTGTGCCTATTTAATAATTGGGCCTCCACTCAATGTTTGACAGGAGATTCGCCCGGAAATGGATATTTATCTTTACATTTAAAAAAGAATGATCAATCACGTGAAAAAATATAATATTTTTTTTTAACTAAAGCAATAAATTATTATTTATTTAAAATAAATTGAATATAATTATTCATATCAAATATCTTATATCTAATAACTTATAAATAATTATAATAATTTATGTTAATCACCTACTATAAAGTAGAACTACACCTACTATTAAGTAGAATAATATCCCACGGTTGGCGGTATTCGAACCTATGTTCTTTAGAGTCCTGGAGCTTCAATTTTCTCAATTGAGCTAGGTATCGTTGACGAAAAAGTATAATAATATCTACAATACAATTGATTTTGTATAACCAAATTTAATTTGTATAGAAAACATTACCAAATAAAAACAGGATGCAATTAGGAGTAGGTTGAATTTATAGTTGCAAGGGAAAAAATGTAGCTCAAAATGTATTTGGTCAAAGTTAAACTGATCCCACAATAAGTGTAATATATTTTTATATGATTGACATACAATTAAAAAAATAATAATAACCAATCACATATCAAGTACATTATATTTATTATGTAATTACATAATTGATTCTATTAAAAAAAGGATAATTATATTTACACCTCCGACCTATGGTCTATTTATACAAATCATCACCGTCTTTTGTAAAATTACACATATGCTCAACAGAACGTCAACATTATTTATACGAACCACATCTTATTCTTAAAAATGCCATACATACATCTCTCGAAAACGTCAACATTATTACATGAAGTATTATTATTTTCTTGGCCGTTAGAAGTGATTATGTAATTACGTAAAATATAAGAATAATTTATATAAACAGAATATATATAAAGAGGTGTAAATATAATAATTTCTTAAAAAAATGTCATTTGTGGATAAAACTTTTCCATGGGGAGAATACTAAAACATTTGTAGACAAGATTGGTGGGACTCCGAACCCCACCATCAAATGGCCTTTCTTGACTTTGTAACAAGATTTGATGCTCACTTTTAGGTTCTTTTCTTGCTACTTCTCTTTAGGACAATGACTTCTTTCATTCCGTCGGCAGCTGTAATTTTAATTTCCACGGCTGAAATTATATTTTTAGTCTTATAAAATACGCGATTTAACACTTTTACATTTTTGCTTTACGTCGATTTTAAAATGGTTTCAAAATATGGAAAAATCGACACATTTAGTCCGATGCTTTACGAGATTTTCAAAATGGTATCAAAATTGAGAAAACTCAACACATTTACTCCCGTAAATTCCGTGAAGCTGAGGACTAAGTATGTCGATTTTTTTCAATTTAGGACCATTGAGGACTAAATTTGTCGTACTTTCTCAATTTTGAAACCATTTTAAAAAACCCATAAAGCATATGACCAAATGTATTGAATCCCTTATGTTATGGAACTAAAAGTGTAATTTTACCGTTTCCTATTTCAAGATCTTGGTAATTATTATTTACTTTTATCACCTTAGAATTCTTAGTCCATTCTCTAGCTTAATCTTCTTGCTTTTTAAAAAAGAAATAAAAGATAAAAAAGTTATATATAATGGGTAAATACAACGAGCTCCCTTGAAATTGACCTAATTATGAATACTCTTTATTGTTTGAAAAATTATCAAAACAATGCTTGATGAAATTATGCAACCCCTGATCAATGGAAGTATGTAATTGTCAACTTTTCTTTGCTGTATTTTTTTTATAAAAAAAATTAAAAACTTGTAAGAAAATTCAGATGAGGTGGATGAAAAAAAGTGTTCACATAATCCCTAAAAAATGCAGAAACTTTTTAAGAATAAATAAACTTATAATTCATAGTTCATAAGGGCATTTTAATCAGATCATAGCAATAAATTAATGAAAACCTAACAAAAACTAATGGATTGAGCTAGTTGTTGGACGACTGTTAAAATCAGGGAATATTGGGTACTTGTAATTATGCCAAACTTCAGAAGACCTTGTTGTAATTTATCCTATTATAAACTGACCACTATCATTCTAAAATCTAAATACACCGATGTAGAAATGACGCAACTCTATATTTTCGATGAGATTCAAACTTATAATATTCAAGTGATAAACTAGTGATTTAACCATTCCATCGTTGTATCGGGGAACAAATGAGTTTCCGGCCGATTCTAACCTAACCTATGTGAAAAGACATATACTGAATTTGTGACATGTCTCCTGCCACAAATGTTCGATAATTTTTTGTGACGAAATTTGCGATATTTTTGCGTGTCTGATAATTATCCATTTCAAATATGTCGCAAATTCCATCTCAAATTTCCATCCGAAAAATTTTGCGTGGTGATGTGGTGGGAATCTTCTTTCACTCCTATGAATGAATTGATGTGTGAGTCTCTTTCTTGGTCACAAAAGGGGGAGATTTTATAGCCAGATTTTCGGAGGGCTCGTAACTTCCTCCATCCTTGTATAATATCTTTTGCGGGATTTCCTTCGGGATCTCCCTGATTTTCTGGGATTCTTGTACGACCTTAGTACCTGAGCACGATCACGTTCAAACCTCTCCGGTACGGAGCGGGCCTCGTAGGGTTCCTTTTGCAGCTTTTCCATCGCATCCTTGTTCTGCGGGGCTTCTCGTGGCCACTCCCTCGTATTTTTTCCCTTGTACTCCTTTTCCTCGTATTCTTATCTTTTACCCACATCATCAGCCCCCCAAGTTCCTTGGTGCATAGTCTCCTAACTAGGTGGGAAGGAACTTTCAAAAAGAATTTGAATTGATCTTTTGGGCGGTTCGAGTTTCACTTTCGCCCCTTCGTGTTTTACCCTTATCCACTGTAATGATTACTCTGTCTGAGTTCACCGCCCCTTTTCACCATGGGTTCTCTGCACGTGTCTTTCCCTTACCCAATCCTTTCATTTCTACATTTTATCTCTCCTAGACGCGTGTCCTTTCACCGCACCCCTTTAACTTTTCCCCACGCAGTATTTGTACGCGAAGACGAGGGGAAGGTTTCTTCCTCAGTACATTTCTTTAAGACCCAAAGCTTTCCTCCTCCTTCTGCGCTCTGAATCTTCACCTTCCCCGATCACTCAAGGTATTCTCCTTCTTCTCCTCCCCTTCTTATTTTTAGCGCTTTACTGAGATGTGTCTATAATGGGTGTGCGATTAGGATAGTTCATGGACTGTGGCTATACCACTCCGACTGGACATCATCTGGTTCCTCTTTTTCTTCACCTCCTCCCACTACTCGATCTCTTTCTCAAAAGGTCCGAGGAAAAATGACCCGTCGCACCAGAGCTTCTTCATCCAAAGAACCTTCCCCAGCTTAACCCAATGAAATTTCTCCTGATAGTTTTGCCGCAATTTCTTCCCTTGCCCCAAAAATGTCTGCTAAGACTATAGTGAAGACTATCAATCTCCTAGGCCTCCCCGAAGGTTTTGAAATTTTAACTCCCATAGAATATCAACGGGCCAACAATCCTCCTCCGGGGTGTGTGATTGTCTATGCGGCCCAATGTGTTTCTAGGCTGCGTTTTCCTCTTCACCCGTTTTTAGTAGATCTTTTAGTGACCCTGGGGATTCCTCCAAGTCAACTGAACCCTAACTCCTATAGATTAGTGGTAGAATTTCTCTTGTGTTGTCAGCTTTACTGCCTAGAGCCTTCCGTTGAGAACTTTCTAGGCATCTTCTCCCCTAGGCTCACTCCAGGGGAATGCTTTTTCCATTTCACCCCTCGTCTTGGATTAGTCTTCATCCATGAGAAACCCTCTTCTTATGGGGCTTGGAAGAATCGCTTTTTCTTTATCCGAAAGGCTGAGTGGGAGATTCCCTTGGTTTGGCGTCCTTCCCCGAACGACCTTCCCCCTATCAATCTTGAATTAGTGAAAGAAAGGGTAAAGGTTGTCGGCCTTCTTGATCATGGTTTCAAGGCCAAGGCCTTGGTGGAAAAGGACATTTTGATAGTTGCAGGGCTCCATCCTGTCCCCGATCCTTATACTGGGCCCGAGAGTCGCTACTTGCGTCTTTGTAAGTATGCTTTCATCGTCTTCGTACTTTTCTATTTTTTTTTTATTTTGGTATTTTAACATTTCCTTGCAGAGACCATGATGAACCGGGCTGCTGTTCGCAAGTTCCTCCCTGAAAACGTTCCCTCAAATCCCCTTTCCTCTCCGAGTACGAGGTCGGCGTCGACCACCCCTCTGATATTCAACCGAGTGGTTGGGGTCGATCCCCTTCTCGTACACCTCCAGCGGTCGGGCCTAACTCTGCTTCTGTCAGCCCGATTCCCACGGGATACGCCGATCCCCCCTTGGAGGCTCCCGTGATCGAGGTGGAAACCTCCCCTGAAATTGATACGACCCCGACCCCTTCTTCCCCGACATTCGTCCCCCATTCGAAGCGGGGTCTAGTTCCCAGAAAAGGCCACGCGTCGAGGAGGTTCCTTTAGCTGAAGAGGCTATTCCGCCAAGCCCTACTCCTACTGCCGCTCCACCTTCCTTCCCTCTGCCGGTCATGACTCCCCAATTTACACCTAAGGCTAGAGTATCTAACATGTACAAGGCGACGAATAAAGGGGATGTGGAGTTTTTGTTCGGCCGATCCATGGAGAGTTTAGCGCATCTGTTGTTGTTTCAGACTACCATGGTAACTATGTTAGGTGCCCTTATTTTTTGTGTTCTTTTTCTAGTACTTTTTGCTGACTGGAATCTTTCTTTCTCCAGACACCTCCGATAGTGGTGGCCATGATCGAATGCTATGAAAAGCTGAGAGCTAATCTCAAAGCCGCCTTATCCTAGCTTAAGGGCGGTCGTATTCAGGCGGAGTCTCTGAAGAAGCAGATGTCTAACGCAGAGTCCAAATTTCAAGAGGAGATATCCTTGCTGAAGACTCAGTTAGAGGAGAAGGACCATCAGATGTCCGTTCAGGTGATGGAAATGGAGTCCCTTCGCACGACTTCCCTTCAATCGTATACGAGGGGTCGTGAGGAGGGTTTGCAGGCAGGCCATTCTGCGGCCGTTGCTTCTTTCAAGGCTTCTCCTGAGTATGCCGAGGAGGTTTTCCGACAGGGCTCATCCTTTTATGCTAACGGTTTCACAGTCTGTGCCGAACAGTTCAAGAACTTAGGCCATCTCCCCTCGGATTTTGATTTCAGTTTCCTGGATACGAGGGCGGATGGATTCGGTAGGATTGGCGGAGTTGGTCCTTCTGAGTAATGCTTCCGGCGCCGGTTTGCCCTCTTTTTTTTATTTTTGTAATGGTGCTCCCGTAGGGTCACCTTTTGTCACATCCGCTCAATGTATTGATGCTGGTTGTTTCCTTTTTTAAACATTCTGAATGAAGTTTTCGGTTTTATTTATTTGAGTGAGTCTTTTGATATTTGGATCCTTTACTTGAGAGGCCGAAGTGCTTCGGGAGGTTGAAGTTTTTCGAGGCCTTCTAAGTTCGATTAACTAAAATTCTATTTAGGAAGCCGAGTTTTCAAGGTTTTTTGAAGGAACACCTGGGCCTTTTGAGAATCCGAAGTGCTTTAAGGTCTTTCTCGTATGATTTGACGTTGTTTCAAGAGACAAAAGCTTTGGGCCTTTTGAGAATCCAAAGTGCTTTAAGGCCTTTCTCGTATGATTTGACTTTGTTTGAAGAAACCAAAGCTTTGTTTTAGGAAGCCGAGTTTTCGAGGCTCTTTTTGAAGAAAATTTGGGCTTTTTGAGAGGCCGAAGTGCTTCGAGGCCGAAGTTTTTCGAGGCCTTCTAAGTTCGATTAACTTTGTTTTAAAGAAACTAAATTTCTATTTAGGGAGCCGAGTTTTCGAGGCTCTTTGAAAGAGAGATCTTCTTACATTTTACACTTCTCAAGGTCGTCCATTCTTTATGCATCCTGGGGGTTATTCATTTTCCAGGTAGTCTTTTATGTCCTCCTCATGAGTTCCATTCTTCTTCACCATTCTAAGCATTCAACAGTAAAACCTTTTGAGGTTCTCGATGCTCCAGGTGCGAGGGATAATTTCGCCTTCTCTTAGGATCCTCTTGATTTTGTAGGGCCCCTCCCACTTTGGGTCCAGTTTTTCTACCGCCCTCTGCACTTCGACCCGACGGAGTACCAAGTTCCCAACCTGCAGCATTCTTTCTCTTACCTTTGAATTGTATAGGCGCAAAATCCTTCGCCTGTAATTTTCCATCTTGATTCGAGCAGTCTCTTGAACTTCATCCACCAGATCAAGCTCGTACCGCCTGCACTCATTGTTACGCTCATCGTCGTAAAGGAGGGTTCGGATCGTCTGTACCTTTGTTTCCGCGGGGATCACAGCTTCCGATCCATAAGTTAACATAAAAGGGGTTTCTCCCACACTGGATTGGGGCGTAGTTTGGTACGCCCATAGTACTTCTGGACTCTCTTCAACCAACCCTGCTTTTGCTTTTCCTAATCGGGCTTTTAGAGTTTGGAGCAAGATTCGATTCGTTACCTCTGTCTGGCCGTTTGCCTTCAGATTTCCCAAGGAGGTAAAAATTTGCTTGATCCGCTTGCTCTAGCACCACTGCCAAAATTTCCTGCCTTGAAACTGGGTGCCATTGTCCGTGGTAATTTTTTGGGGTAATTCGAATCGACAGACCAAGTTTCTCCATACAAATTTGATGACTTCTGCCTCGGTGATCCGCACTAGGGGCTCGGTTTCTACCCATTTCGTAAAGCGATCCACGGCTACAATTAAGAACTTCTTTTGTCCCCGTGCGGGGGGAAATGGACCTACTAGGTTAATCCCCCAATAGTCGAAGGGGCAGGATATGAGGGCATACTTTATTTTTACTCCCGGCCTATGGTCGATGTTGCTGTGTATTTGGAAACTTTCCAATTTCTTGACCACTTGTTCGGCATCCCTTCGTATGGTGGGCCAGAAGTACCCATTTCGCATAATTTTCATGGCGAGGCTTCGTCCTCCCGCATGATTACCACAACTCCCTTCGTGGATCTCCTTCATGATGCATAGGGCAGCCTCGGGATCCAAACATCGTAGTGCAGGTGTGTGAATGATTTCTTGAACAAGGACTCTTCTTCTAGAAAGAATCTGCATGATATCTTTTTTACGCGACGTGTGCTAGCGGCCTCGTCGTGTAGTTTCCCTGATTCCAGGTAGCGTTTGATGTCGTCCATCCAGGACACGAGCCCACTTGGTAAATTTCCTTTGCTTCTTCTATTCTCCCTTCCTATCGTACCTTTAATAGAGTGATCTGAGGAGCGTTTATGTCCTGCATGCTTTCCCCCATCCGTGCCATCGAGTCTGCTCGAGCGTTCTGTTCCCGCGGGATTTGGAGGAGCTCATAGAATTCAAATCGCACCATTCTTTCCTTCATCATTCGTAGCAAACCGAATCATCTTATCATTTTTAGCCTCGTATCCTCCGACTACTTGTTCCACCACTAACTTTGAATCAGTGTGGGCTTTTATTCTCTGAGCGCCCACCTCTTCAGCCATTCGAAGTCCCGCTAATAATGCCTCGTATTCTGCTTCATTATTGGTCATGGCTCCTTCAAATGCCAGGGCGAAGTACATCTCCACCCCTTCCGGATTGATCAACACTACGCCCCTCTGGCTCCCCTTTCGGATGATGATCCATCTACGAACAACGTCCAGCAAGTCTCGGTGATTTCACCCCCATTGGTTGCTTCGACCAAGAAATCAACTAGGGCTTGCGCTTTCAGGGCCGTCCGAGCTTTGTATTCCAGGTCGTACTCATGAAGTTCACACGACCATTTAACCATTCGTCTTCCTGTCCCGCGTTCGAGGGCTTGCTTGAGGGGGTGGTTGGTGAGAACTGTAATAGGGTGGGACAAGAAATAGGGTCGGAGTTTTCGAGCTGTGTGTACAAGGGTGAGCACCAGTCTCTCTAGGTACTCGTATCGAGCCTCAGCTCCTTGCAGCATGTGGCTCGTATAATACACTGGTAGGTGGACTCCGACTTGGTCCCTCACGAGGACCGAACTCGTGGCGGTTTGAGATAGGGCCAGATAGACGTACAACCTTTCTCCTTCTTGAGGCTTGGCTAATAGGGGGGATTAGTTATGTATACCTTCAGCCCCTCGAACCCTTCCTAGCACTCTCTATTCCACTAAAAGTTTTTTGGACTCCTCAGGACTTTAAAGAAGGGCAATCCCTTATTTGCTACCCGTGATATGAACCGACTTAATGCGGCGATGCGTCCGGTCAATCTCTGTACTTCTTTGATGGTTCGAGGCTCCTTCATGTCTAAGATGGCCTTTTATCCGGATTTGCTTCGATGCCTCTTTGAGTTACTATGTACCCCACGAACCTCCCTCCTTCTACTCCGAACACACATTTTTCAGGGTTTAGTTTCATCCCGTATGTTCTCAAGCTGGCGAAGCACTCTTGGAGATCAAACAGGTGTTGTTCTTTTTGATGACTCTTGACGAGTATATCGTCGACGTAGTCTTCCATGTTTCTCCCTATTTGTTTTGAAAATATCTTGCTGACCAGCCTTTGGCAAATGGCCCCACCCGAAGGGCATGACATTATAGTAGAACAACCCTTGGTCGGTGATGAAGCTGGTTTTTTCCTGGTCTTTGGAGGCCAACTTTATCTGATTATAACCTTGGTACGCGTCCAACATGCTAAGCCTTGCGCACCCAAAAGTCGAATCTACGAGCTGATCGATGCGAGGGAGTGGGTACGAATCTTTAGGGCAAGCTTTGTTTAAATCAGTGAAGTCTACGCACATCCTCCATTTTCCTCCTTTCTTTGGTACGAGCACCACGTTAGCAATCCATTCGGGAAATTGTACCTCCCATATGTGTTCGGCTTCTAGCAATCGCTTTATTTATTCTCTTATTATCACATTTCTTTCTCTCCCGAAATTTCTCTTTTTTTGCTTGATAGGTGGGCACCCATCCATGACGTGCAACTCGTGCTCGATCACTTCTGCATGTATTCCTGGTGATCCTCATGTTCCCCATTCGAATACGTCACTGTTTTTTCGCAAGAGGCAGAGCTACGCAGTTTCTTCCTCCGGGGGTAAGGATTCCCCTACTCGTATGAGGCACGCTCCAGATGCCATTTCTCGAGCGTGCCTCTTTCGAGCCGACCTGTGAAACCACCGTATCCCCCTCCTTCTATAATATTCACTACCCTCCCCGTGACTGTGGCCCGACATCCTTTTCCTGAGGGCTTAGCTCTTCTTCTGTCCTTGTCCTCCCTTTTCCCCTTTCGTTCATGGCGAATTGACCCGCCTCTCCCGTATATCCCATTCGTGTGAATCGCTCGATCTCGTCCCTTAATTGACGGCATTCTTCCGTGGTATGCCCCCGGTCTTTGTGGAAGTCGCAATATCTGGACGATCTCTGTCTCCTCTCGTCTTTCCTCATCCTCGCGGGCCACCGCAGGTGTTCGTTTTCTCCATAATCCTTAGTGCTTCCTTCTGTGGTGTGCTATGTGCCGCATACACTTGTGTTCGGCGTTTGTATTCGGGGTGGCGGTTCGCCCCTCCTTCCTTTCTTTTTTCCCTCCCTAGATGATGCAAACCTCGGAGTTTTCATGATTCTTCAATGAGGATAAATTTTTTAGCTCTGGCTAGGAGTTCCTCCCAACTGGAGGCCGGTTCTCCGACAAGAGAGTCGGCCAAGCCTCCATTTCTTAGGCCTTGGCAATAATACCCGACAAGAGTTCCGGGCTTACGTCTGGTATGTCAAGAATCTCTCCCGTGATACTTTGCATATAGTTCTTGAGAGGTCCCCTTCTTCTTGAACTATTGCAAACAGGTGCCCCGGAGTTTTTAGGTGTCTTTTGTTTCCCGTGAAGTGGTGCACAAAACTCTGGGCCAATTGCGTGAAGCTTTCTACGGATCCTGGGGCAAGTCGAGAGAACCATGTCTGACCTCGCCCTACTAGAGTGGTTCGAAATATCTTGCATAATAGGGTGTCGTTGGGGCCAATCAAGTCCATCGCAGCTAAAAATTGGTCCAGGTGGTCTCTCGGATCCCCCTTGTCTCCTCCGTAGCGTGCAACTTGGGGAATGCGCGTTCCTGGGGGTATTGGTTCATTCAGAACATCTTTGGAGAAAGGGCTTCCTAGCACGATGTTCGCCGAAGGTTTTATCGTGGCTCGTAACTCGGCCACTTCCTGACGCAGCTCGTTTATGTCAGGGTGATCACCGAGAGGCCTTCTGCTCAGTTCCTTTTTGGGTGAGGGAGCCCGGCTACTTCCAACCTAGTCTCGATTATCTTTCTCCCTCACACGAGGTTCGCGAGAGATTTGATTTCTCGGCCTCTATCTGCGTCCTCCCGCTGTCCGGAGGGCTGCTTCAGCCCCCATTCAAACCGCCTCATCTAGTAATCGTTCGAGGTCTTCCATTTTTACAAACGGGCTACCGTTGGTAGCGGCGTATTTTCTGATTGACCTTCTGGGGCTTCCCCCGATCCTAGGACTATCTTTCTTCTCACTATCTTTCCTAATTGGAGTTCCCACAGACGGCGCCAATTGATGTGGTGGGAATCTTGTTTAACTCCTATGATTGAATCGATGTGTGAGTCTCCTTCTTGGTCACAAAAGGGGGGATTTTATAGCCAGATTTTCGGAGGGCTCATAACTTCCTCCATCCTCGTATAATATCTTTTGCGGGATTTCCTCCGGGATCTCACCGATTTTCTGGGATTCTTGTACGACCTTAGTACCTGAGCACGATCGCGTTCGAACCTCTCCGGTACGGAGCGGGCCTCGTAGGGTTCGTTTTGCAGCTCTTCCATCACATCCTTGTTCTGCGGGGCTTCTCGTGGCAACTCCCTCGTATTTTCTTCCCTCATACTCCTTTTCCTTGTATTCTTATCATTTACCCACATCACGTGGGGTCTGAGGTTTCAGTTTCTTCGATCCCATCTATGTAGCCCTAATTGTCTTCCTATCCTCTTTGTCTTGGTTATTACTGGACAGATTAGTTATTGCTACAAAAGGACAACCTCTGCACAAGACGGACATATTCCTCACGCAATTCATCTATTCTAAATATGTCAAAAACCCCACTTCCCGGATTTGGGTTAAGTTAATTTAAATTGTTCACGTAATAAATGCATTGTACTTGTAATTATTTGACGAGTATAGTGTGATTAATTGATTTTAAACATGATCAAACTTGATTTGATTTATTTTACGGTATTAATTTATTTCATTTAAATTTAGAATCCAAACCATAGCTGTTAATAGATCATTCCATCTAAAAGTGATAAAATTGCATATTTAGTCCCACGTGATAGGGCATCAAAATTTTCATCCTTCTTCTTTTTCTGTTTTTTTTTTTTTTCAAATGTTAAAATGGTCAAACAATTGGATTTGTTTCGACACGTTAGTCCCACAGCCCAACTTTAGGGGAAAAAAAAAATACGGCAAAATCATGTGTCAGGCATGTGACCATTATTTTTCTACGAAAAGTGACTCTGGAGACTAATAATGTGTCAAGAAAAATCCAATTTAATTTAGGACCAAAAGTATAGACCCTGCTAATTTATGGGACAAAAAAAAAGAAATGCATTTTTGCCCCAACATTTTTCGTCCCACAAAATACGAAAGTTTACACTTTTGGTACCAACGTTTCAATATTTACTCACATTTAGTCTCAAAGCCCAATTTTTGTCAAAAAAATAACGGACACGTGATTTTGCGATCTACTTTTCTACGGAAGTTGGGCTATGGAATTAACTGCGTCCAGAAAAATTCAATTTTGAGACCATTTTAAATTTTGCGAAAATCGAATGACCAAACGTGTAGAACCCATATCATGTGGGATGGAAGATGCAAGTTTGCCTCTAAAAGTTTAAGATTTTAGATAGGGAAATTATTTCATATTAATATCTTTACACGCCCTCTTGATCACATGTAAATCTTGCACATCAAACATTTCTTTTATAAATGGGTGGCCATGAAATTCAAAATCATAACCTCTTGTTTGGTCAAATACTGATATTATGTTAAATAAGTACTTCATCTAAAAATTTAAATTATTAGAGAAAAAAATCATTTGATGTTATTATCTCACTACAAAAAATATGATATTTGACCATGGCTAATTGTCATGGTTAATACTAAATAACCGTAGCGAATAGTCATTGACCGCAGCCATGCAACGGTTGTCGGCTGTGGTTTTGCGAGGGTGGCTAAAACATTTGTCATGGGTAAAAGCTATGGCGAATGTTTTTTACCATGGCTAAAAGCCATGGCAAATAAGTTTTTCATGGTGGAAAAGCTAATTTTTGCATCGATTTTTATTTAATCATATTTAATAATAGTTATTTACCGTGGTTTTTAGCCATAATCATTAACAATGTAGCTAATATTGATTTTTTCTCTAGTGTCTTAACAATAGCAAGTAGTTCCATCTTCTCTTGTTAGTCCTTCATAGCTGGCTTTAATTAAATAAATGACAGTTGTTCTAATATTATACTTGCTAATTAATAAATGTGATTATGACATATGTAAAGTATATGAAATGATACTGATTGAATGTGTTAACTAATTAATTAAATAATTTTATTTAGAATTAAGAAAAATGATAAGATACAATATATTATTTATTAATGATATGGATGGTAATATAGCCCTCGATGGACCTCAGATGAAGAGGTTGGACATCACAGTCTAAAAAGGCCTCGATGAGAGAGGCCTTCGCGTATAAAGATGTGCAGGAACCAAAGGAAGATACGTAGGTGCACATGGGGGCATCGTATAAAGTAATCTCATCTTGAAGCCTACAGGGAAGGAAGCTAGCCTCGGGAGGCTAAGAAACTAGGAGAAATCGTTAGGATGGTAGGTGTCCTCGAATGAGTAAACATTGCCCTCGTGATATATGGGCGGGCACAACGCGCCTAAGATATGTGAGAGGAAGCTCGACCAGATAGACGAGCAGAGGCGATCTCGTCCTCGAATACGAGGGAGGAGGGTAAAATCCCAACTGACTCTGACAACGATAAGATCTGCCGTATCTGAGATAATCTTCTAGGAGATCCCCTGATACGATCCCACCCCCGAAAGCACGATTATAAAAACCCATGTATCCGATCTTCAAAGGCAGATTTTTTAATCTTCCACTCTTGAGTGTAAAGAATCCCACAACATCAAATTGGCGTCGTCTGTGGGAAGTCAATCAGAGGAATGGTTAAAAGGTGGATAATGGGAAGGTCATGGGAGGAAGGAAGCCAAAAAATGAAGAAACCGATCAAGAAAAGCCCCAAGGGGACTATAAACCGAGCAATATTAGAGGATTATTTGAAGAGGCGGCAGAAAGGGGAGCTAGGGCGGCCTTACGATGGGTTCGCTTCCAAAAGGAAAACGACCCGGTCAGAACCAATCACCCAAATCCGCAAAACGAAGCAGGGTCTGTGGGTAGCAACCGAGCCCCTTCACCAGTACAGCCCCAACCGGGAGGTCAAGTGGAGGACCCATGAATTGAGTTGCTACAAAAAGAACTCGGGGAGTTACGTCAGCAGCATCCCTAAGGCCCCAAGCGTAAGGCGAGGAAGTCCCTTTTTATCGGAAATACTAGCTGCAGTGCTGCCTGAGCATATACGTCTCCCGCCGTTAGCCTGCTACGGGGGAGACAAAGAGGATCCCAGAGATCACATAGACCAATTTATAGCGGCCATGGACCTATTGGGTTCAAATGATTCATTGCTATGTCGGGTTTTTCGCACCACGTTGATAGGAATGGCTCAAACATGGTTCTCTCACCTAGCTCCTAGATCTATCCACAATTTGATCAGCTGGCGAGGAGTTTCATTTACCATTTTGCGGGGAACAAACGCTACCCTAAGAACCCAAGTCACTTGTTCACCATAGTGCAAGAAGAGGGAGAACCTTTAAGAAGTTATGTACAAAGGTTCTCAAATGAGATCCTAGAGATACCCAATATAAGCCCAAGTTTCTTGTCAGGAATAATGGCTCAGGGGCTTAGGAATGGCGGTCTAGTAGATTCCCTCATAGGAAAACCAGCAGCCAACTGGGATGAACTTTTAGCCAGGGCAGAGCGTTTCATCCTTATAGAAGAATCCAGGAGGGTAAGAGGCGCACATCGCCTCCCCAGGGAAGCGCCGAAAGAAGCCCACCGACAATCCCCAGACAGAGGAAGGCCAGGCTGGTACGAGGGAAGACGAAGAGAAAGGGCCCGACCATTGGACGCTTATATGCCCCTAAGAACCACTAGAACTCAAGCCCTTATGATGATAGGAAGAAGCCAGCAGCTGAGGTGGCCCCCTAAAATGAAAGAAAGTGAGGGTGGACAGCGCTCATCCAGATTTTGCAACTTCCACCAAGACCGAGGACACACCACAGAGGAGTGCTTCCATCTAACCAAAGAACTAGAGAGATTGATTCAGATGGGGCAGTTTAAACACTTGATCCGCTCTAGTAAAGAGGCAGCGCACATGTCAAAAAAGAGGAAGGAGACATCAAAGTCCGGATACGGGGGGCAAGATGATGGGGCCAACGAGATGAACTGACCTCAGGGAAGAATAGTCAGTTTTATCGAGGGAGGAATGTATGGAGGAACCACCAAATCAGCTCGGAAAAGGCACTTAAGAGAAATTATGGGAATATCAAGGGTGGGCCACTGTGCACGAATGGAAAAAGTAACCTTGGAACCCATTATTTCTTTCTCTGCAGACGACGAGCAAAGAGTAGTGTTCCCGCATTAGGAACCCCTGGTGATCACCACAACCATTGCGAATGTGGCGGTCCAAAGGGTACTGATCGATGGTGGGAGCTCCGTTGATATTTTATTTCTGGACGCCTTCGATAACATGGGAATAGATCGAAGCCGACTGCGCTCGCGGAATACCACCCTCATGGGATTCGAGGGAAGTGTCATTCGGGCAGTGGGAGAGATATACCTGCCGATTTCTCTTAGTGAAGAACCCCGGAAAAAAACCCACATAGCAGCCTTTCAAGTGGTTGATACCAGTCAACCTAGCTATAATGTGATCCTAGGGA
Source organism: Sesamum alatum (assembly GCA_034509735.1). NCBI lineage: Eukaryota > Viridiplantae > Streptophyta > Magnoliopsida > Lamiales > Pedaliaceae > Sesamum > Sesamum alatum. The sequence goes on from JACGWO010000005.1 coordinate 5,280,890, forward strand.
GACCCATGTTAAACGCGATGTGAGTTGTCATTTCTACGTCCTGCCTAAAGATGAAATTCCCGATCGAATGGGGGATCGGGGAAGTACGAGGCGACCAGAGAAGTGCCCCAGAATGCAGGTGTCATGCACTTAAGATTTACCTACTCGAACGGAGAGTCATATCCCCAAGGGAGAAGCTGGGTATGAACAGATAAACTCGATTAGTGAGGTTCAGCTTGTGGCCCTATTCCAGAACCCTCTAATGAATTCCTACGATTGAACAAAAATCTATCCCTTGAGAATAAGAGTCGCCTGATAGAACTCCTATGCCAAAATCGAGGAGTCTTCGAATGGGGAGAGGGAGAATCGAAGGGAATCCCAAAAGAGTTGGTAGTACACAAGTTGCATGTACACACCGAGGCCAACCCAGTTAAACAAAAGAAGCGTAATTTTGGAAGCGAAAGGAATTGGATCATCCAAGAAGAGGTCGAAAAGCTCCTACGCATGGGGTACATACGAGAAGTGCATTTCCCGGAATGAATAGCTAACGTGGTACTAGTACCAAAGCAGGGTGGCAAGTGGCGTATGTGCATAAATTTCATGAAGGATTCTTATTCGCTGCCTCGAATCGATCAATTAGTGGATTCGACATCCGGATGCGAGAGGCTCAGCATGTTAGACGCCTATCAGGGATATAATCAGATTAAACTCTGGGAAGAGGACCAAGAAAAAACTAGCTTCATAACGGAAAGGGGCCTGTATTGTTACCAAGTCATGCCATTCGGATTAAAAAATGCTGGGGCGACCTATCAAAGGATGGTCAACAAAGTGTTCGCAGAGTAAATTGGAAGGAATATGGAAGTATACGTGGACGACATGTTAGTGAAGAGCACCAACAAAACCCGGCACTAGGGAGATCTCAAGGAATGCTTTGGCCAACTAAGAAAACACGAAATAATGCTGAACCCCAAGAAATGTGTCTTCGGTGTCGAATGAGGCAAGTTCCTGGGATATTTAGTGACCCAGAGAAGAACCAAGGCCAATCCCGACAAAATCGCCGCCATACAAGCAATGCGAGAGCCACGTACGATGAAAGAAGTCCAACAGCTGGCCAGAAGGATGGCAGCATTAAATAGGTTCATCTCACGAGCAACAGACAAAAGGCTCCCACTTTTCAAAACATTAAGAAATCAAAAAAAATTCGAGTGTACTGACGAATGCAGTAGGGCATTCAAAGACCTAAAGTAGTCTTTGCTCGACCACCCTTGGTTGGTAAGCCAAAGGAAGAAGAGGAATTACTGGTAGACCTCGCAGTCTCCCAGGACGCCACCAGTGCCGTGTTGACCAAGGACCGAGAGGGAGTTCACATGCCTGTCTATTACACCAGCCATATGCTCCAAGGAGCAGAAACTAAATATGGCTCACTGGAAAAACTCACTTTAGCTCTAGTACAAACCGCCCGGAAGCTACGTCCTTATTTCTTGGCACATCCCATCGTAGTACTAACGGATCAACCCCTCAAGCATGCTCTGCAAAGGTGCATCGAGAGCAGGATGACCAAGTGGTCCTACGAGCTCAATGAATTAGACATACGATACCGCCCTCGAACTGCAGAGAAGGCCCAAATCTCGACTGATATCTTGGTTGAACCCCCCGTCGAAGCCTGCAAAGAGCCAGGAGTCTGGAGTATGTATGTAGACGAGTCTTCGTCGGATGGGCAAACGGGGGGAGGAGTTCTGCTGACAAGTCCAGTAGGGGAGGAACTCCAGTTTGCTATCAGATTTGAGGCCCCTCTGTCAAATAACAAGGCTGAATGTGAAGTAGTGTTAGCTGGAATGAAGTTCGCCCGAGAAATAGGATCCAGGCGAATAGAAATACAAAGTGACTCCCAGTTAGTGGTGGAACAAGTCCATGGAAGGTTTGAGGCCAAAAAAACTAGAATGAAAAGGTTAGTGCATAAAATGCTCCATCGTATGGAACAGTTCGAGGCCTGCGAATTAATGCAAATCCCGCGGGAAGAAAATGGAAGGGTTGATGGCCTCGCTAGGATTGGGTGTAATATGAAAGGGACGGAGGTCTCGCGCATCACCATCCTCATGATGGCCCCAGAAGGGAGTAAAGAGGAAGCAAATTGTGTCAGAAAAACAGGGGTGTCATGGATGGACGACATACAAGGATACCTAGAAAAAGGAATCCTGCCCTCAAAAGCCGGACGAAGCTAGGAAGATAACAAGGGTGTCAAAATGATTCTTCCTCAAAGCAGAATATCTCTACAAAAAATCAGTTGTCACTTCTCATTTACGATGCCTAACACCAGAAGAGTCGCTTAGAGTACTGAGATAGATACATGAGGGAAGCTGTGGCAACCACTCTAGTGGGAGAAGTCTGGCCTTGAAAGTTACAAGGAGCTGGTATTTCTGGCCCACATTAATGCGAGCCAGCATGCAACTTGTGAAAAGGTGAGAGTACTACCAAAAACACGGGAATCTCCATCATATACCCGCGGCAAAAATAGAGCTTACTGTTCCCTCATGGCCTTTCGACCATTGGGGAATAGATCTGGTGGGTCCTTTCCCACAAGCCCCTGGCCAGAAAAAATTCTTGGTCGTAGCAGTAGACCACTTCACTAAATGGATTGAGGCGGAACCCCTAGCAAAAATCACCGAAGTTAACATGATCAATTTCGTCTGGAAACATATCATATGCAGGTTTGGAGTCCCTCGAAAGCTCACATCAGACAACGGAACCCAATTTCGCGGACAGAAGTTTGTTTTGATGGTGTGAAGAGTGGGGAGTGAAGCAACTCTTCACATCGGTCGGCAACCCAAAGGCCAATGGGCAAACCGAGGTTAGCAACCGAATACTGTTGCAGAACTTGAAGACAAAACTGGGGGCATCGAAAGGCAACTGGGTTGATGAAATCCCTGGAGTACTGTGGGCATATCGAACTACTCCTCGTTCGAGCACACAAGAAACCCCCTTTTTTCTAGTATATGGATCCGAAGCCCTCATTCCGGCCGAGATCGTGGAGCCCACAATGCGAGTTGCTCGGTACGATGAAGAGGCCAACATCGAGGCTAGAGGTCTTGAGTTAAATTTCATTGACGAGAGACGCACTGAGGCGAGGATCAGGTTGGAAAAATTATCTACGAAGGACCATACGAGCCTACAACTCAACCGTCAAACAGAAGATCGTGCATATTGGGGATCTAGTACTAAGGAAAATCGAAGTTCAGAGGCCAGTGGGAAAGTTAGAACCCAAGTGGGAAGGACCCTACATAATCAAGGCGGTTTTTAAGAGAGGGACTTACAAACTTGCTTCATTAGACGGCCAGGAAATTCCGCGGACTTGGAGCATCTGCAATCTCAAGAAGTTCTATTGTTAAAGGTAGTACTACTATAGAATAAAGAAGCCCCCAAAAGTTTCCACGTCATCATGAATATGCTTCGTGGTCAAAGAAAAAACCATTGAGGTTCGAAGTTAAGATAAGAAAGAACCCATTGAGGTTTAAAGTAAAGATAAGAAAGAACCCGTTGAGGTTCGAAGTTAAGATAAAAAAAGGAACCCATTGAGGTTCGAAGTCGAGATAAGAAAGAACCCATTGAGGTTCGAAGTTTAGAAAAAATCCACCAAGGTTCGAAATTCTTTCTAAATGGTTGAAACACCAAAGTTAAAAGGGAACCTTAAGACTAAAACAAAGCACACGAAAATCCGAGTCTAAAGGTTTTCATAAGGAATTAAAAACCGAAATACGAAGCATGTAAAGAAAATCCAGATATAATATAAAAGGTCTTTTCATCACCAAAGAGTCCCAAAATACGAAGGCCATAATACAAAATATAGCCTCAAAACTTCGAAGGCAGAGAACAAATATAGCCTTAACAAAAGCCTTCACAAAACCCCTAAAAAACTAGACAAAAATAAACTAAGTCTTTTTAACCAGAGCGGCCTCCGCCATCAATGTTCCCAAAGCCGTCGGCTCGTACATTCACAAAGCTAAAATCGAAATCGGGAGGAAGATTCCCGATATTCTTAAACTAAGCTAGACAGGTCGCAAACCCGTCCACATAATAAGCTGAGGCTTGACAATACATCGCATCGGCATATTCAACAGACTCCATGAAAGAAGTAACAGCAGATGAAACACCTTCCTCCCGACCCCAAGCATAAGCCTGCATCGTAGAGGCTCTAATAGCAGCATTCTCCATCATCATCATGGTTATTTGGCTATCTTTCTCCACCATTTGATTTTTCAGAGCCTCAAGCTCTTCCTTCAACTTGCTCTCCCTTTCCTGGGACAAAGTTTCAATCTCAGCACACCGACCTTGAACGTAAGCTTTGGCTTCTTGAAGTTCCCGACGCAGCATCTCACAGTTCTTCAAAGTGTAGGAATACTTCTCCACCATAGCAGTGATAGCAGCTGGAATCTAAAAAGATGAAAAGAAGGGGACTTAAAGAAGAAGAGATATATATAAAAAAGAGTTATAACATAAACAAAAGTCGTAGCACGGACGCGTGGGACAACACGAGGTTACCAATACCAGTGAAGGTCCGAGGAGTCAAAACCTCCACATCAGCCCGATTGATAGCCTTCGACATATTGAAGGCTCTAGCTTGCGGATCCATACGAAGGGTAAGCACGAGCGCAGGGAAAGCAGGTTGGGAGGGGACCAGCCTGGGGGTAACTTCCTCTGCACCTTCGACAGAAACACAAGGCCTTTTGTGAGAAGAGGGCAGATCCTCGACAGGAGGAGGCAAGGGAGAACCAACATCCTGCTGGGCATCAACATGTAAGGGAGCGGATGGCACGTCCTCAGGAGAAGTAACCACTTCAATCACAGGGGTCTCCTAAGTACAAGGTTCAGGAAACGAGGGCGGAGGAGAAGTGTGCGAATGGGGAGTTAGCTCTGGAGGGAGATCCATGGGGGTCGAAGGGGTTGACCTCGTTCAGGAGCTTGAAGGCATCACGGGAACATCATCAGGAATGAATTTGCGCACAGCAGCCCGGTTCATCATTATCCCTGCCAAAAAAGACAAACCAAACAATCAACTTTAAAAGAAAATAAGAAAGCATGAGGGACAAGGACTTACGAAATCTAGTGACACGATCAAGGGGACCCTCGTATCTATCAGGAGTTGGGTGGAGGCCCGCCACAATCAACAACTCCTCCTGCAGAATGGCCTTGGCATTAAACTCATGATCTACCAGGCCCGCCTCCTTCATCGACCTCTTAATATCCCCCAGGTTCAGAGGGGGTAAATCATTCAAGGACCAACCCCAAGCGGTAGGAATGTTCCACTTAGCTTTTTTGATAAAAGAGAAACGGGATTTCCAGGAACCATGGGAGGAGGGGTTTTCTCTAAGAAAAGTAAGCCCTGGACGTGGGGTTAGGTAGAAGAAACACTTTGCAGTGGTGATCTTAGGGGCCAAAACCCCCAGGAAGGTTTCGACAGAAGGGGGGAAACCGTACAGTTAAGAACAAAGAAGGAACCCCACCATCAGTCTGTAGGAACTTGGCAGAAGTTGGCTAGGAGGAATCCCAAACAGATTGAAAATTTCAACCAAGAGAGGAGGGAGAGGAAACCTCAAACCAGAAAGAAACTGAGCTGAATAAACAGTAAGGTATCAAGAGAGAAGGTTGTTAGCTAAATCAGAGGCAGAAAGAAGGGCCCAGTCGTAAGTAGCAGGAAGAGCGACTTGAGCCACTAGTTTCCTAATTGATTCCTCCGTCACTGTAGTAGGAGTACCAAAAATTACAGCCATGGCTTCACTAGAAGCCATGATAGGAACAAGGGAAGCATTTTTGCTAGATGATGAAATCCTAGTGTAGCGAGGCATTTTTCCCCTAATCTTTTGGGGCAGAATCCGAGAAACAAGAGAAGGAGAGTTAGGCCCTGAGGTACCAGAAGAAGTCCAATCACTCGTAGAGTCACCACCCATAAAAGTCTCACACAAAACCCAGCCATCAAAACTCACTCCACCCCGAAACCCAGAAAAAACAAATAGAAGACTGAAAGGGGAAGGAGTAAAACTTGGTGAAGGTGTAAACACAATACCTGGAAAAAAAAAAAAAAAAAAAAGGTGGAAGATGAGGAACGTTGAGACAGTGCGGTTGAAGAATCTTCACCTTGGAAATGGAGGTTCAAGAAATTGGGGGAAAAAAGAATGGGAGGAAGAAGAAGGTGATTGAGGGCATTTAAAGAGGGTAAAAAGAAGTTAAAAGGTCGCCTGGGGAGGGACGAAAAGGCTGTCAGTAAATTTGAAAGGATGCTTGGGGAGGACGCGTGGCGTTCGTTGATGTGGTAAGAGGGGAGGTGGCAGGCGCTAAGCTAGTGGGCGGCAACTAGGCCCAAGGCAATCATTACTGAGGGTAAAAAACCTTCTCTCTCCAGCCGCCAGAAACGGAGTCGGTTAAAATTTCAAAATTCAAAATCGGATTTGAATGTGGGATAAAACAAAAAAGGGGGGGCAAGTGATATGGGTCGTAATATAGCCCTCAATGGACCTCAGATGACAAGGCTGGACATCACAGTCTAAAAAGGCCTCGATGAGCGAGGCCTTCGCGTATAAAGACGCGTAGGAACCAAAGGAAGATACGTAGGTGCACACGGGGGCATCGTATAAAGTAATCCCATCTCGAAGCCTACAGAGAAGGAAGCTAGCCTCGAGAGTCTAAGAAACTAGGAGGAATCGTTAGGATGGTAGGAGTCCTCGAATGAGTAAACAAAGCACTCGTGATACGTGGGCGGGCACAATGTGCCTAAGATATGTGAGAGGAAGCTTGACCAGATAGACGAGCAAAAGCGATCTCGTCCTCGAATACGAGGGAGGAGGGTAAAATCCCAACTGACTCTGACAAGGATAAGATCTGCCATATCTAAGACAATCTTCTAGGAGATCCCCTGATACGATCCCACCCTCGAAAGCACGATTATAAAAACCCATGTATTCGATTTTCAAAGGCAGATTTTTTAATCTTCCACTCTTGAGTGTAAAGAATCCCACAACATCAATTAATTATTTGTGTGAGTAGAATGAGCTTATTTAATTTATATTTTTGGTAGTCTTCCCAAATTAGAACATTAATCCATGATATTGACGCTATTTGTATCTCCTGCAATCACTGAAAGAATTTTAATTTTCAACCATGAAAATGGTGAAAATTTAAATAGATATAGAAACAAGATGGAAGATGAATATCTGTAAAATTATTAATTTGATTTACCTACATTTTTAGAAGAAAATCAGAAAATTTTGATACTAACGAGATTATAAATGAATATCTGTGTACAACTTCGATAAATTTGTACACACTACAAAAAATATGACATTTAACTATGGTTAATTATCATAATTAATACTAAATAATCATAGTGAATATTCATTGACCACGGCCATGCAACGGTTGTCGGCCGTAGTTTTTGCGAGGGTGGCGAAAACATTTGTCATCATTAAAAGCCATGGCAAATGTTTTTAAAACGACTAAAAGGCGTGACAAATAAATTTTTCATGGTGGAAAAGCTAGTTTTTGCATCAGTTTTTATTAAACCGTAGTTAATAATAGTTATTTACCATAGCCATGGTCATTAATAATGTAGCTAATATTATTTTTTTTCTAGTGACATGTCATTTCTTATTATATTGCTTATATATATTAGACATGTCAATATTTATTACCTTTAATTTATCAAATTAAAAAATAATTGAATTTTATAAATAATGATATTCTTAAAACTTATAATTTTTCGCCCTCTCAAACTTTTACTTTTGAATTCGACCCTGAATCTTCAGTTGAGAAGAAAATTAATTTGTAGATTATATGTACACCGTAGCATTCAAACAATACAATGGAATTAACAATATATATATATATATATAAATTATAATCAAATTGTGATATTTGTACTTTTTATAAAGTTTTTTTTACCACATAATTCATATTTTACCAGCGGGATTAAATTCCAGATACAAGAATTTTTCATAAATAATCCTTTTCTTAATATTTAAGCACGTTTGAAATATTGAATGAATATCCAATAAATACTCTAAGGTATCATGGCATATCATACTCAAATTTGCAATATGAGTATGAAACTCTTTTAAATACAAGTGTCTCTGCAAATGTTAAATATATAAAATGTGTTTTAAAATTTATATATTTTACTACAAATTGAGAGATATATATGAAATAATATATATATATATATATATATAAACATACCGCAAAAAAACAATCACTACAGCTTGTACTTCCCCCCCCCCCCCCCTATTTAATGAAATTTATATTTGTACTATGAATTGAGAGATATGAAATTATATATATAGGTCCAATCTTGTTGTTAGTCCTCCATCTCTTATTTTTATCTCACTTTTGTCCATCATCTTTTAAATGCACTTTAACAATCTCTTATTTCTTAAAATTTTCCCATTTAAGTTATTGACCGGTAGATTTAACGGAATCTAAACTATAAGGAATGGGATATTCCATTGAAAAGGTATAAAATTACAAAAATTCAAATTTTTATGTTATTCTTTCATAAAATATTTACCTAACATATTATAATCTTATTTGCATGAAAAAATTATAAAAAGTTTCAAAAAAAATTAACAAGACTATGTATAAAATAAATGTCATTGCAATTCTCCCCATAATAAAATACAAAATTACTTGCAATTTGTTTTTTTCAAATATCATTATAATGATATCACATCACGTATTATAATTTTTTTAACATTAAATAAAATCAATATCAATTTGTCACTATGCCAGCAAAAGTATTTCCATGTTTAACATCATGTACTTTCATTTAACTTCGGTAATTTTTCTTTTTCTCTTTACAAGTTATTGTCTCAGAACACTTTACAATAATTTTAATGTAGCGCACCGTTTATATTGCCTAACGAAGTCAGCACCAATTGAAAGTTCACCAATACTAATGGTAGTTCTTGTTGAGCCTATCCCTGCAATCGTACTCTGCAAACTTGGAACTATTTAAAATAAAGTCCAACATAAGTAAATTAAAAATTACTAAGCATGTACACCAATGCATGCCCTACATTCATCTTAAAAAAATTTCAACATTTTTTGCACTTTTGGACAAAGTGAGTCTGGATCTTTGTGATATATTCTCTCTTCGATTGCAACCTCTTCATCAAATAAATCCTAATTGTCTACATGATTGCAATTGCATTTTATACAAGTCTTGTGATTTTGTGAAAGGTGTTCTGAAGGGATAATACAAGTCTTTAAATTAAATTATAAAGTGATAATACAAAAGGTATTCAAGTTCACCGCAACTTTACCTCTTTGACAACTATATAAAGGGGTACTCAGAGTTCATTCAACACAAATAATTCAAGACACAAGTGAAGAAACAAGCCAAGAGACAAGAAGACAAGTCAAGATGCAAGCCAACAGACAAGAACACACACACAGTTGAAGATACAATTGAAGACAAGTGATGACACAAGCAAGATTGTCTCCAAATCCTTTCAAACGCAAATCAAGGAAGATCCATGGCGTTCAAGGCAAGAATCAAGGTGTTTGTCGTGAAAGTCATCCAAAGTCAATGTTTGATTTGAGAAGAAGTCAAAAGACCCGCAAATTAACATTATCTAAAAGCAAGTCTACCTTGTCGGTAGATTAAAGCCTCAAAACCACCAAAAAATATTCAAGTTCAAGTCAAATATCTCCAAATTTATAGCGGTTAATATGAAAATAAATCAACGACCCCCAAATTTACGTTATTCAAAATCAAAGTCAACGTCGAAGGGGATCAAATATCAAGTTTCACCTTCGAAGTTGTCAAGATCAAATATCACATCCTTAAAGTAAAGAATTAGAGGTTTCAAATAAAGATTTTGCACTCATACATATTCGAGCAAATTCAAAAAACTTATTTGTAATATTTCTTATTTTAATAAATAAAGGAATACGAAAATTTATTTACAGTATATATATAAAATAAAATGACTACGTCCTGTGAACACCACCTAGGAAAACGATCACTGCAGCTTACTTGTACCTTATATTTTATTTAATGAAATTTACTTTTTTACTAAAATAAAATAAAATAAAATAAGACAACAGAACGTGTGTAATAAATGTACGTGCCATCGAACTTTAGCCATCATTAATTGAGAAAAGGGACTGCCTTTTGCACCAAGATGCAAATGAACATTAAATCAAAGAAACAAACTGACCCACAAAGAAAAAGTGGAGACAAATCTGATGATAATACTTAATGTTTATCCGTTTATGGACCAGTAACATTTACATCCACACATGAAATATTGCAAGGTCCAAAAATGTCCTAAACAAATCAGATAATTGTAAGACAACTTGGTATTTTATATAGTACATACATGTACATAACAGATAAAGGATTAAATGTATTTTGTTTCGGTAACTTAAGTTATTTGATATTTTCGTCTTTGAATTTTCTAAGGTAACACTTGAGTTCTACAATATTTTAGTTTTCACAATTTTATTCCCTTTTTTGCCGAAATTCATTTCCACTAGTGAGAACGGTGAACTCCAATAAAAAAAAAAAAGGTCTGACCCGCAAAAATTAAAAAAATATTAAAAAAAAAATGCTTTTTTAAAAGGTTAAAGGATAAAAATATTGACAACAATAATTGAATATGAATAGTAGCCCCAACTTTAAAAGGTCATACGAGATGCATATGCATTTTTTCCTACGAAAAAATTGAAAAAAATATAGAACCAAAAATGCTACCCTAAAAATTTAAAGAACAAAAATATGAAATGAATAAAGTTACGAGATCAAAAATGCATTTAAGCCGAAAAATAAATATTATAGTAACCTTGGTTAGTCCTTTGCCTCATGCATGAGAAGACTTCAACCAATTACATATTACGCTATGAGTAAATTAGGGTTTTGGATGAAATATATATGGGAATGAACGACTCGAACCACTCACTAGAAGAAATATGACTTTTTTCATTATAATTAATTATCAAGATTAAAAATAAAAAATCATGACGAATAGTAATTAATTAAGTTTACGGAACGACTATGAACCGTTGTTTCTACAAACAAGGCTAAAACAATAGCTACAACTAAAAATTAAGACAAATATTATGGCTATTGGGTTAAACCATGGTGAATGTTGATAATTAACCATGGTCAAACTTAAGTTTTCGCATTAATTTTGTTTGACCGCGACATATAATATTTATTTGTCACTAAAAGAAAATTTATCATTGCTTATATTTTAATGACTATATATGGACTAAAATCGTGGTAGCCTATTATCAACCATGATTAATTAAATAAAATCGATATAAAAACTTAACTTCAATCACCACAAATTCTTTTGCCACATTCACAAACATCACAACCAATAAACGTTGTCTGACCGTAGCAATAACTATTTACCATAATTATTTACTTTTAATCATGACAGTTGGTAATAATTACATGCCAATTATATTTGCAGTAGTATGCCATGATTTTTAAATCCCGATGATTAGTAATATACAGAATCATCCATTTTATTTTTGTTATGAAATATAATTAATTATTGTAGTGATTCAATACCATTTACCATGAAGAGATAAAATTGATACGAAAATTTAAATTTTGATCACGATTAATTGATATTTGTTATGATTTTACATATGACATAAATATTTGTCACAGTTTTTAGTCGTAGTAAATATTTTGGTCTTGCTGCAAAAAAATTAAATAATCGTTATGCAATGATGATTAATTAATATCTATCACAATTTTTCACGTTTAACTAAGATAATTAACCATAATTAAAAGTCATTTCTTTAGCGCAATCAGACCCAATCCTGTATGTGAATTCTCATCCAGTTGATTGATCCCTCCAACCTTGGAGGGTGAATTCATCCAGTTGGTATAAATAATCGGGAAAATATCGATTACTAAAAATATATTTGGAAATATTTTAATAAGAAATTTATATTAATATTATTAAAAATTTTAGAAAAAATTAAACCCAAAATATCCATATTTAATGATATATTTTATTTTGTTATTCAAGAAAAATATAATTAGTATTGATATTATATATATATAAATTATATATTAATTTTCATATGCTAAATTATATAATTTTACATAATAATTTCTTATTTTTAAAATTTATTATAATATATTATATGTTTCTGAAAGATTTATAAATCTTATTAAATTAATATATATGTTATGATTTATACACTTAAAACTGCTTATATATTAATTTTAATGTAATAATATTTTAAATATTATATATAAGCTAGTTTTATGTAAAATATATATAAATTAGCATATGAAAATAAATGTGCAATTTGTTTTTAATATATATATATATATATATTTCTTGTTAATATTCCACTATTAAGATAAATATCAATACTAATTATATTTTTTTGAATAAAAAAATAAATTATATCATTCAATATCAATATTTTTAGGTTTATTTTTTTTTATAATTTTTAGTAATATTAATATCAATTTATATTAAAGTATTTTCAGATATATAGGTTATAAAAGATGGTTGAGCATATACATTGTACATATATTTGTTGTAGCTCAAGTGGTATAAGTAGTATTTGTTATTTTGATAGACCAAAGTTCGAATCCCATGAGTAACAAAAAAATTTAATCACCCATGTGTGTGCCACGTCACCACCACATCATCAATTCGTTGTCCAGTTGGAAATGCCGGTGTACCCACATGGCAAATTCCGGTGATTCATACCGAAAAATCTATTAAAAATCCTAAATCGGACTAAATGTCATTAATTTTATAATTTACTGAACTAAATAAAAAAAGGGCATAGTTACAGGACTAAATTTAATATTGGGTAAAGTTACCGAACGAAAAAAATAATTTTCCCTAAATAATCCACATCAAGTACTATTTCTTAACTCACCAAACTACGGATTTGTTTGTTTTTATTTTCAAAGTATATTTTCTTTTTTACGTTTTAGAATTTTACATTTTCATTTTTTCTATTATACATTTAACCACTAGAAAAAAAATCAATAGTAGCTACATTTTTAATAACTATGGCAAAAAACCATGGTAAATAACTATTATTAACTATAGTTAAATAAAAACCGTTGCAAAAACTAGCTTTTCCACCACAAAAAATTTATTTGCCACGGCTAAGAGCCGTGGTAAAAATATTTGCCATGGCTTTTAGCCATGACAAATATTTTGGCCACACTCGCAAAAACCACAGTCGACAACCGTTGTTTGGCCGTGGTCAATGACTATTCGCTACGGCTAATTTAGTATTAACCATGGCAATTAGCCGTGGTTAAACGTCATATTTCTTATAGTGAACGAAAATAAAACTTATTTTTATTTCCACTATTTCTACTGTAAAATAAAAAGAAAAGACATCTTTTTTTTTTTTTTACAAAAACATGTCATTAATACACTAAGTCAAATATATTTTACTTATATAAAAATTGAATAAAAACAAATTAAACCATTGAAACGTCAGAAAAATACTGAATTTAAAAAATAAACACATAAAAATAAAAACCACAACTTTCGACAAATTTGACTCTAGCCCCATCATTTTCACTTCTCCTGTCAAGATAATATATCAAATAATTTCTCTCTCAAATAATATAAGCTTTTAGACGAGTAGTCGTTTAACACGATCAGAGTCAAGCCAAATAAAATGTGTTGGTTTCGTATTTCATTATCATTCATTTATTAAAAAAAAAAAAAATCACGTGCAGAGTTTATACACAAGAGAGCATATTAAAATTAAATTATTTTTTTCTACCAATTTTTTCATTTTAGATGATACGATCGTTTAACTTTTTTTCAACTAAAATTGACCAATCAGAGTCTTAAATTATTGTATCTGCAAAGTTGACATCTCTCGCACTCTCCTTTAATTAAATTTTTGCACGGACGTTAGACAAGTGATAGCCCCACCAGAAAATTGATCGACCAATAAGTAAATAATTACACAATCCAATAAATTAAAAATCAACACCTTTCTTTAGATATATATATATATATCTTCAAATTGAATGGAAATTTACACCCTTTTCACAATAATATAGAAACATTATTGGCCCAAACTGGGTACATCCATCAGGCAATTGTGCAGTTACCTTTTTACCCTCCAAATGCATGGGCTAGTGTATATATATCATACATACGTACAAGCTTTTAAAGCATGTAAAGCGAAAGAATTGACCATTGATATGTTGAAGAAACTGGGGATCAGATTCCAGCCACGCATTCGGGTGGGGCAACCGGGTACCGGGCCTTGTCGGTGCAGTAGTCGTAGATCATGTGGTTCATGCGCACCCAATGGTATCGCCTGACTTGATCAGGGTTCAGCTGTTGGTAGGTCGCACCTTCCCACCAGTTGTTAGGGTTCGAGGCACAGCTCGTGGGCCCTGAAGCCAGACAACCTTCGATGTCGAAATCCTTGTAGTATGCATAGAATGGAGCTTTGCTCCAATCTATCTTCTCGAGACCGCCCCTCGTTGCCCAGTCGTCGGCCTCCCAGAGTGTTGAGTAGACTCCCATTGGTTGGAATTTGGGGAACGGAATTCCTTTAGCTTCGTTGTTCTTGTAAACCCTAATCGGCACTTCATCCACGTAGAAGCTGCACAGTTTGGCAGAAATTGTCAGAAATATTAAATATTAAATGATTCTCCTCTTCAACTGCTTAAACTTTTAAATAATGTGGTCGTTTCTCATCTCTAACACTTGGATTAGTAATTACCTTTTAGATAAGACAGTCATTCAACAAATTAGTCAATGCACATTATTTTAGCTAGAGTACTCTCATGTCGTATCGTGTGGGGGACGTGTTATTTAATATAAACACATGAAAAAGAGTGTGAGAGTACAAATGTTTAACTAAATTTGACTATATTACCATACGTTAATAATGATTCATAACTGAATGATGTGAGTTTCAGTCGACTTACACGACGTGATGATGGTTCCACAATATGGAGTAGGTGTGGAAATCAGCGGAGGGATCGAACCATAGGTTGATCCTTTGCTCCCTATCACCTTTCCCATGAGCATAAACGTTTGTCTGGACGGTATAAGGCTGTCCCGACCGGTTCCCCAGGAACTCAAAATCCAGCTCGTCTCGTACCGTGTCCGTGTCTGAATTCATCTGCCACACAATTCAACATGCAAAAATAAGAAATAACAAAAATAGCATTAATTTCTGAATCGTGGGAATACTATCCAACGTACATAGAAGGCGGTGACTGTTCCGGCAGAGTCACCGGGGACGAGCTTGATCTTCATGCTCACATGTCCGAACAGATACCTGTACTTGGAACCAAACCCGCAACCTAAAATTCATCAAACGTTGATGGAATCAGAACCATTACACATACTATATTGTAATAATTAACACGAAGAAACTAATCACAATGATAGTATTAATTTTACCTGAGTTTTGATCAAGAATGAGCTGAATGGCCTTTCCTCCTTCGATTTGGCGAATGTGAGAGTCCGACCAGGTGGCTCGGAAATCCTGCAGAAACGTGGCCGGTCGACCAATCACAGTGCGTGAAAACAATGCAAGAAAACATAGTATAACTAGCCCAGACCACCAAACTGATGATCCTGTCATTCTTTTTTTTTGACAAAATATATGAATAAAATATGAGCCGTTCGTGTGTGTTTTATGATATATAAAAATAATAAAATGTGAGGGTTATTTATATAAGTGTAAGTAGAGAGAGAAAGTAGAGAGAGAAAGCTCAATTATAAAGAGAGTTAGCTTTCCATACAGCTAATGGTAAGCCGTCGCTGGACCCGCCATCTCTCTCTACCCAACCCTATTATTGTCATCGCCACTTTGATGTATCCTCCTACTCTTTCATTAATCCCTGTCTTTTCTGCCCAATTATTTCACTTCGTTTTTCTTTTTTTATTTTTTTATTTTTGGGGTTTGATTTTCTCTGATCCTATTCTTCTTTGTTATCGTTTGGTGCAAAAGTATGTTTCCATGCGGATTGGATTTACTATTTCAAATTTTTAACTTATCTACTTCAATTTAACGTATATATGCCATGTATATCAAATTTTTCCATAAATAAAATATAGAGTAAATTACAGCTACCTCCCATGAGATTTGACATAATTATAAATACCCTTCATTGTTTGAAAAATTACAAATACCCCCTCATTGTTTGAAAAATTATAAATACCCCCTGAGGTTTGTAACCGTCTAAGAAATAACCCATTTTCAACATTTTAATGGTGAACTTAACCAAAACGCCCTTTGTACTGAATTATTTTTTATTTAATTTTTAAATTTTTTTTAGACAACAATGCACAAGGAGAGGTTTCTTAAGTTTTTTACATTGAGCAACAATAATGCAGTTTGCCTTGGCTGATTTTTCTATAATTTTTTTCTAAAAAAAAATCAAGGGCAAAATGGTCAATTTTAGCATTTGTTAAAAATTACAAACCTCAGGGATGTATTTGTAATTTTTAGACAACGAGAGGATATTTATAATTATTCCAAACCTCAAGGAAAGTGATTGTAATTTATTCTAAAATATATAGTGCCATCTCCTATATATACATGTGCCGTCATTATGAAAAAAAAAAATTTGAAAATTGTCTATATAATAAATCACTACGTGCAGTTTAAAAACCATAGTAACTCAATATTTTCTACCACAATTAAATAAAATCGATGAAAAACAACATTTGCTATTGTTTTCCTATGACCAAACAATTTGCTATAGTTTTTAACTGTAGCAAATGTTTTGGTCTCGCTCGCAAAAGCAATAAATAATAGTCGTTGTGCAGTCGTGATTAATTAGTATCCGCCATAATTTTTTACTTTTAGTCATAATAATTAACCATAAAAAATATATATTTCTTTTAGGGTTTGTGTATTTTAAATAAATTAGAAGATTTAATAAAATTTAGAATAGAAAATTGACTTCGATTTGCATGTGTAACAATATTTGTGGAGACAGTAAACCAAGATGTGCTTTTTATGGAGACTGTAACAATTCTATTTTCACTAATAAATGGCAGTTACTTACACCACAATATCAATTTTTTAATTATACCGATAATACCCCTAAGTTAGTTTTCATTTCTTTTCTTTCTTTCTTCTTTTTATTTTGTAAATGCAATGTGTTGATTAATATGTATATTTTTTTATTTATAATAACTTTAAAGTGTGCAATATTATTTTATATGCATACAGGGACGGCGTGCCACGATGGCTAGTAAAACAAAATATTCTGGTGCTAGTGTTGTATGTCATGTTAATGAATCAATTCTTTCTTGACATGGGAACAGCAAACTGATTTTACATGTTTCCACAAATTTTACGAGATTGCCCATTGCCGGATTGTGTTTGCATGTTAAGTGAATTAAGAAAATAACAGTTATTGTACGAAAAGGATCTAGTAAAATAAAAGGGTAAATTACATTTTTTGTCCCATACGTGGACCCATTTTTAATTTTGGTCCCATGCTGTATGGAATACACATATTACATCCCATATGTCCAATTTTTTTATTTTTTTTTTTTTCAATTTCAGAATCAAAAGGAGTTTTCCGTTAGTTGCTAATGGACTGGCACGCCTCCGTTAACCTGCTCGAGATAAATTACACTTTTGGTCCTATAAGTGGACTCTTTTCCAATTTTGGTCCCATACTGTAGGACCAAAAAATAGAAATGGGTCCACTTGTGGAACCAAAATTAAAAACGGATCCACTTATGGGATCAAAAATGTAATTTACCCCGAGCAATTTAACGGAGGCGTGCGAGTCACGTGATTCTGCCGTTAGCAATTAACGGAAAACTCCTTTTGGTCCTAAAATTAGAAAAAAATGGACATATGGGATGTAATGTGTGAGTTCCCCACAGTATAGGATCAAAATTAGAAACGGGTCCACTTATGGAACCAAAAATGTAATTTACCCTAAAATAAAATAGACTAATTAATCCTACTTTTTTTTTTTCTGAAAATTAATTTAAAGAGAGACTTTGAAGAGTAACATCTGCAAAATCACTACATATATTCCAGAAAAAAAAAAAATTGTTTTTGAATGCAAATTCAAGTTGAAGAACATAAATTCAAATTTTATTTGAGACGGTATGAAACGAACAGACTTGAGATCGGAAAGAATGTTTGCTGCTAAATTGAATCGACAAAGACACCATAATTTCCTACGATAAAATTTCATATAGTTCTAAAAACCTCTAATTGTTTGCTTTCATGGAAAAAAAATAAAAAAATTTAAAAATCCGAGTTTTCTACAACAAGCCATGGTCATTTCCATGAAGTTCACCAAATATAAGTGCAATCTTTTAGCCAAATATTTGTTCGACTTCACCAAAATGATCATGTCTTGCTGTAGAAAACTCGAATTCTTAAATTATTTTTCCCCCCATGAAAGCAAACGTCATTTAGAGGTTTCTAGAGCTAAATGAAATATTATGGTGGGAAATTGTGATGCCTTTGTCGATTCAATTTAGCGGCAATCAATTTATTTTTTTTTTCGGATCTTAAGTTTGTTCAGTTCATATTGTCTCAAATAAAATCCACATTTATGATCTTGAACTCGATTTTGAATTCTGAAAGTAATTTTCTTGGATTTGTTGTAATTTTTGCAAGTGTTACTTTTCCGAGACTCTATTTGAATAATTAATTTTCAGCGAAAATAAAAAAAAATAGAATTAGTCTATTTTATTTTACTAGATTCCTTTTCTTCCAAAAACTCTTATATTTTCTTAATTTGCTGAACATAAACCGTCTCAGTCAGCATCTAGGAAGCCAAATTAGTGTTGCAGTAGCGATCGCAACACAATCCCGCAATTGAATTTAAGGGTATTTGCACTAGTTTTATTTTTTTTTTGAGTTGGAAACGATAAATTTTATTAATTGAAATAAAGCGATTACAATCAATTCTGTCAATATCAACAGACAGAGACAAATACAACATTCCTATCAACAATATCACATATACTAACATCGTGCTATTACAGCAACAAATAACTTACTATACAGTAGAAACAAATAAACCTACTATGCAGTAGAAACAAATCATCCCATGCAGGGGATTTGAACCCATGACCTCAAGGATCATGGGGCCTCAGTTTCGCCAACTAAGCTAAGCTTCATTGGCTGCACTAGTTTTATTTGAGCACTTATTGCCCGAAAATAAATTGAAAAGAGTAAGTATTTTTTTAATTTACTTTCAATTTGTGTTTTTGAACGGTTTATTATGCTCATTCAAATTGAAAACTATAAGTTTCTCCCAACCAATTTCTGTTAAAACTGTACATATCAAGTTCTTTTTTCTCTAATACTTCACTTCAATCTCTTTTTTTTCCACTTTTTATTTTTATTTTTAAATATTCTCAACTGTGAGAATAACATTTTTTTTTTTTTTTTTTGGATAGGAACATTCACTATATCTAAACTTTAAAACATTCTCTACAATTTATTCTTATTTTGAACTCGTCGCAAACACCCCTTTAGTATCATTACACTCATGGCGAGGTACTATAATATGTACGTCATTATCAAAACGTGACACTTGAATTATTACGAAAAAGACTGAAGTCCAGAAAAGTTATTGTAAATTATAATTTTTATCAAAACAAATGACTACGGATTGTACAATTTGCTTGCAAATTTGGTTTTTAATTAGAGATATATGAGAAGAAGGGTATTATTTTAATTGCACGGGGAAATGGTAACTTTAAGGGTGGTATTATTTGTCCTGCATGAATTGATTTTGAAAATTGGGTTTCCACCCAGATTTATGACGTGGCAGTCCAACTATGTCAGCATTTTTTATGACATGTCATTTTCCAGCTAAATTGGTCCAAAAAGACTAAAACTATCAAAAATTTAAAGTTACAATTTAAATTCTGAAAATCAATTCGTGCAGGACCATACCTATTATAGGAAAAATGCAATTACCCTCCTTCTGATATGCAAAATGTGTAAAAAAATCCTGTGAAAAAATAAATAGCAATTTACCCCTGTATTTTAAAAAATGGAGCAAAAAACCCCCTGTGAGAGGATTATTTGTTGTATTTTGAATAACACGGAGGGGTAATTATTCTTTTTGGTTAACACAGGAGAGCAAATTACATTTAACCCTAACTATTATCCTCTAAATTACAGGACTAATATTGCATTTTTGTCGAATTGTAGTATACATCGAATGCCAGAAATCCAGAAAGCTGTGTGTATTTTGAGACCACATATTTGTAGTTGGGAAGAATAAAATTGTGTACAAATTTAGCATGGAGCGATCGAATGCAGTTCTAGTGTTGGTGGGCCTAACTGTGCACGGCTGGTTTTAGGCTGGCAGTTTGGGCAGGTAGGCAGGCAGCCATCACGCACATACAACACTACCAAATCTCTCTCACCATATCTGAATGGACTCAAGTTCGTGAAATTTTAGGAATAAAATTTCAGGTGTGGTCATAGGACCTCCATTTAAATTCACTACAACAAATATAATATTTAAGGATTAAATATAATTTTCGTTATGTATCTTTTATATTTTAACATTTTAGTCCTTTATCTTTCTAGGGTAGCAATTAGGTCCTGTAATTTTTTAATTTTCGCGATATTGGTCCTTCAGTCGCCGAAGTTTGCAAATATTGCTGGATTATTTTTTTAATTTAGGGCTTTTGTTCCCATTGGTCAATTTAATGGACCAAAATCGCGAAAAGTTATAAGTTACAGGACCTATTTGCTACACTAGAAAAATAAAAGACTAAAACATCAAAATATAAAAGATACAGGACGAAAATTTGGTTCCATACTGGTAGTAATTTGACAAATGGAAACAAAAGCTCCAAATTAAAAAAAAAAATCCGATAACATTTGCAAACTCCGGTGATTGAAGGACCAAAATCGTGAAAAATTAAAAAGTTACAGGACCTATTTGCTAACCTCGAAAGATAAAGGACTAAAACGCCAAAATATAAAAGATACAGGACGAAAAATGCATTTAAGTCTAATATTTAACTATGGTCCGTTGTCATGGTTAATACTAAATAGTCGTAGCAAATAGTCATTGACTATTACCACGCAACGGTTATCGGCTGTGGTTTTTGTGAGGGTGGCAAAAATATTTGTCATGGCTAAAAGTCATGGCAAACGTTTTTACCACGACTCTTAACCGTGGCGAATAAGTTGTAATGGTGGAAAAGCTAGTTTTTGCATCAGCGTTTACTTAACAGTAGTTAATAATAGTTATTTATCACGATTTTTAGCCATAGTCATTCAAAATATAGCCAATAATGATTTTTTTTTCTAGTGATTGTAGGGATAATTACCTTTACACCTCCATATCTTTGGTCTGTTTCGACAAATTATTCTTGTTTTTTGCTTAGTTACAGGAACTACTCTTGACAACAAAAAAGTAATGGTAGTTTGTGTAATTATGTTGATAATTTTTTAGGGGTGAGTGTAATTATGGGTGGTTTGAGTAAATAATGTTGATATTTTTTATGGGTGTGTGTATAATTATCCAAAAGGTAGGAGTGATTTGTGAAACAGGCCATGGGTTAGGGTGTAAATGTAATTATCCCTTAATTGTATCCATATATAGCCTTTTCATGTGTTTGTTTCCCCATTTTCGACTTTCTTGTATACGTATTTAGGTATTTGTTGCAATGGAAGGATTGGTGAAATCCTTCAAGCTATTTAGGTATGATTTCACATATGTATCTGTAGTCTTTTTTTACAATAAACGAGAAAAAAGAGGATAGTATCGGATGGCAATGGGACGGGTCTGGTATGGGTTTACAAAATTTGAGAACTGCCCCGTCAAGAAAATCGTGGACCCGGGGCCAATCGGGTTAGACCGAGTTAGTATTTTTAAACTATTAAAAATATATGTTTTTAAGAATAATGCTATCATAATTTATAAATATGAGACAATAATATTATTGAAAGGTTAATATATTTTTTGTAAATTTATATGTGCATGTTTTGGTATTAAAATATTAAAATTTTTAAAATATGTGTTACTTATATAAAAGCTAAAATATTTAGAAACTATTTATATTATTATTTTAATTTATTAAACTATTAAGTTGATGACTTATATATAAGTATAAATAAATTATACATATTTTTATATATATACAAATATATTTTATATAAGTATATATAAATAATATAAAAGAATTAAAAAATAATAATAACTGGGGCGGGTTCGTATTCAAACTACTAAGATCCGGACCCACCCCACCCCCGAGACCCATTTAAGACATCAAAACCTGCCCCAATCGCGGCGAGTTCAGGTCCAGATCCAACCCGAACCCATTGTCATCCCTAAATATTAGTGACTATGTTGCCTCCTTCACTCGCCATCATGTTTGGATTTTTTTGTTCAAAAACAAATATATCATACGGACAATCAACGCAGACAAGCACTGATCTCATCAGCATAGAACCATTAAGGATCAAATTCAGTTCAAAGTATTAGCTAGAAGCCTATAAGAGTGGGTCAGATCAATTGATAAATGTCTGTGAAAATGCTCAGAAGAGACTCGAACCCGTGTTATGGGGTTTATCATATATTAGGAGTAATTTTGGAACCACTCGATCATAACTCTTAGTGATAGTATATGTCTGCACTGCTAGAACAAAAAACCATACTGGTAAGATTAAGTGATCATCATTTATAAGAGTATTTACAAATTATCCATCAACACAATTCTTACATCGACAAAGAAAATTAAACTAACAACTTTTCGATTCAAATGGTTCATTTTTATCTATTGAATCAACAAATATTGACCGACAAAACTGAAAAGAATTTATTTAAAAGTTAAAAGGTACGTAGTAGTGGGCGATGCCTCCAAGGAATGGCACCATTAGCTACGTAACAAAATTTACACAACTGTATATGATTTGAAGCTTGACAGCAAAGTTATCAAATTGAACATATTTTTATGCATTTTAAAACTAATTCATATGGTCTGCTTTTTCTGCAGGTCGAATTTTCTATTGTAATTATTTTCGCATTTTATACATACATGTCATTTATATAAAGATTACATCATCAATTTTATTTAAAAAACATATATTTGCATACAGTGTATATGTAAAATTAAATATAAAATATATCAGGAATTACAATAGAAATTCGAATCCAACTTTTTCGTGGCACAGGCAAAAACCCAAATGGTACGACGTTTGTTTCTGAATTCAAACAATAATGTTTAGAGCTCAAAGTACTGAATATTTGGTTCATCTTAAATGTTTTCATCTCATAAAATTCAAATGGTGGATGGTCCCCATGTGTCCCGGGTTTATAGTTTTTAGATTTGGATCCAGCTCGGACCTGACTGGATAAATATCATGCTTATAAATATGTTTGTAATTTTAAGGGAAAATTGTATTTCTTGTGCCATAACCTAAGTTTTATACACTTCATTCTATTATTTACAAGATTTTTGGAAATAGCCACGTAATCTTAAAAGTTTTCGCTTTCATTCCTTCTGCTAACTTCTATTAGAAATTGATGGAAAAAATCATAAGTTAATATCGTGGTCGTTTCCCTCCATTTCTAGAAAGCTCGAAGCTTGTATTTGATAATAAATAGAAGCTACGGAATTCTATATGTAAAAAATAGAGGCTGTTCGAAACATCTCTACTTTAATCAAAATTTTAGTTTTTCTTTTAGTTTGTAAATAATAGAAATTTGAATATACTATTAACTCAACAATGAAAGAAGAGGAAAATAATACTAACTTTTGAATTTGGTAATCTTATTCCATCTTTTTGTGACATATTAGATATATAGAATATGTGAGAGAAAGAAGATGGATTTTTGTTAAGTTTTGGGAGGAAGAAAGAAGATTTGAGGTGAGGAGAGAACAAATTGTGTAAAGTAACCCTAGATTCAAACACTCTTTTACTTAAAACATATTTTTTGTTTGTTTTTTTAAGTTCGGGTATCGGATAACTCGAAACTCAATTTTTTTTAAAAAAATCAAAAAAACTACTCGAACCCGAACAGGTCAAGCCGAGATCTAAGATTAAATGCATTTTTGGTCTCATAACTTAGTTCATTTGGTGTTTTCGTCATTTAACTTTTTAGGATAGTACTTTGATGTAACATCCACGAATGTTTATATATAATTGTGGTACAAGTTGATAATTATAAAGAAATATAAATTTATTGATAAGCAAATTATAAGTTTGAAATTAGAATATATTAAAAGTGAGGGACTAAATTGAAGCTTTCTAAATATTTGGGGTTAAATTGTATAAATTAAAAAATTTGTGGACTAAATTATAATTATACCAAAAGTTATCCAAACAAAAAAATGAAAAAAAGAGAAAATTTGAGGGGCAGCAACGTCACTACCACTAATATTGAAAGGATATTCCTCTATTAAAACTAGCCGTCGTGGCACACCGTTCCTGCATGCATATAATAAATAATTTTTTATACTTTAAAATATATTATAAATAAGAGTAAAATATATGAACTAACACATCACATTAAACAAAAAAAAAAAAAAAACTAATTTATCAATTAATATAAAATTCAAAAAGTTGAATAAAATAGTTATCTTATCAGTTGAGGGTTATTTTTGGCATTACAAAAAATTGGTGTGGTGGTGTCATTTAACCGCCATTTATGAGTAAAAAATGGGTTTTTTTTATAAACTAGCATAGATAATGTGAGGCAAAGTTGTTTGAATTCATTCTTTTTTTTTTTTTTTTTGGAGGGCTCAACTCACACTGACGCACAAATTTATTTCAATTCCCTTGTTCAACCTTCCCAAACCAAGTAAGTAATTAGTAGTCTAAATTATTAATTAATTAGTATAGTTATATTATTTAATTAGTGCATTTATTGAATGTAATTTATATTATTTGATGTAATGTTTAATCAGAAAATTTTATGAGTTTGATTATTTATAAATTAGTGATTGATTAAATATCCCATTTGCGTTAGGAATATTATAGTGAGATAATTAAATTACTTAATTTGTTAGATTTAATCATTACTATAATTGATTTACTCACACAACAAGAAAACATGCTTTCAGAGATAGAAAAATCCGTCTCTGAAGAAAACAGAGACGAAATTTCCATCAATCAGTCTGTAGCCGAAGGTCCAATGGCTGATTCCGTAGCAGAAATTCGTCTCTGAGTTCTGAAATAGTCCAATCCGTCTCTGAGTTAAGAAAAGTTTGGTTGAAATCCATCTCTGATTCTGTCTTTAAATCCATCTAATTACGTCTGAAATTCTGTCATATATTTTTTGTTCCATCTCTAATTTTGTGGCTATTCAATGTCTTAATCCATCTATGATTTGGTAGCTAAATAGAAAATTATTTTGACCTCCTTGCCAATATAGTCATTTGTCTTTACATTCAGAAACTATAGTGCATATTTTCAAACCATTCCTTTCCAAGCGTGTAGTGTTAACAATATTCAAAATAAAAATTAATAGTTTGTGTCTTAAATCCAAACACGTAAACACCAAACTTCAAATATCGCAGTTAATAATAAAACTCAATATATGGGGTAGCCTAAAACCAACAAATATCAATAAAACCGATATAGGAATTGAGATTCATCGCTTCTTGGAGACACCAACAATCTTTCCCCAACGTACAAAGCAATAACGTCAGACTTATGATCTAATACCAATAGAGAGGGCAAGACAATGGGAAGTCGCAGAGGGTTTTCATGGAGCTTTACCGACAATGGCAGGTGAAACGTGGCTGAGAGGGTTCTATTGTTGAGTGGATTTCATCGTCATTAGCAATATCTTGACCTGGTAACAGAGAAAATAGTGAAGACAGGATGTGCAAGCTGTGGTAATATCTTTCTGGGTGTAGTAACCATAACGATCAGATGAAATTCATCTAGACCGACTGTATCTTGCGGCATTCGTGTAGTGTATAAACATGTGTTTAAGTCATAAATCTGTATGAGTTCCTTTATAATTTAATACGATAATCTCCACCTAATTCCTCTTTTTGTGTCTTAGGCTTTGATCTACTAGTTTTGGAGAAGTACAGTTATATACCGAGGCAAGGAAAAAAGCAAAACTAATATGTGCAAGTTTTACTTACAATTTTAGTAAGACCAGTCGAGCTTCAATTTCTCTCAATCAAAAACCATGCGGAAACACATCACAAACTTTTCTATTAGGAAAACTACCACAAATTACTGAAAGGGAAAAGATATTTAGATTTTTAATTGCAAGAAAAGATTTGCAAGTGTGTTACATATGGTGTCTGAGAGAGCATGAGGCATAAGTAATTGGCAAACCTGTAAAAATATGTAGGATTACGAAGAAAAAGAGTACTCACATTCGATGATGCCGATATCGTCATCTATAGGTTGTATGCCTAAACAATATAAACCACCCTACATAAATATTTTCTTGTTAGACTGTTGGAAGAGAAATATTGTGTATTTGAATATAACAACAACAACAACAATTGTTTCTTGATTTGGAATTTAAATGACATAATGAATTGTAGAAACTCTTGATACTTTTTTTACAAAACAATGCCAAGAATACAACAAGTGACCATATTCTTCACTTTTTGAGCACAATAGATAGATCTAAAATGGCAACAGAAATGAAGTAGTGAACAACAACACCAGTGAAAATAGAGCAGAGAAGCAATAATTAACTTTGCATTTCTAATCAGTGAAATTTCGGGAAGCAACTATTCTTTCGCATGGTTTTTGCAAATACACTCAAGTGACAGGTGAGAACGGTAATACTATAAAAGAATAGAATAATGACAGAGCTCAAAAGGTAAGTTACGAACAATGTGTCAGACGGTCAATTATTATTGACAAGTTCAAACAAAAAATAGAAGCTGGAAACTGATAGAAATGACAAGATACTATGTATGAACAAATAGTTAGGTTGTTTGTATTAACCACCTCTTAATAATTTTAAGAGCAATTAAGCACATTTTCATGCATAATGATCCCATCTAAGCCAAAATTTGAATGGTGTGACATCAAAAGATTATGTTAGCGTATGTTAGCATTTCACAATTATACAACATACTATTCAACATGAGTATGACAGAAGGATATGGATATGCACTTGATATCAGCAATATTGAACATGGGATTTTCAATTACAAGGTTTTGGTTCATGGAGAACACAAGTTTCACGCTGGGGATGTTTGGTACTTTAAGCGCACTGTATCGGAAAGAACAGTGACAATTAGCTCTTAGGAATTGCGAGAATATAGAAAGATATCCAACTGAGCAAATGCTAGAAAATGCAGCTTTACCGAGCCTTAAAATAGTTTTTGAATCCCTGTATGGTGACCTTTGTAGCTTTAGCATGCCTGTGAAACTACATAGAGAAGATATTTAGAAAAAAAACACAAGAACCAGAATTAAAAAGTTGAACGAAATAATGAGTTGAAAATCTTAGAGGTCAAGAGATAGAACCTCAGAAGCAACTTGTTCATAGCTCTCACTAGGAAGATATGTGAACGATGACCCAATATCAACTTGTGTTTTGTATCCAATTTGGTTTAGGCAGGAGCTCCCAACACAATAAGTTTCCATTTCAACTATGTACGCAAGACTGCAGAATGAAACCAATATAGTTAAAGAAGAAAATGCATATATTGCCATATAAATAGAGTCGAAATAACAAGTTAATACGATGAACATATCAACATTTTCTACGAAATAAAATAGGTTAGAAAGATGATAACATACAGATATCCTTTTAATGGTAAAAGAGAAGTAGATTTTTTAGATGAAGGCCCTTGGTCCCCAAAGTAAAGTTTACCGAAATAGCTCTTGTCATAGCAAAACAGAGATGTTTTCTGCATAATTTTAGCAGGAAAATTGAGTTGTTTTCTAGAGATAAATGGTTTTTTTCAACAGGAAAATTGCAGAAAACAGACCAACTTTCTGCAGAAAGATGGTTGTTGATTAAGTGCACAAAGATTGTACTTCCTTCCTTTCAAAGGCCCAGAATGAAAACCTGGATCAACAGCCACTATGTATTTGACAAGTGAAGAAGGAAACTTGCAAGTTGTATACCCTTCTAGCCACTTCAGTTCCAATGCTAGTATCTTCCTCTACACTTTGAACATGCAACCGGGAAAGGGGAGAATAAGACAGTTTTACCTGATGTGAAAGAAAAGCATGTTTTTTACGCCTTTAAAGGTGAAGAGTCCTGGCAGTTAAAGTGGTTTATTACTGAGAATCTTACAAATTAGTAGTGATAGTTGGCTAAGGCTCAGGACGTGAGGGTGCAGCCTAAAATTCTTTTGAACGGTTTAGATGGTGTCAGCTTGTAAACCTGCTACTATTTGTATTTCCTTTGTGCAAATTGCAACCCTTACTTCATGAAAATTGTCAACCTTTGTACATTTCTTTAATTTGTGGAACTTTGACATCTAAATGTTTTAGTTCTCAGTACACTAAGAGAGTTTCTTTGCCTATTGGGTTGGTCTCATCTGCTAAAAATTATTCCTAATTACTGCTGGACTCTATCATAGGATGAAATATCTTCTTGCATAAAAAATTGTGTGATCATTCAACCCCTGCACTATAGAGGTTCATTTGAAAGTTGGTGATGCAAATACTTTGTACAAGTATCTCATTATGCATCTAAAATATGGCTTGTGATCTAAGTGGTTGGCTACTTCATATTGCATCAATTGTTGGTTATGGTTGTTAGAAACTGGTTACTCTGGACAGGCAGATTATGATGTAATTTCAGAATTCTGGCATATATGAAATGTTTAGCCTTAATGATGTTAAATATGCTTATGAACTTTCCAACCTCTAACAGAACTCCAAGACATAAAGTGCAAGCGCTGTGGATTCTATGAGGAGGACACTTTCAAACCCAATGATGTATTTGACGAGTGGGAATTTTGTGCATCTGATTTCAGAAGGTCAGACGGGAAATACATTCATTTCAAAGAGAAAGAGCTCAATGCCACATTTCTATGTCCAGAATGCCAATGGTACCTGTTTCACCCTTCTTCTAATCTGCAACAACCAATATTATTAAGGTCTATGATGCTCAATAACAACAACTATAAATTACATAGAGCATTGACAATGATATCCAACAAGTACAAAAAGGATGTAACAAAAAATCGAGACCATATTTCGGGTGTGATAGGCATCCATCTAACTCGACTAAATCGAGAAAATACTTTAATAGCAGCCCTATTCAGAAAATGAAAGACAAATTTACAATGAAGTGGGTTTTTTACCTCATCATTGAAAATTGTTACATAGGAACCAGAACTAAAATCTTTAACTGCAATTTCAGCAGTTCTAGCCCTGACAGCCAAATCATTCTCCAGAGACAAAACAAATCTGATTACAAAAGAATAGGACTAGTTAATAACGGTGAGGAAATTAGAGTGATATTGCCTAAACATGCAGGCAATATGAACATACAAAAAGGCCATACATCTGGGGTGTACCTTGAAACTGAAGGGCAGTAATGATGGCGAAGAGTGTCAATCTCCCAGAGAGAGCTCCCTGCCCAATCATTGTGACATACGTACATATTAGATTCTCTTCAAATCTAAGAGAATTAGGTTTCTCTATAGGCCAATTGATGTAGACAGGAAATGGGAGGTCAATTTTACCGCTACTTGTAAAATAAATCAAACACACATTCCAGATAAATAAGTATACACCCTTGGCAACTGGGACAAAGTCAAGTATAGTCCAAAGGTTGGTGACTTTGGGATAAAAAGCATTACAACAATAAAATTGCATCGGATGTGCATTGGGCTGTTGATCTTCAAGAGTAAGAGATAAAGGATAAATACATAGTGAAGAAGGAAGGAAACTGGCAAGTTATACACCTTTCTAACCACTTCAGTTCCAATGCTAGTATCTTCCTCTCCACTTTGAGCAAGTATGATAGAGCTATTCAAAGCAAAAGAATCTTGTTTAGATCCCACACAAGTGAAGAGAGCAACAACTACCAATCAATGACTAATGTCATAACAAATGTCTACAGCCACACTAAGCAATATCACAATTAATAGAATCCATATATATAGCGATATGTTAATCTATAATCCATGAATAGCAATTGTCATTCTTGTGTCAATTAAGCTTAAGTTTCTAAATAAACATGTGATACTTACAGGTAAAGCAACCATTATTTGGTCCTACAAGGAATACAAGAAAATAATCAATATTTAAAAGCTCTCACCATAGGACCAAATCAAACAAAGAGATTAGGAAGTTAACAAAATGAAATTCAAGTCCACATCTAAAATAGATATGAGTGAAGGTTATTCTATAATAAAATCAAAATTTTCATTCTCAAATCAAGAGTTTCTATAAAAGTAAATCTGCATATATTCTGGCAAAGAGAATTTTTAGATTCAGAATTTACTATCATGTGAGAAAATCTGAAAATCCAAAAGCCATGAGAAAATCCAATATATCTACCATGCTCTGCAACCTGAAAAATGCACAGTAGCACCTGTTACAGAAAATAGTACTTGGACGAACAATTTGTTGGAGAAGATGGCAAGGAGTGTAGGGGGGTGGCGATTGACGGCGCCAGAGGGCCGCAGTGTGCGGTTGCGGCAGCGGTGATCTGACGTTGAGAGAGGCGACGACGTGCGGATCCGGCACACGCGACCGGAGGTACAGTAAGGGCACGCGGTTGAGGTGGGCGAGGACTGGGTGGCTGACACGGTGGTGGAGGGAGTTGAGGGAGATTTGCGCAGTCGGGGCAACGACTGTCAAGACCGGCATTGAGAATAGACTTGCTCAAATTCATGGCCAAGACCACTCTCACGGGATTCATATTTAGGGGCTCCAAGAAAATAATTGTTTTTTTTTTTGTTAAGGTCAAAAATATAAATATGAAAAATGAACATTAGTAAAAAAAATTATTTTCGAAATCCATCTTTAATTCCATCGTTGATTTAAGATTTGAGATGGAAACAAAGACACATACTTAAAAATAATTATTTTCAAAATCCATCTCTAATTCCACCTCAAAATTTGGATTCTGAGATGAAAACAAAGACGATATTTAAAAAAAAGATTATTTTCAAAATCAGTCTCTAATTCCCATATCAGAATTAGGGATTCTAAGACATAATATTTCAGTCTTAAATTTTTTTAATTAATTTTGGTATCAGAGATGGAATCAGAGATATAATATTTTTTTATAAATTTATTTTGTTAAGTTTTTTATTGAAATTCCAATTACTGAAAAATACTAATTTGTTTTGTAAATTTATTTTATAATCAAAGACAGAAATATTTTTCGTCTCTAAATCCGTCTCTGAAAGTTGAAAATTATTGACGGATATTTTTTCATCTCTGATTTCCGTCTCTGAAGGTCTGTTCTCTTGTAGTGTCAATTTCATCGGGACTATTAATCAAATGCTTAATTATATGTACTGGTGTTTAATTAAACTCTATAGTAGCGAGGAGTTGATGGAATATTCATAAAAATATTACAAAATTAAATTAAGAAAATTAGGAAATTATATTTGAGAAATATTAAGGTTATTAAAAAGAATATGAGATTTTTACAAAAATTTAATTTTGAGAATGTTATAGAGAACGGTAGTTATAAAAATATGAGGGGTTTGATAAAATAAACTCTTATGAGTTAATAGATAAATTAATTATATATTTGGGAGCTTAGAATGTCCATTAATTAGAAGAAAATGGAACGGAGGTTTTAATTTTGATATAAATAAAATATTAAAAGATTAGTAGAAAATATAAGAATATTATTTAATATTTTAGTTACCATTTACGATATTTTTGATATATTGATTATATGTACTATAATTTATTCTATGACGCGGAGATAAAGTAGATGGTTGATTAGCCCCTTTTACTAATGTAACATTTTGGGATTTGAGGTAAGTATAGTTAATTGGATCTATATAACTATATATAATTATACTTGTTTGTCGAAAACCTGACTGGTATTTGTAAATGCTTATTTGGATTACGTGGTTATTATGTGAAGTTGTCGTTATGTGTTTATTTGCGATTATTTATGTCTTATAAAGTTTGACAAATGATTTTCTTATATTATATTCTATTGTTGTATGGTGTTGAATGAGGAAGTCATTTATGAGTATATCGTTAAATTGAAATGAAGAGATGACTTACCTAGTTAGAGAACATAGTCAATGGTTTATGATGATGTGATTGATGACGATGTGAGATGGGAAAAATGAATATAAGCTAGGTACCATGGCATAGGGTACCGGGATATTCTAGGTACCGGGGAATATCCTGTGTTGATAGCTACACACTGGGGTGGTGTGGGGATGCCATATTCGTTGTGATGTCCTGTGCTGATATTGCTACACACTCAGATAGTGTGGGGTATCACATTTGACGGTATCCTGTGTTGTATATGATATGACATTGATTGAGATAATGATGACCGACAGAACCATTGACTGATGTACTCCAACTAGAGTAAGCAGGGCTCTCAAAAATCAATTGAAATTTCGGATATATATGTTATCCTGTGGATTGATGTGTAATTGTGATGTTGATTACTTTATGATTTTGTGGTGATTATATATAGAATATTTATTGGTTTCTTTCATGGCATGTCTCTATCGATGTATTTAGGTTGATTAGCTATACTTACTGAGTAGGCAGCTCATTCCTTGCCACGTATTTTTCAGGATAGAAGTCACAGTGACTAGCTGAATAGATCATAGGTCGTGCTGCCAGTCTTACTAGGTGGGTTAGCAGTGACATCTTAGGTTGAGATCTCTAGTTACATAACTACATGGATATTAGATTTTGATTGAATTTTGCATTTTGAGATTCAATGACCTTAATATAAATTTCTTGTAAAACGAGTTTAATTATGGAGGATGTATTATAATTAGTGGTATTAAAGCGTAGTGCTATGAGGGGTGCTATATTTGGTCATGCATTTTTTTAATGTTAGCAATTTCAGTACTTTTGTTCGCTGGAGTTCACCTCCACTAGCGAGAAGGGTGAACTCCGACAAAAAAAGGACTGAGTCATGAAAATTAAAACGATGCAGGACCAAAGTGCTACTCTAGAAAGTTAAAGGACAAAAATGCTAATAGAATTAGGCCAATGAGAACAAAAGCCCCAATTTTAAAATGTCATGTGCGATACACATGTATTTTTCCGACAAGAAGGGTGAATTCCAGCAAAAAAAGGACCAAAACACTACAACAAAATACATATATGATACTCTTTTTAGGATACTTTTTTATATGTGTCTCAAAATTATTATATTAGGACACATGCTTAATTGTGCCTCATTAGTTAACCTTAATGAGGCACTTAAATATAAAATTCAATTTAAATAAAAAATAAAACTAATAATATTTTTAACTTTTATTTTATTTTATTTATTTTATTTGATACTTTCTCTTTTATTAGTTTTCCTCTCCCACTTTTTTCACACTTTCCGCAATACATAGAACATCTCATGCTCTCTTCCTTCTCCATCACAACCCTCTCTCCACGACCACGTTCTCTCTCAGGTATAGCCTCTTCTTCATCTTCTGTTTTTTTTTTTTTTTTTTTTTTTCTGTTTAGTTAATTTCAAAATTATCATTAGGGTTTAATACAAAACGCTCCATGAACCAGAGTATATTTTTTTCTCTGTTTCTTTTCTTTTTCTTAATTTCTGATTCTTTATTTGGGAATTTGGTATTCTTTGTTACTACACTGCCGAATTTCTTTGTTGTTGATTTCATATAGAAATTAGTGGAGAAACATATTTGTGTAATTGTGCGAAATTGTGCGAAGAACCGAACTAATTTAAAAAGGATGAATGGTTTTTTCTTAGCAGTTGGCGGGGGCTGCGCATTCTTTGAGGTTTATGTTGTCCCTACCTTCTTATTGCCTCAAAAATTATATAAAACAAATACTAGTTCTTCTATTGTGAAATGCAGTAATAGATTGCTACCGAATTTGTGCGAAGTCTTTTAATTGATTTTTATATTGATATTGACTGTCAGATTTTGATTTGTATGATTATGCGTAACTACAATGTGAAATCATGTAATTGATTTGAATATTGAAATTGAATGTCAAATTTTGATTTGTATAATTGTGGAGGAATCCTATGAAAGTGAAAACTTTATTTTTTCATCTGTGCAAGTATTTATTATAAAACTTTATTTTAAAATTCTTGGGTCTTCTTACTATTTGGTTACTATCCAAATTACATGTAGACAACATAGAATCATTGTTAAAGATCAAAATCCTCATATTGGTTAAAAGTATGTTGAGCGCATTCATAGTGAGACATTTTTCAAGTGGTTTCAGAATCGTGTAAGTTACTAACTGAAAAATTACTTATTAATATATACATTTTTTTGGTTCTTTTTATATATACCAATTTTTTGATTTATTGTTTGGATTATTTAACAGGTTGAAGCAATGCATCTTGATGGGAATCAATTGTCAGAAGAACTTAGGGCCTTAGCTCAAGGCCCTAATCTAGTTGGGAAACGATATAGAGGATTTATTGTTAATGATTTTCATTTTTATGTTAAAAAGTTTGAACATCGAAGAAGAACACAAAATAGTGGATTAGTTGTTGCTGCACAAACTAGTAGTTTTGTTAGTATAAATGACAACAATCCTGTCATTGGTGAGGTCACTTACTATGGAGTGCTAAAAGATATAATTGAACTAGAATACATTGGTGGCGGAAAAATAGTGATGTTTGAATGTGACTGGATGTCACCAGGAAGGGCACAAAAGCATGATGGCAATGGCTTTACCTTAGTTAATTTTTCTAAGTCCAAGCAGCATGATGAGCCATTTGTACTAGCTTCTCAGGTGCAACAAATTTTTTATGTAGAAGATCCAATTGAAAGGGATGGCAAGTAGTTGTGAGAACAAAAGCTATAGATTCATTTGATATGAATTCAATTCTGAGCGTCGATTGAGGGACATCTCATCAAAATGATAATGATGATGTTCAAAATGTTGAAAACGAACAAGGTACTGGGTTAGAGAAGATATGGAAGGATCTGTTGTTTGAAAGAAAATATAAGTTTATTGATTTTATTATACTTTTCTGTTGGATGACAATAATATTTATGAAATAAACTCATTTTCTCCTTTTTCTTCTTTTCCTTTTGTTGCTTATCTTGTAGAAATTTGTATGTAGTTTATTTTCATTAATGATATCGATGCTTCATAACATGGTGAGTGTTATATGGTTTATTACACTTTATTAATTTATTTTGTATTGCAATTCATAATTATGTATCAGATCATTACTAATTTATCTATTGATTCATAATTTTTATTTTATTTTTTATCCGATATGCAGATTATGCCTCCTAAAATGAGACCCCGTATCAAACACACCAAATATGATGTTCTCAAGCGACGTTCCGAAGCGTTTGAGTTTGGCTCCACTCAGTATGATGCTATACAAACACAACGACGTTGTATTATTAATTTCATTTTATATTTTTTATAGATAGTAATATTAACTCAACTACTTCTCATAAATTAATATTAATTTTGTTCATATAGTAATAAAATCAAGTATAGAACTAATAGAAAAATATTTGTGTCTAAAGGATCAAATCAGCCCACTCTGGGAATGAATTCACCTTGTGCCACAATAGTACAATCAAATGGGAATCACCGTGTCAATGAAAATACTTCTAGAGCAACTGGTGATACGACAACAACTCATAATGATTCAAGTGATATTGCAACTGGTCTAGGTAAACTTCATTCTTTATATATATATATATATATATTATATTCCAATCATAGAAAAAAATAGTTATTATACAAGTATTTTCTTTTAAGTTCGAAACATAAGAAATAAGGTACGGAGGCCTACTTGTATGCCAAAAGTGTGGGGTCAACCAATTGATGACCTTGTAGCTGTTTCCTTTAATGATTTTGATCAACCAAATGACAAGGAAAAGACAAGCACCTTAGCTCATTTCTTGGGTACAATTGTGAGAAATGGGAGATATTGTCATCTACACTATAAAGATTGGAGATCGATGCCTCATTCTTACAAGGACGAAATGATAAAAATTGTCAAGGTTAGTATTTGTTACAATCTTTTTTTAGATAATATTATTTTGAATTTCTCTAAAATAATTATATTGTTACATTATAATGTTTAATCTTATTTTGTAGACAAAATTTGAGTTGCCGCTAGGACAAGAACCTTATATCTTGAAGTCGATTAACAAGAAATGGCAAAACTAGAAGAGTTACGTGAAAAGCTTGAATTTTGATCCTGATGTACCTATTGAGCAGCAAATGCTAAACATTCCTGATAGGGTGGATGAAGAGCAATATAAGACTCTGATTGAGCATTGGATGCCTGATAAATTTAAGGTAAAAACTGCTTGTTTGTTTCATGTTTGAATATTAAATAATTTGTGTAGTTTTACATTTAAAATTTTATTTATTAACTCTAACATTTTGCAGAGAATGAGTGAGACGAACAAACAAATGCGGACTCAATTGGAATTGCTATATCGCATGGGCAAGAGAAGTTTTGCATTGGTGGAAGAGATAATGGTAAATTCATTTTTAAGTTTAGTCAATAATCATTTATGATTATTAAAGTACATGAGCCGTTAGAATAATATATAATTTCACATTTTTATAGAGCAAGAAGCTTGGTAGATATCCCAATAGAGCATAATTGTTTAAGGAATGTCATTTCAGGGAAGATGATTCTCCTATAAGTGTAATGGTACAAGAAGAAATTGTAAGTAAAAATATATTAGCTTTATACATCTATTCTAATTTCGTTTTATTTTAATAGTTTATTTCAATGAAAGCTTTAAAATATTTTATTAATGTTATTTAATTATTTATAGGAGCAAATGAAACAACTAGAAGGACAACAAACTGAAAATTTAGATGATAATGATGGAGTCTATAATTGGGATGATACATTTGCAAAGGTAATGGGTGCAGATAAATATCGCCACGTTCGTATGTATGGTATGGGGGTGACACCATCTGATGTTTATGAAAATGTACCAAGGCCTGATGCCAATTACATAATGATTATGGAGTATAAAGATAAATATTTGCAAGTAGTAGATAAGTATGAGGCATTGAATGAAAAGTTAGAAAATCTATCAGCCATAATGCATGAAAGGGCACAACCTGTTGGACAATGTGATCGTCCAAATATTCCTGTTGCATCTCCAAATAATCAACACTCATTTTCATCATCATTACGTCCAATGCGCATTCAGGTGAAAATTTTCAAGTTTATTGGACGTGTTGTAGAAAATATGTTAGATATATTTGATTAAGAAATTCATAAGCTATTTATGAAATGTAAGTTCATTCTTATGTGGTCTTGAAAAGTTTAAAAAATATAAATGATATTGTTGCTAGTGGCTATGTCAATCGAATGGACTCTATTAGAGTAAACGGTGAAGAATTGGGGAGTGAGTGGTGCGAAGTAAATGTTGAATATCAAATGAGAAAAGAAGTATGTTTGCTCAAGCCTTATGACCACATACAGACTATTGGAGATGCTCTTGGAGCACCTGTTGCGTGGCCATTATCCTTGGTATATGTGACCCCATTACTTTTTGTTGTTAGTCGTTATGATTATTTTGTCGTTTTAGCTCACGTTTAAATAAAATTTTACTCTATCTCCTTTTATCTCTAGGTTGCATTAGATGAAAACGATGATTGAGGCAATGTTGGAGTCCATTATGGAGCACTTAAAATATATGTTGAGAGCACTTTCATATGTGTTTGGAACTTTATGATTGTGAATTATTTTGGAGACATTTTTTTTTTTTTTCAGTTTAGAGAAAATCGACACAATTTCTTTGGATTTTCTAGATATATGTTTGGTTGGTTTATTGGATAAATTTTATGTATATAAATTGATACTGTAACTAGTTTTCATTTGAATGAATTGGTATTGGATTGGTTTAATGAATTACTTTTTGGTCTAATGAATGTTTATTATAAATTGTAATTTCAGTAGTACTTTAAGATAAAATATAACAGGATATTGATTATGCTATACACAAAATTTGAGGTATTTAATTTTTAATTTTACTTTTTAAGAACACGGCTAAGCGTCCCAAAAAAGGTTAAATTAGTTTTTTGAAAAATGTTACGGGACACTTATTTTTGTACCATATTGAGGCGCTTTATTATGCCTCAAAAGAGGAATTCTGCAGTAGTTCATGAAAATTAAAAAGATACAGGATCAAAATATTATCATAAAAAGTTAAACGACGAAAACGCCAAATGACCTAAATGACGGGACCAAAAATACATTTAAGCCAGGATCTATACTAATTGACCGGAACGCCCACCCGTAATCTTAATTGCAAAGACTCCTTTAAAATAGATCCTATCTAAGATAAAATTTGTAATTTCCTAATTTTTGTTGGAATAAGGCCTCCCCTTGGAACATGGTTGATTATACCTATAAATATAATGCATCACTGTGACAAAAGAACATATGTCACGCCCCGAATCAGGGGTCACGACATGACCATGCCACCAAGTCCATAGCCTTAGTAGCATGAAGCCCTCATCACCGAAAAATAGATTCAAACTCAACAATACTCATACTTAAATGATAAAATCCCAAAACATTATTTGCAGCGAAATACATAAATCTGAATTATTTAACTCTAGCATCAAGTCCTAACAACTAAACAAAGGAGAACTAATTCCTAAAAAGCTAATTGTCCATAGAACTTATTAATGAACGCCATGTGAGCGCTTAGACCTTGACTGGCTACCAACCCCAGTATCGCTCCTCCCCATACTCGTCATTCACCTCATCTGCAAGATATCGTAAGTGGTGTGAGCAACTAATCGCCCAGTAAGGGGTCCCTACCTTTTACCAGGTGCGAACATAGTACGTTGGTAATGAATGACTATCATTTATTAACACACAATCGTAACTTGAAAAGCAAATGAATAAAGGAGAAAATTACAGTTTCAAAGTATTCGTCGTACCAATGATAACTCTAAACTTTTCAATCAAGCAAGGTATACACAATAATTGTGGGTGACAACAACAATGTGAAAAATCAGTGAGAGTGTTTTCATAAATCGACCATTTTAATAAAGTAGGCATGCTCGCATTCACTAGCAACATAACAGACCTCTTACTTATTTGTGACTATATTTATAACCCGTAGTCCGGGCCTCAATCTTTAACCCCAATCGAGAGGGTCAGAACATAGTCTCAGTTTATAACCCCAACTGAGAGGGTCAGACATAGGTTTTCAGTTTATAACTCCAACTGAGAGGGTCAAACGTAACTCCCCAGTTTTTAACCCCAACTAAGAGGGTTCGAACAACTCTAGTACTCCCGGTTAATAGTGATTTCGTTAACGGTTGAGCGTGTTCTGTTTATCAGTTGATAAACTTGAGCATGCTTTTATTTAAAAATAACAACATTTAATACACATGTTTT
This sequence comes from Sesamum alatum, assembly GCA_034509735.1. Classification (NCBI taxonomy): domain Eukaryota; kingdom Viridiplantae; phylum Streptophyta; class Magnoliopsida; order Lamiales; family Pedaliaceae; genus Sesamum; species Sesamum alatum. The sequence continues at coordinate 5,320,317 of JACGWO010000005.1, forward strand.
GCCTTCAAAAGGAGGTAAAATCTAAGGAAAGATACCAATACTAGCATAATTGATACAAGATAATGACTCTGACATTTCGAGTTTGACAAGATGCTTGCAACAATAATTAATGGAAAGTCCTGTCGCATGTAACTCAATTTGGATGTTGTGAAATATCACAAGCTTGCATTGTATTTTGAATCCAAAAATATTATAAAATATTAGAAAATATTGAAGACTACCAGAATCTTCTGGCTCTAGTCCATCTATTTGACCACTTGTTCCGGGACTGCTCAATCCTATAAGTCAATTCATCATAATTCTTACAAATCAATAATTACTTAAGTTACATTTGACCCAATAAAAATAGGTGTGCTACAAATTTGATCCTAGAGAAGCAAACTATGAAAAACATATAGCTTAACTCAAACCTAACAATCATATGGACTCAAATCTCTAATTCAATACAAAATTTGCCTCATAACAATTTATACCCAAAATAAATCAATAAATACCTATATAGGTTGATGATCCTAGTCACTCAATTAATTTTTAACGATTCAATAGTCAAATAAAGAACTAGACTAGACGGATAATAAGGTAACGCTAACTGGCAATCTAATTCTGTGAATTTTATAAAATTAAATACTTAATAAATGACTATAAAAATTTTATAAAGAGTGTTAAAGATACTGAATAACATATATAAAAATATATTATATGACATTAAGTTTAATAAATAGGCATAAGAGTTTTCAAAACCGGGTTGGAGAATAATTATAAAACAGAACCGCAGTTTACTTGAATGAATTTTTAAAATTCAATAATACATGGAAAAACCATAAAACATTTATATGTTACTTAAGACTCATATAAGTGAATAAATAAAATAATTAATAATTATAAGGCATATCGAAAATCATCATAAAAATTCAGAAAGAGTAAGGTTATGCAGAAAAGAGCACCATTGTAGAACATGACTCAAGGAATTTTATAAATTTATCCGGTACTTCAAAAATTCTTAAGAAATAATAAGTATTCTCTAGATATTTTCATAAATATTTAAAAAAAGTTTTGTAACTAAAAGGCGTCTAGAAGTAAATTAAATGGACCAAAAAAAGGAAGTTGTCAGATTCACGTCTAACTTCTGGCAGTGCTCGTGTAACAATTTTATAAAATCTAATATAATTCAAAAATTCCTGATATTTTATTCTTATACCAGAAACACAATAGGGGTTCATAAAAAAAGTGTTCTCAGTGAAATAAAATTTATAATATAAAAATAAAATGCTTTTTTTCCTATACCCAAAAACTGTTCTGTGTATCAAAGATACCAACAGGGTTAATTTTTCATTGAGAATTCATTCTTTATTAAATCTGTAATCTCCAATCGATTCAAACAGGTTTTTTTTTTAATTCATGAAAACATAAATATGTACTAATCCTAACATTTTTACGCCAATAACTCAAGACTCAAGCAAATCACACAATTACAAGAGCATAAATCATCTAGATACTAAAAAAAATATATCTTATCACGACTTGGTTTAAACAAAAGTTCCCGGTTAGGAGCTACCTCAAATTTGCAGCGACGGAGCGCCTCGACTTCCTTCATACTACGACTCAATTTAGACGTGGGATATCGTGAGTTTATGATAATTGAAGGTTGAGTTTTGTGTATACTCGCCTATGGAGAGATGTGTAGAAGAAAATATGTTTTAGAGTTTGAATAGGGTATGTTTTCCTATTTTTTGGATGGTGGTTGGATATATATAAGCTTAGGAGGTTGTATTCTATCAAAAGTCTCCAAAAAAATATTTTAAATCCAACTTTTAAGATGGAGCAAAAATAAATCCGAAAATAAAAAAAATGCCAGTCAAGGTGTGTCAATAATGGTTAAACTAGTTGGTTTGATTCGATTGGGTACGAGTATTACAACATAAGTGCAAGTAAATTGATTACAACATACAAGTCTCCAAAATACTCTATCCGAACTTTCTCTCTCTATATACATTCTCCTCGCGTATCCTTCCTTATATCATCACCAAAGACTCCACGAACTTGATGTGTGTAAATAAATGAATCGATCTGGTAGTGATCGATCAAATTAAGTGTTTGTGGATTTGCATGCAAATTGAAGCAACGTTTATCGTGATGATATTGAAGATGACATGTGTTCGTGTGAGTGATCTTATTAATAAAGAGAAAGTCACGTTTGTCACCCAATAGGCTAAGGATTTGTAGACAAATTACTTCTGGATACATAAATCAACATACTTTCGCTGCATCAGATTAACCCAATTCATATTATGTCAATATGTTAAATATTTTACACACATAAATATATGTGAGATTATTTATTTTGCCCATTATTTTTTATATGCACAAATACATTTCTTAACAATTCATTCGGCGACAGTGTAAAGTCAAATTATTTAATCTTTTACAATTTTGTTGTTGTAAATCATCCAATAACAAACTATATTATTGATCATTATAAGAAATCACTTGCCCATTAATTTTTAGGGATAATTACACTGTTCTTCTTTAAAGTTTTGTGTAATTATATGTAGGTCTCATATAATTTAAAAAATTACATCTAATATTCCTGACGTTTGCTTCCTTCTAACATATAACCCCCCCCCCCCCCCATTATTTAAAATTCACCTAATTTGCTAATATTAACAAAAGAACTAGATGAAAATCCATATTTTCTCCCAATTCACTTATTACTGGCTTATTGCAAGTTAAATAAATTTTTTTATGGTCAAATTATCCTTATACATCTTTACACGTTAATACATTTGATGAGATATATATTCACCTTTATAAGGACAGTTTAGTTAAAAAAAGCTTTGTTTGACATGCTATAAACAAATTCGATTAAATTTGACTAGCAATGAGATCCATTTATTAGACAAAAACAAACTTCAAAGATATTAGATATAATTTTTAAACCATAGAGAATTTACGTGTAATTATATCAAATTTTAGAGGCTGCGACGTTTCTATCGGAAGAACTTATATACATGGGCCAAATTGGCAGTGATGTGTATATTATTGGGCCTATGGGCCCCATGTCCTTTTGAATAGAGTGGTAGTCAGGACAAATAGATCGCTTTATATTTGGGTGGATATAATTAATATTAATTATAAGAAAAGAAGAAAAAGAATGAAATAATTCATGTTAGCTAATCACTGAATGCCACGTGTGGTTAGCAGGAGCTCAGGAACCTATTCTTTTCCCTACATACTATATCCTACGTGGCAATCATCCTTTTTTCTCCATATCCTACGTGGCAATCATTCTTTGGTTAGACGGCATATGTACCAAAAATACTCTTTGGATGAGATCGGTAGTAAAGGGGCAACACTGGAGAGAATTTTAAATTTTCTTTTAATAGAAACGGTAATTATATAACAATATATCCCAAAAATTGATCAATACATTACAAATAATTTCAATAACAATCAAGTAATAAAGAAGGATGAAATAATAAATTGGGTAGATTAAAATGAGATCTTATGAGGTTTGGCATATTGTGAATACCACCTTATTATTTAAAAAATTATCAATATTCTCCTAATATTTAAAAGATTATAAAAAAAATCAGACGAGGTGGATGGAAAATTTTTAAAAATTGTAAAGAAATCGTCCACTTAGTCCATAACAAAATTTTTAAAAAAAAATAGGGTAAGTTACCATAATTTCCTCTGAGGTTAGACATAATTCATAGTCCACAAGGGTATTTTGGTCATCTCACCACAAAAATGGATGATAACCTAACAAATTGAGCTAGTTGTTGGACTATCGTTAAAATCAGAGCGCTCTTTATAACTTTTTCAAATAATGAAAGGGCATTTATAATTATACTAAATGTCAAGGGAACTCATCGTAATTTACCCATATAAGTTATTTAAAAACCATAAAATGTGACACCAATAATCACGCTTCTGACGGAACTCGAATATATGACCTCATATTTTTTTGGGGAACCACGATCTTAAACATTAAGTTAAGACATTATTACTATGAAAATTTGATATTATTGATGTGAATTTATACTAATACAAGTTATAAGTCGTTAAATCGACACATAATAACATCATTGTATATTATCTAACGTTTCATAATTAATGTGTAATGAAAACTCATATAAGCTGCATCGTTAGGCCCCTCGAGGTACAAATGATTAATTGATCAAAGGGATGTACAAATAATTGTAGAACCAAGAGAGTGAATGTCATCACTAGTTTCATATCATTGAAATTAATAGACAATTACGTGACTATAATAAATAAAAGTATAGCGATAATTAGTAGTACTCTTCTATTTACAAATATGATGATCGCAGTTGCTATATTGTGAAATTATTCTTTTAGGGTAAATTTCGATTAGTTTTTTTAAAATTTGATATAATTATAAATACTTTCTCATTGTTTGAAAAATTATTAATATCTCATTGATTTTAACAACAATCCAACAACTAATCCAATCCGTTAGTCTCCGTTAGGTTTCCTTATATTTTTTCTGTTGAATTCGCCAAAACTCCCGTTGTGAACTATGAATTATAATTTTACTTATTTTTTAAATTTTTTGAAATTTTTTAATGGACTAAATAGATAGTTTTTTGTAATTTTTAAAAATGTTCCATCCATCTCGTTTAATTTTTTTATATATATTTTTTTAATTTTTTCTTAAAAATAAAAATATATAGTACGGGCAAAGCTAATAATTTTAAATTTTCATATAAGAATTACATAATTTTATTAAATATAAGAGAGTATTAGTGATTTTTCAAACTATGAGGGATATTAGTAATTATGTCAAGTTTCAATAAGATCGTTGTAGTTTAAACATTTTTTTTTCTTTTTTTGCTATTTTATTGAGTAACTTATCGTATTAATCATTTGAGAACTCATTACCATTGAACTTGATGTAATTTCGATTTCGGATCAAATTAGCTGCAGTTTTCAAGAAAATTACGAAGATTGGTTTAGCTTGGCATATTTGCATAACAAATATATAAAATACAACATGTGTGTGATGAGTTTGAACCCTACTAATGTGTGGGATGTTATAGGTATTGTTTGTATGTTATTTAAATTTAATTTATGTGATATTATTGATCAAGTGTATGATTATCGTAATGGTCTTTGTTAGATGTTGGTATTCACAGAACTCACTGTAACCGAATTTTATTTCAATTAATAATAATTCATTGCTTTTACTTAAAAAAAAAAAAAAAAATGCATGACGAAGCGATCAATAATTGAGTTGTGGTCGAGTATAATTCATCAAGATGTTGTCTATATTCGATCAGGGATGGATCAAAATTGAAATAAATGCATTTTCGTCCTATAATTAACATTTTATGATAACATTTTAGTATTGCATCTTTTTAATTATCGTGATTTTAGGCTTTTTTCCGTCGGAGTCCAACCCTTCTCGCTGGAAAAATGCATGTGCCTCTCATATGACATTTTTAAATTGAGGTTTTTGTTCCTATTAGCCCATTTTTGCCAGCATTTTGGTCCTTTAACTTTTTAAAGTAGCATTTTGATCCTACATCTTTTTAATTTTTGCAATTTTATTTCTTTTTTTTTTTTTTTTGTCGGAGTTCACCATTCTCATTGGTGGAGGTGAACTCGGGGAACACAAAGGCTGAAATCGCCAAAATTGGAATGATACATGACCAAAATACAATTTTAGAAAGTTAAAAGACGAAAATATCACATAACTTAAATTATCGAAAAAGAAAATGCATTTAATCCAATGAAATATTACAGGAACTAAGTGGTATTATTTATGATAGAACCTAAATCCAAGGTGCTCAAAATTGGGTTAGATTTAGGGGTCCATCTCACACCCGAAATGTCAACATAATGTGTAAGACCTCGTTGTGTTTATATTTGTGGGGTCGATCTATTTAGTATGAAGTCTCGTATTTTAGTACTATGATGTCCAAAAAAAAAATTTAAGTCAGCTAGAACCACAAATTGTGAATAGTGATAAGTTTCGAGTCCAGTGAACTTGTGAATAGCTGATGGGAGAGAAACAAAAGGGAGACAAGCATGCACCGAGTGAGTAAAAATGTTATTCGCCCATTATAATTAGTCAATGACATTATATTTGGGGTTTGAAAATTTCATTAAATAAATTATTCAATATTTAATTTGATATCAATTACTCTATAGTATTATTATAAAAAAGAAATCTCATTTTTACTCATAAATAACGGTTAATGACACCGCCGCACTGATTTTTTATAATACCAAATATAACATTCAATTGATAAGAAAACTACCTTATTCAACTTTTCAAATTTTATATGAATTGATAAATTAGTTTTTTCTTTCTTTCTTTTGTTTAATGTTATGTGTTAGTTTATATGTTTTACTCTTATTTGTAACAGATTTTAAAAGCGAGAAAAAGTATTTAGTATATGCACGCAAGAACAGCGTGCCACGACGACTAATATATATATAAGTCAACACGGGACTGAATCAGAATAAAAGTGTAATTCAATTTTCAAATTTCTTAAATAAAATTAACCTCAAAAAGGAAATTTTGGGGTGGAGGGTTGTATGATACTAGTAACACACTATGTGTGTGCGTGCGCATAATCTTTTAAAGATTATTAAAAATAACATAATTATTATTTAATATATATATATATAAAGATAATAATAGTAATAATATAATATTACAGAGTGAAAAAAGATACATGAAAATAACATAAAAAATAACTATCAAAAATAATATGAGCGAGTGGAAAATTAATAAATAAATTAATAAATTAAATTGCAGACCAAAAGTTGGTAGGCACAAATTGGTACTCTCACTTAATAATAAGATATAGATAATAAGGTATAGATGAAAAAAAAAAAAAAACAAATATATGGGGAAGATCAAGCTATTTAAGTGATTAAGTGCATATTTGGATGATATCCCTGCATTAAATTTTGCCACATAAGCATTTTTTTTTTCAAGAAGAAGAACTTATATTTAGGTAAATCTATTACGTTTAATCTTTATCCAAAAATTCATCAATTTTTTTACACAAATTATCTTTTATTTTATATAAATTTAGATAAGCGTATAATAATTTATTTTTCTCCAAAAGAGTTACAATTTTCTAAAACAAATTAGTTAGTAACTTAATTCGAATTTATTTTTATATTTATTAATATGTTTCTATTATTAATTATTATCATATTAAACTTTAGATTATAAATATTTATATTTATATTTATATTTTATTAATTAAAAAATATGATTTTTCTACACTTTGTCACAAGGTACTAACTAGTGTAATACTGAGAACATAACATAAACATGCTTTCTACAAAATTCAAGAAAATATTTTTCTACAAAAGACTTGATAAAATGAAGTTACATAAGAATCAATTGGGACAACATTCATCAAATAGCCTGATCTATAAAGGAGAGGAAAATTAGTTAGAAAATTAATTATAGATTTTTTCTTAAATAAAAAAATTGGTGGCTGAGATTTCTACACTATGTTTGGTTTCAGTTTTGGCTCATCTCCGAGCTGAGTCGAAAATAAAACCAACATGGCTGGCCTACTCTCAAAACATCTTTACTGGGTGTTTTGGGAGATTTTGGACCAATCCTCCGTACAATAATATTTATACTATTATATAAAAGAAACTCTTTTTTTACTTATAAATGACGGTTAATAATATCGTCGCACCATTTTTTTGTAATGCCAAAAATAATCCTCAACTGATAAGATAACTATTTTGTTCAACTTTTCAAATTTATATTAATTGATAAATTAGTTTTCTTCTTTCTTTCCTTTTTTTTTTTAATGTGATGTGTTAGTTTATAAATTTTACTTTTATTTATAATATATTTTAAAGCGTAAAAAAATATTTATTATATGCACGCAAAAACAACGTGCCGATGACTAATAAAAATTTATTTGACCTCGGTTAGTTAATATTACAATCGACTCCAACTCAATTCAGCCCAAGCCGCCAATTTACAAGCCATCTCCAAGTCACTCCTTACAAGAATTTTTGGAAGAAAATATATGCATATCATGTGAAATTCGATTTGATACATGTACTTATTTTTAATTTACATTTTTTATGTATTTGGAAGAGATCCTTCTAATTTAATGTGTTTTTTTTGTTTTAAAAAAAAGTACTTTTTAAAATAATTAACAATTAAATATAATATATTTAAACAAAATTAATGTTGTCATAAATGAGGCTGCACCGGGGCGGAGAAACTATTTAATAAATACAAAAAGAAAAAATCGAAATTGGTGTGTTTCCACACCAATTTCAGAATTAGGCGAAAACAGAAGAGATGGGGTTTCAAACTCCGTTTTATCACATTGTGTCAGCATTTATGCTAACACACAAATGTCAGCATAAATGTTGACATTTGTGTCAGCATAAATGCTGACATTTGTGTCATTGAAGACGGGGGTTTAACCCCCGTCTTTAATGACGGTTGACTGTGAAGGCTCTAGCCTTCACTTCTATATAGGGGGGGGGGAGTGAATTCTTTATCACTTCACTCCTTCTTCACTTCTTCTTCAAAATTCAAATATCGTTTTTAAACATTTGATCATAATTTTTTGTTATGGCGAATTTTGGTCCACGTGATAATAGTGTATTATATGATCAAAGAAATCATCGTTCAATGAGGACACACATTTAATTATACGGCGTGGCGATACTAGTTTTTTTCGAAATCTTCAAATAATCCCACGCCAACCTCGAGTTCTACAAGCACTATATCACATGGGGTTTTGGGGAGTTTTTAGGTGTGGTCATATTGAAATTGATCAACACCTCATTACCGCATTAGTAGAGAGATGGCGGCCAGAAACTCATACTTTCCATTTTCCGATAGAGGAGACCACTGTTACACTGCAGGACATCGCCATTATTTGGCACCTTCTGGTGGGCGGTAATCCTATCACGGGAGTAGATTCACGGCGCTCAATTCCACAATGGCAGGAATATTGCTCTAACTTATTGGGGTTTGTTCTGTCGGAGAATGCATTTAAGGGCTCCCAAATAAGACTACCCGTCTTACATGAATGGCTGGTGGTCAACACTTGTGATGATGACAGTCCCTGGGAGGAAGTATTGCAAGAGGCACGTGTATGTGCTTTGTGCATTCTTAGTGGATTGTTGTGTCTTGATGCCACCGGAAACTGTGTGTCCCTATTATATTTGCAACACATGGAGGACATTGCAGATGGCCCCCCTAATTGGGGTAGCGCGGTGTTGGGATATATGTACAGGGAGCTTTGTACGGCATCCCAGCGCGGTAAAATAAAAATAGGTGGGGCTATGCAACTGCTACAAATATGGGCATGGTCCCGTATTACTACAATAGCACCTATTCGGTCCAATGATGTGTTAGAGATATGTCCAACCATCATTGATGACGAAAATGTTCTACCTCTCCCGCCATATGCCGCAAGGTATACATAATTTATTTATAAATTTAATCATAAAATATCTCACTTTTTTTATTATTTTAATTATATGTGGTATTTGTTATTTTTTTAGGTGGTCTCGGCATATATCCCAGACGCACACTGCACATAATGCGTTGCGTGTTATCAGGGCTACGTTTGACAGGATGCAAGAAATTGAGGTAAGTGGCTCATCACATTTTCACGTTTAACATAGATTATCATATTTAATGAAATAATTTAATGGTGCAATTTATTTGGAACCCGTATGATGGAAATGATCCGGGTGTCAGTTTATTGCCCATATATGCCGGCCGCGTGCCATGGAACATTAGATGCCCCTTGATTCATTCTGTACCAAGCTTTCCCACGTTCCATATACCTGTTCTCTAGCCGTCGTCTCTCTAAAAGTGCTCAGGCATAGATGCCTGGCACTCTAAAGACGGGGTTTCAAACCCAGACTTTAGAGTGTCAGACATCTCTTGCCTGACACAATGTTTCAACTCCCGTCTTTGCCTAATTCTGAAATTGGTGTGGAAACACACCAATTTCGAATTTCTTTTTTTTTTTTTTTTGCATATTTTAAATAATTTTACCCACCAGGGCAAATACTAGTCGAAAGTTTGAAAACCCCCTAAAACATTTTGGGGTTTGAATTTAAGGGGCCAAATTAACAATAAAGCACATAGAAAATTTAGAATTAATTATCTATATATATATATATATATATATATGCAGAAGTTGGATTTTTTTTTATAATGAGCGATGAACTATTAATTTAAAAGTACAATAAATATTTCTAAAGCGACCAATTGCTATTACAATATTCAATGCACAGGATAACAACATTTATTCAGTCCACGATATAATTATAAATCCACACATCTACCAACACCATCAAATGAATAATACAAACATCCTACAAATTAAACAACTCCCTACATTCGTAGTACTCGAACCCACGACCTCTTGATTGTGGGACCTCAACCTCACCACTCAGGCAAGGGATCATTGGTAGAAGTTGGACTTGATTTAGGGGGTGTTTGGCTAAGCTTTTCTAAAACATCGTATAAGTTCCTACATCTTATAAGATGTTTTAGGAGCTTATAAGATGTTGGATCTTATTTTAAAAATAAGCTCTTGAAGTGTTTGGATAAAATAAGATGTTAAAGCTTATAAGATGTTTTCACATCTTATAAGATGTTAAGGTGTTTGGAATAATAAGGTCTTTTTAAGATAAATAAATAAATTAAATAATTCATTAATTTTATTTATTATTTTTAAAAAGGAAAAGGTATGAGAAGGAAGAAGACCCAAAAGGCAATAACTAAGTTACTAACAAGTATATTGACTTCTCTCTCTCTCTCTCTCTCTCTCTCTCTCTCTCTCTCTCTCTCTCTCTCTCTCTCTCTCTCTCTCTCTCTCTCTCTCTCTCTCTTGTGAGAAGTGAAAACAACGTAGAACTCCAACAGGACCTCACCGCGTTACGAATCCATCAGCAACTCGGCACACCGACGCTCCGCCTCCACCATTAACAGGTGATGTTTCTTTCTTATAAATTTCTTTCAAAGTTTTTTGAAGAAATTTTCTCCTATAAATTTTGCTTTCAAGGTGTTTGATTGAACATGTACTCAAATTTTGTCAAATTAAAGCAATTGCCCGTGATATGGTAGCATTTTCAACTGTTTTCTATTGGTTATTTGTTGAGAAAAATTAGAAAATTATTAAGAATTTTTTTACTTTTTATGAGCATTGCATTGCTATTGTTCATGAACAACGTTATGTACTTAAGTTCTCATGTGACTTTGAGTCGATGGCTTGCTGATTTCTGAAACTAATTCTATTATACTAAACTAACTTTCTCCCAGTTGTAGCCTATATTGTATTTGTGGTTGAAAATTGAAAGCCTAAATTGAATATTGTAATTGAGTAAAATCGTTCCGCTGTGGAAATCTTGGCTCCTTGAAATTTCCATACTCCAATATGGACCTTGTTCACAGCACTTGGGTAGCGAAATTTGTTTCCTTGTCAGTGCCGGAATTCTGTCTCTACCTAAATCTCCTTCTATTTTATTTACAGTCACCCCTAATCTCACCTTGTTCACATGCTACAATCAATCTTACAATGAACATGTACAAGATCATTTCAGAGGCTACAATTATAAAACTTGTGGTGTCATCACCTTGTATTATAAAAATCCAGGAGTTGGTGTTCCTGCTATTGGGGAAAGTAGCATCCCTCAGGAATGTAGATTCTCTCAAGTGAGAACTCCAGTGAACTGCTTGATATGTTAACTGTTGAATTTACCATTGAGTGGAATATTCTCAGAATTTACCATTGATATGTTAACTCATGTATTATCAATTTGTTGAATACTAACTTTGACAGATCTAAGTTCTTTTATTTGCATTAGGTGCTTGGTTTTGAGTTAATTTTTATTGTTTTCCAGGTATAAATTCTGAGACGCCAAATGACCATTTTTCACCTTATATCTCTACCTCTAGAGTAGATTCAACAAATTCAATCTTTCAACCTCAGGAGGACGGAATTCAACAAACTATGGATGATACAGATCCGTCTCCCAACTTAAATAATATCAACATTAGCACAGGCACAACGAAGGTTGATAAAGATGAGGATACTTCATTGCCAAAGGCCAAAAGACAAAAAAAAAATCAACCGTTTGGCTAGAATTTAAAGATGAGAAGGATGCAGATGGCACTGTAAAGATCTGTTGTAACCACTGCAAGAAAATGTTCTCGAAAAGTAAAGGTAATCCACCAACTCAGTTACACAGACACTTGCAACATTGTGCCAACCATCTTAAAGCAAAAGCTATGAAGGAAAAAGAGAATTCTAATGCAGACACAACTTGATTTTATGCCTAGCAATATTGATCCAGCATCGTATCCAGCTTTACAAGATGAGAAGTTTGACATGGAAGCTATGAAAGAGTCACTAGCTCACTGGATAATGATGTATGAAAAATCTTTCTCTGAAGTGGAAGAAGGGGGATTTCATTTGTTTTGTAGAAGGGGAATGCCTGAGTGGAGAGGAGTTTCAAGAACAACAGCAAGGACATATTGTGTCAATGTTTATGAGGCGCAGAAAAAGAAATTCAAAACTTGCTGCAAAAAGTAAACAAAATCAGTCTCACCACTGATTGTTGGAAATCAAAAAATTAGAAGATGGAGTATATGGTGATCACTGGCCATTGGATTGATCAAAACTGGCAACTACAGAAACCTGTACTCAACTTTGTTCACATTCCACCTCCTCGTCGAGGTCTTGAGATTGCTGATGCTATTTGGTGTTGCTTGGAATATTGGGATATTCAGAGTAAAATTCACACAGTATCTGTTGACAATGCTTCTGCCAATGATTCTGCCATTTACCATTTGAAGACTTATGCTCAAAGAAAGAAAAAGTTGCTTTGCGAGGGAAGATTATTTCATGTCAGATGTTGTGCTCATATTCTGAACCTCATAGCTCAAGATGGTATTTCTGAAATTAAAAGCATCGTTGAAGTGATACGTGACAACGTAGAGTATGTTCGGCGATCAGATGCAAGGCTTTTGTTATTTTCTGAAATTGTGAAAGAACTAAACTTGAAAGAAAGTTGGTTGATGATTGTCGAACGAGGTGGAATTCTACGTATGAGATGTTGTCTACTGCAATCAAGTTCAAGGATGTTTTTCCAAGATTTGTCGCTAAAGATCCACATTATGATGATTGCCCGTGTCCTGAAGATTGGGAAAAAGTTTAAAAGGTATGTTCGGTATTGGAGGTTTTTTGGGATGCCACACACATCATTTCTGGAAGTGACTACCCAACTTCAAACTTGTTTCTCAATTTAATCAGCTTAGTGAAAGTGCTATTAGATTAGAAGTCTTCCGATAGTGATGGTTTTATTCGAGACGTGGTTGCAAAAATGAAAATCAAATTTCATAAGTATTGGGGTGAGACTAATTTATTGATGTCAATAGTGGCCATTCTTGATCCGAGGTGCAAGATGAAAGCACTTGAGTTTTGTTTTCTTGAGCTATATTCTTCCGAGAAAGTGGAAAGGGAAATTAGCTCTGTTCGCAAGACCTTGCATGAACTCTATTCTGAATACGCACTGGTATATAATAATGAAGGTGAGTCATGTGGGTAAATACAAGGAGGCAGTTTTCAAGGTCAAGGTACTAGTAATGTTGGAATATCAAAAGGTTGGTCTAGATATACTAACTTTTTGGAGCCAGTTCAATCTGTTCAACCTCAGAAATCAAAACTCGATATGTATCTTGAAGAAACTTGTTGCTCATTCAAGAAAGACAACAAAATTGAAGAGGAATTTAATGTCTTAGAGTGGTGGAGATTTAATTCGGTTAAGTACAAAGTCCTATCGTTTATGGCACGGGATATTCTTGCTATACCAATCACTACTGCCGCTTCTAAGGCTACTTTTAGAGCTGAAAGTAGAGTCATTGACAAGTATCGTGCCTCATTGACTGCAAAAACAGTTCAAGTATTAATGTGTGGAGGAGATTGGTTGAGAAAACGCTTTAGAGTAAAGAAAAAGACAAAGGTATTATTTGACGATGATTAATTCTTTTTACTTGTTATATGATATGATTAATATTGTTGTTTTTTACTAAAATTTTGTGTAATGAATTGCAGAATGAGAAAAAAAATTATACATGTAGTCCTCCCAAGTGTTGAAGATGCTTCTGGTATATGATGTTTTTGGTAATAAATATGCATACTATATTAATTTGATTTGCGTCTTCTTTCCTCTTAATTGGTTATTGCATCCTTAACGATCTTTCTATCTCAAAATATATTTTTAACATTGATATGAAAAGATTTATTCTGATTGATGGTATTTTTCTTCAAATTTTGCAGTTACTTCAAGATCTCCTCATATTTGAGTTGTCATTTATAAACATGAAGAGTAACCCGTGTCTTGCTGATGCTTATGTATTGATTGCAAATTTTTAGTTTTTTGGATTGTTTGATAGGTTGCTTGTATCTTGTTAAAAAGTTTAACGATTGGACTGATGGGGTTGTTGACAGTTAGATGAACTTAATTTGTGGGTGTTAGTTCGAAAATTGAACTTAATTCTTTTCACCGTATTACTTTTTTTTTTCTTCTTGTGAATGTTTTCTTCTTGATTTTTATTTATATTTCTTAAGAATGTATTCCAGATTGTAGAATAGTCCATTTTTTTATGTTATTTTAGGGAAAAAAAAATAACCAAACTCGAGCTCGGCTCGTGAGCTCGAGCCTGTACGATGCAGGCTCTTCGAGCCTGTACGATGCAGGCTCTTCGAGCTCGAGCTCAGATTTTTGGCCGAGCTCGACTCGTTTTCACCCCTAGTGGAGATCGAGGTCGCAGCTAACCTTGTATTCCCTGCGACCAACAATGAAGCAGAGTATGAAGCTTTGATCTTGGGATTGGAAATGGCGCACGGAGCGGGAGTAGAAAAGTTAGACGTTTATACCGATTCGCAGTTGGTGGTCATGCAGATAGAAGGGTCGTATGAAACGCATGAATGGTCCATGAACCAATACCTGAAAAAGGTAAGAGAAATGATGAAAAAGTTTGATAAGTGCACGATCCAACAAATACCAAGAGCTGACGCCTTGTCGAAATTCGAAGCCCTAGTCGCTTGAGTGAAAAATCGAAAGATTGTTGTAATGATCAAGGAGATGGCGGCAGTGGATGAACCCACTTTCGAAGTAAAATATTTGGAGGAGGGGGTCGTCCCTAGTGACCCAACTAAAGCAAAACGGCTAAAGTTCAAAGCAAACCGATTTACGGTGTTAGTAGGTGAGCTATACAAGCGATCGATTGAAGGACCTTTGTTGAAGTGTCTCACGCCCGTGAAAGCACAATACGTATTAAGGGAAATCCATGAAGGAAGCTGTGGAAATCACTCGGGTGGCAGGTCACTGGCACAAAAGGTAACCCGACAAGGATATTTTTGGCCAACCCTGGTAAAGGACGCGATGGAGTTCACTAAGAGATGCGAAAGTTGTCAAAAATACGTGACCCTGATACATGCACCAGCGACCCCAATGGAACCTATCAAAATCACATGTCATTTCGACCAATGGGGGATCGACATTGTGGGACCTTTCCCACCAGCACCAGCTCAAAAAAATTTAGGGTTAATTACACTCACACCCCCTCTGAGAATGTATAATTACACTTTCCCCCACAAAGATTTTGAAATTACACTTACACCCCCTCCAAAAATTCTCTGTTTACACCTGAACCCCATCCGTTAAAGTTTGGACGAAAAATGTTCACGTCAACAAAAATAATTACACAAATTTTTAAATTTTTCCATCATTTAACATTCTCATGTATATTTTTGTACTTATAAGAGGATAAGTGTAACGTATATGTATGGAGTGAGGCCAGTATTATTATATTTTTTCCTTATAAGTACAAAATTATTGCACGAGAATGTTAAATGAGAGGTAAAATTGAAAATTTATGTAATTATTTTTGTTGAAATGAACATTTTCCGCCCAAACTTTAACGAATGGAGGTCAGGTGTAAACAAAGAATTTTTAGAGGGGGTGTAAATGTAATTTCAAAACTTTTTTGAGGGAAAGTGTAATTATGCATTTTTAGAGGGGGTCTAAATGTAATTAACCCAAAAATTTATTATTGTAGCGGTGGAGTATTTCTCCAAGTGGGTGGAGGCAGAAGCTTTGGCAAAAATCTCTGAAAAAGATGTAATAAATTTCATTTGGAAAAATATCATTTGCAGGTTTGGCATACCACGCGTCTTGCTCTCAGACAATGGGATGCAATGTCAAGGAAAGGGGATCGTGGCGTGGTGCAAAGAGCTTAAAATACAGCAAAACTTCACTGCAGTAGGAAACCCACAAGCAAATGGACAAACCGAGGTCACCAACCGTATATTGCTCCAATATTTAAAGACAAGGCTGGAAGGTGCCAAGGGATCGTGGGTCGAGGAACTGCTAAGAGTATTGTGGGCATATCGTACAACTCCTCGATCATCAACAGGTGAGACGCCTTTTTGTTTGGTTTATGGAACTGAAGCAATAATACCTGCAGAGATTGGTGAGGAAACAGCTAGGGTCGCACAATATAACCCTCAAGAAAATCAAGGAGCAAGAGCTTTCAACCTCACCATCGTCGAGGAGAAGCGCGATCGTGCTTACGCAAAGATCTTGCACCACAAAACTTATTGATGAGAAGCTAAAACCACAGGGTGAAGCCAAGAAACTTCCAAGTAGGTGATCTAGTCCTGAAGAAAGTTGAAGTATCTAAGCACGTTGGGAAGTTGGACCCAAGCTGGGAAGGACCTTACAAGGTAGTTGAAGTAAAGAAGAAGGGAACGTACAAGCTGCAGGATCTGGAAGGAAAAGATCTCCCGCGACCGTGGAATATTCATAACTTGAAAAAAAATTACGCTTAAGGCGGGAAGCGCGACCAGAAGGCAATTAGTCTGAAAAAGACTACTTTTTGTGCCATGCCTCAAAACGCAGGTCTGTGAAAGACACTTGGGACTTTATGTAAACGATTTGTGAAAGATCCAGAATTGCAGGATCATGTAAAGATCTTAGAAAGATCGTTTAATGCAATCAAGCTACTAAATTTCGCGGTCATTTAACGCAATCGAGTTATTTAATTTCATGCGTGCAATCATTTACCTTGTGTTACGTGAAATCTTCAAGTGATTTGAAAAAGATCGCTCGAAACGATCTGAAAAAGATCGCCTCGAAATGATCTGAAAAAGATCGCCTCAAGTGATCTAAAAAATATCGCCTCAAAACGATCTGAAAAAGATCGTCTCAAGTGATCTAAAAAGGATCACCTCAAAACGTTCTGAAAAAAATCGTCTCAAGTGATTTGAAAAAGAACACCTCAAAACGATCTGAAAAAGATCGGCTCAATTGATCTGAACAAGATCACCTCAAAGCGATCTGAAAAGATCGTCTCAAGTGATCTGGAAAAGATCACCTCAAAATGTTCTAAAAAAGATCATCTCGAATGATTTGAAAAAGGTCACCTTAAAACGATCTGAAAAATATCGTCTCAAGTGATCTAAGAAAGACTATCTAGAAAACCAGCTGAAAAAGTTCGACGCAAGTGAGATGAAAAACGCCCACAACAGAAATAAAATTTGTTCAAAACAAGAACATCACATGAGGCAATCAGCCAAGTATCATTAATAAAGCGATCTAGAAAAAGTTCGTAGAACGTGACGAGGTGCAGGGTGCAACAATGGCAATAAGGCGTTTCAGCATGTGATGTCTAAACACCCAGTCAACAAGACCTGTCTCAACAATAATTAAAGGAATAAGATCGAAGAACCATCTCCGTACAAAATGTACTAAAAGGGGAGGTGATGGCTAAGCGATCTCACTAGAAGTTCTATCAACAAAAGTATACCTCCACAAAAGTCGATCCTGACAAAAGTCTATCCTGACAAAAAAGAACTAAGTCCTAAGATCTCTAAAGTGGAAGGGGGCACCCTACTTCAGCAGCAAGTACCTCAAAACTCATCCGCCACGGTGGTCGGTGGTGCAGCTTCTTCTAGGGTAAGGCTGGAGTGTAGCGTCCAAGGAAGGATCAAGACGAGTACGAACAAAATCATTCACGAAGCCTTTGAGGTAATCCACTTGAGACACATACTTGTCAAACCCCTCATTCAGGAAATGAGCAGACTGGATGTCAACAGCCAACTTGAAGGTGGGCGTCTTGAGAAAGTCTCGAGCCCCTTCAAGACGGTATGTAGCTGTCATCTTCTTGTACTCGTCGGAACAAAGAAAAACCTCGCGCCCTTCAGCGACACCTCGGGCGCAACCCGCGACCTCACCTGCGGAAAAACCGTCGATCCGCCCACGCTCGAAAACGTCTTCCATAGACTGTTGTACAGCCTCCTTAGCACGATGGAGTTGTGCCTTCAAATCAGCGTTCTCAGCCTCAAGAGCAGCCTTAGCATCAAACACATCCTTCTCTCTCTGTTTAGCTTCTGAAATTTCCTTTTGAAGATCAACAACTTTCGATTCAGCAACGCTTTTTTGGTAACGGAACATGGAGCACTTCAAGGAGAGATCATGGCTAAAGGCCATCGCCTGCAAAATCAAAGAATAAGAAAGGCCAAAGATAAAACTCAAAAGAGACGATGCTAGCTTTACCTAGGTAAGCACGTGGGCAATGTGCTCCTCTACTCGTGTATGGGCAATCTGGGCAAGAAGTACTTGGTCACGTTCAATGAGGCATGCCTTATATAACTCCCAGGAATCTTGACCCACCAAAGAATGCAGCACGGAACTCCGAGCCGATATGGCCCAGCTGGGATCCAACTTTTCCCCCACCATCTCAGCAGTCCTATTACTTGGTGCCTTCAACTCTTCACGAGCTTGCCTCCACCAAATGACCATCTCCTTCAAATGTCGGGTGTTTTCTTTCTCCTCAGTCGCATCCTTTGCGGCACCGGCGCTCGGATCGCGATTAGCTACGCTTGCTCGACTTGATACGACGCTTATGCTTGCGTTGACGTTTCTTAGACGGACCAGCCTCCACAACAGCGTCGACGCCGACCTCAGTAGTGACCTCCACAGCGACCTCCCCGGTGTTGGCAGCAATATCACTTGCAACAATGGGAAACGATTTAAGACCACTATGAAAGGTCAAAACGCTAGCTCAAGGATAAGATACCTTCGGCCAAGGGAGCAACGACCACAAGGCCACCGTCAACAGCGACCATTGTAGGACTTGAACTCGTAGGTTCGGACGAAGCATGAGATGGAACATAAGGGATGTCTGAAGTGGCAGCCTCAGACGAACAACCCCCGACCACTGAGGTAGGACCACCACGCAATGCTCGCGAAAGCTGGGCAATACGAGCATTCATGACCACCGAATCTGAAACATAGCAACTACCAGAACAAGAAAGCGAGCAGGAAATAAAGCAAAAAATTCAAGCAGAAATAAAAATTAGTCACCTATCGAACCCCTAACTCGGAGGGGTGATAGAGAAAGCCCGACAAGCTTCAAGACCTTCTCTACAAAAAGTTCTTTTGGATCATAAATGTAAGAGGTGAGGGCTTTTATTTGATCACCTTCTAGCCCCCTACCATGAGTCTCGAGAACGGGTTTCGAAATGTGCCAGTCACAACAAAAGTACCAACTCTGACCAAGAAGGGGATGAATAAAGAAAAATCTATCCCGCCAAGGACCTACATTCGATTTCAACTTGTCTAGATATTTATATTCTTTACGAGCGGAGAGAAAAAAAAAAAAAAACCCGCGATCAGCGGACCTAGTGGAAGTGGTAAAGGAGTATAACGACCAAAAGTTATCAAAGCTAGGACTGAGGTGATGATGCCGCATTATTATGACAAAAAGAAGTATATGACGAATAGAGTTGGGCAATAATTTCATGGGACAAACGTCTAAGCCACGAATGATACGTTCGACGGGACGAGGCAAAGGAAATCGAAGGTCAGCATCTATATGTACAATTGAAAAGGGACAAAAACCTTGAGGCGAGCAATGCATCCTATCGAAGGAGCGAGGAATTAAAATCTCGAAATCATGCGGGATAAAGTATTTTTCTTTCAATTTATGGATGGAAATTTTTATGTTGTTTACAATACTGGCCCAAGGATTTCTCTCCATCATGTTTAAATACTTAGACATAGTAGGGACCTCAGAATCGGATGCATCTAGAGGGGACCCCGCAGTCGTGACCTCGTCCCAGGCGGAGGAACTACCCGAGGGAGAAACGTTCGAGGTCGCAGCCACGTGATGTGACCTCGCACCCGAGGTCGCGGCGACACGATGCGACCTCGCGTCTAAGGTCATTGGATTCCATATTTTTATTCTAAGAGTTGTTGCATCGACTAGCCAACATGAAGTAGTGAATTTTTATCTTAATGAATTTATTTTATCTTAAATATAGTGAATTGATATAGCAAAGAACATGACAAAGGAAAAGAATGTTATTTTGAATTGATATTACAAGAAACCCGTCAAAACAAAGAATAGACCATATTTTAAAATTATTATTAAATTGAATTGACATAAATTTGTATTTTTATTTCATTAGAATTTTTTTTGTCAAAACACGTCAATGTCAAAACACGGCACTGAGATAGAAGAACTTTTTCAAGGAAAAACAAAGTGAAAAGTTTTTTTTAGGTGAAGAAAAGGTAAAAATTAAATATTATGTAAAAATAAAAATTCAAAAGCTAGGGGGCCCACTGCCACGTGTCAGCAGCCCCTGGGGTTGGGTGGGCATTCGATCGATCGATCGACATCGATGCTTTCAGTGGAGAAAAAATATCTTGTCAAAGATGCAGTTCTATTTAGGGTGTGTTGTCAGTACATACTTTTTTCAGAATTTATTTTCAGCAATGAGCTGATAAATGCTTTTTTTTCTAGCATTTGCAAACACCCACTTAATTAATTACATTGTTTTGACTACTATACTGTGTGCAGATCATTTTCTTAGTCAACTTAATTAAATTATATATTTGACTTAAATGGTATTTTAACCTTAGACGTGTTTCCATGAATTTATAAGTCTTTTAAATATTTTATAAGACATTCCATAATTTCTAAATTATTAAATAAGTGTCTAAAATCATTTTCCAAACAAGTTTATAAAATATAAAAATAAAACATTTTGTATTTATAAAAATTAAATATAAGTAGTGCAGAAAACAGAGGCATTGCACGAGTAGAAAAAATAAGTCGAGGTAGAGTATTGACGAAATGAATATATATATACATATATATATATATATATATATATGAAATGGACTAATTAAGATATCAATACCATCATATATCTATACTATATTATTAAGACTGAATGATGTAGAATAATTACCTAGATGTGCATATGTGCAAGGAGTAAATTCACCTATGAGAAAAGAAACGACAAGTCTTTTTTTTTTCTTTTTTTCCTTTTCTCATTTTTGTCTTTTTTTTTTCTTATTTTCTTTCCTCTCTATTGATCATACTTTTGATCTCTCACGTTCACAATGTTTTTTTATAAATACACATGATTCATTTATTTAATTTTTAAAGAAAATCACAAACGGCATATATATAATCAAAAATTAAATTTATTGTATTTGATGAATTTATATACTTATTTATTAAGTGAACTTCTACCATATTTTATACACACATCGAATGTGTCCAACCACTAATATAAATTAAGTTAGTCATTTGACCACAAACAAAGTGTAGGGGCATAACATTAATGATATACCTAATAAGGGGCACAGACTACACAACCACCAGTGAAAAAAGGTCATTTCATATTTAACCCCACTCTTTACAGAATATTAAAATTAACCCCATATTTTGTTAAAACTTGTAAAAAGAGTCCAAAATCATTAAAAAAAAGACTCTTTTTTGAAACATTTGGGGTCTTTTCTATAATATTTTTGGACTCTTTTGTAACTTTTAACGAAATATAGGATTAATTTTACAATCCTATAAAATATGAAATCAAGTATAAAATAGTCCTAAATTCTGCAATGAATAAATAAAGAGAAGTACATTGTTGTATACCAATGTAATATTAACCTGCAACTTATCCAACCGGTGACACCAAAAACAATGTCATATTAATTGATCCACACGACATTTTGCCAAAAGGGCTTCGCCGCAAGGGGTCAAACAACCAAAACGATCACGCTTAAAACCAACACAACAAAAAACGATGTTGTTTCATGTACACATGAAATTTAAAAAGCATTAAACAAAAATTAATAATGTACAGAGCAAATATCGCCACAACCAAAACGACCGCGTTTCAAATAGGTGAAGCTCAAAACGTCGTCGTTTCATGAATATGGGAAAAAAGAAAATTAAAAAAAACAACTAAATTAACGAATCAAAATTGGTATTGTTGAAAATCTGCCTCGCATTTATTGTTGACAGTAATATATATATATATATATATATATATATATATATAACCACAAGTCTTTGGGCTAATCCCAATTTAAGAACTGAACGATTTCTTAGTCTTTTGGGCCATAAGGTTTTGTATGGGTTTGATCATTAAAAAATATAAACTTTAAGAGCCCATTAATATTATTATTATTATTATTATTATTATTATTATTATTATTATTATTATTATTATTATTATTATTATTATTATTTGGGAAAAAATAATTCCCAGTAAGAAAATGTATTGATTGGACTTTAAATTTGCCCAAGCAACTCAAAACTCGTGAGCATGGCTTCAAAATTTTCAAATCCACCTTTATATATATTAATAATAATTAATAAACTAATAATAGTGTCAAATTGAACCAAGCCCAATTCAAATTTTAGGGCTTGGAATTCAACCATGAGTGAAGGTACACTTCTAAACTTGCACTGGGCTCACTCCATGTAAAACTAATATAGAAATTCTTGTCCATTGATACATATAATTCGTGATAATAATAAAAATTATTTCTTGATTTTTCATCATCAATTTTTTTTTAGTTGCACAGCTTCTATCTTGTATTACTGTTAAACCAAAATTAAACTTTATGTAAAAACAACAACTTAAAACCAAATTCAAATTCGAGGTCATGAGTCCCATCAGAGGTGTCGTATTTATTTCACTTATAAATTTATTATAATTTATTTTAACATTCTTAATTATATTGATATATAAATTAAAATTAATGTATTACTTAATTTATTAAAATATTAATGTAATAATATTCCCATCACTTTAAAAAAAATAAAAAGAATAGAAACCAAACCAGATCTTGAGGCCGAAATGCTCATATAATGTCAAATCAAGCGTGAGCATGAACAGACCCAATAGTCTGTCCTTCATATGAGAAATCTAGAAAGTGTATATGGTCGCATTTACATATAATATAAAAAATAAACAAAAATCCTTCTGTGAAAAAATAATTAGCAAATTATCCTCGGTAGTCTTAAATGAAGTAAATTATCCTTCTATGTTCTCCCTTAATAGGGGGTAATTTGCTTCATTTCTTAAAATACAAGGAGGTAATTTGTTAATTATTTTTTCACATGAGGATTTTTTCTCATTTCTTATATCACAGGAGCGTAAATTGCATTTATCTCTTATATAGATGGTGTAAGAAGATTTGAGGTACACTCGCGCATTAAGATCAAAATCCCCCGTTTTGTTCTTAAAACGCAACTCGTAAGGGAGAGCAAGCTTGGGGTTTAGAGACTACGCAAGCCCTTTATCTATTACCAAAATAGGATTATAAAACACTGTCAACCATTACAATAAAAAAGAAAAGAAAAACAAAAAAAGGGAATCAATAATCCAACAAACGGAAAATTTTAATTCGGATCAAATTTGGTCAAACCAAATCAATCATATAGCAAGTGTGATACACTTATTATGTGGTTGGTCACTTTTTCAAAACTGTACACCAATCATATGATAAATATAATACATTTACTATATAATTAATTTAGATTCGATCAAACCAAATCTTTACTAAAATTTCCGTCCAACAAACATCCAAAAATCAAATGAAGGTAGGTGTAATGAGATGCTGCAATTCTGCGTGGCTTTTTGCTGTCTTGGCTTCTTGTCTTCTTCCAATCTCACCTCCTTTCCTCTTTCTTCACTCTTTAGTTATTTCTGCCCTGTCCGAATTCCCACCCTCTCCGTACCCTTTTTTCCTCTTTCTTCCATTACACTTCCTTTTGAGAAATAATTTCATCCGATATTTTAAAGTCTTTTTACTTTTGATTTCATTGATTACAGGATTTTTATTTTTTGTCCCCTAACTTTTAAAAAGTAACATTTTTTGTCCCATGTCACCTCTCCGTTAGATTTTTTAACGGAAAACACCATATGCTTAACACATGACCGTTAGGGCCTTTACATTTTTGGTCCCATATGAAATTTTCACTTTTGGTCCCATAACTTTAAAAAAATAATATTTTTGATCTCATGCACTTAACAACCACGTAGCACTTTTCATTAAATATCTAATGGAAAGTGTCACGGGATCGAAAGTGTTACCTTTTAAAAATTACAGGACCAAAAATGATAATCCCATAACTAATGGAACCAAAAATAAAAAAATTTCTAAATTATAGGATTGAAAAATACGATTCCCCCGCTTCCTTTTAATCTCGTAAAGGGCTCACTCCACGAAGCTCTTACCTTCAATTACATATATATATTATTCAAACTAAAGATTGACGTATGTGACAATATATACTGTTATTTGTTGCGTCCACTGTTCACTCAATCAGTGACATTAATGTCCCAAAATCTCATTTCTTGATTTCACAAAAACCCAAAAAACAAAAAAAAAAAAAAAAGAAAGAGAAAAGGAAAAGGAAAAAATCACTTCTTCTGGCACATCTACTTATATTGATCACATCCATTCAAATCCACTTATTTCTCTCTCTCTCTCTCTCTAACTCTCTCTCTCTCTCTCTCATAATGGGACTAGCTCACAATGTCATATGTTGTCATAGACTTCACCAATTCGCCGTTTCTCTTCTCATTCTCCTTATTTCCACCTCGTCCCAGTTGAGATTACTCACTGCCGAAGGTAATAACTCAGACTCCGTTAACTTTCTTCTTACATTGATCACATTTCTTCATCGTCGTAACGTTCGAAATTTTGTTCTACATCTAATCAGGTCGAAAACTTCTAGCACAAACAGCTGACAGCTCCTCCAAGGTAAGATCACAAACCCCACTGATCAGTGTGTGTTGTGCGTGTTTCTTGTTTGGGAGTTGATCAATAAGTTCCCGCGCGTGCAGACAGTGAATGAAGAAGACAAGGCTGTGCTAAGAGCCCAGATAGGTTCCCGGCCGCCGCGCTGCGACGGGCGGTGCAGTTCTTGCGGCCACTGTGAAGCGATTCAGGTGCCGACGAACCCCCAAACGAGGAGCAGAGCTGGAAGCGGAAGCTCATCGGCCGCTGTTCCGGTTATTGCCTACGCTAGAGGCGATGACAATTCCAACTACAAGCCCATGAGCTGGAAATGTAAATGTGGAAATCTCATTTTCAACCCTTAATTTTTGTCCAAAAATTGAAAAAAAAAAAATAGAATTTCTAGTAATTTATCTTGTATATGATTATTAATAGTATTAATTGTGTGCTTTATTTATTTTTCCTTTTTATTTATCACTATTTGGTTTGGGATATATGAATTAGTGTACTTCTTGAAAAAAATTCCTACTCCAATTAAATTTGATTATATCAAACCAATTATTATATAATTTATTATTATTAATTATTCGATGAATGTAATACACGAACTTGAACTCAATTCAAATGGTTACAAATATTTATAATAGTTCTTATGTGGTTAGTTTGAGTTAGATTTCCCAAGTTAAATAAACTAAAATTCTGATTTTTTATATATATATTTTTTAGAAATTTCCAAGTGCGCGTGTAATATGTACTATTAATAAATCCTCAATGAATATTTAATGTTGTGTTTTTTTATATGTTAACAAAATTATCCTATAATTGTAAAAATATATCTCCTAACAGACATTAGCACATGAATATTTATAAGAATAATTTAATTATAAAAATATTTATTTAATAATAAATTAATCAAGATAAATATGAATTTTTTATTTATTTTTTCCGTTAATATAAATAAATTTGATTAATTTCGATTAACGAATAAATTCAGTTATTAGATGAAAAACAAAAAATATCATTTCAAAAACTACAAACATTTATATATAATCACACGAAATGTTAAAAAAAAGCATAATCAATCATCTGAAAAATTACACACACATAGAATGTATTTACATATGGTAGTAGAATTTACTACTGCAGTTATTACCATTATTTAGAAAGTACCGAACAGTAATTAATGTAATAGCATAAAGTGTAGGAAGGAAGGCAATGATAAAAAGGTCTGATTTGTGTAGCAGAGATTCTGATGTGTACAAAATGGGTACACGCAATAAATATGCATTAAATTAGGATACGCATACATGATAGACCATACCAACCAATACCATGATGATTAACAAACTTGACAGTGGTAACTTTGACATCTGTGCCTCCTGATTTTACCTCACACCACCGTTACGTTAAATCTTTCTTTCCTTCCTAGATAGATACCTGTCTTTCGGGTTGAAAATCGAGACGGTTGTTGTAGTTCAAATTTCTTTGAATTGAGTATACGGATAATTATATTTATGTCTGCTGACTTATAGTTTATTTATATAAATTATTTTTATTTTTTGTATAATTATATAAATTACTCTTAATAGTTAAAAAATAAGGGTAATTTGTATAATAATGTCGATACTTTTGAGGGGTGTAAGTGTAATTTTCTAAAAAAATATGAGTGCTTTGTGTAAATCATATTTGTATTCTAGTGGGTGTATGTATAATTATTCAAAAAGCAGGGATGATTTGTGTAAATAAATTATAAGTTAGGGGGGTGTAAATATAATTATCCCTTAAGTATTTATATCCTCTATTTGTAGGTTTGGAGTAATTATATATAATTTTTTTGATATTTAAAAAATTATATTTAATATTCCTGAAGTTTGATTTTTTATAACAAAATAGGTCTTTTTGTTAGTTAAAATTCATCGAATTTATTGATATTAGCAAAAAAATGATAAAAATCGATATTTACTATCGATTGACTTATCGAATTATTGTAGGTCAAACAAATATTTCTATGATCAAACTATCCTTATACATCTCACATGTTAATACATGTGAGGAGATATATCTTCATCGTTACAAGGATGGTTTAGTCAAAAAAGATGTGTGTGATCTGCAATAAATCAGTAATAGGTCAATCAAGGGGAAATATCGATTTTCATTCAACTTTTTTGTTAGTATCAATAATTTCGGAAAATTTTGACTAATAGAGGGACCTATTAATTTGTTAGCTAGAAGAAACTTCAAGGGTACTAGATGTAATTTTTCAAACCACAGGAGATCTATGTGTAATTACACCAAATTTTAGAGGAGGGGGATATAATTATCCCTTTGAATTATTATCTAACTTTAAAAACGATGTGGTTTGATTATTGACCTGGTCAACTTTTAATTGAATCAAATATGAGTCGAGTTCGAATAATTTGGTACTTTTAAGTATATTTTATTATTTTTTACTAATCAAATCGAGTTAGAGACCAGCTCAAAAATTTACCAAGCAAACAATAAGTATTCAAGTTTGATTGGTTAAGTTTAACATATTGTATTCACACGAGCTCATACCGGTCGATTTCAATAGAGTAACAAATTGTTTGATTTATTTATCAGCTCTAGTTGTCCTATTTCAAATACTACATTGAGAAATACTATTAGTGATATTATATTAAATAATTATTTTAAAATTATCACTAAAATATAATTTAAATGATAGTGATTATCATCTTATCATAATATAATTATTAATAACAAGAATTAACATTAAGTTGTCACGGTAAAAAATTTGAGACGCATTTGTAGCGACCATTTTGGTGGAAACAATAACAACTATATTTATTCTCGCCACTGCAAGAAATATAACATTTAATCATGGTTAATTGTCATGGTTAATACTAAATAATCATAACAAATAATTATTGACCACGGCCACACAACGGTTGTCGGCCTTTATGTTTGTGAGGGTTCACTAGAAAAAAAAAATCAATATTAGCTACATTTTTTTAATGACCATGGCTAAAAATCATGGTAAATAACTATTATTAACTATGGTTAAATAAAAATCGATGAAAAATTTATTTTTCTACCATAAAAAATTTATTTGCCACGGCTTCTAGCCGTGGTAAAAATATTCGCTATGGCTTTTGGCCATGACAAATGTTTTAGCAACCCCGCAAAAACCACGATCGACAACCGTTGCGTGACCGTGGTCAATAACTATTCGCTATGGTTATTTAGTATTAACCATGGCAATTAGCCATGGTTAAATGTCATATTTTTTGTAGTGGTTGCTAAAACATTTGCCATTGCTAAAAGCTATAACGAATGTTTTTACCACAACTCTTAGTTGTGCCAATAATTTCATGATGAAAAAGTTAATATTTGCATCGATTTTATTTAATCATAATTAATAATAGTTATTTACCACCATTTGTTGTCATGGTCATAAAAAGTATATTTAATAAATAAAAAAAATAGTGCGCTATGCATGTATCACAATTTGTTTATAGTGATAATTTTAAAACAATTTTTTTTTTTTTGTTACTAATTATATCTAATGACAATGTGAAAGTCGTCGTAGTGACAATAGAAAAAATTATTGTCACTTAATATAGATAATTAATGATAATTTTAATATTGTCACTTAATTCTTTATACTAATATTCTCGTACATTTATAGTGACATTCGATGTTAAATATATTAGATAGTTAGATGAATTAATGAAATCTTCATGAATAAAAGATATGTAAGAATTATTTATACACGCTATATATGTAAAACATCGAGTATAGCATGAGTTTAAATGAGAGAAGACACATTTAAAAAGTCTTAGAAAATATGAAAAATAAGAAAATAAAATGAAAAAATGAAGCAACCTGTTTGATTATGTTTTTATTCTCGATTTTTAATTGTTGAAATAATAATTAAAGTAAAAATTATTTGTTTATACATATTCTTACATTGCATCTGAATAGAAGAATTTCAATTCATTCCATTCTAATTTTGAAATACATTTTGATTAATATAGATGGATTTCAAATTTTTTTTTCAAATGAGTCTTTGATATCGTTTCTCCAAATCCTTCGTTCAAATTCAAATATATCAACCCAAATAAACCCTTATTGAAACGTATTAATTTGACACCACATTTTAATATATAAACACAATCTCATTAATTCATTCAAATATATTATCATTTCACACGAAAATTTATACAAAACTGAAAATACATATTTTCGCTTAAAATTGAAATTTGAAATTTGAAATTTGAAAATTCAAAATCAAAATATTTATATTATTATAATAAATAACCACTCACAATCATTTATATAATTAGAATGCTAGTAAAATATTATTAAAATGATATAAATGAAATAAAAATAAAAATAATATTGGGTAGCATCAAGGGGGAGAACAGCAGAGAATGGTTATCTTGATTAGCAAGGAACCTGGACTTCTGGCTCTGGGTTTTCTCTTGGGCAGACCACCTCAGTTCTAAATGACTTGTCTGATTTTACGCTTACTACACCCATCTGTCATTATCTGATGTGGCAATGCCTAATTATTTCTATTTGAAAAATTATAAATATTTATCTAAAATTAATTATCGTCTAATAAATACCTTCACGCAATAATACATTATGTTAGATGATCATTAATTATAAAGGGTGTTTATAATTATGATAAATTTTAAGAGAACTCATTATAATTTACTCTTGCTTTAATGATAAAATAAATTTAGCTGGTTAAATTTATTTGATTTAATTCAAAATCACGAATAACTCCCCATAAAACTTCGACAATTTATTGATGAAAATATAAATATTAAATTATTATCTCAAAGAATTTATAATTTTTTTTAGGATTTATATAAAAATAAAAGTTATTGCAAACACCCTCTAAAAAATTAGAACACGTAGCGAATATGCCCATCAGAGTGTGAAAAAATGTCAAATTTAGGTCATAATTACTATTCAAAAAATGAACTCTTTACGACAAATTGTACACAAACGCAAGAATCATTCCTCCTAATCAACATTGACGTACGCCAGTAAGTTACTACATATTCAAATAAATTCGATCCTATAACTTCTATTACAACAAGGCATAATTTATTTCACTGGAAGTATAAGTTGAATAATGATGTATGGTGGTAGGTGAATGAATTTTCATTCACGAAAAAACACATACTATCATAAGTAGCCACCGTATATCTATTTATCGAGATATTTGTATATATTTATTTTAAACGCTTATCAACTTATTATAAAAAAAAAAGAATGTTTGTGTTTTACAGCTTCTACTCTCGAACTAATTCAATTAAGTTGCCTACTTTTTCAAACTCTCCTAATTTTTGTTACTGATTAATTTACAATTTATTTTGCCGATGAGGCCTATCTTAGTTGACGAAGTTGATGCCTCATGATCTTAGAGGTCATAGGTTCGAACCCCTACATGGGTTGATGTTGTTTCTACTGTATAGTAGGTATTATTTGTTGTTGTAATAGCTAAGTATCAGTTTATGTGATATTGTTGATATGATTGTTTGTAATTGTCTCTTTTCTATATTGATAGCCGACATGACTGAATATAATTATTTTATTTTTGATTAATAAAATTCATTGCCTCTAATTAAAAATAAATAAATTTACAATTTATATTTGATCGCAAAATCAGAAGTCATTGCGAACACCTCTTTATATCTGAATATTTGGATTAGATTTTTGGCCAAATCAAGTACAATCAACACCAACCAATCAACAGCCGTGATGAAATGTCAGTGTCCAATGAGTATGATTGATTTGTATTAAATGCAGCAGGGACCAGCCATTCACCAACTCTTTCTGTCTAACTGACATTCATCACCAACGACGTCTTTTTCTTTTTCATTTTATTTTTAATTTTTCGTAGGCAGATAAAATGGGAAAACGAAATGACACCACATAAATTCATCGAGTTTAATGCAATTTACCCCCTGTAATATTGAAAATAATTAAATTATCTTCTATGAAAAAAAATAGCAATTTATTCCATTATGTTTTCCAAAATAAAGCAATTTACCTCCCTGTCTGTAGAGGTAAATTGTTTCATTTTGAAAAACACAGGGGGTAAATTGCTTTATTTTAAAAAATACAAGGAGGTAAATTGTTATTTATTTTTTTATAGGCGGGTAATTTCCACATTTGCAATATCACAAAAGAGTTGCTTGCATTTTTCCCAAATCCATCATGAATAATTGGTCCTTATAATTAATATACTGTCGTAAAGTACGAACACCTTGACTCCACGTGTTAAGATGTAGGTTTAGCCCCACCAAACATCTTGATAAGGATTTGAATCTATATTATGAGTATGACAATGTTCGACTTTAACCATTAGACCACAATGATCGGTGGTTCATCAACATATTTCACCTAGGGCTTAAGGTTGAAATTCTATAAGCAAATACGAGATCATAAGTTCAAGTTAAGAGTGTGGATGGATTTTATGGCAATTTATTATTTTATTATTACTTGTTATGGTGTTATCACTACACAAAAAGAATATTAAAAAATAGAAGATTAGTAGCCAAAAAAAATTTAGTGATAATTTTATTATTATCACTAATTATGCATATTTCGTGACGGGAATGACTATTCTTTTGTAAAAAATTGTAATTAGCAATAATTAGTGATAAAAAAAAATGTGTACAAAGTTGTCACTAAATACAATTAGTGACACTTTTATAATGACAACCTAATTATTGTCACTATATTGTGTTGTCACAAGTTATCAATATAGATGTGTTACTAATTGAATTTAGTGCTAATTTTATACACAATTTCTGTCACTAATAATTATATAGTGACAAGATAAAAAATATTGTCACTTAATGTATATTTTTAGTGACAACTTTAAAATTATCAGTTGATATTTTATCATTAATATCATATTTTCTTATAATATATTTATTATCTGGAGTAATATACTGTCAATTATGAAAATATTATATAATTTTTTTTATTAAAAAAGAAAATGGCATTCATCATTTATGAAAAAATAATTTTCCTTCTTGCTTTTTTTTTTTTTTTGTTTTTGTTTTTGTTTTTGGAGGACCATAATTTCCAAGTTGTTAACCTATCATGAATGTCCAATATCTAAGATTTAACACATGTTAATTGGATCTGTTGTCCAGTCCGCTATTATAGTTGTTAACTAGCATACGTGGCACATTAAAATGAGTGTGCATAATAAATTAAAATTTTAAAATATATTTTAATTGCATAAATTCAAATATTAAAAAAAAAAGGAAAAGAAAGAAATCATGAGTTTAAGAAGTTAAACGTACATGTAATTCGAAAGGGTAAGAAAGTTGGAAGTTAAGCAAAAAGATAGAAAAATAAAATATTTGGTGAAACAGTGTTAAAAATAAAATAAAATAAAATGGCAAATCAAGAATATGAGATACCAAAAGGATATTCTCACATAATAATAAAAGTGTAGATTAGGGGTGGCAGGCGAGTCAAGCCGGCTCGCGAGCTTCGCGAGCCGGCTTGATTTTGAGCTTGACTCGAGCTCAAAAAATTCGAGCTCGAGCTCGTGCTCAAAATACACTGTTCGTTAAGTTCGCGAGCTTTTTTCTTTTTTTTCCTAATTTTTTTTATATATATTTTTTAATTTTTAGAATTTTTATATGTTTTTACATTTATACATTTATTTATACATTTAACTTTTATAGTTTATATAAAAATAAACTTAATCAATAATTTAGTAAATTATAATATTTTTTAAAAATAATTATTTAATATGACACATATAAATTTTATGTTATATTTTAATATCTATTTATAACCTCTTATACTTTTTAAATTGACAAAATACATAATATACACTATACAATCTATAAGTTTTACTTATAAATTTATGTTAAAACTTAGTGATTCCCATCAATTAATCTAAAGATGATGATGATGATGACGACGACGATGATGAACATAATAATAATAATAATGATAATAATAATAATAATGAAATCAACAAGTTTAATCAACAATTTAGTAAGTCTTAATATTTTTTTTAATATGACACATATAAATTCTATGTTATATTTTAATATTTATTTGTAATATCTTCTAATTTTTTAAATTAACAAGTCCTAAGAATTAATTTATATATATACATATTCTATAGTATTATAATTTATAATAATATAATTTTATTAAAAAATTATACCAACAATTAAAAAATATATAAAAATTATGCAAATTATTACGAGCTCGAGCTCGAGCCGTACCCTTCAAAATCGAGCTCGAGCTTGACTCGTTGCCACCCCTAGTGTAGATACTGCACAACGATTGTTCGTGCATTTATGAACAATTTTTTAGATTGGGCATCCGGTTCGGGGTTGTGCTGTGGTCCTGATGAGAGCGAATAAATAAATGAATATTGAGAGATGAAACAATGCAAATTAAAGAAAATTTATTTATTTTAACATTTTTAATTGAAAGAAGCTAAAGGATCAAGCTTTTTTAGAGAAGATGTTCTTCTATATTCAAGATGTATGAATTACAAGAAATGATACAAGGTTTATATAACTAACAAAAGGTACTAAGAAAGGTAAATGATAAATTAGAGCCCTATCATAGTCCTAAATCTAAGTCCTAACAATATGCTTAGGTAAAATATACACCTACAAATCAGCCAATTACATTAACACTCCCCCTCAAGTTGGCGCATATACATCGTATACGCCCAACTTGCCCAACAAGAAATGAAACTGTGGCCTAGCTAGTGCCTTTGTGGAAATGTCTGCCGGTTGAAATTGTGAACGTATGTGACTTGTAGCAATGTCCTTCTTTTGCACTAGCTCGCGAATATAGTGACAATCTATTTCAATGTGTTTTGTCCTTTCATGAAAGACTGGATTGGTTGCTATGTGAATAACAGACTGGTTGTCACAAAACAATTTCATCGGACCTTGATGGTTCACTAAAAGTGATACCAACAATGATTTTAACCATACAAGTTCACTTGCAGTTGAGGCCATGGCTCGATACTCGGCCTCTGCTGATGATCTCGAAACGGTGCCCTGTTTCTTTGTTTTCCACGAAATAGGTGACTTTCCGAGCATAACGAAGTATCCTGTAATGGAACGTCGAGTAATCGGACAGCTTGCCCAATCGGAATCACAATAGGCCCGCAATTTTAGATCACAATCAGCTCGCAACAAAATTCCTTGTCCCGGACTACTCTTGATGTATCGTAAAACACGTAAGGCCGCCTCAAAATGCTCTTTTCGGGGTGCTTGTGCAAACTGAGAAAGGACATGAACCGAGTATGAGATCTCAGGCCGAGTAATCGTGAAATAGATTAGACGCCCTACAAGTCGCCTGTAAGCTGCACCATCAGCCTCCTCCCCCTCAGCCAAGGCGAGCTTGTGGCCGTGCTCCATCGGCGTGTCAGTTGGCTTACTTCCAAGCAAACCTATCTCAGCGAGAATATCCAAAGCATATTTCCTTTGGCATAAAGAGATGCCAAGAGGTGATCGGACAACCTCAATCCCAAGGAAGAACTTGAGTGTACCTAAATCCTTGATTTGAAAACACTCATGCAAATAACACTTGAATGTCGTACAAGCATCATGATCGTTTCCGGCCAGAATTATATCATCAAACATATACGAGAAACCCCATAAAGATGTTATCACGACGATATGTAAATAAAGAATAATATGCTAAGGATTGAGTAAAACCATACCGCTTGAGAGCTCCATTCAGTTTATTGAATCAATTTCGAGATGCTTGACGAAGCCCATAGATAGACTTGCGAAGGCGACATAAGCGATTACCAGAATCAACTTGAAATCCTGAGGGCAGTTTCATGTAAACTTCCTCATAGAGGTCACCATGTAAAAAGGCGTTGCTTACATCCATTTGATGTAATTCCCACCCTCGTGCAGCAGCCACCGAAGACACGTACTGAGACAAGCTTGGCAATAGGTGCGAAGGTCTCATGAAAGTCAAGACCCTCCACTTGTGTAAACCCCTTTGCCACGAGGCGTGCCTTGTACCGCTCCACTGTCCCATCTGCTTTATATTTGATTTTGTATACCCAACGACAATCAATAGGTTTCTTCCCATCAGGTAGAGGCTCAAGTGTCTATGTGTTGTTGGCCTCAAGAGCAGCAATCTCCTTTCACTTCTCTCCATTGCTCACTTTGGACTGCCTCTGCATAGTTTCTTGGTTCTACCTCCATATTGATAGCTCCCACAAAACGTTTATCATGTGGAGATAAATTATCAAATGTGATATAAGAAGCTAGAGGATAGGGTGTACCTGAATTGCCATTATGGTGCGATTACTTATGGGGGGGGGGGGGTAAATGCTAGTATAGTCCAGTTGGACTTTTATGCTTGCAGAAACCTTTTTGAACCTCAACTTCACCATCATTAGTAACCGGTACTTTTGTCCCCAAGAAGTTGGTAATGGCGGAGTAAACTACAAAGTCGTTAAGATGAGCTGGAAGTCGAGTGGTTCGTCGTGGCCTCACGAGCTCATTTTCAACTTGCGTAGCAGCTTCATTTGAAGTATCCAGGTGTTCCTGCAATTTCGAAACCTCACCGTGAGCATCATTTTCAGTGCCTGCCTTAATTGTGCCATTGATACTCTCCGTCAAATCTTCATATGCATTTTCAAAAACCTTAGGTATCTCACAAGCATTTTGTTCATCATTATACTGATCCTCAGTGAATGGAAAAACATTCTCATGAAAGGCCACATCTCGTGACTAAAAGAATTCATTTTCATCCAAATCATATAGTCGCCAACCTTTTTTGCCATAAGGATAACCAATAAATATGCACTTTCTACTCCGCGAGCCAAACTTATCCTTCTGCCTATGATTATTGTGTGCATAACACAAGCACCCGAACACTCGAATATGCTCATATAATGGCTTTACTCCATATAAGATCTCGTAAGGTGACTTTTTCTTCAGTTGAACAGTAGGTGTTCGATTGATTTAATAAGCAGCTGTTAGAGCACACTCGCCCCAAAACTTAATGGGTAAAGAAGCTTGAAAACGTAGTGCCCTAGAAACCTCAAGAATGTGTCGATGTTTGCGTTCTACTGTCCCATTCTGTTGAGGTGTGACTGTGCAACTAGTTTCATGCACTATTCCATTTTCTTCATAGAAAACCCGCATGGGTCCCCCAAACTCAAGACCATTGTCACTGTGAATACGCTTTACACATCTTCCAAATTGTGTCTTTACAAGTTTACAGAAAGCCATAAGAAATTTGCTTGCTTCACCTTTTTCCTTCATTAAATACACCCAAATTCCCCCACTGTGATCATCAACCAAAGTAAGAAAATAATATGCACTACAAGATGAAGGTTTCTTATATGGTCCCCATAAATCACAATGAACTAAATCAAAACAATCAACGACATTATTCTTACTCAGAGAAAAGGAAAAGCGTGTTTGTTTGGCTCGATAACAAGTATCGCAAATAAAATTATTCAGTGAATCCAAGCTACGAATATCCTAGATAAAAGATAGGTGCTGACTGTTTTGGTGTCCCATACGCTGATGCCAAACAAGATGTGACTCCTCTTTCTGCACCTTCATTGCCAAATGTGATCGATAAGGCTTGTAGCAGTAAACTCCCCCCCCCCCCCGAAAGCTCACCCGCTCCAATCGGCGTCTTCGAGGTACGGTCCTGTATCACACATGATTCATTAATAAACGTCATTTGGCAATTCAATGCAGAGATCAATTGACGAATGGATATTAGATTGCAAGTCAAGTCTGGCACATAGAGGACGTTAGCCAATTCCATTTTCGGGCTGAAGACAACGCGTCCAACCATTGTCGCTGTCGTTCTAGCCCCATTCGACAAGTAAACAGACATAGGAATCGTGTCTTTGAGTTCGCTCAACAACTCTTTTCTACCTGTCATGTGATTCGATGCACCAATATCGAGTATCCAAATAGGTTGAGTAACCTTACTAGAAAGTCTCTCGGTACCATCACTGGAACGATCCAATATGTTCAGTAATTTTTGGAATTGTTTAGCTGATAAGCCTGAGATTCGGTCACTGCTACTTCATTAAACCATCCCACCTGTTGTTGCTGCATTAGCCTGGCTATGCCCCACTTGTCCTCGACCTCGAGGTTGCTCTCGTCCTCGTTTCCCTTTGTACCAAGTTGGATACCCATTGATCTCGAAGCAATCTGCAACATCATGGCCGGGTTTTCGACAATTCGAACATACCTTCTCCGTATTACCACGTTGCTTTGGTCCAGATTGGCTAAATCCCTTCCCTTGTCCAGGGGTGGTTACTGCCATTGCAATTGCTTCGATTTGATCATCCCGACCCCGTATCATTGTGAGGTGTCTCTCCTCTTTGGTAATCATGGCATAGGCTTTATTCATGGTGGGTAACGGATCCAAATTTAGAATATGAGACCTAACTGTTCCAAAAACGGCGTCATCAAGTCCCATGAGAAATTGATGTAGTTTCTCTTCTTCTTGTTCACGAAGAAAGTCATGTGCAGCCCCACAACTGCAATTCGGCACTTTGGAGTAACTAGTGAGTTCATCCCACATTCCCTTTAGTTTTGTGTAGTAAGTCATTACCGTCATTCCTTGTTGTCTAGTTGAAGCGATCTGGCCCTTCAATTCATGGATCCGAGGCGCATTTCCTATAGAAAAACGTTCTCGTAGGTCATCCCAAACTGCTTTAGCGTTCTCCTCATATGCTATACTCGGTTGAATGGATTTTTCTATAGAATTAAAAATCCAAGAAATCAACATAGAGTTACAAACAACCCATACACTCGCCTCTGGGCTATTCGGATCCGGTTTCCTCAAACTTCCGTCAATAAATCCCAACTTGTTCTTTGCCCTTAAGGCATTCTTCATCGCCTTCTCCCACATGTCGTAATTGTCGCCATTCAACATACATGTGGTGATAATTGCTCCTGGGCTATTCGATGGGTGCAAGAAATATGGCGAGGATATCTCCAACGTCTTCTTAGCACTTGAACTTCCTGTTTTCTCCTCCATCGGAATTGTGGTGACTCAAGCTAAGATTTAGATCGGAGCTACAGGTGACAAGTGGTGTG
The DNA here is from genome assembly GCA_034509735.1 of Sesamum alatum. Classification (NCBI taxonomy): domain Eukaryota; kingdom Viridiplantae; phylum Streptophyta; class Magnoliopsida; order Lamiales; family Pedaliaceae; genus Sesamum; species Sesamum alatum. The sequence goes on from JACGWO010000005.1 coordinate 5,358,524, forward strand.
GTGGACCGACTTTTGCAAGGTTTTTAAACCTACCCTGATACCATGAAAGAAGCTAAAGGACCAAGCTTTTTGAGAGAAGATATTCTTCTTTATTCAAAATGTATGAATTACAAAAAATGATACAAGGTTTATATAGCTAACAAAAGGTACTAAAAAAGGTAAATGATAAATTAGAGCCCTATCATAGTCCTAAATCAAAGTCCTAACAATATGCTTAGCTAAAATACACACCTACAAATCAACCAATTACATTAACATTAATTCTTTCTATTGTTTGATAATTTCTTACATATTTTTAGATTAGTTAAATTATATATCTAGGAACTACAAAGAAATTACCTCATGGAGTTGGAAATGACAATCAGGAGTATTCACAGTTTGGTAAAAAATATAGAATCGAATCGAAATAAAAAATTAGGTACATATTGAAATCGATATTCAATTTATTTTTTTTTTCAAAAATTCAGTATTCAGCTTGGTTTGAATTTTTTAGTATCGATTTGCTGATCCATCCAAATACCGATCTTTTAATTTTATAATATTTTTACATTAAATTTTTATATACACAACTATACATTACTTATATTATTATTTTTTGTTATTTTGCTTACCAAAAATTAAAAAATTAGGTAAATTACCAAATCGAACGGATTAATTCAATTTGATATTATTTTAGCATTTCAACGCGCCGAGTTTCATGAGTTATATCCAAGTTTTGATTTGATTTTATCGAACTAACACTCCGAATAATTATGGTCTCATTTAATTTAATTCAACACTATTGTTAAACCTCCCCTCTTGATATAGGATAATTACAGTTACATCTCATAACTTATTTACACTAGTCGTCATAGTACGGTATTTTTGTGTGCATATAATAAATATATTTTTACGTTTTAAAATATATTATAAATAAGAGTAAAATATATAAACTAACATGTCATATTAGAAAAAAAAAAGGAGGAAAGAAAGAAAAAACTAATTTATCTATTAATATAAAATTTAAAAAATTGAATAAAATAGTTATAATATCAATTGAGGGTTATTTTTAGCATTACAAAAAAGTGTTGCGACGGTGTCATTAACCGCTGTTTTTAAGTAAAAAATGGAGTTTTTTTATATAATAATTTAGATAAATCATTGGATAAATACACATACATCCACAAATGTTAACAATATTTACACAAATTACTGACTCTTTAAAAAAATTACACGTACACCTCTTTAACATCATTATGCAAACCTCATTTGTTTTTTGACTATCTGAATTGATTTTTGTAATATACAAAAAAAATAATAATTTATATAAATAAATCATATATATATATAGCGGCGTAAATATTATAATAAAAGAAAAAGAAAAAGGGCCATCTGCCTGTCAAAAAACAGGAAGAATTTCTGTGGCAGGTGGGGAGCAGATCGTCAAACTTAATTGTTTCGTATCTCAAATTAAAACATCAGGAGATGCGACATTTCATTGACGCTTTCCCTCTTCAACCTTCTTTACGCAAAGCCAATCCCTCTGTTTGGTTTTGTTTTCTATTCGTCTCCAAGATGGTTAGAAAACAAAACCAAACATAATATTACCCAAAATATATTTACTGTGTGTTTTGAATAATTTTCACATTTTCCTATACAATAATATATTATATAATTTAATCCACCTACAAATATATAAACATTATTATATACATATATATTTTTATAAAAATATATAAAAGAGACATGAATGACAATGAACAGTATTTTTTGTCTCCCAATATACAACACAATACATACAATAAATAAAATATTACTATATACACTTATAAAAATATATATAGGTGACATGATTTGACAATGAACAGTGTTTTTTGGCTCCCAATATACAACACAATACATACAATACATTTTTTTCACTATTTAAAATTAACTCCAAAAATAAATCATAACATACACCTATCTCTAACACACACTTATTTATCTTCATTTTTCTCTTTTTATCTCTACAAACCAAAACAAAACACTCCAACAATAAAACCAAACACAATGAATATTTTCATCTTCCCTTACTCTTCATCATTTTATTTTATTTTGGATTAAATACAGTTACCACCCCTAAAGTATCCACTCTATATCAATTATCCCCCTAAAGTATTAAAACCTTCAAAAAGCCCTCTGACCTTCTAACACCTTTAATTTTGAAGTTCAAAGAGTCCATTTTATCCTTACGAAAAATTAATTTATGAAACAAAATTAAAGCGATTTTTAAAATACCAAAACCACTCTTTTTTGAAGTTTTATCTAATTCTATTTTCACTTTTTAATCGAGCTCTTTTTATTTTATAATTCTAAAGTATTTGGAACTCATTTTATTTTAGTTCACTTATTTTTCAAACCAAGTTAACAATAAATTTATACATTCAGATAATTACCATATTTACATAATTATCATGTTTATGTAAATATATATTAACTGTATATTTTCTTATTAGCTCATGATCAGCTCTTTTGATTTTATTAATTATATATTTGTTTAAGTAAATATACAAATATATATGTATGAATTTATTTTTAATCTGGTTTGACAAATAAATGAAACTAAAATATAATAAACTCCAAATATTTTAGGATTACGAAAATAAAAAGAGCTGATGAATAAGTGAAACTAGAATTAGACAAAAGCTTCACAAAAGAGCGATTTTGGTATTTTAAAAATCCCTTTAATTTTTTTTTCAAAAAAATAATTTTCAATAAGGGTAAAATAGACCTTTTGAACTTAAAAATAAAAGGAGTTAGAAGGTCGGGGGGGGGGGGGGGTTTGAAGGTTTTAATACTTTAGGAGGGTAATTGATGTGGGGTGAATACTTCAGAGGTGGTAAGTGTATTTAACCCTTTTATTTTTTGTAAATCAAGAAAAATAAAAATTAATTATTGATGACGAACAAAATTACAGGATTGTTGTCGGTAATTTTTGGCAAAAATAGGCGTTCGACCTGGCCCGAACCCTAGTATGAACCTCGTTGAGGGTTTTCGATAACTGGACATGTGGCTCTGTTTAGGAAGACCGTATGATGAAGGTTAAATTATATTTACTGCGTTGTATATTAGGGAGTGTCATTTTAAGAACTCCAAATATACGAATGACAAATTATAATCCGTAATTCATGGTAAAAACTTCGTCGTTGGTTTTTCTTTTAGGGTTAATTACACTGACCTCCCTTCCTACTATAGGAATATACAAATTCCCCCCTCTTACTATGAAAATTGCAAATTGCCCCCTCTGACAAACATGTGTTAGTCAAATTTATGGTATATGCTTAAATTACCATTTTGCCCTCATTTATAAAACTAAAAATAATTCAATAAACTTGAAAATAGAATTGGACCAAAAAATCTTCAAGTATTCCCCCCCCCCCCAAAATATAAGCCTTACTTTCTATAAAATAATATAATTTCAACAACATTACAAGCTTTAATGATTGTTAAGAATAGAAATTAATGTCACAACCTACACATACATAATATGTGATTAAAAAAATATTATAAAATAATATACTAAAAGTTACAAGTATACACCCTTTTTAAATTTATAAAAAATAAATTACTTCTAAGAGGTATTTAAGTCATAAAAAATAGAGTTATTCAGGTTCAGGGTATTATAGGAAGTTTAACCCAATTCTTTTTTATGAAATCAGCAAAATCCATTAAGTTGACTAACGGAAGGAACAATTTGTAAGGTGGATATATTTGAAATGAAAGTTTATGTAATTTTAATAGTAAAAACTGGGAATTTGTATATTTCCATAATAGTAGGGGAGATTAGTGTAATTAACCTTTTTTTTTATTATTGATCATTGTAATTAATAATATCGATACAATTCCAGAACCAAGAGGAAACAATCCAACTCAGATCACTTAGGATGACCTATATTTGGCTATTCAAGTGTCTTTGTAGTCGATCTTAATACTACTCCAGTTCTAAATTATATTTTTCAAACTCGACGAAACTCACAAACGACATATCACTCAATGAACACCATTCTAGACCTTGGCAAAAGACTCGGAAAAATTACAATTTTAATCCCAAAAAAGTACTATTTATTCGATTTCAGTTCCTAAAAAATCACCATTTACTCATTTAGTGCCTAAACTGACACCTTTTTCACCATTTTAATCATTTCATTGATTGAAATTTTAAAATAAACAAGAATGACTCTTTTCCGGCTTTTCAGCCTCAAGTGCCTGACACGTGATTTTTCCCATCTAATTTAACGATCAAGTGACAAAAATAACCAAAAAAGTTATAAAAAAATACAGTTAGGAACTAATACAAGTGATCATTGTTTAAATACTGAAATCGAATAAGTAGTATTGTTTAGACAAAAACAAAAAAATAATAATAATAAAAAGAAATTATAGTTCTCCCCAAAAAACTCAGTTGATCAGTTGGGATAAGTATAACATCGGTGCCAATCATTAACAACTGTAGGAAATGACAACATGATTAAAGACTAAAACTACTACATGCATGTACCTGAACTTTGTGGGTTAATTTGTAGTGATGAAACAGTAAAAATCAAGAATGAATGAAACCATGCGTGTCGAGTCTAACGCGATTTACCTTCAAGTATTTTTTAAAATAAAACAATGTACTTTTTTAAAATAGAGCAATTTACACTCATATTTTGAAATAAATCACTTTATCTTAAAAAATACAAGTAAATAAATTACTATTTTTATAGGTGGATAATTTATTCATTTACAATATAACATAAAAATAAATTGCATTAAACCCGTGGTAAAACAGTAAAAAACAAGAATGAATGAAGCCATGCTTGCCGGGAAACGTAAAAGAGTCACGTGTGGGATCAGGCAAACAGTTTGAAACTGTCCTAAAATCCCATTAGCTTTTTTCATCTGTATCCGTTACATAAAATCCAAAGGGGAGAGAATGTCTGATGATCAAACACAGACAAGCTGATAAAAAAGCTGATAAGTACTTGTGAGAAAGTGATTCTGATTCCCAAAGCCACACACATAGTTTTTTTTTTTTTTTTTTTTTTAACAGTGGTGTTGTGAGTTGAAATTAATTTCCCCATGCAAATATGATATATACCTCAACTGAAAGACAAAAATGTACCAAATTTCTGGTTATCAATCGACCTTTTTCTGAAAAGCCGAGAAGAGTTATTCCTCGGAATCAACCACTCCCAAATCTTGTATTCATGCTCCTGTAATAACTTCTTGAATTTATCAACCCCAAAAGACAAAGATTATGGTTTGGGAAACACAAAATCGAACTAATTGAGGGAGTGGTTTGCAAAATTTGCACTCTTAGAAACGTAATACTATAAATTTTTGAGTAAATTACAGCCACTTTCCATGGGGTTTGACATAGTTACAAATACCCCTAATTATTTGAAGAATTACAAATACCCCCCTAATGTTTGTAATTTTTAACCAAAGGCCTGAAATTGATCATTTGGCTCTTGATCTTTTAGTTAATATTGTAGAAAAATCAATCGAGGCAAATTGCATTATTGCTCGTCTGTGTAAAAGTTTAAGGAACCTCTCCCTGGGCACTGTAGTCCAAAAAAATTCAAAATTTTTTAAGAATAATTCAGTTTGCATAAGGGCATTTTGGTCAGTTCACCCATAAAAATATATGGAAATGAATTATTTGTTAGGTGGTTACAAATCTCAGGGGGGTATTTATAATTTTTCAAACAATAAGAGGATATTTATAATTATGTCAAATTTCAAGGGAAATAGTTGTAATTTACCCTAAAGTTTTAGAGAAAGTTGAAGTTTGCGACGGAAGTGAAAGAGTAACTGCAGTAAGGATTGAGAAGTATAAGATCTAAAGCTGGAGTGTTTAGTAAGAATTGAAGCCGAAAAATGTAGGAATAATGTGTGCAAATGAACTTTGAATTTTTTACAAAATTATCAGGCTTTCACTAAAAAAAATAAAATTACTACAAACTATTTATTTTCAATCATGATAATTAGTTATGATTGTAATGTTATATTTCTTGTAATATTTGAAAAGAAAACAATTAATTTTCGAGAATTTGATAAGTAGAGATTGAAATTTCTAACACCCATTTTAAACATTGTTAGGTATAGAAAGTTATTTCTAACAAAATGCAAAAGCTCCCTAATTCTCGGGGGACTTTTATCATGTGTGCATTTTGCTATTAAGGGATAATTACTCAGTCACCCCCCAAAAAATTGGATTTATTAAAAGAAAAGAAGCTCACGAATTTGAGAAAATTTTGAAAAAAATCATTATATACATCACATATTATTCGGGAAAAATATAATTTACTCCCTATGATATTGCAAATGATGAAATTACCTTCATGTGAAAAAAGAATAGTAATTTATCTCCCTGTATTTTTTTTTTATTTTAAATGAAGCAATTTACCTCCTTGTTAGATGGGGGTACAATACTACTTTACCCTCACCTACCACCATTACGTGTTTGTGATTCATAGACTAGCTAGTCTTATTTTAGTAATTTATCGTGACGTGTTGATTTGGTAAGTTTGACCTTAACTTTCCTTTTTGGGAATATTCTACTTACCTTATTTGATGCAATTTATTTTCTCCATCAACAACCCCCGAATTTCTAAAATTTTTGTAGGATATTTAGGAATTAAATCGTGATTTGCCTTCTGTAGATGACGCATAAAAAAATATGCATGAGAAGGATGTGTTGCAGTCGATGGGGGCAGTGCTTGACCTTCTCTCCCTCCTGACTACTCTCCTAATAATGGCTCTGCTCCAAGAGGGGGAGGCGCTTGACCTTATTTCTTCTCTTGAGGCTCTTCTTTTCAGGATTACTATCCTTTGAGATGGGGGGGGGGGGGGGGTACGTGACCTCTTCTTCCCCTTGTAGTCCTCTTCGACTACGAGCAGCACGATTGTGAGTGTGAATCGCGAGCCTGCCTCCTCCCTTGTCAAGGAAGGAGTGCGAGAAATGTTGTTCGCCCCCTCATCCTTTCTGGCCTCACGAGCGACAACAGAGGTAAGGAGGATGTTGATATCTTCCATTGTGAACTCATGAGTTGCAACAGAGGCAGAGAGGACATTGTTGGTCCCTCCTCCCCCGCGACCTCGTGAGTCGCAACATGGACAAGGAGGGCTTCGTGCAAGATCCAAAGCATGGGGGTGGGGGGCTTGTTCCCAATCTCCATGCTTTTCCTATCTCTAGATGCCTTCGGACCCCTCAGGGTTAGGTTGTTGCCGGACTTCTTTTTCACGATACGTGCTCGGAGATCCCTTCAAGCTCGTCTAGGCTCATGTTCTTATTTCTCACTCTTGATCTCTTGTTTTCATCTTCAAAAGCTGAAACGCAGTTCCAGCAAATGACGGCAAGTTGATGTTGCAAAAAAGCGAGATCGACTGAATTTGTATTATAGAGGTGCAATTCAACATGCTTATACTGGAGTTTGTTTACAAAAATTTCACTTATCCCCTAAATGAGAGGATGGGAAGGGGTATTTATACTAGTAGGAATTTATGCTATTTAGGGTAGGTAAGGGTAAAGTACTAATTCACCCTCAGTTATCTCCAATACATGATTGTGATTCTTAGATTAGGGTTATTTTAGTAATTTGTCGTGCTGGGTTGATTTGGTAAGTTCGATCTTGAACCTTCCTTTCGGGAATATTCTACTTGCCTTATTTGATGATGCTACCCATTACGCGTTGATCAAACAACTTACAACCATAAAGGCACAAACCTGCATTGGAAACATCAAATGTGTTTACAAGGGTTTTTCCAAATTATACCCATCTTCATAAGGCATCAAAGTACTTACTTTTATTTTAGGGATAATTAATTACACTGTCATGTCCTGAGATTTGATGTAATTGCACGTAAATTATCAGTTATTTGAAAAATTACATCTACTACCCATGATGTTTGTTTTCATCCAACAAATAGATTCATCCATTAGTAAAACAAACGTAATTAGTTGACATCAGCAGGAAAATTGAATTTTTCAGCTATATTACCCCGATTGACTCATTACAAATTTATTGCAGATCAAACAAATATTCTCTAACAAAATTACTCATATACATCTTCACACGCCAATGCATGTGATCAAGAGGCTCATCTTCATCCTTATAAGGTAATTAGTTCGATCAGAAAAGATTTGTTTGACCAGCAATAAGTCTATAATAAGTCAATCGGGGGTAAATATAGATTTTCGTTCCACTTTTCTGCTAATGTCGGCTGATTACGTGAGTCTTACTAACGGATGAATATATTTATTGGATGAAAACAAACGTCAGGAGTATTAAATGTAATTTCTTTAACCACACAGAATGTACATGTAACTGCACCAAACCTCATGAAAGACCGATGCAATTCACCCGTTATTTTACAATAGTGGAACTAAGGTTGCTCCACATTAGTACCTATAGCACAAAGAAGAGGGCCAGCAGGTATGATACCAGAGTAAGCTGAACAGCAGAGTTTGCCATAGGTGGTGAAATTTCTGTGTGAAGGCAGAGAAACGGTACTTGTAGTAAATAGGGATCGAAATCTCTGCAGGTACTGAACAGTGAACAGACATATATACACAGGTATCCCTTAACAGCCCCCGAACATGAATCCAGTTTACAGATATTGATGATGTTTGTCGTAGAGCAGTTCTGTCAAGCCATTTTCCATCTCGCAAAAGATGATTACTGATGTATCAACATCGTGCCCATTTTCACGTTTGCTCCACTTTCTACCCATTTATCACTCAAAAATGTAAAGGCCGCGCAGCATTGTTTGCAGTTCAATTATTGCTCTAGAGGGACAGTTATTGACACATGGGAGGGATTTATTTGCAAATTTTACTTGTCCTAATTGAAAATGAGCCAAGAACTATGATCACTAGGGGGTTTCAAGTGATAAGATACATGAACTTGATTTTCCTATCTAAGTTCTGCACCTATATCACTAGAAAAGAAGGTTTACTGTTGGCTATAATTTTAATGATTATGATTAAAAATCTTGATAAATAATTATTATTAACCTTGATTAAATAGAACCAATGTAAAAAATTAGTTTTTTCACTATATAAAAATTAGGGTTAGTTACACTTACCCCCTACTACTATGTGAATATACAAATTCCTCACTTTCATTATGAAAATTACATAAACTTTCCTTTCAATTATATTTATCTTACAAATTGTCCATTTTGTGGGTCAACTTAATGGATTTTGCTTATCTCATAGAAAAGTTTTGGCCTAAACTTCCTATAATATCCTCAATCTGAATAACGCTATTTTCTACGACTTAAATAACCATAAGGGATAATTTGTTATTTTTAAAGTTTAAAAAGGTGTATAATTGTAACTTTTAGTATATTATTTTATAATATTTTTTTAATCATATATTGCGTATGTGTAGGTTGTGATATTAAATTCTATTCCTAACAATCATCGAAGCTTATAAATTTTGTTGAAATTATATTATTTTATAGAAAGTGATAAAATAAAACTTATTTATTCAAATGTTAAAAATATTGAGGCGAATTTCAATAGTTTAGTCAATTTTACTATGTCAAATATAAATTTAAACAAGTCAATTGTAATGTATTTTAATTCTAGAAAATTCTTTAGGTTACAATTCCTAGAAAAATGAAAACATAAGTATATTTTTAAATTATTCGAAAAAAACATTTTTCTTTCTTTTTATTCAAATAAAGAGAATAAAAAAAATACTTTTTTAAATTTTTATTGAATAATTTTTAGTTTTATAAATAAAGACAAAGTGATCATTTTAGCATCTATTGTTAAATTTGACTAACACGTGTTAGCTAGAGGGGACAATTTCTAATTTTCATAATAAGAAGGGAGAATTTGTATATTTCCGTAGTAGCAGGGGATGTCAGTGCAATTAACCCTAAAAATTAATTGTCACAGCTAATAGACATGGTAAAAATATTTGCCATGACAAATATTTTGGCCATCCTCGCAAAAATCACGGCCAACAATCGTTTTGTGGCTGTGGTCAATGACTATTTGTTACGACTATTTATTATTAACCATGGTTAAATATTATATTTCTTAGGGTTAAATACATTTACCACCCCTAAAATATCCACCCTACATCAATTACCCCCCTTAAGTATTAAAACCTTAAAAAAAAAAAAAAACCATGGCCTTTAATTTTTAAGTTTGAAAAGTCCATTTGTCCCTTACAAAAATTAATTTCTAAAAAAAATAATTAAAGGGACTTCTAAAATGCAAAATCACTCTTTGTCCAAGCTTTATTAAATGCTAGTTTTGCTTGTTCACCGAGCTCTTTTTATTTTGGTAATCCTAAAATACTTGGAGCCAATGTTTTCAAAACTGGACCGAGGATCAAATCGATCAAGCTACTAGGTCATTGGGTCACTGATCCGATCGGTCATACCGGATTCAAAAATTGATTGGCTCGGACTTTATTATACACATATATATATAGCATATCGATGCATTATATATCAACAGATTAAATAAATAAAATTTATAATAATATTTTTATAAAATAGTACAGTTTATAAATAAATATAATATATAATAATTTAACAATAAAAAGCAACAAAGTTCTTGGAGAAGCAATTAAAATAAAATTGAAACCCTCCAAATACATTATATGTATAAGAATTGATTAAATAAACACAATTTATAACATATTTTAGCAACCATTGTTTACATATAATTTTTTAAAAAAATTCTAAATTTTTTTTTTGGAGAAAGCATATAAAAAAGGAAAAAGAAATAAATTATGAAGGAAAAAAAAACTCTATTACCTATTAGAAATGCTCATTATCTCACATTGAAAAAGTATAAATCAAATTAATTTAAATATTTTCTCATTATCCCACATTAGAAAAGTATAAAACAAGGTATATACTTTTTCATTTGTCCACATTGAAAAAACAAAAGACAAGCTTAAGCTATTTACACTATAGATATGGTGATAGTTTGTTTGAATAATTATCCATGAAGCAATGGCCTATTTATTTTCTTTGGCATTTATTTTCTTCTCTCTTTGTATATTGTACTATAATATTTTTTAGTAGAATATATATTATTAATTTTTTAAAAAAAAATATCAAAATTGGGTCAACCAGTTTTCACCGGGTTTGACCGGTTCATACCGGTCCGATTGACACCGATTTTATATCTTTGACCTGGGCCGAACCCTTGGCCGGTTCCATCGATAACCGGCCGGTCCGGTTTGGGTTTAATAACATTGCTTGGAGCTCATTTTGTTTTAATTTCACTTGTCAAACCAAGTTAAATATAAATTTCTACATCATACAATTACCCCATTTATATAAAAACCATATATATAAATATATATATTAATTATATATTCTTTTATTAGTTCATTATTAGCCGTTTCGATTTTATAATCCACATTTATATAATTACCATATATATATATATATATACATAAATAGATACCAATTGTATATTTTTTTTATTAGTTCATCAACCCTTTCGATTTTATCAATTATATACTATTTTTTTATGTAAATATATAAATACATATGCATGTAACAAATTTATTTTTAATTTAGTTTTAAAAATAAGTGAAAGAAAAATGAAATGAGCACCAAGTACTTTAGAATTATGAAAATAAAAAAAAAGCTCGATGAATAAGTGAAACTAGAATTAGACATAGTTTCAACAATGGGTGATTTTGGCATTTTGAAAATTTCTTTAATTTTTCTTTCAAAAAAATAATTTTGTAAGGGTAAAATGGACTTTTCAAACTAAAAAATTAAAAGTTAGGGTTTTTTTGAAGGTTTTAATACTTTAGGGGCGTAATTGATGTGGGGTGGTAACTGTATTTAACCCTATTTCTTATAGTGTACATAGTATAACTAGGGGAAAAATTTAAGGAACCCTATGATATTGCAAATAAATAAATTACAAACGATTAGCAATTTAACCTCCCTGTATTTTTTAACTTGAAGTAATTTACCTTCATGTCTAATTGTTATTGTGATATATAGGGGGTAATTTGCTCATTTGTAATATCACAGGGAGATAAATGGCATTAAACTCGTATAATTAGGGGCCATATTTACTTTTGTGTGTGGAACAAACTGTTGGTCAGATTGCATAAAATATGGGATCAAGGACAAATTGTATTATCACACCCCTAAGGTAATATAAGTTATCATGCTTTATTCAGGACCTGATGGATTACTAGTGGACCTCCATTTCTTTTAATAAATCATGGATAATCTAGTCCATCCTTTCCAGATCTTGTAAATAGGGCCGTAAATGATTCAACTCGAGTCGAACACATTATTGTTCAAGTTTGTTTTTGAATTATTATTGAGCTTGAAAATTGCATTTGAGTTTTGTTTGGTTATTAATTTAATTGCGTCCAGATGAGTTTTAATTAGATCAAATATGAATTGACCTCGAATTATTTGATAACTTCCATTATATTTTTAATTTTTGTACTAATTCAATTGAGCTCAAGCCAAGCTCAAAGGTTTATCAAACAAACAATTGTAAGGTTTAAATATTGATGGGCTCGGCTATGAGCAGAGTCGGAAAAATAATCAAATTATTCGATACTCGATTGAAATCGATTGATAAAAATTCGTTTGAACTCGATTTGTTAAACTTAACAAACCAAACTTGAAAGAAAATTTTGATCGGTAAACTTTTGAGCTCCGCTCAAGCTCGATTCCATTAGTGTAAAAATAATAAAATATACTTAAAAATATCAAATTACTCGAAGTCGACTCGTGTTTGGTCCAATTAAAGTTCGTTTGAGCTCGATTAGAACAATAATCAAACCAAATTCAAACATAATTTTTGAAACTCAATAATAATTCAAACAAGTTTGAACAATAATGTGTTCGACTCGACTCAGAATCATTTTCACTCCTAGCCACGAGACGTAGGATGCAGGTCGCACAACAATATGGTCATATCCAAGTCAGGGAAGTTGTTGAAAATAAGCTGGAGACCTGCACAAAACAAAGAGGCGTCGGGTTTGGTCTTGGCGTAAGCACTCCAACGATCAAATAAGATTTCAGAGGTCTAAAGGTTGGACCGAAAAGTGTAATAAATATGTCAATTAGATACTTGGAATCTTCATAAATGAGGGGTATTTTATACTCCTGTCCCCAATGTATGGCCTCCACGTGAGAGCACCTACGATGGTGGCATGTGTCTTTTATTTTTGTTGTGGAGTCGTGATTAATTTATATTCGTTACGATTTTTAAACTTTGGACATGTGGCTTCACATGCTGCTTCGGCCTAGCCTTTGAAGAGCCATTTGGAAATCGGAATTATATTAATTAAGAACAAATTTAAAAATTATATTCTCGTAAGAATAGAAATATCATACGTTTTTCCTTGTACCTTTATTTGTTCACTTCAAGTATTATGCTACATTTATCATTTTCGAATAAAATAATATATTCCACATTTTATAAGAGGGTGTTTGGCTAATCTTAAAAGCTATTCAAAACATCTTATAAGATGTTTGAGAACTTTCAAGATGTGAAAAAGCGTTTGGCAATTTTTTTTTAAAGGGCTTATAAAATTTCAAAATAAGATGTTCGGGATCTTATAAGATCTTTTAAGAAAAAGTTAACTTGCCACAACTATTTTTATGAGATCTTAAAAGCTCCGTTTATTAATATTAATTTACCCTTCACATAACACATGCTTTTTGACAAATAATCTTCTCTCTCTCTCTCTCTCTCTCTCTCTCTCTCTCTCTCTCTCTCTCTCTCTCTCTCTCTCTCTCTCTCTCTCTCTCTCTCTCTCTCTCTATCTATCTATCTATCTATCTCATCGCAGCCCCAATCTTGTCATCGTCTCCTCTTCTCATCCCCAATCTTCAGTAAAAATTTTACAATATCTTCATCTCGATGTGGTATAGGTAGCTTCCAACATCTTTTGTTTTTTCTCATTCAATCAATATATTAGTATGAAAACTCGAAACTGGGATGAAAATAGATCAACTTTTTTAGGCGATTTCGTTTTTCTATTGTAATGTTGAATCTACGTGATATTTAAGAGATTTTACTTTTTGACATTGCAGGAGGCACAGTAGGTTTTCAAGGGAGCCTTCATTTACATAGGAAGGTGATAGCATTGCTCTGTCTCCTTTGCCCACTTCTTGCAGGTAGGTTTTTGAAGTTCTTTTTTCTTCTTTTTTTGGTAGTGAAATTTATTGAATTTGATGCGGTTGTTGAGTGTTTCTTGAATTTGCCAAATTATATGCTATATTACTTCTTCAATTCTTATTACTTCAAAATCGCCTTAGCTCTAATCCTTCTACAATTTTTGATTTACTCCTTATTACTTCTTAAATTCTTATTACTTCCAAATCTCCTAAGCATTAATCCTTCTACATTTTTTTTTTTGATTTCTCCCCTTGAACATGTTAATGGTGAGATATTCCTTATCTTAACCATAGACTCTGCAAACTGCTTTAAGAAAAGTTCATTTCTATCAGCATACTTCTTGAAGTTGTTGTCAAACTCTTCTTCTGACTGACTAGGCTTCTCGAGCCGTCCAAAAGTATGAGCACGTCACACCTCTATATGTCATGATCAAGATGACCCTTCATTAATTAGTGCATGGACAATTAATTCACCAAACTACTTCTCCTCCTTACACATACATAAGTTTTGGGAGTTGATAATGTAGTTCTTGGTTATGAAAATTATAAAGAAATATATAATTGCTTTTTGTACATTACTGTAACATCTCTAGATATATGGCAAAGTTCCGTGTTTGATGAAAATTTCCTTACATACAAATTTTATTGGTCTTCCATTGTGTCTAACTCATTTTCAGAGTGAAAGATTTCACATGTATATTTCATATTTAATAATATATTGAATCATTTTTTAGCTTATAATTGTTAATAAAAATTTTAGATGGAGAATCGAGAGAAAGGAAACAAGAGAGTTATGCCAAATTCAGTTCTCGGTAAGAGTTCAAGTAAGTTAATATGTAAGTATAATCAATCAATTGAAGGGAGATCATGGGCGAGGTGGAATTATTTTTCATCCCTTGAGTTTATTGAACAATGTGAACAGGAAATTGGGAAAAGTAATAGGCCAAATAGCTATTTCAATGTGAACGGATCGAAGAACTTAGTCACAAGGCTTAATGAGGTGACAGGTAGAAACTATGTTTACAAACAACTTAGAAATCATTGGGATTCTATGAAAATGAGTGGATATTGTTTAGGAAATTGATGCAAACGGAGACTGAAATCCTATAAAGAACTCACTTGATGCTTCCGGTGAATGGTGGGAGATTAAGGTAATTCTCTGGTCGCAGAGTTTATGCATAAGTGGTTACCCCATTTTATTTGTGAAATATTAAGGTTGATTGGGTATACTTTATTGTTGCGGGAAAATAGTGACTATAACAAATTTAGAAACAAGGATTTGTCTTTTATTTGGTTTTGATATAATAAATGTTTTCTGATGTTGTTGCGACGGGAGAAAGAGCAAGGGCACCAAGTCAAATATCTAAAAATGAGTTTGACAATAGGGATGAAATGTTAGAGCATAATAGTGAATTGAATGGACATGAGGAGCAAGTGGAGATCAGCGATAGTGATGATATAGAGGATACTAGAATAGTGAGGTCCAACACAAATTTTGGAAGGAAAGAAGTAAGCATTGCTGGTAATGAAGTTATGTTCCCATCTTTAGAGACCAACAAAAGAAAATATAGTGGGGAACAAAGTAAAGGAAAGAAAATAGCTTCATTGAAGGAAGATATTAACTCCCTTTTACAATTTATGGCAAACAAGTCTTGGCTCTCATCATATAGTGAAAATGTGATGCAAATGTTATTGGAGTCTGAGTTAAGTTATTCCTAAAGTTGGACCCAAACAATCTTAAGTATAAAAGTTGGATCATACCCATAATGACCTTTTCCTTAACTTACCCTTGTATCCTCAAATTTTGATCAGTCTAGGGATTATCCTCCAACCATTTTCAGAAGTCAATAACTGCCTAGAATGTTTTCCTAAGAGTTAACATTGCTCATAAATATATAGTTAGGTGTTAAATAATATCTATGTTTGCCTGGTTTATTAAAGAAATTGATGCAAATAGTGTGATGTCATTTCTGCTACAACTTATGGTTGACCAATTAAAGGAGTTAAATACAAAATTATCTTTAACGATATATTGTTATTTTCTTATGTAGTTATGGAGCCTTGGGATATTAGAGGTTGTGCTTCAATAGATACTTGGGATGTTTCAAATTATTCTTTAATAAGTCCACAAGGTCTTTGTGATGAGGAAATCACCGAAGATGAAAATCATGTTGACCAAGAAATGGATTGTTGGACTTTATGTCAAGTACTAACACGGAGTATTTTGACATATTATGAAAACTACTTACATAAAGTTCCATGCCGTAAATCCAGGTCATCAATTTTTAGAGGAGGTATCGGATGGGCATGAAATTCGATGTTATCAAGCATTTCGTCTTGTAAAATCTGCATTTCTAGATTTGTGTTATGAATTGACCCACAAGTACAATCTTCAACCCACAAGGGGAATATCAGTTTATGAGGAAGTTGCAATTTTTCTGATGATTTATACTCATGGTGTGGATAATATATTGATGCAAGAGATTTTCAATCATTTAGGCGAAACTATCTCCAGACGTTTTCATAGAGTACTAAAGGTTGTGGGTAAGCTTGTCAATAATATAATTAGACCACATCCCGAGGATACCATAAGCCTCAACATCATCGATACAAGCCATTTTTTTATGTAAGTAACTCTTTAATTAGATAATAAATACACATATATTTGCTAAGTTTATAAAATAACTTGTAATTACTAACTCTTTGTTTTTGTTTTTTGTTTTTGATTGATTGTTTATAGGATTGCATTGGAGCAATTGATGGCACACATGTGAAGGCTCAACTACCACAAGGACAAGCAATACCATAAATGGGATGCAAAGGATACACAACTCAAAATATTCTTGCAGTTATAGACTTTAATATGTGCTTTACATTCGCTTGAGCTGGAGGGTAAGGGCTGCACATGATAATAGAATATTTGGAGAAGCAATTCGTCGATCGGATCTTAACTTTCCTCTTCCAAAAGGAAAATATATATATTACTTGGTTGATGTTGGATATTCACATATGCCAGGATATATGGGTCCTTATGAAGGTCATAATATGAGATATCACCTTGAAGATTTTTGTCGAGCTAGGAGTGGCCAACAACGTGCACCACATAACTTCAAGGAAGATCAACTACTATTATTTTCATATTGACACCGATGGGGATATTATGATGAACATTAGGAGAATAACAAAAATACCCTTCTAAAGAGGCCCAAACAGCTGATGGGCTCCAGGACCCGCACCACCTATTCGGTCGGGTCGGGCGACCCGACCTATCCTTAGGCAACCCGCCAAATGAGGACCGTTGGATTGTCTGAATTCTTCAAACTCACAGTAACATTTGGGTCAGATATCATTTAAGGTACGATATTTATTACACCAGCTTTAAATACCAAGGAGATCGCATCCTTCTATCTCGACTTAGTCACTAACTTAAATATCGGAGGGTCTTAGCTGGGGACCTCCCAGCAAGCCTAATGATTCTCTTTTCTCAGGTTCCAAATTAACCCAGAGACGTCATAGGCGACCATCGACCTTAGACTCCGAATCAGACACGCAAAGAGAAATCGTGCTGTCAAGGTATTTCAAAAAGTTGAGGATGAAAGTTATGAACCATGTACTGAACGAGTTACTGAAACTTGTAGTAGAGTTACTACTGTAGAAGATGAAGGCAACCCTAGAAGCATTTATTCGATGCCACTGCGTGATTCAATTGCTATGAAAATTGCTCGAAGATGTTAAATTTTAATTTAGAGCTTCAAGACTTCTCTTCCTTTATTTTCTAGTAGATTAAATTTGGTCAAAATACAAATTACCTCCCTGTGTTATTCAAAATGTTCACATAAGTCCCTGTGAAAAATAAATTACCATTTTACATCCCTGTGTTTTTAAAAAAAAAAGAGCACACTGCCCCGTGGTGTATTTAAATGTTGGTCTTAAGGTGCAATGATAAAAATACCCCTTCTAAATCAACAGTCTATATTTAATCTGATCTAATTGTATGGCTCAGATTTAATCATTTTTATACAATAAATATTTATAAATGAGTGGTTAGGATTTAATATAATCAACGATCTAGATTTAAATCTATATTTTTATATATTAATTTATAATATTAAATTTAAATATATAGAAAATAAAAATATATTATTTAATATATAGACAATAATATATTTTTTTAATATATATATATATATTTGTATCTATACGTATATTTTCTAGAGTTAGTTTTCTTCTCCTCTCATATCTTCGCCGTCCGACCACTTCTCGTCATCAGCCTACCACCGTTGGAAAGCCCGTCCAACGGTGAGCATTTTGACACCTCACCCACCACCAATCTCTCAACCGTTGGCGAGTTATCTTCATTTTTTCGTCCAGAAAACCCTAACCCGCGCCGCCGTCTTCTACAGCTTTTTCCACCGTCATCGGACTACCTCTCGGTGCCAGCCTACCACCGTTGGAAAGCCCATTCCGCGGAGAGCATTTTGACACCCCACCCACCGCCAATCTCCCGTCCGTCAGCTAGTTATCTCCATTTTCTCGTTCGAAAAATTCTAACCCGCGCCCCCATCTTCTACCACTTTTTTCTCCGCCGTCCACCGCGCTTTCGCTCCCGATCACCCACTGCCTGAAAGCTGGTCATTTTGCATCATCACCCACCTTCAGTCTCCCTTCCTCCAACGATTTCTCCTCTTTTTTCCGCCGTCATCACCGTGTTCACTATTCTTTCTTTCTCTTTTTTTTAGTTTTTTTTTTATATTATTTTGGGTTTCTTTTATATATAAATTAAATTATATTTTTTATACTATATTTTAAAATATGTATAATTTAAAAAGTATATAAAATTATATCTAAATATATAAATATATTATAATTGAGGGTTTTTGGGATTATTTGGGAAAAATAGGGGTAGTTTGGTCATTGAGGGGCAAAAAATGTTTACCCAGTTGCATTCTCGGCATGTGAGATACAATTCTAGAGGAGAGGGGGTAATTTGCATTTTAAAAAACACAAGGAGGTTTTTCGGTAATTTTTTTTCATAAGGACTTATTTGAACATTTCGAATAATATAGGGAGGCAAATTTGTATTTTGCCCCATTAAATTTTAATAGTACTTATAATGTACATGGATTTAAATTTTATTTTAATTATAATAGTGGATGAATATTTATTTTTCACAAAATTTTAAAGAATTTTATTTGCGATTCAATTGTTTTGGATTTGAAGAAGAGAAAATTCTTAATTATTTAATAATAAATTATTCGAGTTACGCAAAAAAAAAATGCTATTGATATTTTATTTTCTAAAAAGGTATAGATTCAAGACATTATAAATTATCTAATTAAAGATTCATTGCAATTAACAAATAATATTTTGATGCAAAAGTTTAGGTTATAATTCGTCAATTTTTATTTTTTTAAAAATATATCTATTACTTTATATGGAGTTAAACTAATGTGTATCATTTATAAAAGTATTTTAATTAGATTTAAATACAAAATATGTCAAGAAATAACTACTTATTTTATTCTAATAGTGTCATATTCTTTTTTGTTATTTTATAAATAAAAAGACCTTATTATGTCAAACGCCCTATAAAACTTATAAGATGTTTTCACATCCTATAAGATTGTTTTTCAAACACCTTAGGAGTTTATTTTTAAAATAAGATCCAACACCTTATAAGCTTCTAAAACATCTTATAAGATGTTTTAAAAATACCCTCTAGATTGCTTTTCTGGTCCCAAAAAGAAAGGGTATTTGCTTTTCCTATCAATTAATTTTATCGATAATTTCTTATTCATGCACATATCAAATTAATTAGGGTTGACAAAAATGAACAGATTGGGTCGAATTTGGATTGGATCCAAATAAGTTGGGTGAAAATAGATTGGGTTCAAATTGGTCTAAATTAATGGCTTCAAAATCCGTCGGGCTGTAAACAGGTCAGGTGGGATCGGTGGAAACCATTTCCTTATATTTAATTATACAAATTTAGAATTTCGGATAATAATACAATATCTTTACTACTACTTATAATCTAATACAACTAAACTTGTATTTTCATTATTTTTGAAAAACTAATCATGTACATTAAAAACTGTGACACCCCCTTCGTAATTATACATTACTCATTACTAATCATTATATTCTTCGTGATTATAAGTTGTTTTATAAGATTTTTTTTCATTTAAACTAATAAATAAATCCTATTCTTATCGGTACAATATAAATCTATAAATATGTCTTAAATAACGATAGGTATAATCAAAAGTTTATATTTACTAGGCCACCAATATACTTATGTACAAACTCCAAAAGATGAAAGTTTCAGGCTGTTACAGAATCTAAAACGCAAACCCGACAAAAGACTAGATGTTTAATATTCATATGGCCAAAACCCACGGCATCAGATGTCATGGCTGACCTACCTATTAAGGTCCATGGCCGGCTTCAAATTTGACGTAGCTAGTCACCGTTTCTATCTCCTCAAAAATGTTGGCAAGGGATGAGCTGCCTACTCAATAAGTATGCTAACCGGGCTATATACAGACATAAATACATGTCGTAACATAAACCAACAAGTATTCAATATACAATCACCACAAAATTACAAAGTCATCAATACCACAATCATGCATCAATCTACAGTACCATCTTAGGATTCACAATTTATACTCTTGGGGCCCTGCTTACTCTAATTGGAGTACATCAGTCAATGGTTCTGTCGGCTATTATCATCTCAATCCATATTATATCATATATAGCACAGGATACCCGTCGAATGTGATATTCCCACACTATCTGAGTGTGTAGCAATATCAGCACAAAACATCACAACGAACATGGTATCCCCACACCACCCCAGTGTGTAACTATCAGCACAGGATATTTCCGACTACCGGGAATATCCCGGTACCCTACGCGCCATGGTACCTAGCTTATATTCATTTTTCTCATATCACATCGTCAATCACATCATCATCAATCACATCACCACAAACCATTGACTATGTTCCCTAGCTAGGTAAGTCATCTCCTTATCTCAATTTAACGATGTATACATAATTAACTTTTTCATTCAACTCCATGCAACAATAGAATATAATATAAGACAATCATCAGTCAATCTTTATATTACATAAATAATCACAAATAAACACATAGAGACTACTTCGCAGAATAACTACGTAATCCAAATAAGCATTTATGAATACCAGCCAGGTTTATAACAAACACGTATAATCATATATACTTATATAGGTTCAATTAAATATACTTACCTTGATCCCAAAACAATTATGCTAGTAGAAGGAGTTGATTAGTCTTCTACTTTATCCCCGTGTCCTATAATACGTTATAATATGTATAATCAATATATATTGAAAATAACGTAAATTACAATGGAATTACTAAATATATGCGTATATTTTATACCAATCTTTAGTATTTCATTTATATTAAAATTCAAACCTTCTTCCTTTTTCGTCTAAATATTAGACACTATAAACTTCCCCCGTATACATCTAATTTATCAATTAACTCATAAGAGCTTATTTCCTCAAACCCCTCATATTTTTATAACTATCGTTCTCTATAACATCCCTAAATAAAATTATTACAAAAATCTCATATTCCTTTCTAATAAATACCATATTTCTCAAATATAATTTCCTAATATTTCTCAAACATAATTTTCTACTACTTCTATTAATTTCTGTCAATTCTCCACTATTATAATAATTGTTTAAACAATAATATATACAATTATATATTTGGTTAATAAACCCAGTTAATTTTGAATAATCTATTATACTAACAATTAAATCTAACGGATTAAATAAATTCTAATTTATTGGCTATATATCCCCCGTCCAATTAACTATTTACCTGATCACTAATTTGTATAACTACTCAAATTATTAAATTTCTCCGATTAAATAGTAAATCGAATAGTACAAATCATATTTAATAAATGCCCTAATTAAATGATATTAATATACTAATTAATTTATAATTTATAATAAAAATTTACTAACTTGTTTCGCGTCCGAAGCAAACACACTTAACTATGTGTAAATGTGTGTGTTTTAAATTTTCAAATGTGTAGTTTGATTTCTTAAACAGTAAGTTAGTTTATACATTTTAATATATGAGGTTTGATTTGGTAGGCAGCTACATGCTGCACTGAAATCAGTTTTTTTTGTATTTTTTAATTTTTATTTTATTAAAATTGCAATTTAATCCCCCAACTTCTATATATATAATTTGACAACACATTTTATAAAGTTCCAATTTAGTCCCTTCAAATTTTAATATATTTATAAATTCAACCTATAACCTATAATTAAATTTATATTTTCTTAATAATTATTAATTAGACTTTCTATTGAGTATAAAAATCTATGGACGTCACAATTTTCCCCTCCTAATAAAATTTCGTCCTCGAAATTTAACTAACTTACCGTTTAATGGAATAAATAAGGGTACTTCTCTCATATGCTCCTCAACCTCCCAAGTGGCTTCTCTTGGGGAGTGATGACTCCACCTCACCTTTACCATTGGTATCTCTTTATTTCTCAATTTCCTTACGTTTCTGTCCAAAATTTCTATTGGCTCTTTCACATATGTCAACTCCTCGGAAATCTCTATTTCCGGTTCACGAATAACATGGCTAGGATCTGATAGATATCGTCGTAGCATCGAAACATGAAACACATCGTGTATCTGCGACAACTCTTCTGGCAGTGCTAGTCGATACGCTAGTCGTCCGATTCTTTCAATAATTTCATATGGTCCAATATACCTCGGACTCAACTTTCCTTGCTTGCCAAATCTCAATATTCCCTTCCACGGAGATACTTTCAGGAAGACCTTCTCACCAATTTCATATTCCATCCCCCTTCGATGTTTATCAACATAACTTTTCTGACGATCTTGGACTGCTTTCAAACACTTCTTAACTGTCTGTACCTTTTCCATCGTTGGTTGTACCAATTCCGGACCTTCTAGCTGTCGTAATCCCTCAACATCCCAACATACTGGACTTCGATATTTTCTTCCATATAAAGCTTCATATGGGGCCATACCGATGCTAGAATGAAAACTATTGTTATATGCAAATTCCATCAAAGGTAAGTGATCATCCCAATTTCCCTTAAACTCCATTACACAAGCCCTCATCATATCTTCCAGGGTCTGAATCGTTCTTTCGGACTGTCCATCTGTTTGAGGATGAAATGCGGTGCTGACATGCAATTTCGTGCCTAACGCCCTTTGTAAGCTTCCCCAAAAAGGTGAGGTGAATCGATGATCTCTATCTGACACAATAGATATAGGAACGCCATGCAGTCTTACGATTTCGAAAATGTACAACTCAGCTAACTTATCCAAAGAATCACTCTGGCGTACAGACAAGAAATGAGCTGATTTCGTCAGTCTATCCATAATTACCCAAATAGCGTCATGCTTTCTGAGCGTACGGGGCAACCCTACAACAAAATCTATAGTAATCTTCTCCCACTTCCACTCTAGTATAGATAAAGGTTGAAGTTTACCTGCTGGCGCCTGATGTTCTGCCTTTACCTATTGACAAGTCATACATTTAGCCACATATTCTGCCACATCTTTCTTCATTGTTTCCCACCAGTAACATGGTCTTAAGTCTCGATACATCTTTATAGTACTAGGATGCATCGCATATAGTGCATTGTGAGTTTCCCGTAAAATCTCTTCCCGTAATCCATCCACATCAGGTACACAAACCCGTCCTCCATTCACTATCATTCCATTAGCCCTTATTGAAAAATTTGGTTTCTTACCTTGTTTCATCCTCTCCAGCATCCGTAATAAGAAAGGATCTCGAGTATGTGCTTCTCTACTTGTATCCACAAGGTCCGGCTTAAGCTGCAAGGTTGCCAACAAACCTGCTACCTGATCAACCTCTAATTCTGTATTCATAGATCTCATCTCTACAAGCAATGCAAAATTATGACTCCCCAAACTGGCTAAAGTGCTTGAACTCTTTCTGTTTAATGCATCTGCTACTACATTTGCTTTTTCCAGATGATAATCAATAGTACAATCATAATCCTTTAACAACTCTATCCATCTTCTTTGTCTCAAAATCAACTCCTTCTGCGGTAAAATATATTTCAAGCTCTTATGGTCGGTGAAGATCTGAAATCTTTCTCCGTACAAATAATGTCTCCAAATCTTCAATGCATGCACAATTGCTGCTAACTCCAAGTCATGCGTGGGATAATTCAACTCATGAGTCCTTAGCTGGTGGGATGCATAGGCAATTACCTTCCCGTTTTGCATCAATACACATTCTAAACCCTGTTTCGATGCATCTGTATACACCACGTATCCCCCACTACCAGATGGTAAAACCAAAATTGGAGTCGATGTCAATCTTCTCTTTAGCTCATCAAAAGTCTGCTGACATTGTTCAGTCCAATGGAATGGTGCCCCTTTCCTCAATAACTTAGTCAAAGGACCTGCAATTATGAAAAAGCCCTCGACAAAATGCCTATAATACCCAACTAATCCCAAAAAACTTCGAACTTCAATCATATTTTCGATACTCTCCATTCCATAATAGCTTTCACCTTTGCAGGGTCAGTCATAACCCCATCACCTAATATCACATGCCTTAGGAAACCACCTGATTTACCCAAAATTCACACTTGCTTAACTTAGCATACAACTCTTTTCTTTCAAAAGCTGCAACAATATTCTCAAATGTTGTTCATGCTCCTCTCTATTTCTCGAATACACCAAGATGTCATCTATAAAGACAATCACAAACTGATCTAGGTACTCTTGGAATGTACGATTCATTAATGTCATGAACGCTGCCGGTGCATTTGTTAACCCAAATGGCATCACCAGGAACTCATAATGACCATAATGAGTACAAAAAGATATTTTTGGTATATCTTTCTCTGCTATCCTCAACTGTCAATACCCAAACCTCAAATCAATCTTTGAAAATATTATAGCCCCCTTCAACTGGTCTAGCAGGTCATCAATTCTTGGTAACGGATATTTATTTTTCACTGTCACCCTATTCAATTGGCGGTAATCGATGCACAACCTCATACTATCGTCTTTCTTTTTCATAAATAACATTGGTGCTCCCCACGGTGAAATACTTGGTCTGATAAACCGTTTCTCCAATAATTATTCTATTTGCTTTTTAAGTACTTGTAATTCCACTAGCGTCATTCTATACGGTGCAATAGAAATTGGGGCAACTCCTGGGAGAGTTTTTATAGTAAAGTCCACTTCCCTATGTGGTGGCAAACCTGGTAGGTTATCGGGAAACACTTCAGGAAAGTCTCTCACTATAGGGATCTCTTTCAGTGTGGGACTAGTTTTCTCGATATCTAGCACGTGGGCTAGATAGGCCTCACATCCTTCTAACATCAATCGTCTCGCCTCTATGGTTGATATCACACAAACTGACACTACTTGTCGGTCCCCCACAAATACTACTTTTGGCTTGCCAACAGATTCAATCATTACTTCTTTCTTATAACAGTCAACCACTGCCTTATGTTGCGCTAACCAATCCATCCCCAAGATTATATCAAACTCCTTCAGATCCATCACTATCAGATCTACAGGTAAATTATGTCACCAATCCTCACTAAACTCTCATTTCTAACACTATCCACTATCACACCTCCCACAGGCAAATGAACCATCAAATTATATCCCAAAGGGCTAGTCTCACTAGGTATTTTAGATGCAAGTTCTGATGATATGTATAAATGTGTAGAGCCAGGATCAATCAAAATATAAGCCTCAATATCAAATAATAAGATCGTACCTGAAATCACGTCATTCGAGGCTGGAGCTTCCTCCCTAGTCATGTTATATATTTTTGCTTGAGTATTTCCCTAAGCTACTTGTGCTCCGGCTCCAGTCGTAGCCCCACCAATAGTATGGCCACCATCTCTGTTCCCAGTACCTCTGCCCCTACTTCTGCCTCTACCCCTCTCAGCTCCTCGGCTACTACTCCCGATACTACTTTGACTGTGTGTCCCGCTGGCTGCACTTTCATCTACATCTGTAATCTGACTAGGACAATCCCTAGATATGTGTCCTCTACCCCCACAATTATAACAAGTACGGGTTGTAGCATCTTGTCCCCAACATGGTCCCAAATGTTGTCTCCCACAAGTAGGACAACTCGGTATGAAGGTTAACCCTCTGCCATAACTCTGTGATGTTCCCCTACCTGATCCAATAGACGGAAAATTAGATGAACTGCGTTATGCTGATCCCCTGTTGAAGCCCACTGATCCCCCAAATCTCGATCTACTACTTCTTCGAAAAACAGAGACACCACGTGCAAAATTTCCACCTCCTCCTAAAAATGAACAGTCGGTGCCCCTCTTGGTCAACCTACTGGACTCCCATGTCGTATATGTTGACTTTCTCTTCTCCTTTCTTCTTATCTTCGGTCACTGTCTCCTCCATCCGAACTGCTGACTCAACGAGAGTTTTAAAGTTTGTAATTCTAACTGCAAGACCCCGTTTTATCTCTGGCCGTAATCCCTGCTCAAATCGATAACATCGATCCTCTTGTGTCGCTACTGCCTCCGATGCGTACTTGGCTAATGCAGCAAAACGAATCTCATACTCAGCCACTGTCTGATCATCTCCTTGTACCAGGTTCAGAAATTCCATTTTCTTATTATCTTGGTACATCTTAGGTTTGTATTTATCATCAAACTCTTTCTGAAATTCGGCCCAAGTTATCTCTCGTGGCTCATATGCCCTCTTTACCAACCTCCACCAAATAAGTGCATTCCCCGTGAATAAAGAAACAACGTACTTAAGTCAATTTTCTGGAGTACAGTTGACCAAGTTCATCACATCTTCGGTCTTTTCCCACCATTTCTCAGCAACCTCTGGGTCTAAGGTACCCTCAAATTCTGTAGCTCCCATCTTCCTAATCCTCTTATAATTACGGTCAACTGTAGGAACCGCTTGTGTTGGGCACTGGGGCTAGTATATGTACCTGTGCAAGAAACTGTGCTTGGGCCTGGGCCTGCAAAGCCATCTGGAGGATCTGTGCATACTCTGGTGGTAACCCTACCGCTGGAGCACCACCAGGAGGAATTGGAGCATTGACACCAAAACCCTCTTGACCTATCCCAACTCCACCTGCACTTGCAGGTGCAACGGAGCCCTCCGCGGACTCCACTGACTCTTCTCTACTAGCTACTGGGTCAGCACGTTCACCTTGAGAAGCCATCCTACATTAAGCAACTTAATCATTAAACACATCCCATAGTCAACTTATCACCCTAGAAACGTAGACTTGCTCTGATACCACCTAATGTGACACCTCCTACGTAACTATACTTACTCATTACTAATCATTATACTCTTCGTAATTATAAGTTGTCTTATAAGATTTTTTTTTTTCATTTAAACTAATAAGATAAATCCTATTCTTATCGTTCCTTTTTCGTCTAAAAATTAGACACTATAAACTTTCCCCATATATATCTAATTTATCAATTAACTCATAAGAGCTTATTTCCTCAAACCCCTCATATTTTTATAACTATCGTTCTCTATAATATCCCTAAATGAAATTATTACAAAAATCTCATAATCCTTTCTAATAAATACCATATTTCTCAAATATAATTTCCTAATATTTCTCAAACATAATTTTCTACTATTAATGTCTATCAATTCTCCACTATTATAATAATTGTTTAAACAATAATATATACAATTATGTATTTGGTTAATAAACCAAGTTAATTTTGAATAATCTATTATACCAACAACTAAATCTAACGGATTAAATAAATTCTAATTTATTGGCTATAATATCCCCGATCCAATTAATTATTTATCCGATAACTAATTTGTATAACTACTCAAATTCATTAATTTCTCCGATTAAATAGTAAATCGAATAGTACAAATCATATTTAATAAATGCACTAATTAAATGATATTAATATACTAATTAATTTATAATTTATAATAAAATTTTACTAACCTGTTTCGCGTCCGAAGCAAACACATTTAACTAGGTGTAAATGTGTGTGTTTTAAATCTTCAAATGTGTAGTTTAATTTCTTAAACAGTAAGTTAGTTTATATATTTTAATATATGAGTTAGATTTGGTAGGCAGCCACGTGCTGCACTGAAATCAATTTTTTTGTATTTTTTTTTATTTTTATTTTATTAAAATTGTAATTTGATTCCCCAACTTTTATATATATAATTTGATCACAAATATTTTATAAAGCTCCAATTTAGTCCCTTCAAGTTTTAATATATTTATAAATTCAACCTATAACCTATAATTAAATTTATATTTTCTTAATAATTATTAATTAGTCTCTCAATTAAGTATAAAAATCTATAAACGTCACAAAAACTCATTTAAATTATAAAATGAAAAACACTTAAATCTTAATGTATACAAAGTACCGCATTTTATCAAAACAAATCATGAAATAAATAGTTGTGCAATTAATTTTTAAACATATATCTTAGATGTTAAATCATTATATATTATTATTAGGTATTGATATTTGATTTGTTTGATTCAAATTCATACTATATTGATACATTATTTACTTATTAAAAAAAGGGAATGAAATTTTACATGATTACATAGGAAATGCAAGTTTGGACTATCTTATAAAATCCTTTACTTTCCTTTGATTTCTCATTAATTTGAAAATTATGAATTTACTAAATATATTTTAAAAATTTTATTTATTATAAAAAACATGGCAAGTTAAAACATATAAAAGTAGTTAGTAATATATAATACAACCGAATCTTCAACAATAAATAAACAATTATACTAGGAGATGCACCCTTTAAGACCCGTCATCACCAACCCATATAAGATCATGGTGCAATAAAATTTAATTATTTCAACAAAAACATACTAAACATGTTTCGGTAATTTGTTTCATATAAAAAAATATGAAAGTTAGAAAATAAAGTAACTAGTAATATATAGTATAATAATATCAACAACAAATATAATCAATTAAAACATGGACTAGACCCATTTAATACCCATCACTTTCCCACATAGAATCCATCAACAGCTCATATAATACTGATGGTGTAATAAAGTTTAATTAAATTCAACCCACTTAGATCCATTATAAATAATTTAAACCCAACCCAACCCAAAAATATTTGGGTTGGATTGGACCCAAAGATTCTAACCCAGATAAAGGTAGTAACTGAAGCATCAGGCAGAGTAGCTAAATTCACGTAACATGTCGGATTTGCTGGTAAGAAATGGACAGAACAGAATGGAAAAACCTCCGATCTATTGAACTTTTATTTTGCAGTCAGCAAAATGGTAATAATTACAGAAAAATCAAACATGAAAATCATCCAAGGAACAAGAACGGTCCTAGTTCTGCAGATTGTCAACATAACAAGTTTAATGGAATTTCCAGGTGAGTATGGATTGCAGGAGTTTAAATATTTGAAAAAATGAACTAAATGACCGATTATTCTTTTCGCCTTCTTCTGGTCAACCTAGAAGGATTAATGGTGCTTAACCTCAAAGAGACCATCTGGACCTGCACCCACAAAAGCTAAGGTTAGAAAAAAAGTAAACTGATAAGCAGTCTTATGAAGCGAAAGGGCATACGAAATGGAAGAATTTTAGTACAGATATTACATTATTGTTTTCGAAGGCTACACTAAATTCAATGATTTTGTAATCTAAGGGTGAGGGAACTACTTTTACTATTTCTTACGTATATACTTTCTTCATCCAACTCAAAATATTTGTGCAGGACGGCAGTAAATCGTCCACTCAATATACACATTATGGGTTCCCTCCCCAGTAAGTATACGGCGCTTATTTTGAGCCTCTCTAGATCTTGTGATTAGATGATTATACTACAAGGTTTGACAAGCTGACAGTATCATCTATAGAAGCTTTCCTATATATTTGGTGAGGAGGTAACTCAATACAAAATGCATGTCAACAAAACATACCTACTGCTACTTCATTCTTTAAATCATAAGCAACAGTACTTCCGAATAACTAAAGCCTCAGATTTCGAAATTTGTGAAATCAACAGCTTTTCTTGGTGTTTTGCATTTCGAGAAAAATTTTAAGCTTCAATACAAGGATTGGAAGATAAACAATCCTGAAGTTAATATTTATGCCATCATGAGAATATCTGATATCAAGACCTCAACATCATCCATCCATGTATAAAAACCTAAATTTTTCTATTTCAGGAAGTAATTCCAGAATAAATGGAGGATAAATTTGAAAACCAAAGCAATGTCTGACCCAAAAATTACTTCAGTCCCAAAATTCAAATCCTCAGGAATCTCCTTCATAGTGAAAACTGATCAGCACATGATCATCAATATAACATTTCCTCTTATCAAACACCATCCACCATATCTATTGCTCTACATTTGTTCAAAGATTGAATCTTCCAGAAACTTTAACTCAAAATTTATCGAAAATCCATCATGGCCCGCAAGGAATACTCTCCAACAAATATTTAATCAATGATCATCATCAGTAACATAAATGTCAATCTTCTTTCACATGCCCAATCATCCAAAGATACAAATATCCACATATAAGATCCATGCAACATTATACAACACAAAAGTATCAAATGAGTCAAAAGACACACTGGCCAAATCTCATAAGAAATAAGTTAACCAAACACCAAGTAATATCAGAAAATCAACTTACCCCATGGAAACTCCTTGTTACCGATGTGCAAGTATTGATACGGCTGCACCACATAATAGAACTATATCAGGAACAGTGTAAAGTTTTCTAGGAGATCGAAATTCGTCATTTATATGATGACCTCAAAACACTGAACAAGAAAATTCCAGGTCTTCATCCAAAATTTAGAAATTAAACAAGAAAACAGGGTAACGGTCTCCGCCCAGGGGCTGGGACTTACAGGAGGCTCTTCATGGTGGGGGTGACCTTTCGATAGGTTATAGATAGAGAAAATAGTGCATGTCGCAATTGCTAGATATGTTATCTTCTCCCACTTGGAAGCCTCAGCTGCATTAAAGCGAAGCCAACAAAAATCAAAACAGAAAAATCAAGGATTTTCAATCACATAATGCAGTTAAACAAAATCAGCAACTCTTTCAATCCAATGTAAGCGACATCAAACGAAATGAAATTAAAACCCTAGAATGGAGATCCTAACAATCAACAATCCAAACAAACATGTCCGCTAATGATAATAAACATATGTTATAATCCCACATATATCATACTATTCCTATGTAACATCAATCTCTGATTCAATTAGATATATTTAATCGCACAATACCAGCTTCATCGTGATGAGCAGAAGAGGCGAAGGAGCGCTTGGAAGGTGCGGAAACTCGTGGAGCAGATGCGCCACCACGGAGGGCGGAGCGGAGGCCAGATCTCACAATCGCCGTCGCCATTCTCTATGTACTCTTCGCTTTCTATGTTCTTCTGTTTGCGGACTAATTCATTTCCCAAAAAGCGGAACGTCACTGCTTGCTTAAATACTGTGTTGGTAGGATAAAAGATAAACGGGTAAATTACATTGACACCCCCAAAATTTTTTGTTCAATTACACAAACATCCTTTATTTTTTGCATAACTCTGGGATAGTGTAATATTTTTAAGGGATTATTAGTATAAACTTTGTCTTTAAAATAAAACGTGTAGTTGTAATACAATTATAATATTAGGGGGTTTAACTGTAATTTTACAAAAAATATAGAATGTTTGTGTATTGTGATCTAATTTCAAGGGGTGTCACCGTAATTTACCTAAGATAAAAATTACAATCTTAATCCCATAGAACCGAGATTCAATATGTTAGTCATTTATTTCATAAAATTTTTAAAATTGTATCAAAAGTAAAAAAATTCGATATATTTTAATTCTCTATTTTACGAATGTTTCAAAATGGTCCTACATTTAAGAAAACTCGACACATTTTATTTCTAAGTCCTAGTTTCCATTAAAAAAGAAAAAGAAAAAGACGGCAACGACATGTGCAATGCGTATGCCCGTTAGCTTGGCAACTTACTCAGATGATGCACACGCACATTGCATGTGTCCTTGTCATCTATTTTTTCAAAAATTTGGATATGCGATTAAATGTGTCGAGTGTTTTTAATGTTGGGACCATTTTAAAATTACATAAAATAGTAATTAACACTAGAAAAAAATTTAATATTAGCTACATTTTTAATGACCATGGCTAAAAATCATGGTAAATAACTATTATTAACTACGGTTAAATAAAAACCGATGCCAAAACTAGCTTTTCCACCATGAAAAACTTATTTGCCACGGCGAAAAAAATATTTGCCATAGGTTTTAGCCATGGCAAATATTTTCGTCACACTCGCAAAAACCACAGCCGACAACCGTTGCGTGGCCATGGTCAATGACTATTCACTACGATTATTTAGTATTAATCATGGTAATTAATTATGATTAAATATCATATTTCTTATAGTGTAATCTAAAAATATGGAACCTCCTATTTTATGGCACTAAAAGTATACTTTCACCTAAAGTAAAAGCACGAAAGTTGAAAGCTCGTACACTTACTAGCATTGGATAATGTAAAAGTTATATATATATATATATATATATATATTCATCATTTGAATGTATTTGTTGTTATTAAATTATCATTAACAGATAATAATATATATAAATTTAGAATTCTATTAATTTAGATACTAAAATTTGGAATGCAATTTCCAAGTCTTATTTTTCATAATACAACATTTTTTTTTTCTAAATTCCATAATAGTATGGAATTTATTAGTATTCTATGATACCAATTACCCATTCATTTAAATTTAATCGTGATACATTTTTATTTAGTTTGTATTTAGTGATAACATTTTAGAATATTTTTGTGCTTATTTACTTATCAAATTTAACTCAATTTTAAACTCATTGTGATGATACGTTGAATTCACAATATAAACTATTTTCTTTCTTTCTTCCCTTTCCGTGAAATGTGGCTTTAAATTAAAATCGACCCCCTAATTTCACCTAAGTTTGTGATCTTTTGAGCGAATCACACGTTCTAAGATTTTGAATTTTTCTAAGTTGCACATTTTCACTTCATTTTCTTCGAAAAATATTCAATTTTTTGGAATTAACAAACTTGAATTTGATGCATCGCCAGTATCAAAGGTCTTGTGTATGACCTTCCTCCTGGACTCCAAGGTTCGGGAATATTTTGTTTTTTTATTAGAAGCGATGGATTTTTATAAATTGAAGTAAATATATTATAAGTAGCCATGTCGAATATCAATATCGAATTCTCAAATCAATAATATCACATAAATAACACCTAACTATTAGGGCCTATTTACTATGTGGGATAGGATTAGAAGTAAAAATATTAGTTTGGGACTATTTTGCAGATTATAGCTTTCTTGATTATCTAGTAAAACGTTTACTATATTGGTTTATTAGGATGATAATTTCCTAGATAGTTTTATGTTATGTTTACTTTTGTGGATTGTTGTTGGTATTATTGAAGTCAATTACCATTTTGGGTATGAATAAGACAAAACATCACTTCTTGCTTTACAACTACTGCACATCGAAGTTGTTTAAGTTGGGGAAGTTTCATCCCCTTCAAACGACATCTGATATCGTCGAAGATTTGGGGGCTTCGGCATTCCCTTCTCCGGGCCGTCCCGCCGAACAACACAACAACAGTCCACAATTTTCCGTCGAATCCACCTCCGGCTTAATCGTCCACACAGGTCAGATTTCGGATAATTGCTGGTTTTACTGTCGCTTTATCTTGTTCCACTCCATTCCCCCAAAATAATGTATTCTAAGTGTTAAGTCATGCGGTTGATTTCATTTACGTATATGTTTAATGTTAATTTTGTTGGGGCGACCTTGTACTTAACTCCAATTCCCCGGTTACTCGGCTTGTTTTCGTAAGACAAATTCGGGTTGCTTTACTGTAGGGTTTTGTGATTTGGGGATTTTGCAATTGTTGTTTGGCAATTGAAAATTGTGAGGTCAATTACCCTGTTCATGGTTGCCTCTGTTGTGTAGTGTAGTGTATATAAGTTCTCCCCACATTACAGTGATGGAGAAGGGTTCATAGTAAAAAAAAAATTTAATCGGTCAACCTCGTTGTTCACTGATCGTTGTTGAAGAGTGTGTGATAGCTTGTAATCTATTTTTTCGATTTTGTCACTCACACAAATGCTATAACTTTAATGACTACATCAGTTGCTTTTACTAGGCACATGTTCTGTATTTAATTATGCATGTAGTTCATTATGAATGTGTAATTTGATTGAGTATGTAAATAAATTTTGTATCTGGTACATAAGTTTGATATATTAGTCACATAATCTTCGCAAATCTACACTCGGGTGTATTCATTATAATATTTGAGCTCATTGTCTACATATTATCCAGCCCATGTCATTTCTATTATGCGACCTATATGTGTATACCTTCTTATGATTAGTTATATGTGTAGGCGGAATTCCAATTCCTTTTCCTTCTCCCAACATTTTTTCCTTCGTTGAACAAATAAGTCGTTGTCGTTTATATGTTCATGTGTGGCTTATTTTATATTTGTTTCTAATTATTGTAGCTAATCGAGAACCTGCTGGTGACGTATTAATTGAGCTTATTTCGAATTTTGTTCTAGTAATGTCTAACGTTGGCGTCGTGTTATACTCCGCCTCGTAAGCAGACGAGTTATTCGGGGCAAACGTCTACTTCATCACATCACTCCTGTCCTGCAGAAAATCACCTGCTTTTATGTGAATGTGGTACTCCTGCTGTTATGAGGACTTCTTGGACTCCAACCAATCCTGGGAGACGTTTTCGAGGGTGCCCGGGCAAAAGTGTGCGTTATTTTACTTATCCAATGTTTTTTACTTTACTGCTTAATCATATAAGATGAAGTTTCCGCAGCATGTTTCCTTCGCCTTCCTTATTTACTTGCTGATCAACTACCTTTGTCGATGTGCTGCCTATGCAGGGCCATTACTGCAGTACGTTTGAGTGGGTTGACGAGCCCGGTTGCGAACAATGTATGACAGTTATACCGGGATTACTACGCCGCTTATCCCGAAGTACGACCGATGCAAAGGCGTTTGAAGAACGTATCTGGTATCTAGAAGGTCGGATACGGACTATGCGGACGAAGATGTATATCATAGTGATAGGTGCTGCTTTAGTTATTTCGTAATGTATATTTCATTAGTTATTTCACTATGCGCTGAATAATTGTACGACGAACATACAACTCCAAACTTTATTGTTCATGTTTTGTGTATGGTTGTTGTTGTAGAATTTTATATTAGGCATAATTTCGGAATGTATCACTGACTTTATGAACGTCGAAATGAAGGTATTATGACAATTGTGGCCGTTGCATCCACGGTAATGCTGCATCCGTGTTGTCATGTACATTATGTATTCTACACTTCCCGTGAATTTATGGTTGAACTAACCACTCAATTAGGAATGTAGCAAATTATTTACTAAGCTATATTAACTGCAATGTGTAAATGGTATGCCGTTTTAGACGAGCTTACTTTGTCCTTGGTATATATTAAACCTTACCACCTGTACTTCAGACATAAACCAATCCTAATTTAATGAAGTGTATGGGTGTGATGCCTATAAATTGCATAAACTGCGGACACACTCCCACAATAACCACGTTACTTCTATTTCGCACAAAATGCTCTCTGTTATGATAATTGTTTAAAAGGTAGAGTAGCAGGCAAGAATTGCCCTCCTCAGAAGTCATTTTTCTATTGCAAGCATTTCATTAAGGCAATGGAACGTTGTTTCATTCACGAGCTTGTGCGCAAGGTTGAATTTGGTTGCATTGAAAATGGACAACCAAATCCTAGTGCCATTGAAGGTGCCGTCAATGCTATCAACGTCGTGTTCGGAACCCGCCTTTGCCCCGACGTTGGCCGCTCACGAGTAATTCACCTCAGGGAATGTTACGACACCTTCAACTGGCTAATCAATCGTCTGGGTGTACGATGGATCCCACGGCCGAAACTAGTACTCGTCAATGAAGCGCTATGGGATGTAATAGAATGGGTAATTACATTACATTTTTTTACTCCGTACAGTACGATGGTTTAACGGTTTCATGTAAACTTTAATTTTTTTTTCTTGATAAGGAGAACCCTTTTGCTAGAGCATACAGATGGGATACAGAACCGGCATGGGATGAATTGAAGATAATATTCGGTCAACCAAATAACGAGCCAATACATAACAGTGATGATGATGTTTATGCCGACCCCCTCAAAAATCCAGATGAGATTGTGGTTGAAATTATCCCAGATCATAAGGGGTCTTGGTAAATTCTACATGGAAAATAAGATTTTACAATGCTTGTCATTTAGGTCGATTTCATGTTTAGCTTATTTCAATTAGCAACGGGAAGTGCCGATCTCGAGTACTTCGAAGTTGTGTTTAAGCCTATATTCCGGAATGCTTAGTAGAGTACGTGAAATTGAACGAAAATATTTTGTCATTCACGTCGTCCAACCTATATCTCTGTATTTTCATGGTGGATTGTAAGTAATTTTTTCCGACAAACATGTCACATTGTTCATATGTTCCCTGAAGTTTTGTGCCATCATTTTACAATTGATTTCCCAACCACACCTTATTTGTTCTAATTCATATTAAACCATGAGTAAATGTATATCACGAAAACTTTTGTCAGCTCTATTTTTTCAATTTTCGGTTAGTTTATCTATTACTGCACGACAATAATTACTATGTCCTACTATGTTACCGTTTAAAGTGGTATAAACGGAAATCATGATTAACTCAGCAAGAAAACGGGACACGTCACACCATAACATGATAGAGTTCAACGAATTTTCTGAATGCATGCGTATTTGAATGTCTGGCCCAGGTACGCTGAATTGGTATAAACATCGTGCACAAGAAAAATAATGGGTCGTTTATTGTAAGTACGTGTTACTTGCCGAAAAAATTGTCCATAGCAAAATTTTATATTCCCTCACAAAATAATGGACGACGAAAACCAAAAATAAATTTGGTAATTGTATTGTTACATCTTATTCCATATTTTCGTTTTCCTTTTAATTTCTGTAGACGAAGAAAGTTTTTGGGAGTTTGCTATAGTAATTTTATTTTCTTCCCCAATTCGCATACAACTTCATTCATTATCTGTCAACTACTCCATCCGGTGCGTCCTTCAATGAAGCTTTATTAATGGAGCACAACTTGTTTAGTCAAAACCTCATAAATATGCTGATAACATTTAACATAGCAATGGTCAGCTTAAGGTTATGCATCGGGAATGATCACCTCTTCAATGGCATGTATAAATGAACATATTGAGGGGTAGGTTTCGGTTGACTTAAACAGTGTTATGCACACTAAATTTTCCAACCACTTTCAGCTTTTTCATTAATTAAATTCTAAGCTATTGCATGCACATTTAAGTAACGCTATTTGATTTTTTATTAAGCATTTCTAATATTTATGTAGTACTTTGTTAATTTGCTAATTTGATCAACATATGTATTTTTTGCTAAGTTGTTAAACATTTGCTAATATTAGATAATTTGTTAAACATTTCTAATATTTGCTAATATGTTCAACATTTGCTAATATTTATGGAGCATTACATTGTGCTCTTACAATTTACTCCTCAACCCTACTCCAATTCATATCTGGATAATGCAACGCAAAATCAAATATAATTAAATGACATAATGAAGTTTAAACTATCAACAAAAAATGATAAACCTTGATTAATCAACATTTTAATTTTTTTCTTGGACACCCTCGCGTTTCAGATGCACCACATTACCCCAATTAATAATTTATACGATATGGTTGTTCAATTCCATATTATTAACCATTCATTAATCTCACATTAAACGTTCCCAATGTTAACATAAGTTATGGGATTACATTCTAATCCTCGAAGGCACAAGTAATAATGGTTAGGGTTTTCCTTCACAAATTCACATGCTTTAGTATTTAGCTATGATGGTGCTATGGATAGGTTTTGTACAAGTGTAATGACTAACTAGTCCCATCTAATAAATATGAGTGACACAAGAAAATCTTGGGGGGAAGATTTGCATGGGAGTGGACGTGCTTCTTTGCATGGTGATTGTGGTGGTCATTTCCCTATAAATAGCACATCAATGAAGCTTAATGCCATCAACATTGAAATCACATGTCATTGATCATTATCAAAATGGTGTTCCAAGATGGCTACTTCTACCAAGGACTTTTGTTCTATAGCATGAAATGGACATGGCCAATGGAGGCGACATTTGTGGCTGCCCTCGTCGAGCATAAGAAACAAGGTCATTTTAAGTGTAATGGTATAAACTTTCATGCGGTGATGTGTGCCATTTACGATGTTAATAGGGACCACGCAACGAAGCACTCGTACGCGACTGGCGAAAACAAACTCCGAAAGCTGAAAGAGCGCTACTCAATTTTCTCGACCATCCTAAAAATTGAGGGGGTGCTTGTCAACAGTGTTGGACGCTATGTCTTGGCTGATGATGCTACTTGGGAAAAGATGATTAAGGTTACGAAGTTTTTGATATTCTATGTTTTTATTTGTGTATAAAAAAGTCTACGAATCGCGACATAATTTTATAATGTTCCATGCTTAAAATTGCTAATCATAATTTGTGGATGGTTTATATCTTTTGCATACAGGAAAGGGTGTTGTGCAAATGTTACGTTAATGCATATGAGGATTTCTACGAGAGTCTATGCATCTTGTTCGGTCCTGATACCCCTGACCAACCAAACCTAATGTATGAAGAGGAAGAAGTTGACTCTGTTATGGCATTTTATCCGCCATCTGATTTGTTAAATTTGATCAACATATCTATTTTTCGCTAAGTTGTTAAACATTTGCTAATATTAGAATACTTGTTAAACATTTCTAATATTTGCTAATATTAGAATACTTGTTAAACATTTCTAATATTTGCTAATATGTTCAACATTTGCTAATACGAGAGTCTATGCATCTTGTTCGGTCCTGATACCCCTGACCAGCCATGCCTAATGTATGAAGAGGAAGAAGTTGACTCTGTTATGGCATTTTATCCGCCATTTGGTTAGGTGGATGAAATTCCCTACGCATTTGGACAAAACATTATGTTGCCTCACATAAATCAGCTACAAAATACGTCTGTTGACACTATATCCTTATGGCGTTTTCTGGAGGAGTATTATCCTTCTGACGACGAAGAAGAAGTTAATTCAATTCTTGCACTACCTGCCGCTCCACCTCCGTCTCCTGATCCTATCTACGTATCTGTCGAGCACATAAGCTCTTCAGCATCCAACGAAATCAGCAAGTCCAACTAAGTTGTTGTCCGAATTATTATATATATTTATAAGGATATTTAGGTCTAATATCTCTACGTTTGTCAGCCCCATTTGTAGGTGTCCTTGGTTGTGGTCGTCGTTATTATTAGCTCCTAAGTACCGAGCATATAATTACCCATATAAAAATCGCATGAGTAATTTTGGCTAAGGGCGTGGTACTAGGACGAAGCATGCGATATTGTATTGGCCAAACTATTGTTCACTATGTGGCATATGGGTTATGTTTTGCGGATGTAAGTATCGTTCATATTATTGTGTTTATACTGTATGTCATCCGATAAAATCTGTAAGTTTCATGTTGGATTGTAAGTCATGGTGTTCGACGGTCATTTCATACATGAACAAACTGATTAGGATGACGTAAAATACTCGACAAGAAAAATGCATACCTGTAATAAAAAAAACCTATTTCAAAATGAACGTTGTACAAAACAAAAAAAGTAATCGTTCAACAAAATGAGACCTTTATTATCCGAATTCTTTTATCCAAAACAAATTACACATTTATTATCCAATAAAAATTATTTGGCCGAATTTTGTTTCCTAATTTGTTTTTTCATTCCTTTATTATCAACCTGTTTCATGAGTTCATGATATATATAATTTACATGTTAATTAGAATTATCTTTGTGTTATTTGTATTATCTATCATTTTCAAATAATAAAAGATATTGCAAGTCCACAATAAACATATAAAGGAGAACACACGTCAATGTATTAA
The DNA here is from genome assembly GCA_034509735.1 of Sesamum alatum. Taxonomy (NCBI): domain Eukaryota; kingdom Viridiplantae; phylum Streptophyta; class Magnoliopsida; order Lamiales; family Pedaliaceae; genus Sesamum; species Sesamum alatum. The sequence goes on from JACGWO010000005.1 coordinate 5,398,831, forward strand.
TTTTTTTTTTCGTTCCTTGATTTTTAATACTTTTTATTATCAATTATTTTATTTTTTGGATCCATGAATATTATCAATATGTGAGTTATTATCATTTAGTGAGTATTCGTTCTTTTGTAATTGTTTGAAATAAAACATTTGTCATTTATTTTATAAATCAGCACTCTGGAATGTATATGTGATATATACAAGCATAAAAATTATTTTAAATGTAAATTTGATTATTATCAATGAATGACAATTTCATAATAAATCTATTTTTGTTATAAATATTTCTTTATTTCACTTTTCCGAAATAATAATTTGACAAAATATAATTTTTTATCTTAATTAAATCAAGCTCGTGCGCGTCACAAACTAATTCATAATTAATTAAAATGGTTTTGTAGTTATATGATTCAAAACGTATGTATTCAAATTAATTAATTGGGGGGGGGGGGGATTTAACTGAATTTGCTTGGACTGAAATCGGCTTGAGTGCTTGTGGTTGTGCTTACCGAAATAAAAAAATATTCATATCTATACACTTGAAACTGATGCTACTTTTTGTCTCATTTGTAATAGGGTTTGCATGTATTATCATGTCTTTGGCCAAAAAGATAGGACGTTTTTTATAGTAAAAAAACGTCAAAAAAAAAATTGCAGCTTTTGTGCTACGTGGTTGCTCGTGATTGGGGTGGTGCAACAGCATATCTTTTAACCCCCTGCATTCGGGATCCTTGCAGCAAACCATTCGTATCCCACCAGCCATTAATGTCTACCGCCTCATCATTACACCTCATTATAACACGTTCAAAAGGCTGCTTTGCCTCTTCATCCACCCTACCAAAACCGCGTCTCTTCTTCTCCCAACAATTTCTTTGCAGCCGAACACCACCATGGCCACTCCACCGCAATTCCGACCATAGAAACGATGGTTTTATTCGGGAAGATGGACGAAATCTCACGACATCACATTCATCGACGCACTCTGCTGGAAGGCGGATGAGGGATACAGACAGGATAATCCTCGAAGGCCAAATAACGCGGCGTTGAGGTTTGCTGGTCGCGCGGTGACGCGAACGTGGGGATGGGAGTTCAAAGAAGAAACATATCAATGGCACCTTGAGCGTCTCTGGACTCGGTACCTAACGTTCAAATCCATACTTCAAAATCCGACATTTGAATGGGACAGGGAGAACAATGTCCTCCACGCTCCGTACGACGCTTGGGTTGACATGATACGGGTAAGTATAAATACCCATATGTGGAGGGGTAATTTTTTTTTTTTTTGGTGTTTTCATCCCTTCGCATGATTACGAAACGTATGGTAACCTCTACATTTTTATTTTATTATTTCGTTGATGCATCTCATTTGTAGCGCGATCCCTTCGCGGATGCATACCTTAAGCGTGGCGAGCCCAGTTGGAATTGTCTGAAAAAAAATTTCGAGCGGCGCCGAGTAGTACGGCCTTTGCATGAGCCTGAAATCATTTCCATTTCTAGCGAGGAATCTGATGACAGTAGTGACGATGATCATGAAGATGATAGTATCGAGGATGGTGAGGAAGATGACATCGCACCAACTGGGGACTTGGGTTGAAACCAGATCCGAAAGTAGTTTTTGATTTGGCTACATCGGCAAGTGACTGAAAAGTATGCACTTCGGTTCAATGTTGGGGTCTGTTTAGGAGTTGTGTTTAGTTATCATTTTTCTATGTTTTGATATTGCGACTAATTTCTCTCTACCTAAGGTTGCAGTCGGTTTTATTTAGTTCCAGTGTTGTATGTGCATATGGGTATATGGACTATAATCTATATTCACTGCTCGTATATTGTGATGTGCATGTCATGTTTTTGATGGTGTATTTTGAAATGTACTTGTGAATTATTACAATGTACTGTTTTTCTAATTTAAAATAATTAGAATGGTAGGTTAACACTAATAACACGCAATAATGGCATTGTTAAGAGCCTCCAATTACTGTAACCCAAATAGAGCAATTTTGACTCAATCCTAATTTTTTGGATGGTGAATTTTTTTTATAATAACATATTTGGTTATTTTTATTATATTATAATATCTATGTTTGGCAGCTTTAAATGTGGAAGGCTAATAAAAAAATATAGCACATAATATGGTTTAATGCCACACTCTAAATTTTAATTCTTGATTGTGTTACCATAATTTAATTATTCTTTCTATACTAATTATTGAACATGTTGGAATCAACAAGTTTTCTTTTTTCCCAGACTCCATGTATCCGATTTTCAAGCTTTCATTTTTTAGTTTCCTACATTAATTAATTGTTAACATATTTATAATAATTAACAATACTTAATAAAGAAGAATGATGTATTTTTTTAGCAAAACATATGGCCATGTCTTGTACCACATTGGCCAATATATGGGGTAAAAATTCTCCCGTTTTCTTTTAATGTTTGTAATACTAATTTTTTTTTATTTCATGAGTTTATTAATAATATGATTATTTTATTAATAATCATCGCAATTATATTTTTGTTATTATTATATATTTCATTACTTGAGTGTATGAATGATGCGATATGTAATTTAAGTTTTGATATAATTTTTCAATATAGGCAAAATTCTGTTAATCTACTAATTTATGAAATATTTTTTAATGATTATGTAGTTATACGTGTTTCTTTTTTGACTAATTCCAAGTTCGACATATTTATATTCATATATGTATCTATATTCATACTACATTTACACTAATTGAACTATTTGACATATTCATATGGAATATTTTTATTACATCTTATACGACATTTGTAATTTAACTCAATTTGAAATTTGAATTAATTTTGAAATTTTATGTTATAAATTTTAGATGGTGTATTGGTTTGTTATTGAACTCATGTTTAAGTTTTTTTTGGGAACATTTCCTATGAAGATGGTTATTATTATTTATGTATGTGTATGAATAAAATTAATTTTATCTATATATATGAATATATATTATTTTAATTGTAAGTTTATTATTATCAATGAATGACAATCTGAAAATAAAATTTAATTTTATTTAAAACATATCTTTATTTAACTTTTTTCGAAATTATATTTAGGCATAAAATATAATTTTAATCATAATTAAATCAAGCCCGTGCATAACACTGGTCACACACTAGTTACAATATATGCACGGGCATATATACGGGCTGAATGAATGCAAAATGTGGCCATGCCTTAAATATAGAAAGTTAATAACTATATTATGTATAGAAATAATCGTTTCGTAATTCATATTTAAAGTTTTTATGAGGCGCATTTGGACTTTTATAATAAAAATCTTTTGGGAGATAAATTGACACTTGCACATATTATTCATTCGGCACGGCAGATGCATAATTGTAATTGCACGTATGATTTTGTTAGTATCAAGTAATCAATGATTAAGTGTCCAAATTTTTCAGTCATTGCGTGCAAACATGCAAACACATTTTACGCAAATGTCTTTACACATAGCATTAGCAAATTTTTTTCCATCAACATTTGATCATGAGTTCTGAGTGTTACTAGTTCGGCAAATGAGAAACTGTAGTGTCCTTGTCGATTGTTTCATGACCATTGGACAGTACTCAATATATAAAGGGCTACATCTTTCTTAACCAAATCTCTAGAACCTACCCTCTAAAATCAACTTCACCAATCGACCGCGCTTATGAGCCGGGAGGGAGAAGAACAACTCCATATCATTCGGATTGTTGTGGAGTCGTTGGACAATCACAAGTTGATCATTTTCATCAAGTCCTTCAATCTCAGATACGGCGTCATCAACTAATGACCGAGTTTCTGGATTACCAAATTCGGACTGTAGTACTTTAGTCAAAGTCCCAATATGATTGTTAGCATCCTGACAAAACATACTTACCATCTCTACCAATCTTTCCTCTGCAACAGCTCCAACACGCTTACGTTTCTTTGCGCTCCCACCACTACCCATTGGTACACTCGAAGATGTTGCATTTGGATCTGGATTTATGTTGGACGTATGCCCTTGGGTCCTGTCATTGGTGGCGTACCTTGTTTCAGGATTCCAATCGACTGTCGGAACGTAATAATCCTGAGTCTCTGGTATTTTTTCCTCCCTTGCTGCATCACCGGCATCATTTACGTCCTCCCCTGCATCACCGCCGGCTCTGTCCTTCCCGAATATCTCACGCCACGCTGGAAAGTATGGCCATGCCTTGTACCGCATTGACTTAGCGCTCGGATCCACCTGTCAAACAAGCGTAAATAATTTTATGCTATGGCCCGGTTAATCAACGTCGAAAATGTAACGAATGCAAAATGAGTTGTTAATACCTTAACGTACTCATCCCAAATGTTATTCTCATCTACTGTGATCATGTGTCTGTTGTTGTCCCATCCAAACCCATTACGCAACATCATTGTACTGAGCATGGCAAATTGTTTCTTCCATACGTGAATCTTCGAGTTGATGTGGGGCTCCGCCTTAATATCACTATTAGGAAAAGCATTAAGCATGTGGCCTTCAAGCTGAAGCAAGTATCCGTTACGGAACCCATTCTCACACTTCCAACCTCTTGTCACCAAAGAACGTAGGCCATGAATCAGAACTTCCTCTTCTCGTGTAGTCCACGTACGTCTGGAACCGCCCTTCTCCTTTGGTGCTCCACGTCTGCAGAAATTGTTGTTACCTTCTTCATCCGGACGACTCATCCTCAAACCAAGAAGACCTAATTCCCTGCAATTGAGGACTCATTAATAAAGCACGATCCAAGGGCAAGAAGTAGGCTTTAGTATCGTAGGTAGGATATGTATGAGAACAACAAGATAATGGGAAAACATACGCGTACGGGTTAAACCGATTGAAACAGAAATGCGAGCAACGAAAATGAGGAGGATGATGTTACAATGATATAAGATATATCAGAAGGGAGACCTCAAATATAAAAACATGTGATATCAATTCACACAGCAAAGCAGTAATATCCACAGGCGGACATAGCCATATGAGAACACCACAACGGACTTGCACATGAAAGTTCTACATTATGCAAGAATACACAGTCAACTGAGGTTACATAATAACAATTAAAATTTGACAACGTTATGCAAAAATATTATGATGCGTGGTTCATCCACTCTTGGTGCATAGAATCAGCCAATTGGTCGCGCCAATTTGTCCACGCCTGGCTTGTATCAATGGTAGAAACATAATCAGCCTGTGGTTCATTAGACATATCTAGTGCGTCCGCCATTTCTAGCTCAATGGGATCGTCGGGCATCTCATTACGAATGAAATTGTGAAGTAAGCAACATGCCAGTATAATCCAATTTTGCACTTTAATAGGGTAGAACGATGGACTTCTCAAAATCGCCCACCGGACTTTCAACAAACCAAATGTACGTTCTATGACATTCCTAGCAGATGAGTGCCTCAGGTTGAAAAAATCTTCCTTATTTTGGGGTCCGCCTGCACCTCGATCCCAGTCCTTAAGGTGATATCTAACGCCTCTATATGGTGTCAAGAAACCTTCGCCATTCGTATACTCATTGTCACACAAGTAATAATTGCCTAACAAAGAATGTATTAAGTAAGTTTCACTAAAGTCATACGCCTTAAGAACGGGAGAAAGTGGTAGGTGAGGTTCAACAATTTACCTGTCGGGACTTTCAACCCATTAGGTCGTTGTATTGCATCACGTAAAACTCGGCTATCCGCAACACTTTCCTCCCAACCGGCTAGGACGTAAATGAATTGCATATTCTTGTTACAAACACCAAGTATATTAACGGAAACATGGCCTTTCCTGTTTCGATAACGCCCTTTATCCGCATCAGCCACCCTAACATCAACATACGTCCCATCTAGTGCACCCAAGCAACCCTAGTTTTGGCACATAAAATCTATAAATTTCGTATTTATACAAGTTCTCGACATGAAAATGATATCAATTAAATAATTTAAATACCTTAAACCACCTCCACCGTGAGTCTGTGCAATCTTCAGGAATTGGTTCTGGTTTAGCCAGTAATATTCGGTTTGTTCTAAGGACAGAAGTAAGAACCCGATAGAAACACCTACTAATTGTGCGACCAGACCGCATGAAATCGTGTTTAACTACCCAATTCTTCTTGTGATGAGAGATTATGCTTAGAAATATAGCTACTTGTTCACTGACGGTTATGCTCTGATTGTCAGTCAAACCAGAAAAATTTTCAGTAGATAACACAACCGACCAAATGCGTTACGATTCATTCGTAGATTTCGTAGACATGCCTCATCATTGTCTATCACTAGCCTACGGAGATGGTTTACCTGATCAGGGATTCGACTATTTATGGTGTACCGTTTACACCGTTGTCGTTTACAGTTCCCACGTACTCATTTAAGTTGGTAGAAAACAGCAACAAACACAGTCAAGGCAACCACTATTTCACTAATTATCTGTTGCACCGCGATTAAAGCAAGTATTCTTTGGTGGGAAACCATCCTATTATGAAAAGCGAAATTGTCTGAATAAAATTTAAGAAGCTTATATGATGGAAATATTTCATGTAAAAAAGAATCAGTGTTAAGGGGCAAATTGATTAGTAAATGTCATTTGCAACTAGAATGGAATGAATGCAGAAAGCCGAATGTAAAATACATACAACAACGGTGTCAATTAATAAGCCGCAATCGAAAATAGAGCAACAATTAATATGGCATAATCAAAGCACCGGAACACATTGTACAGCTCATTCAAAAATTATAAGCAGCATAAAGGCGATGGAAACACAATTTCTCATACTGAAATTGCACTTGACCAGCAATGCTCGAATAGGGTGAAAAACAAATTAATATATTAATACGCACAACGACGATTCATTATTCTCTCACTCACAGACAATACATTGTTGTGTGGGGTTGTAAAATGTAACAAGAAGGGGTTTGTAACCTTACCTTCTTTGTAGAGAAATAACCCTTGATGCTCACTTACAGCAAAGGATATCGTAAACTAGTTAAAAAATGAGATGTCAATTTCGTGAACTTAAAACAGAGTATTTTCTTCGGGAAATCGCATTTTGATAAAATATAATTTTAGAAAATTATAAAAATAAAAAAATTGTTATACAAAGCCGATGGTCAAGCTTTTTGTAACGCAATATGCCATGGACAGGGTCGAGAGCAAACCTGACAGTGTATCCAGAAGAAGCTTGAAGAATACAAGCTCGGCTATGGACGTTGGCTGCCTTAGTTTTGCAGATGGGAAGATGAGCAATGTAATGAAGCAAGAAGAAGAAAATGGGTGAGTAAAGTTGCTGCAAAATGTGTCAGGTGCAATTAATGTACCCAACACATATGTTTGTAATATTGCCCAAGTTCAAGGTTAAGTTGGACAATACAATTCCAAAAGTAAGGACACAAATGGAAATGAGCATATTTTGTAATTAGCTTGGGCTGTCGGACAACCTAGTCATGGCCTTTTGGGCCATGATTAGTTTGTTCAGAATTGGGGGCTTAATCAAGGGCTGGGCAATAAACACACGAGCCTGCACTTTTGCTAGTAAACACTTTACTAGCATTGATTAATCAGGATATTTCGGCTAATCAAGGCTAGTAAACAGGCGCTTACAGTTATAAATAATACCTACTATACAGTGGTAACAACATCATCCCACGCAGGGGGTTTGAACTCATGACCTCTGATCATGGGGCCTCAGCTTTTCCAACTGAGCTAGGCCTCATCTAAAAGCACAAAGTGAGGGAAGTCAGGGTCACCTTGATAGGGACATTCCGATGCTCAAATCAACTAATAGGTCTAATTAAGGGATCGAACAAGATAATAAAGGGTCAAAGGGCAAAATATTTTTTTGATACCGTTAAAAAAGGTCATTATCGTTTTTTGGTACCACAATTGTAGGAAGTGTCGTTTTTGGTACCATTAAACACGAAAATATGCCTTTTTGGTCCCAAGGTAACGACAGAGGCCATGTGCCGTGCACATGGTCATTGACGGCCGTTAACTTTTGTTCGCTCACGTGAGGCCCTGTTTAATGGGAAAAAAAAGAAAGAAAAAATGCTTTTTTGGTACCATTATGAGGAAAAAAAAAAACTTTTGATTAACTTTAACCACAAACTATAAGTTTTTTTTTTTTTTACAAAAATAAAAGGGGAATTTTATTTTAATATATATAATAAAATAACTTTAAAAAAATATAATTATTTGTATTTCACTATTTTCTGGGGATCTATTTTACTGTTTTTGAAAATAATTAATAACTTTGACCACAAACTATAACAAAATAAATTATTTTTAAAATAAATATATTAGATAAATTTTAGTTTTATATAGATAATGAATTTATTTAAATTATAATTATTTATATAAAATCTATCATCTTTTTATTATTTTTTTAAATTAAATTATTATTTGGTCTAAAAATAATTTAATAAACTTTTAAAAAAATATATTCAAGAAATTTTATTTTAATATATTTCATAAAATAAATTTAAAATTATAATTTTATTCTATTTTTTGAACTTGAATATTATTTGGTCTGGAAATATTTTAAAATTTTACAACAAACTATGAGAAATAATTTTTTTAAAAAATAAAAGTATTAGATAAATTTTATTTTTATATTAATTATAAATTTATTTTTTAAATAAAATTATTAGATAAATTTATTTTATTATAAATAATTAATTAATTTAAATAATAATTATCTATTTTTGTGATAAATTCGAGCATCTTTTTATTATTTTTTGAAATTGAATTATATTTGGTCTGAAAATATTTTATACTTTTATTCCAAAAATAAATTTTATTTCTTATCATTTGTGCTAAAAAATTAAAATATTTTCAAACCAGATAATAATTCAATTTACAAATATAGTAAAAAAGATCCTACAAGTTATCTGAAATAAAAGTATTTAGATTTTAAAGCTATTTTATTATATATATTAAAATAAAATTTTCCTAATATTTTTATTTTTGTAAAAAGAAAAAATATTCTTATAGTTTGTGGTCAAACTTGCTCAAAATATTTTTTTTCCCTCTTAATGGTACCAAAAAAATATTTTTCCCTATTTTTTTTGTACCACTAAACATGCCTCCTTACGTGAGCGAACAAGGGTTAACGGTTGTTAACGGCCATGTGCCTTGCACATGGCCTCTGCCATTAACATGGGAACAAAAATACATATTTTCGTGTTTAATGGTACCAAAAGCAACACTCACCACAATTACGATACAAAAAACGATAATGACCTTTTTTAATGGTATAAAAAAGCATTTTGCCCAAGGATCAAATGTATCTTGAATTACATACCACTAGCATATTTATAGATTTAGTCTAATAGTAAGGGACACATGTGGGCATCATCCAATTCAAACACGTGCGGTCATCCATGCTTTCTCAAGAAAATTTTCTTGTTTATGACCCTTCTTCGTGCTCGTAATTTTCGGACAGAATTTTTTATCCTAGATTTTATTACATCATCTATTCTATTTATATATACCGCTTATGTATAGATTTTTTTTTAAATAAAATAGATAATATACTTTTTAATAAATATAACGTGTATATATTAAATAGAATAAAATATAAAAGCTAACATACACAAAACCCAATCAGTTAAACTTGGCTCCCAACCGTAACGAAAACTTCAAAGCATCTCTTCTTTTGTTGGAAATTCACGTAAAGAATTCCGCAAGCCTCTTTCTCGAATTTCATACTTCTAATATTATGATAAAACACATATTCTTTTCTTTTTTTATTTTTTAATAATTATAAACAAGGATAACAGTAACGACAGATTTACTATCTTCATCATGAAAGTGGAGTATAATTTACAAAAGCTGGCAACGGATTACGAATATCCGCTTGTTATTTTAAAAATTACAAATACTCCTTTGAGGTTTGTAACCGTCTAACAAATAATTCATTTTCATCCATTTTTATGGGTGAACTGATCAAAATACCTTATGCAAATTGAATTATTTTTAAATTTTTCTAAATTTTTTTGCACAAAAATGTGCAGGAAGAGTATCTTATGTTTTTTTACACAAAGGAGTATAATAATGTAATTTGTCTCAAGTGGTTTTTCTACAGTTTAAATATAAAAATTAAGGGTAAATGGATAATTTCAAGCTTTTGATTAAAAATTACAAACCTCAGGATAATATTTATAATTTTTAAAACAACAAGTGGTATTTATAATTATGCAAAACCTCATGAGAAGTCACTGTAATTCACCCTATGAAGAATTCAAACACACTCACATCAATTTTTTTTTTTATTATAAGAACAAATTAGTTTGGAGTCTTACCAAACTAAATACAATTATGACACATAAACATAATAGAATCAAGAGTTTTTGAGTTTTATAAATGTTAATATTTTTAATTAGATAATATCAAATATTAGAGACCTCGAAATAAAGGGAAAAATAATAGAATCTCTTTTTAGATAAGATACGACACATGTCGTAAAAATAAAAATAAAAAATGACATGATAAGTAAAATTATGTAATAATGCTCGTATCTTTTTAATAAAATAGTAAAGGATAATTTACAATTATCGAAATTAAAATAGGAATAAATATTAATTGTTGAAGAACATGGAAAGAGTAGAAAAATGAAAATGAATTTCTAGGGTAATAATCTGATGTTAGCGGCTTTAGGAAAAACTTAGAGCACCTACCAATCAAATTAAACCCTTATGAGCTGCAAATTCATGAAGGGACTATTACAATTATGTTTTTGATCATCACTAGCTTTATAGTAAAAATCAAAGAACGAATCTCCATCAACAGCTCCAATCTGATGACAATCCTCCGTAGATCCAAGCGACTCCACTACATCTTCCGTGCTCCATCCCGCACGTAATAATCTGGCGGACATCATCCTCACGCGCCACTCCACGTGTTCCCTATCGAGTGGTTGATCATCTGAACTGCCATCCTGATGATTAGCCTCATCGCAGCCGTCCATCATCATCATCTCCCTCACATCATCCTCTTTCCACCCTCCGTCCCTCAACGTCCAACACACCTCGTCCAAACACCCGCGCAAGTCCCCACACCACCACCTGCGCGTGTCCAGACGCGCCGCCTCACTGTGACCCCTCTCCGCCATCTCCGACCAAAACTCTATCCTCCGCGCCTCCGTCGCGGCCCACGCCGGCGAAGCGAAGAAATTGGACAACCTGGGCCTCCTCAAAACCTCCTCGCCGGCGCCGCTCATTCTGAATTCAGCTTGCTGGAAGAAACCGGCAACGTCGAAGCTCCACAGCCTCACGTCCCCTCCATGCACGTAAAACACCGGGTTCCCCGCCATGCACGGCGTCGACGGGATGTAAAAATTCCTATAAATCGGCACAAGAACCGGCGCTTTCTTCAGAAACCCTTTAGCCAATTTCACAGCGCGATCATTATCCTCAGGCCTATCACCCCAAGATTCAACCCAGAAACCATTTCTTGAAACTTCTTTGCAAATCCCAAGAATCGGTAGGTTCGTGAGAATCTCCAGCTGTTGTTTGGAGGAGGATCGCCAGTTCGGGAAGCCTGGTCCGATCGGCAGCCCTTCTTGGAGGATGGGGCGGAGGTCCGGCGGGAACGTGAAATTGAAAGAAACCTCCACGGCGGAGAACTCCGACTCCGACAGACCCGCCTCCACCGGAACATTCGAGGAACGTAGGTGGTGTATCAAATTCTTGGCATAGGCTGCATAGGAAAAGCAGACTCGTAATGGTTTCGGATTGGAGATAGTCATTTCTGTGAGCGGGTGCTGCTGTTTCTCAACGCTTCTAACATTGAAAGCTGATCAAGAAAATTCGGTTATACATACAGAGACGTGTACGTATACATATATGTGACCGAATCCGAGGATGTTTATATATAGTTGTGGTGGTAGGGTAGGGTGGGGTGGGGTGGGGGTAATCTCAAACTGAATCCAAGAATTTTTTGCAGGGAAAATAGGGTTTGATTTGGACTTGAGTTAAAGGAAAGGGACTCTTTGACTTGGCCGGTTGGAATTGAGGGATTTTGTGTCTTTTTTGCTCCAGAAGTCTTTGAGAATATCGGATTGAAAGTTGAGTTTTGAGGAAAATGAGGATGATTGTTGCAATCCTATGAGAAGAAGATAAAAGTTATGATTGAATTTAGTGGACATCAAGGGTTTGGTCGTTTGATTCTATGCACGTTTGTTGTCGTTTTATTTGTTTGTCATAGACGTTTGAAATTGAATTGACACATTTTGTGCCTTTTTTTCCACCGGGAAATTCATTGTCTTTGACAATTTGTAAGGATTACACATTGGATTGATCCAAGTGTAGGGCAAAATATTTTTTTGTCCCTTAAAATTATGACATTATTTGTTTTAGTATCATAATTTAGGTAGATGGTTGTTTTAATCCTATAAAACACGTTTTTTTGGTCTTTTTGTTCCCAAAATATCATGTGCCTTGCACGTGGGACATGACATTTTTAGATAAAAAAAAAACAAACTGAAAAACATGACATCTTGAGACCAAAAAAATTGAAAAATGTGTTTTATATATGGGATTAAAACAACCATCTACCTAAATTGTGATACCAAAAATAATAATGTCTTAATTTTACGTGACAAAAAAACATATTTTGCCCTCCAAGTGTAAGACGGGATAATGAGTCTGCAGAATTGTATCAAAATTTCAGGCAAGATTTATCAAAATTTGACATCAAGTTCCATGCGCAAGTTTTTTGCCAAGATTGAGATATCATGAAATAATATGATATCATGAGTTTGAATACGATGAAACGTGTGCGGTATATTCACTTATTCTATTTTTTTTATATAGTGTGTGATGCAATCAACATCTTATTGAGTGGATAAGCCTTACGGATTTTCGGACTTATAAACCATTTAGGTTCTCATTTTGTCACTGATGTGGGATGTGTGCCTACAACATCAACCTTGAATGAGGAGTTAGAATGTGCACATGACTTCAGTCTCATAGACAAGACCGTTGGTGTAAGATACGTGCTTACATCATCCCTTAGATTAGAGGCTTAAGCTGCCACATGGCCTCGTTTATTTTTCACGGATATCATCAAATAATGTGACATGCGATGTGATCAGTATCCCATGATTTATGGCTCATGTAGGCCAATTTTCAATTCTTGTCAATATATATATACATATATATATATATATATTCGCAGAATTTGCAAATTCGAAGCTATCATCCACTTTATCCAATAAAATTTGGGATAATTATATTTATTACCCCATGATTTATGATTTATTTAGACAAATTATCTCTGTCTTTTGGGTATTTACACACATCTATTAGAAATGTCGACACCATTTACACAAATAATCTTATTTTTTTAGAAATTTCGCATGCATTCCTAAAAAACGTAGATATCATTACACAAACCACCCTTGATTTTTTGTTGTTACGATTAATTTTTGTAATTATGTAAAAGGAAAGAGTTATTTGTGAAAATAGATCATAAATTATGAGGTGCAAATGTAATTATTCTATAATTTTTTTGATCAAATTAAATTTAATTGCATTCAACCAATTGCAGACAAATGTACTCATGTTTTGATTGGGTGAAACTAAACACTGCTCGAGCTAAAATTTCTCATATTTTAACCTTACTTTTACTTAACTTTGAAATCCTCAAGTGCAATTTAGAAATACGAATGATGTTTTAATTTAGTGGTTAAGACTAAAGTTGAGGTCCTATAAATAAATTAGCAATCATGCATTTGAGTTTTACAGAATTTATGAGTATTTGTCTCATTTTATATGAGTGTTTGTCTCATTTTATGTGAATTATTATAATTTATTTGCTTTTAATTATATTGATGTATTGATTGAATTTTTAGTCAGATTGATTTATTGGTTAAATCAATGTATTACTAAAAGAAAAGTGCAATTTAAAAATGAAATTTCAGTTATTTCATTATTATATCTCTAACATAATTTCTAAAGATTACTACAAAAGCGTATACAAATATCTATTCCTACGCGAAATTCGAAGTCCAGATTTTTAAATATAATGAGTAAAAAAGCAGAAATAAAATGGACATTTGGGCATATAAAATGTTGTCAAGGAAGCCTAATTTAGTTGGTGAAGCTGAGACCCTATGATCCTAAAAGTTATAGTTCGAACCCCTGCGTGAATTGATGTTATTTCTACTGTATAATAGGTGTGATTTGCTGCTGTAATAGCTAGGTGTTAGTTTATGTGTTATTATTGATTTAATTGTTTCTATTCGATATTAATAGTCGAATGATTGAATGTAATCACTTTACTTTCGATTAATTCATTGCTTTCAATTAAAAACAAAAAACAAAAGAAATCGACAGCCTGCAAGAATTTGTTAATCTATAAATCAGGAGAAGGATTTTAATATCGGTTTCATTAATTTTTTGTATCAAATTTTTTATTATTTTGAATATTGTCAAAATTGGTCTAATTGCCGCCAGCCATGGTTATAATAATGGCGACGGTTGTGTACTTCCTTCCGACAAAGATGCAAGCCGGCACCTGCTGCTTTATCATGTTCTGTACCTTAAATATTCCAATAAGAGTAAATTTAGAAAATTTCAAGTTTCTACAAGGCATTTGTCCCAATAGTGTAAGGTTGGAGGATAAAATGAATTTTTTTGTTCCATAATTTTATTTGACATTTTCGTTCTTTAACTTATTAAGGTAGCATTTCGATTTTGTATCTTTTAATTTTTGTGAGTTTAATTATTTTTTTCGGTGGAGTTTACTTCCACCAGTGAGAAGGGTTAACCCCATTACCAAAAAAAAAAAAAAAAAAAGATTAAAATTGCGAAAATTAAAAAGATGTATGACCAAAGCTTAGAGAAAGGACAAAAATACTGGCAAAAATGAGTTAATAGGAAGAGTAGACCTATTTTTAAGGGTCGCGTCAGATGCACATGTATTTTTCCAGTGTGCTTCAACTGAAAAAATAACTGAAATCGCAAAAATTAAAAAGATATAAAACCAAAATATTACCCTACAAAGTTAAAGGACGAAAATTTCAAATAATTTAAGTTACAAGACCAAACATGCACTTCAGCCTAAGGTTGGAATTCTAAAAAATTTCATTGATAAGAAGTTTCTTGAATTCGAGTTTTATGTATATAGATTTTTGTTTGTTTATATAGTAGTTTGCAATTTATTGGTTATGTTGCTTTGTCCTTATGAAATTATTGTATGATACAATTGGCAAAATTATACGTTTAGTCTCATAGGATAGGTGGTTCAACATTTATAGTCTCATACTTTACGAAATTAATAAAAATGTCCCAAAATCGAAAAAATGGAGCACATTTAGTCCCATGCTAACTTTACGGCCAAAAAGCTAACGACAAGCGCACATGTTGTGCGCGTGCCAATTACTCAAAAGTGGCACTGCCCGTTATTCAAAACTATGGAACTAAATTGTTCAATTTTGAGACGTTTTGTGGTAATCTCATAAAGCAAGGGACTAATAATGCCAACACTCTTATCCTATGGGACTAACATTGTAATCTACCATCAGTTTATTACCACCTAAATATAAGCATCTTAAACTGCTTAAATTCCCATAATACATAGGAATCCCACCTTTAAAATTATTAAACCCAAGATCGAGATATTAAGTGATCTCATGTTCTCAAAACATTAGGAATAGGTCCAAATATGCTATCACCCGCGTAAAGTTAATGGAAGTAAGACCAATGTTGAAATTTGGAAAACAATTGATTAACTTAAAAAGATCGATATATAGGTACATGTTGGAGGAGAGATCAAGAACGACAAGAGGGGAAGAACCTTTGATTTTAGGTAGCAAAGTAAGTGTCAAATGCAACTCTTTTATATAATTTAGTTTGCTTACTGCTTGCGACCAATTGTGTGCAATTGAGAGGTTAGTAGAACTGAGATTAACATATTCAAGTGAACAAAAACTAGAAAGCCAATCGAGGTTTTCACTATAGCAATTGTAATCATAGTGAAGATCAAGATACAACAACTTGGGTAGGTTCGCTAGACGTTGCGGAATTGGTCCACTGAAATTAACACAAGCAAGATAAGATATTCTAGTTTGCTTCATGAACTTATGAACTCGGGAATCGGAGCATACTCGAAGTCATTGTAACTGAGGTCTAGATTCACAAGTGTTGTAGTTCAAGTAATAAAGTGTTGATCTTACCTCTTAGACGACTATCAAAATAATCATCTCCCATTGGTTATTACGAAGATCCAATCGCATGACATGATTGGTTCGGTTATGGCAGTGGACACCTCTCCATTTGCAGCAGTCTCTTTCATTTTCATTGTTGCTCCAAGAAGTTAGTTAGCCATATACGTCGACAAACTCGTCTTTGATCTTGAGAAGAGCTTATCTCTGCTTCTCTGTGTTAGTTGTATTGATTTTCGAATAATGCACAAGGATAAGTCGGATTAATTGCAATTTTCGTCCTGTAGCTATAGGTTCTTGGCATTTTAGTCCTTTAAGTATTTAGGGTAGAAAAATGATCCTTTATCTTATCAATTTTTGCGAATTTGGCCCTGCGGTCGTTGGACTTTATGATAAGGATAGGACGTGAAACCTATTGGATATAATGATCCAAGAACCAAAAGTATAAAAATAGGCAGTGGAATCCCAAATTGATGATCGCGTTTGATCGTACCTAGAGCTTGAAAGAACCTTGACCTATTGGCTATATACGCAACCAAGAACCTTGGTATGGTGAAGGCCACAAGATATTGCTTAAGTATCTTGATAAATTCTAAGCAATCGAAATTTTAGAAAAGAAATCAACCTCAGAAAGAAGATATAGTTTTTTAATATATCCAAGTCTTATTTTAAAAATGATATCCATGGCCGTTTATAGGCTTCAAATGGATGTTCAATAGTTAATTCTATCCTTGGGACTCTATGAGCATTAAAGTGACACTTTTGACCACATTAACATGACTTAGAAAAACTAGAATGACCCTTTGAATACTATGATGACTCTTTGACTACTAATGCTGAAAATACACTATTCTTGACAAATATAATGGACTCTCTTTTTGGGCTTGGTGAGTTGGACGAAATTATGGTCCATTTTCATTCAAATGAAGTCTTCAAACCTTGAGCCCAATTTTTTAGATGCATTCTGGACCAACTACTTGAAGAATATTCATCACTGGGCCTTCTACTTAGAAATGATAAATTTCATTTAGTAATCATGGCATTGATTAAGCTGGATAGGGTTATTAATGTGGTAGAAATCTTTCACACTCAAAGAAAAATGGTTTATGATAGTATTAGCATTTCTCTCTCCTTTTCTTCTCACTTATTGGGCTCCTTTTCATTAGTGTTTCCTATGAATATTTAGGGGGAATTCAGAGGAGGGCCTCGCAGGAAGAATCGGTATATATGATTTTCGTGACCTCCCACTAGATGTGACCAAGGGGGAGCTTTTATAGGTGTTTAGCGGGGGAGCCTCGTAACTCCGTAACCTATCTTTTAGAGATATGGGCTAGGATTCGCTAGACCAATAGAAGATCCCCTCGTAGATTTCCTTGTAGGGGGGATGATTGCCTACAGATTCCCTCGTATATTTATTTTAGAGGGCTAGTCTCCCTTTTTCCACTCGGAAAGGCAGGCTCATAGCTGGTTCAACCTCGTTCTTCCTCAGCCTCGTAATTCCTCGGCCTCGTACTTCTCCGCCTCGTATTGCTCAAGTTAGAGGACCTTGGCCTGATCTCCCTGATTCGCATCAAATTTTCCCCGAACACCTCGTATGTTTGTTTAGTCCATCCTTCACATCTTGTATCTCATTCAAGATTCCTCATAGCCCTCCTCGTATGCTTCTTATTCTGTTTGAGGTCATTCCAAATAGTTACCTCCTCATCATAAGCCCCTCCCAGTTTCTTTTTAATTTTAAGAAAATAAAGAAGAAATTATTTGTTTTCAAATGAAAATCCGAGGAATCTATCCTTTCTCATGTTGACATAACCCCAATAGTTAGAAGGGCCATGGTGGAGAAATTTCAAACTCGCCAAGCTTAAACTGATATAAGCTCGTAACTCAATGTCTCTTCTCAGAAATAAGTTTGAAAGAGCTGTTTGAATAGGTCGAATAGTTGAAGAAGGATTCTACTTTGGTGTGCTGTCGAGGAGTCCTCTTTAAATTTTGAAGCTTGATGGTTCTTGTTGGGCGCACAATGTGGACCATCAGTAGACTCAATAGACTGTAGATTGTAGACTATAGACATTTTTAGGCTTTATGGGCCTTCTATTTGGAGGTTCAGTTGTTATCAATTTCATCTTTTATTTTCGGGCTTGCAAGTTGTTGTGGGGTTTTTTTGCTAGCATCCCCTTTTGATTTTGGGTCTTATTTTGAGCATCAGGTCGCATCTTTTGTATTTTTGTAATGGGCAACCTTGAATGAAAGTCGTGTTGCTTTTAACTCATACTGAAGTGGTTTTTTTCTCAGTTGTGTTTTTCTAGCTTGTAGCTTTGTTAATAGCAATTTTGTTAGTTCATATAAAGTCATGTCCTCCCAATCTGTAGATAGTCGTTATTTGCGTCGCTTCATAATACGAAGAAATTCGAGAAATAGAAGAGATTGTTGGATGCTCAATTCTTATCTCTACTGTGCGATCCGCATCGCATTCAGTCACGATGAGTGTCGTATTTAAGAATCCATGAACATTCCATGAAAACTCAGATCGTAAGAGTTTGAAGAGGTTTAAATAAAAATATTTCTTTATCCGTCAATCAAACTCGCGCATCTTCATCATTCAACAAACATTGGTGTAAGTTAAAATAAACCCCCAGATAGAACAAGAGATAAGAAGAATAAATTTCTAGCTTAAGAAATGGAAATAAAAATACAAGAAAGATAACAAAAATGCAAGTTGAACTTATCTTATATAAGGAAAATATGATGTTTTCTTTTTTCTTTCTTTTTTTTTTTCCTTAAGGTTTTTGACATGATTGAAAGGAAAAATATAATGAAAATTTCTTTAACTTTACCGATTAATTTCGTATTAGTGAGATAATACCTTGTAAAAAATTCAGGTGAATTTTGGATAATAATGAAAAATAAGTCTTGGATGAATTTTATTTGCGATATCATATTTATTTCCCCCAACTTATATTTTTGAATAAAATAATATTCTTATATTTCATTTTCACATATTTAATTTTCACCCCAGTCAAACAAGCTCGGCCTAGAATTTACGATTTTGTAAATGCTGCACCTGGTACAATATATGAGATGGATGGATTATTGACATATACCTCATATTTTTTTTTTAAGTTTAAGGATACGTTTCATACGTCTGTACACCCAGTATTTAATATCCATACATTATTATTAAGGGAGAGCACCAATTTGGTGTTTTCCAATTTTTTGTCTACAATTTAATATTTAATTTAATTTGTTAATTTATTTATTAACTTCTCACTCTACCATTATCTTTGGTAGTTATTTTTATGCATATTTTTTTTCACTCTATAATGTTATATTATTAGTACTTTATATATATTATTAAATAATAATTATGTTATTTTAAATAATCTTAAAAAATTATGTGCACACACAGTTATAATAAAGCCTCCTATGGTTTCTAATAGTATTGGCATTTCTCTCTCTTTTTCTTCTCACTTATTGGCCTCTTTTTCATCAGTGTTTCTTATGAATATTTAGGGGGATTTTCTGAGGAGGGTCTTGCAGGAAGAATCAATAAATATGAGGTAGTATTGCGATGTCATGACCTCCCTCTAGATGTGCCCAAGGGAAAGATTTTATAGGAGTTTAGTAGGGGAGCCTTGTACCTTCGTAACCTATCTTTCAGATATATGAAATAGGATTCGCTAGACCAATCTTTTCGTAAGTTTTCTTGCAGGGGATGATTGCCTACAGATCTTCTCATAGATTTCCTTTTAGAGGCCTAGTCTCCCTTCTTCCATTCAGAAAGACAGGTTCGTAGCTGCTTCGAGTTGAGCCTCGTTCTTCCTTGGCCTTGTACTGCTCAAGTTAGAGGCCGAACCTTGATCTCGCATCAAGTTTTCCACGAACACCTCGTATGTTTGTTTGGTCCGTCCTTCATATCTTATAGCTCATTCAAGATTCCTTAGAGCCCTCTTCGTATGCTTGTTACTCTGTTTGGGGTTATTTCCAAATAGTTACCTTCTCATCAGCTATATGTGTCAATCTCCAATGTAAATGTTTGTGTAGGTCATATGATTAGGGAAAATTATACGATATATTCTTGTATTTATATCCTTATTTTCTCTCCATATGATGTTTGTTCTTGGATACATTTGTAACATTTAGGAGCTTTTGTGGAATAAAAGGCGAATGCAAGCAAAGAGCTCAAACATAAAGGAAAGAGTCAAAATTCTGCAGAATTGATCACAAGTTAGCCTGTGACTCATGGATTATCGGAGATTCGATTTCAGAAACGCAAGTCACATAACCTGTGACCCACGGGTTATCAGGCATTCACTGGGCGGAATTCACAGACGCGCTGAATGTAAATCTGAAATTCTGATTTTAGGTCATTTAAAAAGAGATTTTATTTCTTTTGTAATATACCTTAGAGTTTTGGTAAGAATAGGATTAGGAAAAGAGAAGAGTTTTATGGTAGGTACAATCCTACTCCTTTCCTACCTCAGTTAGGACCATTATATAAGGAAGAGAGGATGGGAAGAAAAGGCATTCGATTTTCAGCAAGAAAATGCAGAGATCCATGTTTGGGAGCGAAGGAAGAAGACGACGAACAAGTGGAGAAATTAATCCGGCACCGGAGTGACACCCGTCTCGCCAGATTTTCTACTCCATGAGTTTTTCTACACCTTTCTTCTTAGTTTTAGTTCTAGTTAGTATGAATTAATATCTTTTGTGCTAGGGCTTATGGAAAGCCTAATTGATACAATGGGTTAAATATTTTTCGAATTGATCTAGTTGTTATTTTCGCATATCCATGAACTATTGTGTTTGTTGCCACTATTTAAGAGCTTGATCATCTCTTAAATTTTCTTAATTATGTTGATAAACCGAGAGGGAATTTAGCATAGTGGATCGAGTAATTCATGGTGTGGGTTGAATGATCTGTAGACATACACAGACATGATCTATCTGATTCTATAGGTTTTTCATAAATTTTTATGCATTATTGTCACGAGTTTTGAAGAGGAGAGATCTCTTAATTCCTTGATAGTAGTAGGTTTGGTATAGCTCGAGAGAGTATATCGGATAAATTAGAAAAAACCTCAGTGTGCGGAAATACTTGTTTGTTTGATTAATCCATTAATATTGAATTCGTTGTATCGATTGGGTGGACCTATAGCCGTAGCACTTCTCTCTAAATCTGTGTTTTTGTCTCAAACATACTTGCTTGCCATAGTTGATTTTATTGCCTTTTAGTAGTCTCATAAATCATCCAAACTTTTGATCATCCAAATAGTTAGGGGTTAGTCATAGTTGTGGTAATTACTTCATTAAATCCTCGTGGGTTCGATATCTTTTATACTACTTGATAGCTAGTGCATTTGCTAGTACATGTTTTTGCAATCATTATACATAATGCATCTTGTGTTTTTTTTTTTTTATAATTTAATGCATATCTGAAAGATTTTATTGATTTTTCTTTTAGAATTTTCTTCTAAACAATGCAAAGCAGCAAGTTTATTTGTAGAAGTAGAAACATAATTACATTGGGGGAAGTGATCTGTCTACTACAAAAAGAATGGCAGTTTGCTCTCAAAATATGGATTGGTTTCTTATTTCAATTAAATCGCATTGCATCTTTTATCTATACTAATATAAAAAGAAAACCTCTTTTACACTCACATATGGTAGTTTTGTGACACCTTCGCACCATTCTTTTGAAATGCCATAAATACCTTTATTCTCTTGCCTTTTTCCTATTTTTCAAACAACCATTTTCTCACGATTCTCACCATAACCCGAATTCAATTTTTCCACACAACCCACGTTCTCTGATAAGATTTTAAGTTACACCAACAAATTAAATTGTTTTCCTCAGATAAGATATTGACTATCCCTCACTTCAACTCTGAAACTAACTTCTTGGTTACCTCGGCTACACAAATTCTTCATTTGTTGAAGCTATGGAATATTTAAATAGAACTCTCTGTTACACCATTAATACGTTGAACAATCTTAATCTCGATAATCTTCCGCGTCGTCAATCATCGTACCTTCGCTATTTGCTCGGATGGGGGCTGCGACACTGAAGGAGGAAAACATAGAGGACTCGACAGTCTTAATCTCGACAATCTTCCATGCCGTTGATTGTTGTACCTTCGCTATTCGCTCGAACAGGGGCTGCTGCACCGAAGGAGGAAAGCAAAGAGGACTCAAGATGCTATGGCAATAGTATAAAAGTTTGGAAAACAATATATACATATATATATTTCTTACAATGACATGTAATCCGTCATGGGAAGAGATAAAAAAAGGAACTTCTCCCGGGAAAAAATTGCACAAGATAGACCAGATTTAGTAACAAGGATTTTCATGCAAAATGTGAAGAGTTAGAAGAGGATATATTTCATCGAGGAATTCTTGAAAAAGTTGTAGCACATGTTCATGTCATTGAGTTCCAAAAACGTGGCTTGCCGCATGTACATATGTTGGTGATATTTGATGAGGATGACAAGTTGAACGACCCAGATGATTATGATTGTATCCTGAGAGCAGAAATCCCAAAACAAGATGAAGAACCTGAGTTGTATGTTGCAGTCATCAAATATATGATACATGGACCCTGTGAGCACATCAAGCCAAATGCTCCATGCATGAAAAATGGGATGTGTATAAAAAGGCTATCATAAGCAGTTTGTGGAGTGCACTATGCAAGGAAATGATTCATACCCAATTTATCAACGGCGGAATGACAATAGGTCGATTGCCGTAGTCAATGATTGGGAAGTGGTTGTTGACAATAGTTGGGTGGTTCCTTA
The DNA here is from genome assembly GCA_034509735.1 of Sesamum alatum. Taxonomy (NCBI): domain Eukaryota; kingdom Viridiplantae; phylum Streptophyta; class Magnoliopsida; order Lamiales; family Pedaliaceae; genus Sesamum; species Sesamum alatum. Next base: position 5,421,778 of record JACGWO010000005.1, read on the forward strand.
TAATCCATGGTTACTACTTAAATATGACTGCCACATAAATGTTGAAGTATGTAGCAACATTAAAAGCGTTAAATATCTGTACAAATACGTGTACGAAGGACCTGATTGCATTCTATTTGAGGTTCGTCTGGGTCCAAATTATGATGAAATCAACCAATATGTTGATGGAAGAAGGATCTTTGCTCCAGAGGTGTTATGGAGAATTTTCAAGTTTCCAATTAGCAGAATTCATCCTTCAGTTATACGTTTACAAATTCACCTACCTAACAAGCAACAAGTTCACTTTTACAACCACCAATCGATTTCTGATGTGCTAGCTGATGAGAGAAATTCAAGAACTATGTTAACAGAGTTTTTCAGGATATATAGTGAAGGATGAGAGCCAAATAAATATCTATAAGGACTTCCGCACCTGCTATAAATGGTTTTCAGCTCAAGAGTTTAGGTAAAGAGAAGAACCACTCAAAAGGTTATCGGGCGAGTATATGCACTGCCACCAAATGAAGGGAAAATATTTTATTTGCATGTGATTCTCAATCATATTAAAGGTGCAAAGTCATTTGATGATTTGTTGACAGTTGTGTGCACTACCTAACTTTTAAGCTAATAACTGAGAAAAGAGGGCTTCTTCAAGAAGATAATAGTATTAGAGAGTGCTTAGTAGAAGCTCGAAGCTTTAGAATGCCATCTGAACTTAGAAGGTTATTCACCACAATTTTACTCTATTGTGAACCTAGTGGAGTTAGAAGCTTATGGGAGGCGAACTAATTATACATGATTGAAGATTATCCGTCTTCAAGTAGTTGAAGCAGTTTATCTGTCTTGAACAAACTTCATGATTTAAATGGTATTCTCATGTAACACAAGAGAAGTATATATGAGTTTGACTTGCCTCAAATAACTGAAGGATTTGAAGATTTGACGAATATATCTGGTCTTATTGAGCATGAGCTCTCAATTCCAATTTCAAAAACTGATTTGAATGTCGTTCGTCTTCTTAATGACTGTCAATTTTCGGCATTTGATATTATCAGTCGAGCAATAAGACAAAAATACAGTGCAATATTCTTTGTAGATGGTCCAAGTGGAACTGGTAAAACTTTTTTGTACAAATCTTTGCTTGCAAAATTCCAAAAAGATGGACTTATTTGTTGACAACTGCAACATCTGGTATCGCAGAAAACCTAGTTCCAGGTGGTAGGACTACTCATTCTAAGTTGAAAATACCTATTAAGTTTGAGCCTTTGTCAATGTGTCGATTCAGTAAGCAGTCAGAATTATCTACATTGATCTAACGTGCATCGGCCATTATTTGGGATGAGGCACTAATGGCAAATAGAAAAGCATTTGAAACTGTAGACCAGACATTTAGAAACGTACTTAAAGTGGACTTACCATTTGGTGGCAAAGTCATGATTTTAGGCAGAGATTTTCGGCAAGTTCTTCCTGTTGTAATTAGCAGTACCAAATCACAAATTATAAATGCTAGCATAGTGCAGTCACCGTTGTGGTCAAATGTCAAGCTTTTGCACTTATAAGAGAATATGAGAGCACAAAATGATGAAGTCTTCTCAGAATTTTTGCTTCGTATTGGGAATGGTGATGAAACAACAATTGAAGGTGATATCATACGAATTCCGGATTCTATGGCCATACCTTGGGAAGGTGAGCATTAAACTGGACAATTAATCAATTTTGTTCTTCCGTAATTATGCTCTCATGCATATGATCCAGAGTATATAGCAAGCAGAGCATTGTTAATGCCTTTGAATGATAATGTCAACAAGTTAAATGAAAAGGTTCTTACTATTTTTCATGGTGAAGAGGTGACTTATTATTCATTTGATTCAGTGGTTGATGACGCACGGAATTTGTACTTGAGTTTTTGAACTCTCTTTCACTTGATAGTTTGTCACCTCACAAATTGACTGTGAAAAAAGGTTCTACAGTCATGCTCCTTAGAAATATTGATCCAAAAATTGGGCTTTACAATGGTACTCAATTTATTTGTTATCGATTTGGTAGAAATATTATTGAGGCTGAAATTTTGGTGGGACAATTCAAGGGGATGAGAGTTTTTCTACCACGAATTCCGTTGAAGAGTTTTGCATTGACAATTAATAAATCTCAAGGACAAACCATTTCAAATGTGGGAATTTATCTTTGCAGTCATGTTTGTAGTCATGGCCAATTATATGTAGCTCTCTCACGTGGTGTATCCGAAAGGACAACAAAAGTTTTGGTTAGAAAAGGTTCCATAATTGGCTGTGAGGGTGTGTACACAAAGAATGTGGTATTCAAGGAATTTTTTGCAAAGCTACAATCTTCTCTCACTCATAACTCAATGTATTGTTCAATAAGTTTTATGTACTTATAAAATATTATTACGAATTGTATTTCTAACTTTTCCCTATTTGTGTAGGTGAAAGGTGAATCCAGCTGGAAGCAAGTTCAGCTACAAATTGGATTGATTCGGGAAAATAAGTATATAATTTATGAAAAATTTGTACTTTAGCTCTGTCTTTCATTTCGGATGGATTTTTTCATAAGAACGACTATTTTATTTAAATTATTTTTTTCCAGTTGTGGTAGATATATATTAAATTTTTGATCAATTTAAAGAAATATGAATAATTCTCGCTTTGCATTTAATAAAATTATGTGCGCGGGAACCGCATACCACCGTTGCTAGTTTTATGTAATATATGCACGCCGTGCGTACAGAAACTATGTTATTTATTCTATAGAAGGGAATATTTTGTACACACAACGTGTATATGTTAAATAAAATAGAAGATGCGACATGATAAATAACAGCTAATCCAATCTGAAAAAATAAGTTCCAAAGAAGTAGGACATCTTCAAATATACACCGAAACGATTGCGTTACAACGCCATTTTTCTCCGATAGCAAAAAGAATCAGTCAAGCTCCTTTAGAAGTATTGAAGTAAAGGGATGAAGTCGCCCAATTTATAATCCATCATGTGGGGCCAACACATTGTCATATTATTAGTGTTAGTGTCAATTGAGGTTGAGAAGCAATGACAAACCTGGGGGTAAATTATATTTTTGGTCCTGTAAGTGGATATATTTATAATTTTGTACCATACTGTACACAATTAACACATTGCATTCCATATGTACATTTTTTAATGTACATATTGCAGTTTTATTGTTGATCAACATCCAACTTTTTTTAATGCAGTCTATGTTTCTAAAAATTCTAAATTTGGTTCCGATTATTGCAGTTTTTATTTTTTAATTTAATGGAAATTTAGACATTATTAACATAACAACATATATGATATACATTACACTAAAATTTATTATATTATAACCCATTACAAACAATAAGCTATTTATATGAAGAAAAAGAAGGAACAAACCTTTCCCACTAATTTTTCTATCCAAATTTACAGTCGCTTAGAGGAATTAGCATCAACTGTTAAGTATTTAACGAAAATCCCCTTTGTGTCTTGAAATTGAAAAAAAAAATGTGGAATCCAATGTGTTAATTGTGTACAATACGGGGCCAAAATTGAAAACGAGTTCACTTGTGGGACCAGAAATGTAAGGGTTAAATTCATTTTGCCCCCCCTATGTTATTCAAAAATATCAAAAAAACCCCTGTGATAATTAAAAGATCAATCACACCCCCTGTGTTCTACAGAAAAAATCACACTGCCCCCTGGTCAAGTTGAACCTACTTTTTGAGGGGCATTGACTAAAATGCCCCTCCATATATATGAATGGGTTGTTGACCAGTGTAGACCAGATCTGCGTTTTGAACGTTTTTCAGAGAGAAAAAGAAGAAAACCCTAGTTCTTCGTCAGCCTACAGAAACGAACAAATCTTTGCTCAAAATCCGTCAATATCACCGATAAATTTGTAAAAGAAACCGATAGAATCTACTAAAAAGGTTTACGAAGATAAGATCTGTAGTTTTTGTTAATTTTTTTTTTATTTTCTGTGATGTTTATTGCTTCGACAGTTTGAATACTGTGTTGTATGTTTGTGTGTAGGGTTTTTCGGAGGAGGAATCTTGTTGTATTGTTGGTAAAGAAGGTAAGATTTAACTCATATCTATATTTTTCATCTTTTGTATTTTTCTGAAACCCTTATTTTTTCGTATGTAAGGTCTCTTTTGGGTTTCAACTTGGGGTTTGGGTTTCCAGATCTGTATCTCAAGGGTAAACCGACAAATGTGTGAGGTGAGTTTCCATATGTAGAACTTTATTGTATTTTTTAATTTTTTTCATTAAAAAATCTCGAAACAAGAACTGATTTTTGTGTATTTTATTGAAGATCTGATATAAAGATAAAAAAAAAAGTTGTGATTTGCTTGGTGGACTGTGCAAGACAATGACGGTATGTTCTAAACTATAATGTGAATATAGTATGTTCTAAATATAGTATGCTGTGAATATAGTATATTGTTAGTGGTATGTTGTTTATAGTATTCTGATGCATATCTGATATAGTATGATGTTTATAATATTCTGCTGCTATGAATATAGTATGCTGTGAATATAGTATTCTGTTGCTGTGAGTATTCTGTTGTTAGTGAATATAGTATGTTGTTTATAGCAATCCGGTCCGACCGGGAACCGGAAGCTAGGCCGGTGCTGGTTTCACATAAAAATCGGTGATAATAAAACCAGAACGGACCGGCGAAAATCGGTAAAACCCAGTCAAAATCGCCTACCCGGGAACCGGTTAAAACTGGCTTCAAATTATTAAAAAAAGGGGGGAAGGGGGAGAGAAGGAAGAAAGATGAAAATGAGGCAGATCTGATGAAGAAAAAGAGAGAGAAGTGGATGAGGTGGTGCAGATCCGATGAAGAAAAAGAGAGATAAGTGGATGAGGTGGTACGGGAGTGGTGCGAGGACAATGAGGGTCGTGTGGCGGACATGAAGGTGGTGGGGCTGGCGGAGACGGAGTTGAAGACTTGAACAGGGCGAGTTCTCGCTGTTCAAGACCTTTAGGTAGTCTGGGCCGTCGAAGTCTGCTCGTGGAGAAAGGGGTTTAATGTTTGAGTGCTTTGGGATAATGTTTGTGAGATGGGCGGCGCCGTGGCGGTGAATGTTAGAGAAAAGGAATTGTGAGGAGAGTGACAGGAAGGTGTTTGATTGTTTGCCTCAATGAATGGTGGGGCAATATATTTTCTGTTTGTGCCTTTGTGGGCTTTATTGTGGGTCATATCACTTATATGTTAATTTGTGGGTTTATATCACACCACAAATTGAATTTTCCATTTAACATGAAATGGTAATAAGTTTTTGTTTTTCCTAATTTTCTATTGTTAAATTATATAAATTACTGTGGATGGAATCAATTTATTAATTATAAGTTCTGAATTGTTTTTAATAGAATGGAATTAAAAGTTGTTAATTGTTGTTATATTGTATATTTATTTTAAGTTTTTTATTTTATTTTTCTCTAATTTTAGCTTAATTAATTTAATATATGATATGCTATATATATACATATAATACAATATATTTTGGGTCAACTGGTTTTTTCAATCCGGCCCAACCAGTGACCCAGTGACCCAATTACTTATCCGATTCATTCTCCGGTCCGGTGTTCAAATCATTGGTTTATAGTATGATGTAATGATGTGAATATTCTGTTGCTATGAATATAGTATAATGTTTATTATATTCACTTTCTGTTAATAGTATGCTATTAGTGGAATATATGGATGTGGTCCCTGTTGGTGGAATTTATTAATGTGGTCCATGTTGGTGGAATTTCTGAATGTAATGCATACTTTCTTTTGTTTTCTTTTTTTTTTTTTTTTTTTTTTTTGTTTCCTCCATGTGCAGAGTACTGAATTGCATGATGTTCACTTTTGGTATGGTGGTAGGTTTTTGGATGACAATAAATCTAGATATGTAGGTGGCATAAGAAGGATATTTGAAGGGATAGATATTGATTTCCTATGACTCTATGAACTAGGTAATATGTATGACAAATGTGGTGGGAAAAAAGGCGCATTGAACTTTTACTATAAAGTTCCTGGCCAACCGTTAGAAAGAGGACTAAGACTCATTAATAATGAATGTCCTGACATCTGCATAATTGATCTAGAGAATAAATATAGGGGGATAGACTTGCCTATTGAAATATATGTAGAAGAACTGGATTGTGAGCCCATTCAGGCAGTAGATAAAGATGGTAATATAGTTGGACCTCAGAATGAGGATGAAATTAGGTACTTGCTAGAAGGGGTAAACTTTGATGATGATTTAGAGCAGGGTTTGAGTTTGAGGGTGTTGAGGAAAGGATGGACTGTGAGGGGATGGGCCAGGGTGAGGAAGGGATAGGTTCTGTGGAGGGTGTTGGGGAAAGGATGAATTGTGAGGGCAGGGGGAACAGGGGGGTATTGGTGAGTGTCAGCAAAATGAGATGGAGGGTGGTGTAGGAAGTGAGGCTGAAAATGAATCACCAAATGAAAATGAAACACAAAATGAAAATGAAGCACAAGCACATGAAAATGTTCAGACTGAAAAAGATCAGTCTGAACATGTTCAGTCTGACACTATGAGGCCTGATAAAGGCAAAAGAAAAGTTTGTTATGCAGAAAATGAGTCCTCCTCAGAATTTGATGATTCTTCTGATGAGGACTATCTGCAGCCTAATCAGGCCAGTGGTGATAGTGATAGTGAAACTCCAAGTCTTGTTCTAGAAGACATTGAAGTTTCCAGTGATGATGATATCTTCTTGAACAAGAATCCAAGTAAAAAAGATTTAATCCACAAATTGAGGAGAGTAATGAAGAAGAAAATGAAAAAACCAGAATGTCAGACTGAAATTCATGAAGAAAATGACAATTGGTTTAGTGATGATGCTGAAAGTGATGAACTTGACAGTTTGCATAATTCTGAAAATGAAGATTGACAACCAAAACATGATTTTTTTAAAGAATCAACAACATAAAGACATGTGAATTGGTTGTTGGAATGAAATTTCATAATGCAAAATATTTCAGAGAGGTTATGAGAGATTGGTGCATTTGGAAAGGGTTTGATATGGAATACATAAAAACTGAGAAAACAAGGGTGACTGCAAAATGCAAATTTCAGGGATGTAATTGGAGGATTCATGTCTCTCCAATAATGAATGATGAATTCCAAATCAAATGCATACAAGGGGCTAACACGTGTGCTAGAACATATGATAACCAGCTTGCAAAAGCTTCATATCTGGCCAAAAGGATGGAATCTGCAATTGGAGACCATCAAACATTCCAATTCAACAGTCAAAAAGATCCATTTTTAAAAAATGCAAGGTTGAAGTGAGTAAACAGAAAGTTCAAAGGGCTAGAAGGAAGGCATTTGAAAAAACTAGAGGGTAAGATTCTATTCAATATGAAAAATTGTAGGATTACTGTGAGATAGGAAATTCAATTCTGGTAGCAAACTGATCATTAAGAGAGTTGATGGTTCAGAATCATCCATCTTTGATAAAATGTATGTAAGCCTTTTTGCACGTAAAAAAGGCTTTTTAAGTGGTTGTAGGCCAATCATTCCTATATGGTTGTTGTTTTAAAACTGTTTATGGTGGTCAGTTGCTAGTTGTTGTAGGGAGGGATGGGAATGACAACATGTTTCCCATTGTCATGGATGTGGTTCAGATAGAAAATAGGGAAAATTGGACTTGGTTTCTGGGGAATTGTTAGATGATATCGGAGGGTTGGGGAGTTCAATATGGTCTTTCATTTCTGATAGGCAAAAAGGCCTCATTGAGGCCTTAAAAGATCTTGTGCCTAATTCTGAACATAGATTTTGCCTCAGGCATATGTATGAGAATTTCAAAATGAAATTCAAATCCCAAGAACTGAAACAATACTTCTAGAAAGCTCCATCAACAGCAATCAAAAGGGATTTTGAAAGGTTCATGAAAAAAATTGAAGAAATTGACCCCAAAATTAAACCTGAAGTTGAGACAGCATTTGAATGGCTGCAAAAAATCAATCCAGAACATTAGTGTAGGGTTTTTTTTCCCTTTGCATAGTTAAATGTGATATATTGGTGAACAATCTTTGTGAAAGCTTCAATAATTACATACTTGATGCTAGAGACAAGCCAATAATCATAATATTTGAATGGATTAGAACTAAATTGATGACTAGATTGCAACAAAAAAGGGAAGGGATGGAGAAGTTTGACGGATAAATCTGCCCTAATGTTCTGAAAAAAATAAAAAAGCAACAGTTAGGGGCTAGGAATTATTTTACAATATGGTGTGGGATGGATGAGTATGAAGTAGATCATTTCTTCGACATGTGGTGGACTTTGCAAAAAAACATGTACTTTGTGGCATGTTTCAGTTAAATGGCTACCCTTGTTGCCATGCATGTGCAGCAATAGCAACCATAAAGGTTCCAATTGATGAGTATGTTGATGTTTGTTACAAAAAATCAACATACTTAAGGTTTTATGGGAATAGAATGGATCATCACCAAAAGTTAAAACAAAAAGGGGAAGGTCAAAGAAGCTCAGGAAGAGGGGCCCGGGTGAGGTGCAAATCACTTCTACAAGAACGGGGTTGACACACTTGTAGCAAGTGCTTGGAGAGGGGGCACAAAAGGGCACTTGCAATAATCCACCACATCCAAAATCCAAGTTTTACAAGGTGAAGTAAATTACAACTACATATTAATCTTTTTTTTTCCCCTAAATTGTATGCTGACTTGTTTGTCCTCATTTGCAGGGCAATGAGCATGAGGAAATACCTGTTCAGAGCTCCCAAATACCGCCAGCAAGCCATGAGCATAAGTCTGCATCTCAACCTACAAGAACAACCAAGGTAAAGTACTACTTAATAAATTTTTTGTGAACAACTAATAATAATTTATTAATCTCATCACATTCTTGTACTTCAGAAGCAAAGAAAATCAGGAAGATCATCTGCACAAACACTGCCAAGAAGCACATGCACCCCTGTTACTGCAGTAAATATTTATGCAGTCTAGTAAATTATTTTTGTCCTATTTTTTCTCTTAAATTATTTACCTATTTTGTAATGCAGAATCAGCCAACAACAGCACCATCTGCAACAACACAATTCATAGGCACACCTGCATCTGCACCTGCTGTAAGTTTTACATTGTTAAGCCTTGTTTTGCATTTTTCTGCTTCTGTATCTAATTCCTTTTTTTTTTTTTTTTGTTTCTTCCAGCAGGAAATTGGATATCAAGGGCCTCGCAATGCTGCTTTGATGGGGGACAAAACTGGAGCAAATTCAAGCAGAAATAAAAGGCCTACAATCCCTCAAGTTTTGAAAAAAATTAGGGAGAGGTCAAAGAAAAGGCCATGGAGGCCATAAAAGTTTGGTGTAATGTTGTTTATAGCATTTTTTGGCCAGGACATTGAATATGTTGGTATTTTTGGTTGTATGTTGTACATGTTGTACATTGGGGGTTGAATTTGGCTATGGTTGTACATTTTGGCCTAATTTTTTTTTGCTTAGAACCACTGTTAGAATGTTGCCTAATTAGTGTCTTGTACAACTTCAGAATTCTGGCAATGTTTTGCCTTGCAATGTGCTCAATGAAATCATATTTTTACTATTTTTAATGTTCTGTTATCATAAATGTGTCATTTCCAATTTTGGCACATTTCAATTGGCAAAACATTACACATTTTCAGCATTTTAATCTTATTTAATCATAAACTATCAATTGGAAAAACACTTGAATTTTACTTCATTAATAGAATAAAAACCACAAAAAATAGTACAGTACTAACTCCTGTCCAAAAATTAACATTGCTAACCAATTTTTTGTTGCCTTGAACAATTACATTTGATCTTCCACAATTTGATGCTTTCGATACCACTTCATCTATATCAAATCCATCTTATTCATCTTTGTGTTAGCTTCGTATAAGCCCCGAGACGTTAAACGTCGCGAAAATTAAGATTTTAATTACAAAATAATATTATAATTAGCGATCAAATTGCCCGTCTCGTTGCTATTACAATGTGGATCTCATGCATAAAAGGATGTCAATTGAATGATTAAGAGAAACCAACCTTTCTTGCTCTCCGGGTGATGTTGATTACTTGAACTTTCTCAAGAACGACCTTACCTTAAAAATGGTGGAACGTCAAAACGGTATTGTTGTTCACGGTAGGAACACAAGTGTCTTCTCTCCAAAGCCAGTCCACACCACCTATGATGGAATCACCCTCAAACCATGCTAGTAGGTATTGAAGGATTAAAGTAGATCAACTATTGATCTATAGAGAAATCAAGGGAATTCTTCTCTTTTGGAGATGAGTAATGAACATAAGACCAATGCTAAAGTGAAAGCTAGACTTTCTAGCTTTGAGGGAGAGAAAGTCTAAGAGCTAGAGAGCAAAACGAAAGCAAGAATTTTTGTATCTTTGTATGTAGAAAAATGGTATGTTAATCTCTTGCTTTGTACCTCTTTTTATAGGCATTCCTTTGCACTAGATACAATGAATGTAGACAAGGCCTTTTGTCTTGCTCTTAGAACACTTGTCTTCTTCATAGACAAGTTCTAGCATGACTCATCTTTTCTCCTTTTACACTTGTTGTCTTTATAGACAAGCTTTAGCATGACTCATATTTTCTTCTTCATCTAAAGATGAAAACAAGTCATGTCTATGTTCAATGAATCTTATCTTGTGGGCTTGTGGGCTTGTGGGCTTGGGCTAAGGTCTTGGGCTTTATCTTAATTCTCAATTGGACTAAGTCCAATTTTAATTAATTCCCAACTAATTATTTAGCCCATGATATTTAATTCTTTAATTAAATATAAGCCCAAATCAATTAATCTAATTAATTGATTTTCAAGCTCAAATAGATTAATCTTAATTAATCTATCACAAGTCTTGCTTAATCAAATTAATGCTTGTGAATTTAGACTCAAATTAAATAATCATATTATTTAATATTCCCATGAAATAATTTCATAAATCATTTCAATCAATTAATTTAACTCCTTAAATTAATTGATTTATTCTCCATAATCAATACGATAAATTAATTCCAATAATTCCATCATAGATTTGTGTGTGACCCTTTAGGTTCACTACTCAGCTAGACTTGGACTTGTATCATATATATACAATTTAATTAGCAACTTACTTGCATTAGATTAATTAGACTTATCATAATTAATCACCCTGAATTAACTCCTTAATTGGAGGGTACCCATCACCATGGGTGGCCATCTAGCAATGGTCCATGGCACTAGAGAACAGGTGAATTATTGCGTGAACCTGTGAGCTACGCGTATCATACAGATACGGTCCCTCCGTTACTAACTTCCCGATCAAAGTCTAGGGCATAGAATTAGTTGTCGGTTCCCATTATCGACTTTGATGTCTGTGTATCAACTCTTCAAGTTATGCTTCTAATTTATCAATATAGGAAAAAATCCTTTCTCCTATTTGATCAACAGCCATGGCCATGGGCTTCGAGGAACGCATAATGTAGAGAACATAGGAGGTTCGTTATCATCTCATGATAAGTAGCAGATCCTATCTTGGAACTCACCAACCTCCATTCATGCTTCAACTATGTCTGAAACATGACCGTATAGTAATTCAGGATGAAACCTGAGACCAACTTGGACATGATCAAGTCATAGCCGTCCTATGCACCAGGTTACTGTGGAACCTCAAGTCTAAGGATTAGTTAGTGCACTATCGTAGCCTAGGAGTTCTAGTCATACCGATCATGCCATATAGGGCTTCCATATGACAACTCCTGCGAGTCAATTCAGTGAAGTTGATAACTCTTTATCAAGCACCCACTAAAGTGCGCAGACGTCATACGTCTCTGTCTTTGAAACTCGACATTCATCATATAAACGCATCACTTAGTGCAAGTCTTTAAGGAATGGTCGATGCCCTGTCTCGACCGATTCATCGACTTGGAATATTTTAGATCAAACCATAGAGGTTGGTTTCACGGTCGCCATCATATGCGCGAGCCAACCCCGTAGCATAATTGATCTAAGGGCTTCAACCAAATGCTCATATAAATCTAATGTTTAAAGCATATGATGAAGATGGCCAAAGAACATTTCTTAAATTAACATATTATTGAAAAAGATCGTCTATAATAGTTTACAAAGAACCAATCAATTGGCTTGACGGTCACATATTCTAACACTTCGTACGTTGGAAACTCATCCTTCACTGCTCCACTGTGTGCTCCAAAATCAAAGTTCACCGGAATCCCACTTGATGGCCATGTTGCTCTTTCGAGTGAAGTTTAAAAGAATTTGAAAGAAGGATTTTAAATAACTCCATATTAAAGGAATTTGAAATCCATCATATTTAACAAAATATAATTTAAAATTAGAGTTGAAGGATTTGAAATCCTTCAAATTTAAAATTACTCAAACGTATTCAGATGACTTATGAGGGATTTGAAATCCATTCCGAAACTGTATCCAAATGAAATCTTACATATTCAAGTATAGTTTGCCAAGTTAGTATTGTTTCTTTTAGGGTATATTTCAATTGATTGATTAAAATATAAGGGAGAATTTGCATAAAGGATTTTAAATGAGCCCATATAAAATTTAAAATCCATCGATATTTAACAAAATAAAGTTCAAAATAAAATTGAATCATTTAAAAATTCTTTAAATTTAAAATTAGCCAAACAAGTCTCAATGATTTAGTTTTAGGGATTTGAAATTCATATTTAAAATCTCTCAATCCAAATGCAACATTAGTTTTAGGGTAAATTACAGTTATCTCTCCTGAGATTTGACATAATTACAAATACCCTTTCATTGTTTGAGAAATTATAAATATCCCCCTGAGGTTTGTAACCATCTAACAAATAACCCATTTTCATCCATTTTTATGGGTGAAGTGACCAAAATACCCTTATGCACTGAATTATTTTTTATTTAATTTTTAAAATTTTTTTGAACAACAATTCGCAGGGAGAGATGTCTCAAATTTTTTACACAGGACAATAATAATACAATTTGCCTCGACTGATTTTTCTATATTTTAATAAAAATTTCAAGGGCAAAATGGTCAATTTTAGGCCTTTGGTTAAAAATTACAAACATCAGGGGATATTTGTAATTTTTCAAATAAGAGAAGATATTTGTAGTTATACCAAACCTCGGGGAAAGTGGCTGTAATTTACCCTTAGTTTTATGAACAATATCAATGTTTGGACGATTTTTTTTTTTTTGGTTTATTTTCCATTTTACGACTTGTAGACCAAAATTCCAGAACTCAAATTTAGAGGTGTCCATAAAATTGAGGGCAAAATTTTATAGTTTTTCAGAAGTGCTTAATTTTAGAAAAGAATGAACAAGTGATTAAAATGTAAAAGGTGAGAGCATTGAAAGTGATAGTTATTTAAATAGAAATAGGTTGATATGGAAGTGTTGGTAAACGAGTTAGTATATTTTCAACTTATTTGTGAAATTATATAACGTATCCTCATATGCGGATACAACCCATTATGGGGGACATGAATTTTTGAAGTATACAAAAGATAGTTTGGGCAAAAAAATAATAAAAAAATCAAATTATTTATAAAAATGACTTAAATTGCAATAAATACATTCTCATCAGTTTAAAACTTTTTACCATCTTATTTTAGCTTATTTAAAAGAAACCTAAACAAAACTTATATTTCCCACACTTTCATATAATTTAATTTAAATTATAGTTGAAAAAAAAATACTTGATTTAAACTTTTGAGAACACCCCATTATTATATATAGATCTATCCACTAAAATCACATTATATGGCTAGCCAGTCAGTGGATTTTAATTTTTTAATAAACAGTGAAGTTGTCAAATATAAAAACCCATAATTTTTATCATCTTCATTGCCTAGAACTCAAACATTACATACATAATATATGTACACATACACTACATAAAAATAGGAGTAAATCAATATTATTAATTATAATTAAATAATACTATCAGGAAAATTTAAATTTGATGGTTAATTAATATTTATCATGGTTTTTGTCTCGATTTTATCCACAGCTAATATTTTCGTCTCACTTACAAACACAACGGCTAATAATTATTGACTATAATAATGAGTAAGAGCTAAAAATCATATTTATTTTAGTGGTTTAATATACATTGATACTATATTTATGTAATAACTATCATTTTCTTAAAGTATAGGAAATCGTATTTTAGGACGTTACACTATCATTTAAGTTGAGCTAAATGTACTTAACTTTTTCTTCCAACATTAAGAAGAAAAATTCATTCTCGCAATCTTTTTACAGTGAGAATATATTTATTCTTTAATAATCCACAGTTCAAAGATAATTAAGTTCTTAAAAAAACTCTTACTATCTCCACATCAAATATGTTACATATATATAATTGTATTTACACCCCTTGATTATGGTTTATTTACCGAATCATCCCTATCTTTTAGATAATTATACATATAGCCACCGAAAACGTCAACATAATTTACACAAACCACCCTTACTTTTTGAGAAACTACACATAAATCCCCCCCCCCTCCCCCAACAAAAGAAAACATCAATACCATTATGCAAATTATTTTTTATTTTTGGCTATCAGGGTTCGTTTATGTAATTATATAAAAGATAAGGATAATTTGTGTAAACATACCATAAGCAAGGAGACATAAATATAATTATAGGGAAAAATCTCAGTTCTCGTCCCATATAATAAACCCATTTTTAATTTAGTCTCATATGTTACACCTTTCTCACATTGAGTCCCATATATTTAGAAAAATTCTCAATGTTAGTTCCACGTGACTTTTCCATTAAAAATTTGAAGAAAAACTCACGTGGCCACTAGTATATGCACGTAATGTTGTCTTTTGATGCGAAAAAACGTCTTTATTACACCCAAAAAATTAATTTTGCAAAATGCAAGGAGGTCATGTCAATCGAGTAGTAGAAGAAGCTGCAAGGCTTTAAATTGTACTCTCTAATTTGGAATGATTCATGCTTCCCTACAATCAAAGCATGGATCCTCCATTCACAACCTTCCTCTACGCACTTACGGTAAGATGGAGGGGGCAAAGCATTAAGCTCCTCATCTTGTAGCGAAATCTTCTCGCTTCCTCCGCTCCTCCGTCATACCCTATACTGCGATTTTCCTTCAATTTCTTAGATTTCAAGTTTAAATTTTGTGCGGGTAGAATTAGGGTTCTTTTTTTTTTTTTTTTTTTAGGGGGGAGGATTTTTGGCAAATCAGGGCAAGGGAAATGAAATCTCATTTTTTTTTCAAGGCAACCAACCCACCCCCAATCTGTCTTTAACGGCCACGCTTAATTCACGTGATTTTCCAATTAAAATTTGAATGGAAAAGTCACTTAGGTTTGATATTGAGATTTTTTCTATATATAAGGGATTGAATGTGAGAAATGTGTAATATATGGACTAAATTAAAAATGAACCTATTATATGGGACTAGTAGTGCGATTTTCCCTAATTATTGCAATATGTTAAACATTCAAGCATATAGCTAAGTTACAACATATGAACTAACACATAATCTGTCAAATCACATTTGGTTCTTTTCTTTCTCAAGTGACAGAAATACAATTACAATTCCTACAACTCTCTACACTTCTAAGCTGATGTACACAAACTGCAAAATAGGGCATTGGAGAAAATGCAAAATCTTCAAATCCAACAACTAAATTCTCTGTCTTTCCTCTCCTATTTTGAAGCTAAAACTATCTATCAGACATTATAGAAACACTCTCATCATGCCACACAAACAAGTGCCAACCTACTCCCAGTTTGCCTGAATCTTGCACCCCTGTCAGCATATTACCGTGGATTTTCACTTGGAAACTGGGACTACAGAAAAACTATAAGTCCTCAATTCCTCTACTTAGAACGATACGGTGAACGGTCTTTGAGCAACTCAACGACCCGTCTCATAGATGGCCTGCTGATGGGCAGTTCAGCAGTGCATGACAAAGCGACGTTCAGAAGCTTCTCCACCTCCTGGTAATCGATTGTGGAGGCGTCCATCCGGGGGTCTAGTAGCTGATCCAAACCGGCAACGTATATGCTGTTTCCACTTCCTTGAGACGAAGACGATAGTGCAATCTCCGTTACCCACTTGACGATGTTCTTGTTCCCACCAAACGAGTCGTCGTTAGGCCTTTTGCCAGTGATTAGCTCCAACAGCACTACCCCAAAGCTATAGACGTCGCTCTTCTCAGTGACTTTCATTGTGTAGGCATATTCTGCAAGATGTTTTAGGATTATCAGCATTGCCTGCAAATTTGACAAGAAAAATGGGGAAAAGATCAAGAAAACCAATCTCACCAGGTGCAATATAACCATAAGAACCGGCAACACGGGACATGACTTGATCGCCCTCCTTCGAGTCCTGTTTCAGTATCTTGGCCAAGCCAAAATCAGCCACTTTCGGCCTGAACTCTTCGTCCAACAATATGTTGTTAGACTTAACGTCCCTGTGAACGATTGCAGGCACGCAGTCGTGATGCAAGTAGGCGAGCCCTTGGGCCGCCCCCTTTGCAATGGTGAACCGTGTAGGCCAATCCAACAGCACCCCGCCCTTCTCTCCATACAACGCGTCCCCCAAACTACCGTTCTCCATGTAATTGTAAACTAGCACCTTAAAATCATCACTGATGCAACTAAACAACAATCTTACAATGTTAGCGTGTCTAATTCTTCCCAACGTCTCGATTTCTGACATGAACAATGCCTCAGGTTCTGCTAATCCTTTTGGCTCCCACAGCCTCTTTGCTGCCACGGTCTGCCCGCTCTTCAACTTGACCCGATAAACCCGACCCGACAATCCAGACCCGATGAGGTTTTCATTTGTCAATGAGGCTAACACTTGTTCTTCATCAAATCCGACCCTTTGAAAAGCTGTGATCTTCCAAGACTTACTTCTACTACCGAAAATAATCAACTTCTTGGTTTTGATCAAGAGCCAAAGGAGCAACACTACGAGTAATAACGCGAGAGCGGATAGAACTGCCACCATTACCAAGTTTACCGGTTTGGATCTTGAGCAAGGCGGAAGCGGCCTAAGATCCGAACTACACAAACCCGGGTTGCCCATTAGACTTGAGAGGAAAAACTTAGTATCGAAACCAAGTGGAACTTTCCCTTGGAGCTTATTGTTGGAGACATTGAACTCATTGAGCTTGAGTTTTGTTAACTCAACTGGAATTTCCCCAGAAAGCAAATTGTTTGAAAGATTCAAGAATGTTAACACAGGCAAATCACCTAGCTCCGCTGGGATCTCGCCGGAAAAATGATTGTCCGACAAGTCCAGCTCCGTTAACTCTCTCCAAGCTGCAATGTTTTTCGGAATTTCACCGGTGAACTTGTTGCCCTGAATGTGAAGCTCCTGTAACTTGGTCAATTGAGTAATACAAGAAGGGAGCTCACCGGAAAGCTGGTTCCCGCTGGAATCAAATTTCTTGAGCTCTTTCAAACCGCAGATTTCTGAAGGCAACTCGCCAGAAAAATTGTTGCCGGAGATTAATAATTGTTCCAGGTTTTTCGCACTTGAAACTGACGGCGGAATAGATCCTTCCAATCTGTTGTTAGAAAACTCGACATGTCCAAGTCCGCTAAACCCCCATAGCCCGTCAGGAACTTGTCCAGACAGTTCGTTTTCTTGAATTCGCACGTATGTTAAACTGCTACATTCGCCGTATGATTCTGGTATTGTGCCTGAAATTTTGTTCCCGAAGATTATCAAAAGCTGGAGCTTCTTTCTGTAACACAAATTCTGAGGCAATGGGCCTTCCAAGAAGTTGTTTGAAACATCAATTTCTTCCAAACCCGAATTCATACCCAAAAATTCTGGAAGAACACCCGAAAGCCTGTTATTAAACAGCCTCAGCTCAACAAGATTCGGGTTTAGAGCTAAAATCTCTGGAATTTCACCGTCCAAGAAATTGTCATTGAGATGTAATGATTCCAGAGGCAGACCCGCCAGACTTTGAGGTATTTTCCCCGTCAGATTGTTTTCCGAGGCATCGAACCGGAGCAAAGAAGTGAGATTTGAAAAAGCATCTGGCAATTCTCCCGACAGTTGGTTTCCATACAATTCAATCTGTTCTACGTTTTTCATCTTCCCAATGCTGTCCGGGATTCTCCCGACGAGATCGTTATGCGAAACGTCGAAGTTCTTGATAGAAACAAGATCTCCAATGGATTCAGGAATTTCTCCGACGAGGTTTGTGTATGTCGACACCAGTTTCTCAAGTTTCGCCAGGCGGCCTATGTTCGCCGGCAGCGGACTGGGGCGGAAAAGATTTACCGACAGCACTAACTCAGTTAACTCAGTTAAATTGGTTAAAAACTCCGGGATCGACCCGTTTAGCAGGTTTGAACCCAGATTCAAAACCTGGATTCTTGGCAGATTAACAAAACTAGCCGGGATTTCACCCGAGAAATTGTTGTAGGAAAAATCAAGGGTCGTCAAATTCAGAAACTGCACCGGGAACTCGGGCAAGCTGCCGACGAAATTATTGGACGAGAGGTTGAGAGAAGCAAGACGAGAGCACAAAGAAATCGAATCAGAAGTAATGCCTCCGCCGAGACTGTTGAGCGAGAGGTCGAGATTTCTCAGGGACGAAATCCGGCAAAAGTCCGCCGGAAACTTCCCGGAAACGTTGACGCCGGAGAGGTTGACGGAGACGACGTTGTTGGTCTGAGCATCGCAAGAAATGCCCGTCCAATTGCATGGCGAATTCGGAGATGATTCGATCCAATCCCCGAGATTCCGGAGGGGGTCTTGGAGCTGGCTGTTCTTGACCCGGAGCAGGATTGCGGCGTCCCTGTTGGATGAATTCGCCGGAGGAATGAAGCTGATCAAGAACAGCGCTTTTACCAGAAACAGAAGGTGATGTTTGTGATAATTCATTTCGTTTAGCAGTGATTGAGGAACACAAGTGGAGAATTATTGCAGGGAATGGAAATTAGCGACTTTGTGAAAGTCATTTGGAGTTGAGTTACACTGTTCTGTGTGGGGCTTTAAGGACAGAACTGTGTGTGGAATCACATGAAAATGCTGTTTATGGATAGGAATTGGTGGGAGAGGGTGATGTGTTTTCTAGAAACAAGATGGGTGATTTTTTTGTCAATAAATTATATTTAATATTTTTAATATTTACTTTTGTTTAATAAATAAATTCTTCAATTAGTCAAAATTTTACACAATTTGTGAATATTAGCAATATATAAATGAAAATTCGAACTTACTCTTGATTGGGTTATTACTGACTTATTATAGGTTAAACAAATCATTTTTGACCAAATTCTCTTTATACATATTCATATGCTAATGCATGTGAGAATGTATATCTTCATACTTATAATTTGACCTGTAATAAGTTACTAACAATTCAACTGGGGATAGATATGGATTTTCATTCAATTTTTGTTGCTAATATCAGCAACTTGGAAATTTTTTGACTAACGGAGTGATCTGTTTATTAGACGAAAACAAATATCATGGATATTAAATGTAATTCATTACCACAAGAGGTTTATATGTAATTACACTAAATCTCTGGTTAGATCTTATGTTTCAATAAATATATACATATTGTGTATAAATGTATATAAATTTTTTCTATAATTTTTTAAATAAAATAAATAAAGTCAGTTTTTATACATGGGATGCATATGTGGAATAAAATAGAAAATTCAACATAATTTGGAACAAAAATTTCAATTTGGACTTTGTGGCATGGATTTTTCTCCACACATTAATGTTAAGTATTGATGTCACATTAATGTAAAATTAATACATATATTTTTAAATTAAAAAGTATAATTAAATTAAATTATAATTTTAAAATGGGTTACACGCAATACACAAGTAAATATAATAGTTATGTAAAGTGGAAGGACAATGAATTGCAAGGAAAATTAGAATTGAATTAGATTTTATGCAGCATTTAATATATAATTGTTATGCACATGAAATATTTTCCTTAGATAATATAAATTTTATATATGTCGGATAAAATATAAAATCTAAATTTCTTTATAATAAAAAAAATAGAATTTGGAAGTGGGTGAATTTATTTCTTTTGTGGGGGTAAATAAGTGATTTCATCGGAAAGCAGGTGCATTAGCGAAAATTTTATTTTAGATAGAATTTGGTTAAATTTAAAATAATTATATTATGAGTACATTATATTTATTATTTAATTCAATAAAAAAATTAAAAATAATTATTTATATAATAATATTTGTAATATTACCAATTTAATATGACAGAACCGGAAGAGGGAAAACAGTTGGAAGTTTCACCAATAATTGATTAGTACCCTTTGAAATTTCCTTAAAGCTCAGTTAATAAAGTGGAGCTCTAAGTACATTGCATTGTCTGGAAAATAATAGTTTGTGGGGTCCAAAAATCTGTGGGGGGTGGGACCCAAGAGGTCAAACAATGTACAGGCTAAACAGGTGTTTGTAATAACGTCTTGTTTTTACGAATGATATTTTGGTTTAGTGGTTATATTGATATTTTATAATTTTAGAGGTAATGGATTCTAAACTCCATCAATTTATAAGATGATAGTCTATTGTATAATAGAATTGTTTGTATACTGTAATAATAAGAGGTTGTTTAGATTTAATTTATGTGATATTGTTGATCAATATATTATTATCGTAATTGTCTCTATTAGAGATTGATAGTCGACAAGGTTGATTGTAATCGATTTAATTCAATTAATAATATTCATCACTTTCATTTCAAAAAAAACGTCTGCTTTTAAGGTAAAAATAAATTATAAAAAAAGTTCAGACATAAGTACTTAAAAATAAAAGATAAAAATAAATTCTAAACCCCGCCAATGCGTAGGATGGTAGTCTACTGTATAATAGGATTCTTTGTATACTGTAATAATAAGGGGTTATTTAGATTTTATTTATGTGATATTGTTGATCAATGTATTATTATCGTAATTGTCTCTATTAGAGATTGATAGTTGACAGGGTTGATTGTAATTGATTTAGTTCAATTCATAATATTTATCACTTTCACTTCAAAAAGATAACGTCTGCTTTTAAGGTAAAAATAAATTATAAAAAATTGCAGACATAAAAGTACTTAAAAGTAAAAGATCAAAATTTTAAAAAAAAAATTGAAATGTTTAAGAAAACAACTTATATTTATAATTTATTAAAAAGCTACAAAAATTGGTCGATAGGTTATAAATTTTTGACTTAAATCAACTTAATTTAAACAGTTCAAAATCAGAAGTTATATTGTTGTAAAACAAAACTGCTCTTTTCAACTTATTTTTAGTAGTAAGTTGATAAGCACTTAAAGTAAACGTTTGCAATCACCCCCGAAATCTTTCTAAATTTAAAAAAAAATAGTACCTTAATATTTTTTGTATCTTTTTTTAAAAAAGGCGTCTAACCTGCTCCAAACCTCCATTTAGTTATGTTCTTCACCCACATAATCTGCTATTGGTTTTTATGTTTTAGCCTATATATTATTTAGGATTAATTATATTTTTGGTCCCGTAACTTAGGTTATTTGGTATTTTCGTCCTTTAACTTTTTAGGGTAGCATTTTGGTCCTATATCTTTTTAATTTTCGCAATTTCAATCCTTTTGTTCGTTAGAGTTCACCTCCACCGGCGAGAAGGGTGAAATCCGGCAAAAAAGGACTGAAATCGCAAAAATTAAAAAAATGCTGAACCGACATGTTACTCTAGAAAGTTAAAGGACAAAAATGCTGACAGAAATGGGCCAATAGAAACAAAAGCCCCAATTTTAAAATGTTACGTGAGAGACACATGCATTTTTCCGGCGAGAAGCGTGAACTCCATTGAAAAAAGGACTAAAATCACGAAAATTAAAATGATACAGGACCAAAATGCTACGCTAAAAAGTTAAAGGGTAAAAATGCCAAATAACCTAAGTTACTGGACCAAAAATGCATTTAAGCCTATTATTTATTTTGCTTTTTTACTAAAATAGTTCAAATATTCATTTATGTGTTTTCTCTTCAATCCAACACGCAAAAAAGTGAAGTGTGTTGGGGCTAGAAAGAAAATATATTAAAGTACTGGTTGAATATTTGAGTTCTTATAATAAATAAATAAAGGTAAAATATACAACATGCGCGCTAAAATATAAAAATCAATGGTTAAATTACATTTTGCATTCTGAAATTAATTAAAATAGACACTTACCACCCTTAAAAAATTAAATTGCAATTCGCACCCTAGAAGCTAATTTTCTTTGCACATTGAAGTATTCACACTTTGTAGGCCAAAGTATTGGCTGGGGGAAGGGCATAATTGTCCCAAAAAGAGTATCCAAAGTGCAAATTATGCATTAAATAAGATAAAATATTAACTAATAATTGAGATTAAACTCAAACTAACTTATCAAAGTATTATATATTAAGTTTATAATATATATATATATATGAATTTAATAAAATATTAACTAACTTATCAATAAGATAAAATATAAACTAACAATTGGGATTCAAATATTAAACAATAAACTAATAATTGATACCATAAATCTGAAGAGAAGACTATATAATGCTTTAAAAGCTCGTTTACTTTTGCATATATATAGAATAAAAATAGGTTATACATAAAATATATGATATTTCTTTTTATACATTTGGTCATATTTCAATGTTCACGTTTGATTTATTTTTGTAATCAAAATCACATTTTGGTAAAATCTACAATTTCTAACTTTAGATTATACAATAATTATTTTTCATTTAACTATCCATTATGTCCATAGATGTTTTTTAAGTTTTTCAATTAACCTTAAAGATGAAATTAATTTTGAATTTAGCCAGAATTTGATCTATTACAAAATTGTAGAATTATATTTTCTAAAATTAATTATCTCAATATTAATTATGCATAACTTAGCTTTAATGCAAACTATTATACCATTTGATTTCGTATAAAAAATAATATATAATACTCTAATAAGGTAGTTAATATTTTGACAAGTTATTAACTTGATAAGTTAGTTATATAATATTTGATACCATAAATTCAAGAGAATAATATATAGTTAATATTTGAATCCTAATTATTAATTAATATTTTATCTTATTGATAAGTTTGTGCGTATTTTATTGAATGCATAATTTTCACCTTGGAGACTCTTTTTTGGGACGATTATGCCCTTCCCCCAACCTATATTTTTGCCTGCAAAATGCGAATATTTCAATGTGCAAAGAATATAGTTTCTAGGGTGCAAATTAAATTTTTTTTTTCAGGGTGGTAAGTGCTTATTTGAATTAATTTTAGGATGCAAAATGTAATTTAACCAAAATCAATCGTAAATCGTGTGAGGTAATAATAGAGAAAGGCACAGGGAAGCTAGGTGCTTCGTTTTCAAAATGCTAAGGTGCCTTTTAAACTTTTTTTTTAAAAAAAAAAATTAAGAGTATTTTGTGCTTGTTTTAGTATATATGTTAGAAAAATTTGGATTTAACCCTGAAAGATCGATTACGTAAATATATTTTATACAAGTAAATTATGATAATTGCAATTACTTTATTAATAAATCCATCACACACATTGTCTGATAAATTGTCTTATTGCATAAATTACTCATGCATTTTGAACAATTATCGTTATAAGAAAATAGAAGATTAGCGACAAAAAAATCAAGTGACGATTTTATATTATCAGTAATTATTTATATTTAGTAACAAGAATGTTTATTTCGTCACAATAATAAATTTTATGATTTTAGTAATTACTATCATTTTGTAAAAATTGTTGTTAGCAAAAATTAGTGACAAAAAATGTGCACAAAGTTATCACTATATACAATTAGTGACTCATGTATAGTGACAATCTAGTGCACAAATAATTATTGTCACTATAGATGTGTCACTCATTGTATTTAACAACTTTATACACAATTTTTGTCACTAATAATTATATAGTGACAAGATAAAAAAATATTGTTACTTAATATATATTTTTAGTGACAACTAGGGTGACAACGGGGTGGGTTTAGGTGGATCCCCCCCCCCCCCCGGCACAAAACCCGCTAGGACGGGTCAAACCTGTAAACCCGATTATTTTTATTTTTTTTATTTGCTCTATAAATTTAAAAAAAATTAATATAATCAATTACAAATAAAATTATTCATAATCTAACTCAATTCAAGTCAAAAAAAGATTTTGAAGTACAAATAAAATTGTTCATAATAAAACAACCCGAACAATTCATATCTATTATAGTAACTACTTCTTTGTCTTACTCAACCTTAAGTATTGTGAGATAATTTTACAATTCATCAATTGTGAACAAATACCAAACAATAAATAAATTAAATAATATAATATTTTGTTAATGTTAATTCTATCATGATAAAGTAATATAATATATATATACATACATAAACGGGCGGGTCCAGGACGGGTGCTTAAGGACCCGGGACCCGCTACCCGACCTGTCTTTAATTAGGGGCAGGTTTTGTCGGGCCCAGGTTGAATTGCTACCCCGAATGACAATTTTAAAATTGTCATTTGATATTTTTTTACTAATATCATATTTTCTTGTAGCGTATGGAAATCATCCATGATAGCAAAAAACAAGGGTAGTTAGTGTAATGATGTTGACGTTTTTGAAAAATATATGTGTAATTTTTTAAAAAATATGGGTGATTTGTGCAAATGATATTAACATTTCAAACGGGTGCATGTGTAATTATGTAAAAAGTAAGAATAATTTGTTTAAACATATCATAAATTAAGAGTATACATGTAATTATTTTAAAAGTAAGAATACTTTGTTTAAATGGATTATAAATTAGGGGCATAATATAATTAACCCTAGAATTAATTAATTAATTAATTATAGTGTGCAGGAATAAAGTTGAGCAGATCTCAAAGAATCTAAGTCGAGAGAAGAGAGTGAGAGACTGTTGACCCCTTAATTTCGCGTAAACGGCACATGATGGGGTCCAGAGTTCAAGAATTGAATTTGGATGTGCTAATGATTTATTCCTCAACTGTTGGCTCAAAAAGAGTAAGGACAACATTTTTCTCACCCAAGGTGGGAATCCAGTGGACAACATTACTCACAATTGGGGCTACCCTATTCTTATTTCAAATTGTAATTGAAGTCCTCTATCTTAAAAATAAGAGTAGGGGTACTAAGTAGACCGCACTAATAGTCCTCTAATATTTAAGTTAGTCACGTCGTTTGAGATAAATAAGTAGGCAGAAAAAGCCGAAACCTATTTCTTCAAAATGAAACGTTGGCAGTGGATCGTACAGTTAAGATAAATGATGATGTTCGTAAATCCCTAGAGTGTTTAGTAAATTTAGAAATGCATTGGGCCTCTGGGGGCTTTTTTGGTCTTTTGTTTAATATAATGGTGGAATTCTGATTAGGGTTGAGATTGAGGGTGAACTGGCGATCTCGAACATATGGGGTCTACTCGTGCACATGTGATGGAGCTTGGAGTTGGCTCAAAGAACGACCTTCGATTTGGAATGTGAGTTTGGCCTACAACAAGCATCGATCGTTAGGTTTTGTTGAGGCAGCCTTCAACTAAAATCTTAAGATGATTAAGTCAGTTCAGTTAGAATTGTAATGAGATCGCAGAGCTAGATCTTATCATCGTAAATACATACATGTCTCATGAAACCCCTAAGTATTTATAGAAATTCATGTGTTACAGTCCATATGGTCCACATGTCAAGCAACCAACCCTTGATGGGCTAAAAAACAACGGTTGGCATTGCGAGTAATTGGGTTCGGTGGGTCGGATTGAACTGAGCCCGAGTTTTAAAAAAAAAAATGCAAATCCTCATCCTGTTTGGTAATTTTCACAATTTTGGAGGATAAATTTGTCTTTATAAGACTTCTTACTGTATAACCCCATCAAATTCAATTACACTTGTTATGTAATTAATCATTTTATTTTAAATATACAATCATATAACCAGTGTAACATATATAGTTTAGGGTTAATTACATTTAGACCCCCTCTGAAAATGCATAATTACACTTTCCCCCAAAGAAGTTTTGAAATTACATTTGCACCCCCTCTAAAAATTCTTTGTTTACACCTGACCTCCATTCATTAAAGTTTGGGTGGAAAATGTTCATTTCAACAAAAATAATTACATAAATTTCCAATTTTACCTCTCATTTAACATTCTCGTGCAATAATTTTGTACTTATAAGGAAAAAATATAATAATATTGGTCTCACTCCATACATATACGTTACACTTATCCTCTTATAAGTACAAAAATATACATGAGAATGTTAAATGATGGGAAAAATTGAAAATTTGTGTAATTATTTTTGTTCATGTGAACATTTTTTATCCAAACTCTAACGGATGGGGGTTAGGTGTAAACAGAGAATTTTTGGAAGGGGTGTAAGTGTAATTTTAAAACCTTTTTGGGGCAAAGTGTAATTATACATTCTCAGAGGGGGTGTAAGTGTAATTAACCCTATAGTTTATATATAACTAATTTAAATTTTGGGATAATACATCTCATGATTTATAGTCCATTAACACAAACCCCCCTCCCCCCCCCCCCCCTTCTAAAAAATTACATGTACGCCGATCAGAATTGTTTAAAATTATTTACACAACCACTCCTACTTTTTGAAAATTACACCATACACCCCCAAAAACGTCAACAACATTACACAAACTACCCTTATGGATGGTTTCCATAATTACTCAAAAACACAAATTTTTTTTATATAAATAAATCATAAATTAGAAATATAAATGTGATTATCCCTTAAATTTTTAATAGAATCTGATTCATATGAGAATATTCTAAACTAATTCGGAAACGTGGGAACAGGAGAAAATTTGGGGAAAGTGTTGGAGTTGCTTTGCTGGGATTCCAAGTTAGGAGCTGGTAGTAATAGTAGTTCTGAAATGGGAAGAAAAGAATAATTATTATATACACTCGTGTTGGTGAAGACTGGAATATTAGTTCAAGTGTGAATTGAAATACTTTTAGCAACTTCTTTGAATTCAGACATTAAATCACAAAGACAAAAACAAGTCCCTTTTTTTTTTTTTTTTTTTCCTTTAGACAAAATCAATTATTTGGTTACTGATAAAGATGGGCTGTCTGCCTTTGCTTTGAATACTGTCCAAATAAATGATTATTCTCATACTCTAATAATGCCAATACATGTCATATTCCTATGTCCTCAAGTCTCCTTTCAAATTTTGCCTAAAGTCTTCTATAGGGTCCAATTCTTTCCCTATCAATGTCAATTTCTTTGAATTTTTTTTCTTGGGTTGGCATGTATTGTTATTTATTATGTTTTTCAAATTTAAAACTAATAATAACTTACGAAAAATTAATAGTTCAGTCGATAGTGTTTACGGAGAAACAACCACCTCATGCTGATCGTCGCCTTGCGATGTTAACGCCTCTAACTACACTATAATTGGGTACTACTAGCCCGCGATATATAAATATTGTAAGTTAGTCAACATTAGTCTATATCCCTCATGCACTACATTCTCAGTCGTTAGCGCTTACAGTGACATAATCACCTCATGTCGATTGTCGCCTTAATCTGCTCACAACTGTAGTTGGCTACTACCTGCCCGCGATATATAAATTGTAAATCAGTTAATATTAGCCTATATCCAACATGCTCTACATTCTCAGTCAATAGCGCTTACAGAGACATAACCACCTCATATCGATTGTCGCCTTAATATAGTATTTCGCTCCGTCAACACCTCTGCTCACACTATAGCTGGCTACTACCACCTTGTGATATATACATTCAAAGTTAGTCAACATTAGCCTATCCACCATGCTCTACATTCTCGGTCGATAGCGCTTACAGAGACACAACCACCTCATGCCAACTATCATCTTAATACAGTATTTTGCTCTATAGACGCCTCTGTTCACAATTATAGCTGACTACTATCAGCCCGCGATCTATATATTATAAGCCAGACAACATTAACTTATATCCACCATACTCGACATTCTCGGTGAAATTCAAATTCGTGATGTTTTAGTGCAAAATTTATGATGTACAATTCTTATTGATGAGTATGTACAAACTATGTCCATCCAAGATGGAAATAAACTAACAATTGATTAGTTTGACGCCTTCATGGGCCAAGACAACATTAATTAATTAAGCAAAATGTGTGTATTGAGAATTTTGTTGAAGATAGGTGTTGGTTGATAAACTACTGGCCTGTCTATGTCCTTATGTGACTAACGTTATTTAAATTACAACTTTGCTAGCTGTGCTATGACGTTTGGAACTAACTCCAACAGTGTAAAGATTATTACACTACTTGTTTGCCTGTCTCATGTACAAGTGGATGGATATGATATATCCACATATATATATATATATATTTATATTCTGTAATTATTTTTATAAGCTCCGATATTAAAATTTGAATCTTATTAGTCTTTTTTTATAATTAAAAGATTAAATTTGAAAAAATTCAATATGACTATTCCAATTGAGGGAATCTAATAGCTATAAAACGTTAATTTTATCGAAATTTGTTAAGACATTGTCCAACTTGATCACTATAATCCCATCAGTATATCAATAAGTCAAGACCAACTTTCACTAAATCACGCACTATCGATCAACTACTGGTATCCCATAATACATTTACGTAAGCAAAATGTTCTTTTCGCCAGAATCCAAACCCAATCTTTATTGGATCAAACATTATGGGCCGACTACTGTCGTCCCATTCACCTACATAAACATAGTTGTTTTTTCGTCAAAATTTGTTAAGACATTGTCCAACTTGATTACCGCAACCCCACCAACATAGTAGGAAGTGTCTACTTTTACTTGATCAAGCATTTATAGGTCCACCACTTCCATTTCATAATACACACTAGTGATTGTAATACACTCGTTACGTGAGCATAACTTAAATTTTTATTATTTTTATTTAATTAAATAAAATAAAGTTGAAATCAACACTATAAAATAAATTAACTTTTAAATGTGTACAAATAAAAAGATATTGATAAAACTAATTACTTAAGAAATATACTTATGTATAAAAAAAAAAAGTAAAATAAGAGTGTTATAAGAAATCCACATTTTTGTCTACGTATGTAGTTACTCTAAGGTCTGGAGAGTTCACAATTAGTATAGATACATAACAATTATATTTAGTAATTTTAATTAATTATACACGCTAATTTGAATCTGTACACATCGGATTTAATTTTTTATTCCAAATCCCATTGCATCTTAATTAACATCTTATATTTATTTAACACATATACACTACGTGCGAATTGAATTTTTTATTGTGTTTATGTTGTATTTTCTATTTCATTTCACATATACACGTCACGTGTATAAAATCTTTCCTTAGATAAAATTGATGAGGTAATCTTTATACACGTGACTTGTATATGTAAAACGAAATAAAAGATGCAACAGATATCGGAATAAGAAATTCAATCTGACATTGCACGCAAAAATCACGTCATTTATTTTATTCGTTGAAATATTTTATATATATAAACGACATGCTTATGTTAAATGGAACAGAAAATATATTAAAACTTAAAATAAAAAATTATAATGTACTGCTCCACACAATAGTTAAAGATGGAAAATTCTTGCTCGGATGAGGTTTGATCGAATTAAATTAAATTATATACTAAGTGTGATACACTTGTTATGTAATTGGTGATTTCTCTTGTATTGAACATCAATCACACAACAAATCTATTATACTTGCCGCATAATTGATTTAAATTTGACGAACCAAATTTGAAATAGAATTTGCCGTTAAAATAATCAGAATCAGAGATGAAGGGGGCAAGTGACAACGTGGCCGTCAAGATGCTACCGCTACCAGCAGACAAACACAAACCAGTCCAACGTTACGTCGCCGTGAAGACTACGTTGTTTTTCTTAACGACCCGACGACTAAATTATAAACCTCGAGGCCCCAAAAAACACTCACACACCCGCGTGTGTGTCTGTGCGTACCGCGCTTATGCATGCATGGGGGAATGAGTAAAAGGTAGTAGCATAAATTTCCGAAGCATAATCCTTTGTATATAGATTCTGGGGTCAACAATTGAAGTCGATAAATCGATAAGATTAAATTGAGGAAAATTGTAATTTTAGTTTGGATTAAATGTATTTTTGGTCATGTAATTTAGGTTATTTGACGTTTTCGTCCTTTAATTTTCTAGAATAGTATTTTAGTCTTGTATCTTTTTAATTTTTGCAATTTTAGTCATTTTATTCGCCAGAGTTCACCTCCACTAGCGAGAAGGGTGAACTCCGGCAAAAAAGCACTGGAATAGCGAAAATAGAAAAGATGTAGGATCAAAATACTACTCTAGAAAATTAAAGGACAAAAATGCTAATAGAAATAGGCCAATAGGGACAAAGGCCCCAATTTTAAAATGTCACGTGAGAGGCACATGTATTTTTCCGGCGGGAAGGGTGAACTCCGGCAAAAAAGGACTAAAATCACGAAAATTAAAAAGGTATAGGACCAAAATGCTACCCTAGAAAGTCAAAGGACGAAAACATTGAATGACCTAAGTTACAGGACCAAAAATGCATTTAAGCCTATTATTTTTATGATTTTGACCCAATTGTTTTAACACTTATCATACTTAATCCCATAGATAAATAAAAAAACTTGTAATTTTAGTTCTAATCACAAATTCCATTAAATACTTAATGGAGGGGGAACGTGCGTGCTCCGTGAAATATGGAATTTGTGATTGGAACTAAAATTGTAAGTTTTTGTAACTTATGAGACTAATCTGTTGAGTTTTAAAACGATGGAACGAAAACCACTAAGAGGATAAGTGGTGAGATGTAAATTACAATTTTCACGATTAAATTGTATTGTGATGGGGAATTCTAAGTCAGATCACTTATTTCTATTGTAATCTGGTGGTTAAGGTCGAACGTTGCAACACTCACGATGTGGTCTAAATCTTTATCAATGTATTTGGTGGGGTTAAGTATACGTACTGACATGTTTTGTTAATTTTAATATGGTTAGATTTTGATTCTTGGCAACAGTAAGTCAATTATAAGAACCTTGACTGACACACATGGCGTAAGCAGAATTCTCTTTGACGAATCTATGAAGTGTCACTCCTGCTTTTTCATTTTTAAATGGACTTGATGTAATAGCATTTACAGGTGGTGCAATATCTAGCTAGTTATACATATTATTTATTTTTAATGAAATTTACCTTTGCATAAACTCTAGTTCAGATCTAATTTGATTGGACAGTGATATAAAATAATTAAATAGTGATGTAAATTATCAAAATGGGACTGCATTATTTTTTGTGATTTGTGGGAAATATTTTGTATTTTGATATAAAACGGCAAGTTTTATCGTCATTTTTTTGTGTATATATTTGTTCTTGTACTAATTAATTTTGAACATAATTTTTTTTTACAGAAACGATTTTAAAAGAAAAGAAATCGGAAATTAATATTTATGCTTGGCGTTTAAGTTTGTAAAATGTGTACTTTTACGTTGGCAATGAACACTACCTTTTTCAGATAATTTTTCAAATAAATGGGAAGAAAAATAATTGTTTTACTCAAATAATATTAAAAAATAAAAATCAAATACAAAAAAAAAATGGAAAACAGAACAAAAATCACACCACGTACGGTGGGGATCTTTTCCTTCTTTAGTAACCTTAAGAATTGATTGATTTGTACTAGTCTCTCTGACTTGATGAGCAGAAAATGCTGACTTATTGCAGTCTAATTTGGACCAACCTTCACTAAAAGATAACAATAATAATAATAGTACATAATAATTTTAAAAATTAATATTTTATATATATATATATATATTAGATGTTAGAAATTTTGATTTAATCATAATATAATTATTAGAGGTAAAACTTGTGCATAGAATTGGCACTGTAAATAGTTAAAAACACATTTGTAATGATGACAAAATATGGTATCATTAATTATTTTCGGTTATAATCCTATAATATTATTTTTTTGTCACTAACTCTTATTAGTAACAATTTTATAAAATTATAAAATTTATTATTGTGATAAAAATAAATTTATTGTCATTTTAATTTATATAATTAATGATAATATATAGTATTCACTTAATTTTTTTGTCATAACTGGACAATATTATAAAAATAATTATTATATATTTTAAATTATAACAAGATATAAGTAATTATATAATTAATTGTGAAGATATTAAATAATATCATATGATATCTTGATGTGGACAAGAGCTGCCAAGTAGTCGTATTTGGACATTGAGAAGCCCACATGTAACATATTCGTTTCACACGAATTATTCAAAGCACTTTTGCTAACTTTAAGACAAAAGTCGTGCTTCACTTTGTTCGGCAATAAATTCTTAATCAAAGTGGTCAAAACATGCTGAGTAAGCAACGGGGGTTTTATCAGTAGTAGTCAGGATCAGTCAAATTTTGAGTGATCTACATCATATGTGATACGAATTCATCACTATAAACCTAACACCGTTGATTGTTTGAATTTATTCAGGCCTTGAGATCTAAAAGTCTTTTAGCAACTTTCATTGAATTGAGGGCTCGTTTATTTTTATGTATGCAATCAACTGTATGATGAGATTGCGAAAGATTGAGAGGATGTTTGTCCAAATTTATTTAAAATATCTTTGATATGAGTAAAAAGGTAGGTTTTTGTATGGTTGAACTTGAGATCTTTGAGTGTTGGTTTGCAAGCTCTACAAATTAAAATCTGCAAACAAATTGTTAGCAATCTAACACTTAAGTCAGTATTTGGATGAGTAAAATCGAAAGCAATCAAACTAATAATTGAAATAGAGTGTGAGTTCTTCATGTGTTGTGTAAATCAGAACTTACCCTTTTTTTGTTGGGGGAGCCCTCGATTTGTGAGCGACCCCCTAGCCTATGGGTAAGGCTGGATCTCTTCAGATTTGATGGGAGTTATATATGTTCTTGTAGGCCCCTGCTTTTTATGAAAGAGTAAAGGTATGCACGGCAACTAGGGCTCCTAGATTCTTAATAACTAATAAGGCATATGAGAGGATATTCTCCCCTAGCTAGGGTTCCGAGGTCTTAGGGTAGAGGTTACCTTTGGGATAGGGTCGCCATTAGCCTGTCTCCTGCATCCGCCAACCATGTCTTAACTTTGGTTGTTGATGCTTATTCGCTCCCATGGGCCCCTTGATTGTCGTGGCTCAAGGAGTCTTATGTGGATGCCACGTACACCGTCTAAGGATGCTCTCGGGTCTGGGCTTCATTAGGATTAGGCCTCCACCTTAGCTCTAGGTCATGAAACTAGGGCTTTTCTGTGGGCTTGGGCAATTCTCTTTTTAGTTCTAGGCTACTAAGGTCTTCTTAGGTCGGTCCAATTTTAGGAGACCAATCTTATAAGATTTTTTATCACTAATAAAATATTAGATCCTATTTTAAAATAAACTTTTGAAATGTTTGAATAAAATAAGAATGTGAAGCTTATAAGATATTAGTAATAGCAATTAGGTAACTAATAGTACCAAACTTGAAGGAGTTTGTTAAAATTTCAAAAATAAGTTAAGGATTACTTTTTTTTTTTTTTAAAGAGTTTTATAAGCTCCTAACATCTTATTTTCAGATCTTATACGCTCTCTTTTATGAAAATTTATTCTTTTTTTGTAATATCTTATAAACTTTCAAACATTTTATAATATGTTTTGGAAAATTTATAAATTTACCCAAACACCCTCTAAACTTAGGGGTATGATTGTGAAGGATTAACTCTTTCCTATTGACTTGTACGTGTTATACTATGGGGATCAAATGTGAGTGATATAAAATCATGTTTACTTTATGAAATAATAATAATTTTATACATTAACAAAAAATATTTTATTATAATATCCTACAAAGCAACAACTTCCGGACAACTTTGAACACTTCATGACTAGTAAGTCCCGGTATCATGGAGACAACCTCATGTATCTCAATACCACTTGGTTTCTCTTCATTCTTTTTTTTTTTTTTGCTAGCCAAAAGATCTTGAAATGAAGTAGCTATCGTACCAATAACTTCAACCAAAGAATATTTTTGAATTTCTTTTTCTTGTTAGGCATAGAATCTGTTGAGCTTGATGGTCGTGTTCTTGCTCCTGTTACAGGAGCTGAATTTACTTCAGTTTCCTTTTCCTCGGTCATTGCTTCAACACCTTCTTCAAAAGTTTCAGTACCTTGACCTGTTGCTCTATCATTTCCACACAAAAGAACTATATCATCCCAATGGTCGATCATTTTATTTTACATGCCTTTTGCATCTGGATGTGACTGCATAGAAATCAAATAAATTTGATGCATTAGTGAACATACAAAAGAAACTCCAATTACTGAAATCAATATTGAATAATATAAAAACTTAATTGTACCAAAAAAGTAATAAAAGGGTTAACAAAACAACAACAAATCTAACGAAAAACTTAAACATGACTTACCTCAACATATGTAGCCCAAGAACTCCATTCATCTGACGTGACTACAATCATTTTTCCCTCATCATCCAATGTGAAACAACTTTGCTTAGTTTGGACATCTGACACAACACTATAGTATTTCTTCCAAATTTTGAGTCTATTTTTTATGTCATCCTTCGTCAAATTAAGATGTAACTTTGAGTTTAAGTATGTCACCGTAGCTTGCAATGCTTGTGGCTTCCAAGTATCGCCATCACACTTATTTCCTTGAGCCATTTGATCTGTC
This sequence comes from Sesamum alatum, assembly GCA_034509735.1. Classification (NCBI taxonomy): domain Eukaryota; kingdom Viridiplantae; phylum Streptophyta; class Magnoliopsida; order Lamiales; family Pedaliaceae; genus Sesamum; species Sesamum alatum. The sequence continues at coordinate 5,456,537 of JACGWO010000005.1, forward strand.
AAAACCTTTGCCAAATGATTGTCCATCTCTTTGTTCCAAGAAATATATTGTTTCTTGTAACTGCTACAAGATTTAGAACAAATCGAACTTACAATATGTAATAATTTCAATTACGAAACTTTATATGCTTTAAATAAATAGTTAAGCTATAGAGATAGTCTGCATAGCAAGCACTTATTTGAACTCAAAGTATCAAAGTTGTAAGAAATTACCTTCATTTGAGGTATTAGTTGAAGTACCACCAAGAATAAAGGTACCAACAGATGCTTGCACGTCACTAAATCCCGCTCTACCTATGTCTGAAGTTGTTACTCCCTTCTTCATCTTGCTAGTAACATTTATTTATTTGTTATATATACTTCAATTCAAGAAATCAATATATTATAACAAAGTTATTCGAGAATATCTCATTCACATTCTAATATCCATGTCACAAGTTCTTGATGTAAAAACAATAGGCATTTTCACTAATTAAAGAATGATAACGAAAGAACTATATATATAATATTTCATCAAAAATCTCACAAAAGATGCAGTATAAAATATCTTGCTTGTATACATGAGAAAAAAGAAAATAAAAAACTACATTTGCAAAATCAAAATAAAATAAAGAAGAAAAAAATCTAAATGGCTTGTGCATGCCGAGCTTAATAGTTCTCAAACATATGTCTAGCCAAATCATCTCGAAATGTTGTCCATTCATTTGTATTCCTCACAATTGTTATTTGTTCTTCATTATAAGAATCATCATCTTCTATTCTCATATTACTTTCTAATTCTCGATCCACTTCATCCAATAAAAGATCTGCTGGCATCTCACCACGTATAAAATTGTGCAAAATGCAACAAGCATTAATAATTTTAATTTGAGTCTTTACATTATAAAAACTTGCAGTACGCAAAATAGCCCATCGCTTCTTTAACAAACCGAAAGTTCTTTCAATTGCATTTCTTGCAGAAGAGTGTCGAAGATTGAACAACTCTTTAAAGTTTGTTGGAGTATTTCCTTTCCACTCATTCAAGTGGTAACGTGTTGCCCTATATGGGGCAAGAAAACCCGGACCATTCGTATAGCCCGCATCCACCAAATAATATTTATCTAACACATGTTACAAGAATACAAAATTAGATACGAAATAAGATCTTAAAAGAAATTATGATTTACTTATTAAAAAAATTTGACCTACCGTTGTAAACTTTTAACCCGTTAGGTCTTTGTAAAGCATCACGTAATACTCGAGCGTCTGAAGCAGATCCCTCCCATCCAGGTAATACATAGAGAAGCTTCATGTTAGCACCACACACCCCTAATACATTGGTACTTATTGCGCCCTTTTTATTTCTATATCTACTACGTTCTTCAGTTGGAACGATGAGCTCAACAAATGTCCCATCTAAGGCCCCCATTGCATTCTACATATATTATTATCAATTAGTCTTAAGAAGTAAATCATATAAAACTAAGTACAACTTAAAAGTTAAAATAATTACCGGAAACCATTTCCATCTCTCAGCATCTCTTTCAGAAAATATTCCATCACTTTGTTGTTTGACATAAAGCTTGCCAACTTGTAGCACTGCTCGCAACACAGTATGGAATTGTCTGCTTACAGTTTCACTTGAGCTTACAAATGTAGCCGTAATAATACTAATTTTTTATCATGGCCAAGAATGTGCAAGAAAAGTGCCACAATTTCTTTTAACGTCACATTCTTTATGGCAACCAATCCACCCTCATTGCTCAATACATCACACAGTTTACTAAATGTCCTCACATTTACCCGTAATTATTTTAAACATGTAGGATGTTTACGTAAACACCTCATCCATAATGCCCTTCGGTAAGTCCTTTCATCATTATCACTCATTGACAAGTCCTTAATCAAATAGGTCTCATGATACCAAGCTCCAATGATACCAATTAGAAAGCTCAAGAGATATATAACAATTTATGTATCTCCTTCATCATTTTCCAATTCCTCTCTTGAACGTTTTCTATGAACATTATCCATTGCACCTATTCAAGTTTAAATGAACACCGAAATCAAACAGAGTTAAGTACTAAACAAAGTGACAGAGAAAAACTAAGGCCTAACAACCAATAGAAGGAAAAGAAACTAAATCAAGAGGCTGACAATAAAGGATAAACTCAGCCATCACAGAAAAAATGCCCACTACCATGAATATAAAATAATTAGTTCCCACGAGAGCTTCCGGCGAGCAAGCTCCTGATCAGTACCCAACATTGACCCACATCGATTTGTGCAATGAGGATGGATTTATCTCAAGTGCAATTGCAATATGTAATTCCCAGAGTATTATGAGTGGATCAGTTCGCACTTTCTAGTGCAATTGCAATTGCACCCATTTCTTGAATTTAAGAATTATTAAGGAAACACCAGCATTTTCCCCTATTGTTCTTAATTAATTCCCATAGATCATGAGTAAGTTGCACTTTCCCATTATCTGTCTCCAAGTTAATAATTCATTAACTTACAACGTTTGAGAAATAACCATCAAATCTGTACACACTACATACCTCCCTCATTCAATCTTTCTTTACATTCTCGAATATCACTTGTCAATACTTTTCGCTATTGATTGTACACATATATGTACTCCAACAAATGAAATCATTCACATATACAAGAAAGAGAGAAAGGGGTTTGCCATTGAGAAAAACACGCTCAGCAGAAGAAAAAAAGAACGAGGATTTCAAATGACATGTGTTTTTTGTGGATTTGAAATCCTTTGTAATTGGGCTAAAATTTCTAATGGACCCAAGGAAGGATTTAAATCCATTCATTTATTAAGTGGGCTAAACAACCAAAAAAAGGATTTGGATTGTAGATTTAAAATCCACAAGGCCCAAATCCCTCCTCCTAAACAGGCCCTTAGGTTCTGTACCATCAATTACCGTACGCTTTTCAACAGCGGAAATTGAGGTTGATGGCGATGCAATGCTTGAGTGAACAAGGCCAACAGTACATTGTTACGAGCTCACAAGATTATGGTCTTGAGGAAATTGGCGACTTAATTGTGTTCACAGTGTTTATATATCATCCATTACATTCAAATATCAAAAACTAATTAAATATATCATAACTCAAACTAAAAACTACATTTAAATGAAATAAATGGAATCGTAAACTATTATAAAAGTAGACAAACACCAATATTCATTGAACTCGAATTTATACTTTATCCGCACACAGTGAAATGGACATGCAGATGTTTTAAACACAAAAACCATCACATGATTAAAAGTGGAGCAAGTCATAAATATATAGAAAATAAGGAAATAAGCATGATAATAAATTGATGATTAAAAAATGACGTGTACCATTTGAAAGAAATAAATAATTATATTATATTTGAGGGCATAATTAGTATTTTAAAATTTAGTGTTGTAGTTTCACAAACAGTCATTTGTAAGTTAGAAATGGGTTTCTCTTTCATATTAGTATAGATAAATTCTTCATTTGCTTTTCTATTTCTTGGAGGCACCTGGTAGAGTGTCGGCCCAATGGGCTTTCAGAAAGTGTAAATGGGCTACAGAGAACCTACTCTGAGAATTGGGCTTTATGAATAATGCTATTCAATATTGGGCCCAATCCACCATGAAGCAATGGATCACAGATTGGAAGCCCAATTCACAAGTAGGATCGATATGCTTGGATGAATTATCCAAATTATAAAGGATGTATGTGTAATTGTGTCAAATCTCATAAGCGAAGATGTAATATCCCTTTTTGAATAAATTAATGAATATCATCACCTATTAATTCTTAATTATTTTTTAGTTGTTACAAGAGGAAATTCATTTATTTTTGGCATTTAGATATTAATTAATAACAATTCACTTTGTCTGTGTATTTGAGTAGATTATGAGGTTAATGAGTTTGTTCATTTATTAATATATAATTTAAATTTGTTATAATGTGGGTGTTATTTTGTTGGTATTTTTTCTCAATTTTTATATGAAATATCGTGGGTTCAATTTCAAGTTGTATCAACTTTTGAAAATTGTAGAAAAGTTCATGAACCGGTCAGTTCATTTGATTTAGGACCTGGTTAATCGATAGTTCGAGCGATTTTCAAAAAATAGAACGGCTTTGAGGCTAATCCGATTTTATGGGTTGGACCAGACTGTGTTATGGACCGAGTAACTGTTTTACCGGTCTAATCGGTCGGTCCGGGTTGAGTTTTGAAACATTGGTTTTGTTGAATATGATGAATTTGAATTTCTTTTGACACGTAGTCATTTGAAATTCTTCCTCAAAATTCTTCCATCGAATTCAAATATAGCGTAAGGGTCGTTTGCTTCTATTACCTATATTATATATTAAGGAAGAGCACCTTTTTTACGTCTTTCGCATTTTTGATCTTTTTTTTTTGTTTTATATTTATTTGTTTTCCATCTAACTTTCCACCCCCATTTTTTTTCTTTTTTATTCTCATTCATCTTTTTGTCACATTCTTTTAAAAATTTAATATTAAATTATTATTTTATATATATTTTATTAAATAATAAAATTTTATAAATATTTTATTTTAAATAATATTTATAGAACTTGTGTGTGCGCCAAAATTACTAGTATGAGATAAGTGATATTGACATAGCTGAAAAAAAATTATATGCGGGATAGGACTTTTTAATAAATTTTCTCAATTGTGTAATTTCATATCTGCCCTTGCAGAACCATTTTTAGTTTTTCAGAATGCAAGAAATACTGATGTAAATCATTCCAAATTATAGGGACATATTTGACCTTTCCTATTTCTAAAATTTGAGTGGGCCTAAGGATTATTGTTATCGAGGCGGGAACTTATTACACCAATGAATAAATGGGCTTATTCAGCCCAATCACACAAAATAAACGGGCCCAAATAGTTGAAGTACCTTTGCATCTTTGCATTTCTTAAGTTATTATACAAATATACTAAACATGTATTAATTAAAAATAGAAATTATATTCTTAAAAATAGAAAAAACATATTATCAACGTTGTTCTTATACTTTCATATATTCTGGTGCCCGTAAAATTGGACCGACCTAAGAAGACCCAAACAGTTCAAAAGACCGTGGAAGCTCATAGGAATACAGGGCCCAAGGACTACTGATAGAGACCGGAGTCCAATCCAAATAAGACAGACTAGAAAAGGCGCCCTCAAATAATCTAGGCGGCAAATCAATGTAAAATTCTTCGATCCACATCAGTTTAACATCAGCTAAAGACCCATTGAAACAAATAAGTATCTGTCGTCAAGGCCAGGAAACATGGCAATCGTAAAAGACGAACTGAAGGCGCCCTTATCCGGAAGTAACCTCCTCCCAGAGGTTCAAGGAGCCCTGATTGTGAGAGGATATCCTTCAATCTCCCTCCCAAAGATTAGGGACCCTAGCTGCTAAAGAATAACCCGTTATTGTTAAAGCCCGAATCCTTAATTAGGGATTTTGCTTGAGCCTTTAGCTCGAGGGGTTGCCTATAAATCGCAGACTCCCTCAATCAAATGGGGCAGCTTTAATTACACTTGCGCACATGAAAACTCACACTCTGTTTTATTTCTTTACTAATTTATTCGTTCAAATACTAATTTGAACGTTGGAATGCTAACAATTTTTTTTATTGAGGCTATCGTTCCTAATTATAAATTTTTTAATTGTTATATGACTATAATTAATCTGTCATTTGATTGGTGCACAATCTTAAGAGATTGTCCAATTACATAGATAGTAACTATAATTTTTTAATTGTTATATAACTCATTCGATCTAACTAAATTTAGTTTGTCTAATTATTATTATTTTTTAATATTGAATCTTTGGATTCGAAGCAAACCCTTAATTACGTAATTAATGATGATTGATGATGGGGTCAATGAGGAAGCATCATTATGACATTAAAAATTTTGGATTAAGATTTATATAATATGATGAACAATTATCATAACAGGAAAAGGTATATATTTATAATGGGAACTGTGCTAGTTTTATTGGTAGGTGACAACATCTATGATGATAAAACGTGCACTTGAATTTTTGTACTTTTGTTTGACTCTCATCTCTCTCTCTCTCTATATATATAATCATAAATCATTGTGTTTTCATGGCTAAGGTCGAATTTTATCACGTCTATAATGTGGGTTTGATTTTTTTTTTTTTTTCTAAATTTAATTGGAATAAACGTACGTGTTGATCTATGTGTGATTCTCATGTGATTAGATTTTGGTTCATGGTGATAGTAAGTCAGTTATATACATAGGATTGAAAACTAAATCGAACTACTCAATACTCGATTTAAATTGATTGATAGAAGTTCGTTTGAATTTGTTTTTTTATACTTAATAATTCAAACTTGAACAATTTTTTTTGTTCGATAAGCTTTCAAACTCATTCGAGCTCAATTCTATTAGTGTAAAAATAATAAAATATACTTAAAAATATTAAATTATTCGTGCTCAACTTATGTTTGATCCAATGAAAACTCGTTTGAGCTCGATTAGAATAATTATCAAATTAAATCCAAAAGTAATTTTTCAAACTCTATATTAATTGAAATAAAGTTGAACAATGATGTATTCAGCTCTCCTTGAATAATTTACAATTCTACCGATACACATTGCGAAAACGCAATCCAAACTGACGGGTTTGTGGAGTGTTACTCATGCATTCAGATTTAGTTTATGAAAAAAATATTATATAGATATAGAGAGAGAAAACATTATATATATATATATAGAGAGAGAGAGAGTTAATTGACAGACATCTGCATTAATGGCATGCAGACTGAAAAGGTTTAGTGGAAATTTCCTGAAAATCATAAATGATTAAAGCCAATAAATATATTGGGCTCTCTGTATTTCACGGCAACACAGATACAATACAACATAAATACGACGACACACAAAATTTTAAAAGATTATGACACGACAAGATACTAACACAACTATATATAATATATTTATATATATTCTAAATTTCTTTATAAATTTTATGCAATATAAAAAAATATCAAGATAAGACATAAAATAAACATATCTTAGATCAAAATTTTTAATCAAAATACATAACTTAAAAATTATACATAATCAATTTAATTTTTTCATTTGAAATGTGAGCATAGCGTTATTGTCGGTCATAATTTGAATGTATTTAGAAAAGAGGGTTAAATGCATTTTTCTCCTTAACTATTTATTAAGTAGTATTTACCTTCTTAAACTAACAAGTGTATCATTTTTTTTCTTAAATTAATTGATTGAGCAAAGTTACCCCTCATTCCATGATATAATTATATAGTTTTAAATATATATTAATATTTTTGTACATTAATAAAGCATCACCAAAATTATTTTCTAACTAGAAAATATTTTTAATCAAGATATAAAAAAGTATTTAGGAAAAACTGAATAATTAAATATATTTTGTTATATAAAAGAAAATATATTTGAAAAAAGAATTCGTAATTGCTCATTTTATCTGAAGAATTAAATAGTTAATAACTTAATTTTACTACTAAATTAATGGCTTTTAACATGGAAGTTTTTTTGTGTATTTACCATACCTATTCGTTACTTAACTTTTAGTCTATAATTTATGAACTCCTTAACTTACTAATTATATTTTACTTATTGTAATTAAAATGTAATTTTTTTCAATTGAGAAGATTTTAATTGAATTTGAGTTGCAAAAGTGTTATAAAAAAAAAAAAAACCCTTTGTACTACATATATATATATATATAATGTAAGGGCAATTTTATTCAAATATTTAGTCCTATGAGAGTAAGTATTACATTTAGTTTAAGGGGTTGAATGCTACTTTAGAAATAGTTTAGGGGTACAAAATGTATTTAATTTTATCATTTTCATTTTATTCTTTTTTTCTGACTCCCATAGTAGAATTCTATTTCCTAAAATTATTTTCTTAAATTAATATCACAAACTTTCATGTGCAACTTTTAAAAGTTAAATACAAAAATATATAATTATTTTAACTTTTTTTAAAAATAATTTCTGAATCTCTGCATCCAATTAAGTGTGAACCTTAAAAATGAGTGAAATTGTAGTATATACTAGTTGGATGTGGCACATTGAATGCACGTGCATAAAAAATTTAAAAAAAATTAAATACTTAATATTATTTACTAAAATTTTTTATTGTAGGAAAAATGATATATGAAAATGATTATATGCCATTAAATAAATAATTTTGAAAGAGGAGATCAAAGAGAAAAAAAATTAACTAAAAAGAAATAACTATTTTAAGAAATAGTTTTTACTATTTGTAGAAAGTGAAAAAAAATAGACTATAAAAAAGGAGACATCAAAAGAATACTTTCCCTTAATATACAGTATAAATTTAACAGAGATAAATAGATTTACACAACTTAATTAGATTGCTTTCTCAAAATTCACATGCACCCACGTGAACAATGATTGTTTTATTTAGAAAGCTTTTTTCAGCAATCTGGATCTTATATTACAAAATAATACTGCATATAGTATTTCATTTAATATATAATTAAGACATGTATTAAGTACATGTTATCTATACATTCTTTTAAAATATTTGCATATATATTAAATAAAATATATAATATAATATAATTCTAACAAAAAGTTCCAAACTGCTTAAAAGGTGTCAATGTCAACAACCACTAAAAGAAATTTAACGTTTAATCATAACTAATTGTCATGGTTAAAAATAAATAATCATAATAAATAGTCATTAATCACGATTATGCAATGATTATTGGTCATGGTTTTTACTAGTATGACTAAAATATTTGTCATGACAAAAATATTTATTATGACTCGTAACCATGACAAAATTAATTTTCATAATAAATAATATAAGCTTTTACATCAATTTTTATTTAATCATAATTAATAATCATTATTTATCACGATTTTAATTTATAGTCAATAGTAAGTTTTCTCACAGTGAACAAATATTTTGTGGATGAAGTTCCCACCAAGATTTCAAATCATACTCATAATTTGTACAACTTTTTAAGCTGAAGGTATCACTAGTTTGTTAGTGGGATAGGTCTCTTTTGGTTTACTTTACAGCTCTATTCTTATCCTCATCAGTCCCACTACGTTGAATTTGCTAAAGCTGAAAACATCAAAAGCATTCCGATTATTCTCTCCTTTTGCTTTTTCCCTTGTATAATATGTATATACTTATGTTCTACCCCATAAAAATATTGTGTGAGTTTTTTGAATTTGATGCATGTAAGAAATGGACCTTTGTTTCTATTTTACTCTTTAGGAAAGATTAAATGTTCAAATAGGATAAGTATTTGCGTATTTTTGTACAGATCAGTTAAGTTTTTTTGATTTGACCGACGAACCTGAATTAAGAGCCCTTGATGTGAGGACACGTGGCTTTATATGCTTGAGGCACGTATAAGCTGTACAATGATTCAAAACTGGTAAGTTCCCGCTAAAGTGTCAAAATTAGATAAGTTTTCAACAGATCATGTACACCTGTGTCGATGCTTGATTGATTGACGTACATGATTGTTGAAGTGGCTGAGGCATGCACGACTTGGTGACTCTGACCTGGTTGTGCGTGACATGTTGCTTTCTGTGAACTTTGTGGTACTTAGGAGGACTGAAGACCTGAGCTATAATCCCAACCAGGTTTAAAATTTATTCAACCATTTTCTCTTAAAAAGGATCCACTGCATGTTTCCACAACACATATATATAAAACATGATTCAATGACTTATAATCAAGGACATAAAAATTACTTTACAGCTAAAAATTAAACAAAAGCCCATAAAAAGCACGTTCAACACACCATTCGCGTGAAGGGCGTATTTTTGGACATTTTTCAAAAATAGAGTGAGATAAATTAAGTATTTTTTTTTTTCTACAAAAAGGATTGTTTGCCTAATTCGTGTATCAAATATAGGTGGGTTGCAATTTACCCATTATATTTGGTCGGGCTGAAGTGGTAATTCAACTTTCTATTAAATTGCATTTTGCGCTTATGATTATGCTTGCTTTTATGTCAAGGATTGTGACTAGTTGCATTGAGCAATATCACTTCATTAACATTAATAACCAAAAGACAAAAAGGCTTTTCACATTCATAAATGATAATTTATAATACAGTGACACCAATTTTTTAATTATGTTGATAATATCCCTAAGTTAGTTTTCTTTTTCTTTTCTTTTTTTCTTTTGAAATGTAACGTGTTGATTTATATATATATATATATATATATAATAATTTTAAAGTGTGTTATATTATTTTATATGCACGCAGAAAGACGTACCACAACGAATAATCATTTTAATAAAATGGTGGATGATACACGAATGCCTTTTCCCCCTTTCTTTGTTTTTCTTTTTGGGTGATGATATTGCAAAAATATCTCAGTGTGGTTCCAAAGCGCACTACAAGAAAATAGAAGATTAGCGACAAAAAAATTAAGTGACGATTTTAATGTTGTCACTAGTTATATATATTTAGTGACAAGAATGTTTATTTTGTCACAATAATGAATTTTATGATTTTAATAATTACTATAATTTTGTAAAAATTGTTATTAGTGACAAAAAGATGTACACAAAATTGTCACTAAATACAATTAGTGGCTCATGTATAGTGATAACCTAGTGACAACAAATAATTGTTATCACTATATTGTGTTGTCACTAATTGTATTTAGTGATAACTTTATACACAATTTTTGTCACTAATAATTATATAGTGACAAGATAAAAAATGTTGTCACTTAATATATATTTTAGTAATAATTTTAAAATTATCATTTAATATTTTATCACTAATAACATATTTTCTTGTAGTGGCGGAGCAACAACTAGCTACTGAAGACCAACAACAACTACAAGAGTCGCATTCTGCTTATGCGTTTTCATTCTCATCTATTACATTTCTATAAGTCATCTACTGAATCATGTCCATGTCAGCATAATTTTGGGTATCTTAATTTTATAGGGTTGGTTGGTTAGTTAGGTTTACAACTTTACTCTTTTCCCGTCTGGTTCGGTCTATAAATAGCTATGAGAGGTATGAGAGTTATAGCACTTGTATTCAGAAACATTACAATCTTTATACATGCTTACATACTTCCTGTCGTACTACGTTAAGAGACCGATTTATTTAAATGACTAAAGCCTTTTACTCATATATTTGTTTCGAAATTAACTTATTGTTGAGAAGTAACAATAATATTGAAAAAGAAGCACACATCTAATAAAAATTATGAGGCTTAGAATATTTTCTTTATTAGAAGAAAAAATACGAATCTAATCTTAGTACTTTTTTCGAAACCAAACTATTTGTCAGAAGGAAGAGTATAATAAAATAGTTAAGGAAGCACATGTGAAAATTCTCAGTGAAAAAACCGTTTTCTTCAGTTCGTATGTGTAAACTCTGAGTGAAAAAAGCGGTTCATACAAGCTTACATAAATTGTGTCATACCACATTAAGAGATCGGTTTGTTTAAATGACTAAAACCATTTACTCCTTTACTTGTCTCGAAACTAACCTATTGTTGAGAAGTAACAGTTCAATTTTTATTTATCAAAAAAATTAAACAATTTTTTACAAATATATTTACTTCAAAATACCAATATAAATGTTAATAATTAGTTTAAATTATTATTTAATTAAAATTTTAAATAAATTATCTTTATTTACTATAAATAATATTAAAATTTTAATCATTGTTATAAAAATCTGAATCTAATACTTTTCTTAATTAATTTTCTGAATCTAATTAAAATTGTTACTAATTTAGAAATGTTTAAATGTATTACTTTAAATTTAATTAATTTACATTTTAGTTATTCTTAAATTCATAATTACAAAACTAAAAAAATAAAAAAACAAAAAAAAAAAACACAGCGACGGGTTGCCGCCGTCGCCCCTTTCTGTGTTAATGGCGGTCGCCCATCTGGGCGACAACGGTCGCACGATGTCGCCCTAATTTGGGCGACGGCGATCGCGCGAGGTCGTCCAGATGGGCAACGGCGTTTGGCGACACGGCGGTCGCGCGAGTTCGTCCAGATGGGCGACGGCGTTGGGCGACCTCGCGTGACCACTGTGTCGCCCAATGCCGTCGCCCATCTGGGTGACCTCGTGCGATGGTGGGGGTGGGGTGACGGGCAGCGGTGGGGTTGGGGGTGGGGGGAGATTTTTATTAAATTTATTTTTTTAAATAATAATTTTTTTATAATATTATTTAAAATTAGTTAAATTAAAACCCTTAGAATTTTTTTTATAAATTTTAGATCCAATGGTCAATATTAATTGATTGGATATAATGGCTATGATATAATCAATAAAAATCCAACAGTAATTAAAATAAAGAATAATATCTAATAAATAAGGGCATAACGGTCAATTTGTCAAAAATTTAATACCGTTAGTGATTTTTAACTTAGAGGGGCGATTGAGCTGACTTTTACAAAATACAGAGGGTGTATTCGCCTATTTTTGAAATAAAGGGAGTTTTTTAGTCGATTTTTCAAAATATAGGGTATTTTATGCATTTTAGCCAACATATTATATATAAACTGTTTTAATGTAATAATAGAGAAAGTAAGAATGTAGGGGCAGTAGAAGACAAGACAAAACGCGAGGGGAAATCAAACACAGGATGTGTCTGTTGCCCGGTTGGTGGGTGGGGTATTCTTTTCAAATAAAATCTATTATTACTGTGTTAATTGTTCAGCTGTCTTCAATCCTATTTGCTTTTTGACCACACTTTTTATTTATTTGATAGCTTTTAATACATTGAGAGGATCAGCTTTATATATGAATTTCAATTTATTCAGTAATCAATACATTAATTATTAATATTACATACTTATAATGAATTAATAGGATAAATTACAACGGACTCCCGTGAGGTTTGTAATAATTATAAGGGACGATTACACCGTCCTTCTCTAAAGTTTGGTATAATTACACGTGGATCGTCTATGATTTGACAAACTACATCTAATTTTCCTTGAGGGTTGCTTCCGTCTAACAAATAAGTCCATCTGTAGTCAAAATTCATCGAATTTGCTAATATTAACAAAAAAATTGGAGGAAAATTCATATCTACCCCTGATTGACTTATTACAAGTCAAAATATTCATGACCAAACTATCTTTATGAAATCCTTGCAAAGGCGCGTGGATCAACCCGGGGGTAGCGCGAATGCGGAAGCGCGGTATAATAAAATTGCAACAATTTAAACATGCTATGAACGAGATTAAAATAAATATGTTCAAGGGGTATTCCCTTGAATCTCCGGGCATTCGGTGTATCTCATGAATAATAAAACATACAAAATTCCATGGAGGCCATAGGGTTTAAAGAAAGGGGCGAAAACACTAAACCGGAAACCTACCGGTTGTTGTTTTCGACTTCAAACCGCTACTCGCGTTGTTTCCCATTTTGCTCCAAGATCTCGAGTTTGAGACCCTCTAATTCGTACACGCAATCCGCCCATGTATCTTGATCCTCGTGCTAGTGAAAGAACAAGTGTATGTTTATTTGGAGAGGACGGATTGATCAAACGCTATTGATTAACGAGATCAGCCCTCCTTAAAGTTCAATTGTATAAAACAAAAGAACATAAGGGAGTTTCTTGGGAAAGAGAGAAGAGAATGGCCGAGTATGGAGGAGGAGTCGGCCGAGTATAGTGTGTGTTTCAATTTTTCATCATCATCATTTCCAAAGAGAAGACTTAAGAGTATTTATAGAGGAGGAATCCCATTCCTCTTCTAATTCCTACTCCTTGGAAGACTCCTCCTTGAATAGGATTTGACCTAGTCAAATCTTAGTCGATTTCTAGTTTCTTGGTCAAACCAATCTTAGCCATTGATTTCTCTCTTTAATCTCAACCATTGATTAATTTAATGGAATATTTAAATCTCATTTAAATAATTCAAAGGGCAATAAATAAATGTATTAAATATAAATATCTATTTTAAGCCCATTAAATTAATTTCTAATAAATCTAATTTATTAGATAAATTCCTTTCATCTAATAAAAAGAATTAATTTTCCCAAGAAAAGAAAGGCCCGATTAAATCTAATTTAATCGTTCCATCTCTCTCTCTAAATATTTAATTCTAAATTAAATACGTTATGTGTGCGGATTGTGTGTGACTCTTTAGGTTCACCTTCAGCTAGACTTGGTCGGATTACTAGAATCTGTCCGTTACCATCGGTGGCCGTCTAGCAACGGTCCATGGCACTAGAGACTAGGTGAATATGCGTGGGGATGAACATTGAGGCTCTACAGTACATCTATTCTTCCGTCTACGGTCTCACCACTTAGGGTCTAGGGCACGGATACGCAGGTACCCATCTTGGACCTAAGTGTTGGTCTGTCCTACACCAAACGCCGCAGGGAATCCTTCCTTTCTGTTCAGTTACTGTGGCCACAGATTTTAGGGACAAAACACAGAGTATTGTGAGACACTACTGTCAACACTCTTGACAGGAGACAGATCCTTTCTTGAAAACTACTGTCACGTTGCACACCGTGGCTGCACTAGATATGGCTTATAACTACTCAACTGTATTTTGGAAATCTCTCACCATACCTAAGATACAATCTCGATGTACAAGTAAACTCAACAATTCCTCAAGTCAAAAGATTGACATGTACTGCTGGAACCGGGAACTCACGTCATACTTAGTCGATCCTACTCAAGGTCCTCCGTAAGACGGTTCCCATGAGTCATCTCAGTCAGCCGCTCCCCAGCAAGCTAACCCACTAACACTGCTTAGACGACCCTCGTCACCCGTCGATGAAACACGACAACAGATGCTTAGTGCAAGTCTCAAGTGGAATCTCGGTACCCATTTTCGAGATTCCTTGACTTGGAGATTTTCAGACTGATTCGGTGGAACTGATTTCATGGACCTACCTCCAAGCGTAGTCCCAATCCCCAAAATGTGATCTCAGTCTGTGGGCTTTGTTTGTGTAACGAACAGTGATAAAGCAGTTAAAGTGAACATAGACAAAGTATGTGCCAGACGAATTTCACTTTCTTATTCATCAAGGTTTTATTAAAACTTTGAAATCGTTCAGACATAGGTTACAATTCGCCTAACAAGATTGTCTTCATGGTCACCTATTCTAACACTTTTATACGGGTGAAAATATTACCTCCTCACATGCACTAACGTGTGAAGATGTATAACAATGTTGAAGATAGACCTCCTCACATGCATTAACAAGATGCATAATGGTAATTTGGTCACAAAAAATTTGTTTGACCTGCAATAAGTCAGTAATAAATAAATCGAGAGTAGATATGAATTTTCCTCCAATTTTTTTGTTAATATCAGCAAATTCGATGAATTTTGACTATAGATGGACTTATTTGTTAGACAGGAGCAAACCTCAGGAGTTCTAAATGTAATTTTTAAACCACAGGGATCCACATGTAATTACACCAGACCTTAGGGGAGGGCAGTGTAATTATCACTAATTATAAATAGCATCTAGTTTTTCAAAAAACTATAAATACCCCCCTAAAATTAATGACCATCTAGCAAATACCCCTTCGTAACAGGGCATTGTACAGGATATTTGTTAGACGATCGTTAATTTCAGATGATGTATTTGTAACTTTTCAAACAACAAGGGAGTACTTATAATTATGATAAGCCTCATGAGAGCCCATTATAATATACCCTAATTAATAATTACTATTATAGTAAACAAACAATTATTATTAAAACCGATTAATATAAAATGGGGATAAATGCAATTTTGGTCCCTACACAATGTCACTAAAGCAGTTTTGGTCTCAAACTTTTTGAGGTTGCAATATTAGTCCTCAAATATTTTATTTTTTAAGCACTTTCGGTCCTTCCGTTAGTTTGGCCGTTATACTTGATGGAAATTCATTTTTTTTTTTTTGTAAAAAAATATTATTTTACTCCTATTTTGTGCTATTTTTCAACTTTGTCTAATACACTTATTTTTTTTCATTATTAAAGAGATAAAAAAAACCAAAAAATATTGAATTTAAGCAAAAATTTGCTATATAATCTTCACAAAATTTATCAATAATCTATTTTGTGTATAATACAATACCTAAAATATGTGGAAAAAAAAAACAACATTAATATTAAAAAATAAACATTCTTGGGTTTTATACATGTACAATATAATTAATGCAAGGATGCTTATTTTTCAATATTTATGTTGTTTTTGCTTTGCACATGTTTTAAGTATTGTATTATACGCAAAATAGATTATTGATAAATTTCGTGAAGATTATATAGCAAATTTGTTGCTTTAATCCAATATTTTTTGGTTTTTTATCTCTTTAAGTTTGAAGAAAAATGAAAACAATAAGTGTATTAGACTAAAAGTTGAAAAATAGCACAAAATCGGAGTAAAATAACATTTTCTTATAAAAAAAAAATAAATAAATTTCCGTCAAGTATAATGGTCAAACTAATGGAAGGACCGAAAGTGCTTAAAAAATAAATGTTTGAGGACTAATATTACGACCTCAAAAAGTTTAAGGACGAAAACTGCTTTAATGACATTATTTAGGGACTAAAATTGCATTTATCCCATATAAAATGTATCTAAACTCCTGAAATCATAATCATAGAACCTTGATTCTATCAACTAAATTAGACCTCATTACCCAAATTCTGATCATTTAGTTGAACAACTCTCGATTAACCTATGCTCAATATAGCCATAACAACTACGAAATATTTTAACTCAAATTGGATCTAGCAGAATTTTAAATTTATTACACGACGAGTGAATTGTTTTGTAATGTCATCAACGTACATTATAAAAAATAATTATTTATATAGTAAGTATAATTAACTTAATTACTATGTTATTAATTGAATTTGATAAATTTAAACTAAGGTAAACTCTTCCATCAAATTCCTGTTCCTGCTCGCTCACAGGAGTAAATATTCATGTGACATAAAGTTGATAAAAGGACATTTTTTCTTATCTGGAAGTTCATTAAAAACTGTAAAATCCTATTCTTTCACGGAAAAGTTAGCTACGGTACAGTGCATGCGGTTCTGAGTCAGAGCTGAAAAAATTGAACTGTCAATCAAATAAATTGTACGAGTGTTCGGAATTTCAGGCAATTAAGGTAAATCGTGTGTGTGGCAGTGATCGCCATGCTTTCTGCGGTTCCATCCAGTTTCCAAGTGAAAAGAATGGGTGAAAAATGAAAATTGTAATTTATGTCCAACAACTTATTCTCTTTATTATTTTGATCTTATTGTTTTAGCATTGATCATTCAACAACAAATTTCATTAAATATTTAACGGAACGTGCTCCATCCATTAAATTAATGGTTAGTTAATAAACATACCATGTACAAATCACATGTTCCATCCGTTAAATATTTAATGAAATTTATGGTTAGGACTTAAATGTAAATTTTTATAACTTGTGAGACTAAATTTGATGAGTGCTAATATAATGAGACCAAAATCGTAAAGAAGATAAGTTGTGGAATGTAAATTACAATCTTCCCAAATAATGAAGATCTTTTATTTTTTCTTTTTTGCTTTCCTTTTAGTGGCCGAATTAGAAAAAATAATGTAATATTTGTACTGCACGGATATTAGTGATCGAGTTCATTGATATTTTATCCTCAACGCATGTAGGAAACATGCTTGAAATTAACATAAACGTCGTAAATACTATAACCTTTTAAAGAAAATCGTTTGACGATCAAGTTAAAGGTAGAATTTATTGATCGTACTGGACTTACTCAGATATCACCGACTCACCAAGTGTTAAATCATCTAAGACTGTCATTTCGGGTCAACCGATCGATCCATTGAATTGGGCCATCCCGTTTCGATTAAAACAAAAAAAAAAAAAAGAAGACGTGAATCTTCTATCATATTTCAGCAATAGAGGTATTTGAGTAAGATGGTCGGTTTTCATACGGGACATGATAATTTATAAAATTATATGAGAAAAATAAATCTTAATACAATTATCATCATTATTAACATATGATTTAAATACCATGGAACACAATATGATATGGAAACGATTAGCAAGTGACAATTCTTGCAAATTGTAAGCAACCGTAGCAATTTCAAGCATTGGATCTGCACAAGAAACAAACAGCTATCTTCCAACACTGTGTTCGGATCTTGACTTAGATCAAGAAATGTCTGTCCTAAACCCAACACTGCAAAATCACATCCGTCCATCCATCCATCCATCAATCAATTAATGAGGCACAATTACTTACCCACTTGCCAAAATCCAACGGCTGATGGATTGACAAGTCATCCGACATGTTGCCTTGTCAAATCAGGAGCCATGTAGACCGAGCTTACATGACATGACATGACATGACATGCAACACCATGCGACAAAATGGAGAATATACGTGCGGTTTTTCTCATCAACATCGTACATACACCATGCTTGTATTACTTGGGTGAAGTCCATCCACCTTTTCTAAAATTTGATATAATTATTGATATTTTTTATTATTTTAAAAATTATAAATATTCATATAGAGTTTGTTATCGTCTAACAAATAACTCATTTTCATTTATTTTTATTGATGAACTAATCAAAATACCCTTATGCAAATTGAATTATTTTTTAAAATTTTCTAAATTTTTTGGGACAAAAATATGCAATGAGAGGTTTCTTATATTTTTTTATACAGATGAGCAATAATATAATTTTCCTTGAGCCATATTTCTACAAGTTAAAAAAAAAAAAGGGACAAAATGGATTGTTTCAGGCCCTTGGTTAAAATTTACAAACTTCATGGGGATATTTGCAATTTTTAAAACAACAAGATGCATCCATAATTATATCAAATTTTTGGAGAAATCATTATAATTTATCCTAATTTATTTTCTCATACCCTTCGATAGAAATGTCGTTTTATAATTACTTATAACTTAGGTAGAATTCACAATTTGAATGAATAATTTGTAGTTATATACATCATTAATTAGTTTTAAATTTATTGGTTCATATAATTCCAAAATAAGATCTCATTAGAAGTTAATTAGATTGACCTTTTTTCAGATTAGATTCAAATATATAAATACTTCATGGCCTTTATAAAATTACAAATACTCTCTCTGAGAGAGTATTAATTAGTGTAATGTACTTTAAAAAGTATTTGTGTAAATTTTTGTTACTAAATAATAATATACTTGCATGTAATTATGACTATAATTTTCAGGGGTATACTTATAATCCCAATAAGTCTTTGACCTAAACTCGAGGAGGGTTAATATAATTTAACTTTAAAATTTTGATGTCGTTTAAATTAATAATATGATATTATTGACTCTAAAAAACCGTTAATTGTGAGTAGTATTGAATAAGTATAAGAAAAAAAAAGAATTATATTTATATCCCTGACCTATAATTTATTTATACAAATCATTTATGTCTTTTAGATAATTATATATACACTCGTTAGAAATGTCAAACATTATTTGTACAATAAAAAATTACACATTAACTCTTGAAAAAAACACATCAACATTATTACACAAATTATCCTATTTTTTGGTTGTTGGAAGGGTTTCTGTAATTACATAAAAGATATAAGTCATTTGTGTAAACATGTCATAGATCAGGGTGTGAATGTAATTATCCTTAAAAGAAATTCAAATATTATCAATGATTATTTAAAACTTTGTGCAGAATGAAATTAACATCATATTTTAGGTTAGGGATGTATTTAATTCTTTCAACATAATAATTACCATAATAAAAAATACTTGATATTTTAATATAATGATATATATTAAAGTAATAAGTGGTAGGTCCCAATTGTTAGATCACTATTATTATCTTTTTTTTTTTAATTACTAGTTTAGCTATATTTAAGAAAACTACAAACCTTTCCTTCTTAAAATATGAAGTTGCTACATTTTAAAAAATTAAAAAATACAAAATTGAAGTCAACTAGATTCTCCTCGATAATCTTTAATAATCATGTCTCCGCTGTGCTCCGCCGTCTCGGTGGTGGCGCCCCCATTAACTTTTCCCTAATTTTCTTTTTCTTTTCACTCACCAACACCGCCGCTCGCCCTTTCTCTCTTCTCTTATAATACTATTTAAAATAAAAAAAATTAAAAAATTTTAGTTAATAAAATATACAAAATAATAAGTTAATATTAAATTTTTAAAAAAAATAGTGACAAGAAGAATGAATAAAAATTAAAAAAAAATCAAAAAATAATGGGAGAATGAGAAGTTAAATGAGAAAATAATAAAATAAATTAAATATAAAAGAAAAATAGATCAAAATAGGGACACTAAAGAGGTATTCTCTCTTAATATATAATTAGTGTGTGTGGCACACTCTAATGAATGTATAATTACATAAAACTTTTAAAAAATAATTTATATTTTTAAAAATATATTTTAATTAAAAATATTAAAAATATATTTAAAATAAGAAGATACAAAGAATTAGTAGGAAGTTGCAAAGAAGGGTTACCAACTATGACATGGTCTCCCCTTTAATTAAGTAGTATAAATATTTTTCGTGGTACTTCATGTTTGATATATCTTACCTTATTGACGACAATCTTTGCAATTTTTATTTTTATTTCCACAGGATGAAATATGATTTTTTAAGATGATTAATCATCATAAATTTTTTAAATAAAAACGATAAATATTATTGATTGAACTAAATTGATTATAATAAGCCCTGTCAATTATCAATATATAATAGAGACAATTACAATACAATATAACATAAATTAAATTTAAACAACCCCGTACTATTACATTATATAAATAATTCTACTATACAGTAGACTATCATCTCACGCATTAGTGGGGTTCGAATCCATGACGTCTAAGGTCATGAGACCTCAACCTTAACCACTAGGTCAAAAGATCATTGGAATTAATCATCATAATTGAAAGTACAACAAAATGACAGATCTATATTAATTGATCGCAGGTTGTGCAACGACTATTAGCCATTTTTCCTGCAAGTGAGATCAAACATTTGCTACAATTAGAAATTGTGGCAAATATTTTGGTCGTAGCTAAAATCATAACAAATGCTGATTAATCGTGGTCAAAACCTAATTTTCTGTATCGATTTTGTCTGACCTAGAAAATAATATTGATTTACTACGATTTTAAAAAATCGTAGTAATTTATAGTGTAGTGAATACTCAATTATTTTGTAGTGTCTGCACTTTTATTCATAGCAAATGAAATTACCGTATATGTGCGGGTGCTGGTCTATTTTAATAATAATTATTGATATATCGTAATAGTATTTAGGGTTAAATACAGTTTGCCCCCTGAACTATTCGTGATGTAACATTTACCCCCCTGAACTAACAAATGTAATACTTACCCCCCTGGTTGGACAAAATTGCCCCTCATGCCTTGAATAATTATATTATTCACAATATAATATAGTATTGCACATTAAATCATCGATCACCAAATTATTTTCTAACTAAAAAGAATTTTAAATAAATAAAGAATTTAAATTAAAAATGGAGTAATAAGTTAATATATATAATAAATACACAATAAATATAATATTCCACCAATTCATGTATACTTTTGAAAAGAAATTGACAATATATATATGCTTAACTAAAAGTTAAACACTTTTACAAAAAAAAAATGAATAAATTATTTTTATCATATTTTTTAAAGAAAAAAATGAATATGTAATTACTCATTTTTATCTAAAAAATTAAATAATTAATAACTTAATTTTATTACCAAATTAATAATCTTTTACATGAAATTTTTTTGTGTACTGTACTCATTCATTACTTAAATTTGAGTCTGTGAAATATAATAAAATTTGAACCTTTAACTTATTAATTTTATTTTACTTTATTATAATTAAAATATATTTTTTCAATATTAAAATTTAAATGCAAACGTGCTAAAAAAATAAAAAAAGAAGACTATTGAATTAAAAATATACATATGTAATATAAAGGCAATATTGTCCAAACATTTAATTTTAAGAGGGAAAGTGTTACATTTATTAGTTTAGGGGGGTAAATATTACATCAAGAATAGTTTAGAGGGGCAAAGTGTATTTAACCCTAGTATTTGTTGGTTAGTTATACGTGTTTGTTATTAATAATTCATGTATATTAATTATTGATAATTAAAATTTATGATGTAATTATAATCGTTTCACTCAAATAAAATAAAATAAAACAACCATTTTTAATACAAATTCGTATTCTTGAGACTAAATTAAAGCAGAATATCATCATTTAAAGATGTTAGAATTAAAGTCTTAATGTACACATGATCCTACATATAAATAAATAAATAAATTTGTCCTATCCCAATAGAAGAAACAGACAACTTCAGTTAATGTACGTATATATACAATACACCTATTATTTGTTTGACGTATTATAGCATATTTGGGGATTTATGCCTATGTAACGAATGAAATAATTTTAGACTAACTATCATTAAAGTTTTATATTAAATACCCAATAAAGCTTATAAAGTAGGCAATTTATTTATTTATTTTTCTATAGGATATAATTTATTATGTCATTTCATACATTTAAATTCAATAACTGATGTGGATGAGACCTAGTTTAGTTAGCGAAACTAATCCTGTGATTCTAGAAGTCATGGGTTCGAACCCCTGCATGAGGTGATGTTGCTTCTACTGTATAGTAGGGGTATTATTTGTTGTTGTAATAACTAGGTGTTAGTTTACGTGATATTGTTGATATGATTGTTTGTAATTGTCTCTGTTCGATATTGATAGCCGGCAGGACTTATAATTACTTTACTTTCGATTAATAAAATCCATCGGTTCCAATTTAAAAAAATTCAATACCTGATTAAATATATTAATTATTTAAAATTAACGAGTACATTCACAAGGAAAAGAAAAATATTAAAGCTATTACAAAAATTGAACTAGTAAATCAAGAAATCATAGTACAGCTCGAAAATTTATTTTGGTAACCTAACAAAATTTTGCTGCATTTATTTCCAATTCAAGTACCACCAACAACTACGTATATATTAAATTTCCTTTCTTTGTTTTTTTTTTCAAAAAGAAGTTTGAATAGTTTTTAAAATATTATATGCACACAAAAATAAAGTACCACGTGTAAAGCCATATATAAGCAGGTCGTGCAAGAGTATGAGCTGCGACATTAGATGATCTACATGCAAAAGAAAACGTAATGGTTCTATCATTAGGGATAAGTGCAAGAGTCGTCATCTATGATACATGGACACGGACACGGGAATATGGACACGGTACAACACGGACCCCGCGACATGCAAAATTTTAAAAATTTAGGACACGATACGGCACTGACACGGCTAAATATAATATTATATATATTCTAAAATTCTCATAAAATTAAAATATGAAATATGAAATATATCAAGATAAAATATAAAATAAGCATGTCTTATGTCTAAATTTTTAACCAAAATACATGATTTTAAAAATATATATAATCAGTTTATTCTAAAGGGTTAAATACAGTTACCACCCCTGAAGTATTCACCCCACATCAATTACCCCCCTAAAGTATTAAAACCTTCAAAAAAAAGCCCTGACCTTCTAACTCCTTTCATTTTTAAATTCAAAAAGTCCATTTTGCCCTTACTAAAAATTGCTTTTTAAAAAAAAATAAAAAGAATTTTTAAAATACCAAAATCGCTCTTTTTTGAAACTTTGTCTAATTCTAGTTTCACTTGTTTATCGAGCTTTTTTAATTTTCGTAATCCTAAAGTATTTGGAGCTCATTTTATTTTAGTTTCCCTTATTTGTCAAACCAAATTAAAAATAAATTTATACATATATATATATATATTTACTTAAACAAATATATAATTAATAAAACCGAAAAAGTTGATCATGTGCTAATAAGAAAATATACAATTAATATATATTTATATATGTGGTAATTATATATATATGTATATGAAAATTATATGAATGTATAAATTTATTTTTAACTTGATTTGACAAATAAGTGAAACTAAAAAAAAATGATCTCCAAATACTTTAGAATTATAAAAATAAAAAGAGCTCGACGAACTAGTGAAAATAGAATTAGATAAAACTTAAAAAAAGAGTGGTTTGGTATTTTAAAAATCCCTTTATTCTTTTTTCATAAATCAATTTTTAGTAAGGGTAAAATGGACTTTTTAAACTTTAAAATTAAAGGTGTTAGAAGGTCATGGGGTTTTTTGAAGGTTTTAATACTTTAGGGGGGTAATTAATGTAGGATGGATACTTCAGGGGTGGTAACTGTATTTAACCCTATTTTAAAAAGTACGCAATGAAAAAAAAATCTAAATTAGTTAAATTATAATGACCGTCTCTCGATTTTTTAGTAATTTCCTCTCAAATTTTTTAGTTTGAGAGAAGGAAATTATTTTTTCTTTTTAATGTTGTCTAAAACTCTTTTTTTTTTTAAAAAAAAATTAGTGCAAAACTTCTTCGAATTATAAAAAAAAATTATAAATGTGTCCAAAACATGTTGGACACTCCTTCAAAACGTATCGGCCACGCCTATGCCGTGTCCGACACATGTCCGAGCCGTGTCCATGTCCGAAACGTATCCGACATTACATCAGATAATTTTTTGAAGTGTCCGTGCATTATAGATCATCATAAATAATTATTTATTATCGCTAGTTTGTCGCTATATGTATAGCTTATAATTTTTAGTGACAATTTTGTCTTTATTTTTTGTTCATGACAACTTTTACAAAATAATTATCACTTCAAAATTACAAAACTAAATATTCTGGCAATTTTTTTTTTTGTCATAACATGAATATTAAAATTATCACTTACTTTTATTTTTTTTATAGTGATAATAAATTGGTTTACATTGGTATTTACTATTTATAACTTATACGCTAAACATTAATAAAGAGAGTGGAAAATTCAATCTTCAGATAAATATTGATCCATCCTTGCTAATAAAATAAAGTGCATTCCTCATATATTTGATGCCGTCCAAGTGATATATTATGATCACCTCGAAAATAATTAAATTAAAATATAATCTAATGATTGAAAATTAGTAATATAATCTAATGATTCTTCACATTAGCTTCCCCACTTGAACAGTAATAGTTATAAGTAAAAAAAAATTAAAAAAATTGATGTAGAAGTATTTGATAAAAAGAAATGCTGTATTATCAACTTATTTATAAAATTACCTAACTATCTTGGTAGGTAGATAGATTTTAATGATTACTGGGATGGGGTATTTGTGAAATATACAAAGTATAGTTAGGGCAAAAAATTTTACAAAGTTCAACTTATTTACAAAAATATCTTAAGTTGCGAATAAACAACTTCTCACCAACTTATAAATTTTAGCTTAATTTAAGAGAAGTATAAGTAGAAGTTATATTTCCAAACACGCTCATTTAACTTAATTTGAACTTTAAACTCTAATTTGAAAAAACCACTTAATTTATATTTTTACAACATCCACAAAATATTGTGAAATTTCAATTTATTCAATTCGGTCAAATTCAAATTAATCACATTGTAAATACTTTTCACGATAATAAATCACATTACGAATGCACTATACTTATAAAGCAACTGACGTGTAATTCAAAAAGATGTGATAGATTGATTAATCACATGACAAATATAGTAATATTTAAAATAGGAAAATATCACTTTTTGCCTCATAACTTAAGGCATTTTCACTTTTTGTTCTATTAATTACGATATTCTCACTTTTTCCCATAATTCTAACAAGTAACACTTTTATTCTATGACACATTTTCGTCAAAATGCCACGTGCTTAGCATGTAGCCGCTGGCGTCTTTAAACTTTTGGTCACATTGGTTACGAGATTCTCACTTTTAATCCCACAACTTTCCAAAAGTAGCATTTTTGGCCAATGCACTTGACTGGCATGTGACCAAAAATATTACTTTTTAAAAGGTACTGCGACCAAAAGTGAGAATTTCGTAGCCAATACCAATAACCAAAAGACATTAAGTTATAAGACGAAAAATATTATTATTTTTTATTTAAAATATAACTAATTTAATGTGTTCAAATCCTTTTTTTTTAAAAAAAAAAGAAAAAGAAAAAGGAAAACCTTTGTATATTGAATGCCCTGAGGATGAGGACAGTGGCAGAAATAATGTAATGATTTGAGGAAGGTTGGAGAGGAGTATCAATTAAAGCAAAAGGCTCTTTAATGAAGAGAGAGCTGTTTACTTCCCTTCAAGGCAACACCACTCATTGACTCGTGCTTTCACTTCACTTGTGTATTTATTATAGGGATAATTACTTTGTCCTATCACAAAATTTCATATAATTATATATAAAAAATTTATTATTTAAAAAATTAAATATAATATTCTTGATATTTATTTTCATCTAACAAATAAATTTTTTATTAATCAAAATTCACCGAATTTGCTGATATTAGCAAAAAAATTGAATAAAAGTTCATATTTACTATCGATTGATTTATTGCAGGTCAAATAAACTTTTTCTGACCAAACTACCCTTTTAAGAGTGAAGATATATCTCCTGCATGCATTACCGTGCAAAGATGTATAAGGGTAGTGTTATCAGAAAAAGACTGTAGACCTGCAATATGTCAGTAATAACTCAATTGCGGCTAAATATGAATTTTCATTCAATATTTTTATTAATATCAGCAAATTCAGTAAATTTTGACTAACAGTTCGATCTATTTATTAAATAAAAACAAACATCAAGATATTGTACGTAATTTCTTAAATTACATCAAGTTTACGTGTAATTATATCAAATTTTAGAAAATAAGAACATAATTATCTCTTTATTATATATATCTGAACAATAATGAGATCCTGCAAATGCCAGCCAAGAAATCCGCAATCTAGTAGCTTTCAACTCAACCCCACCTGTCTCGGTGATTGAAAGCCACTGCACACCACCCCATATGCTTCACTCCAATTTTCCATGCCCATTTCTTCATTTTTTTATACACCTACCTATAAACCAAAACTAACCCAAATTTTCCGAATTTAAAAATGAAAAATTCTTTTCCTGATCGAAGCAAATCAATAATAAAATAAATATGATGCACTTATCATATAATTAATTATTTTTTTTAAACTATATTACAATTATACGACAAATGTATTTTTTTTAAACTGTATTACAATTATACGACAAATGTATTGTACTTACCATATAACTGATTCAATTCCAGCCAAATCTGATCTGAATTATAATTTTCCCTTTAGAAATACCTGATTTTTCCACTCCACTTCACTTTTCCAGAGATTAACATCAAGATTCAAGAAGAACCAACCACATGAAGAAGATAGTTTATGCTACTTTTAGGAAAAGCCAACCCCACCCGTACTTCTGTACACAAAACTTTGAAAGCAACAACACCAACACTCAAGTTAAACTAAGTAGAATACAGAGAAGGGTAAAAGGGTAAATGAACAAGTAGCAAGAACCAGCTGCCCGCCGAATTCAAAGAACCTAAAGAGAAAAGCTAACAAGAATTCAATGTGCCCTTCAAGATTCAAATGCTGAGGAGATCAGGTGGTGGTGATTGAGATGGGTTGGTGTGATGGCTTTTTGGATCAGTAGCAGGGGATTCTAGGATGGATGCTGGTGGAGGGGACTCTGTGGGTGCTGAATCTCCCAGCTTGGCGCCCGGTGGCTTGGGAAGCTCGGAGAGTATTTGAACTACTTCCCGCATGGTGGGCCGCTCGACTGCCTGTTCTTCTACGCAGAGCATTGCTACGTAGAAAACATGCATCACCTCATGGAGGGGCACCGTGGGGAGTCTTGGATCGAGGACCTTTAGCACGCCTTCTTTGTTCCCATCTGTCATCTTGCGAACCCATTGGACTATGTCGACACCATCGCCAAACTCACCGACTGGTTTTCTGCCGGTGACGAGTTCCAACAGAACTACTCCAAAGCTGTATACGTCACTCTTCTCATCAACCTTGAGTGTATAGGCATATTCTACAGAAAAATTGATAGTTGATTAGTCAAAAGTAACGAATAATGCACTCAAGATTAATTAGAAATGCAACTGCTCTAAGCATAAGAAGACAATAATAACAGTTCATTGGGTCAGTAGAGATGGATGATATATAAAACTAAAGCAATGTGTATGAGTAGAGTTAGCTCTGGATTTGATATTCAAGAAATAAAGACTAACCAAACTGGTACCTAAGTCGTTCACTATCATTTTCATGCTGACCGTCTCGTTTAAAAAGAGGCGCCGATCATTTTAAAATTTTAAGGTCAAAGATTATATGTTCATCTCCAACTAATGTCCAATGGTTGTTCAATAACAATGACAATGAGGGATTTTGGTTTCAACTTCTCAATATAACCAACACTCAGCAATCAGCATCATAACAGCAAAGAGGTACAATTCAATTCAGAAGAAATTTCCAGGATAAATAAATCACTGCTAGATCTACAGCCAATCAGAAGATAATTAGCTCCAAAGACATTAGATTTATAACTATTAAGAATTTTCATAACTGAAACAAATTCAAGATACCTGGGGCGATGTAGCCATAAGAACCGGCAATAGCAGACATGCATTCTGAAGTCCCTGAATCTTGCAAGAACTTGGCCAGTCCGAAATCAGCAACATGAGCTTCAAAACTGGAGTCCAGGAGGATATTGTTTGATTTGACATCACGGTGAACGATCAAAGGTGAGCAGTCGTGGTGGAGATAGCAGAGGCCCTTTGCAGCCTCCACCGCGATATTATACCTAGTATCCCAATGCAAATGACCCCCTTTCTTGCCATGAAGCATTTCTCCTAAGCTACCATTAGGCATGTATTCATAAACCAAAAGATTTGTTTCATGATTGGAACAGAAACCCAATAGTCTAACAATATGTCTATGCCTAATCCTGCCTAGAGTCTGTATCTCAGCATTGAACCCATGATCATGTGAAGAGCCTCGGCTCATTGCTGGCAACCTTTTCACAGCAACATGTTCTCCATTCGGCATGATCCCCTTGTAAACAATACCGGCACCTCCTTTTCCAATGATGTTATCCTCTTTAAGACAATCCAGGATATCATCACTTGTAAAATCCAATCTTTGGAAAGCAGTTAGCTTCCATGCACGAGCCTCGCTAGCTTTCTTCAATGACCGGGCCTTAATGATCGCAGCCACAGCAAAGACAATCGAACAGACCAGTAATCCTACAACAAGCAAAAGCTTCATTGAAGGAGAGAAAGTCCCCTTCTCATGTGGCCTTTCAGCTCCACCGGCGACGCCCTCTTTGCAGGGTCCCAAATACGGGCCACAAAGATTCGGGTTACCCAAAAACGAAGTGTAATTGAAATAACTGAACTGACCAGTACCAGGAACCAAACCAGAGAAATTGTTATACGAAAAATCAACAGAAGTTAAACTCTGCATACTGGCAATTGAAGAGGGAATGCTGCCCACCAAATGGTTTCTTGACAGATTCAAGTAGTTCAAGATCCTCATACCAGTGATCTCTGTTGGAATGCTACCAGATAGTTGATTCCGGCTGATATCAACAAACGTCAAGAGCTTACACCGGCTTATCTCCGGAGCAATGGGCCCTGATAAATTGTTGTGACTGAAATCCATCTTGGACAGCTGCTGTAACTTCCCTATTTCAGGTGGAATCCTGCCGGAAAACTTGTTGCCGTCGAGCAAAAGCTTCTGAACACCCACAAAATTCCCTATACTCGGCGGCAACGGCCCAGATAGATGATTGTTAGAGAGACTAATCTGCCCCAAACTCGACGACGGTCTATCAGTCTCAGGAAATTCACCAGATAAAAGATTGTCCTGAAGCTCAACTTGAGTTAGCTTCGGCAAACTCAGCAAGCCTTTTGGAATGGACCCATTCAGATAGTTTTCGCCCATCCGAATCCGACTCAAAGACTCACACTGACCCAGAGACTCCGGAATCGGGCCGAATAGGAAGTTCCCCAGAGTGATCAATGTGTGAAGCTGATGACCATTACACAGATTTGGGGGCAAATTTCCGGTCAATTTGTTGGAACTAACGTCGACTTCATGTAGATTCCCGTTGGTACCTAAATTTTGAGGAATGCTTCCAGTGAAGTTGTTTTCCCACAGCTGCAACACCTGTAACTCCGGCAACTCGCCGATGAAGTCCGGAATGGAACCGGTAAGCTTATTCCTGAAAAGATTTAAGAGAGTCATGTTCTTCAGCTCTGCAAATGAGGGGGGGATTTCACCGGAAAGCATGTTGTTTGACAGATCCATTGATTTCAGGCTCCTCAAGTTGCCAAGTTCCGGTGTCAAGCCTCCTGTAAGCCCATTCACTTGCAGGAATAGAGTATCTAGATTCTGCAAATTCCCGATCTCGGCAGGAATCTCGCCGGAGAGCCCGCAGTTCGCAGCGTCGAACCGGACCAAGTTAGACAAATTCCCAATCTCCTTAGGTATTCCACCGGAAAATGCGTTGTAGTACCCAATATAAAGCTCCTTGAGCTGAGTTAAGTTTCCGATCTCCCTCGGAATAGCTCCAGTGAGCTCATTGCCGGACACGGCCAGGTACTCGAGATTAGGGAAAGAACCAAACTCCGGCGGGATTTCACCTGAGAAGAAGTTCCCGCCAAGGTGCAAATGGCGGAGATTAGTGAGCAAATACGCTTGTGAAGGGAAGTCTCCAGTCATATTATTATTGTAAAGGTCAAGAACTTGGAGGTTCTTGAGTCCGTAAAGCTGCGGCGGAAAACTGAGATTGAACACATTGTTGGAAAGATTGAGATACCGCAGGTTAGGGATATCAGAAATCTGGGGAGGAACCGGACCGGAGATGAAATTGGCAGCGACAGAGAGGTTGACGAGGAACCGTAGATGGCCCACGTCCGGGGAGAGCGTACCCGTAAGGCTAAGGTTCGAGATATCCAGAGCCGTCACATGCCTGCCGGAAACATCGCAGGTGACTCCCTGCCATGTACAATGACTGGTGGTGGCGTTCCACGACTCCAGGGCGGATTGTGGGTCCTCTGTAATGGCAGCTTTAATGGAGAGTAAGGCGCGGTACTCCGGCATCCGCCCGGGCCTGGCGGCGGCGGAATGGCGGAGGTGGAGGTGGAGAATGAGGAAGAGAAGTAGGAGGAAACGCATTTTCCGTGGTTGGCAGCGTTTTCCTACCCAGTTCTTGATTGTTTGGAGAAGGTGAAGAAGAAGATGAGGGAGAGGGGGAAAAAGTGTGAGCCAATGCTTACTTTCCGTTTTGCTTTGCTTTTCCTCTC
Organism: Sesamum alatum; assembly: GCA_034509735.1. Lineage (NCBI taxonomy): Eukaryota > Viridiplantae > Streptophyta > Magnoliopsida > Lamiales > Pedaliaceae > Sesamum > Sesamum alatum. The sequence continues at coordinate 5,487,814 of JACGWO010000005.1, forward strand.
TGTCTGTCTGTGTGTGGGTTTTTGGGTATTGAAAATTGAGAGAAAAAAGGGTAGCAAGATTCAAGAACGAGACTTTGAATAAAATGTAGGCATATCTTAGGAATCAGGGAAGATATAGGAGGAAATTCAAAATTAGAGATTTGTCGAATTTATTTAAATTAATTATATGATATGTATAATATACTCTTTGTATGAATAATGTATAATTTAATAAGAATAATAAGTTCTATCAAATCTAATTTGAGGTAAAAATTTTCAAAAAAAATTAGAGGGTCTCACAAGTCACATCCATTTAGGCTTTGTTCGTTTCTAATTTTTTTCATTGTCCTATAAACAACAAATATATATGTATATATATATCTTTTTTGAATGTTTGCTTCTATTTCTACAAAATATATAGTTCATTGTGTGTATTAATTTATCTTTATTAGTCGTCGTATGTGGTTTCCGCAAGTATATAAAAAAGTATTGTGGTATAAAAATAAAGAGAAAAAAAGACTTTTATAAAAAGAAACGAACGCAGTGGAATGGAAGGAGAAAAGAAAGAATAAGTTATAATTGTGTGTTTATTAAAAATATTATAATTATGGCTTTATTGCGATGGGAACACCCCATTTTGAGCTCGAGCTCAAACTCATTGCTCATACTTTATTTTTTAATAAAAATATATTGTTATTACTATAATATTAATTATTATTATAAAAAATATTAAAAACATATGTTACAATACTTTAATCTAACGGTATGAATATACGACTTCATAATATTTTTATTATATATTTAATATTAGTTTAATGGTCACATAATTAATAAAAGTATAGAAAATATACATCACATTATTCAAATACTTATACATCATTTTCTATAGTTATAGATATATATCGCATATCGGGGTCTAGCAACACCAAAAGAAGTTGAGTGATTCTCATACAAATTCCAAGCTATAGGAGGGAGTAACCTGCAATGAAGGGTTAGCATTCATATTCTTAAGTTAGTTATGTTCTTACCGAATAAATTACACAGAAAATTTGAATATAAGTGAGAATAATGGTGAAGTGTGATTATATAGTGATAAATTCGTGTGTAGTGTGCTTAAAATAGCTTAGGAATATATAGAAAGTGAGTGAGAGTGTAGTTGCAAATTAGAGAAAATATTACTTGACAAATGACTGCACAAATGGTCATTTTATAGATGATCGTGGAGCCGGATTCGAAGGGTAGTTAAAGAGTGTCATGCGTCGTTGGAAGCTACAGGAGTTAGCTATCTTTTCGGGAAAAAAAAATGCATCGAATTTGGATAAAATATTGACTGAGATAAGACTATTTTATTAAGTCTTGCTATGTCTGCCAATCTTTATGGAAATCAGTTACTTGCTGATTAAAATGCGAATTCCAATTGGATCTTTGGTAATTTTTTGGAGACCTTTTAATTGATGTGTCCCCACATGTTAGTCACTTGTGTGACGTAGAATCCTTATTGTATGCTGACTGGACTTGTTGTAATGAGCTTTCTTCTTGAGTTTGTTGGGTTAGTAAAGACATTGTGACTTGATGGGATAAAGGTCTTGCTCTTTTGGTGAGCTTGGTTTTACCTGTTGGGCTACTCAGTTGCGGGTCCACCTCCTTGTTCTTGGGCTTTTAAAAAGAATATTTGAGGGGCATCAATACAAAAAATAAAATAAAAATTAATAAATTATTAAAAGAATCCAATAATACTTATAGTATGCAATTTCAAAATATATTTGTCCAAATTTTTTTTTATTATTTTATAATTGAATGGTATAATATATAATTTTAATAAAATAGATAAATATAATCTATATTCTAAAAAGTAAAATTAATGAGAACGATCATGAAAATACCTTTTTAAAGTATGATGATGACAATTTAAATTTTTATATCTTTCAATTATAAAGAAAATAAAATAAATCAAGCAATAATTGATCTCATTTTAGATATATATATATAAAATACGTAAAATAAGTAAATTTATTTAACCATCATCATTATTATTATTATCATTAAATTAATTCATAGGAATCAACAAGTCTTAACATAAGTACAAGCAATAAAATAAAAATTTAAAAAAATACAGAAAAACTCGGGCGCGAGCTTTGGAGCATAAATACTTAGGCTCGAACTCGGCTCGTGAAGAGCTCGAAGCCGAGCCAGCTTGACTTGACTCGAGCTCTTGTCGAGCCAGCTCACGAGCCGATCAACTCGGTTCGTCTTACACCCCTACATGAATTTATGCAAATGATTTAACTGATATCCTAATTTCTCCACAAATATTAAGTTGATACATGGGTTTTTTTTTTTACAAATGACCCAATTTATACTTGATAAAAGCCAAAAGGATGCATATCTCCATTTAGAATTTTTTATAATGACAAAATTACCCTTTTAATCAAACTTAAGTTTTATATCCATTTATTATAGGTCAATATATTCTTATCATTAGATAAATTATACTATTATAATATTCATATGATAAAAATAGTAATAGTACATTAGTTTACTATATATGACTATACATATTCAATAACTAAAATTAACATTTAATAGATTGGGTAGGAAGTGCATGGTGATTTTAAAAATAAAAATTAATGACAATTTAACCAAAAAGTAATTTTTTAAATTAATTACTAAATCATTATGATTTAAGAAAAAACACATAGTAAGATAAAAAGTAATAAATAAAACTAATTAATTTCACCCATCTTATCCTTAAGTTCTAATTTTTAGAAATTAAATATAAAATCTCATCTCCTATTTATGTTCTTTTATTTTTTTTCAAGTAATTATCCACCTTATCAATGTGAATTTAATTTAATTTATTGTTTTAAATTATGAACTTTTACACTTCTTACTCTGATTATTTATTATTGTGTAATATATTTTATTTTATTTTATTTTCATGTAATAATAAAATTATGTTATTATACTATTTTTTCTAAATATTGAAACCTTAAATTAATTAAAAGTATTATTTTATAATTTTTTAGTTTAAAATCCTGTAGTCTTTTATTTATCAACCTAGTGGCTTCTATCAAGTGTATTTTCAAATTTTTGGAGCAGTAAAGGACAAAATATTTATATCTTACCATTTACTAATAATTTTATTATTGTACACGTAATTTATTTAATCATAATGTACCATGATAAATAAATGAATACTCGGGACTAATTTTGATTCAAATGAAAAAAAAAAAAAAAGAAGAGAGAATCTAGTTTTGGATTAATGGATATATTTGTCTTTATAACATATTCAAGATAGACATAGGTATCGATTCAGCTTTTGTGGAGAAATTCAACCGTCAATCAAAGTATTTGTAAAAACTTATGTATCAATTTGATATAGAAACTCGGGTACCAATTAGATCATTAATAATCATGTATTAATTTGATAATAATAGTAAAAATTCAGGTACCAAAATAAATTTTACTCCTAAATAATATATTTGTACCAAACACCCATGCCGTTAGTGAACCGTTAGTTAATATTATTATTTTTTAGAGTAAATTGATTATAATCATATAATAATATCAATTACAGACAACTCTATGATCAATATACTAATTATCAGTATAAATATTAAATATTTATATCCAAACAGTAACTACTATTAAAGTAGAAAGATAATAACTCACACGTTTATGAAATTTGAACCCATGATCTATAGTTATGGGGCTTCAGTTTCGTCAATTAAGTTAGGTCTTATTGACAGTGCCTGTTAATTTTGCTCATGTGATATTGAAATCTGAATTTATAATCTTTGGAAAGCTGTTATATTACCCGAACAATTTTAGCATTTTGTTACATGTATATATATGCAGCATTATTGATGATTTCCTTCATCATCCTTCTTTATTATTGCACCTGCCCAAAAAAAACGATATCAAAGAAAAGTAGGACAATTTTTTAGGGTAAATTATAGCTATCTTCCCTAAAATTTGACATAATTATAAATATTTTCTTATTATTTGAAAAATTACAAATACCTTCCTGAAGTTTGTAATTTTTAACTAAATGTCTGAAATTAACCATTTTGCCCTTGAATTTTTTATTAAAATTATAGAAAAATCAGCCAAGACAAATTGCATTATTACTCCTCTGTGTAAAAAATTTAAGAAACCTCTCCCTGCGCATATGTAATTCAATTTTTTTTAAGAATAAAATAAAAAATAATTCGGTGCATAAGAGCATTTTGGTCAGTTCACCCATAGAAATGAATGAGAATGTGTTATTTGTTAGATGGTTACAAACTTTAGAGGATATTTATAATTTTTTAAATAATGAGAGAGTATTTATAATTATGCCAAAAACCACTATAATTTACCATTTTTTTTAAAGCAAAAAATGTTTTATATCCGCACCAATTTGCAAGATTCTTGTATTTCTTGTCATCGGTCTAAACATTTCATGGATAAGTTTCTTGGAGCAACATGTAGATGCAACAATCCGTCGAAAAATGACTAAAATTATTAAAAAATTAAAATTATAGAATTAAATTACAAAAATCAATTTGTACATCACAAAAAATAACTTCCCTAAATTATAGATTAAAAAAAAAACGAAAAGAGGGTATAATAAAAAAACGAGATTTTGAATAAAATTGTAGGAAGGGTTGTTGATTCGACTCATCTTTTGAAAAGTTTGTGTCGAATAAGTATGAAAGAGTGATTTTTTTTTTTATGTTTGTGTTGGTCTTAAAAGTGGCATATTTTTGTAGTATTGTTAATTTTTCATAGTAAGTTGTTCAAAAATGTGAGCTTCTGACAACATTTTAACATGTGGGATTGCTTGCTTTTTATGGGCCGGATAAAAGAGAAAGTGAAGCATGCCAATCTTCCTTTTACCCTTTTGGTCGGTATATATGGCCAATTACTAAGTTTATCACAAGACTCAAAGAATCCATACTCAGGGACTGTTTGGATAGCTTCTATTATTCAGTTTATCCTATTTTCATATCACGTATTAATGTCACATCAATAAATAATAGACACGTACTCTTTTAGGTTAAATTATAGGCTAAAATGCATAAAACCCCCCTGTGTTTTGAAAAGTCGGCTAAAAATCCCCCTGTGTTTTTGAAATAGACAAAAATATTCCCCGTGTTTTATAAAAGTCAGCAAAAAACACCATTTCCGTTATATATTAACGGAGGGTGTAATGCACGTGCGTGTTGTGCGTGTGGGGCTGTTTTCTAGCATTTTTTATGCCTTTTTTGTGCAATTTTGACAAAAATACCCTCATGGAGCCTATATATTTGACTAAGTGCACTTTGACTTGTTTTGAGTGTGTTTCTTTTATATTTTGAATGCATGTAAAAGATTACTTAAGAAATACAAAAAAAGTATATAAATATTTTGAAGTTTTATAATTTAAATTGAAATATTAAATTAAAATTATAATACAAAAATTTATATAATAAATTCATTTTTTAAATTTAAATATCTTAATGAATATAAGTATTAATAAAGATCTAAATCTAATATAAATGTTAATAATTAAACAACTTTTTGTTAATATATTTATTTCAAAATACAAACATAAATGTTAATAATTATTTATATATTATTAATTAATTTAAATTATTAATTAAGTAAAAAATTTAAATAATTATCTTTATTTACTATAAATAATATTAAAATTTAAATTATTATTATAAAAAACTGAATTAATTTAAATTTATAATTATTTTAAAATTAAAAAAATTAGAAAACTACAAAACAAATTAAAAAAAAAAATTGGGCGACGGTCGCCGCCGTCGCCTCAGATTGGGGGTGACAGTGTCGCCCCCTTTTGTCTACCCGATGGGCGACGGCATCGCCCCTAATCACCGTCGCCCAGATGTAGGGGCAACGGCGTCGCCGTCGTTCCCTTTGGTAGGGGTGGGGGTTGGGGCAGGTTTTTTGGGGAATTAATTTTGAATAATTTATTTAACGCGGTCGTCCCCTTTGGTAGGGGTGGGAGGCGGCAGCAGGGGGTGAGGTGGGGTGGGGGGGGGGGGGCGGGTTTTTAGGGGGAATTAATTTTGAATAATTTATTAAATAATAATATTTATTTTTATAATATATTATTTTAATTAATTAAATCTAACCATTGATTTTCTTATAAATTTGAAATCCAACGGTCAAGATTAATAAATTAGATCTAACGGCTCAAATATAACAATCAAGATCCAACGGTCATTAAAATAAAAAATAATATATAATAAGGAAGGGCATAATGGTCAATTTGTTTAAAAGTTAACGCCGTTAGTGTTTTTTAACGGAGATAGGCGATTGAGCTGACTTTTACAAAACACAAGGGGATTTTTCACCTATTTTTAAAACAGAAGGGAGTTTTTAGCCGACTTTTCAAAATATAGGGGGATTTTATGCATTTTAGCCTAAATTATAATTCAATAGGAGGATATTAGTGTGTGACACGGGTACGTTGTAGAAGTTGTTTTTTACCATTTTATACAACATTTTCTAGCTTCTGACTCTAAATAAATCATTTGTCGGTATTTGTAGAATTATTTTTTATTTTACAAATTCTAGAACGCAAAAAGAAAAAAACATTTCTAAGCCGAAAGGTTTGGAATTTTGATTATTTTCAGTAGATATATTCAACGTGTTTTTTTTTTCTTATACTCTTTAAAATATTGATAATCGTTATTTAACCTGATCTATATTTTAATTCACCCATTTTTTCATATGATATGAATAAAATAAATAATATTATTTGTGTTGAGATAAAATGCGTAGTAGTTTCAAATCTAGTTTAAATATAACAATTATTCCTTTTTTTTTTCCCTCATTCAATGGTAATCAATCTGATCATACATTAATTTTGCGATGGGATTAAAATGTATACACTATAACTTATATGATTTTCATTATTTGCATTCGAAACACCAATCTAACTTGTTGGATGGCAATGCCAAATGAATACATAATGTATTAGGGGGGGGGGGGGGGGCATAAACTCTTGAATATTTCTAACAAAAAAAAAACTGTTGAATATTTTTGTTTTATGCGTGATTGTTTCTTTTATGAATTATTTATTTATTATTTTCCAATAGAAACTAAAGTAGAATAGATTCACCAATGAAGCAATACTCTAATACTATACCAAGAAATATTGAATTGGTGGGCACATGCATTGGCAAAATTGTATGTTTTGTCCCATAAAAATAGGGGTGTGTACTTTTCGTCCCATATCTACGAGGTTAATATTTTTGGTCCAACAAGATTAAAAGTCATTTCAAATGTTGTCCCTATAAAGTGCCGGACAAAAAAATACAACACCCCTTGTCTTTTAGGACCAAAAGTACAATTTTGCCTAATAACTTGTGTTCTATGATGCATGTACACAGATACGGCGACACGAAAAATTTCAAAAAATTAGGACATGCCACAACAATGACATGGCTATGTATAATATTTTTTTTTATATATATTCTAAATTTTTTCATAAAATATATGCAATATGAAAATGTATCAAGATAAAACATAAAATAAACATGTCTTATATATAAATTTTTAACCAAAATACATGATTTTAAAAATAACATAATCAATTTATTTTAAAAAGTACGCAATGAAAAAAATTATAATAATCCAAATTAGTTAAATTATCATGACCATCACTCAATTTTTTAGTAATTTCATCCCAAAATTTTTAATTTGAAAGAAGTAAATTAATTTTTTTTCTTTTCTATTTAGCCAAAAACTCATTTTCTTAAAAAAGATAGTCCAATTTTTTTTTAAATTATAAATAAAATCCTAAACGTGTCGAACACTCCTCGAAAACGTCTCGAACACGCCTATAGGCGCATCCGACAACGTGTCCTTTTTTTTTTCTTTTTTATTTTATATTTTCAAACACACCTATATCGTATCTAAGCCGTGTCCGACACTGCATCGAATAATTTTTCAAAATATCCGTATATTATAGCTTGTGTTACATGGGGAGAGAACTTGTTAGTGGGGTTCATGGACAAATGCTAAACTTAAAAGAAGGTACTATAATTGCTCAGTCACTTGATTTTTGCAGGTACCATGAGCTCCTTACCTGATAGTTTTTGCCCTGTAAAACTCAACTGCTAGAGTGTGGAAATAACAGCAAATCATATTCATAAATGCCTGATGGAAAATTCAAAATAGAAGACAAAACTGGGACTAAAATGTTCTTGTTATTAAGAAAAAATGAATTCCAGCCTTATTAAATAAGGAAAGCAGGTGCATAAAATCTGCCTGACTGAGCTTGGAAGCTCTTTTCTCCTCAAAACCTCCTAGTTTTAGTACACTCAAAACTTTGTCTTTAAAGTCAGAGCCCTTTGTCTCTCCATCATCCATCTCCATATCCTCATCATCATCATCTTTACCTTCATCAGCATTCATGCTCAGGTCCCCAAGAGTATCACCTAAAGCAGATACACACATTGTGATTTCTTTGTCGTCCGAAAACCCATCGGATGTGAGCTGTAATGCTTGCAAGGTTTTGTAGTTCTTCTCTAGCAATGAAAGGACCGTCTTTTGCCTAAATAGAGAACCCAAAGTTTTGTTTTTCCGGTTGAAGCAAATTCGAACTAAGCCGTCCCACTCCTTAAAATTCACCGGAGGAAGTGGTTTCCTTGGTTCGATTCTGACCACAGAGGAGTCGACCTTGGGGGGAGGCCTGAAATTGTTCCTTCCTACTTTCAGCAAGTGGTTAACGCGAGCCAGTAGTTGAGTATTGACGGAAAGACGGCAATACAGGGTATCGCCAGGTTGAGCAACAAGCCTCATGGCGAATTCTCTTTGGAACATAATTACCGCACACCTGAATAAGGGGCGATGAGATAACAATTTAAAAGTAAGAGGGGACGAAATTTGGTATGGAATGTTCGCCACACAAATATCAAAGTACGGAAGATCACACTTCAGAACATCTCCTTGTATGACCTGCAGTAAGAATATTCCAATGAAAATCAGTTTCGAGCATTTTTCAGCAGTCTCTAACTCATACAAGGTTCAATACTCAGATTATGCATACATACATCAAAAAGAGAAGAACATGGAATCAACTCAAGTTTCTTGTCTGTTAGTTCCCCAGAACGAACAAGTTTAACATCTATGAAGAGTTCTGAAATAGAAAACTTGTGTTTTTATATCTGATTTCCGTTTCTACTTTTTTTTCCTCTTGCCTTGAGAATCTTGCAAAAGATTAAAGGCTTCATCCAAAGAAAGCATATAAAGATTAACAACTAGCATTCCATCCTTTCCGTTATCCTCATAGTCTTACAGGACTATATTGCAGCGAACAAAGATTCAATCTAGAACCAAGACATGCCACAAAGTTTGTCAATTTACTTGTAGAACATGAACAGAAAAAGACATTAAATACTTAAAAACTATAACTTGCTGCAAATCATATACTTGCCAACTAAAATTGTAAGAAAGAAGACAGAATGCATTCAGATTTAACTTTAACTTTCACTATTTAAATGCTCGTGCCTGTTATCCTACTTATCCTAATTCCTGTAAGAACATTGTTTGCATAATAGTACTGGAGCTCAAAATTGATTTCAAAGAACAGTACTTGAACTTAAGAAACACCAATCCAAATTAAATGGTCCTTTTTCCCAATTCCAACTCCAATTGATAGAGCACACAACAGGCCTAGAACATCAACAAACTTCAATCACAATCTTTCATCAAGAAATAAAAAGGATCACGCACCTTCAATCGACTAGAATAGGGGGTACCCTGAAAACGGCGCTGCAACTCGAGCACCATACGGGGATCAAGCTCCACAGCAATAACAGATTTGCCCGCTTCGAGAAGCTTCTTCGTGAGATTACCCGTACCCGGACCGATCTCGAGGATAACATCAGTAGATTTTATGCCGGATTTCTGAATAATTGAGTCGACCAAGAGTGGGTTTTTCAGTATGTGCTGGCCCTTTGACTTGTGGAAGGGAATTCCGCCCTGAAAATGAGGGTTCGATGCTGCCGCAGCGCCACCGCCACCTCCTCTGTGCAACTTCTCTCTCTTAATTTTACCTCCCGCCATTGTAGTAGTAGGTTGGCTGAAACCGGCGTGCTAGAGTTTTTATAGCATCAGGGATTTGGGAATTAGTCACAAATTCATGGACTGCAGGTGGCAACAAGAAATGTCGTGACGAGATTGTAACAGGAGAAAAAATTTCATTAATAATGCAAAGAACACAGATCACCATGACCTATTTGAACAATAATTTCCCAACCAAAACCATCCCACATCTAGCCAACTCTGTATCAATAAACAAATGCGTTCAATGACACAAGCAGCAGCAGACATTAACAAAAACACTTTACAAGAACAACTATGACATTTTCAAATGCCAATAGAAACAGAATTGGAATACTATATTGTTATTTTTATGGATCACAGAATTCTATTAATCGCTTATACCCAAAGTTCTGCAGCATATTAAGTAAAAAACCTAAGTATTCCCGTAAACATCTGTGCGTATAAGACAGACGTATATGTATCGACTGAAACTCTTGATGATCTTTACCGGTAATTGCAGGACAGACGGAGATATATAAGATAAAACCACGGGTTATGAAATAAAGAAATCAAGAGAAACTCAAATCTTTGCATAAATCGGCATCAATTACCTTCAAATAGGCGAGACCGGAATCAAGATTAGCAACATCAAAGCCACGAGCCGAGACCGATCGAAAACCACCGCCGCGGTGGAGAAAAAGGGAGGCAGAAAGATAGGGTTTGGTGACGAAAATTTTGGGGGAAATCCTAGCGAGGCAGTGTGAGTTAAAGCAGGGGTCTATGCTATCGTGCACTTGTTGGTTGACAATAAGAAGGATAGCCGAACCGGATTTCCTTTCGATTTTTCTCCTTCTATAAAAACATTGGACCTTTTCCAGCCCGATCTGACACGTGTCCGCATATTAGCGGGTCTTCTTATTCTTTACTTATTTGTAGATTATTTATAGGAATAATTTGGGAAAATTAATTTTTAAAAGCAAAAAAAAAAAAAAAAAAAAAAAGGTATCGTTTGACACCAATTTCAGGAATAGACGAAGACGGGATTAGAAACCCCATTTTTAGATAAGACGGGAGTTTCGAATCACGTCTTTATAGTAGAAAAAAAAAAAAAAAGAAAGAAACCCCGTCTCTCTTTACACATAAAAATGTGCCAGATGGGGTGACAACCTCGTCTGACAGATTCTTAGCCCCCGTGTCTCTAAGAATCTTCACGTGAAAGCTAGGCTGCGTAGCTTTCACGTGAAGATGGGGACGCATGTCATGCGTTCCCCCCTCTTTTATCTATACTATTATAAAGATAAGGGGTTTTATAGACACAAAGTGAAAGTTTTTATACCACTGCATCAAATTATTGTAATACCAAAAATGCCCTTCAACTTCCCAACTCTATTCAATTAAGTTCCTTTGAAAAATTAATTCCATGCAATTACATTACTCAAAAATTAATGTACTCCCATTTTATTTAAATTTATTGTTAGTTGTATTAAAATAACATATTAGTATTTGTGTTACATATAATTATAATTATAATTGTCATTGTCAATATAACAAATATTCTATAAAGTTTCAAATTTTAATTTAATTTGAGTACAATACTGTATTGATAATTAATGCATTAAAAAAATTATGAAACTATTTTTATATGTGAAATCGTAAGACAGTAATAAATTTTAAGATACTGGAATAAGTTATGAGATTCAATGAAATAAAAGTTATATTAAAAATTATGCGCGCAAGTATGCGTGCCACAGTTTCTAGTTGTATTTATACCACATGTTTCTTTACTCTCGTGTTCATTCTACAAAAACAACATAACACATATTTGTGGAGCAATTCAAGCGACATTAATTTTAAGTTTTAGTGGAGAAGGAACGGGAGTGCACGGAAATTAGTCGAAAAAATTATCGATTGAGATTATAGTAAGTTGTTTTTCTTAAAATTTTACGTTATATAAGCTTTTACTCGTTTTTGTAGTGACGATTTTACATATTTTTTTGTGAAGATATGGCAGAGCAAAACAATATTGATATTGTTATATTTTATGGAGGTCAAAGAATTAAGTCATATGATTATGTGGGTTATGATCGTCCTGCTGTTTGATTTATGAAAATATGTCGTAGTACTACATTGTTGAACTGGAGTCTATTTGTTTGAAGAACTTGGCCTCCGTAGGGTTGATTGTAAGTTAAAAATATATTTTAAGTACATGTTGCATATTAAGACAGATGGAGATGTGCAATTTTTTTTCAGTCCCACAAATGAAAATTCGTATGTTGATATTTTTGTTGAAACAGAGAAGATTTGTGAAAATATTGTACAAGATGACCCATTTGTTGGTGATTGGTGCGCATACATGTCTATGTTAACACAGATGCACCCAGCTTGCCAGCAGTTACTCAGGCGATGGACAAGATTGGGCTAAATGAAGATCATGCAGGTCCATCCACATAGCATCTGCAATGTAGTTGCTAGTCGGTCATTCTCGGACAACAGGGTACCGTGAATGTGTATAATTTACCAGTTCACGTAGACCTTCACAATGTCTACTTCTCGTTTGCAAGGACTGGTAATCAGTCCCGACATTATCGTATTCGATCATCAGTTTTTCCAATCTGTCAGCCTAGAACGTACATTAAAAAAATGAATCATATCGGGTTTTGATTAAATAACAAAAAAATAGACAAGTTATGATTTACCACATATTCCCAGTGACTTGGATTCGCTGGAGGATATTCGGATGAACTGCCGTGTGAGATATTTGAACCCTGATAATTTGGTGGTACCAGTTTATGTAATCTGGCACTGTCCCACGACCATTTTCGATATTGGGTCTCTCCACCAGCATTGATTGCACGTCGTTCCACTGTGCAATATAGTCTCGATGCAACGAAGCCCAATCTGCGTCTTGACGTCCCGGTCTATTGCTGGAATGTAATCATCTTTCACTTTGTAATAGATTCGGGGGAATATCTTGAACCATTGCAAACTGGCGGACAACCCGTTCTACGTGATGCACCTCGAAAATTGCATAACGAATCAACGGGCATCTTATGTTCTATGCAACGTGGCTAGCATATAAGGGCAATGAACTAACATCCGACTCGTTCCAATCATACGGGTTCCAAATAAACTGCATCATTAAATCATTTGATTAAATACAATAATCTATATTAAAGAAGCATATTGTATGTAATGACCCATTTACCTCATTTTCTTGCATCCTGTCAAATGTAGCCCTGATAATATGCTGAGCATTATGTGCGGTATGCGCTCGGGATATATGACGAGACCATCTAACAAAAACAACAAATACCACATGAAATTGAAAATAAAAATACGTGAGATATTTTACGATTAAATGTATAAATAAATTATGTATACCCTATGGCATATGGTGGGGAGCTAGAATATTTTCGTCGTCAATGATGGTTGGACATATCTTTAATACATCATCGGACCGAATTGGTGCTGTGGTTATAATAGGGGACCATGCCCATATATACAATAGCATAGCCCCACCTATATTATTTTACCGCGCTGCGATGCAGTGCAAAGCTCCCTGTACATATATCCCAACATTGTTGTACCCTAGTTAGCAGAACCACCGTCAATATCCTGCATGTGTTGTAAATACAATAGGTACACACAGTTGCCGGTGGCATCGGGACATAACAACCTACCAAGCATGCACAAACCACATATACGTGCCTCTTATAATACTTCCTCCAAGGGGCTGTCATAATCACACGTGTTGACCACCAGCCAGTCATGTAAGACAGATAGTCTTATTTGGGAGCCCTTAAATGCATTCTCATCCAAACAAATCCCAACAAGTCAAAGCAATATTCCTGCCATTGTGGATTGTGCGCCGGATATCTATTCCCGTGATAAGATTACCATCCACCGAAAGGTGACAGAAAACAGCGATGTCCTGCAGTGTAACAGTCGCCTCCCCTACCAGAAAATGGAAAGTATGAGTTTCGGGGCGCCATCTCTCCACTAACGCGGTAATGAGGTGTTGGTCAATTTCAATATGACCACACCGAAAACTCCCAAAAAATTCATATTATGCAGTGCTTGTAGAACTCAGGGATGGCGTGTGATCGGTTGAAGATTTTTCTTAAAAAAAAAAAAAGTAATATCGCCATGCCATACTATTAAATGTGTGTCCTTATTTCCGACAACAACTTAAGAACGATGATTTGTTTGGTCGTACAACACACTTATATCACGTGGACCAAAATTCGCCATAATATAACTATAAAAAAAATACTAAAATTCAATATAAATTATAAATGTAAATTTGTTGTGGGTGAAGTGAAGAATGAAACATTGGCTTGCATGGGTGAAGTGAAGCGAATGCCAAAAATCGGACGCATGCATGTGTCAATTAAAAAAGAGGTCCAAGGGGACCCCGTGAATGTTGCACAGGAGACGGGGTTTATGACCCCATCTCCACTTACACACAACATCCTTGCTCTGATGCATGCAAGCGTGGCGTCACAACATTGTCGTTTTCCTGGAGACGGGATACTAGATACCGTCTCCACTTGACAATATCTTTTCAGTGAAGACAGGATCTGCTATCCCGTCTTCTGTTAATTTCTTTTTTTTAAGTTACATGGAGTGTTGATTTGCTGATAAATTTATTCTATCTATAACCTCATATTCTGTTTTTATAAATTTTGCTCTCAAATTTGCTGAAGTACTCTAGCTGAAAAATTTGAACTCTAAATGCTAACTGTGTGTGCCTCTTTAATTTTTCGATTATCTTATTGATTTTATTCCTATAGGGAAAATAGTTTGAAATTGCTCTGTTGCAACTATTGATTTTTCAAGACTTTTCATATAATTCTAAATTTTAAATTTATTTGTTGTAGATTGTCATTATCCACAATGAAAGGAGCAACAACATTATAGGTCTTTAAACGTTGGAAGTCAGACCAACGTGTTAAAAATAGGCTTTCTAATACTTGTTTTTCTAAGTTTCAGGATTTAAGTCATTGTAGAAAGAGTTCTATTTTAGATTTTTTTTTCCGAGTAGGTATGTTAAAGAGAGAAATTGCTTTATATTAGATGAAGATATTCATTTATATTTAGGATTAGAAGATGTATATTATATTTCTGGTTTACCTGTTGACGGGCACCTCATCATTTGTGGGAATATGGATGAAAACTTATTATGTATTAATTTGTTAGGACTTGATTGTGGGAGTGAGAGTAGGAGTGAGAAGATCAAATATGAGGTTAAGTTTGAATGGTTGATGGATAAATTTCAAAACGTGCTAGAGGAATTAGAGGAAAACAATCCACAAATGGATCATTATATAAGTGATGGGTGTCGAAACCACCAAAAATAATTTCTACGATTACTTTCTTGCGAATGCGGTAAGTAGGGTCGAATCCACAGGGATCGGCGATAAGTTGATTTCTAAAAGAGATAAAAAGGGGGTTTAGATTTTCAGTTTTTAAGAGAAAATAACGAAGTACAATTTAAAAGGGAAGATTAATAGATAAGAAGGCTTTCCGATTAAAGTAGGTTCATGCTTGATTCCGTCCGTTGATCATCGATGCAAATATAACAGTTATTAAAATACGTAGAACAGTTATGGTCGTTGGTACGACCTAACAACCTCACCCTTCCTTACCTTTTCGTCAGTCAAGGAACGTCCGTTGGCTAGATCTCTAATCAATGAACAACCCCGGGAACGTCTACAAGATTTAATTCATTAACAACATTAAGAATTAGACGGGCCTGATCCTAACCAACAAATTCCTACGAGGATTCATTTAGATCAGATCATGCATTCACCATAACAAAACTAACCACTTTGACACGATTAATCGTGCTATGTTGCTACTAATTATTGAACTAAACAAACAATTATGGATTTGTAAGTTCAAATAGCTAAACAAACTTTCTTGATAATGAACAACTGATCACATTATTCAAAAATCAGATGTTTGTAAAAAGAGCGCAGAGAATAACATGAATACGAATTTTAATAAAAGAATTAAGCACTTATTAGATCTCACAACATTTTAAGAATTAAGCATTCGTCGTACTTTAACCGGAAAATTAAGAACTTAGCCTAACATGTTAATGGAAGAACACACTAAAAAGTGGAATTCCATTAGCAATTGGGCAACGTAATAAAAATAAAAGAAGATAGAAGAAGTAGAATAATGGATTAAACTCTAGAATTCAATGTAAAACAAGAGATAGTTTTTTAAGTTGTGAGGTGCCTCCTATTTATACTATTAGCATCTCACGAACCTAGACAAGAAAAGGGATAGATACATGATTGCTACTAAAGATGTTAACAACTTAATTCCTAGCAATCTAATGGACAAATTTCGGATCTTCAAGAGGTTTTTCAGCATTCATTCCTTTTTCTTTCAACAAAATCCGCAAGCTTTCCTTTTTCTCCTAAGTTGACTGCAGGATTAAGCGTGGGCACACTTAGTGGAAATTTTGAATCTGCCACTCTTTTTCACTTGTTCCCTCAAATGCCTCCAAATGCCATTCTTAACTTCAATTCAACATCCTTTACTCTTTACAAGATATATTTCCTGAAAATATAATAAATCCACCTGATTAGGAGTAATTAGTCCTTAAAATAAAGCATTACAAGTATCAAATCGTGGCAGATTACACACTTGTCAAATACCCCCATACTTATCTTTTTTCTAGTCCTCGAGCAAAATTAAGATCAAGTTGGCAATAAGAATCCTCTTCACAATCGAACACACTAAAGTTAGGTTGCAATATGTGAAATGAGAATGACATATCACATGAAAAGATAATTCACCATGCCTTCAAACAAGTTCTCACTCAATGCCCATCATAAAAAATCAATCATACAAAACTTAGTGGACTTTTGCTCACCGCTTTCCAAACTCTCAAGTGTATATGGCTCAAGTGTATCCCACGATGCTTTGCTACAACAATATTTCACCATAGGCTTGCTTATACACCACATCTCTACCACTTTGAAATATGCATACACAAGGATCAAAAGGTCTTCAATTTGGTTGTAATGGGGCTTTGGTTTGGGGGTAGGAATTTATGGATAAAGAGGTTAAGTTCCAAGAGACTCAATTCGAGTACCAAGAAATTAAGCGAACAACAATTCAAAGCTCTCAATTCAATTCCCCAACCATATTTGATAACTTCTTGAACTATGCCTTCTTTAGAGAGAATTTTTTTTATTTTTTTTTCTTTTCTTCTCTTTTTTTTTTTGTGGCAGGAATATTCTTTCTTTTGCCAAGTTTTTCTTCTTTTCTTTTGTTTCTCTCTCTTTTTTTTGCAATAGGCATAGAACAAGGTAACAATGACTTCCCACAAAATATGAAACCACAATTAGAAACCCCCACACTTATTTTGAGATCTATCCTTAGAGCACAAAATGGCGATGTTTCAATTCCTCACTTTGTTTTGAGAACCATTCTTTAAGATAAACACTCATTTTCCTTGATGCTCTAATGATTCTTGGAAAGGTCCAAATCAAGGTTAAAGAATGACGGGTTTGGCTCATAGTTAACGGTTTATACCAACAAAACAAGGCTAAAAGGGCTCAAGTGGGTTTACTAGGGTCAACATGTAATGTGGTGGTCAATTTAGGCCAAAGTGGTTTCAATCCTAGTGCCTTCATCATATCCAAATGCATGCACATTTATGTAGCCTCAATGCGGTTCAAAGCATTTTTCTCTCAAGAAAGGATAAAATATTTCATCAATGTGTTTAGGCTCAAAAGCTCACAAGGTTTTGTCTAGTCCACTAATTCCATACAAAATAATTTTCAATTCAAGTTATCAAGACAAAAATAAGTTTTCGAGCCATGAGTTACCTAAAGCATGAAATATGTATCCTTTTGCACAAAACGCTTCCAAATTAAAAGTGGTCCAAAAATGAAAAGGATTTCTTCAAGCTAAAAATTTCAAAATTTTCACAAAAGCATTTCACAATCCCAAAAATTTATCCACCGATGCTAAAAATTATCCGCCAATTTCATCAAACACAACACAACAACCATACCCCCACACTTAAAATCCATATTGTCCTCAATGTGGACACATGCATGCAACTCAAGAACGAAAAAAATGAGAGATAAGGAAGAGAACTTCCCTGAGTGCATGCGCTGTGATAGATCAAGGTGTAGGTGGAGCAGAGTGACAGGTGCAGCGGCGGCGGATACCGGCAGCGGCGGAGTGTACCGGCGGTGGTGGTAGTGCTTGTAAGGAGGAAGGAGCTCTTCTTCTTAAGGACTGAAAGAGATGAAAGAGAGTGATTAAATCTTGCCCTTGTTTCCTTAAACGAAACCTTCCTTTTTGGATTTTCTGATTTTTGACTTTTTGATTTTTTTTTTAAAATGAAAAAAAGGAATAAAAGAAAACAGAAAATATATATATAAAAAAAAAACGAGTTCTACAAGTGTGGATTGACAAATTTGTTTGATCCACTAGACGTGGGCACATCTAGTGGCTTAAACAAATCTGTAATTGAGAAGGTTCCTTAAGGCGTGGGCACGCTCAACACGATCAACGAATCTGAAAATTTGGACAGATTTGGTTGATTTTTTAGGCGTGGGCACGTCTACTGAACTGATTTATAGACTTCGTTTTTCACAAAATTCAAATAAATAGAAATAAAAATATAGTAAAGAAGGGTAGAGAAAGCGTGGGTTGCCTCCCACGTAGCGCCTTCCTTTAACGTCTTTGGCTAGACATTGTGCCTCAACTTGAATAAGTTGGGCACTCTAAGTCCTCTTCTTCAATGTAATACACCGACGACGATGTGGACCTAGGAAAACTTTGAGGTCCATGAAAGAATTCTTCCTTGAACTTATCTTGTCGTGAAAAGCTTTATTTTTGTAAATTCTTGGACTCAATCCTTTGATGTCGACGATAATCCATCCAATGGCCTCTCGAAACTTTCGAACTGTATGAGCTACTTTTTCTTCTTCCAAGGTAATGAGCTTGCTGAAGGTGATTACCACTGATGTGTCGTCCTCCCCTAAGAAGGCATATTTGTGGTGTTCAGGTAACTCCTTCAATTCCGGTGTTGGTGCCTTGTTCTCCTCTAAAGCTCGCACTTGTACTGACGTGGGGCTTTCTTTTAGTGCTGACTTTATGTGATCTTCCCCATTGCTTGCTAAAACGTTCTTCGAATGATTCTCTTTGGTTAAATTGGGCTCGTCGGCTTGTTTTTGTGGAATCTCAATTTCCTGCTCTGATTCATCGTGCTGGACATGCCCACGCTTAGTGCTATTTTCGTCTTTATTTGGTTGCAGCTATTTCTCACTGCATAAGACAGTAGCTCTGGCAGTTTGTTTAAGATTAATCACAGTTTGAGACGGTAGCTTACCTTGAGATTCCATTCTACTGACAGATGAAGCCAATTGACTAATTTGAGACTCCAAGTTCTGAACACTCGTTTGGGTATTCTGTTGGTATTATTGAGTATTCTGCTGGAGTTGCTGGATCTGCTGCTGGGTGTTCTGCTGGAGTTGTTAGATCTGCTGTTGGGTATTCTGCTGGATTTGCTGGTGTTGGTGATGAATGTATTCGTCATCTCTTCAAGAGACGTGCTTTGTTTGGGATTAGGTGGAGATGGTGGTGGCCAACTTTGAGGTTGAGAATCATAACTAAGGTCAAGATGATCCCTCCATCCTGGATTGTACATGTCGAAATAGGAGTCATATCTTCTTTGCGATGGTTCGAAGAACCCTCCTATGGTATTGTCGTGTTCAGTGGGTGCTTCATGGAGAACAAGGCACAAATCAATCGGATGACCGATGGAATTGCAGACTCCACAAGCCTTCACTCCTTGGAACTTTTCTGCGACAATTATTTGAACAAGGGATGTAAGTTTGTGCAGACGATCAACTAAGGAAGCCATATTTACCTCATGTAACCAAAAAGAAATTAACTTAAGCACACCAATCCCCGGCAACGGCGCCAAAATTTGATGGGTGTCGAAACCACAAAAAATAATTCCTCCGATTACTTTCTTGCGAAAGAGATAAGTAGGGTTGAATCCACAGGGATCGGCGATAAGTTGATTTCTAAAAAAGATAAAAAAGGGGGTTTAGATTTTCAGTTTTTCAGAGAAAATAACGAAGTACAATTTAAAGGGAAAGATTAATAGATAAGAAGGCTTTCTGGTTAAAGTAGGTTCATGCTTGATTTCGTCTGTTGATCATCGATGCAAATATAACAGTTATTAAAATACGTAGATCAGTTATGGTCGTTGGTACGACCTAACAACCTCACCCTTCCTTACCTTTTCGTCAGCCAAGGAACGTCCGTTGGCTAGATCTCTAATCAATGAACAAGCCCGGGAACGTCCACAAGATTTAATTCATTAACATCATTAAGAATTAGAAGGGCCTGATCCTAACCAACAAATTCCTACGAGGATTCATTTAGATCAGATCATGCATTCACCATAACAAAACTAACCACTTTGATACGATTAATCGTGCTATGTTGCTACTAATTATTGAACTAAACAAACAATTACGAATTTGTAAGTTCAAATAGCTAAACAAAATTTCTTGATAATGAACAACTTATCACAGTATTCAAAAATCAGATGTTTGTAAAAAGAGCGCAGAGAATAACATGAATACGAATTTTAATAAAAGAATTAAGCACTTATTAGATCTTACAACGTTTTAAGAATCAAGCATTCACCGTACTTTAATCGGAAAACTTAGCCTAACATGCTAATGGAAGAACACACTAAAAAGTGAAATTCCATTAGCAATTGGGCAACGTAATAAAAATAAAAGAAGATAGAAGAAGTAGAATAATAGATTAAATTCTAGAATTCTATGTAAAACAAGAGATGGTTTTTTAAGTTGTGAGGTGCCTCCTATTTATACTATTAGCACCTCACGAACCTAGACAAGAAAAGGGATAGATACATGATTGCTACTAAAGATGTTAACGACTTAATTCCTAACAATCTAATGGACAAATTTCGGATCTTCAAGAGGTTTTTCAGCATTTATTCCTTCTTCCTTCAACAAAATCTGCAGCTTTCCTTTTTCTCCTAAGTTGACTGCAGCATTAAACGTGGGCACGCTTAGTGGAAATCTCGAATCTTCCACTCTTTTTCACTTGTTCCCTCAAATGCCTCCAAATGTCATTCTTAACTTCAATTCAACATCCTTTACTCTTTACAAGATATATTTCCTGAAAATATAATAAATCCACCTGATTAGGAGTAATTAGTCCTTAAAATAAGGCATTACAAGTATCAAATTGTGGCAGATTACACACTTATCAATAAGAGCTTATGTTATTTTCCTCATCGGGACCGTCATTCTGCCTGGATGTGATGCTAAGACGGCCCGACTTTTGTACCTGTAATTCTTGATGGATACAAGTGCTGCAAAATGGAATAGCTTTGCCTGAGGAGCAACTGCATTGGCTAGAGTTCAGTACACTTTGGAGTGACCCAACAAAACTTTCAATGGAGCTTCTTGGTTACTTGAATTTTTTATTATGGAGCGGCTTCGTGTGATAAGGAATGCCGACATCTCGATGGAGCGAAGATCCGATCCATTTCCTTGTCGCACGTTTTTGGCATTCGTGGATTGGAGTGCAATGATGACTATTCCTTTCAAATAATGTTCACTTGGATGATAATTATTTGAGGAATTTGTATTCGACAATGACATGGAGGTATATTTTATATACCTATCTATTTTATTCTCTTTCTGCTTTTATTTTTTTCATCTTCCTATTTTAACTTATTTTTTCTTGACATATTTTTCATTTTAATATTATAGGATGTGGATTGGAGGCCGTACGAAAGATTTAGTATGCCACCGCAGAGGATTTTCTTCTCCACTACGGTTCTATTCGATTACACTATCATCAACTACCACAACCAGAGTTGGCACCCCGTCAACTTTGGGCTCGAGATCTTGAACACAGTGCCAGCTCAATATAGGAAGCGATTGAACCCGAAATAAAAAATTGGCCAAATTTTGCATCAATTAGTAGAAAATATGCAAAACCTTTCAGGTGGTAGGTTGAATAGAGACACCACAGGTACATACAATTTGCAAGTATGTAAACCAATTATTTAACTCTTTTAGTTTTGTTATGCTTACATTTTGGATTGAATTACCTTATAAATTTCATTAAAGTTATGTGCATGTGAATTTTAGATTTTGTTTAACTTATTTTTTTATTTTTCCCTGTAGTCACTAATACACAATGGGAAAATGAGGATGAGGAGCAGATGATCGGGCAACTTTTCAGCTTGCAGAGAGCATGGAGATTGGGAATTGTCGATGTAATGTACTGTTTGAAACTTGAGGTGTATTTGAATAGTACACTTTTCGATGATTGGGAATTATATTTGATATATAATTGCATTTAATATTTTTGTTTAGATTATAAAAAATAGTATTATATGGTCAGTATTGTTTTTACACTCTGTGGTTTTAATTTGATTGAATTTATCGATTAGATACCTAGTTACAATGTAATGTATACAAACTTAATTAATTTCTATAACAATAGAAAAATCGATGACTCACTTTAATTAATTTATTAGTTGATACTAGATCCCGTCTCCACTGAATAATCACTTTTCAGTGAAGATGGGATCTTATATCTCGTCTTCGGTTAATTTTTTTTTAAAGTTACATGGAGTGCTGATTGCTGATAAATTTATCAATAAATTATCTTTTTTTTGTAACCCCATATTCTCTTTTTATAAATTTTGCTCTCAAATTTGTTGAAGTACTCGAGCTGAATTTTTTTTAACTCTAAATGCTTACTGTGTGTGCCTTTTTAATTCTTCGATTATCTTATTGAATTTATTCCTATAGTGAAAATAGTGTGAAATTACTCTATTGCAACTAATAATATTTCAAGACTTTTCATATAATTCTTAATTTTAATTCTTTTTATGTTTTTGTAGATTGTTATTATCCACAATGAAAGGAGCAACAACATTATAGGTTTTTACACGTTAGACGTTAGGCCAACGTGTTAAAAATAGGCTTTCAAATACTTGTTTTTCTAAGTTTCAAGATTTTAGTGATTATAGAAAGAGTTCCATTTTACATGTTCTTTTGAGTGAACGCGAAAATAGCGTGTGGATCGTCCCAGGAGGAGCGCGAATGCAGAAGCGCGATATGAAATAGAAAACATGAATTTAAGCATGCTTGTACAGAAATGTAAATACACGTCCAAGGGGTGTTCCCCTTGGGCCTCCCGGGTGTTTGGTGTATCTCATGATTAAACAAAGCATACATATCATGGTGGCCATAGGGTTGAATCGAAAACACAAATTAAAGAACCTACCCGGTTGTCGTTTTTGTCTTCGTACTGCTACACGCGTTGTTCCACGTTTTGCCACAAAGATCCCAGTAATAGGAATCCTCTAAATCGTCCACGCAATCCGGTCGGTTCTTGATCCCCTTGCTAGCGAAAGACCAAGTGCATATTTAGGGAGGGCTAATCGACCAAGCGTTATTAATTAACGTGATCAATCCATCTAAAGTTCACTTGTATGAAACAAGGAACTAGGATTTTTCTTGGAGGAAAAGGGGAAGGGGATGAGAGAGAGAGAGAGAGAGAAGCGGCCGACTTGTGTGTGTGTGTGTGTGTGCTCACAAGTTGATCATACTTCTGTGTGCTTCTAGGGGTATTTATAGAAGTGGAATCCTATTCCTCTTCAAACTTCAACTTTAAGAAGCATAGTTTGACTAGGATTTGACTAGGTCAAAATCCAAGTCAAACTAATCTTGGCCCTTGATCTCTCTACTTCAATCTCGTCCGTCCATCACCTTGATGGATTATTTATGGAATATTTGAATCCTATTTAAATAAACCATATGGCTTTAAATAATTAATATTTATTTATCTTAAGCCAATTTCCTCATTTCTAATAAATCTAATTTATTAGTTAATTCCATTTAATCTAATTAAAGGAATTAACAATCCAAGAAAAGGGAACCAATTTAATCCAATTAAATTGTTCAACCTCCCGAGATTAATTCTAAATTTAATCCTTTGTCACCGGCAGATTGTGTGTGACTCTTTAGGTTCACCCTCATCTAGACTTGGCCGAATCTCCAATCATCTCATGAAGGGAATTCGTCCGTCATCATGGGTGGCCGTCTAGCAACGGTCTATGGCACTAGAGACTAGGTGAATATTTATAGCGTGAATATTTAGGCTCTCAATACGTTTATCCTTCTATCTACTATCTCATAACTTATAGTCTAGGGTATGGATCTTTAGGATGTTGGTACCCATTCTTGAATTAAGCCTTGGCTCCTCCACACTAAACGTCACAGGGATCCTATCCCATTGTTCAGTCACTGCGGCCATAGATTTGTTAAGGACGAGTCTAAGAGTAAAGTGAGATATTACTATCAACCCTTTTGACAGGAGATGGATCCTCTCTTAGGACCTACTGTCCACACTACACATCTTGACTGCATAGATAGGGCTTATGACAACCAATTCACTTGACTTGGTAGCCTTTTGCCAAATCTAAGACACAGACACGGTGTGTAGGTGATCTCAGTAGTCCCTCAAGTCTGAGGATCTAATCTGTACTGTTGGAACCGGGAATACAAGTCATACCGACCGATCCTATTCAAGGTCTTCCATATGACGGTACCCACGACTCACCTCAGTCAGTTGGCACCTAGCTGGCTGACCTACTAACATTGCATGGACGAGCCTCGTCACTTGTCGATGAAACGCGACCACAATTGCTTAGTCCAAGTCTCAAACAGATTCTCGATACCTTATTTCGAGATTCCTTGACTTGGAGTGTTTCAAACCTATCCACAGAAACTGATTTCATGAACTGCCATCTAATGTGCAATTCGAGTTTCTCGGAATGTCGTTTCGGTCTGTGAGCTTTGCTTGTGTAGTGAAAAGTTAATATAAAGTATTAAGTGAACACAAACAAAGTATTAAGCCAAATGAATATCACTTTCTTATTCATGATAATTATTAAAACACCGAAACTGTTCAGGCATAGGTTACATAAGCCCAATCAGATTTGCTTCACGGTCACTTATTCTAACAATCTCCCACTTGACCTAAAGCCAATCGCCTATATGCCTAACCCCCATCTTCTCAAGATGCTGTGTATGAGCAATTTGTGACATAGGGTTTATCGACATATCTGCTGTGTTGTCCGCTGAGCTGACTTGGTCTATCCGAACGTCACTTCTTCCTACCATTTCCCTCAAAAGGTGGTAGCGTCTAAGAATGTGCTTAGATCGATGATAGGATCTCAATTCCTTTGCTTGCGATATTGCTCCATTGTTATCACAGAAGATAACCAGGGGCTCGACAATGCTAGGCACGACACCCAACTCTTGGACGTAGTTTCTCATAAACCACTTCTTTGGCAGCTTCTGAAGCTGTTACGTATTTGGCCTCATTGGTGGAATCAGTTGTGGTTTCTTGCTTGGAACTTTTCCATGCTACCACACCACCATTGAGTTTGAATACATAGCCCGACTGAGACTAGGCATCGTCGTCATCCGTCTAGAAGCTAGCGTCTGTAGAACCTTCCAAAATCAATTCTCCATTGACATAGACTAAGAACATATCCTTAGTCCCCCTTAGGTACCTAAGGATGCCCTTGACTGCACTCCAATGCGTCTCGCCTGCACAGGACTGATATCTACTAGTTACACTCAAGGCGTAAGGATGTCAGGCCTTGTGCAGTGGATGGCGTATTGGATGTTGTCTACGGTAGAAGCATAGGGAACGCCTTTCATCCTTTCAAGCTCCTCATCAATATTTGGAGACTGTTTCTTGGATAACTTGATCCCATTCCTCATGGGAAGGAAACCTCGTTTGGAGTTATCCATGTTAAATCTTTTCAAGATTTTCTCCACATACGAGTTTTGGGTTAGTCCTAACATTCTCTTAAATCTGTCCCTGACGATCTGGATGCCTAGAATGTAGGAAGCTTCACCCAAATCCTTCATGGAAAATTGCGTGGATAACCATGCTTTTGTGTCACTTAACATTCTAACATCATTGCCAAGCTAGCCCTTAATTCTAACTTGTCTCCCACTAACCTCTTGACGTATGCAGGGCTACCCCACATTCTCAAGTATTTGTAGGAAACAGGCTTGTCGTGCCATATCTCATATGGTGTTTGGGTCACGGCACTGGTAGGCGCTAAGTTTAGCAACTTGGCTGCTGTTTCCAGTGCATAGCCCCTAAAAGACAAGGGCAGTTTGGTAAAACTCATCATGGATCGGACCATGTCTAACAGGGTTCGATTTCTCATTTTAGAGACGTCGTTTAACTACGGTGTCCCCGGAGGTGTCCATTAAGAGACTATACCGTTTTCTTTTAGATAATCGCAGAATTCACTACTAAGGTACTCGTCGCCTTGGTCTGCCCGTAGGACTTTAAGTTTTGCACTCGGTTTGGTTCCCAACTTCAAGTCTAAAGTCTTTAAACCTCTCAAGAGCTTCTGACTTGTACCTCATTAGGTAAACATAACCATACCGTGAGTGATCATTAGTGAAGGTTATGAAGTAGGAGAACCCACCTCTGGTTGTGTCCTTAGTGGTCCACACACGTCTGTATGGACCACGTCCAATAGACCTGTGGCAAGCCTGCTTTGTCCTACAAAGGGCCTCTTGGTCAATTTCCCTCTAAGGCAGGATTCACAAGTTGGTAGATCGCTCAAGTCCCCAACCTCTAGGTTCTTTGAGTCTACCAACTTCTTCATCCTTTCTTGAGGGATGTACCCTAGCCTTGCATGCCATAGTTGTGCGTCCTCGTGATTATCTATTTTGCGTTTGTGTTGAGCATTCATAATGAAATTCGATTGTTGCAGGATATAGAGTCCGTTGGGGATAAATGCAATTTACCCCCCTGTGATATAAGAAATGAGCAAAACCACCATGTGAAAAAATAATTAGCAAATTACCTCCTTGTGTTTTGAAAAATGAAACAAATTATCCCCCTATCAAGGGAAAACACAAGGAGATAATTTGCTTCACTTGAAGATCACATGGGGTAATTTGCTAATTATTTTTTCAAAGCGCCTGCGCGCGCGCAGCCTGACTGGCCGTGCGTCTGCACTGTCGCGCGCCCCAGACGCATTGGCCGGGCGCACAGGCACCTCCACCTGCGTGCGCGTGCGCCTGGCACTTGCTGCGCGCGCACGTTGTGCGGGCCTGGCCGGGTGGCCGCGCGCAGGCTCCTTTTCCTGCGCGCGCGGTCAGCCAGCGACTGCCGCGTGCATTGTTTTTTTGTTTCGTTTTTATTTTGCTGCTTCGTTTTTCAAGAAATCAAGAAAACCAAGAATAACAAGATTTCATGTAAAATTAATACGATAAAACCATGAAAATACAACATGCTTCAAACGTAAATTAAAAGCAACGTATATCATGCTTTATACGTGTATCATGCTTTACACGTATAGCACATAAAACCCTAGGCCTATACATTGAACCGGGCTCTGATACCACTGAAAGCAAAAATAGCGTGTGGATCATCCCGGGAGGAGCGCGAATGCAGAAGCGCGATATGAAATAAAAAACATCAATTTAAGCATGCTTGTACAGAAACATAAATACACGTCCAAGAGGTGTTCCCTTGGGCCTCCCGGGTGTTTGGTGTATTTCATGATTAAACAAATCATACATATCATGGTGGCCATAGGTTTGAATCAAAAACACAAATTAAAGAACCTACCCGATTGTCGTTTTGTCTTCGTACCGCTACACGCGTTGTTCCACATTTTTCCACCAAGATCCCAATAATAGGAATCCTCTAAATCGTCCACGCAACCCGGTTGGTTCTTGATCCCCGTGCTAGCGAAAGACCGAGTGTATATTTAGGAAGCACGAATCAACCAAGCGTTATTAATTAACGTTATCAATCCATCTAAAGTTCACCTGTATGAAACAAGGAACTAGGATTTTTCTTGGAGGAAAAGGGAAAGGGGACGAGAGAGAAAGAGAGGTGACCGACTTGTGTGTGTGTGTGTGTGTGTGCTCACAAGTTGGTCATCCTTCTAATGTGTGCTTCTAGGGGTATTTATAGAAGTGGAATCCTATTCCTCTTCAAACTCCAACTTTAAGAAGCATAGTTTGACTAGGATTTTGACCTAGTCAAATCCTAGTCAAACTAGACATTAGATTAGTTAAACTAATCTAGGTCCTTGATCTCTCTACTTCAATCTCGTCTGTCTATCACCTTGATGGATTATTTATGGAATTTTAAATCCTATTTAAATATACCATAGGGCTTTAAATAATTAATATTTATTTATCTTAAGCCCATTTTCTCATTTCTAATAAATCTAATTTATTAGTTAATTCCATTTAGTCTAATTAAAGGAATCAAAAATCCAAGAAAAGGGAACCAATTTAATCCATTCAAATTATTCAACCTCCCGAGATTAATTCTAAATTAAATACTTTGTCAGCGGCAGATTGTGTGTGACTCTTTAGGTTCAACTCAGCTAGACTTGGTCGATTCTCCAATCATCTCATGAAGGGAATTCGTCCGTCACCATAGGTGGCCGTCTAGCAACGGTCCATGGCACTAAAGACTAGGTGAATATTTGTGGCATGAACATTTAGGCTCTCAATACGTTTATCCTTCCATCTACTATCTCACAGCTTATAGTCTAGGGTATGAATCTTTAGGATGTTGGTACCCATTCTTGACTTAAGCCTTGACTCATCCACACTAAACGTCACAGGGATCCTATCCCATTGTTTAGTCGTTGTGGCCACATATTTATTAGGGACGAGCCTCATAGTAAAGTGAGAAATTACTATCAACCCTTTTGACAGGACGTGGATCCTCTCTTAGGACCTACTGTCCACACTACACATCTTGACTGCACTAGACTGGGCTTATGACAACCGAGTCACTTGACTTTATAGCCTCTTGCCAAATCTAAGACACAGGCACAGTGTGTAGGTGATCCTAGCAGTCCTTCAAGTCTGAGGATCCAATCCGTACTGTTGGAATAGGGAATACAAGTCATACCGACCGACCCTACTCAAGTATTCCATATGACGGTTCCCACGAGTCACCTCAGTCAGCTAGCACCTAGCTGGCTGACCCACTAATATTGCATGGACGAGCTTCGTCACTTGTCGATGGAACGCGACTGCAATTGCTTAGTCCAAGTCTCAAACAGATTCTCGATACCCTATCTCGAGATTCCTTTACTTGAAGTGTTTCAGACCGATCCACAGACTCTGATTTTATGAACTGCCATCTAATGCGCAGTTCCAATTTCTCGGAATGTCGTTTCGGTCTGTGGGCTTTGCTTGTGCAGTAAACAGTTAATATAAAGCATTAAGTGAACACAAACAAAGTATTAAGCCAAATGAATATCACTTTCTTATTCATGATAATTATTAAAATACTGAAACCAGATTGGCTTCACGGTCACCTATTCTAACATTGAGTAGATATGATAAAGAGAGGACTTGCTTTATATTAGATGAAGATATTCCTTTATATTTAGGATTAGAAGATGTATATTATGTTTCTGGGTGTTGATGGTCACCCCATCATTTGTGGGGATACGGATGTAAAATTATTATGTGTTAATTTGTTAGGACTTGATTGTGGGAGTGAAAGTAGGATTGGGAAGATCAAATCTGGGGTCAAGTTTGAATAGTTGATGGATAAATTTCAAACGTGCCAGAGGAATTAGAGGAAAACGATCCACAAATGGATCGTTATATAAGAGCTTATGTTCTTTTCCTCATCGGGGTCATCATTCTGACTGGATGTGATGCTAAGACAATCTCGCTTCTATACTTGTACTTCTTAATGGATACAAGTGCTGCAAAGCTAAATAGCTTTGCCTAGGGAGCAGCTGCATTAGATAAAGTGCAGTACACTTTGGCGTGACCCAACAAAACTTTCAAAGGATCTTCTTAGTTACTTGAATTTTTTTATTATGGATCGGATTCATGTGATAAAGAATGCCTACATGCTGATGGATTGGAGATCCGGTCCATTTCCTTGTCGCACGTTTCCTGCATTCGTGGGGTGGAGTGCAATGATGACTATTCCTTCAAATAATGTTCACTTGGATGATAATTATTCGAGGAATTTGTATTCGATAGTGACATGGAGGTATATTTTATATACCTATCAATTTTATTCTCTTTCTTCTTTTATTTTTTTTCATCTTCCTGTTTTAACTTATTTTTCTTGGCATATTTTTTTATTTCAAATACTATAGGATGTGGATTGGAGGCCATACGAAAGATTTAGTATGCCACCGCAGAGGATTTTCTTCTCCACTACGGTTCCATTCGATTAAAATATCATCAACTACCACAGGCCAGAGTTGGCACCCCGTCAACTTGGGCTTGAGATTTTGAACGCAGTGCCAGCTCAATATAGGAAGTGATTGAACCCGAAATAAAAAACCGGCCAAATTTTGCATCAATTGGTAGAAAAAAATATGTAAAACCTATCAGGTGGTGGGTTGAAGAGAGACACCACAGGTGCATACAAGCTGCATGTAAGTAAACCAATTATTTCCTCTCAAAAAAAAAAAAAAAAAATCAATTATTTAACTCTTTTAGTTTTGTTATGCTTACATTTTGGATTGAATTCCTACATTTCAAGTTTCTAACATTCGAATTATTTTTTTTTATTATTTTGTAGATTTTGATCTTCCGGATATACCTCCACAATTAGCACCACATGCTCTTGTTGATCCCAATTTTATAATTCGGGCATCACAAGAAGCTCTTCCAGATCCTCTCCCCTGACACGACGATGCTCCCTAAGATGCTCCTCCCTCATCATTGAGTGCTCCCAACGATGCTCCCCTCTCCCCACCAGATGATCAAGTTGCTGCATATGCTTCGGATGTTGTCCCTCCTGATGCTTCCCCAAATGCATATATTCTCGATACTCCCGATGTTGGATAGTATGATGCTTCTGCTGTTGTGCCTAGAAGATCAATAAGAGAAAAATTTCGAGTTGATCGTTATAGCCCTATAAGTGTTATTACCTTATAAATTTCATTAAAGTTATGTGCATGTGAATTTAGACTTTGTTTAAGTTAATTTTTTTTTCCTGTAGTCATTAATACACAATAGGAAAAGGACGAGGAGGAGGAGATGATCAGGCAACTCTTTCAGCTTGCGGGGAGCATGGAGACTGGGATTTGTCGATGTAATGTACTTTTTGAAACTTTAGGTGTATTTGAATAGTACACCTTTCGATGATTGGGAATTGTATTTGATATTTAATCGCATTTAATATTTTTTTTAGATTATAAAAAATAGTATTATGTGGCATGTAGTGTTTTTACGCTCTGTGTTTTTAATTTGACTGAATTTATCGATTAGATGCCTAGTTACAATGTAACGTATACAAACTTACTTAATTGCTGTAATGATAGACAAATCGGTGACTGACTTTAATTAATTTATTAGTTGATACTAGATCCCGTCTCCACTGAAAAATCACTTTTCAGTGAAGACGGGATCTGCTATCCCGTCTTCATTTGTTTGTTTCTTCTTTTTTCTTTAAAGTTACATGGAGTGCTGATTGCTAATAAATTTATATTTTTTTGTAACCCCATATTCTATTTTTATAAATTTTGCTCTCAAATTTGCTGAAGTACTTGAGCTGAAATTTTTTAACTCTAAATGCTTACTGCGTGTGCTTCTTTAATTCTTCGATTATCTTATTGATTTTATTCCTATAGTGAAAATAGTGTGAAATTGCTTTGTTGCAACTATTAATTTTTCAAGACTTTTCATATAATTCTAACTTTTAATTCTTTTTATTTGTTGTAGATTGTGATTATTCACAATGAAAGGAGCAACAACATTAAAGGTTTTTAAACGGTGGAAGTTAGACCAACATGTTAAATATAGGTATTCAGATACTTGTTTTTCTAAGTTTCAAGATTTTAGTGATTGGAGAAAGATTTTATTTTAGATGTTTTTTTGAGTAGATATGATAAAGAGAGAAATTGCTTTATATTAGATGAAGATATTCATTTGTATTTAGGATTAGAAGATGTATATTATATTTCTGGTTTACCTATTGACGGGCACCCCATCGTTTGTGGGGATATGGATGTAAAATTATTACATATTAATTTGTTAGGACTTGATTGTGGGAGTGAGAGTAGGAGTGGGAAGATCAAATCTGAGGTCAAGTTTGAATGGTTGATGGATAAATTTCAAAACGTGCTAGAGGAATTAGAGGAAAACGATCCACAAATGGATCGTTATATAGAGCTTATATTCTTTTCCTCATCAGGGCCGTCATTATGTCTGGATGTGATGCTAAGAAGGTCCCACTTCTGTACTTGTACTTCTTGATGGATACAAGTGCTGCAAAGCTGAATAACTTTGCTTGGGGAGCAACTGCATTGGCTAGAGCGCAATACACTTTGGAGTCACCCAACAAAACTTTCAAAGGAGATTCTTGGTGACTTGAATTCCTTATTATGGAGCGGCTTAGTGTGATAAGGAATGCCTACATCCAGATGGAGCGGAGATCCGATCCATTTCCTTGTCACACGTTTTCGGCATTCGTGGGGTGGAGTGCAATGATGACTATTCCTTCAAAGAATGTTCACTTGGATGATAATTGTTCGAGGAATTTGTTTTCGACAGTGACCATGGAGGTATATTTTATATACCCATCTATTTTATTCTCTTTCTTATTTTATTTTTTTTTCTCTTTCTGTTTTAACTTATTTTTCTTGACATATTTTTCACTTCAAATATTATATGATGTGGATTGGAGGCCGTACGAGAGATTTAGTATGCCACCGCATAGGATTTTCTTCTCCACTACGGTTCTGTTCAATTACAATATCATTAACTACCACAGGCTAGAGTTGGCACCCCGTCAACTTGTGCTTGAGATCTTGAGTGCAGTGCCAACTCAATATAGGAAGCGATTGAACCCGAAAGAAAAAACTAGCCAAATTTTGCATCAACTGGTAGAAAAATATGCAAAACCTATCAGGTGGTGGGTTGAAGAGAAACACCACAGGTGCATACAAGCTGCAAGTAAGTAAACCAATTATTTAACTCTTTTAGTTTTGTTATGCTTACATTTTGGATTGAATTCCTACATTTCGAGTTTCTAACATTCGAATCATGTTTTTTTTTTTATTGTTTTTTAGATTTTGATCTTCCGGATATACCTCCACAATTAGCTCCACATGCTCTTGTTAATCCCAATTTTAAAATTCGGGCATCACAAGAAGCTCTTCCGGATGCTCCCTCCTCACCCCACGATGCTCCCTCCTCACCCCACGATGCTCCCCCCTCACCCCACGATGCTCCCCCCATCATCGAGTGCTCTTAACAATGCTCCCCCCTCACCACCAGATGCTCAATTTGTTGCATATGCTCCGGATGTTGTCCCTCCTGATGCTCCCCCTAATGCATATACTCTCGATACTCCCGATGTTGGATCATATGATGCTTCTGCTGTTGTGCCTAGAAGATCAACAAGGGAAAAAATTTCAATTGATCGGTATAGTGGCAATGATTTAGTGGCAATAGTTGGGTGTATAACTAAGTTTGGAATTGGATAACATTAGTGACAAGTTAGATTGTTGTCACTAATTGTTGCCACAAGACGTTTGCCACCATTTTTCGACTTTGGCGGTAAATAAAAGTTGTCACGTTAATATTGCAGCAAAAGTTTAATCTCCAAGACAATTTCGAAGTTAAGAAGATAGTTTTTGAGCAACTGAATCGCCAATATCATAGTCATCGACACAAGTTACATGTTCATTACCTTGGCAACAAGGATGGCGAGGATAAATTGCACAAACCTCCAAATGGAATAAGTCAAGAAGATTGGATGAAATTGATGAACTATTTTGAAAGTGATGGATTTAAGGTATGTTCGGAAATTGATATTCTATATATTTGACTAAGTTTGTCTACCTTGTTCATTACCTTGCTTATTGATTTCTGTTAGATGCTCTATGAGCTTAGTGTGCTTTGCTTGTTTTTTTGTTTCCTGATTGGTGTTTAGTGAGTCTAGTGTGCTTTGCTGGTGTCTTGCTTTCTGTTTGTTTAGTGCTTTCAGTGTGTCAGCTAGTTTGGTTGTGTGGGTGGCGTTTTCTTCAGTTTTTGTATTGGGTGTTCAGGGTGGTGTGGCTAGTGTGCTGAACTTGGTTTTCTTGATTGATATATATATATAAATACATCGCTTTCTTCGTAAAAAAAAAAAAAAAAAAATTGTCTAAATAGCTCGATGAATGTTGCAACAAATATAAAGTTTGAATAAGTTGTCATAGATTATTGAAGTTCCTTCCAATATGGTTTCTTATGATCATATTGATCTTAATAAAAATAACAATAAATGCAAAAAATTAGTGATAGAAATAAAGAAAATCGCAAGTAGCTGAGATGGCTCATACTTGTGGAATGAAGTCTATTGCCCAGTATTGCTATGAAGATGTAAGTTTATATTTTTATATTATTTTGTATTGAATCCTATTTAATATTCTTATTTGATTCATTTTAATTTTATCTAGCGAGATCCTGAAACTGAATAAGAGCCAACACGAACTGCTACATGGAGAAAACTCGATATAGTAACAAGAAGAATGCTTGGGTCGATCAAGTTTCAGAGGAAGTTTACGTAAGTAACTTAAATTATGTTTTATTAATAAACTATACTATGTAAATACTAAAATCATACTGCAGGAGGACATAATTAGATTGCAAAGTCAAGCAAGTGATGAGGGCCAAGAATCCATAACTGAAGATGAAGCTTTTATAAAAGTGCTGGGGCCGGAAAAACCAAGTCGGCTACGCGGTTGTGGGGATAGCTTGAAGCCACCTTCTAAAAGAGGAGAAATGATTAATGATGAATTGACAAAAGATAATTAATGAAGAATTGAAGAAACAATCAGAAGAAGATAAAGCATGTTTGGAGCAACTAAAAAATGACAACAAAGAGATGTCTGAACGACTACAAATATTAGAGTTCCAAGTTAACAATCAAGAAGTTCAAGTACATTCACAAGTGCAAGCTATTCTCAAAACTCAACTTCCTAGCATCATCCAAAACTTGAGCATATTTGGTCAAATTCATCCACGGACCAATGTGAGTTATTCATAATTTTGGTTTTAGTATTCTTTTTAGTTAGTTCATTTTGAAGATTCTTTGAGGAGCTAAAAGTTATGCTACATTTTGATGTACAATTTTTTAATAATTTATTGGATGTTTAGAATGTAATAATATTATTTTCAATTTTTTGCAGGATTGAAGCTCAACTAGTTTTGAAGAGGGTTAATCCATTTTTCACGAAAAAGTCATTGAAACAACCATTGCTGTTATTTCTTTTTGTCTTTAGTTTCACTTTGTAAATATTGAATCGTAATTACTATTATCTTTTATGATAAATAATTTTGTAATATATACTTCTGTTAATATTATCTTTGTTTGATGAAGTGAATGAGATCAATAGATTTTCATAGTATCATTAACTAAACAAAAAAATTAATTACAATAAAATTTAATTAGAGGACATAGTCACTAAATTCAATTTAAATTATATCACTATAAATGAGCAAATAGCCAGGGACCTTTTTTGTCATTATATGATATAATTAATAAAAAATATATAGTGTACTTTATATTTATCGTGACGACCTAAAAGTTTCAACGGTGACTAATTTCCTTGTGACTAGAAAAACATTATATTTAGTGATAAGGATTATATATCACTAAAAGTATCTAGTTTTTGTGATAAAGATTATATGTGGCTAAAACATCGAATTACAGTGACGAACATTGTATGTGACTAAAACATTAAGCTACAGTGACAAAAATTATGCGTGGCTAAAATAATAGATTATAGTGACAAAAATTATATATGGCTAAAGAATTGGATCTAGTGACAAGAATTTTGTGTGGCTAAAAGACTAAGTTATAGTGACAAGTATATTAGTCACGACTAAAACTTTTAGTGACAGTTGTTATAGTCACGACATAGTGACAACTCGTAATATCATCACTAAGTTATTATAGTGATAATTATTGTACATATAGTGATAAGAATCGTTACGGATAAAGATGGTTATTCTTGTAGTGGAATTGTTGATGTAATATGCTTTTTGAAACTTGAGGTGTATTTAAATAGTACACTTTTCCAATGATTGGGAATTATATTTGATATTTAATCGCATTTAATATTTTTGTTTAGATTATAAAAAACAATATTATATTACAAGTATTGTTTTTACACTCTGTGTTTTTAATTTGAGTGAATTTTCGATTAGATACCTAGTTACAATGTAGCGTATTTGAACTTAAGTAATTGCTATAATGATAGAATAATCGATGACTTACTTTAATTAATTTATTAGTTGATAACTGGTTAGTAGGTTAAATTGGTTATATCTCCTGTTAATTGATAGACTAATTAAATTAGTTAATTTATTTATTAGCTAACAGTTAGTTGGCTAATCAGTTTAATAAATATTGTTATAATTAATTAGTTAAGATAACTAATTTATGCTTGATCGGGTAAATATAATAGAGCGGATTAATTAAATTAGCTATTTGATTAACACCATACTGGACAAATTTCGTTTTAGTAAACAATCTCTAGTTAGTAAGAAAGGTTTCTCATATTTATTTAATGAAATACTTAATTATTTATGGGCTCAATTGATTATTTTATCTATATATAATAAAACAAAATTATTGAAACTATCCACCTAAGCGTCACATATGTGCAGATATGGATAGTTTCAATGAGCTCTATTATGCCAAATGAAATTTAATAATATTTTAGATTAAAACAAAAAAAATATTAATATCTATCCAAAAGAATCTAATCAACATTATTTTCTAAAAAAAACACATAATATTCAAACATATTTTTTTTTACCTTAAACAGTAAAGAAGTTGAAAAGTTTTTACTGAGTAGCCTTTCTTTTTACCAACTTCATTCGTCCAACCCCCGTCAACTCTATTGTCCTCATTCTGCAATCTTTAGGAGGTATTATTGACATTTCACCAATTTGATCCTACGATGATTTGGAAGTGTTGAAGTTATCTTTCCAAATGATTGCGATAATGCTGAGGTTGACGTGCGGAAAAAGGGCAGGTGATTTCCCAGTTTCGATCGTTTTTTTCAATGTGTTCAAGTTTCCAAGTATTGCAATTTTACGATATTCTCAGTGGATTTTTTATGCTCCATCTTGCTAAAATGAGCTTTGTATGCAGCCACCTTCGAATTCCCAACTCATTAGCCAACTAAACAAGAAAGTTTGAATTTAAATAAATAAAATAAAATAATTCTCCAACAAATATTTGGGGCTCTTCAATAAAAATTGAATGATTCTTCAACAAAATAATAATAATAATAATAATAATAATAATAATAATAATAATAATAATAATAATAATGATGATGATGATGATGATGATGATGATGAAGAAATAAAAACAGACAACACATAAATATCGGAAGAAGACAAAGTCAGAAGATTTTGACCGAGTCAAAGACACGAACACGTGCCATACATGCAACAACACGTGTCATACATGTAAAAACACGTGGCATACATGCAGCATACCTAGAAATCACTCCAGCCACTTGTCTCCAATGTAGAAGACATCTGTCAACATCTGATGGACTTGAAATAAAACTTTCAAATCCGACTTTTCCTATAATTACCCCCTTACAGCTCATTAGGAGGGGACCCCCCAAAAAATACTCTTGTACATGTATATCCTCTTTTCCTCCCTCACGAAATAAAGCCTTAGTTTTGTGCACGGGTTTACACTTCTGTAAGTTTTACTTTAAATTCTTGTATTTACTTATTGCATTTATATTCCTTTTAATTTTGCTCTTAGCCTAAATTATCCATGACAACAAAGATGGCGAGGTTCTAAAAAAAACAAAAGAGTATTTTAAGTTAATGATAAATATCCGGGGAAAATGAATGAATATGGAAATGAGATCCTTTGGGTCGTTCCCTTAAATTATGAGTATGAATGAAGTCTGTGTTGCCATTGATGCCTGGTTTTGCCGAGTATGGCTTTGTTTGGGCCTTTAGGTGGTGTTTTATGACTGAATTTATACTTATTAATTTAACGGAACGTAAAAGGTTCCCAAACTTACTCTACTCCTATTCATTTAAATTCTCTTTATATATGTCACAACTTAAGATACTCCTTTACTTTGATCGTCTTTCGCCTACATGGTCGGTTTTTATGACGATTTTTGTATATTTTTTTCTATCTCTCGCCTTTCGCCTACATGGTCGGGTTTACATTCCGCCTACATGGTCGAATTTCAGGAAGAGACTTTGTATATTCCCGATCCCTCCATGGCATTTGCGCCATGACTCTTTAGGGTATCAGAGCCATGTTATTGAAGTTGTATTGGATAATTCAACAGTACTTGTTTAATATATTGCTTAATATGCAATATTTATCTATTTCAGATATAAATACTGTTAAAAATTGCAAAAAGGAAGAATGTGAAATTCCTAAGAATTTGAATCAATTAAATAAATGGACAATTCCCAAGTTAAATCCTAGATTAATTTATAATTTTGGCCGATTTGATTTTTGGAAAACTAAACAGATTGTGAAGACTAGTGAAGAATCAATAACCCTTCATAATGAAGAAAGAGCAATAAAATTTTTAGATGCAATGGATATAGGGCATTTATCAAGATGAATATAATAATAATAATAATAATAATAATAATAATAATAATAATAATAATTCCCATTAACAGATGCATAGAATTTGCAGATAAATTTCCGGATAAAATTATTGATAGAACTCAATTACAGAGATTTTTAGGAAGCCTAAATTATATAGCTCCATATTACAAAAATCTTGCACAAGACACAGCATTATTATATGATAGGCTCAAGAAAAAATCCATTGGAATGGACAGAAGATCACACTAAAGCAGTTAGGCTAATAAAACAGAAGGTTAAATCATTACCATGTCTAACACTAGCAAATCCTAATTGGAAGAAAATAATAGAAACAGATGCTTCTGAAATAGGATTTGGAGGAATATTAAAACAAATCGATAATAATAAACAAGAATATTTAGTTAGATTCCATTCTGGAAAATGGAAAGCAGCCCAATTAAATTATGCTACAGTGGCTAAAGAAGTTCTTGCTATTGTTAAATGTGTTTTAAAAACTCCAAGAATACAAAGCACTCCTGGAGAAGGAAGAAAATCAGACTCCTAGCCCATTCGAGCAAATATCGCAAAGAATCAGGAGCAAGAGAGGTATTATCTCTAAAGAACAAATGATTGAGGAATATCTCAATCAAGTCCAGAAAGACCTCAAACGAAATCTGACAGGAGCAGAGTCCCCAATGGAAACCTCTTCCAAAGATGAAGAAAATAAGTATTCTTGTTTAGCAGGGGAATCACAAGACCCATTTGAAGAATCCAACCACGAAATTATCCTTGATCAACTATTTCAGGGAATCAGGACTGCTTTGAAAGCAAAATCAAAAGTTGGGACTTCTGAATCTTCAGAGGAACAAAGGATAGATTACCACAAAAGATCCGAAGAAGAATCGGAAGAAAGTAATTTCTCCAAAATAATGAAGAAATGAAAGCAGACAGCATAATGCCGGAAGAAAACAAAGTCGAAAATTTTTGACCGAGTCAAAGCAACACGTGTCACACATACAGCAACACGTGTCATTCATGTAATACGTCTGGAGATGACTCCAGCCATGTGTCTTAATGCATAAGACACCTGTCAATCACAGACGGATTTGAAATAATACTTTCAGATCCGGCCTCCCTATAAATACCCCCTCTTAGATCATTAGAGGGAGACCGAAAACACCCTTGTACATGTATATCACCTTCTTTGTCCCTCACTAAATAAGATTTCAGCTTTGTGTACGAGTTTACACTTCTGTAAGTTTTTTACTTTAAATTATTGTATTTATTTATTGTATTTGTATTCATTTTAATTTTGCTTTTAGCCTAATGGAAGGCTAAGTTCATACTGTTGAATTATCCATGACAACGAAGATGGCAAGGTTCTAAAAAAAAAAAAAAAAAAAAAAAAAAAAAAAAGTATTTTAAATTTATGATAAATATACGGGGAAAATAAATGAATATGGAAAGGAGACCCTTTGGGTCGTTCCCTTAAATTATGAGGATGAAGGAAGTCTGTTTTACCACTGCTGCCCGGTTTTGCCAAATATGGCGTTGTGTGGGCCTTTTGGTGGTGTTTTAAGACTGAATTCGTACTTATTAATTTAACGGAGCGTAAAAGGTTCCCAAATTTACTCTATTCCTATTCATTTAAATTCTCTTTATATAGATCACAATTTAAGATACTCCTTTATTTTGATCGCCTTTCGCCTACATGGTCGGATTTACATTCCGCCTACATGGTCGGATTTTTGGCGATTTTTGTATATTTTTGGTATCTCTCGTCTTCCGCCTACATGGCCGGATTTATATTCCGCCTACATGGTCGGATTTTACGGCGAGGTTTTGTATTGTATATTCCCGATCCCTCCATGGCATGTCGCCATGGCTCCTTATGGTAAGGATTCAGTCTAATAATATTGCTAAAGGGATATATAAAGATCCAAGATTAAATGAAGAATTAACTTCAGAAACAAATTTTTGTTTATAAATGAATAATTTAAATCTAATTGATTTAGAAACAGAGATCCCATTAGTAGACTATTCTAAAATAATAGATTTTAGTCCTGGATCTCTAGTTAGAAAAGAAATTCAGAAAGAATTCAAGGAAGAAAGATGGAAACCATTTAGAAAATGGTTCTTTGAAAACTTTAATATAGCAAACCAAAAAATAATCTCTCAACAATTTTATAAAGAATTAACTATAAGGAATAAAATAGTTGCTTTTGTTCCCTGGTTTCTCATCAAATATTCAGAACAATATTTAAATGTACTAGAGAGAAAGTATTTTTTAGATAATGGAAAAATTGTTAATAACATATTTCCCCCTCAACAATCATTTAAAATGAACTCGAATGAAATAGAAATTAATTTCAAAGCATTTTCAAAATTAATTGAAGATGATACCCTAATAATTACAATGGCCCAAATTAATGAGTTAATGAAAAAACAAAATTATACAAATTTGTATTTAAATATTATAGGAGAACAAATTACCGAACTAAATAAAAAAATAGATAAAATATCTAATTGGCAGCAGGAAATTAATTCTAAAAATACAGTAATTGGTGGACTAAATAAAGAAATCATAGCAAAATCATCAATCCAACCGCCTCCTGAAATTGAAGATTTCCATTTAAAACCCTTAGGAGAATTAGAAAAATTATTGGATCAAAAATTTAGGGACTTAAAATTAAACACCTTAAGTGATGACATGACAACTGAAAATAGTAGAAAAAAATTTGCCAGAAGGAATAAATAAAATAGAGAAATATGCTAGGAAGCCTATGCAAACAAAATTTTATTATCCTAGGCCCACACCTCAAGACATACTATATGAGGAACAAGAGATTTATGACCAGCATAGCTATAATGGGAAACAAATTTATGAATGGAATATTGATGGTTATACAGAAAGACAAATCTACAATACTATTCACAGAATGATGATGTATAGTACTGTCTGTAAAGGAAATAATAATAAAGATAAGGCTATTGCTAAAATGATTATAGCAGGTTTTACAGGACAATTAAAAGGCTGGTGGGATAATTATCTTAGCCCGATGGACAGAAATGAAATTTTGAGTACAGTCAAACCAGAAAATATGGAAGAACAAGCAGTCTATACACTTGCCATTAATATAGTAGAACATTTTACAGGGAGATGGTCCGATAATAGTGAAAATATTAGAACCCTATTACAGAATTTCCAATGTAAAACTCTAACATCCTTTAGGTTTTACAAAGATGTCTTCCTTACTAGAGTAATGGAACTCCCAGAATCCAATGATGCTCATTGGAAATCTAGATTCATCGATGGACTTCCTCACCTATTCGCTGAAAGGGTTAGGAAGAATCTCAGAAATGGAGGGGTAGCAATAAATTATAATCAATATACTTATGGGAAGTTAATTGGAACTTGCATTCAAGAAGGTTTAAATCTATGCAATGAAATTAGATTAAATAAACAAATTAAAAGACAAAATTTAACAGAGAAGAAACAACTAGGAGAATTTTGTGCTCAATTTGGAATAGAAATGATGCCGTCAGATAGACAAAAAATTCCCAAATATAGGACCCCAGAGGGAAAAAAGAAAAGACATAAAAAACGGAGTGATAGAAAAGAAAAAAAATAAACAAAGAAACATAACCAGAAAAGATGAATGGAAAACTAAAAAATAATGTAACAAAAAAGATAAGAAGATGTTACATTTGCGGTGAAACAGACCACCTTGCAAATAGATGTAGAAATAAAAGAGCTAAAAGATTAAAAAAGAAGATTAATAGTCTTAAATTAGAAGACCAAGAAAAAGAAAATATAATAAATACAATATTTTCTGAAGGAAAAGAATCTTCCGAATCTGAAGAATTAGAAGAAAATAATCAAGATGAATTAGGAAATATAGAAGAGAATCCTGAGAATTTATCAACCTCGGATGAATCAAATGAAGAAGAAGATTCTTCTTGTCCATGTAAACAAGGGACTAATGAAGAAGAATCAGATGATGAATTTTATGAATTAATGGCACAATTCAAAGATTTGTCAACAGTAAATGTCCTTACAGATAATCATATAGTTGAGTTGCTCAGGGAAATTAAGGACCCTGAAATAAGAAATATTATCCTTAGTAAAATGGATAACAATAGAGGTTCATCTTCTGAGTCAAATCAGACATATGAAAACTTAA
Organism: Sesamum alatum; assembly: GCA_034509735.1. NCBI lineage: Eukaryota > Viridiplantae > Streptophyta > Magnoliopsida > Lamiales > Pedaliaceae > Sesamum > Sesamum alatum. The sequence goes on from JACGWO010000005.1 coordinate 5,530,704, forward strand.
TTAGTAAACCATTTGAACCCTATACAATTACTGAAGTTAAAAAAATACTCAGAGAAAAACAAACCATTAAAGATAACCCTTCCACTGCAGAAGATCTAAAATTAGAAGTTGAAAAATTAAAAGAAGAAATAAAAAATATTAAGAAATATAATCAGACTCTTACTACTAGAATAGAAATATTAGAAATAGACAAAAATAACAAATTCATTGAATTAAGTAAAGAGAAAATTGAGGATAATTTCCTATCTACATTAGAGGTAGTGACCAGTCAAAAATGGAATATAAAGATTGACTTATTGATAAGTAATAATTTTAGAAAAACATTTACTGCTCTAGTAGATAGTGGGGCAGATATTAATTGTATAAAAGAAGGATTAATACCAACCAAATACTTTGAAAAAACAACTCATTCATTATCCTCTGCCAATGGGCAAAAATTAAACATAAGTTTTAAAATCCCAAAAGCTTATATATGTAATAATAAAAAATGTATCCCTATGAGTTTCCTACTAATTAAGGATTTAACAAATGATATAATCTTAGGAACACCCTTTCTAAAAAAGATTTTCCCAATAAAAAACGTTAATGACAAAGGTATAATAGGAACATTTGAAGATGAGATAATAAAATTTTGAATTTATTACTCAACCAATGGATAAAGTTATTAATGAAATAAGAGATTTAATAATTTCTAAAAAAATCAAATCTGTTTTATAAAAGAAGAAATCAATTCTTTACAATAGATGAATTACTTCAAAATCCAAAATTACAAGCAAAAAATTAAAATGGTTCAAAATAAATTCGAACTTGAGACATGTAATGAACACCCTAATGCATTTTGGCATAGAAAGAAACATATTGTAAGCCTCCCATATGAAAATGAGTTTTTAGAAAAAATATTCCCACTAAGGCGAGACCTTGTCAGATGAATTCCGAATATCTAGAGTTATGCAAAGAGGAGATTAAAGGGATTAGTAGATAAAAAACTAATTAGATCCTCTAAATCACCTTGGTCATGTACTGCTTTTTATGTTAATAAAACATGCAGAACAGGAAAGAGGGAGACCTAGACTTGTTATCAATTATAAGCCCCTCAATAAAGTTTTAAAATGGATAAGGTATCCAATCCCCAATAAAAAAGATCTTTTTAGATAGATTGCATAAGGCAATAATTTTTTCAAAATTTGACTTAAAATCAGGATATTGGCAGATTCAGATAAGTGAATCAGATAGATATAAAAACTGCATTTACAGTTCCTTTTGGCCATTATGAGTGGAATGTTATGCCTTTTGGTCTGAAAAATGCACCTTCAGAATTCCAAAATATCATGAATGATATTTTTTAACCAATTCTCGAACTTTATTATTGTTTATATTGATGACATCTTAGTCTTCTCCAATAACATAGAAGACCACTTTAAACATTTAGAAATGTTTAAAACGATAGTCATTCAAAATGGATTAGTAATATCTAAACCAAAAATGAGTATCTTCCAAACTAAGATAAGATTTTTAGGTCACAATATCGAAAAAGGAGAAATTAATTCCCATTAACAGATGCATAGAAGAAAATAAATGAATATGGAAAGGAGACCCTTTGGGTCGTTCCCTTAAATTATGAGGATGAAGGAAGTCTGTTTTACCACTGCTGCCCGGTTTTGCCAAATATGGCGTTGTGTGGGCCTTTTGGTGGTGTTTTAAGACTGAATTCGTACTTATTAATTTAACGGAGCGTAAAAGGTTCCCAAATTTACTCTATTCCTATTCATTTAAATTCTCTTTATATAGATCACAATTTAAGATACTCCTTTATTTTGATCGCCTTTTCGCCTACATGGTCGGATTTACATTCCGCCTACATGGTCGGATTTTTGGCGATTTTTGTTATATTTTGGTATCTCTCGTCTTCCGCCTACATGGCCGGATTTATATTTCCGCCTACATGGTCGGATTTTACGGCGAGGTTTTGTATTGTATATTCCCGATCCCTCCATGGCATGTCGCCATGGCTCCTTATGGTAAGGATTCAGTCTTAATAATATTGCTAAAGGGAATATATAAAGATCCAAGATTAAATGAAGAATTAACTTCAGAAACAAATTTTTGTTTATAAATGAATAAATTTAAATCTAATTGATTTTAGAAACAGAGATCCCATTAGTAGACTATTCTAAAATAATAGATTTTAGTCCTGGATCTCTAGTTAGAAAAGGAAATTCAGAAAGAATTCAAGGAAGAAAGATGGAAAACCATTTAGAAAATGGTTCTTTTGAAAACTTTAATATAGCAAACCAAAAAATAATCTCTCAACAATTTTATAAAGAATTAACTTATAAGGAATAAAATAGTTGGCTTTTATGTTCCCTGGTTTTCTCATCAAATATTCAGAAAACAATATTTAAATGTACTAGAGAAAAGTATTTTTTAGATAATGGAAAAATTGTTAATACATATTTCCCCCTCAACAATCATTTAAAATGAACTCGAATGAAATAGAAATTAATTTCAAAGCATTTTCAAAATTAATTGAAGATGATACCCTAATAATTACAATGGCCCAAATTAATGAGTTAATGAAAAAACAAAATTATACAAATTTGTATTTAAATATTATAGGAGAACAAATTACCGAACTTAAATAAAAAAAATAGATAAAATATCTAATTGGCAGCAGGAAATTAATTCTAAAAATACAGTAATTGGTGGACTAAAATAAAGAAATCATAGCAAAATCATCAATCCAACCGCCTCCTGAAATTGAAGATTTCCATTTAAAACCCTTAGGAGAATTAGAAAAATTATTGGATCAAAAATTTAGGGACTTAAAATTAAACACCTTAAGTGATGACATGACAACTGAAAATAGTAGAAAAAAATTTGCCAGAAGGAATAAATAAAATAGAGAAATATGCTAGGAAGCCTATGCAAACAAAATTTTATTATCCTAGGCCCACACCTCAAGACATACTATATGAGGAACAAGAGATTTTATGACCAGCATAGCTATAATGGAAACAAATTTATGAATGGAATATTGATGGTTATACAGAAAGACAAATCTACAATACTATTCACAGAATGATGATGTATAGTACTGTCTGTAAAGGAAATAATAATACAGATAAGGCTATGGCTAAGATAATTATCCCACCAGCCTTTTAATTGTCCTGTAAAAACCTGAATTCAACAGTATGACTTAGCCTTCCATTAGGCTAAAAGCAAATTAAAAATGAATACAAATACAATAAATAAATACAATAATTTAAAGTAAAAAACTTACAGAAGTGTAAACTCGTACACAAAGCTGAAATCTTATTTAGTGAGGGACAAAGAAGGTGATATACATGTACAAGGGTGTTTTCGGTCTGCCTCTAATGATCTAAGAGGGTATTTATAGGGAGGCCGGATCTGAAAGTATTATTTCAAATCCGTCTGTGATTGACAGGTGTCTTATGCATTAAGACACATGGCTGGAGTCATCTCCAGACGTATTACATGAATGACACGTGTTGCTGTATGTGTGACACGTGTTGCTTTGACTCGGTCAAAAATTTTCGACTTTGTTTTCTTCCGGCATTATGCTGTCTGCTTTCATTTCTTCATTATTTTGGAGAAATTACTTTCTTCCGATTCTTCTTCGGATCTTTTGTGGTAATCTATCCTTTGTTCCTCTGAAGATTCAGAAGTCCCAAACTTTTGATTTTGCTTTCAAAGCAGTCCTGATTCCCTGAAATAGTTGATCAAGGATAATTTCGTGTTGGATTCTTCAAATGGGTCTTGTGATTCCCCTGCTAAACAAGAATACTTATTTTCTTCATCTTTGGAAGAGGTTCCATTGGGGACTCTGCTCCTGTCAGATTTCGTTTGAGGTCTTTCTGGACTTGATTGAGATATTCCTCAATCATTTGTTCTTTAGAGATAATACCTCTCTTGCTCCTGATTCTTTGCGATATTTGCTCGAATGGGCTAGGAGTCTGATTTTCTTCCTTCTCCAGGAGTGCTTTGTATTCTTGGAGTTTTTCCTCCATTTCATCAAGTGCTTCTTGACAAAAAATATTTTTTTGTTTCCGGATTGATGAGCATTAATTTTACTCCAGAATTTAGAACAAGATTTCCTTTTAATACAAGGAATTTTTTGTAAGGTCATTCCTACTTCAGGTAGCCATTTCCAAAATCCATGGAAGTGAGAATTCCATAAAAAAGAAGAATGAGCCATTCCTTCAATCCATTTCTGTGATTTTTCCGCCTGGATAATTTTTGGCGAACAATTGATCCATTCCGTATAATAACCCTGGGAAAATTTCAGGAGTATAGAAATTGGAGGACCATAATTTAACCACCATTGAAATACCCAATTTGGTACTTCTTGTTGGAAAACTAATGGACAAATTTTGAAAAACCATGTGTGTTTTCTCTTATAATTTTCATAGAGAAAAGTTTTGTTGAATGCTTCAACATAGTCCCAATAATTAAATTTTATTGGGGATTTAGACTCTGGATGAATATATTCTTTTTCACCTAATGGGTTAATTCCCCATTCAACAGCAGTAATGAATTTTTTTATTACTGCTTTTGAGTAATTAAATTCTTTTCCATTATTGGAATAAGTGTGAGTAATTTCAACACTTTGCATTGCTTTCAGGATACACTCATAATGAGCCCTTGGTTTATATGAACCTGCTGTGAATGCTGTCACATCCAGATATCTTTTCATTAGATACATGGATCTTTTTCCCACCTTAAATCCTCATTTTCCAGAAGTATAATTACTTCCTGATGTTCACTAAATTTATAGTTTACTAACTCATCTTCTTCTTCCAATATTTTAGCATAAGATACTGAAGAAGATGATACTTCTTCGGCGGCGATTTTTTTCTGCTCCTTTTTAAATATGAGGAATTGCTGGAAGAGCTCATTTTCTTCCTCAGAGACTTTATTGTATCTTCCTATTCCGGAAATGTTGTCTTTAATTAATGATCTGTTACCTTGGCGTATAATTTCGCCTGGTCTAAATCTACCTCCTCTCTGATTGGAGGAGTTTCTGCCTCTTCCTCTTTGAGGAAGCATTCCTGCAATAAAAGGATTATTCATTTAACCGGCATAATATCCTGCAATTTTTTGGTGATACAACAAATTTGCTATCCAAATATTTTTTTATGCGATAATGATAAGACATGTCTGCATTTGGATGTTGAATAAGAATTTCCGAAATAATTTTTTTTCTCTCCTCAATCTTTTTTCTTATTATTCTCTGAATTCTTTTAAGTCGTGCCTTATATTCAATAGCTCATCCCAAAATTCAAACCTATATACAGGCCATTTTAGTCCATTCATCCAATAACTTTCTCCTTCAATCCTATCTTCAACCCAATAATCTGGGATTTTAGAGGAGGTACTTACTCCTATAAAGAATTCTCCTCCAATCCAGTTAAATTTACCAATGTCTGTGTTCATTTAGATATTCTCTTGATAAGAAGTCAGGAAGACTATTAGTCTTTCCTTTAATATGTTCTATTGTAAAATTAAATGGAGCTAAATGTGCTTGCCATCTAGCAAACATTTGTTTAGAAACATCATGCTTAAAGTCTTTGTTAAACATAAACTTAGCAGCAGAACAATCTGTTCTGATAATAAATTCTTGGTTTAATAAGTCATCTTGGAATTTTAAAACACATTTAACAATAGCAAGAACTTCTTTAGCCACTGTAGCATAATTTAATTGGGCTGCTTTCCATTTTCCAGAATGGAATCTAACTAAATATTCTTGTTTATTATTATCGATTTGTTTTAATATTCCTCCAAATCCTATTTCAGAAGCATCTGTTTCTATTATTTTTCTTCCAATTAGGATTTGCTAGTGTTAGACATGGTAATGATTTAACCTTCTGTTTTATTAGCCTAACTGCTTTAGTGTGATCTTCTGTCCATTCCAATGGATTTTTCTTGAGCCTATCATATAATAATGCTGTGTCTTGTGCAAGATTTTTGTAATATGGAGCTATATAATTTAGGCTTCCTAAAAATCTCTGTAATTGAGTTCTATCAATAATTTTATCCGGAAATTTATCTGCAAATTCTATGCATCTGTTAATGGGAATTATTTCTCCTTTTTCGATATTGTGACCTAAAAATCTTATCTTAGTTTGGAAGATACTCATTTTTGGTTTAGATATTACTAATCCATTTTGAATGACTATCGTTTTAAACATTTCTAAATGTTTAAAGTGGTCTTCTATGTTATTGGAGAAGACTAAGATGTCATCAATATAAACAATAATAAAGTTCGAGAATTGGTTAAAAATATCATTCATGATATTTTGGAATTCTGAAGGTGCATTTTTCAGACCAAAAGGCATAACATTCCACTCATAATGGCCAAAAGGAACTGTAAATGCAGTTTTATATCTATCTGATTCACTTATCTGAATCTGCCAATATCCTGATTTTAAGTCAAATTTTGAAAAAATTATTGCCTTATGCAATCTATCTAAAAGATCTTTTTTATTGGGGATTGGATACCTTATCCATTTTAAAACTTTATTGAGGGGCTTATAATTGATAACAAGTCTAGGTCTCCCTCTTTCCTGTTCTGCATGTTTATTAACATAAAAAGCAGTACATGACCAAGGTGATTTAGAGGATCTAATTAGTTTTTTATCTACTAATCCCTTAATCTCCTCTTTGCATAACTCTAGATATTCGGAATTCATCTGACAAGGTCTCGCCTTAGTGGGAATATTTTTTTCTAAAAACTCATTTTCATATGGGAGGCTTACAATATGTTTCTTTCTATGCCAAAATGCATTAGGGTGTTCATTACATGTCTCAAGTTCGAATTTATTTTGAACCATTTTAATTTTTGCTTGTAATTTTGGATTTTGAAGTAATTCATCTATCTGTAAAGAATTGATTTCTTCTTTTATAAAACAGATTTGATTTGTTTTAGAAATTATTAAATATCTTATTTCATTAATAACTTTATCCATTGGTTGAGTAATAAATTCAAATTTTATTATCTCATCTTCAAATGTTCCTATTATACCTTTGTCATTAATGTTTTTTATTGGGAAAATCTTTTTTAGAAAGGGTGTTCCTAAGATTATATCATTTGTTAAATCCTTAATTAGTAGGAAACTCATAGGGATACATTTTTATTATTACATATATAAGCTTTTGGGATTTTAAAACTTATGTTTAATTTTTGCCCATTGGCAGAGGATAATGAATGAGTTGTTTTTTTCAAAGTATTTGGTTGGTATTAATCCTTCTTTTATACAATTAATATCTGCCCCACTATCTACTAGAGCAGTAAATGTTTTTCTAAAATTATTACTTATCAATAAGTCAATCTTTATATTCCATTTTTGACTGGTCACTACCTCTAATGTAGATAGGAAATTATCCTCAATTTTCTCTTTACTTAATTCAATGAATTTGTTATTTTTGTCTATTTCTAATATTTCTATTCTAGTAGTAAGAGTCTGATTATATTTCTTAATATTTTTTATTTCTTCTTTTAATTTTTTCAACTTCTAATTTTAGATCTTCTGCAGTGGAAGGGTTATCTTTAATGGTTTGTTTTTCTCTGAGTATTTTTTTAACTTCAGTAATTGTATAGGGTTCAAATGGTTTACTAATTAAGTTTTCATATGTCTGATTTGACTCAGAAGATGAACCTCTATTGTTATCCATTTTACTAAGGATAATATTTCTTATTTCAGGGTCCTTAATTTCCCTGAGCAACTCAACTATATGATTATCTGTAAGGACATTTACTGTTGACAAATCTTTGAATTGTGCCATTAATTCATAAAATTCATCATCTGATTCTTCTTCATTAGTCCCTTGTTTACATGGACAAGAAGAATCTTCTTCTTCATTTGATTCATCCGAGGTTGATAAATTCTCAGGATTCTCTTCTATATTTCCTAATTCATCTTGATTATTTTCTTCTAATTCTTCAGATTCGGAAGATTCTTTTCCTTCAGAAAATATTGTATTTATTATATTTTCTTTTTCTTGGTCTTCTAATTTAAGACTATTAATCTTCTTTTTTAATCTTTTAGCTCTTTTATTTCTACATCTATTTGCAAGGTGGTCTGTTTCACCGCAAATGTAACATCTTCTTATCTTTTTTGTTACATTATTTTTTAGTTTTCCATTCATCTTTTCTGGTTATGTTTCTTTGTTTATTTTTTTCTTTTCTATCACTCCGTTTTTTATGTCTTTTCTTTTTTCCCTCTGGGGTCCTATATTTGGGAATTTTTTGTCTATCTGACGGCATCATTTCTATTCCAAATTGAGCACAAAATTCTCCTAGTTGTTTCTTCTCTGTTAAATTTTGTCTTTTAATTTGTTTATTTAATCTAATTTCATTGCATAGATTTAAACCTTCTTGAATGCAAGTTCCAATTAACTTCCCATAAGTATATTGATTATAATTTATTGCTACCCCTCCATTTCTGAGATTCTTCCTAACCCTTTCAGCGAATAGGTGAGGAAGTCCATCGATGAATCTAGATTTCCAATGAGCATCATTGGATTCTGGGAGTTCCATTACTCTAGTAAGGAAGACATCTTTGTAAAACCTAAAGGATGTTAGAGTTTTACATTGGAAATTCTGTAATAGGGTTCTAATATTTTCACTATTATCGGACCATCTCCCTGTAAAATGTTCTACTATATTAATGGCAAGTGTATAGACTGCTTGTTCTTCCATATTTTCTGGTTTGACTGTACTCAAAATTTCATTTCTGTCCATCGGGCTAAGATAATTATCCCACCAGCCTTTTAATTGTCCTGTAAAACCTGCTATAATCATTTTAGCAATAGCCTTATCTGTATTATTATTTCCTTTACAGACAGTACTATACATCATCATTCTGTGAATAGTATTGTAGATTTGTCTTTCTGTATAACCATCAATATTCCATTCATAAATTTGTTTCCCATTATAGCTATGCTGGTCATAAATCTCTTGTTCCTCATATAGTATGTCTTGAGGTGTGGGCCTAGGATAATAAAATTTTGTTTGCATAGGCTTCCTAGCATATTTCTCTATTTTATTTATTCCTTCTGGCAAATTTTTTCTACTATTTTCAGTTGTCATGTCATCACTTAAGGTGTTTAATTTTAAGTCCCTAAATTTTTGATCCAATAATTTTTCTAATTCTCCTAAGGGTTTTAAATGGAAATCTTCAATTTCAGGAGGCGGTTGGATTGATGATTTTGCTATGATTTCTTTATTTAGTCCACCAATTACTGTATTTTTAGAATTAATTTCCTGCTGCCAATTAGATATTTTATCTATTTTTTTTTAGTTCGGGTAATTTGTTCTCCTATAATATTTAAATACAAATTTGTATAATTTTGTTTTTTCATTAACTCATTAATTTGGGCCATTGTAATTATTAGGGTATCATCTTCAATTAATTTTGAAAATGCTTTGAAATTAATTTCTATTTCATTCGAGTTCATTTTAAATGATTGTTGAGGGGGAAATATGTTATTAACAATTTTTCCATTATCTAAAAAATACTTTCTCTCTAGTACATTTAAATATTGTTCTGAATATTTGATGAGAAACCAGGGAACAAAAGCAACTATTTTATTCCTTATAGTTAATTCTTTATAAAATTGTTGAGAGATTATTTTTTGGTTTGCTATATTTAAAGTTTTCAAAGAACCATTTTCTAAATGGTTTCCATCTTTCTTCCTTGAATTCTTTCTGAATTTCTTTTCTAACTAGAGATCCAGGACTAAAATCTATTATTTTAGAATAGTCTACTAATGGGATCTCTGTTTCTAAATCAATTAGATTTAAATTATTCATTTATAAACAAAAATTTGTTTCTGAAGTTAATTCTTCATTTAATCTTGGATCTTTATATATCCCTTTAGCAATATTATTAGACTGAATCCTTATTTGTTCAACTTTATTTTCTCTTATATCTTCTTGGCTATTTTCTTCTCTATTTTGTGAAGTGGATGCTCTAGATGGAGTCATAATTTCAACTGGTGAAAAATATGATATTGTAGAATATCTTGAAGAATTGCTTCTTAAACATTTTGGTTGGTTATTAATAAAGTCTATTCTAACATTTCCTTCTGGATTTTGAACAATACTAGCATAATTACTTTCTATATGACTTAAAATTGGAACTTCTTTCTCAATTATCCAACTTTCTGGGAATTCTATTTCACTCCATTTTATTTGCCTTCTAGTATTAATTCTAGAACTATGTAAATTTGTTTCAAAAAATATAGTTTGTTCTAATGACTTATTATCTTGTATTCTACAGTTAGGATTAAGGGTATGAAGAAGTTTATAATATATTCTATAACATACACATATTAATTCAGATCCGGGTGTATAATTATACCCATGAGTTTTAACATTTAATGTTAAAGCATCTAATATATTTGCATCCGATAAGGACAATTGTAAATTCGGATAGACATTAAAAAAATACCGGCCCGTGAGCTAGGCTGGATTGTATTATCCCAATCAAAGATTTTTTCCAATCTAAATTCCTTGCATCTCTAAGAGCAGCTAAAAAAACTTTCAGGTAAACCTTCTAATGTTAAGGGTTTAAAAGCAATTTGTACTAATCCTATATGTAAAAATTTATATTCATCCTGATAATGCCCTATATCCATAGCATCTAAAAGTTTTATTACTCTTTCTTCATTATCAAGGGCTATTGATTCCTCACTAGTCTTTACAATCTGTTTTGTCTTCCAAAAATCAAATCGGCCGAAATTATAAATTAATCTAGGATTTACCTTAGGAATTGTCCATTTATTTAATTGACTTAAATTCTTAGGAATTTCATATTCTTCCTTTTTGGAATTTTTTAACAGTATTTATATCTGAAACAGATAAATATTGCATATTAAGCAATATATAAAACAAGTACTGTTGAATTATCCAATACAACTTCAATAACATGGCTCTGATACCATAAGGAGCCATGGCGACATGCCATGGAGGATCGGGAATATACAATACAAAACCTCGCCGTAAAATCCGACCATGTAGGCGGAATATAAATCCGGCCATGTAGGCGGAAGACGAGAGATACCAAAAATATACAAAAATCGCCAAAAATCCGACCATGTAGGCGGAATGTAAATCCGACCATGTAGGCGAAAGGCGATCAAATAAAGGAGTATCTTAAATTGTGATCTATATAAAGAGAATTTAAATGAATAGGAATAGAGTAAATTTGGGAACCTTTTACGCTCCGTTAAATTAATAAGTACGAATTCAGTCTTAAAACACCACCAAAAGGTCCCACACAACGCCATATTTGGCAAAACCGGGCAGCAGTGGTAAAACAGACTTCCTTCATCCTCATAATTTAAGGGAACGACCCAAAGGGTCTCCTTTCCATATTCATTTATTTTCCCCGTATATTTATCATAAATTTAAAATACTTTTTTTTTTTTTTTTTTTTTTTAGAACCTTGCCATCTTCGTTGTCATGGATAATTCAACAGTATGAACTTAGCCTTCCATTAGGCTAAAAGCAAAATTAAAATGAATACAAATACAATAAATAAATACAATAATTTAAAGTAAAAAACTTACAGAAGTGTAAACTCGTACACAAAGCTGAAATCTTATTTAGTGAGGGACAAAGAAGGTGATATACATGTACAAGGGTGTTTTCGGTCTGCCTCTAATGATCTAAGAGGGGGTATTTATAGGGAGGCCGGATCTGAAAGTATTATTTCAAATCCGTCTGTGATTGACAGGTGTCTTATGCATTAAGACACATGGCTGGAGTCATCTCCAGACGTATTACATGAATGACACGTGTTGCTGTATGTGTGACACGTGTTGCTTTGACTCGGTCAAAAATTTTCGACTTTGTTTTCTTCCGGCATTATGCTGTCTGCTTTCATTTCTTCATTATTTTGGAGAAATTACTTTCTTCCGATTCTTCTTCGGATCTTTTGTGGTAATCTATCCTTTGTTCCTCTGAAGATTCAGAAGTCCCAACTTTTGATTTTGCTTTCAAAGCAGTCCTGATTCCCTGAAATAGTTGACCAAGGATAATTTCGTGGTTGGATTTTCAAATGGGTCTTGTGATTCCCCTGCTAAACAAGAATACTTATTTTCTTCATCTTTGGAAGAGGTTTCCATTGGGGACTCTGCTCCTGTCAGATTTCGTTTGAGGTCTTTCTGGACTTGATTGAGATATTCCTCAATCATTTGTTCTTTAGAGATAATACCTCTCTTGCTCCTGATTCTTTGCGATATTTGCTCGAATGGGCTAGGAGTCTGATTTTCTTCCTTCTCCAGGAGTGCTTTGTATTCTTGGAGTTTTTCCTCCATTTCATCAAGTGCTTCTTGACAAAAATATTTTTTTGTTTCCGGATTGATGAGCATTAATTTACTCCAGAATTTAGAACAAGATTTCCTTTTAATACAAGGAATTTTTTGTAAGGTCATTCCTACTTCAGGTAGCCATTTCCAAATCCATGGAAGTGAGAATTCCATAAAAAAGAAGAATGAGGCCATTCCTTCAATCCATTTCTGTGATTTTTCCGCCTGGATAATTTTTGGCGAACAATTGATCCATTCCGTATAATAACCCTGGAAAATTTCAGGGAGTATAGAAATTGGAGGACCATAATTTAACCACCATTGAAATACCCAATTTGGTACTTCTTGTTGGAAAACTAATGGACAAATTTTGAAAAACCATGTGTGTTTTCTCTTATAATTTTCATAGAGAAAAGTTTTGTTGAATGCTTCAACATAGTCCCAATAATTAAATTTTATTGGGGATTTAGACTCTGGATGAATATATTCTTTTTCACCTAATGGGTTAATTCCCCATTCAACAGCAGTAATGAATTTTTTTATTACTGCTTTTGAGTAATTAAATTCTTTTCCATTATTGGAATAAGTGTGAGTAATTTCAACACTTTGCATTGCTTTCAGGATACACTCATAATGAGCCCTTGGTTTATATGAACCTGCTGTGAATGCTGTCACATCCAGATATCTTTTCATTAGATACCATGGATCTTTTTCCCACCTTAAATCCTCATTTTCCAGAAGTATAATTACTTCCTGATGTTCACTAAATTTATAGTTTACTAACTCATCTTCTTCTTCCAATATTTTAGCATAAGATACTGAAGAAGGTGATACTTCTTCGGCGGCGATTTTTTTTCTGCTCCTTTTTAAATATGAGGAATTGCTGGAAGAGCTCATTTTCTTCCTCAGAGACTTTATTGTATCTTCCTATTCCGGAAATGTTGTCTTTAATTAATGATCTGTTACCTTGGCGTATAATTTCGCCTGGTCTAAATCTACCTCCTCTCTGATTGGAGGAGTTTCTGCCTCTTCCTCTTTGAGGAAGCATTCCTGCAATAAAAGGATTATTCATTTAACCGGCATAATATCCTGCAATTTTTTGGTGATACAACAAATTTGCTATCCAAATATTTTTTATGCGATAATGATAAGACATGTCTGCATTTGGATGTTGAATAAGAATTTCCGAAATAATTTTTTTTCTCTCCTCAATCTTTTTTCTTATTATTCTCTGAATTCTTTTAAGTCGTGCCTTATATTCAATAGGCTCATCCCAAAATTCAAACCTATATACAGGCCATTTAGTCCATTCATCCAATAACTTTCTCCTTCAATCCTATCTTCAACCCAATAATCTGGGATTTTAGAGGAGGTACTTACTCCTATAAAGAATTCTCCTCCAATCCAGTTAAATTTACCAATGTCTGTGTTCATTTAGATATTCTCTTGATAAGAAGTCAGGAAGACTATTAGTCTTTCCTTTAATATGTTCTATTGTAAAATTAAATGGAGCTAAATGTGCTTGCCATCTAGCAAACATTTGTTTAGAAACATCATGCTTAAAGTCTTTGTTAAACATAAACTTAGCAGCAGAACAATCTGTTCTGATAATAAATTCTTGGTTTAATAAGTCATCTTGGAATTTTAAAACACATTTAACAATAGCAAGAACTTCTTTAGCCACTGTAGCATAATTTAATTGGGCTGCTTTCCATTTTCCAGAATGGAATCTAACTAAATATTCTTGTTTATTATTATCGATTTGTTTTAATATTCCTCCAAATCCTATTTCAGAAGCATCTGTTTCTATTATTTTCTTCCAATTAGGATTTGCTAGTGTTAGACATGGTAATGATTTAACCTTCTGTTTTTATTAGCCTAACTGCTTTAGTGTGATCTTCTGTCCATTCCAATGGATTTTTCTTGAGCCTATCATATAATAATGCTGTGTCTTGTGCAAGATTTTTGTAATATGGAGCTATATAATTTAGGCTTCCTAAAAATCTCTGTAATTGAGTTCTATCAATAATTTTATCCGGAAATTTATCTGCAAATTCTATGCATCTGTTAATGGGAATTATTTCTCCTTTTTTCGATATTGTGACCTAAAAATCTTATCTTAGTTTGGAAGATACTCATTTTTGGTTTAGATATTACTAATCCATTTTGAATGACTATCGTTTTAAACATTTCTAAATGTTTAAAGTGGTCTTCTATGTTATTGGAGAAGACTAAGATGTCATCAATATAAACAATAATAAAGTTCGAGAATTGGTTAAAAATATCATTCATGATATTTTGGAATTCTGAAGGTGCATTTTTCAGACCAAAAGGCATAACATTCCACTCATAATGGCCAAAAGGAACTGTAAATGCAGTTTTATATCTATCTGATTCACTTATCTGAATCTGCCAATATCCTGATTTAAGTCAAATTTTGAAAAAATTATTGCCTTATGCAATCTATCTAAAAGATCTTTTTTATTGGGGATTGGATACCTTATCCATTTTTAAAACTTTATTGAGGGGCTTATAATTGATAACAAGTCTAGGTCTCCCTCTTTCCTGTTCTGCATGTTTATTAACATAAAAAGCAGTACATGACCAAGGTGATTTAGAGGATCTAATTAGTTTTTTATCTACTAATCCCTTAATCTCCTCTTTGCATAACTCTAGATATTCGGAATTCATCTGACAAGGTCTCGCCTTAGTGGGAATATTTTTTTCTAAAACTCATTTTCATATGGGAGGCTTACAATATGTTTCTTTCTATGCCAAAATGCATTAGGGTGTTCATTACATGTCTCAAGTTCGAATTTATTTTGAACCATTTTAATTTTTGCTTGTAATTTTGGATTTTGAAGTAATTCATCTATCTGTAAAGAATTGATTTCTTCTTTTATGAAAACAGATTTGATTTGTTTTAGAAATTATTAAATCTCTTATTTCATTAATAACTTTATCCATTGGTTGAGTAATAAATTCAAATTTATTATCTCATCTTCAAATGTTCCTATTATACCTTTGTCATTAATGTTTTTTATTGGGAAAATCTTTTTTAGAAAGGGTGTTCCTAAGATTATATCATTTGTTAAATCCTTAATTAGTAGGAAACTCATAGGGATACATTTTTTATTATTACATATATAAGCTTTTGGGATTTTAAAACTTATGTTTAATTTTTGCCCATTGGCAGAGGATAATGAATGAGTTGTTTTTTCAAAGTATTTGGTTGGTATTAATCCTTCTTTTATACAATTAATATCTGCCCACTATCTACTAGAGCAGTAAATGTTTTTCTAAAATTATTACTTATCAATAAGTCAATCTTTATATTCCATTTTTGACTGGTCACTACCTCTAATGTAGATAGGAAATTATCCTCAATTTTCTCTTTACTTAATTCAATGAATTTGTTATTTTTGTCTATTTCTAATATTTCTATTCTAGTAGTAAGAGTCTGATTATATTTCTTAATATTTTTTATTTCTTCTTTTAATTTTTTCAACTTCTAATTTTAGATCTTCTGCAGTGGAAGGGTTATCTTTAATGGTTTGTTTTTCTCTGAGTATTTTTTTAACTTCAGTAATTGTATAGGGTTCAAATGGTTTACTAATTAAGTTTTCATATGTCTGATTTGACTCAGAAGATGAACCTCTATTGTTATCCATTTTACTAAGGATAATATTTCTTATTTCAGGGTCCTTAATTTCCCTGAGCAACTCAACTATATGATTATCTGTAAGGACATTTACTGTTGACAAATCTTTGAATTGTGCCATTAATTCATAAAATTCATCATCTGATTCTTCTTCATTAGTCCCTTGTTTACATGGACAAGAAGAATCTTCTTCTTCATTTGATTCATCCGAGGTTGATAAATTCTCAGGATTCTCTTCTATATTTCCTAATTCATCTTGATTATTTTCTTCTAATTCTTCAGATTCGGAAGATTCTTTTCCTTCAGAAAATATTGTATTTATTATATTTTCTTTTTCTTGGTCTTCTAATTTAAGACTATTAATCTTCTTTTTTAATCTTTTAGCTCTTTTTATTTCTACATCTATTTGCAAGGTGGTCTGTTTCACCGCAAATGTAACATCTTTCTTATCTTTTTTGTTACATTATTTTTAGTTTTCCATTCATCTTTTCTGGTTATGTTTCTTTGTTTATATTTTTCTTTTCTATCACTCCGTTTTTTATGTCTTTTTCTTTTTTCCCTCTGGGGTCCTATATTTGGGAATTTTTTGTCTATCTGACGGCATCATTTCTATTCCAAATTGAGCACAAAATTCTCCTAGTTGTTTCTTCTCTGTTAAATTTTGTCTTTTAATTTGTTTATTTAATCTAATTTCATTGCATAGATTTAAACCTTCTTGAATGCAAGTTCCAATTAACTTCCCATAAGTATATTGATTATAATTTATTGCTACCCCTCCATTTCTGAGATTCTTCCTAACCCTTTCAGCGAATAGGTGAGGAAGTCCATCGATGAATCTAGATTTCCAATGAGCATCATTGGATTCTGGGAGTTCCATTACTCTAGTAAGGAAGACATCTTTGTAAAACCTAAAGGATGTTAGAGTTTTACATTGGAAATTCTGTAATAGGGTTCTAATATTTTCACTATTATCGGACCATCTCCCTGTAAAATGTTCTACTATATTAATGGCAAGTGTATAGACTGCTTGTTCTTCCATATTTTCTGGTTTGACTGTACTCAAAATTTCATTTCTGTCCATCGGGCTAAGATAATTATCCCACCAGCCTTTTAACTGTCCTGTAAAACCTGCTATAATCATTTTAGCAATAGCCTTATCTGTATTATTATTTCCTTTACAGACAGTACTATACATCATCATTCTGTGAATAGTATTGTAGATTTGTCTTTCTGTATAACCATCAATATTCCATTCATAAATTTGTTTCCCATTATAGCTATGCTGGTCATAAATCTCTTGTTCCTCATATAGTATGTCTTGAGGTGTGGGCCTAGGATAATAAAATTTTGTTTGCATAGGCTTCCTAGCATATTTCTCTATTTTATTTATTCCTTCTGGCAAATTTTTTCTACTATTTTCAGTTGTCATGTCATCACTTAAGGTGTTTAATTTTAAGTCCCTAAATTTTTGATCCAATAATTTTTCTAATTCTCCTAAGGGTTTTAAATGGAAATCTTCAATTTCAGGAGGCGGTTGGATTGATGATTTTGCTATGATTTCTTTATTTAGTCCACCAATTACTGTATTTTTAGAATTAATTTCCTGCTGCCAATTAGATATTTTATCTATTTTTTTATTTAGTTCGGTAATTTGTTCTCCTATAATATTTAAATACAAATTTGTATAATTTTGTTTTTTCATTAACTCATTAATTTGGGCCATTGTAATTATTAGGGTATCATCTTCAATTAATTTTGAAAATGCTTTGAAATTAATTTCTATTTCATTCGAGTTCATTTTAAATGATTGTTGAGGGGGAAATATGTTATTAACAATTTTTCCATTATCTAAAAAATACTTTCTCTCTAGTACATTTAAATATTGTTCTGAATATTTGATGAGAAACCAGGGAACAAAAGCAACTATTTTATTCCTTATAGTTAATTCTTTATAAAATTGTTGAGAGATTATTTTTTGGTTTGCTATATTAAAGTTTTCAAAGAACCATTTCCTAAATGGTTTCCATCTTTCTTCCTTGAATTCTTTCTGAATTTCTTTTCTAACTAGAGATCCAGGACTAAAATCTATTATTTTAGAATAGTCTACTAATGGGATCTCTGTTTCTAAATCAATTAGATTTAAATTATTCATTTATAAACAAAAATTTGTTTCTGAAGTTAATTCTTCATTTAATCTTGGATCTTTATATATCCCTTTAGCAATATTATTAGACTGAATCCTTATTTGTTCAACTTTATTTTCTCTTATATCTTCTTGGCTATTTTCTTCTCTATTTTGTGAAGTGGATGCTCTAGATGGAGTCATAATTTCAACTGGTGAAAAATATGATATTGTAGAATATCTTGAAGAATTGCTTCTTAAACATTTTGGTTGGTTATTAATAAAGTCTATTCTAACATTTCCTTCTGGATTTTGAACAATACTAGCATAATTACTTTCTATATGACTTAAAATTGGAACTTCTTTCTCAATTATCCAACTTTCTGGGAATTCTATTTCACTCCATTTTATTTGCCTTCTAGTATTAATTCTAGAACTATGTAAATTTGTTTCAAAAAATATAGTTTGTTCTAATGACTTATTATCTTGTATTCTACAGTTAGGATTAAGGGTATGAAGAAGTTTATAATATATTCTATAACATACACATATTAATTCAGATCCGGGTGTATAATTATACCCATGAGTTTCAACATTTAATGTTAAAGCATCTAATATATTTGCATCCGATAAGGACAATTGTAAATTCGGATAGACATTAAAAAATACCGGCCCGTGAGCTAGGCTGGATTGTATTATCCCAATCAAAGATTTTTTCCAATCTAAATTCCTTGCATCTCTAAGAGCAGCTAAAAAACTTTCAGGTAAACCTTCTAATGTTAAGGGTTTAAAAGCAATTTGTACTAATCCTATATGTAAAAATTTATATTCATCCTGATAATGCCCTATATCCATAGCATCTAAAAGTTTTATTACTCTTTCTTCATTATCAAGGGCTATTGATTCCTCACTAGTCTTTACAATCTGTTTTGTCTTCCAAAAATCAAATCGACCGAAATTATAAATTAATCTAGGATTTACCTTAGGAATTGTCCATTTATTTAATTGACTTAAATTCTTAGGAATTTCATATTCTTCCTTTTTGGAATTTTTAACAGTATTTATATCTGAAACAGATAAATATTGCATATTAAGCAATATATAAAACAAGTACTGTTGAATTATCCAATACAACTTCAATAACATGGCTCTGATACCATAAGGAGCCATGGCGACATGCCATGGAGGGATCGGGAATATACAATACAAAACCTTGCCGTAAAATCCGACCATGTAGGCGGAATATAAATCCGGCCATGTAGGCGGAAGACGAGAGATACCAAAAATATACAAAAATCGCCAAAAATCCGACCATGTAGGCGGAATGTAAATCCGACCATGTAGGCGAAAGGCGATCAAAATAAAGGAGTATCTTAAATTGTGATCTATATAAAGAGAATTTAAATGAATAGGAATAGAGTAAATTTGGGAACCTTTTACGCTCCGTTAAATTAATAAGTACGAATTCAGTCTTAAAACACCACCAAAAGGCCCACACAACGCCATATTTGGCAAAACCGGGCAGCAGTGGTAAAACAGACTTCCTTCATCCTCATAATTTAAGGGAACGACCCAAAGGGTCTCCTTTCCATATTCATTTATTTTCCCCGTATATTTATCATAAATTTAAAAATTTTTTTTTTTTTTTTTTTTTTTTTTAGAACCTTGCCATCTTCGTTGTCATGGATAATTCAACAGTATGAACTTAGCCTTCCATTAGGCTAAAAGCAAAATTAAAATGAATACAAATACAATAAATAAATACAATAATTTAAAGTAAAAAACTTACAGAAGTGTAAACTCGTACACAAAGCTGAAATCTTATTTAGTGAGGGACAAAGAAGGTGATATACATGTACAAGGGTGTTTTTCGGTCTGCCTCTAATGATCTAAGAGGGGGTATTTATAGGGAGGCCGGATCTGAAAGTATTATTTCAAATCCGTCTGTGATTGACAGGTGTCTTATGCATTAAGACACATGGCTGGAGTCATCTCCAGACGTATTACATGAATGACACGTGTTGCTGTATGTGTGACACGTGTTGCTTTGACTCGGTCAAAAATTTTCGACTTTGTTTTCTTCCGGCATTATGCTGTCTGCTTTCATTTCTTCATTATTTTGGAGAAATTACTTTCTTCCGATTCTTCTTCGGATCTTTTTGTGGTAATCTATCCTTTGTTCCTCTGAAGATTCAGAAGTCCCAACTTTTGATTTTGCTTTCAAAGCAGTCCTGATTCCCTGAAATAGTTGATCAAGGATAATTTCGTGGTTGGATTCTTCAAATGGGTCTTGTGATTCCCCTGCTAAACAAGAATACTTATTTTCTTCATCTTTGGAAGAGGTTTCCATTGGGGACTCTGCTCCTGTCAGATTTCGTTTGAGGTCTTTCTGGACTTGATTGAGATATTCCTCAATCATTTGTTCTTTAGAGATAATACCTCTCTTGCTCCTGATTCTTTGCGATATTTGCTCGAATGGGCTAGGAGTCTGATTTTCTTCCTTCTCCAGGAGTGCTTTGTATTCTTGGAGTTTTTCCTCCATTTCATCAAGTGCTTCTTGACAAAAATATTTTTTTGTTTCCGGATTGATGAGCATTAATTTACTCCAGAATTTAGAACAAGATTTCCTTTTAATACAAGGAATTTTTTGTAAGGTCATTCCTACTTCAGGTAGCCATTTCCAAATCCATGGAAGTGAGAATTCCATAAAAAAGAAGAATGAGGCCATTCCTTCAATCCATTTCTGTGATTTTTCCGCCTGGATAATTTTTGGCGAACAATTGATCCATTCCGTATAATAACCCTGGAAAATTTCAGGGAGTATAGAAATTGGAGGACCATAATTTAACCACCATTGAAATACCCAATTTGGTACTTCTTGTTGGAAAACTAATGGACAAATTTTGAAAAAACCATGTGTGTTTTTCTCTTATAATTTTCATAGAGAAAAGTTTTGTTGAATGCTTCAACATAGTCCCAATAGTTAAATTTTATTGGGGATTTAGACTCTGGATGAATATATTCTTTTTCACCTAATGGGTTAATTCCCCATTCAACAGCAGTAATGAATTTTTTTATTACTGCTTTTGAGTAATTAAATTCTTTTCCATTATTGGAATAAGTGTGAGTAATTTCAACACTTTGCATTGCTTTCAGGATACACTCATAATGAGCCCTTGGTTTATATGAACCTGCTGTGAATGCTGTCACATCCAGATATCTTTTCATTAGATACCATGGATCTTTTTCCCACCTTAAATCCTCATTTTCCAGAAGTATAATTACTTCCTGATGTTCACTAAATTTATAGTTTACTAACTCATCTTCTTCTTCCAATATTTTAGCATAAGATACTGAAGAAGATGATACTTCTTCGGCGGCGATTTTTTTCTGCTCCTTTTTAAATATGAGGAATTGCTGGAAGAGCTCATTTTCTTCCTCAGAGACTTTATTGTATCTTCCTATTCCGGAAATGTTGTCTTTAATTAATGATCTGTTACCTTGGCGTATAATTTCGCCTGGTCTAAATCTACCTCCTCTCTGATTGGAGGAGTTTCTGCCTCTTCCTCTTTGAGGAAGCATTCCTGCAATAAAAGGATTATTCATTTAACCGGCATAATATCCTGCAATTTTTTGGTGATACAACAAATTTGCTATCCAAATATTTTTTATGCGATAATGATAAGACATGTCTGCATTTGGATGTTGAATAAGAATTTCCGAAATAATTTTTTTTCTCTCCTCAATCTTTTTTCTTATTATTCTCTGAATTCTTTTAAGTCGTGCCTTATATTCAATAGGCTCATCCCAAAATTCAAACCTATATACAGGCCATTTTAGTCCATTCATCCAATAACTTTCTCCTTCAATCCTATCTTCAACCCAATAATCTGGGATTTTAGAGGAGGTACTTACTCCTATAAAGAATTCTCCTCCAATCCAGTTAAATTTACCAATGTCTGTGTTCATTTAGATATTCTCTTGATAAGAAGTCAGGAAGACTATTAGTCTTTCCTTTAATATGTTCTATTGTAAAATTAAATGGAGCTAAATGTGCTTGCCATCTAGCAAACATTTGTTTAGAAACATCATGCTTAAAGTCTTTGTTAAACATAAACTTAGCAGCAGAACAATCTGTTCTGATAATAAATTCTTGGTTTAATAAGTCATCTTGGAATTTTAAAACACATTTAACAATAGCAAGAACTTCTTTAGCCACTGTAGCATAATTTAATTGGGCTGCTTTCCATTTTCCAGAATGGAATCTAACTAAATATTCTTGTTTATTATTATCGATTTGTTTTAATATTCCTCCAAATCCTATTTCAGAAGCATCTGTTTCTATTATTTTCTTCCAATTAGGATTTGCTAGTGTTAGACATGGTAATGATTTAACCTTCTGTTTTATTAGCCTAACTGCTTTAGTGTGATCTTCTGTCCATTCCAATGGATTTTTCTTGAGCCTATCATATAATAATGCTGTGTCTTGTGCAAGATTTTTTGTAATATGGAGCTATATAATTTAGGCTTCCTAAAAATCTCTGTAATTGAGTTCTATCAATAATTTTATCCGGAAATTTATCTGCAAATTCTATGCATCTGTTAATGGGAATTATTTCTCCTTTTTCGATATTGTGACCTAAAAATCTTATCTTAGTTTGGAAGATACTCATTTTTGGTTTAGATATTACTAATCCATTTTGAATGACTATCGTTTTAAACATTTCTAAATGTTTAAAGTGGTCTTCTATGTTATTGGAGAAGACTAAGATGTCATCAATATAAACAATAATAAAGTTCGAGAATTGGTTAAAAATATCATTCATGATATTTTGGAATTCTGAAGGTGCATTTTTCAGACCAAAAGGCATAACATTCCACTCATAATGGCCAAAAGGAACTGTAAATGCAGTTTTATATCTATCTGATTCACTTATCTGAATCTGCCAATATCCTGATTTTAAGTCAAATTTTGAAAAAATTATTGCCTTATGCAATCTATCTAAAAGATCTTTTTTATTGGGGATTGGATACCTTATCCATTTTAAAACTTTATTGAGGGGCTTATAATTGATAACAAGTCTAGGTCTCCCTCTTTCCTGTTCTGCATGTTTATTAACATAAAAAGCAGTACATGACCAAGGTGATTTAGAGGATCTAATTAGTTTTTTATCTACTAATCCCTTAATCTCCTCTTTGCATAACTCTAGATATTCGGAATTCATCTGACAAGGTCTCGCCTTAGTGGGAATATTTTTTTCTAAAAACTCATTTTCATATGGGAGGCTTACAATATGTTTCTTTCTATGCCAAAATGCATTAGGGTGTTCATTACATGTCTCAAGTTCGAATTTATTTTGAACCATTTTAATTTTTGCTTGTAATTTTGGATTTTGAAGTAATTCATCTATTGTAAAGAATTGATTTCTTCTTTTATAAAACAGATTTGATTTGTTTTAGAAATTATTAAATCTCTTATTTCATTAATAACTTTATCCATTGGTTGAGTAATAAATTCAAATTTTATTATCTCATCTTCAAATGTTCCTATTATACCTTTGTCATTAATGTTTTTTATTGGGAAAATCTTTTTTAGAAAGGGTGTTCCTAAGATTATATCATTTGTTAAATCCTTAATTAGTAGGAAACTCATAGGGATACATTTTTTATTATTACATATATAAGCTTTTGGGATTTTAAAACTTATGTTTAATTTTTGCCCATTGGCAGAGGATAATGAATGAGTTGTTTTTTCAAAGTATTTGGTTGGTATTAATCCTTCTTTTATACAATTAATATCTGCCCCACTATCTACTAGAGCAGTAAATGTTTTTCTAAAATTATTACTTATCAATAAGTCAATCTTTATATTCCATTTTTGACTGGTCACTACCTCTAATGTAGATAGG
This sequence comes from Sesamum alatum, assembly GCA_034509735.1. Classification (NCBI taxonomy): domain Eukaryota; kingdom Viridiplantae; phylum Streptophyta; class Magnoliopsida; order Lamiales; family Pedaliaceae; genus Sesamum; species Sesamum alatum. The sequence continues at coordinate 5,554,729 of JACGWO010000005.1, forward strand.
AAATTATCCTCAATTTTCTCTTTACTTAATTCAATGAATTTGTTATTTTTGTCTATTTCTAATATTTCTATTCTAGTAGTAAGAGTCTGATTATATTTCTTAATATTTTTTATTTCTTCTTTTAATTTTTCAACTTCTAATTTTAGATCTTCTGCAGTGGAAGGGTTATCTTTAATGGTTTGTTTTTCTCTGAGTATTTTTTTAACTTCAGTAATTGTATAGGGTTCAAATGGTTTACTAATTAAGTTTTCATATGTCTGATTTGACTCAGAAGATGAACCTCTATTGTTATCCATTTTACTAAGGATAATATTTCTTATTTCAGGGTCCTTAATTTCCCTGAGCAACTCAACTATATGATTATCTGTAAGGACATTTACTGTTGACAAATCTTTGAATTGTGCCATTAATTCATAAAATTCATCATCTGATTCTTCTTCATTAGTCCCTTGTTTACATGGACAAGAAGAATCTTCTTCTTCATTTGATTCATCCGAGGTTGATAAATTCTCAGGATTCTCTTCTATATTTCCTAATTCATCTTGATTATTTTCTTCTAATTCTTCAGATTCGGAAGATTCTTTTCCTTCAGAAAATATTGTATTTATTATATTTTCTTTTTCTTGGTCTTCTAATTTAAGACTATTAATCTTCTTTTTTAATCTTTTAGCTCTTTTATTTCTACATCTATTTGCAAGGTGGTCTGTTTCACCACAAATGTAACATCTTCTTATCTTTTTTGTTACATTATTTTTAGTTTTCCATTCATCTTTTCTGGTTATGTTTCTTTGTTTATTTTTTTCTTTTCTATCACTCCGTTTTTTATGTCTTTTCTTTTTTCCCTCTGGGGTCCTATATTTGGGAATTTTTTGTCTATCTGACGGCATCATTTCTATTCCAAATTGAGCACAAAATTCTCCTAGTTGTTTCTTCTCTGTTAAATTTTGTCTTTTAATTTGTTTATTTAATCTAATTTCATTGCATAGATTTAAACCTTCTTGAATGCAAGTTCCAATTAACTTCCCATAAGTATATTGATTATAATTTATTGCTACCCCTCCATTTCTGAGATTCTTCCTAACCCTTTCAGCGAATAGGTGAGGAAGTCCATCGATGAATCTAGATTTCCAATGAGCATCATTGGATTCTGGGAGTTCCATTACTCTAGTAAGGAAGACATCTTTGTAAAACCTAAAGGATGTTAGAGTTTTACATTGGAAATTCTGTAATAGGGTTCTAATATTTTCACTATTATCGGACCATCTCCCTGTAAAATGTTCTACTATATTAATGGCAAGTGTATAGACTGCTTGTTCTTCCATATTTTCTGGTTTGACTGTACTCAAAATTTCATTTCTGTCCATCGGGCTAAGATAATTATCCCACCAGCCTTTTAATTGTCCTGTAAAACCTGCTATAATCATTTTAGCAATAGCCTTATCTGTATTATTATTTCCTTTACAGACAGTACTATACATCATCATTCTGTGAATAGTATTGTAGATTTGTCTTTCTGTATAACCATCAATATTCCATTCATAAATTTGTTTCCCATTATAGCTATGCTGGTCATAAATCTCTTGTTCCTCATATAGTATGTCTTGAGGTGTGGGCCTAGGATAATAAAATTTTGTTTGCATAGGCTTCCTAGCATATTTCTCTATTTTATTTATTCCTTCTGGCAAATTTTTTCTACTATTTTCAGTTGTCATGTCATCACTTAAGGTGTTTAATTTTAAGTCCCTAAATTTTTGATCCAATAATTTTTCTAATTCTCCTAAGGGTTTTAAATGGAAATCTTCAATTTCAGGAGGCGGTTGGATTGATGATTTTGCTATGATTTCTTTATTTAGTCCACCAATTACTGTATTTTTAGAATTAATTTCCTGCTGCCAATTAGATATTTTATCTATTTTTTTATTTAGTTCGGTAATTTGTTCTCCTATAATATTTAAATACAAATTTGTATAATTTTGTTTTTTCATTAACTCATTAATTTGGGCCATTGTAATTATTAGGGTATCATCTTCAATTAATTTTGAAAATGCTTTGAAATTAATTTCTATTTCATTCGAGTTCATTTTAAATGATTGTTGAGGGGGAAATATGTTATTAACAATTTTTCCATTATCTAAAAAATACTTTCTCTCTAGTACATTTAAATATTGTTCTGAATATTTGATGAGAAACCAGGGAACAAAAGCAACTATTTTATTCCTTATAGTTAATTCTTTATAAAATTGTTGAGAGATTATTTTTTGGTTTGCTATATTAAAGTTTTCAAAGAACCATTTCCTAAATGGTTTCCATCTTTCTTCCTTGAATTCTTTCTGAATTTCTTTTCTAACTAGAGATCCAGGACTAAAATCTATTATTTTAGAATAGTCTACTAATGGGATCTCTGTTTCTAAATCAATTAGATTTAAATTATTCATTTATAAACAAAAATTTGTTTCTGAAGTTAATTCTTCATTTAATCTTGGATCTTTATATATCCCTTTAGCAATATTATTAGACTGAATCCTTATTTGTTCAACTTTATTTTCTCTTATATCTTCTTGGCTATTTTCTTCTCTATTTTGTGAAGTGGATGCTCTAGATGGAGTCATAATTTCAACTGGTGAAAAATATGATATTGTAGAATATCTTGAAGAATTGCTTCTTAAACATTTTGGTTGGTTATTAATAAAGTCTATTCTAACATTTCCTTCTGGATTTTGAACAATACTAGCATAATTACTTTCTATATGACTTAAAATTGGAACTTCTTTCTCAATTAATAATTCATCAAGCAAACCGAAAAACTGCACACGTGTTTGGATCATCTGAATGATGGACGGCTTGATCTCAAAATTATTGGCTTGGATCGAAGGTTTGGCTATGCTAGATATCACCCCATCTGCTGTTGGGAACGCATACTCCACGACCCCTAAAGCATTCGCCATGGCCGGTTCTGTGAGAGCAAATTGATCCTCTGTGTTGGAATTTCCACTCCCTTCACCCCTCTCGATGGTGTTTCTTTGTTGGCGAAAAGTTCTTTCAATTTCGGGATTGAATTGTACTAACTCTCCACCACTACTTCGTGTTATTGAACTGTGAACCAAAGAAAGAAGAGAAGTGAGGTAAAAATAGAAAATAAAAATAAAGCAAAGAAAAAATCCAAATTAATTAAGTCCAGCGAGTTATGATATTATTTCGAATTAAATCCCCGGCAACGGCGCCAAAAACTTGATTGCAAAAATACGTAGTAGCAAGTATACTAGTTATCAAGTAGTATAAAGAATGTCGAACCCACAAGGATTTAATGAAATAATTACCACAACTATGACTAATCCCAAATTATTTGGACAATCGAGAATTGGAATGATTTATGAAACTATTAAAAGACAATAAAATGAACTGTAGAAAGCAATTACGTCGGAGGAAAAATGCAGATTTAGGTAGAAGTGTCACGGCTATAGGTCTACCTAATCAATACAACGTATTTAATATTGACGGATCAATCAAACATACAAGTATTTTCGCATACTGAGATTTTTCCTATTTTAATCCAATATACTCTTTCGAGCTATACCGAACCTATTACTATCAAGGAATTAGGGGATCTCTCCTCTCCAAAACTCGTGATAATAATGCATGAAGATTTATGAAAAACCTATGGAACCAGATAGATCATGTCTGTGTATCTCTACACATCATTCAACCCACACCATGAATTTCTCTTTCCACTATGCTAAATTCCCTCTCGGTTCATTAACATAATTAAGAAAAATCTAAGAGGTGATCAAGCTCTTAAATAATAGCAATAAACACAATAACTCATGGATATGGGAAAATAACAATAGATTAATCCAGAAAAATATTTAACACATAGTATCAATTAGGCTTTCCGTAAGCCTTAGCACAAAAAGAAAATTAGTTCATCCTAATTCTAGAAAAAACACAAGAGAAAAGATGCAGAAAATTGTTGGAAAAAAAAGTGTTCTCTTCTTCTCCTCCTTCCTTCTTTATATAGAGGGAGAGTCCTAATTGAGAAAGGAGAGAAATAGGACTCTATTTAGCATAAAACTCTTTTCCTTTTCTATTCCTATTATTACCAAGACTCTAAGGTAGATTACAAAGAAAATTGGATCTCTATTTGAATGACCTAAAGTCAGAATTTTTGTTTTTTTATAAATCAGGTCGTCTGCAAACTTTGCCCAATGAATATCTGATAACCCGTGGGTCACAGGTTATGCTTCCTGCATTTCTGAAACCGGATTTCTGATAGCCCGTGGGTCACGGGCTAAATTATAGTCATTTCTGCAGAATTTTGACTCTTCTTTCTATGTTTGGACTCTTTTCTTGCACTTGCCTTTTTGCCCACCGAAGTTCCTAAAAAAAACACAAATGTACCCAAGAACAAGCATTATATCGAGATAAAATGAATGTATAAATATAAGAATATGTTGTATAATTTCCCCCAATCAGTGAACATGTCAAATTAGAACATCAACAATGACCAGTTGTATTTGCAGATGGCCATTAACTCTAAATTGATAATTGCTAGCTCTGACATGATTGCAACACATTAGTTTAACTACTAGCAGTGACGGACTTAGCATTAGTCAAAGCGCAATTACTCCCCTATCCACCATATAAATAGAAAATCAAGAACCAGATTGGGGGAACAACCAAAAACTCCAAAAAATATATTATCTATAAAACAAAATCAACATTTTTATATATCTAAATCAATAATTTAAACCCTGGAGAAACCTAATTAAGTAGTGGTAGGGTTGATAAGTAAAAACTTACAATTGAATACACTCTTCTTGCCCTTTCAATCGCCCACCAACAACCAAAAGAACCTTGCCGAGAAACAAGATAATGCGTCCGTAGGAGATATTTTGGATAAATTGAGCGTTGTTTTTGCGTGAATGATTTGAATAGGAAGAACAATGATTTCTATGTTCTGTTGAGGCTAATGTTTTTGTTTTGATTAGCAGATAGTTACCAATCGAGAGAGTGTAGGTTGAAGATGGTCTCTGTTGAGGCTAATGTTGCAGAAGAAAGAAAGGAGAAAAGAAGGCGGGAGAAGTGCAAAAGTGGAGAACGAGAAAAGAGAGAGAATGTATGCAAGGATAAATGTGGGGAAAAAAAATAATACTAGCTTATAGCAATTTGTGTGATTGTGGATCTTGGGGGGTGAGTGTGATCCATTCTCCCTCAAGATCTGATTAATAAGACTGGGCCCGGTGTTAATACCGGGCTCTAATACTACTAACCAAACGCATGATTAGGCATGATAAATAATTTCATCATGCCTAATCATGCGAACCAAACGGGGCCTAAGTATATACCACTAATCATTTTTCCATTATTAATTCAGGGTAAATAGTATAGTTAGTCTAGTATGCGTTTAGAATCAATTTAATCCTTCAAGTTTATTCCGTAACATTAACATTATTATATTTTAGTTTTTGTCTCAGTTTGTTCCTTCCAATCATTTTTTTGTGAAAATGTGGCCGGATTTTGACCTTTTAGAGGTAAAATGGTTAATTTAAATTTATTTTTTTCATTTTAGTCCTCAAGTTTGTGAAATATCAAACTAGTCATTTTTTAGGTGGAAAAAGTACTATAACATCCCGTCCAAATTGCTAGATATTGGCCCCTTATTTTAAGGATTATTCCTTTGATGGCCAACATTACATTAAGATAAAGTTAACCAGTAAAATTGCGATAATTTGAGAGAAATTGCGATATTCACCGCATCCACGTCAGTGAAGCGGAAACGATAGATCCTAAAGGATTTTACCCCATTCGCCACCTGCAACTTGTCCTCCACTTTCTTTCTTTCTTTCTTTCTTTCTTTCTCCTCCTTAATATTATCCTCTTTCTCGCTCTCACCTCCATGGTGGAGGGGGAGTCACAGGCAACATGATTTTCCCCTCTTCTTCAAATGAACCCATCAAGTCTACCATCACTTCCTCAACTACTTTTTTATCAATACTTTTAGTCGACATATTGCCAAAAAAAGAAAGAAAGAAAAAAAGAGGAAGAAGGAAACAGGGGGATCGGACCTAGTGTAGATGGTAAAAGAGCAAAAAAAAACTAAAGAACCCTAAGTTAAAAGGTTGAACCTGGAAAGAAAAATCCAAAAAATCTGTGAGAAACTTATTTCTACATAAAAGAGAAGAAAATGGAGGGGAAGAGACTCACCAAAATGCAGGACACTTGTGAAACGCCAAAGAGAAAGTTGTCTTAAATATGAGGACAACCAAGTAGCCACATCCGCGTAGGACTTGGTGCCACGTAGGACTTTTGCAGATAGACACGTACCCCCCCTCCCCCCCCCCCCCCAAATTCGCATGTGCGTGCAAGCTGGTTATAGCCAACAAGACTCTCATTCGTCAGCCCAGGGGAAGCCCAAACAACCTAACAGCATTTTCCCTGCTGATTTAGCACGGGTGAAAAAAAATTCTTTTCAGGTGGATATTTTTGGGAGGACTATTTCTTCCTCCTCCAGTGGTCCCATACCAAGTCTTGCACTCCTAGAGTTTGGGGGGGGGGGGGTGGGTGATGATGCCCCTCAACAAATTTTCTTAAAGCCCAAAGATAAGGAAGCGAGCCTCCACCAAGCAACCTAGCAGGCTGATCCTACTGGTCATGAGCAAAGTACCAAGCCCATGATATGTGTTTTCTTTCTAACTTGGCAGACTAAAAAATTGAGCCCAATCCAACAAGGCGATTCATCATACAATAGGGACGGCACGTTACACATATTTATGCTATCATAAGACACGTCATACAAATTAAATCTCTATCTAATTCCGCATAAGCCGGCTGAAATCAACTCCTCAAGTAGCAGGTAGAACAATTCTCAAATTCTCGGATTGACTGGGTAAGATTTGGTCCAAGGTTATATCTTCATCCAGATAAATCCAAATCTTGAACCGATTTTTTTGTTAGTTAAGCAACATGTGCAGATTTCTAATGGTGTATGATTTTCCCTAACTACTTCCCGGATCTTGCTCTACGACTGCTTATAAATTGAAGCTTTGTGCAGTCATTTTGGTAACTAAGTCTCTCATACTTTCACTCTCATTCTCTCTTAGTTTTTAGCTCACTTTTGCACTCCATACAAATTTCATCACTCTAGCATCATATTCAATAATTATTCTCACATTATTTATTCAGGTTAACCATTACTAACTTAAGTATCGGAGTACTAACCCTTGTTTTGCATGTTAGTCTTCCTTTGATCTTAGGATGTCATTGAAAATCTTTCGACCATTATGGTACTACTGGAGTTATGCTCGGCGGACCATGGACGAGGGCATCAAATCTGTGGACACCACTCCGATGTAGTGGCAGTGCAACAAAATCTAGAGGTAGTGCCATCATTGGCCCAATGGGCACCAGCGGCGGATGGACTTCACGGAGGCGGGAAACATTTTCAGTGCCCCACGCATGATGCTTAGTGGTGATCGAACTTCCGGAATGAGGGAGAATAGGGCACGGGGATTATGGGGAAGGAGAGCTATGCACATATGGGTAATCAACACGAAGAACTTAAGGCGACGAGCCATGAAATCATAAATGGGATAAAGATAGGATCAGGCTAGAACGTTGCAGATGGCCCGAAAACGCAGGACACAACCTAGTCAACTCCTCTATCTAACTACCCAACACAAGCCTACACCCCAAAACAACCCTATAACTCAAACCAGGGCCACAACCGAACCCAACTCACTATGCAAGTCAGCCCTACACAATCCCCAGGCCACAACAAGCCCCAATCCACTTCACAAGCTAGCCCACAACTAACCCCTAGTCCCTAGCACTGCTCAGCCCACAACAGTCCTCGGCCCACACCAAGCCGCAGCCCATACCTTCGTCTACTCCCCAACCAATTGGGCTCAGCAAGTCAAAGCCCCCAACCCACCCTAGACTCACAGCCAAAACCACCTACAAGCCCTCAGAATAGCCTCACCAAGGTACCTCGGCTAACCCAAACCGAACCTACCAAGCCTCAACCTAGACCAGCTCTCCTTCCCTCAACCCAACCCACATTCATCTTTTCATTGGCCCTACCGCGACCAACTCGACCCCATTACTGAGCCCAGTCACCATTGAACCACGAAAAATGCCTCAGCCAATTACCCAGCCAAATGACGCACCCCCAAACACTGTTCTACCACCCAAACCCCATTATCAGCCGACGCCCAACTACAACCAGTCACACAAATTCCACCAACTGGGAACGCAATTGACAGTTCGGAAACTCACTTGGTGGCTATCTTGGTGCACTTCAAAGGAGGATATTCATCGGCGGCTAGCTTTATAAAATTGCCTCGGAAGTTTGCATCACGGACTGGGTCCCCAACAGGACAAAAACGGAAGGCGCAGGAGGATCAAAGTTCCCCTCAATTCAAGAAAAGACACAATACTGAAGTAACAACGGAGGTTGCGGCGCAACCCCGCCGATCGCCATGATCGCGCTAGTTTGGAACTATCGAGGGGTAAGGCGGCCCTAGACAGTTTGACAGCTAGGAGGGTACATCCGACAACATCAATCCTCTGTCGTTTTCCTCATTGAGACAAAGTGCGGCAAGCGATGTTTTGAATTTCTGAAAAATAAACTGGATATGTTCGTCCTTTGTTTTCCGGCGGCGAGCCAGGAAGGAGGTCTTATTCAGTTGTGGAGAAAAGAGATTACTGTGCAGTTGCAATCATACTCAATAGACTATATGGATGTGGAGGTGTATGACCCAGATATTCAGGGGAGATGGTGGTTCACTGGTTTTTACAGGCACCTGGATACAGCCAAGCGTCGGGAGTCATGGAACAGATTGGTACAACTGAGTATTCGGTCCACTTTACCGTGGTTGTGCGCCGGAGACTTCAATGAGATATTATGCCAAGAAGAGAAAACCGGTACAGCCTGACCGCAATGGCAAATTCAGAATTTCCAGACAGCATTGGAGTGCAATAGGTTGATCGATCTTGGATTTGAGGGACACTAGTATAAATGGTGGAACAAACAGCAACATCCACATATTGTCCAAGCACGACTCGATCAGGCTTGGAGACAACACATTCCGACCACTAACCGATACTTATTATTCCCAAACCACTAGACCTGCGAGGAAATCCGAGAACTAGAAAGAATTAATCCACTTTGAAGTTATGTGGTTGCGGGATGAGGGATGCGAGACAACGGTTCGACACGCCTGGGAACAGATAGATGAGTTAGACCCTCATACTCAGTTTATGAATAAAGTAGGAACAGTCGAATGCAACTTAACAGATGGAATATTACGCAGTTCGGGAGGGTGCGTAGAAGGATAAAAGAAACAACAGGAAAAATTGAACGGCTCCAACAAACGGAGGTAAATGGCCAGGTGCATACCGAGTTGAAGGAGTGTTAGCAGGAGCTTGAGGAGCTACAATCGATGGAAGAGTTATTGTGGCAGGACAGGCCCATTGACTGGTGCAACATGACCGAAATACCAGATTTTTCCACTCGACGCCAACCTCATGCCGACGTAAGAAACATATTAAGGGTATCCAGAATGCAAAGGGGGAGTGGTGTGACCAAGAGGAAAAGGTACAAAAAGTGTTATTGGAATATTTCGGGGATATCTTTTCATCAGGAGATCCACCGAAGGCGGACATTGCAGCAGTTATGAATACTATGTAGCCCCGAGTTACGGTTGAGATGAACAAACGTCTTCTACAACCGTTCACTGCAGCGGAGGTAAAAGAAGCAGCCTTCCAAGTGTATCCCCTCAAATCACTTGGTCCCGATGGTATGCCTCCTCTCTTCTTTCACAAATTTTGGCATAATGTAACGATGTTATTGAGTGTGTCCTCCGTGTCTTGAATGATAAAGCTTGCTTTGTAAGCTCAATTTTACTCATATAGTGCTTATTCCTAAATACGACAAACCCGAAACGGCAACATAATTTCGTCCTATTAGTCTCTCAAATGTCGTTATGCGTATCATGTCCAAATGTGATGCTAACTGGCTTAAATTCATTCTTGATGATGTGATTTCTGTGTCACAGTCTGCTTTTATGCCTAGTTGGTTAATAACTGATAATGTGCTTGTTGCATTTGAGATAAACCATTGTGTGAAAACTAAGACGTATGGTAAAACTGGTATCGTGGCTCTCAAACTTGACATGAGTAAAGCATATGATAGGGTAGAATAGAGCTTTCTTGAACGGACTTTGCTTAGAATAGGTATACACTGTGAGTTTTTTAGACTTATCATGCTATTGGTTACCTCAGTGTCATATTTTGTAATGATGAACGACGTTTAATTTGGGTACTTTACACCTTAGCGGGGACTCAGACAGGGCGACCCCCTATCTCCGTATTTATTCTTGTTTGTTGCAGAGGCGTTTAGTGCGATGCTACAGGAAGCTGAATGAGAAAAGGCACCCCAAGGTGTGGCGGTGGCCCGGGGGGCACCTCGCATCTCACATCTCCTATTTGCAGACGATGCAGTCATATTCTGCCAAGCGACCGAAGGGGCCATGCAATCCATCAATAATATACTGAAGCTATATGCACGTGCGTTTGGGCAGGTTATTAACCTAGATAAATCCAGTATGGTCATCAGCCGAAACATACATGAACTGAGGCGTTTCCGACTAGCTCGACAGCTGGGGGTGCAGCTGGTGCACAAGCTTGACAAATATCTGGGACTACCAGTGGTGGCCAGTAAGTCATGGGCATATTTGTTCTGCACAGTGCCTGACCAGGTATGACACAAGCTTGGAGTTCCAAGTTACTATCGCAAGCGGGGAAGGGTGTCTTGATCAAAATAGTGGTGCAATCGTTCCCCATGTACGTTATGTCCTAGTTCTGATTGCCGGACAGTTTGCTAAGGAGTATTGAATCAATGACGATGGACTTTTGGTGGGATAATATGGCGAGCGACGGACTCACTGAGTGGCATGGAAGCGTTTGTGTGACCCAGTGGATGAAGGCGGACTTGGGTTTAGAAATTTGCGGGCTTTTAATTTGGCACTTCTTGCAAAGCAGGGATGGCGATTGTTAGTTCGCCCTAATAGTTTGATTGGCCATATAAAGCTAAATACTTCCCTCATTCTACATTCAGGGAAGCGAAACTGGGCACAAGACCATCACTTACGTGGCGGAGTATAATGGCAACGACCATTGCTGCTGGCTGGAAGTCGGTGGAAGGTTGATACACTAACTTGGCACTTTGCGCCCAAGGATGATTCACCGTTAGCCAGGCGTACCAGCTAGAACAGACAAGGATGAAGTAGGCCCAGCCATCATCCTCTTCCATGCCAGTCACGGTATCCACATGGCAGAAACAACGCTGGAAACGAATTTGGAGAAGCAGGGTTCCACCCAAAATCAGAGTGTTCGCGTGGCGGACAATGAATAATGCTTTGCCGATGAGGGTGAACACGGCGCGTAGACTCGGTAGGGAGGTAGAATTTCGTGAGTTATGCAATGAGGAACCGGAATCCCTTCGACATCTTTTGGTCTGAATGTAGAGTGGCCCGTCAAGTGTGGGCTCTATCTCACCTCCTATGGGCGATTATATCAACAACTCGATAATGTGTGATGGAGCAACTCGAAGGTATGGATGTTGATAGATTCTTGGTCATATGCTGGGCCTTATGGACGAACCGGAACAAGGTGGTGATGGAAAGGAAAATACAACCACCGATGACCATTATCATCAGAGGAGCCATGCATGTTTGTGAGGAATTCACCCAAGCAACTATGCAACTCAGGAACAGAAATCGTGCAGTGGTGAGACGCTGATAGCCCTTACAAGTTGGTTCTTGAATATGATATTTGATTCACATTTTTGGACGCCTGCTTTGGTCTTTTCTTAATATGATATAGTGGGATAAATCTATGTTCATAGGTTGGTTTATATTTTGTTGTGATCTTTCACAATTTGTACATAGTTGGGTAGTATTTGTAGTCTTTCTGTCGGTGGATAGGCCTGCTCAGACAGGTTGGTCTGCATAGGTTGGTTTAGTCTAGATATTTCTGCTGTTAGCTTTCGGATTTGTAGCCATCTTCTTGGCTTTTTTGGTCTTTTCTAGCAATAAAATCATCGTACTTCTTGTCAAAAAAGAGAAATAATAATAAATTACTTATTTAATTTATTATTATTCATATATTTAATCAGTTTTGCTACATGTGCCTAACGAAAGATTGTATTTACTTGTTGCGACTGATTTTAGTTTTTCAATTTAAGCAATACTTCTAGTGAATAAAAAGACAATAAAATATAGTTGGTATGATAGTACTCTTCTATCATTGACTGAGATGTGCACATATATACTAAAAGAATGTCACTTTTTATTCATAAATGACCGTTAATGACACCGTCGTACTACTTTTTTGTAATGACAAAAATAACCCATAACTGATAATATAACTATTTTATTCAACTTTTCAAATTTTATATTAATTGATAACTTAGTTTTTTTTTGTTTCTTTTTTCTTTTTAATGTGATGTGTTAGTTTATATATTTTTCTTTGGTTTATAATATATTTAAAAATATAAAAAATTATTTATTATATGCACGTAGAAACAACGTGTCACGACAGCTAGTAAAATACAAGACCAACATAGAAAGCCCGTGGAAATGTGGGTTGGGCTATCAGAACGAGGTGAGTCCAGTTTATATTAAAAAGTTATTCAAAATAGTTTACAAAATTGGACAGGTGGCCCATTTCATGAATCGACCCCAACCCATAAAGATTCACCAGTTTAGCAAACGATAAATTTTTCCCCAGATCGGGTTTGATAGACTTGAGCCAATTACACAATAAGTGTAAATTAATATATTACATGATAATTGTATCACACTTGCTATGTAATTGCTTAAGTTTAAACAAAACATGATTTGGATAACAATTTTCCTAACAATTTAATCTTTTAGATGATTTGATCGTTTCACATGATATTAGAGTCAAACCGAATAAGAGGGTCTAAATGCGAATCTTAATGTCGATCATTTATAAAAAGAAATATTTCACGTACAGGATTTGCACGTGATGAGGAATGTTTAGATATTAATATTATTAAATTATCCGATTTAATGCAATTTATCTCCTTGTGATATCGTAAATGAGCTAATTACCTCCTATGAGAAAGAAATAACAATTTATTCCCCCGTGTTCTTTGAAATGGAACAATTTATCTCCCTAGACATAGAGGTAAATTGCTCAATTTTAAAAAACACGGAGAGATAAATTGATTCATTCTAAAAAATATTGGGAAGTAAATTGTTATTTTATTTTTTATAAGGAAGTAATTTGCTCTTTTGCAATATCACAGGGGTTGGTTGCAATTGTTTACTTAAATTATCTCTTCTTTGACAAAGTAAATTTTTGATGAAATATTCGTTTAACACATGCATTCAAATCACACTCTCACTATCAGTAAATTTGAGTTTTTGATACCAATAAAGGTTTCAATTTGGTGGAATGTAAGAAATTGTGGCTAAGTTTAGGGAACATTTGTACACATGTTTAAATACTATAAGTCATTGTGAAAGAAAGTATTCAACAGTGAAGAAACAAATGTACAAAACCAATAGAATGTGATACTACAAAATGCAAAAAACGAAAACATTTTCGGTAAATTACAGCTACCTCCTCTAAGGTTTAGTATAATTACAAATACCTCTTATTATTTGAAAAATTATAAATACTCCCTTGAGGTTTGTAACCATATAACAAATAACCCATTTTCATCCATTTTTATAAGTGAACTGACCAAAATGCCCTTATGCACTGAGTTACTTTTTTATTTAATTTTTAAAAAATATTCACATCAATGCGTAAGGAGAAGTTTCTTAAATTTTTTACACAAAGTAACAATAATACAATTTATTTTGGTTGATTTTTCTATAATTTTAATAAAAAGTTCAAGGGCAAAATAGTCAATTTCAGGCTTTTGGTTAAAAATTACAAATCTCAGGGGAGGTATTTGTGATTTTTCTAACAACAAGGGAATAGTTGTATTATGCCAAACCTCAAGGGAGGTGATTGTAATTTATCCAAATATTATGACCTTGAGCTTGAGGTGTCAATTTTATTAATTGAGTTAGGCCTCGTTGAGGGATCTAAATGTGCAAATTTGCATGCAGTTGTGTAAGTAATTTTTTTTTTTTTAAATGCAGTTGGGTAAGCCAGTCTGCCCATAGAATTCCGACACTTGAAATTTCCAATGAAACGTTATTTTGTGATGTGGACATGACATTCTCCACTCACCACAATGTACAAAACTATCTTTGTCGGACTTTATAAAAAAAATTAATATGAATTTTTATTTAATTCTTTTTTTACTGATATTAGTACATTTCATAAAATTTACTAATAGTTGAAATTATTTATTGGACGAAAATAAATATTAGGGGTATTAGGCACAATTTTGTTAAATGACAAAACTAACTTGATATCATTATAAGAGATGTGATTTTTTGCTATAATCGATACCATCACTATAAAAAAATATGACATTTAATCATGATTAATTGTCATGGTTAATGCAAAATAACCGTAGCGAATAGTTATTGACCACGGTCACACAACGGTTGTCGGCCATAGTTTTTGCGAGGGTGGCTAAAACATTTGCCATGGGGAATGTTTTACCACAACTAAAAATCATGTCAAATAAGCTTTTCATGGTGAAAAAACTAATTTTTGCATCGATTTTTATGTAACAGTTAATAATAGTTATTTACCACGGTTTTTAACCATAGTCATTAAAAATATAGTTAATATTAATTTTTTTTCTAGTGCATGGTCAACTGGTTTTACCTTAAAGAAAAAATTAGCACAGTCAAAGTTAAAACTCATGACAAATACTAAATAACTACCGTTGCGCAAAATTATTAAACGTTTTTTTACAAGTCAAAGTCTAAATATTAATCATACAAGTCAAAGTCTAAATATTAATCATAGCTAAAATTCATGGTAAATATTTTGGTCACAAATAAAATCAAGACAAATTTTGATTAATCTTGATCAAAATTTAATCCATTACATTAATTTTGTTTCAATACCATGGTAGATGGTGTTTATAATGGTTTTTAAGCCGTTGTTAATTATACTGTTGGGAATATTTTTTATTTTTTATTTTTTTTTGTAGTGTATGCATTATAGATGTACGAAATTACCCTATTTTTCTTCACTCAAATACATCATAGGTCTATAAATGTGATTTTATTTAAAAGGTAGTTACTACTAATATCTGATTTCTATTATTAATTTGAATATCGGTATCTAAATTTATTTTTTGATGCTATTATGATTAAAAAAAAAAAAGAATTATGCTTGATATATTTTTTTTCACAAATATACTAATATTGTTTTTCTTTTAATTCGACACATAACTGCTAGTCTACACTATTAGGGGGTGGTTGGGGGGTTAAAATACCTATTTAATATATTGACTAATTTAACCTCATATAAAATGAAAAATTACAATAAAACTTTTGTGGTTTTTTTGTTCTTACGCTGTCATCTTTTTCTCCCTTTCTTCTCTCCAACTTTATCATTCAAACTTTTTAAATCATATTTTTCATATAATTAATCAAAAGAATATTTCACTAATAAAAATGTAAAGTCCTTGAATATTTTAATTTTATATAAAAATAAATTTAGGAATATCGAGTGTGTTATATATTACTGCTAATACGGATAAAATTTATTTTGGTCCCTGATATTTGGATTCAATTTTAAATTAATCCCTATCTTTTCAATACATTTTAAATCAGGATGAAATTCCGGCATGATTGCCGGTAAAAAAAAGTGAGTTCTCTTTTTAACCCTTATAAACTATTACCTCTGTAATATAAATTCATTTTAGTCCCCCACTTTTCAATTCCAATTGCAATTTGATTCCTCGCATGCAAATTTAGAGAAATTTAACAGTAATTGGAAGAGTTTACTGTCGGCAATTTTTATTTTTATTTTTTAATGAAATAGTTGTTGAAAGACTGTCCTTGTTGTCGATAAAAAGATTTTTCAATCATACCAAATCATATCAACTAGCAAAATAAAAGCTACCTATTATCAATTGTAGACATCATTTAGCATAGATAAATAGCCATAATCAAAACTATCCAAATTTTGTAAGTTTTGTCCCCCAAAAAGTTAACTTCCAAGTTAAATCTCATCTAAAAAGCAACGACAAAATAAAAACATATCGGAATAAATTTAAAACACATCTAAAACGGAAGAAAAGTTTGACAATGTAAAACACATTTAGTTGGACAGTACAACAAATTAAAGTAAGTTATATCGGGATAATTACAATTTTGATCCTCAATCATAGCTACTTATGCTGTTTTGGTTCTCAAACAATTTGAAGTTGCAATTTTGATCCTCAAATTATTTCTTTTTTTGCATTTCTAGTCCTTCCATTAATAAAACCGTTAAAGTTAACGGAAATTTCATTTGAAGGAGGAAAACATAGTCATTTTCCTCCCATTTTGTGGTATATTTCAAGCTTTACTCCAATGCACCCATTTCCTCCATTTTTCTTCAAGTTTCAAGAATGAATTTAAACAACAAATTCTCTATATATTCCTAACAAATATGTGCAACACAAAAAACAACATCCATACAAAAAATAAAAAATAAAATAGACATCCTTGAATTAATTAAACATCAACACAATTCAGCATAACGTTCCACAATCTCAGATTGAGTTGTTCATAATCTCAATTTTAACTTTCCTTTATTTACTTTGTCTTTCCAATATTATAGAGACAATAAAATAATATGATAAAAATCAATATTTTGCATTACACATATATTGCAGGTATTGCATTATATACAAAGCAGATTATTGACAATATTTTGTTAAAGTTATATAGAAAATTTGTTGCTTAAATTTATTATTTTAGTTTTTTCTCTATTGAAGCTCGAAGAAAAATAGGGAAATGAATGCATTGGAGCAAAGCTTGAAAAACACCACAAAATGGGAGGAAAATGACTATTTTTTCCTCTTCAAATGAAATTTCCATTGATTTTAGCGATTTTATTAACGAAAGGACTATAAAATGCCAAAAAAAAAAAAAAAAAAAAAAGCTTGAAGACCAAATCTGCAATCTCGAATTATTTGAGAATTAAAACTGCATAAATAACTTTGTTTAAGAATAAAAATTATATTTATCCCAATTATATCCTTGTCCCCCAACACACTCCTGAGAATTCCCATTCCCCTTTCTTCTTTATTTTAGTATGTATTGAGAATGTCATTATTTGCCAATAATGCTTGATTTCAAAACACACACAAAGAAAAAAGAGAACATATCTGGAGCTGAAACAACAAAGGAGAAAAGAAGAGGTCTTTTTGTTAAATATTTGCCTTCTTTTCTTCAATTTTGATCCTCCTTCTATTATATCCTAATTTTTTTAATTGATCGGTGAAGAAGAATAAATTGTATAAATTTTTTGTTTTTTTATTTTATTTTATTGTTAGTAATGCAAAAAATTACCGATTTGCCCTTTTTCTTGGCCAGAATGGCCTCTGGAAATCTCACTGAGAGACTAATTTAACATATGTGAAAAAGATAGGGACTAATTTGAAGTTAAATTCGAAAATTGGGGATCAAAATATATTTTACTCTTGCTAATACAATACTATATAAGGATAATTTAGATTTACACCCCCTAAGGCCTATTCTATAGTCTAATTTACACAAGTTATCCCTATTTTTTGCGTAATTACTGAAACCACTCCTGAGAGTAAAACAAAATAAAAAGAAGGCAAAATTATATTTTTGGTCCTGTAACTATAGGTCGTTAGCATTTTTGGTTCAGTAACTTATTCCATTTACATATTTAGTCCTTTTTTTTTATGAATTTGGTCCTGAACATCTCACATTTGGTCTTTTGTTTAGCAAATTTAGTTATGTGTTGACAATTTTGGTCATATTTCCACTCGTGTAGATCTCATTTTTTGTCTTGTAATTATATGTCACCAGGATCAAATTTGTCAACACAAGACTAAATTTGCTAAAAAAGAACAAAAATTAATGTGTGTTGGACTAAATTTGTCAAAAAAAAAAGACTAAATGTGTAAACGAAGTAAATTATAGGACCAAAAGTGCTAACAACCTAAAATTACAGCACTAAAAATGTAACTTTGCAAAAAAAAAAAAAAAAAGGATAACTTTGTGCAATGATATTAACGTTTTTTGGAACTGTGCATGTGTTTTTCGAAAAAATAGATGATTTTGTGGAAATAATCACAAATATATATGTATATATATATATATATAATTTCTGAAATGATATGAAGAATATGTGTAAATAAATCATAAATTAGTTGGTTCAACGTAATTAACCCTACTATATATGTGAGGTCAGGAGAAGCATAACAGTAGTGGGACGTCCAGAGTTGAGCGAATGGGCAAATGCACGTGATAGCCATTCGATATATGATTGGTAAGAAGAATTGATGATATCTTCGACCCATACCATGTAAATTGTAATGATGAGCAGTTGCTGTTGCTGACGCCGAATTGCAATTGAACAAAAACAAACAGTTGAAATGATGTCAATGATCAGTTTCTATCTCTGCAACTCTTCAAGGCGGCGCCCCTGTCGGTATTCACTGACCGCCTCAATTATGGCAGCCGGAGTTCAATTGAGTCGCATTTCAAGGACTCAAAATTTGAATGATATATATTTACTTTTACTCCATCCCTCAATAATTCTGTTGCCTTTTTCTAATAAGGCGGGGGTGGGGTGTTAAAATGCCTTTTTTTTTAAATATAGTTTAGGGGATTTTGCATCCATACATATTTACATAGAGTAAAAATCATTTTAATACCCGAGTTTGATCTTTAATGTCAATTCAATACCCAAGTTTTTACAAATGACATAATTAATACATGAGTTTTGTCAAAATTCTCACTATGGTACCCAACTAACAGATTCCGTTAAGTATCCGTTAGGAAAATCATGCAAAGACAACTATACCCCCATGTGAAGTGCATATTGTTGCTGCATATCAAATATACCCCCATAATATTGATATTGCAATATCTTTATTGCTAAAAAAAACTGTAGAATATTTGGAGTTACCTTCCCAGTTTTTTCATTCCCCGTATTATGAGTTCTTCTTTATTAATATAAACTAGTTCCTAGGTTCTTATTCAAGAATTCGTTTTTTTAAATAAAGAAAAATTTAATTATAGGAAACATACAAAAGTAAAACAACAGAATGCATATTTCTTCAGCTCACCACACTCACGCTCGCAGCCCGTCTCTGTTTGGAAGCTGCTTGAAAGGCCGAACTCTGTCGTCGTGAGGCAGAGATTGCTAGGCAAGAAGCAAGGTTAAAGATGGAGAGAGAAAATCTCGAGAAAGAGAAGAGTGTGCTGATGGGAATTGCATCAAATCAAGATAATCAAGACGGACCTCTTGAAATAACTGTTAGTGGTGAGAAATATCGCTGCCTCAGGTTCGTAAAGGCGAAGAAATGAGACAGACATCCAAATGATGAATTCATATTTCTAATACTGGCTTGCTGATTTCCAATCAATTTGTGATGTGAAGAAGGATGAATTGAGAATGATAATGAACTTGCCTGTGATGAGTTGCATGTCAATTGTTTGGCATTGAAGGAGAACAACAAGAAGAGGGATTTTTTATTCTTAACCATAGATGTTATCAACAGATTGTTCTCCAGGAAACTGGGGATACATTCAGTTTCATTATATTCTGAACATTTACTACAATTTTTCAACACTATAATGTCATAAAAGCCTATTTACATTTAAAAAAAAAAAAAACACAACAGAATGCATCACACCATACACCAAAAACAAATTGAACAAAGCACAACACCAAGGTTTGACGTTCATGATGTAAGCATATGCAAAGATGACAATTTATCATCCCAAAACTTGATAAGCATGGGCATTCCTTCATGAAGGACCAATGTCATGTAATAAGCTCAATTGCCAATAATTAACCAAGAGAGAAATTAATTGCCAAAACTAGACAAATGTAATGATTATGGCAAAATAAAAAGTTTAAAAAAACACAAATTATCTTGTAGAAGTTCTAATGATCCTCATCAGTCAACTAACTTAATAGTAAGTCTTAATCAAATACATTGAGAAAAATAGCATCCAAGCAATCTACTGCAACATTCCATCAATGCGAACACTCAACAAGACCTGCACAATTAAAAACTAAAATCATTTACCACTAAAAGTTACAGAAAAATAATTGAAAGGTTTACTTTCATTTTGATATACAAGTATGAAATCACATGTACCTATTGATATGAGTAGGAGGACCACATGCTTCAAAACAAATTTTAAAATGAAACAGGTTGTTGCTTGCCTTTACCAACATGCTGCAAACAAAAAATGAAAAAGAAAAAGTAAAAAAAATATATTCAAATTCAAGAAATACTATTAATGTGAATACTTACGACGGATGAATTATTCTTGGATCTCCTTTTTTTGCCCCAGTTAGCAGGATTTTCCTGGCATGTCTTCTTGTTATGTCCTATTTCCTTGCACAATTGACAAGTATGATGAATCGATCTTTTATCAATTCTGACATGTACAGGTTCTCCTGCTCCTCTCCTCCTTTGCAATTTTGGCCTACCACGGCGGGTTTTCAGCTTTGGAGGTTGAATTGTAGGATGATTATCTACATTCTCGACCTCCCTCCACCTAGATTCTTGAGGAACTGGGCTAATCATTCCAGAATATGTATCCAAGTAAGCTTTTTTTGTCAAATAAAAATGAATGAAGTTAGTAGGTTCCTCCCTTATATGGTGAATGCAAGACATGGCATGCTTGCACGGCACTCCACTAATTTGCCACTCTCTACAATCACAAGTCTTCAATTTTAAATTCACTACAAAAGATATATTGTTGTCCAGTATTTCGAACACCTCCAGAGAAGCTTCACTTCCAATTAATTTTCGACCTTCTCTAAAATTTTGGTCCACTTTCTTTTTCACTGCTGGAGTGGTGGATGCATCCCAAGTTTGAGCTTTTTGATATCTTCTAGTAATTCTCTTCATAACCATCCTCCTTATATGTTCTAGTAAGACAAGAATTGGTTTTTGCCTATAGATACCCAATTTGCTATTCCATGACTCGCAGATATTATTTGTAACTTGATCAATTTTCACATGCTCATCAAAAGCATGCCTTGACCAATGAAATGGTTCCTCTGACATCATCCATTCCCATGCCTTCTCAGATTCATGTCTCATTTCAACCATGGCATTCTTGAAATCATCTTCATTAAATGCTTTCACAGCAGTCCAATACAAAGCCCTAAACTTAGGACCTGGGTACAATGCCTTGAAATTATTGTACCTATGCCACGCACAATACCTATGCTTAGCCTCAGGCCACTTTTTGCTTACCGCATTGATCAATCCTTTTTGCCTATCACTCATAAAAGTGATACTCCTATTATCCCCTAGGTGATCTTTCAAGCAATCAAGAAAATATTCCCAACTATCTCCACTTTCACCTTCAGCAACCATGATTGCAATTGGAAAAATGGTTGAATTTGCATCAAGAGTAACTGCAGTGAACAACTCTCCTTTGAATGGCCCTTTGAGGAAACACCCATCAACTGCAATGAATGGTCTACACCCGTTCTTAAATCCTTGCCTTTGTGCCCAAAAACTTACAAAGAATCTTTTAAAAATGGGATTACATGTGGGATTACCAATGTCTAATCCATCACACAACAATTTGCAATATACTCCAATGTTTGTATCTCTCAAAGCTTGGGCATATTTTGGAAGTTTACTGTAACTATTTGCGAAGTCCCCGTCAATATTTTTCAAAGCTTTCTTTCGAGCTCTATATAATTTAGCAGCATTTACATGAACACCATAGTCTTGCACTAATGATGCATTTAAATCATCAATAGTGAGATTGCTCTGATAAGTTTTGAAAGCCTTTTCGTACTTCTGGGCAATCCATGAAGATGACGCCCCCTTACTTTTCTCAGTCATTTTGCATGTGTGAGGCCCACTATAGGTTTTAACTTTGAAAGTAGTGCCGTCAATCCAAGTTGATGCATGGATTCTCCAATAGCAACCTTCAGCTTTGCAACATGCTGTTTGTTTCTTCCTAGTGTTATGCATTCTTTTCATTTCAAATCCTTCTTGAACCTTATAGTCCGCTAGTGTGTCTTTGAAGTGTTGTACATCATTAAAAATCTGCCCAACCTCGAATTCTATCAAGTCAACATCATTCCTTTTAAATAGACTACCTGCCATTTTATCACTTACTCTAGCCATGACAGGTTCTATTTCATCATCACTACCCACAAGTTGCTCATAATCGTGCGAGCACTCATCCCCATCCTCACTGTCTACAACAACCAGGTCATCAAGATCAATATCTTCCACATCGAGTTGCATTCCCATGTCAATTTCAGGCTCATCTTCGCTACTCAAAATCTCATCATCAAGATTGGTCATGGCAACTTGTACTTCTTCTGCTTCATGATTGTGCTTATCTACTTCATGGTCATAATCTTGTTTCATGTACATATAAACATGCATATTAACCACATTGAGAGAACTGTACATCTCCATTAGTTTGTCGAGATCGCTTTGAGATGTAAGTAGCATTTTTTCATCCGATGGTAGTAACCCGTAAATACCAACCAAATTATAGAAGTCACCAACTTCACCCATATTTAGGCCTGTAATTGAAGCACAAACATCCCTAAATAATTGTCCTAGTGTATACCCACGTGAAAGCTCCACCCCCACTTCAACTTCTTCACCCAAAAAATGTGCCACCAGCCTCATGCTCCACACAAACTTGTTCGGTCAATATAAAATCGGTAAATCTGAGGAGAAAGAGAATCAGTTTCACATAGTCAATTAACCAAATATATGCATGGATACTAGTCAATAGATTAAATGTAATTACAATAGACTAAACTTGAAATTGAACCCCAATTAATCCATTCACTCATACAAAGGAAAAACCCTACTAATATTTGTGAACATACAAAAAATTAGAACAGAGAGCAAGTCTATTTACATGTGAATAACAAAGAAAAAACCTATTTTTCTTTTTCAACAAATTATTATAGATGCTTAAACGTGCTTACCTGATGCAATTTCTGAATGATTCTTAAGCAATTATCAGCCCCACTTTGAAAATAAAACTGGCAGAGACGTATGGAAGAAGAAACAGAGACTTTGGTGTGGAAGATTCTGAGGGAGATTGCAACGATGTCCCAGCGGGAAAGTTTATGATCTTTCAACTTCCATATTAGTTTTATTTTAATTACCAAATGTCTATTATACCCTAAAACATTGACGGAAGTTTAGACGGACAGTAGATGGCGCTGTTAGTTGGGTACCAAAGTAAGAATTTTGACAAAACTCATGTATCAAGTATGTCATTTGTAAAAACTCGGGTATTGAATTGAGATTAAAGATCAAACTCGGGTATCAAAATGATTTTTACTCTATTTACATAGGTAGTTATAATCACATTTTCTTATGTTTGACATAATTATAAATATCCTTTCGTTGTTTGAAAAATTACAAATACTCCATTGAGATTTGTAATTTTTAACCAAAGGCCTGAAATTGATCATTCTGCCCTTGAATTTTTAGTTAAATTTGTAGAAAAATCAACTGAGGCAAATTGTGTTATTGCTCCCTTGTGTAAAAAAACTTAAGAAATCTCTCCCTGCACATTGTAGGCCAAAAAAAATTCAGAAACTTTTAAAAATAATTCAGTTTGCATAAGGGCATTTTGGTCAGTTCACCCATAAAAATGGATGGAAACGGGTTATTTGTTAGATAGTTACAAACCTCAGAGGGGTATTTATAATTTTTCAAACAACGATAGGTATTTGTAATTATGTCAAACCTCAGGGGAGATAACTGTAATTTACGCATATCTATATCTATATTAATATATAAAGAAAGCACTGTTTAAACTCACAAAAAACGGTTACTTACACCGCGACACCAATTTTTTGTTATGCCAATAATACCCCCTAAGTTAGTTTCTTTTCTTTCTTTATTTATTTCTCTCTCTTTTTTTTTTGAAGTGTATTATAATATATTTTAAAGCATGAAATATTATTTATTATATGCACGCAGGGATAGCGTGTCACACCGACTAGTATTTTATAGGGCTCACTTGGATTTAGCCCTAAATATGGAGGTGGTTTTTGTTACATTTTTTATGGGGTGAGCGATACAGTTTATGTTCTGTCTAACAATGCATTATCCATTCTGACTTCAAGGGTTTTATAATTTTGCCCTGAAATAGATATTTCGCTAGAGATAGGATGTTTGAGGCTTTATCCATTCTTATTTTACATAACCTGAATAAAAGAGAAAATCAAGCAACTTGTTGTGTTACATATTATGTGGTTAATCTGGAAAAGGAGAAATGAGGCAAGTTTTCAGAATGCTCCTATAAACCCAAAAAGGGGGAACTAACACTTTTCGTTCTGTAACTTAGGGTCTTTTTAATTTTGATCCCATTGATTATGAGATTCTCACTTATGGTCTCATAACTTCTAAAAAGTAGCACTTTTGGTCCCATGCCACTTTTCCTTTAATTTTTTTAACGGAAAACACCACGTGCTTAGCACATCGCCGTTAGGGCCTTTACACTTATGGTCCCATATGTATGAGATTCTCACTTTTGGTCCCATATGTTATGAAATTTCACTTTTGGTCTCATAACTTTCAAAAGTAACACTTTTGGTTCCATGCACTTAACGGCCACGTGACACTTTTTGTTAAATATCTAACGAAAAGTGTCATGAGATCGAAAGTGCAACTTTTTGAAAATTACAAAAATCAAAAGTGAGAATTCAGTATCCAATGGGATCAAAAGTGAAAAAACCCTAAATTATGGGATAAAAAATACTATTTCCCTAGCTTAAAAAAAGAAAAATCCAAGTCGGAGCAAAGACGTTTTTTTATTTTTTAAACAAAGGATGCTTATATATAACTTAAACTGCGGTTCATAGTTCCAGTTAAGTGGGCATGAAATGTAAACTAAACATAGATGGTGCAGCGTCAGGACATCCAGGTCCAACAAGTATTGATGATTTTCTCTCAATTATTATTACATTTTGGCATTTTCTATTAAATATATAACGAAATGGTTCCTAGGATAAAAAATGCTACTTTTTAAAAATTATAGGACAAAAAGTAAAAATTTCATCTAATGGGACTAAAAGTGGAATGCTCTAATTAAGTTACGAGACGAAAAATTCCATTTCTATAAGAAAATTTCGTGGAATATTACCTCCAATTAACCATGCATGCATGTCCAGTTGTTATTGTTGCTTGATAACTCTTGAGTTAGAGAACCACACACATGTTCTTCACTCATATTTTAAGAGTGTCTTCTAACCTAAGAGATACTTATGCTTGTATCTATGATGGGTATATCTTTCGCAAGTTCATATATATATATATATATATATATATATATCTAAGTTAGGGGACCTCCCATATTATTTTGTCTTGATTGTTTTCTCCTGTTAAGAAAACCTTAGGTTGCCCCACTAATCAAGTGATAGATTAACTCAATTATTCATAACAAAAATTGTTACACTCTTCACACGAAATATTTTTAATTCTTATCACATAGTTATATGTAATTAAACATGATAAATTATCATTATAAGAATGTTGTAATCATACCCTTAATACATGATAAATGCAGGTTACATTAATACTGAAGAGACATAATCTGTAAAAATTGTAGAGACATTTTTACAATTTCCCCTCATGGAATATTTTGATGTTTCTCTTATATTCCTTGAATAAAAAATATCGAATGGTAGGTGTACTTGTAATATGACTCTTCAAATTATCTAATTTAATGAATAAAATGCTTTTTGGTCCCGTAAGATTAGAGCTTATTTGTGTTGGCACCACAACTTAGGTAGGTGGTTGTTTTAGTCCCATAAAACACGTTTTTCAGTTTTTTGGTCCCAAAAAATCATGTGCAACTTAGGTAGGTGGCTGTTTTAGTCCTATAAAACACGTTTTTTTGGTCCCAAATATAACTGACTGTTTTAGTCCATAAAACACGTTTTTCAGTTCTTTTGGTCCCAACACATGATATTTTGGGACCAAAAAAACTGAAAAACGTGTTTTATGGGACTAAAACAGCCACCTACCTAAGTTGTAGTACCAAAACAAATAATATTCTAATCTTACGGGACGAAAAAAACATTGTGCCCCTAACTTGATAGCTGCATATGAATACTCATAAGTATACACAAACATTAGCTCAATGATATATTAGAAATTTACATAAACTGTAAATTTATAAAATTACATCTACATCCACAAACACAACAATATTAAGGCTCGATCCACTGTGAATTCTTGGAGGAATATATTGGGGAGGTGAAAATCACCCTCCTCTCATACTCCTTGTATACGTTAATTAACCACTAGTATTGCAGATTGATTTGCTTTGTATACACTGTCGGGACATAGTAAAACCCCTCATCGGACTTTGATTCTTAACCACCTCGTTTTATTACACATAATTGTTAGGACTTTGAGATTTGAATCATTGATCGTCATGTTCACAACCACTTATTGGAAAGAGTAGTAGTCGAGATAATTTCTGGTCACTCAGTGCGCAGAAGAGCCAAACGCAGTCTTTTTACCACATCTTTTACTGTCAGGTTGAATTCTTTCTCCATCTGCATACAAAAACAACAAAAGGAAAATGTGTATTAATCCAAAAACGGGAAGAAAATGAATTATTCTAATATAGATCACTGCAACATAAAAATTATGACAAATGAATACTATCTGCCACGGACAAACAAAGTTGATGGGAAAGCTCAAGTTTTGACTATTGTAATCAATATTTGCCATGGTTACGTAAGGTTAAATCATTTGTCATGATTTTTAACTGTAGTTAATATTTTTTGACATCGCTTGCAAAAACAACGACTAATAGTTGTTGCGGAGCCATGGTTAACTAGTTTTTCTCATTGATTTTTTAAATTAAATGTGAAGGGGACCAGTCGACCAGATCTATCTCATATTCTAAGTAAATTCGTACTTGAAATTAATTTATTACTACCTATTTCATGAGAAGATACGACTTATTTCACGTTATGCTGATGGTCTATTTAGAGTATTTGATGAATAATTTTTGGAAAATTACATTTTTGGTCTTATATGTTGGGTCTTTTTTAATTTAGTGCAATTCGTTATAATTTTCTCACATTACATCCTATAACTTGAACTTTTTTTCAATTATAGTTCTCACGTACATTTTTTGTTCAATAATTAACGGCGGAAGCACGTGCCCCATAACAGCATGCTAACGGCTCCGTTAATTATTGGACGAGAAATGCACGCGATGACTAAAATTGAGAAAAATTTCAAGTTATGGGGATGCAATGTGAGAAAATCATAACAAATGAGACTAGATTGAAAAATTCCCAAACATATGGGGACCAAAAACGTAATTTTCCCCATAATTCTTATCCAAATCAAGTTTGATTGGTCATTCTCCGAAACTATATACCAATCACATGACAAACATGTTACACTTGCAATGTGATTGATATAAGTTCGACCAGACCCAATATTTTTAGACTAACTTAATTTAATGGGGCAAAAGGCTTTTTTGGTTCCGTAAGATTAGGATATTATTTGTTTTGGTACCACAACTTAAGTAGGTGGTTGTTTCAATTCCATAAAATACGTTTTCAGTTTTTTTTTTTTTTGTCCCAAAATGTCACGTTTTTCAGTTTTTTGGGTCCTAAAGGGACATGACATTTTTTGGACTAAAAAAAACTGAAAACGTGACATTTAGGGACAAAAAAACTGAAAAACGTATTTTATGGGACTAAAACAACCACCTACATAAATTGTGGTACAAAAACAAATAATATCCTAATCTTATGGGACCAAAAAAATATTTAGCCCTAACTTAATGGATTCACTTAATACTAGTTTTTACCTCGGCAAAAATAGTAATGTCGAGGGCCAAACTTCCGAACGGGGTGACATTGGTGTTGACAACAGTGAGGTTGAGTTTCTCGACTTTGCTGAGCAAATTCACCAAAACTCCCTTGTGCTTCTCGCAGTGGACTCGGAGAAGGATGTGGCTGTTGCAGACTCTGGCTTCGATTTCCGGCAGCGGCTGCTCGTCGGAGCTTCCGCTTTTCTCGTCGGAGGAGCCCTCGTCCTCCACCATTATTTGTGATTTCTTGACGAGCACCACTGATTCCATTGTTTGCTTCGTCGCTTGTTCCTCCAATACCTTCACTCTTTCTTGCAGGTGTTTCAAGTACTTGATCGCATCCCCCAACACAGAAGTTTTATCCATCTGTAGATTATTGCAGAAAAAGGTAATCACACAAAAGAGATTTATAATTATAAAATCATTCTGAACAGGAAAATTATTAAAAAATGTAATTTTGTTACAAAAAGAAAAGACTTTGATGAATAATTACACTAACTTCTAAAGGAGGATGTCGTAATTAATGAAAATAAAGAATAAATTTTCTATTTCAAATTATATTATATTTTATTTATTTTTTTAATATATAAACATGATCACGTGTAGAAAAATATAGTTTTTTAAATAAAATAAATAATATAATTTCTTAATAGTTGCACGGGGCAATCTTGACAAGATAAATTCTGGGCATGAAATTGTCCCTATAAAAAATTAATTTTTCGGTACACTATAAATAATCAAGAATTTTAAATCACTATTATTACACACAATCAAATAAAGCAAATGCGTAAACTTAAGTTTTTATTCTGATTAATCAATATTTGTCATAATTTTTAATTATGGTCAAAAAATTTACCATGATTTTAGCTAATAATTGCATGGGGCGGGGCAATCTTGACAGGACAAATTCTGGGCAGGAAATTGTCATTATAAAAAAATAAATTTTCGCTACACTATAAATAACCACGATTTTAAAATTATGATAAAACACTATTATTATCCACGATCGAATAAAGCAAACGTGAATACTTAAATTTTTATCTAGGTTAATCAATATTTACTATAATTTTTAACTATGACAAAAAATTTAACATGATTTTAGCTATAACCAATAGTTTTGTCTCACTTGTAGAAACGACGACTAATGGCCATTGCACAGCTATGATATATTTGTATTCAATTTTTTTTAATAAAATATTTGACCGAAAAATCATATTTTTCCTAATGCAAGCCAAAATTCCCTATGAGAAAGAAGAAGTGTGATATGTACCTTCTTGAGGCCAGGAACAATAGTTGAAAGAGCGACGAATCTCTGGCTGAGCTGCTCCCTCCGTTTCCTCTCAGCGATGATGTGATCATACGTCTGCGACGGCGGCCTAACACGGCTCGGTTTCTTCGTCGTCGTCGTCTGGGGACGCTTCGTCTGCTCTTCAGGCTCCGCCAGCGATCCCTGAGACCTCAAAACCTCGGAGACAGCCGCCTCCTCGTCGGGATTCAACGGCCGCGGGTTCACCTGCTGAGGGTTTTCAGCTGCGTTTCCAAAGTTGAGAATTATAGGAGAGGCTCTATCAGGATTTGTCGGCAGGTTCTGATTGTTGATCGTCGAGAAGGTAGAGTAGCTGTTTGGCTTCTGCAGTTTGTGCGGAGGTTCGCAGCTCATATGTGGGGATTCTGTGCTCAAGGAATTGATGGAATTGCTGCTTGGAATGTTGATCAGAGTTGAGGAAGACGATGAGTTGTTTCCGGCAGACAAACAGGCCTCAAAGTCTTGCCCGAGTACTGCGGCCAGTTCTTCGTCGAAACAGTCCATGAAATCGTGTTGATCCATGAAAAATGAGTTATCCAGCCCCTGCCATGTTTGAGTTTCAGTATAGTGTGAACTAACCGGGAGACAAAACACTAATTTAATTAGTTCACATCGATTTTCTCTATTGCAAAGTCTATTACACATCCGGCTTCATTCAACTTACACAAGTCACGTGTATAAAATTTTTCCTAAATAAAATACATGATGTCATCTTTATATACGTAGTTTGTGTATGTTGAGTGGAGTAGAAAATGGAATAAAATTTGCAACAGAAAATCCGATCCAAATTGCAGCCCGGCCCTCAATCTTTTTAACTTTCCTTTAGAATTATGCATAATTTTTTATTTCTTCGTATATATTGGCACCTTCAATTGTTTTAATATTTTCCCGAACAATATAATAATGTGAGCTCAAAGTAACAAAACTCAATATATAAGTATAAAAATTTGTCCGGCCTCCTCAAACCTTCACATCTAGATTCGTCTTCATATGCATCTGCCGTGCATCGCTTTAGGGGTGTAGCTGTGATTTTGTGAAAGACATGGAGTATTTGTGTAATTTGATTTAATTTCAACGGGTGTTAATGTAATTTACCTTAAATAATTTGCAAAGTAATTTTGTGATTTTTTTTATTATTTTTTACTTTTTTGATTTGTGCCTTTCATTTCATTTGGACCCTTTAGGAAGTACAACCTTCTGCAGCACCGTTCTTGCATATTTGTTTGCATATTCCACAAACAAATTTCAACATTTACACGTAATGAGATTTGTATTTTAGCCATAGGTAGTAAAATACAAAAGGAATTATTTATTTATTTTCATTCATGCATCCGGGAAAAAACATTAAGGTTTAGGTTTGATTTATACATAGAGCCAAAAACCTGTCTGATTTATATATCTGCAAATAAAACAGTGCAATTTAACAAATTTTATTACACAGTTTGGTAAAACAATATTTACCTAATGCCCGTGTCAGGCAAGTATCAGAGTACTTGTATTAATTAGGACAAAGAATTTAATCAAACTACTTGATATTCGATAGAAGCTCGTTTGAATTCGATTTGTTAAACCTAACAAACCAAATTTGCACAAAGTTTTTTGTTCAATAAGTTTGACTCAAGCTTGATTCGATTACTGCAAAAGTTATAACATATATTTAAAAATATCAAATTACTCTAGCTCGACTCATATTTGATCCAAGTGAAGCTCAATATTAATTCAAACAAGCTTGAACAATGATGTGTTGACTCGACTCGAATCATTTACCGGCCAGGCTAGTATTATAAATAACAAACGGAAGAGTTGATTATTCTTCACAAAATTTTATGCATGAGAATCCTAAATTGAAACTTTCTTATATATATATATATATATATATATATATATATATATCTTTACACTATAATTTTTTACCTAACAAGTAAAAAACTGCCTAATAAAAACATTATGAAAAAAGAAAAAGAATTTAATAATGAGAATTATCATCACAGTCAAGCTGTGAAAGCAACAGTAGTAATTAATGCAACTTTCTTAGTATTCCTTATCTGGAAAGAAATTTAGGTTTAACGGGTCAGCATTCAAAGTATCGATATGGATATTTATATCTATATCTATATCTATATATATAACTCAACGACAGATTTAATTAATTATAACTTTATATACTAAAAATAGATGTATTGCAAGAGCTGCTTTCCAACTTTCTAACTTTCCATAAGAATGTAATGAGCAGACAGGCCGGAGAGCGCAATTACCATTTCAGACAGCCATGCAACTTCTGAGGAATCCATTTGGTAATGACACTTTATTCCTGAATTTCTACGAAAAACATAAACAAGAAGAATTTGTTCACTTGTAAGAAGCAAATTAAAGGGCTTCTGCAATGCAAATTCTTTCAAGAAATAAAGAGAAATAATTGTACCTCTCACGACGAAGTGTTTGAGCTCTTCTTACAGTAGTGCTGTAGACCTGACGGGGGGTTCTTCTACTTATATAGAGATGTGTGTGAGTGTGTGTGTATTTGTGTGAGAGAGATATATCGCTATGAGAGGCCAGAAATCGTCTAATCTCTACTATACCCTGATTGTATGGACAAATACTCGTTGCTTTTGATTGGCTCAAAATGTAATTTAAATTGGTCTTCTATTTTTGTTTTTATTTCTTCTTTTTTGGTTGGTATTTCGGGGTGGTATGTAATAAATTTAAGGGAAAAATGAAGTTCTAGAATCGAGGGAATCTTGCATATCTACAACGATACAAATATCGATTTTGTTCATATATTCTCTAGTTTCTTTTGGACAGGAACTTGACATAAAACTTTACACGACTAGCTTGCCCCAAAATGGAAAATATATATATATATATATATATATATATTTACCTAAAGCTCTTGCCTAGTTCATATATGTATCAATTTTACAATAAATTGGACGTACACTTATTATATATGGCTCATGTACCGGAAAAAGGACAGATATTGGAGGGCGGTGCAACGTAGCGCATTGAGCAAACGGAGCGGTTGCTTATAAAATTTACAGGGGTAATTTTGTAAAATATACCATAGGGTTACTTATATATACTGTATTTGTAACCTAATTGAGATTCATCTCTTAGAAATAAAATATACAGTCGTCACTGCTCCCGAAGATGTAGGGACATTGTCGAACCTCGTTAAATCCTTGTGTCCTTTATTTTATGTTTAATAGCGTTAATTTCTCAACAAGTGGTTCCAGAGCATGTTGAGATGGCTATGTCAAGCGCAAAATTCGAAGTAGTGAAGTTTGATGGAACTGGTAACTTCAAATTGTGGCAAACGAGGGTGAAGGGTATGTTGGTGTAACAAGGGATGCTGAAGGCGTTACGGCCACAAAAACCGGATTAAATGGATGACGAGATTGGGAAGAACTCCAGCAGCGCGCGGCAGGAACCATACATCTATGTCTGGCAGATGAGATCATGCATCACGTTATGAATCTCAAATCTCCAGGCGAAGTATGGAAGAAACTTGAGATCCAGTTTATGTCCAAATCTATAACGAATAAACTGTATCTGAAACAAAGGTTGTATAGACTAAAGATGCAGGAGGGTTCCGATTTGGCGTAGCACGTGAATGTCTTCAATCAAATAATCACAGATCTCGCACGTCTGGATGTGAGTATTGAGGATGAAGACAGAGCAATGATTTTGTTGTGTTAATTGCCTTTCTCTTACGAACACCTGGTGACTACTCTTACATATGGGAAAGAAACAGTTGATGAGATTACTGCAACCTTGTTGGCACACAACCAGCGAAAGCAGAACGCAGGGGAAAGCTCTCATGGTGACAATTTATATGTTAAGAGTAATCAGGAGCTTGGAAGGAAGTAAGAGAAGGAGGATTTTGAAAAACAAAATTTCATATCAAAGTCAAGGGGTAAAAAGATGATTCATTGCTACAAGTGCAAGGAGCCGGGATAGATGAAGAGAGATTGTCCAAAGCTGAAAAGGCAGGGTGATGAGAAATGTGATGACTCATCCAAGTCTGCGAATGTGGTGCAGAATGACAATTCAGACTGCAGTGATTGTGATATGCTTTCAGTTTCAACAAATCAGTTCGTGGATACATTGGTTCTTGATTCCGGATGCTCTTATCATATAACGCCTAACAGGGAGTGGTTCACGTTATACAGGTAAGGTAATTCTGGTTTTGTCTATTTGCGTGATGATAGATGTTGCAATATTATTAG
This sequence comes from Sesamum alatum, assembly GCA_034509735.1. NCBI lineage: Eukaryota > Viridiplantae > Streptophyta > Magnoliopsida > Lamiales > Pedaliaceae > Sesamum > Sesamum alatum. The sequence goes on from JACGWO010000005.1 coordinate 5,588,265, forward strand.
TATTGGTGACGTCAGAATTAAGATGTATGATGGTACTGTTAGAACATTATATGATATTAGGCATATAGCAGAGTTGAAAAAGAATCTAATTTTCTTGGGCACTTTGCATAAAAATGCTTTCATTCGTAAAGCAGACAAAGATAGGGAAACCATTAGAATTGTTAGAGGTGCATTAACGGTGCTGAAAGGAAAGATAACTGCAGGGAATATCTATAAATTGTTAGCGAATTCAATTGTAGGTGGAGTTCATTTTGTTGAGACATGTGATGACAATACAAAACTATGGCATGTGTCTAGGCCACCTTAGTGAACGAGGGATGACTGAATTGCATAAAAGAAATTTGTTGCATGGTGTTAAAAGCTGCAAGCTCGATTTCTGTAAGTTTTATGTTCTTGGAAAACAAAGTAAAGTTAGTTTCACGATGAAAAACACAAAACTGAAGGAATTCTTGATTATGTGCATTCTGATGTGTGGGGGCCTAACAGGGAATCGTCATTGGGTGGATCTCTTTATTATTTTACCTTTATTGACGATTTTTCTAGGAAAGTTTGCGTGTACTTCTTGAAACAACTAAAGTGTTCACCAAATTCAAGCTGTGGAAACCTGAGGTGGAGAACCAAACCGATAGAAAAATCAAGCATTTGAGACCTGACAATGGCACTGAGTACACAGATTCACAGTTTTAGAAATCTTATGAAGAGCATGGGATTCAAAGGCATTTTTCAGTGCGAGAGACACCACAGCAAAATGTTGTTGCAGAAAGGATGAACAGATCCTTGACTGAAAGGGAAAGATGCTTGAGACTGAATCCAGGGCTTCCTAAAAGCTTCTGGGCAGAGATTGTGAGTATTGCGTGCTATCTCATCAATAGATCACCACGAGCATCATTAGGGGGAAAGTTTGCATAAGAGGTATGGACATGTAATCCAGTTGATTTTGATCACTTACAGATTTTTTATTTTCCTGCTTATGTGCATGTACCTAGTGATGAAAGATCAAAACTAGATCTAAATTCCAAGAAGTGCATCTTTCTAGGCTACAAGAAAGGTTTCAAAAGTTACAAATTTTGGGGTTCTATTGCAAGGACAAGGGTAATTAGTAGAGATGCAGTGTTTGACGAGCAGTTCATGCTGCAGCAACACAAAGACAAAATGCCAAAAAACAGTTCTAGCTTAGATACATTGCAGATGGAGTTGGAACCACATCCAGTAGCAACTGAGAGTGTTGGAAGATCACATCCAACATCTGGTGAACCAGTAGCAATTGAGAGCGTTGGAAGATCACATCCAACATCTGGTGAACCAGTAACAACTGAGGGCTGTGGAAGTTCACATCCAACATCTGATGGTTCTACTACAGATGAACTGCAAACTTATAACCTAGCCAGAGATAGGCCGACGCTCACCTACGTAAAGCCTCCAAGCAGATTGGCTCATGAAGACATGATCTCTTTTGCACTCCTCATTAGTGGTGACGATCCAACCACCTTTCACGGAGTTATCATTAGCTACAAGAAAAAGGGATGAATGGGTGCAATGGTAGAGGGGATGGGGTCTTTGCAGAACAATCATACATGGGAGCAAGTTCAGCTAGAGGAGAGAAAGAAGCATATCGGGTGCAAGTGGGTGTACAAAAGGAAGTCAGTAGTATCAGAAAAAGAATGGGAAACGTTCAAGGCTCGGTTGGTAGCAAAGGGATACTCACAGCAAAAGGGGATAGATTATGATGAAATCTTTTCCCCTGTGGTTAGGCATACTTCAATCAGGAGAGTAATTGCATTAGTAGCCAGTTGGGATTTGCATTTAGAGCAGATGGATGTTAAAACTATATTTTTGCATGGTGATATGGAGGAGCAGATTTACATGGAGCATCCGGACGGGTTCACTCAACCTGGACATAAGCATCTAGTTTGTAAGTTAAAGAAATCATTGTATGGATTGAAACAATCTCCAAGATAATGGTACAAGCGGTTCGACTCCTACATGATTCAAATTGGCTACAAACGGTATGAGTATGACTGTTGTTTTATGTTAAGAGCCTTGATGATGGTTCTTTTACTTTTCTATTACTGTAAGTTGATGATATGTTGATTGTTACAAAGAATATGCATGATGTTCTTGCTTTGAAAGCCTTGTTGAGCTAGGAATTTGATATGAAAGACTTGGTGCTTCAAGGAAAATTCTTGAATGGAGATTTACAGATACAAAGGCTCAAGGAAACTGTGACTATTTCAACGAGGCTACGTTAAGAAAGTGTTAGACAGGTTCGGGATGAGCAAAGCAAAGCCAGTGAGCACCCCATTGCCCAATCACTTCAAGCTTTCTTCAAAACAGTGTTCTAAAACAGATCGGGAGATTGAAGACATGGCAAAGGTTCCATATGCTAGTGCGTCGGTTGCTTGATGTATGCAATGCTATGCACTCACCCTGACTCGGCTCATGTTGTTAGTCAAGTCTATAAATACATATCTAAACTAGGTAGACAACATTGGGAAGTAGTCAAATAGAATTTCAGATATTTGAAAGATATTGTTGGGCATGGAATTGTATTTGGCAGTCAGCAGGATGGTCCTTTAGTTGTTGGATATGTTGATTTTGACTACGCTGGTGATTTGGATGATAGAAGGTCTACAACTGGGTATGGTTTCACTCTAGGTGAAGGGCCTATATGCTGGAAATCAAAGTTCAGTTTATTGTAACATTATTTACAACTGAACCAGAGTACATGGCAGTAGCTAAAGCTGCTAAAAAAGCCTTATGGCTTACCAGGTTAGTAAAGGAATTGGGTGTTGAGCAAGGTGGAGTTCAGTTGCACTGTGATAGTCAAAGTGATATTTATTTGGCTAAGAACTAGGTGTATCATGCCAAAACAAAACATATTGGTATCACAATATTAGAGAGTTGGTTGCATTGGGTGAGATATTGATACAAAAGGTTCATACAAGTGAAAATGCAGCTGATATGTTGACCAAGCCAGTTACAACCAACAAGTTCAACCATTGCTTGGACTTGTTGAATGTCTACAATTGCTAGACAAGCATGGTGACCCAACCCACTTTGGTATGTGAGAACTCCGTGGTTGTTTGTCTTCTAAGGGGCTTGATATTTGCCAAGGCGGAGATTTGTTAGGTATGACTCATATACCAAAGAAATGGTAGATGTTGGAGCGGTTACTTATAAAATGTACAGGGCAATTTTGTAAAATGTAGCGTAGAGTTACTTATATATACTGTATTTGTAACCTAGTTGAGATTCATTCTCTCATAAATAAAATATACAGCCGTCACCGCTCCCATAGACGCAGGCATATTGCTGAACCTCGTTAAATCCTTGTGTCCTTTATTCTTATGTTTAATAGTGTTAATTTCTCAACATATAATTTTTCATACATTTAGAATGGATGGAAATTCTTGACAGAACATTTTGGACAAAACTTGCCTCTAACTCACCATTTTTTGGAAGCAACAGGTAAGCAATTCTTGTTCTCTATAAATTTTCAACACAAAAACTGCCAGAGGTGATATGCTATTGTGGGGAGGTAGCTGATTAAGGACTTGTTGGACAATCAAAAATCCAGTGAAAAGGTTTCTCTCATATTCGTAGGTTATAAGTGAGAAGATGATTGTGGATTTTTTTATTGAGAACACGGATCCATATGTGCAACGATAAAGGAGATGATTCTTGAATTATTACGTGGAATACATAAATTGTATCGAAGATAATATTCCATTGTTGAATGAAAAAAATCAAGAATATGAAGGCCGAAATTGCACACCTGCGCAGGAGGAATATTTACTTTGTGTTGTTGATAATTTTATTTTTATTCTTTTCATTTGCACTACTTTTAAAATTGTTGCTTTGAGGACAAAAAATGATTGTCGATAACCCCAAATTCAATCATGATAAAGGTTGCCCCATTTTGGAGGAAATTAATTATTGCTCTGCCTTGGAGAATTTTTTTTTTTTTACAAAATTTTTAAAATTTTGCATTTCAGTTGGCATTGAATTTCATATGTAATTTTCATGTTAATGTATGAGAAATATGTAGTTGTATTATGATATATTTATTAATTGTATTTCAGTTCTCGTGAAAATATTTTGAATCACAAGATTATTTTTGGCTACTTTGGAAGCATGGGACCAAATATGGAATTCTCTATAATGTGGGACTAAATTTCCAGTATAATAGTGGAACAAATATTTTAATTAACTGAACTTAACGGCGCATGTTGGCATTCCGTCAAAAAAATTATTGGTGGGACTTTTTTGCACACCACCATTAAGTTATAGGACTACAATGACCTATTAAGCATAGGACTAATGTTACAAAACACCATGTACTATGGAACTAATTAAAATTACAATTAATTTCAATTTTCTCATTTGAGTAAGACCTCATCCGCTCTTAAATAGCTACACAAAATAGCCGTGAGTTCATTTTTGTAAGTGCTTTTGGACCCTTTAGCTTATGACGGTGCAAATATAAGAGTCAAACAGTTACAAAGGAAGTTAAAAAAATTAGTGATGATTATTAAGGTCCAACAGCATCATAAAATTTCAAAAGACCGATTAAGGATCTTAAGATTTTTTTCAAGGACTAACTTGTGAAATAAGGGTTAACAATCCAATGCTTAAATTAGTAATGGTTTGGGATTGGACTAAAGCAAAAATATATGAAAAATATGTGAGAATTGGTGGACTTAAGTGGGAGAATATATACAGAACTTGTGTGCTATAGAAATGAGAAAATAGACAGGTTAGTGAGGCAAGTCGACTGATTAAGTGTGACTCAAGGTAGTTCAAGTTGTTGAACTAAAGTTACCTTCTTTGACTTGGATTCTATAGGAAGTCTAGTTTTATGCCACGTCATCCAAGCCCTATGTGAGTGGTTACCAAAACTGTCGCATCAACAGAAAAATCACATTTTTAAGAAGTTTGTTGCGATTCTGCTAGCCTAGCGTTAGTCTGATTTCTAGTTGGTGAGGTCATCCCCTACTAATGTGTTTTATGACATGATATCTGACATGGAATGTGGTGTTGATGTGCCAGCTAAGTTGGTTGGCCTACTGATGGACTGCAGGTTGGCTTGGGCTTGCTCAGTTTCGTTAATTAGTTTCGGTTGGGCTAGAGGTGGTATTTTTCTCCTTGGTCCTTATGTGCCAATGGCTTGCTTGCTATGCATTAATTGGCTTGGACTCTTTGGCTATTTGGCCTAGATAATTCCTTTAGGTCTTAAAAATTGATACCATATGTGTCATTGCTCTCCCTCCCCCCAACTCTAATAGTGTATTGTAAATAGACTAGTAGAGTAGAAGTTGTATCACACTTGTTGCATATGTGCCAGCTTGCCGAAACTCGGCAACCATGTTCTGCTCACTTTCTAATGTAAGTTGTTTAGTCTTGATGCCCTTTCAAGGCATCTTACACTATGTTAATAAATAATTGATCACATATGCTGAAATTCATCATATTATTCACACGCCATTGCCCCCATCAACTTGGTCCCCTGTGTAAACCCATCCTAGTCATAGTCCCCCACCAACGTGATCACAAGCCGAAACTCGTCCCCATAATCACAAGTCATGGCCCCCATCGATATAGTTACATACGGGGAGCCTATTCGGTGGTCATAGGCAGAGCCCGTTAGATAATCATAGGCTATAACCATTGCGAGAATGGTACATGTTATAGCTTGTTGAGTTGTCAAAGGCCAAACTCCATAAGATTGTCACAGGCCATTTCCCCATCACAATGGTCACAAACTGGAGCCCGCCGGGTGGTCATAGGTCAGAGCCCATCAAATTGTCACAGGACATAGTCCCTATGAACATGCCCCTCAACTTGTGACAAGCCGAAGCCCATCAACTTATCACAAGCTAAAGCCCGTCAGGTGGACACATGCCACAACCCCTATCACATTTGAATTGCGGCCGTCAGGTGGACAAATTAAAGTGTGTCAGCAGACGAACTAAGGATCCTAAGATCTCTTGGTGGACTAACCTATAAACCAACGATTTGCAGTCTGATACTTAAAAGTTAATAATAACTTTGTTGAGAATTAAAACAAAAATAAACAAAAAAAATATGTAGGGCAAACTGCAATTTCAGTCTTGTAACTATAGGGGTTGGCAATTTTATTTCTACATATTCAATTGGTAATTAAGCCTTCAATTACAATGAAAATGACACCTTAAGAATGAAATTCATCGAAAATTGCAATTCGGCCGCAATTTGGTGTTCACATGAGGGATACATGCCAAATTCGGTCCAAATTTGCAATTTCTGATGAATTGTGTCCTTAATGTGCCAATTTTCATTTTCATTAAGGACAAAATCCATCGAAATTGCAAATTTGACTGGAATTTGGGACTCTTGTAGGCGCACATACCAAATCTTGAGCAGATTTGTAATCTTCGATGAATTTTTTTCTTATTGTGCTAATTTATTTAAATTGAAAGACTTAATTATCAAATTTAATTCTATCAAGACTAAAACTGCCCTTACTCTATAGTTTACGGGATCAAAGTTGTACTTTTTCCAAATACATAAGAACCAGTGGGCTTAAGTGAGATTATATAGTGCTATAGAAACAAGAGCATATATATAGATTAGTGAACCAAGTGAATTGGTTAACTGTAGTTCAAAGTAGTTCAAGCTATTCAAGTAAAGTTACTTCTATTGACCTACTTAGACTCATATTTATAGGAGTCAGATGATACAATATAGGAGTCGGTTGAACATGATCTTCATATCCCTAAATTCTAGGAGAAGTCTAATTTTGTGGGATTACATTTGTCCAATTATATGTCCGTCATCCACGTCCCACACGAGCAAGAATTGGCACTGCCACACAAGTAGAAAAATCGCCTATTTAGGAGAAAGTTTATTACATGTTGAGGCCAGCTTGGGCTTATCCCAAATTCCAATTAGTGTGGTTATCGCCTGTTGATGTGTCTTCATGTTGATATATCATGTGAGGTGGAAAGTGGTGTTGATGTTTAGTTGAGTTGGTTAGGCTAGCTTTGTCGGAGGTTCCAGTTGAATTGGAGGTGGTACTTTGCTCATTCGGCCTTGTCAACCTTTCCCCTATTAATTATGCATGTTAACATTGAAATATCGAATTTTTGTGTGAACAATACATTAATTGATTTGGATTCTCTGGCTAATTGAACTGGACAAGTCCATTTACCTTGGGAAATTGATACCCTAGGTGATGGGGGTGCAACCCAAATATTAAGAAAAGACGCGAATAGCCCTGAGAAAGGGCCAAAATCACCAAAAACACCCAAGATCCGTATATTGCCCCGTCGGGTTGGGCCACACGACCCGACATCGTGACCCGGGCCAGCGACCCGCTTCGTGGTCCCGGAATCTAGACCATAAATTCTCTGACAGCTCATGCATTAAGATGATGCCACGTGGACCAGGCAAGTGGTCACATTTGACCTATAAATACACCCTCCATGCCTCATTTATGGTAACACTCATCTATCACCTTCTACCTCATTCGCTATTTCAGATCGCATATTATCATCTCAATCTTGGGCTGACTTAAGCATCGGAGGGTCTTCGCCGGAGACTATCCCGGCTAGCCTAACGTGCCTCTCTCTTCTCAGGGACCATATCACATCTGGGTGTACACGGGAGATCGCTACCCTGGACCTCCACCTCGGACATCCAAGAGATTGCTACCTTGGACCTCCAACTTGGACCTCCAGGGAGATATTTTCCACTCGGATTAATTGGTTTGGATTCTCTGGCTAATCGAACTGGACAAGTCCATTTACCTTGGGAAATTGATACCCTAGGTATCATCAATTAGCTATAAAATATCAAGTAACAATATTAGAATGATCACTAATTATATGTATTAAATGATTAAAATTTTCTATTAAATCATTTGAATAGGTTCCTTTTGTCAATTTCAGAACTAATTGTTGGCGAAGTATGAATTTCTGAAGAGGTTTTGAAAAGTGATTTCATTGTCCTTAAAGTGAAATTTGCCCAACTATATGGTTGTTTTCGGGTTAAGCAAACTCATTTCTAGAATACACAAAACCAACCGAGGCTTGCCGGACAATAATTTCGAAAGCCTCATTTGAAGAATAACTCGAAAAGTAAACTGTGAAGTGAAAGAATCTTATGAAAAATTAAATATATAAATCTGGCACTTGAAACATCTATATATAGATGCCTTTGTGTCTTTTCGGAAAATATACATTTCTTTATTATGCCTGTAGATTCCAAAAATTGCAACATTTCAAAGAAACAACTTTTTTTGAACAGATGCTTTTGGGAAAAAAACTCTAAAGTTTGCAACTTTTAAAGTATTTTCCAAAAAAGACATCTTCTTTTAGCAAAATGCAATTTATTATTTGCAACATTTATCAGAGAATAAAATAATTGTATAACATAATTTTGAAAATAAAATAAAATAAAAGATTATGTTGTTTCGCTGAATAAACGTGCTAAGTGCCAAGTGAAATTACATATTAAATAATATATGTATAAATTCCTCTTTTTCTTAATTTATTCCCTCCAATTTTTTAGTTTAAACTTTAATTTGGATAATTCTTTATTGAGCACTTAAGCTTAATTAAACTTTTCATGTGAGACATGGAACATTATGTACAAGCTATCCAACCTTAATTTGGCTTGATACAATTTACACCATGAGCAAATATATATGGTATGTTCAATAAGAAATTACGTGGTTCAATCATATGGTCTACGGTCAAAAGGGGTTATAAATTTGATATTACAATGTTCATCACGCTACAAGAAATATAATATTTAATTATGATTAATTATCATGGTTAATATTAAATAGTTGTAGCAAATAGTCATTCACTATGATCACGCAACGGTTATCGACCGTGAGTTTTGCGAAGGTGGCTAAAATATTTGTCACGACTAAAAATCATGGCGAATGTTTTTACCACGGCTTTTAGCCGTGCCAAATAAGTTTTTTATGGTGAAAAATCTAGTTTTTACATTGATTATTATTTAATCATAATTAATAATAATTATTTACCACGATTTTTAACTATAGTCATTAAAAATATAGATGATAGTGATTTGTTTTTCTAATGCCATTTATATAAGTGAACTAATAAAAAGAAATGGAGAAATCGCTCCAATATCCAATTATAAATATAAGAAGAATCACTTAAATATTATTGTGATTTTATAATTTTAAAAATGAATTATTGATTCCCAATGGTTAGATTTAGTGATGATGTGGGTTCATCATTTTTTGATTTTTTGAGGGGAGGTAAAGTCTATTGACAATTTTAAATCAATCAATATATTTTTATTATAATATTTAGTACGTAATATATCAAGATTTCTAAATCAATCAACAAATGTAAAATAAATAAAAAAACAACATAGAACTATTAAAAGTATAATAAATTCTTAATTCCACTACAAGAAATTAATATAACATTTAATTATGGCTAATTGCTGTAGTTAATAATAAATAGTCGCAACAAATAATCACTAACCACGATCACACAACAGTTGTCGACCGTGATTTCTGTGAAAATGGCTAAAGCATTTATCATATCTCTTGATCGTAACAAATAATTTCTTCATTGTACAAAAATTAGTTCGTAGCATAGCTTTTATTTAATTATAATTAATAATTATTATTTATTTACTATAATTCTTAGTCATAACTATGAAAATTGTAATCAATAATATTTTTTTCTACCTCATCGGGGAAGGAATAAGTGGTCATAAATCTTTTGATTTAAAAATATCTTTTTTTTTTGTTCATATTAATTATCTTTTAGCATTTATGAAGTATATTAAAGTTTGCATTTATTACATACATGCATCTACATATGCTTCTCTCTCTCATTAAATGGAACTGAGAGAATCCTACGATTTGACACTTCTCAATCATGTTCGAGTTTTGACCAAACAGCCGGCCTTGATCGTCGTCCACTACAACCTTATCTTCGATCATCTGAGGTACGCAAATGCAGCCATTTGTCATTTGCTTTCGCTTTCTTGTCAACCGCAGACCCCACAAAGAAAGCTCATTTTCTATAATTCTTATTTTAATATTTTACAAAAATTAAATAATACGTCACCCTTTATAGTGCATGCTCTGCTGAGTCAGAATCCTATGAAGATTATAATAAATTTTTTTAAATTTTATCATAATTATAAATATTATGTTAGTATTTAAAAAATTATAAATATTTTTTAAAATTAATAATCGTTTAATAAATACTTTTGATGATAATTCATTATAAAAGGATATTTATTAAATGATCGTTAATTTCAGGGGTATTCGTAATTGAACAACGAAGGAATATTTATAATTATGACAAATCTTAGAGAAATTCCTTATAATTCACTCAATAGAAAAAATATCATTATTGATTACATTTTTATTGATTATGGCTAAAAACAGTGGTAAATAACTATTATTAACTATATTTTTGTAAAATCGATGTAAAAACTAATTTTTACACCATAAAAAACTTATTTTCCACGGTTAAGAGCCATGGTAAAAATATTTATTATGACTTTTAGTCATAGCAAATATTTTAGCCACCTCGTAAAAACTACCGTTGCGTATCCGTGGTCAACAACTCGGTACGTTGTTGCGCGAGACATTGTCTGCTCTGACTTCGTATGAACCACATAATTTTGTATAAAAAAAACGTCTCGTTAAAAAGATGAATTAAAGTTTTGAGACTTTTAAACTGCTCAAATTCCTCATATTTAATTAATATGATACGTTCACCTATATTAATATACCGACATATTTGACATATGCAATAATTGATTTTTTGGAATCTTTTATAGTATAAAAAGAAAACATTTTTTTTCTTTTCCCCATTAACTTGCTAAAATAATGACAATATGTAGAAAAAAATCTTCACTCCCACCGCCCAATGGCGCAGTACATGGACTTGTTGTGCAGCTTTACATTTTTATGATCTTCAACTTCTAGCTACCTGTACAAAATGAAATAATGAAGCTGTCTCATGCGTGTATATATATATATATATATATATAAATTATAAAATAAAAATTAAACAAAACAAATTCGTCAGGGAGAATTGTGTATGTATTTTATGTCGTGGGCAGGCGAAAATTCTTACCCGAACCAATCACACAATAAGTATGATATATTTGTTATGTAACTGATCACTTTTGCATCAATCACACACGAACATATTACCTTTATTATTTTATTGGTTCAAATTTGATGAAATTCGATTTGAATTAGAATTTTCTTTAGGACAGAGAACTAACACTAAAAAAAAAATTAATATTAGCTACATTTTTAACGATCATGACTAAAAATTGTGGTAAATAACTATTATTAACTACGGTTAAATAAAAACCGATGCAAAAATTAGCTTTTCCACCATGAAAAACTTATTTGTCACGGCTTTTAGCCGTGGTAAAAACATTCACCATGGCTTTTAGCCATGACAAATGTTTTAGCCACCATCGCAAAAGTCACAGCCGACAACCGTTGCGTGGCCGTGGTCAATGACTATTCGCTACGGTTATTTAGTATTAACCATGGTAATTAACCATAATTAAATATCATAGTTTTTGTAGTGTAATCATGTGAGAATTTAGGGTTTAATCCAAATTTACCTCCTTGTAATATTACAAATGAGCAAATTTATCTCCCTGTATTTTTAAAATGGAGCAATTTACCGTCCTATCTAGGGAGGTAAATTACTCCATATATTTTAAAAAATACGGGGAGGTAAATCGATTCATTTTAAAAAATATAAGAATGTAAATTTCTATTTTATTTTTCATAGGGGAGTAATTTGTACATTTATAATATCACATGGGAATTAGTTGCATTTTTCCCGAGAATTTAACGTACCGATCAGAACACATTTGGAAAATAATTTTTCATGATAATAGTTCCTATTCCTTCCCAGGATTGCCATTTCTATTTTATTTAATCATTCCAAAGACAGTTTGTCTTTTTCTAGTAATTGAAAATGAAATAATGAATCTGTCAAATGTCAGTATATGTGGGAATAATACCCAGACCATTTATGGAAAACAAATTTTCATGATAATAGTTCCTTTCCAGGATTCTTTTTCTTTTTCTTTGTTTTCTTTATCAGTACAATTATTTATTTAACCTTGTTTTCTAAGCCACATATATTATTCCACCATAGAAATACATATTCTTGATTTCCTAAATTTATAGGAAATATAAGTAATTTATTTGATGAGGTTAGAGTCAGTAAACACTACAAAAAATTTTGATTATTTTATACACTATGAATCGCTACAACTTAAAAACCATAATAAATCAATATTATCCATCACGATCAGACAAAATTGACGCGAAAACTTAAATTTTGGCCGAGATTGATCAAGATTCATTATGATTTTTGCCATAGTTTTTAATTGTAGCAAATATTTTGATCTCGCTTGTATAAACAAAGGCAAATGGTCGTCACAGAGCCGTGATTAATTAATATCTGACACGATTTTTTACGTCTAACCAGGTAAACTATTGTGAATAATCATATTTCTTCTAGTAAAAATACCATAATTGTCCCCCTTGTAGATTGAGAATACTATTGCAGGCTCCAAGATATACACGTTTTTGAGTCGGGTGGGATTGAGTGAAGATCTGAAATCCAGGCCATTAAAGGTGGGACACATGGTATAGTCTCAAACTGCATAATATTGACCGTACATTAATTGGGCATAACTTATAAATATTGTCGATAATATTCATGTATGATTTGATACTTTTACCTTGCTTCGATCCATATACTCCTGGCTTCACGATCATTGCTGATTTGACCGTTGATTGATTCCTTTAGAACGACTACGACACCTATAACGTATTTTCTGATTTCAATTTTATTTCCTGTACACTCCAAAAATATCAATGACTCAATAATTTCAATCCTGATCATTATCATAAAATACACATATACACACACATAAAAATCATAGTTGATATAGCCAAAAATATTGAAACATTGTGATTTTCTTGCAACATAATCAAAGTGTTAGAAAATGGCTTGCCTGTTTGTTTGTGTATTTATTTTCAGTGAAAAATATGTATTTTTAATTTTATATAGTTTCGTGTGCAATGATAATATATTTGAATTAGTTATTGAATTAGATTGAGCTGTGTTGTCAAATTAATTTATTTTTAATAAAAATACATATATATATATAAATATATTTTCATTTTAATTATATTTCACAAATTAAAAATTGAAATAAACACACAAACAAACAATTAACTTAATTCAATTTTCAGACCAGCATTAGAGTCTAAGATTATATTATTGAGGAAAATGACTTGAAATTGCGTGCTTAAACAACAAGGCCAGAAGGGCATGTATGATTCTTGGAATATGTGACGGCTGACGCTAGTTGTATTTTGTAGTACATTTTCAAGAGTTCTATACTTATATTTTTTAAATATAAATTACAGCTATATCCCTTAAAATTTGATATAATTAAAAATATTTTTTTATTATTTAAAAAATTATAAAAATCTCCTAAAGTTTATAACTGTCTAACAAATAATTCATTTTCATCATTTTTATGAGTGAAATGATCAAAATGCCCTTATGCACTGAATTATTTTTTATTCAATTCTTAATTTTTTTTTGGACTAAAATGCGCAGAGAGAGGTTTTTTAAGTTTTTTATACAGAGGAGTAATAATGCAATTTGCCTTGGTTGATTTTCTACAATTTTAATAAAAAAAATCAAGAGCAAAATGGTCAATTTAAGGCATTTGGTTAAAAATTACAAACCTCAAGAGGAATATTTATAATTTTTCAAACAATGAGGGGGTATTTGTAATTATGCAAACCTCGAAGGAGGTAACTATAACTTACCCTATTTTTTTTAGACAAATGTACTATACTTATATTTAAAATGGCAAAAATATAAACTATTTCCTATAATGGGAATAACTACGACTTAAAAAATTATAATAAATTATTACTATTTGCTATAATGAAACAAATCAATACGAAAATTTAAATTTTAATAATAATTAATTAATATTTATCATAATTTTGCCATGATTCCTAATTATAATCAAAATAATTGTCATGATCTTTTGGTATGACTGATATTTTGGCGTTGCTTAAAGAAATAATAGTAAATAATCATTGTGAAGTTATAATTAATTAATATTTAATATTATTTTTCAATTTTAACTATGATAATTAATCACAACAAAAAATCAGATTTCTTTTAATGATACTTGTAAAACGTCAGCAATTTTTTCTCATTACTTTCCATCCAAAATAATGCACATCATCTTTTATACTATAAATATTTGAACTTAATATTATGTAATAAAATGATATTTTTTTAATAGTAAATTACAATGGGTTTTCATGAGATTAGTCATAATTACAAATACTTTTTTATTGTTTGAAAAATTATAAATACCTTTTGGAACGAACGATCATCTAACAAATACCCTCCTACAATAAACTATCATGAAAGGTTATTTGTTAGACGACCGCTCATTTTAGAGGATATTTATAATTATAGCAAATTTCAATAAAATCTGGTATAATTCATTCTTTTTCTTTAATCAAGAAAAATTGAAAAAAAAAAAAGAAAGAAAATTTGTAGCTTTCTTGGGAAAAGAAGAATGAAAGGGGTGGGGAATGAACCAAACAATATAAACCAAAATTTAGCTTGTCCTATAATTCCCAATCATTCTCTTTGCAGAATAGAGACAATGACCTGACTGCCTGCATAATTGGTTCGGACAAAAACAGACGCTTCATTCCTCCAACCACGTGGAGATAGACCTGACCAGTGACCCCCCACTTGCTCGTCCGGACAGGCACAGGACTCACCATTCACCGAGTTCTGTGCGCGCCCAGGACCACCTGCCCCGGTGTCACAACCGCCCTTTAGTCAAGACGATTGGTAGTAACTCGCAACCACACTAAGTAGAGACCACCACTGCACCAGATGTCCAGGCGCGGCCAGCCCTGCTCGTCCTTTTCAACTCAAAATAAACACATACTTTTCAATCCAAAAACTCAATTATATATAAATCAATTGAATAATCCATGGTAATTTATATTAGGGATAATTATACTCCATTCCCCTGAGATTCGGTGTAATTATACATAGATCTCCTATGGTTTGAGAAATTACATCTATTACCCCTAAGGTTTACTTCTGTTTAACAAATGGGTCCATCCGTTAGTCAAAATTCACTGAATTTGTTAATATTACCAAAAAAAATTGAATTAAAAGTGAGATTTGTCATCGATTGACTTATTACTGACTTATTAAAGGTCAAACGGATCTTTTTATGACCAAAATATCCTTATAAATTGTTACACATTAATGCATGAGAGGAGGTATATTTTCACCATTATAAGGGTAATTTAGTCATAAAAGATTTGTTTGGCCAACATTAAGTCGTTAATAAGTCAATTGATGGTAGATATCGATTTTCATTCAATTTTTTTTGTTAATATCAACAAATTCGGTGAATTTTAACTAACGGAGGAACCTATTTGTTAGGCAGAAGCAAACCTCAAGAGTACTAAATGTAATTTTTCAAACCACAGGGGATCTCGTGTAATTACACCAAAGCTCAGGGGAAGGGAGTGTAATTATCCCTTTATTTTATAGACAGACTAATTAAACATATTTAAAGGGTTTTTGACGTGGGAATAATCTTATTAACATCTTCTAATACTATTCTGACAATACATTGGACCTCCAGAAAAATTCTGAAAGTCTGGCACTGAATCAGGGTATTCGTGACCTGACCTTTAAGGTCCATAAAAATTATAATATGTATAAAGTCACTGTAGCTGTTAGATTATCATGATATCAATAGTACACCTGAAATCATACAGTTAGACTTTTTCTGTAAATACTGACCCTCAATCTATTCGCTAGTATCCATTTCTGATCACGGAATTTAGCATCGAAGGGCTAAACGTGTGTGCATTTTGCAGGCATATAATTGGATTTTGAGGAATACCCATTGTTATTCGAGTAGCAAATTATCTCGAAAATCACTTTCGACATATACTTTCTTTTATTTTTTGAAATAATAATTTTTATTATTATACTTATTATGTGATTGGTGAGAACGAGCAAACATGTCATTTTTGATTGAAAAGAGAAATCGACGATTTTTTTGAATTGCTGATGATTTCCTTTTTTAAATAAAAAAGTTAATCGAATGTGATCAATCGGTCAGATCTATATGCAGCACGTATGAATAAGAAACTTTGTTTTTATTTATGATTTTTTGGAACATTAAATGTCGGATCCTAGTCCGTCCCTACGTGAAGATAAGTTCGAAGAAATTTATGAGTGCTAAAGGATTTTGTTTTTGTTTTTGTTTTTTTTTAGGAAAATGATAGGTGTATTATTTTGTGAAAATATTAATTAATAATTTATGGGTTTTGAAAAAATTATCATGTTATAAATAACGTATAAAAAAATTAAATAAAGTGAAAATACGGACTCCACTCTTTGATATATTAATTAATAAATTAATTTTTTAATATTATCAAATTGGAAACAATAAAGTTATATAAAGTGTTTTAAATACTCAAATATATGGTAATATTCAAACCCACGATGTCATACTTAGAGAATTCCGGACCTTAATTTTAATTGTTAGATTAAAATCGTATCTAAAAAATGAATGATTTTAAATACATCGATATTTTTTAATCAATTAATCTATTTAAAAAAATAAAAAAGAAATTATTATAAAATTAAACTATATACCCACATTCATGTTTCATAATCCACGAGTTTTTGTGCACTAAAATTTCTCTAAAAATAAACCAAACTAGTGGAGGTCATTGGTCAGAACCAAAGATAGTGGCATATATTAATATTTCAAAAATGATTTTTATAAATACATAGCATAATTTTTTCTCATAGATAAAATTAGCACGTGACAAAAAATGAGCATATATATATATATGATCTTAATTATATTAAATAAAATAAATTGTGAAAACAAATAAGGTATGGGGACACAATTTGTCCGTTGGGATTGAGTGGATGCCTTTTTTTCGATGTGACAATACCCCTTGGAAGTATCAAATAATTAACAATAATTTATTTATTTATTTTCAGAAAAGTGAAATTATGAGATAGGAAGATGTAATCAGAAAATAAAAAGGATTAAATACATTTTGCACCTGGCATTGAACTATGCGTAAAGTGTATTTATTTTCCTTAACTATAAAATATAACAAAATATTCCCTTATGATATGGACCAATTTTATGATACCCTCTAAAATATGTCTATTACAATCATTCCCCTAAAACATAATTTGAATTATTAGAAAAAAAATATTTAAAATAAACACTACCCAAAGTTTATTATTTTTATAATTAGTATAGAAGCTGTATAAACTCTATAAATTTATAATCCTTATATTTTTGTTCAAAAACTTACATAATTTTTGCTTTTGTTGTTATATGTGTTGAACTATTTTTAAAATAAATTATCAATGCAATTTTAAATACTACATCGAATATATATATATATACACCGTAAAATTTGCAAATCTATACATGTAATTATGGCCTTTGAGAAGATAATGTTGCTTTTGTGATGTATCGTTTTATTCTTCTTAATATTTAATGCAGTTTACCTTTACATGTATATATTGAACTTTTTTTCAAAAATAATTTATAAATTCAATTTTAAAATATTACATCGAATATTTACATAAACTGTAAGTTATGCATATCTATAATATTCTATAATTTTTTTAGTAATGATATGATATATTTTAATTATGTGCACATGTAACTGAATAAAACTTTATAAGTTATATAACATATTTTTATATAAAATTATATGCATTATGTATTTATATATATTTACATGTATTTTTGTAATATAGATAATTTACTTTGTAAAATGTATTTGCATATATAGAGCTTGTAAATATTTTTTGTATTACATAATTTATAAAAAGTTATAAATTTTAATACTATTTTTTAAATAAAGTTTGAGTAAAATTTAAATCATTAAAAGTAGTTTCGGGAGAGATTTTTTAATAAAACATACTTTAGAGAGTAGAATAAAAAGTATAGAGGGTAAGTGAGAAGAGCGTTTTTATCATATTAATACCAAATTATTTTATCAGAGGGTTTTTATTACCATTCATACTTTAAGGGGATAAATAGAACTACAAACATAATTTAGGGATGCAAAATCTATCTAACCCAAATAAAAATGAGAAAAGAGAGGTGGAGAAAAGTGAAAACACTAGGCATGTTGCTTAGGCTAAAAATGCTAATTTAGGTTGCGATTGGGAAATTTAAATAAATAATGTAAAAAAAAATTTCTTTTAACAAAATGGGGTAAATATACCCCATTTAATTTATTAGGTGACCCCGGCTTCGCCCTCGTAAAGTACAAAAAGCAGAAGCCGGGGTCAATTACCCCGGCTTCCGTGCATGCACAGAAGCCGGGGTAGTTGACCCCAGCTTCTGTGCCTGCTGCGACCCCGGCTTTTTGCTCGGGTTTTGCATGCATGCAAAAGCAAGTTGCTTTTGCATGCATGCAAAAGCTGCATGGGGACACGTGTGCTGCATGCATGCGTCCCTTCATGCTGCTCATGCATGCATTATTCCTGCAAAGAAATCGATGTTTTTAACATCGGTTTCTTTGTGTATAAATACCTCCTCCTGCGTTTCACATTTGCAGTTCAAATTGCACACCAGATCAATTTTTTTCCCTTTCCTTTCTCCTTCAATTTTGGTCGAAAAGGTGCACGAAAATCTCTATAATTCTTGCACGTTCGAAAACATAAGTAAGTTATCTTTACTGATACTGATTATATTTATGCTCTTATTTGTATTCGTTGTGACGTTTTTTTTTGAAGACATGGCAGATGAAAATAATATTATGATTGTTATATTTTATGGAGGTCAACGAATTGATTCATATGATTGCGTGAGATATGATCATCCTGAAGTTGGATTTAAACGAATATGTCGTAGTACTATGTTTGTTGAACTCGAGTCAATTTTATTTGAAGTACTTGGCCTCCGTAGGGGTGAGTTTAAGTTACAGATATTTTTTAAATACACAACATGTAATGCTGGTCGATGGCGAGAGACGGTATTACATATTAAGAATGACGGAGATTTGCAGTATTTTTTCGATCCGGTATATGGCTATTCGACCGTTGATATTTTTGTTGAAGCAGAAACAGTGTATGTAAATATTGTAGCTGATGACCCGTTTGTTGGTGATTGGGGAACCTACATGTCTATGTTAACACAAGATTCAATAAAATTGCCAGCAATTACTCAAGCAATGGGCAGGGTTGGGATTAATGAAGATTTTGCAGGTCCATCAACATACAATGTTGGGATTAATGAAGATTTTGCGGGTCCATCTACATGTAACGATGAAGAGAATTACGATATGAATATCGAGCCAGAAGCCGATAGTTTCTTAAATAATGATCCAGTAAACTCAGAACCAGATGAGGTTGAAATGGAGGGTGAAGATGATGGTATTCTTGAAAATAATGATGAAGTCAGCATCCCAATTATGTTGGAAGTCCTCGGAGGTGATATGAATGAGTCCAGTGGTCAACAACAACAGGCATTTGACTTGAACATGCCCGCAACATCGGAGGCACCTTCTCTATATCCTGTTATTCCTTTTTTCAGTACAACACATCCGGAGGTGCCTTTCGACTCCGTCGATATACCTACTGGTCGTTGGGGGGTAATTTTTACGACTCAAACACTGGAGAGCTAGAAAGTGGAATGGTTTTCAAAATTAAAGAACACTTAATTTCAAGTGTACAAGATTTCTCGGTGCGCTTTGCAAGACGAGAATTCCGTATTCTAGAGAGTAAACCAAAACTGTGGAAGGTGGTATGCAAATACGATGAAGAAACTGGGTGCCCTTGGATGCTAAGAGGAATACTAAAAGCTAACATGAGATTATTTATGATTACAAAGTATGCAGGACCACATACATGCCTCATGAATGAGATTTCTATGGATCATCGAAATTTGGGCAAGAGTTGGATTGCAACACATTTGTTGGGTATGGTTCGCCAAGATCCAGCATATGATATCAAATATGTCCAACAGAATGTTAAAGATCGGTTTAGTTTTGAAATCTTTTATCATAAGGCTTGACATGTTTTGAAGGCCGCAAGAGAACAAGTGTATGGGACGTGGGAGAGCTCCGTGCAAAAGTTGCCTATGTACATGGCTGCATTGCAGAAATGGAACCCAGGGACGGTCGTTGAGTGGTTGCATATGGATACCGACAGGCCAGGGGTAAAGATGTTGAACTATGTATTTTGGGCTTTCAGGCCGATTCTTGAGGGATTCCGTTATTGTCGCCGGGTTATAAGTGTAGATGGGACCCATCTGTACACAAAGTACAGACATAAGTTGTTGATGGTAGTAACGTTGGATGCAAATCAACAGGTCCTCCCGTTGGCATATGCACTCGTTGATGAAGAATCATTGCCGTCGTGGCGATGGTTCTTACAGATGCTTTCCAAACATCTACTCCGTGGCGATGAGGAGAAAATTTATCTAATTTCAGATCGACATGGCGGATTGATCAGTGCCATTAATTATGTTCCACTTTCAAATTTCCTCATGGGGTGCACAGATTCTGTTTACGGCACGTCTGTTCAAACTTTAATAAGAGATTCAACAACGTCCAGTTGAAGGATCTCTGCTGGAAAGCTGGTGCAGAGCAAACTACTCGGAAATTTGAAAGAGTCATGGAGGAAATGAAGGGCTTGAATGAGGAGGCATTTAATTGGTTGGAAGCCATCGACAAGTCTCAATGAACACTATCTCATGATGGTGGTTGGCGAACGGCATCCTTACGACAAATATATCTAAATGTATTAATGGAGTCCTTAAGGGAGCCAGACGCCTACCAATCACGACAATTGTGTAAGTAACGTTCACAAGGTCTGTAAAATACTTTTTGGAGCGCACCACTCGAGGCCACAGAATGATGAATGCAAACCAGTCATTCGCTGATTATGCTTTCAAGTTGTTTGATTCTAGACAAAGAGATGCCGTACTTCACATTGTGCAAAAATTTGACTACAGACAGCAATCTGCCTCCGTAGTGACAGTAAGCTTGACCGGTCAAGGTTCCCATACGTATGTGGTCAAATTGAAGAATCATCAGTGTTCGTGCGGGAAATGGGGTAATGACGGAATTCCATGTTCTCATGCAATCCAGGCGTCCGGGCATTTTGGGGTAAATGCTTCAAACTTTATCCCCGCGTATTATAGTACTCAAGCATACAATCAGACGTATCAGGGGAGGTTTGAGCCATTATGGGGTGAAGAGTATTGGGATCTAGTCAATTTTGTACTTGTGCATAACCCAACGTTACGATCAAGGTGAGGTCCCGGTAGACAAGTCACCACTCGCATCCAAAATGAAATGGATAGGCCACAAGTCCGTGCACGACAATAATATCGTTCACGTCGAGCATAGTATATTTCATTTTCAGTTATGTATGTATCTATTTCAGTTATTGTCTTGTACAAATTGCTAACATCTTATGTAAAATAAAACGTCCAGTTGAAATGTGTGTATAATATATCATAGAAATGTCATACATTATAGAAATTTACTACATCATAAAATTTTACTACATCTAAAAATGACCTCCAGTGCCACAATGTGGTCGTCGTCTATTTCGACGAGGCCGATCATTTTGTCTTTGGGACTCTTCAAGTGTGCTTAATTCTTGAAAAGGCACCAGAGATATCCCGTAATGACGCCGAACCTCTGGAGTAAGTTCGTGTGCAAAGTCTACACCATAATCAATATACGAAGTGCCAGCCACATTTGGAGGCGTGTATGTAGAAGGACCGGTTTGTGGATATGATGTGGAGGGACCTGCTTGGTGATATGATGTAGAAGGACCTGCCTCATCAGTTGCATGCACGTAGGGTCCTCCTCCAACAGCAGGATAACGTGAATGTGTAAAATTCAAAATTTCACAAATTCCTTCTTGCAGTCTCGTCCGCTGATTATCCGGTCCCACTAAATCAGTATTAATCAACAATTGTTCGAGTTTGTCTGACTGCAACATATATGAAATATAATCAGACATATATGAAATAAAAAGTCATAAACAAAATAAACACAAGTTATGCTTACCACATATTCCCAGTCACTCGGATTTGCTGGTTGATATCCGGATGCCCAATTTGTGTCCTGGCGTCCCCGTCGATCGAATGTGTGTAAGCGTCTTTCACTTACTAAGGGGTTCGGGGAATGTCCTGGACCATTTCAAACTGATGGAGCACCCGTTCTGGGTGATGCATCTCCATAATAGCGTAATGTATCAATGGACATGTTATGTTCCATGGCGTGCGAAAAGCATACCAGGGTATAGCACTAACTATCAGTATATTCCCCTTATATGGTGACCAGACAAACTGCATCATTAAAACCACTTCATTAACATACTCATAATCTGTATTCAAGATCAATACTAATAATGCCCATATTGATTAATACCTCATTTTCTTGCATCCAGTCAAATATATCCCGAATGATACGCAACGCATTGTGTGCCGTATGCGTCCGGGAAACATGACACGACCACCTAAAAAATGGACAAATACAAAGCATTGTGACAAAATTTCAAGTTATACAATTACATATACATAAAATGACAGTATACCTTGCGGCAAGTGGAGGCATCGGTAGAACGTTTTCATCATCAATTATTTGCGGGCGTATATCTAATTTTGTAGACCGAATTGGCGCTATAGTGGTAATATGAGCCCAGGCCCATATTTGGAGCAACTGCATAGCCCCACTTATATTTGCTTTCCCTTTTTGCGATGCTGTACACAACTCCCTGTACATATATGCCAACACCGCTGTACCCCAACTTGAGGTATCACCATCATGGATGTCCTCCATATGTCGCAAATACAACAACGACATCGAGTTACCATTAGGATCGGGAAAGAACATACCACCAACGAGACACAGAGCACATACTCGTGCCTCTTGCAGCACTTCCTCCAGAGGGCTGTCGTAATCACACGTGTTGGCCATCAACCAGTTATGCAAGACTGGTAGATTTAGCCGGGAGCCGTTAAATGCATTAGCCGCCGGAATAAATCCTAACATCTCAGTGCAGTATTGTTGCCATTCTGCAGTACTTCGTCGTGTATCTACTCCTGTGATTACAGGCCCCTCAATCGGCAGGGTCCACAAAATGGCAATATCCTGTAGTGTAACAGTCGCCTCACCAACGGGAAAATGGAAAGTATGGGTCTCGAGTCTCCATCTTTCCACTAACACGGTGATAAGGTGTTGGTCAATCTCAATATGACCACAACGCATAACACCTAATAAACCCATATTTTGTAATACTTGTAATACTCGAATAGGACGTGGGACCAGTTGGAGAACCCGAAAAAATGAAATATCATCACTCCTTAAATTTAAAATGTTGTCCGGATCTCTGCACACATCTTCAGAACGATGTTTACTCTGCCCGTACAGCACACTACTATCGCGTGGACCCAAATGTGCCATATTATATTTGGAATATTTTTTCAAAATAATGGTTAAAAATGAGAGGAGTGAAAAAAATGGAAGTATTTTGGGTGAAGTGTTGGATGAAAAATTTGAGGTAAAATGTTGAAGGAGTTTGGGGAGTGGAAGATATGATTGAGTGGTTGATGAGGTATGTATTATATAGAAGTAGTTTGGGGGAGGGGTTTGTCTCGGATCAGGGCTGTTTAAATGGCTTCCCGGGGGGGGGGGGGTAAAAATGGGACGCAGAAGCTGCGTCCTATCTACCTGCTGAAGCCGGGGTCAACTACCCCAGCTTCAGCAGGCACAGAAACCGGGGTCAATTACCTCGGCTTCTGTGCATGCACGGAAGCCGGGGTAATTGACCCCGACTTCTGCTTACGAGGGCTGAAGCCGGGGTTAACGACCCCCGGCTTCGCCTAATAAATTAAATGGGGTATATTTACCCCATTTCGTTAATTTTTTTTTTACATTATTTATTTAAATTTCCCGTTGCGATTTGGTAGGTTTTATGTATATATATATCGGATATAATTGAATGTTGAATTATTTTTTAAGTAAAAGCAAAGAACTATTATTTTTTGAATAAATCGATTACAATCACCCATATCAAATATTTATATCTAATAAGGATAACTATAACAATCATATACTAATCACGAATATTATATAACTATATCTAATCAATACTTACTATTAAAATAGAACAACACCTAATATTAAAATAGAACAACATTTCATGTGTCGGTCGAATTTGAACCAATGACCTTAGACTCATGCGACCTCAGCTTCGCCAATTGAGCTAGGACTCATTGTAGTATTTTAAATTTCAATTATCAACAATCAATATACGTCAATCACCATCTATTAATATACATCAGGTCAAGCCCCACGGAGATGTATCTCTTTGTTTACTTTGAGTATGTTTGTTGATTCAAAATATCAATGTATTGAATTTGTACTTGAATTTGAATGTACTAAATAATGTACAAATGAATCTTATTAAAATAAGTATATATATATATATATATACGTCAATTATCAATGTGAAATATGTATAACTAACTGATAAACTATTATTACAATAAACTAACAATTACCAGTGAAGTAGACTAATATATATTGATGAGACTCGATTACAGGGCCGACTCTTTTGATTCAGCAGCGGTGACTGTGGAGTAGTCCCGCCGAGGCTAATGATTGTTTTATCATGGAACTGTCAGGGGATTAGGGCCCTTTGGACAGTTCAAACTCTTGGGGAAATGATTCAGTCCCTTCACCCTGACTTGGTTTTCCTTATTGAAACCAAGCGTAATTCTTGACGGAATGGATGCTGTCAAAAGAAAGCTGAATTTACAAGGTATCTGTGTGGATGCAGTTGGTCGCAGCGGCAGCTTGGCTTTATTATGGAATAAACAGATTAATGTTACAGTTCAGTCCTTCTCAAACAGACACATCGACGCATTGGTCCAAGAAACGGATCAATCACCAACACGGAGATTTCGCGGTATATATGGTGAACCAGAAGTTGGGCATAGAAAGAAAACGTGGTCTTTCGTCACTCAGCTCCGATCACAATCGAACCGTCCTTGGTTGTGCATCAGGGACTTTACGAGATATTGGAAAAACTCGGAGGAGGAAGGCGAGAATGCTAGACCGAATTGGCAAATGCGAGACTTTCGTTTGGTACTCGAACGAAAGAAGACAAAGAAACCAAGAGAAAGACGAGAAACTAGAGATGAACACGAGATGTTTGTTGAAATTACTAAGTGTATTTAGCACTACAAGGCGAACTGTATTAAAAAATTTAATATGAGATGCTAAACTGCCACTAACAACTAAACTACTCTTAACAACTAACTAACTAACTCTGCACCTGAAGAACTGCCAGTCCACCTAACTAAAGGTGCTAAAAGAAACTAAAAGTGTCAAAGCACTTTAAAGGGAATTAATAAAAACAAAGGAGGGAGAAATGCTAACATAGGAATAAAAGCATGAACTAATGAGAGGCACTTTTAACACTCCCCCCTCAAGTTAGACTTGGTTTAAATTCAACCAAGCCTAACTTGGACACCATATTCACAAATGTTGATCCCACCAGACATTTGGTGAAGATGTCCGCGAGCTGCTACTTGGAAGCCACATATTGCAGAGCCAAGAAGCCAGATTTATATTTATCTCGCACAAGATGGCAATCTATTTCAAGATGTTTGGTCCGTTCGTGGAAAACTGGATTTGCAATAATGTGCAGGGCTGCTTGGTTGTCACACTTGAAGGGAATTAGAACCCTGCAGTTCACCTTTAAGTCTTGCAGCAGGTTATACACCCAAGTTAGCTCGCATGCTGCAACTCCCATGCTGCGGTATTCTGCCTCTACTATTGAGCGCGACACTGTGTTGCTTTTTCATTTTCCATGAGATTAAAGATGGCCCCAGAAATATGCAAAAGCCGGTTAGGGATCTCCTTGTGTCCCCGCAAGAGGCCCAGTCTACGTCACAGTAGGCAAGGAGGTTCATTTCAGTTCCTGCCGGGAAAAACAACCCCTTAGTGGCAGTCCCTTTAAGGTACCGTAGTGGATGATGGGCTGCATCCCAATGTTGTTGGCAGGGTGCTTTCATAAACTGACTCAACTGTTGTGTTGCATATGCTAGATCTGGCCTCGTGAAGCCCAGGTACAAAAATACGCCCAATGAGCCTTCTATACGAGTCTGGGTTTGCAATGGCTTTCCCTACATTAAAGGAGAATTTAACTCCAGAAGGCAATGGGGGTGTGGCTGCTTTAGCATGTGATGTACCAGTGTCATGCAGTAAGTCCCTTATATTTTTGGCCTGTGTGATGGCCATCCCTTATTCTGACCTCGCCAGTTCCAACCCCAAATAGTATTTGGCCTCCCCTAGGTCTTTGATGGTAAAAAGGCTATTGAGATAAGCTTTTACCTCCTCGATTTCACTCTCCAGGTCTCCTACAATTAAAATATCATCAACATAAACCAGTAAAACCAACATACCTGAGGTAGAGTCTTTAGTAAAGAGACAGTAGTTATGTGGTGACTGTATGAAACCAAAGGCTTCCATGCTAATGGTGAATTCTGTATTCCATTGCCTGGAGGCCTGTTTTAACCCATAGAGCGACCTTTTTAGTTTGCAGACGTGCCCCTGAGGTACTTCATAGCCTTTGGGAGGCCGCATATATATCTCTTCGTCTAGGTTGCCATGTAGAAAGGCATTGTTTACATCCACATGGTGCAAAAACTAATTCCTGGAAGCTGCTACTGCAAGAAGTGTTCTCACAGTTACTGCCTTGGCCACCGGGGAGAAACTGTCCACGTAGTCGAAAACTTCAACTTGATTATATCCTTTAGCCACGAGTCTTGCTTTGTACTTATCTACTGTTCCATCTGCCTTCAATTTCAGTTTATAAATCCATTTGCAACCTATTGCTCTTTTGGTCTTAGGGAGTGGAGTGACCACCCATGTCTCATTTTTAAGTAATGCTTTCATTCATTCTGCATTGCTTCTCGCCATTCTTGGTGTTGATTTGCTTGCTGGAAATTTCGAGGCTCCTGCAAGTGAGTTAGAGAAGCAAGAAGCAGGCATGCAGGCTATTTATATTTGTAACAGAACAACCAGATTCTTTGGCATAGGTACAGTGAAAGTCCTGCATCCAGGCAGGTTTTGTGTTAATTCTGGTGGATCTTCTCAAGTGATTCTCAGGCTAATGCTGGGGTGTGTATGTGCAGGTTTTATGATGAATAATGCCCTTTTCACTGATGAATTTTTGGCATTCTTGGCCTAAAAATTTAGGGTCGTTATCAGTTCTGATGGCTTTAGTTTTCTTTCCAAATTGAGTATTGACCAAGTTATGAAACCTTTTAAAAATGGTAACAGTTTGGTTTTTGTATTTCATCAAATATGTCCAGTTACTCCTACTGTAGTCATCTACTATAGTCAACATGTATTTACAGTTGGATATAGATGGATGATTATTTGGTCCCCAAATGTCCACATGTATAAGGTCAAAGGTTTCATATGTATACAGCTATTCGGAAAAGGTAAATGCTGTTGTTTTGCCAGTGGGCAAACATCACATTGATCAAAAGGAATTTCCATTTTATTCATAAAATGCAAGTGTTTCAGTACAATATGAGAGGTGTGGCCTAATCTTTTATGCCATAGATTTACATCAAAAGTTTTAATAGCCAGACTCTTCTCTGGGAGTTTTTCTAAAGCATGTTGAATAGTATGAGCATTATAGGAGTTATCATCAAGAATGTAAATTTTTCTAACAGCTTTTCTATTGCTACAACCTTACCATTCTTCTGGTCCTGCAAAACGCAGTAAGATGGATAAAATTTAAATCTCATTTTAGTAGCATCACATATCTTACTAACTGATAGGAGGCTAAATTTCAATGTAGGAACATGAAGTACATCAGACAGTTTTATATCATTAGGGAGAATGATATCTCCTATAGTATCTACCAATTTCTTAGATCCATCAGCCAAGTGTATAAACAAATCAGCCTTAGGTTTGCGAGTGTTATGGAATAAGGACAATTTATTGCACATGTGGGATGTAGCCCCACTGTCAATAACCCAGAATTTTGAAAGCTCAAAAACAGAATTGGGAATTTGTTTACCTGAAAAATCATCAAAGTTGTCCAAACTTGACCTGTCAGGGATTCGTAAGTTTCCTCCCATCACTTTCTTCATTTTAGTTCTTATGAGCTCAGCTATTGCCTCCTGGTCCATGGCGTTCTGTACTGATTCTTGATCAGTGCATTGGCTTGCAGTTGAGCTGAAAGCTCTACTTGTACTAGGGGTGGTACTGGTGCTGGTTACTTTCTTCTTTCTTTGTTCCATCAACGTTTTGTACCAGTCTGGATATCCGTTTATCTCAAAACACCCTTCCTTTATGTGTCTTGTTTTCCCGCAGTGAGTGCACAGTTGTCCTTTCTTTTCTTGAGGTATCTTCTTCTTCCAAGATCCTTTGTTTCCTTGATATTCTCTAGTCTGCATTGCCATATTCTGGGAAGGAGTTGAGAGACCAGTACTGATTTCTTTCTGTCTTTTTTCTCTGAAGACAATAGCGTAGGCTTTGGAAACGTTGGGCAGAGGTTCTTGCATTAGAATTTGGCTCCTGATTTGTTCAAAAGGCTCGTTGAGATCCATCAAGAACTGCATTAGATGGTCTCTTTGTTGCGGGCATATAAACTCTTTTGCAGCCCTACAGCTACATGGGGGGATTGTCACAAGGCATGAAAGCTCGTCCCACAGTTTCTTTAGATGTGCAAAGTATGCTGAAACTGAGAGAGTACCTTGTGAAGCTAAGGCTATTTCTCTCTAAAGTTGGTACCCAAGTGGTCCATTTCTTACGCCATATCTTGCCTCAATTTCTAGCCATAGCTCTTTTGCAGTATTAGAAGGACTCCATGATTTCCTTTGAAATCGTGTTCGAGATCCATGATATAACCAAATAATTTGCTTCTCAACAAGATTCATATTCTTCTGAATCCTATTGTGGTTTTGGATTCTTCCCATTTATAAATCTAAACTTCATTTTGGCCCTGAGTGCAATCTTAATCGAACGACTCCAGGACAAAAAATTAGGGCCCGTCAGCATATTAGAGATAAGCACCGCGCCTGGGTTTTCTGAGACCTGCATTCGCAGCAGATCTAGGTCCATGTCCACCTTTTTTTCCTTTTCCTTCTTCTTTGGTGGGGGTCGCCATGGAGGATCTCAAGAAGCGCGGATGAACTATCTTCTTTTCGCTAGATTGTTAAAATTTTGGGTAATGTAAGGAAATGCACCATCAAAGATTGGCTCTGATGCCAATAAGAAATTGCTGTGATGAACCCATTCCAAACAAAAAAACCAAGAGAAAGAAGAGAAACCAGAGATGAACGCGAGATGTTTGTTGAAATTAGTAAGTGTATTCAACACTACAAGTCGAATTGTATTAATACATTTAATATGAGATGCTAAACTGCCACTAATAACTAAACTACTCTTAACAACTAACTAGCAAACTCTGCACCTGAAGAAGTGCCAGTCCACTTAACTAAAGGTGGTAAAAGAAACTAAAAGTGTCAAAACACTTTAAAGGGAATTAATAAAAACAAAGAAGGGAGAAGTGCTAACATAGGAATAAAAGCGTGAACTAATGAGAGGCAATTTTAACAAATGGGTTATGTGACCTTGGGTATGTGGGGAACCCATTCACGTGGTGTAATAGACATGAGGCTCCGAACACTATTCAAGAAAGGCTCGACAGAGCATGCGCTGATCCCAATGGATGCAACTATTCCCTAGGGCGAAAGTTACTAATCTTTCTTTGGGTTTCTCGGATCACTCCCCAGTTCTGATCAAATTTGAGCCTCCAATGCTTGTGCCCACCCAAAATAATAAACCCTTCTGCTTTGAGGCGGCCTGGGCGGGACTTGAGGAATGTGATAAACTTGTTTGTAAAAGATGGGCTGGCAACAGTAACACAGTAGTGAGAGGGAATTTTATGTCAAAATTACAACGGTTCCGGGCAGATCTTAAGGCTTTTAACTCACAATGGAAAAGAAAAAGTGCTAGAAAGAAAATTAGTCACCTTGAAAAAAGGCTCGTCCAGCTTCGGGAGGGTGTTATCACTTTAGCAACAAAATTTGAAGAAAGCCGAATACAGAAGACGATTGAGGATTTAGCATTAAGAGAAGAATATTTTTGGAAGCAAAGGGGGAAAAAACATCGACTGTAGTTGGGGGATAAGAAACACTTCATATTTTCATGCGGCAACATCGGATCATAGGAGAACAAATCAGATTAAGCAATTACGAGGGGATGATGGTCAGATGGTCGAAGATGAACATGAAATTAAAAATCTGATTGCTCACCACTTCGGGGGAGTGTTCAGAACTCGTCATCTAGAGATTGAAGATGCGGAATGGGAACGGAGTTTGTATCAGTGAAGGTTGACAAAAGGATGAACAAGATCTACTACAGCTGTACACCGAGGACGAGGTCCGAAGCGGTCTTCCAAATGGCTCCTTTCAAGTCCTCCGACCCGATGATATGCCTCCTTTCTTCTTCCAATTCTATTGGGATACTCTTAAACAGGATGTGCTATCTTTTGTTCTAAACTTCTTAAACTCTGGTAATATTGACACCCCTATCAACAAGACCGCAATTGTCCTGATCCCCAAATGTAAGAATCTGGTTCATCTATCCCAGTTTCGGCCCATTAGTCTGTGTAACGTTATCTACAAAATTGCTTCAAAAACTATCGCTAACACACTAAAACCACTGCTTGAAAAGCTTATCTCCCAAAATCAATCAACTTTTGTCCCAGGCCGACTCATAACTGATAATGCCCTCATTGCTTATGAGATTAATCATTACCTTAGGACCAAGTATAAGGGTAAAAGGTGCCATGTAACCATTAAGTTGGATATTAGCAAAGCGTATGACAAAGTTGAGTGGTGTTTTCTTAAGAGGATGCTCGTTAAGTTAGGAATTGATTTCCGCTCCGTGATACTCATTATGTCATACGTTTTCAAATGTTACATATTCTTTTCTTCTTAATAGACATGAGTTTGGTTCCCTCACCCCCACGAGAGGCCTCCGTCGGGGGGACCCTCTCCCCCATACTTATTCCTATTGTGCACAAAAGCTTTCATCTCTCTGCTACATCAGGCCAAAAGGATGGGCGTATCCAAGGAGTGAAGGTTTGCAAATGGGCATCGAGCATTAAGGACATTTGGAGATATACGCACGAGCTTTTGGCCAAGAGATAAACTATGCTAAATCCTCCATGATCCTAAGCAAAAATACACCGGACAACCTCAGGGGGAGTTTATCGATGTTGTTGGGCCTGCAATGTCCTGATCATTATGAACGGTACTTGGGCTTGCCCTCAGAAGTTGGTCGCTCGAAGAGAGGAGTTTTCGGCTACCTTCAGGATAGGGTATGACAGAAAATGAAGGGATGGAGCAAAAAAAACTTATCTTAAGTAGGAAAGGCGACTATGATCCAATCAGTTATCCAAGCCATTCCTATGTTTGCGATGGTGTTTTCAAGTTGTTGGATTCTCTACTGGCAGAATTTGAGGGAATGATGTCAAATTTTTTCTAGCATGATAAAGAAAAAAGGAAGATCCATTGGGTTAGTTGGGGTCGATTATGCGCTAGGAAACTCGAAGGCGGTCTAGGCTTTAGATCGTTGAGTGCTTTTAATTATGCTATGCTTGGTAAACAATTGTGGAGATTGTTAACAAAGCCAAACTGTTTGTTATCACAGGTTTTGATGGCAAGATATCGGTCGTCGCTAACTTGGTGTTCAATTCACAGTGCTAAAGCAGTTGTTACAGCGGGCTTGCGATGAGAGATCGGCTCCGGGAGCTTGGTTCGAATTTGGAAGAACCCTTGGTTACCACGACCAAGTACTTTTAAACTAATACCTAATGGAATGCAGAATTTCCTTGTTGCTGCAATGATTAATCCGGTTACAAAGGAGTGGGATGAAGAAATTGTGCATAATTTGTTTGATCCATAGGATAGAGACATCATTCTCAAATCCCGATGGGCAGGGAGCAACACTTGGATTCGGTCTGCTGGCACTTTTCAACTTCAGGTTCTTTTACTATTCGTACTGCTTATTTTCTAGCTATGCAAGTGCTAATAAATCAATCCTCTTGCTCGGTGGCTTCCTCACATACCTCTGAACGTTGGAAATGCATTTGGAACTCGAAACTACCCCCAAAGGCCCGGTTATTTGCATGGAAGTTGGCTCGCGACGCTTTACCCACGGAAACCAATTTGGAGAAAAAGAATAAGACCATCACAATTCCTTTGCCCTGTCTGTGCTGATCCTGTTGAAAACATCTCTCATGTCTTCCTCAACTGCCACTTCGCTAAACAGGTTTGGGCCTTAGCTAATTTACCATGGTATGTGATTTCATCGTGGAATGGAGATGCTCTTGAGTGGATTTTTCATGTCTCGAATGTGCTGCCGGCTGAGGAGTTTGAACGGTTCTTAGTGATTGCCTGATTCATTTGGTGGAGCCGAAATAGGAGATGCATAGAAAATTTAATGACTTTGCTACAGGTAATTGAAGCAGCAAATTCTTTCTTGGTAGGCTTCAGAGAGGCAAATTTCTCTCAAATCGTGCGGCGAAACATGGTTCATTCTCAGGCCTCTTCTTGGACAAAGCCAATAGAAAGAGTGATTAAAATTAACTTTGACAGGGTGATTTTCTACGACTGCCATGCAACCGGAGTTGGAGTAGTTGCAAGGGATTCCTCTTGATCCGTGGTTGATTGGACATCTTATTGTGTTCATAGAGAGGTTACTGTTGAACTTGCTGAAGCTTTTGCAGCACGGGAAGCGGTAGACTTGGCTTACAAACACAAGTGGGATGAGGTTATAACTGAAGGTGATTGTCTTAATCTTGTCAATAAACTGAAAACTCAGGCGCGGGACTCTTCGTGATGTGGTCCTTTGGTAGAGGATATTAAACTTGCTTGCGTGTTCTTTTATTTCTCTTGTTTCTTTCGCTTATGTTAGAAGAGATCAGAACTCCTTAGCTCATAAACTGGCTAAAAACTTCTGGTTCTTGCCTTGAAGGCTTTTTCCTGTTTTTCCCCAGCTGAAGCTTATTGTTTTGGTTTGCTTGATGCTGATTTGATTGGTTAATATACTTATCTCATTTCCCTCTAAAAAAAAAACAAAAACTCGATTATAGGTCCTCAACTTCGCTAATTAAATAAAGCTTCATTGACTGCATTAATTTGATAGTTCTATAATTATTTATCAAAATTAGAAGTTCGACAAGCTTGATGTTACAATTTTAAATTAGTAAGGTGTTTGGTTGTATGTATTAATTTGTCAAATTGTCAATTTAAAAACCAAAAACCGAAAGTGCGCGCAATTTTATGAGATTTTCGGGCAATTTTATGCGATTTCCGCACTTTTAACAAATAAGAATTATGATCAATAAAGAGAATATATAGAGTTAAAATTTCTTGAAGTGATAAATAGTAACAAGTAATAAATAATATAAATAAAAAAAGGAACCAGAATACGAATCTCTCCCTTGGATCATGGATACTTACAGTGGCATAGGCAGAAAGATTGAAATGAACACGAATCCTTACATAAAATAGGTAA
The DNA here is from genome assembly GCA_034509735.1 of Sesamum alatum. Taxonomy (NCBI): domain Eukaryota; kingdom Viridiplantae; phylum Streptophyta; class Magnoliopsida; order Lamiales; family Pedaliaceae; genus Sesamum; species Sesamum alatum. The sequence goes on from JACGWO010000005.1 coordinate 5,621,998, forward strand.
ATTATATTAATATTTCCTAAAATTAGTTTTAATTATACAAATATGTCTCATTTTTTTTTCAATAAAATATAAGTCAATGTTTTTTTAAGACCCAACCTAAATTGATCGGTCGATCGGTAAAACTATGCCCCGGTGTTTAAAACGGTTCTGTCCAACCCATAAAATCAGACTAGCATCAAAACTGTTTTATTTTTTGAAAATCGTCCGAATCGTCGGTTGAACCGATGATCCGATTGACCCGGGCCTGAAACAAGTGAACCTGCCGATTCATGAACTTTTCTAAACCTTTAAAAAAGTTATACAATTTTAAAACTGAACCATGATATTTCATATGGAAATTGAAAAAAAAAACTAACACCGATATTTTAATAATTATTTGAATTATATATTTATAAATTAACAAACTCATTAAGTCCGTAATCTAATTAAATTTTTATCCCCTATGATTACTTCAATTTCTAATTAAATAATTAATAGAATAAGATTTATATATTATTTTGATAATGGAGGATGCTAACTATTTATTGGCAATAAAATTTAGTTATAACTTAATTATAATGCAAATAGTTCGTTATTTTTGTTATTTATGCTATTCTTCTATTTTTATTCTTGGCCAAAATCTTTAATATAGTTATTTTACTATCAAATTTTGGAATACTTTAATTTCTATATGAACTTCCAAAAAAATTATTTACATTTTTTGTATTTTCTATTATTTTAATATAACTTTTTTATATATTAATTTTTATTATGACATAGTTATGACATCACTGATTAGCTATGGTTCACCCGACGGTTGAACAAATGACCCTTAACCCACTCAATTTTTCGGTTCGATCAATGATCCGAATTTTAAAACATTATAAAATACATCATTTAAGGTTGTAAGTCTGATTTATATACACCCTCATAGGGGCAAAATACTTTTTTTGGTCTCGTAAGATTAGAGCATTATTTATTTTGGTACCACAACTTAGGTAGGTGGCTGTTTTAATTCCATAAAACACGTTTTCAGTTTTTTTTGGTCCCACAAATAACATGATATTTTGGGACCAAATAAACTGAAATTAGGACAAAAAAAACTAAAAAACGTGATATTTTGAAAAAAAAATGAAAAACTTATTTTATGTGACTAAAACAGCCACTTACCCAAATTGTGGTATCAAAACAAATAATGTCTTAGTTTTAGGGACCAAAAAAGCATTTACTCCCCCCCCCCCACATAGAGACAAAATATTATACAAACATCCCATACGATAAATTATACTGACACCTCCTAAAAAAAATGTACTTATTATTTTGTAAAATATAGTCGTTTGTGTAATTAAAGCTAACCTACAAAAGTATTGATGCAATTTACCCTTTTATATGCAAGCTCTCTATGGAACAACCTGGAGAGCAGAACGTAGTGCTCCCACCACATCTTCCACGCCAAGTTTGAATTCTTTCTCCATCTGAGAACAAAATTAAAAATGAAGGCCTTAATCAAATTCTAAAAATCAAATAAAAATCGTGTAAAAACAAGTATTTCACCGTCCAATCTTCAACTGCAAATTTACTTTTTGACAAAATTACATTTTTAGTCCTATAATTTTAAGTCGTTAGCACTTTTGGTCTTATAAACTTACTTTGTTTGCTCATTTAATCTTTTTTTTTTTTTGACAAATTTAGTCCAACACATATCATATTTGGTCCGTTTTTGGAAAATTTACTCCTGTGTTGACAAATTTGGTCCTAATGACATATAATTACAGGACCAAAAATGAGATCTACTTGAATAAGAATGAGACCAAAATTGTTAACATAAGATCAAATTTGCCAAAAAATGACTAAATATGATATGTTCAGAACTAAATTCGTCAAAAAAGAACTAAATGTGTAAATGTAGTAAGTTACAAGACAAAAAATGCTAATGACCTATAATTTAAGGACCAAAAATATAATTTTACCTTTATTTTTTTTTTTTTCTTTTAAGTACATCAAATATAACTAAACACAATAAATAAATTATAATAAGTAATCATATATAAACACATCATATATACAAATGCCCGTCACAAGTATATAAATTTACATCACACGTGGCATTTTATATAAGCACACCACATATACAAAATACAAGTATATAAATTTGCGGAAACATGTAATTTATGCGGGCAGCGAGAATATGTTAAACAAAGTAGACGTACTTAAAAAAGAAAAAGAAAAAGATTACTCTCTACTTTATAAATCACCAAGACTTAAAAATAATAAGAAATCAATATTATATACCATAATCAAATAAAATCGATAGGAAATTTTAAGTTTTGATCAATGTAATTAAGCAATATTCGCCATGTTTTTTTTACTTACGGTTGAAACATTAAAAACGATTTTTAGTGACAAAATTACCCTTTTAGTCCTATAGGATAGGGGGGTTCAATACTTTTAGGCCTTGTTTACTTTGAGAGATGAAATTAAGTAGTGATAGAGTAATGATGAATAAAATATAGAATGTGATTAAATTGTATCACTAATATTTTCATTTAAATCATCTATTTATCATGATTAACCATCTATTTACCTAAATGTAAGTAAACAAGATATTGGATTGAATATCCAATCCAATCATTACAAGTAAACAAGGCCTCAGTCCTTTGTTTGACAGGATCTTTAAATGATACCCAATTGAAAAAACTCAACACATTTAGTCCTCAATGGCCCCAAATTGCGAAAACTCGATACATTTAGTCTTATGCTTTATGGGAATCATGGTACTAAATGTGTCGAGTTTTCTTAATTTTGAGACCATTTTAAAAATCTCGTAAAGTAGAAAGACTAAAAGTATTGAACCCCTATCCTATGGCACTAGAAAAAATTACTATTGGCTATATTTTTTAATGACTATGACAAAAAGTTGGGTAAATAACTATTATTAACTAAGGTAAATAAAAATCGATATAAAAATTAATTTTTCCACCATGAAAAATGTATTTGTCACAATTAAGAACCGTGGTAAAAACAAAAAGCCATGGTAAATGTTTTACCCACTCTCGCAAAAACCACGGCCGACAACCATTGTATGATCGTGGCTGATGATGACTATTTAGTATTAATCATGATAATTATCCATAATTAAATGTTATATATATATAATATATATATATTTCTTGTAGTGTGAGACTAAAAATGTAATTTTGCTAATTTTTAATTGTAGCCAATGTTATGACATGATTTAAAAAAAACAACCGTTGCGTAGCTATGATTAATTAATATGCACCATAATCTTTTACTTTTATTCATAATAATAATAATAACATAATGAAAAATCATATATTTTTTTTCTGTGACCGTTCGCATAAATTTTCATTGCGACATAAAATTCGAAGGCCGGAATTTCGAAAGATTAAGATCAAAGAAACAGATGAACTAACCTCAGCGAGAATGGTTGCGTCAAAAATGACACTCCCGAACGGCGCAACGGCGGCGCTGACAACACCCAGATTCAGCTTATCCAGCTCCACAAGTATTTTCACCAGCAGCCCCTTACGTTTCTCGCACTGGATTTTGAGAAGAATATTTTGCTTACAGAGTCTGGCTTCAATTTCCGGCAGCCGCTGCTCCCCCGCCGATGATTCTTCTTCCCCGACACAGATCTGCGGTCTCTCGACCACCACCAAGGCTTCCGTTGTCTGCCGTGCTGCTTGTTCCTCCAGCGTTTTCACTCTTTCTTCCAGTTCATTCATGTGCTTGATGAAATCCCTCATAGCTGAATCATCAGTATTTGTATCCATCTGAGATTAAACTGAAAACGAAAACCCTAAAATTAAGGAAAAAAGAAGAAAGAAAAGCTCGCGTTTGTCCTGTGATGAAAACAAGGTTTCTTGAATGTAATGATATAAATCTCTCGTGCCTGATTGCTGCATTGCCGTGTGTTTGAGGGAACATCTAAAACCACTGAAAATTGATGTTAGAAAAGTAAACAGTGCGATTGTTTTGATGATTTTAATGAATATAGTTTCTCTAACAAAATGGTTTTTGAACAGTACTTGGGGCCCATGATCAGATTGGGTGTTGCAGTTTGTTTTAAGCAATTAATTGGTCCTGATCCAAGACAAAATTTTGTTTGTTATCAAACATCATCATGATTCACAAGCAGCCTGTTCCTACTCGGTTTTTTTTCTTTCTTTTGAAGCAACGGCGGTGGAAGGGACATTCCAGCCGAACTGATGTTTGTAGAGTGTTAGAAGACATTAGAAGAAACAATTAAGTATTGTATATAAAATTTATTGGCCACGAATTAAATTTATGATAAAATAATTATTATTATATATGATTAAACAAAAATCATTGTAAAAATCTAGATTATTCACCATGAAAACTCTTTTTGTCATGGTTATGAGCCATAACAAATGTTTTTGCCATTACTTTTAGTCATGACAAATGTTTTAGCCACACTCGCAAATACCACGATCAATAACCGTTGTATAACCATGATAAATAACTATTCACTACAACTATTATTTTTAACCATGGCTAATATAACAATTAACCATAATTAAATGTTAAATTTTTTGTAATGTGATTAATTGATTGTTTGTGACAGGGTCTAAGGTAGATATGTCCCAATTTGAGTTGGGATAGACTCCAAAAATGGAAAGAAGCAAAGATACTTTGCAAGATTTTTGTGTTGTGCTTTTCTTTTTTTTTTTTTTTAAAAGGGAATTGAAATGCATTAATTACGGCGAATCAGCCAAAACCAGATTACAAGCATAAGAAGGCAAGGTAATGGTGCCTTCCTCCAAGTTAGTGGCATGCCGGGCAAGGGAATGAGCCACGGAGTTACTAGTTCGACGAACCAAAGAAAAATGACAAGTAAAAAGACATAGAAAGCGATAAAATGTCGAAAATATATTGGTCCTAAAGAAGACAGGGACATCACGGAGGAGATGAGTTGAGAGTGAAGAGAAGCACAATCACACTCAAGAATTATATCGGTCCAGCCATGACGAAGAGCAAATTGTATAGCTACGCGTGCAGCCCAAGCTTCGACCAAGTTAGGTGGCAGTTTCCTATGTATTCGGCCTGAAGACTATGCAAGACATGTACCATTCGAGTCTCGGCAATCACCCCTATGCCAAAGTCTCCATCAGAATGAAAAAGTGCGGCATCCGAGTTGATTTTAATAGAGCCAGCAGCTGGTGTAACCCATGATGGCGACGATGAGTGTGCCTGCAGGGATGCCTGCGGATCTGTGGAGTTTGAGAATGCATGGAGATAGTCCCGAGCAAACGCCACCGTATGTTCAGGGGAGATAGAAACGTTTTCCGCCCATTTTCGATTTCGAGCCCACCAAATACACCAGCAAAGCACAAGAAAAAGTTGAGAATCCGGGTGCTCAAGCTCATGGATAATGCGAACAACCCAATCCCTCGCACTTGTGTTCCAAAGCGATATAGTCGCCCAGCGCAGATTGGAGAGGCCCCAAACCATACGACTAAATGGACAATGTAAGAATGTGTGTCTATCATTCTCGTCCGGGGAGTGGCAAAGAGGGCATGAGACATCAATTCCAGGTACCGACGCCGAAGATTGGAACCGATCGAAAGAGATTCAGAGCATAATCTCCAGGAGAAAACACGAATCTTATTCGGCACTTTTGCATTCCAGACCTTTCGCCAACCGTCGCGCAGGGCTGAGGAAAACATACCAGATGAGGATGGTTGAGAACGCCGAAACGAATCAAAAGCAAGCCGACACGCTGTCTTAACTGAGAAGGTGCCTGATTTGGTGTAGTGCCAAACCATTTCATCCTCTAAGTCAGCATAACAAAGTGGAATAGCAAGAATGGTCTCACAATCCTCACGATCAAAATAGATTCAATAATACTCATATTCCGTCATGAGATGTTTGATCAATAAGGTGGCTGACAGTCGTGGGTGGGGAAAGAGGGCCAATAGACAAAGCTGGGCGGAATGGAGGTTTCGGCAGCCAGGGATCCACCCAAATTTTCACCTTTAATCCGTTGCCGATGCGCCATCGATATCCCGCGAGAATAATGTCCTTCGATGAGAAATGCTACGCCAAGTGAGGAGGTCGAGAACCCAAATCTGCGTCCAGAATTGAAAGACCCAGATAATACCGTGATTGGAGTAGCTAGCCCACTAACGTGTTGGGTTGAGTAAGCAATCGCCAAAATTATTTTGCGAACATGGCGCGATTAAAAGCATTCAAATCCCGAAGACCAAGTCCACCTCGTAGCTTTGATGCGCAAAGTCGATCCCAAGCTATCCAATGAATCTTTCGGCTGTCATTTGAATTCCACCAAAAGTTTGAGATCATAGTTTCGATCTCACGAATAAAACCAATCGGTAATCGAAAAACTCCCATCGAATAGGTTGGAATTGCTTGCACCACCGCTTTAATCAAAATTTCTTTTCCGGCCGAGGAGAGTTGTTTTTCACCCCACGAGCTAAGCTTCTTCCAAATCCGATCACGAACAAAGGAGAAAACAGCTTTCTTTGAATGGCCAACAACAGATGGTAGGCCTAGATACTTATCATGCCGATCCGCCATTCGAATATCAAGTCCTTGGGCTATAGAAGTTCGTATTTGGGTTGGCGTATTTTTGCTGAAGACAATAACAGATTTCTGCATATTAATCTCTTGCCCGGAAGCTTTCCCATAAACCTGCAAGATAGATTTAATGCAATCCATAGCCTCGAGGGAGGCTTGACAACATAAAAAGGTATCATCCGCAAAGAAGAGATGAGAAATACTTGGTGCATTACGACAAATCCGCACGCCTTCAAGCCGGCCGGAAGCCTCGGCCCTCGAAATCAGCGAGCTAAGGCCTCCGTACAAAGTAGGAAGAGATACGGGGACAAGGGGTCCCTTGACGAAGTCCTCGCTCGGGAACAATAGAGCCAAAATTGCCTGCCACTAAGCATGATAGAATATGAAACAGAAGAAACACAAAGGAGGACAAGCTCAATGAAATGCTCATGGAATCCTAGTTTAACAAGTACCTGCCGGAGGAAACTCCATTCGACTTTGTCATACGCCTTGCTTATGTCCAATTTTAATGCCATATGACCCTTATTACCCTAATTCTTATTTTTGAGAAAGTGATTTATCTCAAAGGCGATTAAGACATTATCAGTAATGAGTCTGCCGGGAATGAAAGCAGACTAGGTAGGGGAAATAATTTATCAAAGCAAAGGTTTTAGACGATTAGTAATACATTTTGTGACAATACGCATTATCACATTACATAAGCTAATAGGTCGAAATTGAGTAACACTTTCCAGAGATTGGCATTTAAGAATTAAGGAAATATGAGTGAAATTCAGAGTAGGATCAATAACATGATCATTAAGAATATTGAGGGCACAATTAAATACATCATGCTTAACAATATGCCAATACTTATGAAAGAATATAGGTGGCATATCATCGGGACCGGATGATTTGAGTGGCGCTATATGAGAGATATCAACAGTGATCTCGTCAGAGGTGTATGGTTTCGTTAGCTCCTCGTTCATGTCCGAGTCCACTTTATGTGTAAGCGCCTCAACACCACATTCCAAATCATTGACCGACGGCTCAACAGATCTGAAAATTTGCTGAAAATGTTGCATAATGTGTGGAGCAATGTCAGATTTCATCTCAATCCATCTACCGGTCGAGTCTCTCAATCTCCGGATGTAGTTTTTCTTATAGGTGCGGCTGGCAAATGTGTGAAAGAAGCGTGTGTTTCGGTCCCCGTCTTTAAGCCAATGAGTTTTGGCTCTTTGTTCCACACAATCTCTTCGGCTTGGAGAAGTTCCTCCAACTCAGTCTGAAGGATCTTCTCATGCAATCGGGTTTCAGCCGTGATGTCCTGATGGCGAAGCTGTTGGATTTTCTTTTCAAGTTCTGTAATCTTCTTCCGGATTTCACTGCAGCCTGTGTGCTTTTTACTCAGTAGCTTAGATCGATAGGAGTCAATTTTCTGCTGAAGTGTTGTTTGGGCCGAGATTCCATATGCGTGTTGCCAAGAGTCGAAAATTAGTTGCTCACTGTCAGGATTACGTGTCCAATTAGCCTCGAATTAGAATGGTTTCTGGAATTGCCAATTATCATCACTGCTCGGATTCAGTTCAATCAACAGTGGGGCATGATCAGAAAAAATGGAGCTCAACACCCAAACTTGCGTACGTGAGAATGATAATTGCTAATTGTTGTTTTCCACATGTTCTATCCAATCTTTCGTGAATCGTAAATAGTACCTCACGCCGATTACACCATGTAAACACATCCCCCAAGTATCCAAGATCAAACAATCCGACCGTATCAAGAGCCGAGCGAAAATCCCGAAGTTGCTAAAGTGGTCGAGGAAGGCCGCCTTGTTTCTCTGAATGATCGAGAATCTCATTGAAATCACCCACCACAAGCCAAGCCCGAGGGGATTGTGATGCGAGTCTGTTAAGAAGATCCCAGCTAGAACGTCGTTTCGAGGTGTCGGGTTCACCGTAAAAGCCCATAAATCGCCAAGGCGGAGAGTTATCCTCAGGAGCAACTGTGACGTCGACATGAGAGCGAGAAAAACTGCGAAGAGTGCAAGAGATCGATTTATCCCAAAGAAGTGCCAAACCGCCACTACGACCACAAACAATCCACACCAAAACCATACACATGTTCAAGCGATGTCGAAGAGAGTAGATCCTATGAGTAGTACACTTGATTTCCGAAAGGAAAACCAACAAGAGTTTATGTGCCCGGATGAGAGCCTCCAGGCCTTTAACTGTCGAGGGTCCCCCAACCCTTGACAGTTCCAAACTAACAGATTCAGAATGACGGCGGGGACTGCGTTGCAGTCGCCGCCAAGACAGTGTGACTTTCAGATTCATCCATAGTATCATTCGCTGACTGTTTAGTACATTTTGAGGGGACTCAATTGCATCAAGCGTTTCATCAATCAGTTTACGCTTTCGAGGGACAGATATAATCTTCCGGGGCCAGTTTTCTTTCGCCTCTAGCAGAGCTGGTAGAAGAGGTGTGGGAAATGGAGAGGGTGGGTTCGTTGGTAGCCGAGAAAATGAGGGGAACATCAATTAAGGCCTGGCTAAGGGGAGGTGGTGAAGGGGAAGGCAGGTTTGATTTAGCATGGGTGGAGATGGTGATTTGTTGAGTATTGGTGTAGGTAGAGATAGTAGTGGTGATGGGTAGTGTAGGTGAGTATACGGGTGCAAGCTGTGTGGGTTGTTTGTTGATATATTCTGGTAAGCACGGATCGGGTGTATGAGAGCGGCTAATAACAGGGGGCAGTGGGGAAGAACATAGGTGTATTGGTGGTTGAGGCGGGACAGTGTTTGTAGCAGCAGATGAGTAACTGAAGATGGCGGATCCTCGTTGGGAGATTCTAACCGAGGGAGAGGCAGAAGCAGTAGTCAGAAGGCTAGGACTGGTGGGCTGGGAGTTGATACCTCGGAATCTCAAGCCTGCCGGAGTGGTAGCCCTGAGCCATGGACCGAAAGGAAGGGGATCCTAAGCCGCATCAAAACCTGGTTCATATTGGTGAGCACAGAAGTTTAGGATATGTCCAAGACACCCGCACCAATAACAAAAATTAGGTAATCTCTCGTAAATGAAGGTGTTCTTCAATGCTTCAAAATTATAATTGCGTCGGCTAAGAAGTCTACCAACCATATAGAACCCTTGTGTCTCAACTGCACCATGCCAAAGACCAAGCGGAACCATAACACTATTACTTTCAATCTCCGAAAAACTGAGCGCCTCATTCAACTTTCCCAGATCGTCAGCCATTGGTCAATGATAAGGATATAGACAAGGGCAAACACTATAACCGGACACCCAAAAACACAATCCAAGAGCCTTCGAGCCAATCACCTGAGAGAAGCACAATAGAGAGAAAAAGAAAAAACAAGCTAGCAGGCAAGGCAACAAGAAAAATCACTAAACACAAAAATAATAAAAGGGTAAAAGGGCCACCAGTGGAATAAGTCGGGCGTATGACGTCGATGAAGCTCGTTCGGCCGGCAGAAGGTGGAAACGAAGCAGACTACGGCTAATTGATTAGAGACGAGATTTCCATGCAAAAGGAAAGAGTATTATTGCGGATGGAAAGTGTTGCATGGGAAAGGAAGGGTGAATATATTTAGGAAATATAAAAGGTAGGTCAAACTTAGCCAATATAGGGCCTCATAGAGAGGGAAAAAGCTCTCATACGAGAGAATTTCTCATTATTGCAACTAAGCTAAATACAGGTAACTAAATAAAAGATGTATTGACGTGTTTTTATCTTAGTATTCTAGCTCATATCTATAACTACTCTTGTCTTGTATATACTAAATTTATCTCAGCATAAATCTTGTAGCTAAGTGGACCTATTGGACTGGGGTAGAGACTTCCTTGGAATTGGGTCGGTTGATTTGTTTCTTGAAATTGGGTTGTACGAGTTGTTTGGGTCTTGATGGTCGATGGGCCCGATATTAGAAAGACGGGTCCAATTAGACAAGTGGGCTTATCAATGCCCGGTTCACCGAAAATTATGGGTGTTCAATTCGGTTAATCGATCGAATTGAATTGAGAATTCGATTAATCGAATTCGGTACTATGAAATGACGTACCAAATACCAAACATAAAATAATTGGTTCGATTCGATTCGATTTTGTAACAAGTACTAATTGAATTTTTTTCAAAAAAAATAATGCTTGCAATTAATTTTGTCCAAAGTTCCTTGTCTAAATCCTAAAACAATTTAAAATATAGAAATTTGTAAAACAAAATGTACAATCCAAATTAAATCAAAGTAAAAATCTAAAATGCACCAGTCAGTAATAAAAAATATTATGAATACAATTCAAATTCAACAACTCAATATTGATGATAATTTAGTTTGTTTAAGTTAATAAGTTAAATTAATTAAAAATAATTAAAACTAAGTTTATATATAATTTTAATTTATTATATTTATATATAATATAAAATATATACACATTCTATAAAAAGAAATTTGGTTAATTATTTTCGGTTTACCGGCACAAAAAATCGAAACCAAACCGCAAATCAAAATTTAATTTTTTGTGAATTTTTGGTTTGATGGATTTTCGGCCAATAAACTGAATAGTACATACCCCTAATTTAAATGGACCTTGTCCTCAAGGTCGAATGTTGGGTAGGCAGTCGTGAAATCTGCATGAGAAACCCAGGTTGCCTTCAAGGCCCTTTGATCTTCCCAATGCATAAGCAGTTGTTGGAGTCGAATGGAGACTGACCGACGCGACTACCCAAAATACAACGGGGTGAACATCGGGTAAAGGGCTGAGGGGAAAAAGAACTAGCGCCAGTCGGTGAATCACCATGGGAGATTTCGAGAGAAAAGCATGGACGATTGAATATATGCGGGAGCTAGTCGAAATCGAGCCCAAAAGTGATCGGTCCGATTTTGCGGAGGATGGAAAAATGACCTAGAGCCGCTTGGCCAGTTTTTTGGAAGACTGACAATGGATTGAGATCTAGCAGTAGGGCTGAAGCCGGGAGTACCCAATCGCCGACATTAAAAGCACAATCACGGAAGTGGCAGTCGAGCACGAGAAAGATGATATTTAGCAGTTGCAAGAACATCTTGGTGCTGGCGAAAAAGGTCATCAACAATAGCTATAGATGAATCACCAAGCATATAGGAGTTGGCAGAGGGCAGTGGGCGGCCATAGAGGGCTTGAAAAGGGGACAATGTAGGAGTGGTGGGAGATATAAAACCAAAACTCGGCCAAATGGAGAAGATGGTATCAGCTGCGGGTCTCCTCATTGATAAAGCAACTGTGTTATTACTCTAGAATGCGATTAATTAATGGCTTCTGTTTGACCTCGGTCTACGAGTGGTACGTGCTACTAAAGGTTATGGTGGTACCACTAACGATAGACTGCAGCATGCCGTGAAGTCGATAAATTCAGCTGAGAAGACAACGGCCAGAGAAGCAGTGGAAAACTTCGGAAGACCGATAAAGTGAGCATGTTTGGATAGGCGATCGCGATGTGCTTGCATTTCGGATGGAAAGAGCCAGTGGATAGGGATGGGCATAGTGATGGCAACGAGGCGGGTGGACCCGAGACCCACCCCGGTTAGAATATTCCATCCCCATACCCTGCCCCGCCATGATCAAACCTCCGCCCCGCCCCGCCACCTCGACCCCGTCTCGCCCCGCCCCGCCCCGACCCGAATTATCAATATTTTTTGTGCTCATTTTTTCATTTCTTAAACACAAGAAATTAAAATATACTTTCATGCATAACATTCCTAAATTATTACAGACAAATATAAATAAAAAACCTATCATAATAAAACGTAACCATCAGTTCTAAAATTCACAAGAACATAAAAAATAACAAGTTTGAAATCCACATAGCTGACATAAAAAATAACAAGTCTGAAATCTACATAGTTAAACTCATTGATGCTCCGTGATACATCGATTATGCTTCTTTACTCGTTATCACGATTGTCTTGGTCATCTTCTTCATCAAGCATTGAAGGACAAATTTGTATACCACCACTTGTCGAACAAGTATCTAACAGAACAAAAAAAAAGAGAGAATAAAATAAGTATAGTACTTGTTATAGTTTAATATAATAAAAAAAAGTTAATTAATTTTTCTTACCATTCATTTCATTCCACAACCAACAACGAGAACACATCAATGCCTCTACAGTAGTGTGATGGAGCCTATTACGATGAGGATTAATCAACTTCCCGCTACTACTAAATGCAGACTCGGATGCAACGATAGAAAAAGGAATAACTAAAATATCTCTAGCCATCTTCTGCAGAGTAGGAAACTTAACTCCATTTGTCTTCCACTAGTTCAAGATATCAAAATCACAAGTTCTTGGCAAGAGACTTTCTTCTAAATACGTGTCCAACTCTGAAGTCACACGCACATTAGTAGTAGAAGTTGTTTTTGAAACCATAAATTCTTCAAACTCATCAAGACTTTCATCCAAATTAACATTACTGTCAACATCAGACGACATTGTATTTTCCAAACCGCCAATGCTTGAACTACTTTCATTTAAAGTACAACATCTAGATTGATAGTCAAGTAACAAATCATAGCAATTCTGTCGAACCGCATCAATCTTAAATATTGCACTTTCATGATAAATTTTGCGAAAGAAAAACTCATCTTGAAACGAGGATCTAAAACAGCAGCAACCCCCATCAAGATATGACAAACATCTCAATATTTATCATATTTTCCCAACATCCTTAAAGCCATATCTTGAATCAAAGTATTTGGACTCTTCATCCATTCATCTAATTTTACTTTGATATCACAAAATTTTGGAAAATAAATATTCGAAGTAGGATAAAGAGTCCCAGAAAACATCTCTATTACCTGATGAAAAAGTTTCAACTTTCCACAAATTTCAATTGCATTCACCCAATCTTCTTCAGTTGGTAGACTTTTATAAAGTCTTTCTCGGACTTAGTTTCTTGGTGCAATTAGCATGCAATTGACGAGCGATTTCCTCAAACTTTTCGAACCTCATCAATCTTAAATATTGCACTTTCATGATAAATTTTGCGAAAGAAAAACTCATCTTGAAACGAGGATCTAAAACAGCAGCAACCCCCATCAAGATATGACAAACATCTCAATATTTATCATATTTTCCCAACATCCTTAAAGCCATATCTTGAATCAAAGTATTTGGCCTCTTCATCCATTCATCTAATTTTACTTTGATATCACAAATTTTTGGAAAATAAATATTTGAAGTAGGATAAAGAGTCCTAGAAAACATCTCTATTACCTGATGAAAAAGTTTCAACTTTCCACAAATTTCAATTGCATTCACCCAATCTTCTTCAGTTGGTAGACTTTTATAAAGTCTTTCTCGGACTTTAAGGCGTGGGAACATATCTTTGTAGATAATAGCAGTTTCTAACACTAGATAAGTTGAATTCCAACGTGTCTTGCAATCTAGACTTAGTTTCTTGGTGCAATTAGCATGCAATTGACGAGCGGTTTCCTCAAACTTTTCGACTCTAATAGGTGAAACAGTCTAATATACAACACTATCACGTATTTTTTCATTTGAACTACTAATAACATCCATTCCATCCTTTACAATCAAATTAAGAATGTAAGCACAATAACACATGTGAAGTACCTTTCCACCGAGAGACATTTCATTCGTGGGAAGCTTGTCTAAGAGATGATTAATCATGGCATCATTTGTTGTGCAATTATCGACCGTGATTGTTGACAGTTTTCGATCAATATTCCAATCCATTAATGCATCGACAAGCGCATCAGCTAGCACTTCTGCTGTATGTGGAGCTGGAACATATGCAAACCTATAAATAAAAAATATATGATACATTACAATACATATCAAATTGCATTAATGTAATATATGTAAAACATAAATTTAAAGAAAATACCTCAAAATGCAATTCTATAATATCCAATTGTCATCAATGAAATGTGCAGTTACTGCCATAAAACCTTTGTTGTTGTTACTTAAAGTCCACATGTCAGTTGTGAAGGCAATGCGACACTTAAGCTTCTCCAACAAGTTGTAATACTTCGTCCTCTCACCTTTGTAAATCTTTAAAACATCACCCTTCAGAGTGTTTCGTGAGATCATGTTAAAACAAGGATGAAGACAAGTAGAATATCTTCTAAAACTGATATGATCAACCACACTAAGTAGATAATCATGCAAAATAACCATCGAAGCCAGCTCACGTCTCGCCTCTTCTTGATTGAAGATATGCGTTCCCAACTCTTGGCCACCACCAACTTTCTGATTTGCCTTTAGAAAACTTTGACGGATATCTATTTTTCTAGGCCGTTTTTTATAAACCCTATCATAATGTTTGTGCAAATGAGTGGTGCCATAATCAGTTGGAGCTTTGAGGAGGGTTTTGCAATAATTACACTCCGCATATTGAATACCATCAACTTTAATTCTCTTGAAGTGGTCCCATGCTACAGATGTTCGCTTCCTCTTGCTATCGTATAGAAATCTGGACCATTCATTTTCTATCTATTGAAGATCAATGGTTGTTGTAACAAGGGCATAACGGACAATAAATTTTAACGATGTTAATTACAATTGATAGAAGGGGAGAATTTGCAGTGTTTTACAAAACACAAGGGGGTTTTTTGCAGATAAATAAAAATATAGAAGGGCTTTATGTAATTATCCCTAACTTATGACATAAAAAAAAGTGAATATATTGGGCAGTTTCAAACCGTTTTTACTTTTAAAAGATATGTTAAGGAAACCTTACATAAGTTTTGAATCATGAAAGAAATTGCATGGCAACTATGCCATCGGTGTCAACTATACCAACATCGTGCCGCTCACACAAATCATGCAAAAGAGTCCTATCATAGTACTGAATATATTTCAATTAGTGATCTAAAGAATATTTTAATTATGAAACAATTTAATACTTACAGTTTGGATGTGCTTCTGGCCTACTATAAGAGTCTCAGGAATAAGTATTTCTTTAGCAGTGATTACCTCATTTTTTAAGCACAATGGGGACGACCGAGGTGATTGAAAATGGGCATGTATTCAACGCTCTCGTGTTTAAACCATCATCATTTCTTTCAGGTCTACACCTTTTGCAAATAGCATCAGGTTTAAAATAATGTGTGGTGAATGTCGAGATTTCCTCAACAATGTAGGCTTCACAAACTAAGGCCTCTACAACAACTTTATTCTTCACCTTTTTCTTCAAATTATGAAGGAACCTATTGCAAAGAAAAAAATATAGTTGCATAAACTAATAAGATAAATATAATTACACAGATGTTAAAAAAATCAAGAATAATACGTTTCAAAATGATACATCCATCTATATTGTACTGGACTTCTACTCGAGCCTCTTACAGCAAGTGGATCAGAGATGCTCCATTGAATCGAAAAATACACGAGGGAATATTTTCTCTATTGCATACAATTTCTCTTTCCAATTCCTTCACTTTACTTATATCTAGTGTAGAAGAGTTTATGACTTGAAACAAGAGGCTTACTTCTGTCAATTCATTCCAAACAAATTCTGGCGATATTTCTCTAAATGTTGTCGGTATGAGTCTCTCCATAAAGACGTGACAGTCATGACTCTTCATCCCACGCAATTTAATTCATTTAAGACAATACATCTGCCAAGAGTAGAAGTATATCTATGTGGAAACCTCAAACATTTAATTCACTTAAATATTTTTCTTTTTTTTTTTTCATCTCTATCTAGACGTGTGACTTGTTGCACTGGCTTGATTACTAACAGTTTAACCACATATAGATGATTAAACTTGTAGTAGAGTAAAAGGAATGAGTAGTTAGAATAGGTGAATAATGGATAATAATAATAATAAAAAAAAAAGAATGAAGAGGGGTGTAAGTATTTTTTGTCATGAACCTCACATCCGTTGCAAAGTTCATGGGAAACATACCCTTTTATAAATAATGCAGTACAACTGTCATGTCATGTACAGATTGCAAGGGATCAAACATCCGTTGCAAATATTGTGGAAAATATGTCTCAATAGTAAATGCCTCCAACTATCGTGTACGGACTGCAACGAATTTTTGGTTCATTGCAAAAGTTGTTACAAACTTGTCAACAACTTTGCCACGGAACTCTCTCCGATGCAAAATTCGTTGCAAAGTTCATCTCTTTATTTTGCAACGCAGAACATGCTAAGAAGGTCATGACAAAAATAGTTGTTGTATTATTAAAAAAATGTGGAATTTGAAGGTCGTTGCAAAAAGTTTCATTAAATTGTAACGACTTTTTTTCAGCTGCAATATCCATAGCAAATGATTTGCAACGGATGTAATTTGAAAATTCATTCTCGAAAATGAACAGTTGTAAAATCCATTGCGAATTAGCAAAAATGTTCAGTGATAAAATTTTGCCTCGACTTTTGTAACTGATTGCGATGAAAGTGGGCCACCCTAAAGTTGATCAAATTTGCAACGGGATTTTCGTTGGAAAAATTTATCATTGTTTTGCCATGAAATTTATCATGAAAATTCAAAAATTTAAAATTATGTCGCAAAGTCGTGGCAAAAAGTATATGGCAATGAGTCTTTTTTCTATAGTGAAAGTTGTCCTCAAATTGCCATTTGTTTTTTAATTACAAGATCAAATTACAAAAATTGATTTCAAACAGGATCCTAGTTCATGTACCCCTGTACTTACAGTATTGAAAATTGTAATTTTACCCAAAACTCATGTCTCTCAACAAAGTATATTTTTCATGCTGTATTCCACTGTACATACACATCAAATTGTGTACCTAACACAATTTGTATATAATAATCCACGTGAATTGTGTACCTAACAAAAGTATTTTATACATTTAATGTCTGAAATAAAACACCAAACAAAAATAGAAAATTCAGATTGGATTATAACATTAATGCTACCTCCTCATCACTCCAGGAGTTACGTTATCATGCACTTGCATTGTGATGATCATCGCCGAAGAGCCCCATGAAGCCTTATCACGACTTCTGTAGCTGTCAAGTTGAATTCTTTCTCCATCTGCACACAAAACAAAGCAAAATCAAACCAAAAAACAAAAACAGGTTACACGGCAACGCTAATATCAACGATATATACACTCCTTACAAAATAGTGGGCTTCGTTGCTAACGTAGATTAGCAATGAATTTAGTAAGAATTTTAATTGTTAATTAGCTATTTCAACATTCAATTTTTTTATAACTATTGAGCCATTTTTTCGTACTATTACGTTAATTCAATGGGAAAATCTTAACATAATGATGAGGAGATTATTATTACATCTGCAATTATGCTAATGTCAAGGGCGAAACCCCCGAACGTGGAGACATTGGTGTGGAGAATAGCGAGGTTGAGTTTCTCCACTTTGCTGAGTAAATCCACCAAAACTCCCTTGCGGTTCTTGCAGTGGACTCCGAGAAGGATGTGGTTGTTGCAGACTCTGGCTTCAATTTCCGGCAACGGATGCTCGTCGACGCAGCTCCCGCCATCGGAAGAGCTCTCGATATCCTCCGCCGTGACTTGTGATTTCTTGACGAACACCGCTGATCCCATGGCCTGCTTCGTTGCTTGTTCCTCCAACGTCTTCACTCTTTCTTGGAGGTGTTTCAAGTATTTGATGGCATCTCCCAATATGGACGTTTTGTCCATCTGTGTAGTAGTAATGGAGTTTAACATTCATAGCACTCAAAATCTTAAATTTATTTTTTCGTTTTTTCTTTGGATGTTTTTCCAAACTAGTATTATCTTAATTTCCATTTAAGTAAATAATACAGTGAGAACGTTGCTTTTAAGAATAATAAAATAATTATACACAATATATACTTTTTCAACTAGATATAATATAAAATAAATCCTTCATTTGAGAGTGCATAAAGCACTACCCTAATTCTTGATGCAACATGCTAGCCCGTCATGGCACGTCGTTCCTATGTGCATATAATAAATATTTTTTTTTAGATTTTAAAATATATTATAAATAAGAATAAAATAAATATACAGATCAACAAATCACATTTTAAAGAAAAAAATCAACATAAAATATTATCGACACACTAAAAAAATTGGTATAGTGGTGTTAAAAGGACGTGCAAGGTATCACTTTTGTAAAAAAAAATAATTGCAATTAATTTTTAAAATTATTTAATTAGAGGTACAATTGTTATATTTAAAAATTAGTGTGGTTTTTTTTATATTAGTATAGATTTATCAAATTAGATTATATTTTATTTAAAAGTAGGGTTAATTACACTTGGACCCCCTCTGAAAATGCATAATTACACTTTTCCCCAATTTTTTTTAAATTATTACACCCCCTCCGAAATTCTATGTTTATACCCGACCCCCATCCGTTAGAGTTTGAACGGAAAATATTCACATAAAAAAGAATAATTACATAAATTTTTAATTTTTTCCGTGATTTAACATTCTCATGTCTATTTTTATACTTATAAGAGGATAAATGTAATGTATATATATGGAGTGATGCCAAGATTATTATATTCTTTTTCCTTATAAGTACAAAATTATTACACGAAAATTTTAAATGAAAAGTAAAATTAAACATTTATGTAATTATTTTTATTGACGTGAATATTTTTCGTCCATACTTTAACGAATGAAGGTCAGGTGTAAACAGAGAATTTTCGGAGGGGGTGTAAGTGTAATTTCAAATTTTTTTTGAAAAAAAGTGTAATTATGCATTTTTAGAAGGAGTCTAAGTGTAATTAACCCTTAAAAGAATTATACTGGTGATTTGTATATAGACAAAATTACATTTTTAGTCCTGTAACTTTAGGTCATTAGTACTTTTAGTCCTGTAACTTACTTCATTTACACATTTAGCCCTTTTTCTGACGAATTTAGTCCAACACATATTAGGTTTGGTCCTTTTTTGACAAATTTAGTCCTGTGTTGACAAATTTGGTCTTGACGACATATAGTTATAAGACCAAAAATGAGATTTACTCAAACGAGAAGAGGATCAAAATTTCCAAGACATGACTAAATTTGTCAAAGAATGACCAAATGCGAGATGTTCAACACTAAATTCGTCAAAAAAAGGACTAAATGTGTAAGTGGAGTATGTTACAGGATTAAAAATGCTAACGACCTATAGTTGGACAAAGTATAATTTTTCCTTGTATATATTAAATAAAATAGAAATACAATAAGTAAAAATCCAATATGGGTAAAAGAACTCTGTGAGAAGAAATCGACAACATAAATGATTCTACGAAGAGATAGAAGTATTGATCTACCTTCTTCAGGCCAGGAATAATAGTTGAAAGAGCACGAAATTGTTGGGTGAGCAGCTCCCGCCGCTTCCTCTCAGCGACGTTGTGATCATAGGTCTGCCATGCCGGCCTAACCCGGCTTATTTTCTTCGCCTGCCCACGTCTTAATTGCTCCTCAGGATCAGCAAACGACCCTCCCTGACACCTCAAAACCTCAGAAATCGTATCCACTTCGTCGGGCTGAGGATTTTCAGGCGAACTAGCATTCCCAAATTTCAGAATTACGGGAGTGGAAGAAGTGCGATCAGGATGATCAGGCTCGATCTTCGTTGTCGGAAACTTGGAGCAGCTGTTAGGATTTTGAAGTGGTCGAGAGCCCGGGCACAGGGATGTATCAGCTGAGTTGCCGTTCAGATCATTAATCAACGTTGACGAAACGGCCGAGCTGTTTCCTCCGGACAAACACTTCTCAAAGTCTTGTCGGATCATTGCAGTCATCTCTTCATCAAATGAGTCCAGGAAATCACGTTGGTCTGTGAATATTGAATCGTCCAACACCTGTTACGTTTTCAATATTGTGAGCATGGAAGAAAATGTTGAAATTTCAGAGATTCCGAAACAGTAGCACACACGTTCACAGACATACAGAGAGATAGGGAAATTCTTATCCAAAACCTGGTTTAGGACAGTTCAAAAAACGTGACTAATCACACAATAAGTGTATCACACCTGATGTATGATTAGTTTGGTTCGACCATAACAATTCATATGTAATTGTGAGCAGAAGAACGTTTACCAGTTCGGAGAAGCATGAAATTGCCTGAAAATCCATTACGTGAATAGAAATAGGTCTTCTCTGAGATTGACGAGATTAATGAACTGTAAATCAACAATGCAACGTTATAAATTGGTAAGATCCCGTTGTACTAAAACTTAAAGATTTATAATATAAATTGTTAAGCAGAAAGGACAGACCTACCAACAGTGCGTTTGAGCTCGCGCTGACGGCCTAACCTGACGGGCCGAATCCGGAGCCTTTTATAGAGAGAAATACGAGTCCTTAATTTATTGCAAATAATGTTTTATTACATTTCCGTATCATTAATTATGATCGTTAATTATATCGTTTAAATTTGAAAAAGAAAAACACATGTTCATCAATTACCGACGGACACAAAAATATGATAAAATATTCATATATTTTTTCATTGGGCCCTGATGATAAAATATTTGTATTAGTGTTGCACTCAAACTCCAAATAATTAATTGTTTCGATATTTTGGAGTTAGGAATATTTCATTTGAAATTAATAGAGTTGATTACATGATCTCAAGTGGGGAAAAATAGAATTTTGATCCATGAATATAGGAGTAGTGGTAGTTTCAATCCAAATCAATTTGAGATTTGTAATTTATGTGGTTTGAAAATTTTTAATTTGGCCAGAATTTATCATACGGCCTGCACGTGATAATTTAGAAATTGGGGATCTTTTTGAACTTTTCGATCAAATTTGGGTTTGTTGGACCTAAATTGTCATTTTTCATTATAAATTCACAGTTTTTTATTGCAATTCTCTGGACTGACACTACCACCAATCTTATGTTAATGGGATAATGCAATTTGGTTCACTAACGACTGAAATATAGGAGTAGTGGTAGTTTCAATCCAGGTTAATTTGAGATTTGCAATAAAGGACTGTAAATTTATGAAAAATGACCATTTTGGTGTAACAAATTTTAATTTGGCCGGAATTTTTCACATGGCTTGCACATGATACCTCGAAATTGGGAGATTTTTAAATTTTTCGACCAAATTAGAGTTGTTTTTTTGGACCAAAATTGCTATTTTTCATAAATTATAATTCTTTATTATTGCAAATTTCGAATTGACTTGGAGAGGAACTGCCACCATCCTATAGGATTAAATATACTTTTGGTCTTATATCTTTTGTATTTTGGCATTTTAGTCCTTTATCTTTCTAGGGTAGTAAATAGGTCCTGTAATTTTTAAATTTTTCACGATTTTGGTCCTTCAGTCGCCGGAGTTTGCAAATATTGCTGGAATTTTTTTTAATTTGAGGCTTTTGTTCCTATTGGTCAATTTAATGGACCAAAATTGCGAAAAATTATAAGTTACAAAACCTATTTGCTATACTAAAAAGATAAAGGACTAAAACACCCAAATATAAAAGATATAGGACGAAAATTTAGTTCCATGCTGGCAGTAATTTGACCAATGGGAACAAAAGCCCCAAATTTAAAAAATTTTCTGGTAACATTTGCAAAGTCCGGTGATTGAAGGACCAAAATCGTTAATAATTAAAAAATTACAGGAGCTATTTGCTAACCTAGAAAGATAAAATGACTAAAACGCCAAAAGATAAAAGATAAAAGACGAAAAATTCATTTAGGCCCACCCCTATATTAGTGGACCAAATACATTTTTCCAAGTCAAGTATTATAATAGTACGTATCATGTTATTAGATATTTTTTTTTGAAAAATATATATCTATATATATGTATCAATTGCATGTCAAACATATAATTGAATTAATTCGACTAAATTTGATCATGATTTCCATTTGGATCCATGAATGTTAACTCAAAACTTAAATAATCACAAGCTTTCTTTCTATGAACACATGTGTATCAATATTAAAAACTGATTGATTGCATGTCAATATATTATGTTATATAAAAGGAATATGAACAAAAAATTCAACGAATGAACCAATTGAATTAAGACAACTGGCGAAAGATGATAATTTTGAAGTTGAGTTGGAAAAGACAGGAGTAATTAAGATCACGATGTGTATTTTATTTGAAGATATGTAGCTAGGAGTTGCATTACCTTACAAGAGACAAAAGAGATATTAGCCAACGTGACGAAACACACATCACTTAAAAAATTATCGACTCCATCTTTTGGAAGGAGCCATGTGAAAGAAAGGGACTGATCATGGGAAGACGAAATGGAAAAAAAAAAAAAAAACGTAATAAAAAATAAAAAATAAAATCCTCGTTGCTAATATATTATTTAATATAAGAAGTATATTTGCTAATGTATTTAGCAATGAAAATTTACTTGCTAACAAGTTTAGCAATGAATTGTTTAAAATATATATTAAGTAGTATAGATTAGCAACAAGAATTTTACTTGCTAATTAGCTCGACGCTGATTTCAGCAACAAATCTTTTTGGTGCTATTTAACTATTTTCTTGTAGTGATAGGGGGGTAAATTGCATTTATCCCTAATTAATTACTATGATTAAAGATAAAACAAAATGCTGGTGGATACTAATTAATCATGATTGTCCAATGGCTATTAGTCGTTGTTTGTGCAAGCGAGGTCAAAATATTTGCTATAACTAAAAACTGTAATAAATATTTTGGTCATAGGTAAAATCATAACAATGTTGATTAACCACAATCAAAGTTTAAGTTTTTTCATCGATTTTGTTTGGCTGTAGTAATATTGATTTACTACGATTTTTAAGTTGTAGTGATTTAAAGCGTAGGAAATAATCCATTTTTATTGTAGTGACTTATAAACATTTAAAAGTATGTTCGAATTCTTGTTATTTCGCAATATGGGTTACGTTTTTAAAGGTCTTTTGAATTCAAACATATCCACAGATTTTTTCAAAATGTCCTGCAATACAGAGTTTGTGAGACAATGACAAAGTTTCAATTATAGCCCTACAATAATAATTAAGTTAGTGGGTCATTTAGGAGTTAAGCTCATATCTCTAGAAAAAATATTAATATTAACTATATTTTAATGATTATGGTTAAAAACGTAGAAAATAATTATTATTAACTACGGTTAAATAAAAATCGATGCAAAAATTTATTTTTTCACCATAAAAAGCTTATTTGCCATGATTTTTAGCAAAAGTTATAATTATGGAATGAAGGACGTATATTTATAGACATGATCGAGTTGAACAAATTTAACGTGGGCCACTTATGCAATCTTGAGCGGGTCATGCATAATTAGGTTGGATCGGCCTGGGTTTGGGTTCGTGTGATCCAAATATATTATGCTCGAATACAGTGACGAAGTCAGAAAATTAGTTCACCCTATCAAATTTTAAGTAATTATTTTTTTAATAAAATATTAAATTTGTCAAATGTTACTAGTGAAAAAGAAAAATTAATGATAAAAAAAACTGATAATTTTAATATTGTCACTAATTATATATATTTAGTGAGATATATTTTTATTTTGCCCCAATAATAAACTATTAAAATCAAAAGGGAGTGATATTTTATTTTGTCTCAATAACGTAGAAGTTGTTATTGATAAAAATTAGAATAAAAAAATTATGCATCAAGTTGTCATTAAAGACAATTGCCCCATATATAATGATGATATAGGGATAATAAATAATTATTGTTACTATATTGTATTTTATTGTACTAAATTATATATAGATGTGTGTCACTAATTATCTATAATGACAATTTTATTTCTCACTAATAATTGTATAATGATAAAATTAAAAATTTTGTCACTTATATGTTTTTAGGGAAAAATTTGCAATTTTCTTCCTAAAACTTAAAGAGGTGGCAATTTTGATCCTATACGAATAGTGAGTTTTAAATTAGTATAATAATCATTGCAAAATAAATGCATTTGTATAATCATAAATTTCATAATCAATTTTTATGCTTTTAAATTATATCTAAGCTTGTCTATTTATTTTCAAACTTGAATGAAAAAATTACTAACTAAAATATTGAACAACTAATTTTAAATTCTAATAATAAATAATTATTTTCAAAATTTACAATAATTTATTTCATAAGCATACAATACAATATATGGAAGATAGAGACCTTGCATAGTAAAAGGAAACCATGGGAAAATGAAACGAGAGTGCCTTTACAACTTTTTGCTTACGCTAAACTCTTATCAACAAAGAAATACAAGAAAAAAAAAATTAAAGAATGAGATGTAATCGAGGTTTTTTTTTTTCCTTTTTGTTGGTAAAAATGATAGATTTTTTTTTTTTTAATTATTTCGGGTGAGTCGAACAAAATATGAGTCAAAAGGCAAGGTAAGAAAGGCTTTAGCTAATGCAATGTATAAAAAAATGGGGGTTTATTTTAGGACCAATCCAAGCCCTGACAGCCACTAGAACTTATATCCGATAATCAGAAAAGTCAATAAACTTAAAATTTAATCAAAATTTAATTTTATTTGACGAATATCTCTTCATTTTTATTTTGGTGATTATATAGTAAATATTTTTGTAAATTTTATTGATATATTAATGCATTGTAATTTGAAAAAAAAATTATATTATTAATTAATCTCATTCAAAAAAAATTCTTAATTAACTTTCACATAATTTATAAATTTTATAATATAATTTTAATCATAACTAAATTAAATCCTTGCTTAACACGGGCACACGCTAATAAAAAATATAAACTCAAGACATTTTAATCATTTCACAATACTCTAGCTAGTGGAATCCACACATCATTGGATTCTTGCTGTCAATGGCACTACTTTCTTTTGTTTTCATGTGTATTTCAATTAATATCTCAAAAATATTCCTTTTTCATAAAGCTCCATTTTTGTAAAAATGACAAATACAAATCATGAAATGTCCTCAACTACTACTTGGCCTCGTGATACCCTGTCCATTTTTTAATCAATATTTAGGTCCAATTGTAGCTAGAAATCAATTAAAAAAAGCCTATATATGGTCACACCATACGACAACTCTTTTCCAAAAATGGAAACTTATATATATGTATGTATGTGCTCTTCAAATATATGGTGTCAAATTTATAGAATCGATTATTCCCTTATGTCTTTGATATAATACAGTTGGCTATTTTGTTGGCATCGATGGTACAAGTTTGTGAAAAGCCCAGCACGAGGGAAAAAAGGGACTAAAAAGATTCTGTTATAGCAATAGATTTTTACAGCAGATTTTGTATAAATTCTGTGGCAACAGTTTTTTCGCTCGTGGCAAATTATGCCATGGATAATTGTCCGTTGCAATAGTTCATCAGAAAATATGTTGTTAAAACTTTTAACTTTCGACAAAAAATTTGCAACGGACATTACAACGAGTTTTACAATGGATTTTACGATAGTTTTGCAACGACCTTTGGGATAATATTTTCGTGGCAAAGTTTGCGGCAAATTAGTTGCAAAATTTTATGTCATTTGCAATGATAATCCGTTGCGAATTTTGCAATGATTTTTGCAACAAAAATCATTACAAAATTGCAACACATTGATCCGTGCAAATTTTGCAATGATTTTTTTTCTAAAATCTATTGCAAATTTTTATATTTAATTTGCATAATCTATAAAATTTAAACGTAAAAAAACATGTAATAACAATATATATATATATATATATAAATAATTCAATGCATGTCCACAAATAAAAATGTAAAGTTTCAAATATCCAAATTTAAAAGGGGAGGTCATCATCATTTTCACAATAATCCAAAGGTGGTCGGTCGGATCGGGATATTGGATCATTGTCATTGGAGTTATCTTCTAATACACTAACATCTTCCAACGTTGTATCAAATTTATCTGCCATTAGGTGCATTAGTATTTGCATTTGTTTAATTGTGGACTTCATTTTCCAACACATCGTCTTGTTTTCACGAAACAACTTGTGTATTAAACTCTGATCCATCGTATTCCACCAGTGGACAGAGAGTGGTAGAGTTAATCAAGGTTGAACAAGTGGATATCCTCGCCACTAAGCCCATCCCCCAAACTCTCCCTTCTTTACTCCTTCATTTGCCTCTAACCATAGCTGTTGACATTAACTGAGATACTCAATGATGTCGGGTAGACATTGAGAAAAAGGAAAACGAGAGAGTAGAGTAGAAAGAAGAGGTGATGAACGGATATAAAAATAAGAATGAACTAGGATAGAAGTATTCTTTTATTAATCGTTTGCAATGAATTTTGCCATGGAATTTGTTGAAGTTTAAATCCATTGCAACGTGGCAAAAAATATTAAGTAACTTGAAGATTGTTGTAAAAGTCGTTGCACAAAATTTTCATAAAAATTGCGACGACTATATTATGCTGCAATTTCCGTTGCAAAAAAATTATTAAATTGCAACGACTTTGGTCTGCTGCAACTTCCGTTGCAGAGTACTTGCAATGGATATAATTTTAAAATCCGTTGCAGCATTTGCCTCAAAATTGATATCATGCAAAATGTGTTGTAAATTTGCAAATGGAAATAGTTGTGGCAAAATGTTGCCACCGATTTTGCAACGACAAGGTCGTTGCCATATTATTTCAAAAATAATATAATTTGAAGGTCGTTGCAAAAACTATGGCAAAAGAATTTATTAAGTTTCAACAACTTTGTACCATTGCAATGTATTTTGCAAAATATTTTCCAATGGATCTAATTTAAAAGTCCATTGCAAATTTTGCCGTGAACTCATCCATTGCAAATGCATTGCAAATTGCAATAGAAGCATTCTGTGGCAAAAATTTGCATCGACTTTTGCAACGACCTGCGGAGAAAGTGGGCTAACCTAACGTTGACTAAATTTTGCAACGGAACTTTACAACGGATTAGCCATTGCAAAAGTTTGTTGTTGGTTTCCCACGGAATTTGCCATGAAAATTCAATACTTTAAAAATTCGTTGCAAAGTTGTGGTAAAATCCGTGGCAAATATGCCATGAAAAAATTTCATTTCAAAAATTCGTTACTATGAGCCTATTTTTTGTAGTGAGGGAGAGTAATATATAATGATATATAAATACCTTAATCATTTTACTATTCTAATTAAGTAAATATCCAACAATATTATAACGGATAATTATAGTGTCCTCCCCTAAGGTTTCGTGTAACTGCAACTAGATCTCTTGTGGTTTGGGAAATTATATCTAGTACCTCTAACGTTTGTTTTCGTCCAACAAATAAATCATCCCATTAGGACAAAACTCACAAATTTTGCAGATATTAAAAAGAAAAAAAAGAGAGAAATACCATATTTACCCCTGATTGACTTATTGTAGGTCAACAAATCTTTTAAGATCAAACTACCCTTATAAGGGTGAGAATATACCTCCTTACATGCATTAGCGTGTGAAGATGTATAAGGATAGTTTGGTCATACAAGAATTATTTGACCTACAATAAGTTAATAATAAGTCAAGTTGAAGGTAAGTATGAATTTGTTTGCTAATATCAACAAATGTGGTGACTTTTGACTAGTGGACGGATGTATTTGTTAGAAACAAACGTTAAGGGTATTAGATGTAATTTCCAAAATCACAAGAGGTTTACGCATAATTATACTAAATCTCAAGAGATGGTAGTATAATTGTTTCTATAATAAAATATATCATAATTAATATTACATATGGTTGGTCATAAAGAGAATCAATATCATAGTTTTGTTTTTTTGGTGGGTTAAAAGTCATATCAATTTAAACTCTTTGTAGTTGCTCTGGTTAGAAAACTTAACTGCTATGAAATGTTTGTTTTGTCAATCTTGTTGAAATATTACCTATTTTGGTTATCTTGTACTTCACCAATGCATTGGGGGTTAAGCCTTAATCTTTAGTGAATCAAATATTAAGCATTGGTTTTGGTTAGCTCATGATACAATTAACGGAAAATTACAACTACCTCTCTTGACGTTTTGCATAATTAAAAATACTCCCTTGTTGTTTGAAAAATTACAAATATCTCCTTGTGGTTTGTAACCGTCTAACAAATAATTTATTTTCATCAATTTTATGGGTGAACTGACCAAAATGCCCTTATTCATTGAATTATTTAATTTTTAATTTTTTTTGGACAACAATGCACAGGAAAGAGATTTCTTAAATTTTTTACACAGAGAGCAACAATAATGTAATTTTCCTCCGTTGATTTTTCTACAATTTTAATAAGACACTCAATGGCAAAATGGTCAATTTCAGGCATTTGATTAAAAATTACAAATCTCAGGAGGGTATTTATAATTTTTCAAACAACAAGAAATATTTATAATTATGTCAAATTTCAGGGAAGGTAATTGTAATTTACCCTATAATTAAATAAAGTGATCACTTCGACCTTCTTAGTTAGACTCAAAGTAAGGAACAATGACACGTTAAGTAAACATGTTGATGTAATATATATTTAAGTGGAAAGCTAGTGATTTAACCATTAAATTAATCACCATGTTATTGATAATAAAATCCTAAATTAGGGTGGTTATTATTATGATAACCTCTATAACCCATCGTCTTTTGAAATTATCAGAACCTTCTTGATGGGATCCAGAAATAGTAGGTCAAATAGTATAGTTGGTCAATTAAGTTTGTATTGAAAATTATTTGTCATTTAAGTTCATTTATTTTTTACTTTAATGTCCATAGACTTTTCTGAGTTTGGCCTTATGACCAATTTTTGGTGAAAATGTGGTTGAAAAATGGTCATGTGACCAACATATGACTTATTATGTGGAGGGATTTTTTTTATTTAAAAACAAAATGAAAAAAAATGAAATATGGTCAGGTCATGTTATAAGACATATGTGTGTTTTTCAAACAATCACATTCAGCATTCAAATCGAAAGTTACACGTTCATACCGTGTTGCTACACGATCGTGTTCTTCAATCAGAACTTCAATGCAAACAGACAAGAGTACGCTCAGACAATGTTCAGCATCTAAGGTTGTTTTTTTGGGTAATTGCATAACACCCCCCTGTGTTTTGATGAAATAGCAAAAAATCCTGTGTTAATTTTATAGACAAAATACCCCCTAAGTTATTTAAAATACAACAAAAAAAAGAAAAGAAAAAAATCCTCTTTGTTAGAAAATAACGGAGAGCATTCTACACACCCGTATTGTGCGAGTGAGCTTTGTATTTGGCCTTTTTTGGGGTTACTTTAAGTGTGCAAACGTGCATTTTCCCCCCTTTCTTGACATTTTAAATATATTTTAATAAATTATATATAAAGTGGTTAATTTAAATTATTGGCTAAATAGCATAAACCCCCCCTGTGTTTTGAAAACTCAACAAAAAACCCCCTTATGTTTTAAAAATAAGCTAAAAAACCCAACTCTGTTTTCTTAAATGTAGCTCAGTCGCCCCTACTCCGTCAAATGTAACTAACGCCGTTAAATTTTTTTATAAAGTGACAGTTACGCCCTTACTTATTATATATTATTTCTTATTTTGATGACTGTTGGATCTTTTTGAATGATTAAAAACCGTTGGATCTGATCAATTTATTTTAACCGTTGGATCTAAAAAATTAAAGCTCCAGATTTAACAAATTTATAAATTTATATTATATGGAAATTATAAAAATTAAATAATTATTATTTAATTTAAATTTAATAAAAAATTAAACTTTACACCCCACCCCCCACCCACCAACCCCGCCTACCCCATCTCCACCCCTGTCGCCGCCTGCCCCGCCTCCCCACACCCGGCCACCCGCAGTGGGAGGCGACGCCGTCGCCCCCCAATCTGGGCGGCGTCGCGCTGCCCAGATTTTTGATCTAGGTGACGCGACGCCGCCTAGACCAAGCGCTGGGCGATGGCGTTGCCGTCGCCCAGAGCACGACGCCATCTCCTAGATTCGGTGGCGATTGCGACGGGCGCCATCGCCCTTCTCGACGGGGGCGGGGCGACGTCGTCTCCCCCAATTTAAAAAAATTAAAAATTTAATTAAGATTTAAAAATTTTGAAAAGTTTTAAGATTTTAAAAAAAATAAAAAATTTGATTTACATTTAATTATCATAACTAAAAGTATTAAATTTTTATTGTAAATATAAATATATCATAGTAATTTAATTTTAAATATTAATCACAATAAATAATATAAATTATTAAAATTATTTACAGTAAATAAAATAATTTATTAAAATGTATTTATTTAAATAATAATTAAATTAGTTTATTCATATTATTATTATTTTGATATTTAAATAAATATAATTCAAACCAAAAAATTATATTTTTAGAATGGTTGAAAATACAAAAGAAAAGCACTAAAAATAAGGTTAAAATAAGTAATTTTTACTATGGTAATTTTAGACACAATATAAGGACATTTAGTCAAAAATACCCAAAAATAAAGCCCATAACATCAGAAACACCCCACCAAGCGCACCATTCGCGCGTGCATTACAGTCTCCGTCAATTGGTAACGGAATTGGGGTTTTTTGCTGAGTTTTTTAAAACACAAAGGGGTTTTTTGCCTATTTTCATAACACAAGGGGTTTTTTAGCTATTTCAGTAAAACACAGGGGGTAAAATAGAGTTTGTCCTTAAATTTTTATTTAGTTTAATATGTTTTAAAAGTAAATGAAAAAAGTATATAAAATTCTACATTCAATTCAACCTTACTTGGATCCTCAAAATTGAACCCCAATTCAAGTCCTTATAAATCGATGAAAACACCCAATTTTCTCTCTTGGAAAGAAATGTTGCGTCAAGTGGTGGGACAAGATGAATACTATCAATCTTGAATAGACAACAATTCTTGAATGATTTCAACAAAATCCCAAATATTGCAAAACCTCCACAATCCTTGGAAAGAGATCAATTCTCAGCATGAACAATTTCCACTTGAGAAGCAAAACTTAGCTGCAAGACTAGCTCAAGCATCTACCAAGGAAGAAATAGAAAAAAATCTCCAAGAACTTCAAAGTGACAAAGAAGACTCTCCATCTCCAGTAAATCTTGCAGACGAAAACGAGGATGATTGCTTTGGGATATTCAGTCCGATTCCATAAAAAAAATTCTATAGCAAATTTCTTTCAATAAAAAGGATGTGACGTTTACTACTGTATCCCTAATTTCTGTGCAAGCAACAGTTCCAAACTTAAAAAAAAATAAAAAATAAAAAATAAAAAATGAAAAAATTGAAAAAATAAAAAAAATTGAAAATACGAAAATATGAAAAAATTAATAAAAAATTGGTCTGATATACAATAGGGAAGAATAACAGCCATTATTGGCCTTATCCCTAACATCCACTACGGCAGCTGCATCTTATTCCTGACATCCACTATGGCAGCTCCACCACTCTACCATGGAAAATTATTGCCAACATGATAGATAGCCACCCACAAAATTTCAGCAAAGCAAATGATACATTTGATGACTCAGAAGTCCATCAAGTTCTATAAATAGACTCAATTGGAAGAGGCAAGACATAACTCACTTTGGAATATTCTTCACACACTCTCCACTACTCTTTAGCAATACATATCTAACAATATCTTGTAATATTCAGAAGACAGAAAAAGGATGTCTTTGATAGTTCATATCTCTAGACATTCCACAATTCTATAAAAAGTTTCTTGTATTCCTCTAAGTTCAGAAAATATATTGAGTAAGTTTCTGGTTCATTTTTCTTGTTCTCTATATTGTATAATTTTTGAGTTTGGAGGGAGCAAGTGGAATTGGTTTTCCCAAGGGAGTGAATCTGTTTGTAATTTGAACTGCAGTTTGTGGTTGATTGAGAATTTTTCCGGGTTGAGTTGAAGCTAATTGGGGGTCTTCCTCATCTAAGATATTTAACAATTTTGTTAGATCTTTTTCAAGACTTAATTCATGAATTCTTTGTGTCATTCTACAAGTACTAGCAAAGTGACCAGGCTTTTTACACTTATGACAAATAATGGAATTAGGAACTTATGGAACATGTTTCTTCTTAGGAAAATTCTTTCTTTGAAAATTGGATTTGGGAGAAGGTTTAGATGAAGGGATTTCTTTAAAGACTTGTATTTATGTGAGCTATGATGTTTTGATTTTGAGGATGGTGAACGTATTGGTGGAGGTGCGGGGAACTGTGGAAATCTAACTGTCTAATTTAGTATTTGATAAAAAGAATTGTTGGCGGAATTCGAAATAGTAGGTTTAACTGTTTTCGAGGTTGAGTGCTTAGAAGGAGTAACTGGATGAGAGTAAAAAGTTCTATTGATTTTCATGGAATTTTGTCGATAAAACTTGACTCCTACAGATCCGTCAGGATGTTGAGTAATTTGGTCAATTTTTGAATTTTCTACGGATTGAGATGGGAGTATAGAACCAGGATGTAGGTCCCATGTTTTAGGTAGGGTGATATTCTTCCATTTGATTGGTTTAGGGACCATAAGGTTGGATTTGGCTCTATTTATTTTTCAAAAGATTGTTTGGCCTAGGGACCTGGTATGTGATATAGCCTAGATGTCTAAACCAATATTGGTGATTTTGTAATGGAGCCTATAAAATATTTCATAAATATGAGACCTGGACATCATTTTGTAATTGTAGTTTTTGACATTTAATGTAATAGCATCAATAATATGGGATCATTAAGCGAAATGATAAAATTTGGAAAAGAATTGAAATAAATAGGACCATTGCAGAGACTAGTTTCAACAAGTCCAAGTAAGAAATGGAAATCTAAAGGTCTACAATCTCTTAAAGCAAGAAAGACGCTGGTATACAATCCTTCTCCTATCAAGGGCTTAATGCAATTTGAACAAGACCAATATGTAGAAATTTATATCCATTTTTAATATGCTTAATAATTGAAGATTTTGAAAATAAATGCAAGGTTTGTTGATCAAAAACTAATGGCAAGACTTGTTCCTCAGATTTTCTGGTGTATGCAGATTTAAAATCTATAAAAGACATTCTGTAAATTTATTTAGTACTAATCTTAGGTGGTTTCCAATTAAGTAGATCTTTATCTTCCCACAATGTTTCCCCTTTGGTGATTATATTCGATTTTCTTGGTTGTCCCCTGATGAGGAGGCTCCAGAATTTATGCTTCTTATGAATTTATCCATATTATCAGACATTCATATTTTGCTCTTTCGAATCAGACAATGATTTAT
This sequence comes from Sesamum alatum, assembly GCA_034509735.1. Lineage (NCBI taxonomy): Eukaryota > Viridiplantae > Streptophyta > Magnoliopsida > Lamiales > Pedaliaceae > Sesamum > Sesamum alatum. The sequence goes on from JACGWO010000005.1 coordinate 5,655,621, forward strand.
TGCGGCAATAGAAAATTACGTGTCGAAGTCCAATTCACAAAGTATACTTTTCTAAATGTTCAAAAAGTATATAAAATTTTTAAAAAGTTGAAATTTTAAATTTGAAAATCACAATACAAAAATTAATATACTAAATTCACTTTTCAAATAATATACTTATATAAAGAAAATAAAAATCAGTTATAACAATTATAAATTATTAACTGAATTAAATTATTATTTAGCTTAAGTATGTTTCAATAAATTATATTTATTTATAAAATATATAAATTAAATATAAATACCAAAAGATTATATCAAATTATGAAGTTATATTAGTTATTATAAATAATATTTAAGTTGAAATTACCATTAATGTAGTTAAAATAAAAATTTAAGAATATTTTTATTATTTCTGGATTGGAAAAAAATATTTTTTTTAAAAAAAATTTCCAAGCAATTGTTCAAATTTATAAATTATATGTATAATTTACAAACTAAAATAAATACAAATGATAAAATCGTAGTAAATAAATAAAAAGAAAAAGCAAAAATCAGTCATCTTCCCCGACCGCTTCCGCCCACAGCTCTACCACCGGCTCCCGTCTTCGCCTGCGTCTTTCTTCGCGCTAGCTCCGCCTCTGCCTTGACATGCCATCGTCGTACGCCTCCACCTCTACCTCGCGCATCGTCGTCTGCCTCTGTCTCTACCTCCCGTGTCCGCATGCGCCTCCACCATCTCCTGTCTCCCCCTCCGTCTCGAGGTCATCCACGGATCTCTGGCGACACGGTCGCCCAGATTTAGGGGGGACATCGTTGCCCCCACAGACGGCGATGACATCGACGTCGCGCCTCTTACTTGCGCTGGGCGACGGCGAGGCCCCCTATCCTGGGCGGCGACCATCTATAATATATATTGCATACATATATATATATATATATATTATATATACAATATATATGTAATATATATTTTCTTTTGTAAAAGTATATATATTATATAAAATATACTTTTAAATTATTTAAAATCTAGACCGTTCATTTTTTACTATGTAAGATCAATGGATATTATCACAAAGGTATAACGAAAAATTCTTTAAAAATGTTAATGACGTTAAAAAACACTAATGAAAGGGAAGAATGTGCGTTATTTTAAAAAATCATAGGGGAATTTTGCCTATAAAATCAACACATAGAGTTTTTCTGTTTAAAAAAATAAAACACAGAAGGATTTTATGCAATTCACCCTTGTTTTTCATCCCAGAGTCACTTTGTAACATAATCCTTCTCATATATGCATGATGTTACAAACTTTTCAAGTATTTAAAGGTGGATTCAGATGTTTCGGGGGGGGGGGGGGGGGGGGGGGGGTTGTGCAGAATTATTTTATCTGAAATAGATTTATTCATTACATCACATACATTATTTACTGCAACATGTATTTGCAACATTTGCCTTTTTTAGCTATCTCATTACATTTTCCATTCTACAAATAAAAGTACACAAGCTAGCACCAAAAACATCTTCATATGTTTATGTGCTTTTGTTGGAGTTTCTTTACATCATTATCCGAATTTCTCACTTTCCTTAGTAGGTCAAGAATAATTTGCATAGCACGCTCATACATCAATGGGATGAATAGCCACATTATCCAGCTTCGTACATGCAAACACTTGAAACGAATTTCTATATCATAAATTAATATGAAAAATGAAGAAACATCTTAACCCATATTTTTCACAACCAAGCGCTTCGCCCTAGATTTGCATTTGTCCAAGAATACCGTATTTTTGTCAAATTGCCATAAAAATATGTAACAACATCACCATTTGTCTCAATTTCGATTTTTAACTTCATCTCTATGCGTCGTTGGCCACCAACGGAGCAACCCTTAAATAAGGGTCATCATCTAGCATTTTGGCGAGAAGTTACGGTACTTTTCCAGCCTAAAAAGATGACTAATTTGATAACTTTACAAATTTAAGAGATTAAGTGAGAAAAAATAAATTTAAAGATTGACTATTTGACCTTCCAAAAAATCAAAATCTTACCATATTCTCACTGAAAAATGGCTAAAGCGCCCAAACCGAGACACAAACTAAAGTTAGGGACCCTCAAATAATAAATGAACTTAAGAGACTAAAGTAATTATAAATGCAAACTCAAGGGACCAACTCTACTATTTACTCTAATATATATTTAGATAGTAATATTTATAATATTTTATATTAATTAGATCTGTGTTTCCTAGTTTAATTATATTAGAATTTTTCTTGGTAAGGTTACAAATACATAGGTTAAACTCATTGTTCGATATATTTTTATCGTTGAATGAATATTTTCTCCAAAAACAAAACTTAATGTTAACATAGTTGGTTTTAATTTTGTTGTCCTACATCAGTTCTATTCCAATCGAAATCTTAATTAAAATTTGATCAATAGATATAAAAAGATCAAATTATCATCACTTAAAATATAAAATAAATAAAGACCTTACTTAGGAATTACTGACTATATTTCTTCCTTTTCCCTAGTTATCAAGACTTCACTTCTAAATTTATGCCACCTCTTCCAAGTGCAGTATTCACATGTCTCTCATTAAGTTTCCAGAAACAAGAGTTGTAATTTGTTTTTTATCTTTAAAATAAGGAAACAAAACAATTTTTGTCCTATAACTGTAGAAAGTGGTATTTTTTTTCATGAATTACAACAAGAGGATTACCTGTCAACTATTTATACTAATGTACATGTAACATATTAGAAAATTACAATTTTGCCCCCAATACTTTTTTTTGGTTAGGGGCAAACAACCTGCAACTCATCATAGAATTGAATCTGCAGTCACTAAATTCTGAATGTAATATTGAAACCGACTCCATGGACCAACATTATTTATAATTGCACTAACTTTAAAACATAATATTACATTTAAAGTTAATTATACTCAAACCCTTTCTGAAAATATAAAATTATATTTTTCTCTAAAAAAAAATTTAAAATTATACTTACACCCCCCTCTGAGAATATCCTTCATTTACAACTGACCCCGTCCGTCAGGGTTTAGACATAAAATGGTGATGTCCGCAAAAATTTTTGATAAACATTTAAGCTTACCCCTTATTCAACACTCCCTTAGTAATATTTTTATATTTGTAAAGGGGTAAATGCAATATATATAAAGTCAAAATGATGTAATTATAATAAAATACCATTCCCAAATCATAACTATTGGATAAAATGTAGCGTTTATTAATGAAAGCTAGTCATTTTTTTTACGTCTTATATATGGATTGAGGTGCAATTGTTGCATCTTTTTCTTGGGACATTTTCAAGAAATAGATACAGCAATAATGTTAATCCCACCCCATATATAGGAAGTGAAAAAACATTAAAACATTAGTAGTTTTTAAATATCAACGGCTACTTTTTATTCAATTGACTATAATTTGAAATAATATTTTATTATAATTACACTCTTTTAATTTTAAATATATTACATTTACCCCTTACAAATATTAAAAATATTATTAGGGGAATGTTGAATGCGGGGTAAAATTGAAAATTTATGTAATTCTGTTGTTGACGTCAATATTTTCCGTCCAAATCCTAACATAATATATAGGGTCAACTGCAAACCAAATTTTTTTAAAGAGGGTGTAAGTATAAATTTAAAACTTTTTTGAAAATAAATATAATGTTAAATTTTTAAAAAAGATCTAAGTGTAATTAACCCTACAATTTAACCATACAAGTTAAAGATGAAACATAAATTGACAAGAGTTATAAATATGAAACAGAAAAATTACAAGAAGGGACCCTCTACTATAGCAAAATCTCTCTCGCTGTCCATGCTTTTTTAGGTAGCTTTCATCACAAAAGAAAGATCAAAGACATTTTGTCTAACACTATAAGAAAAACGCTCAATAGCAATGAAAAAGAATCAGCTTCGAGCTAATTAGTATGTAAAATTCTCGTTGCTAATATATTATTTAATATAAAAAAATACTTGCTAATGAAATTTAGCAACGAAAATTTACTTGCTAACAAATTTAGCAACGAATTGTTTAAAATATATATTAATTAGTGTAGATTAACAACAAGAATTTTACTTGCTAATTAGCTCGACGCTGATTTCAACAACAAATTTTTTCGTTGCTATTTAGCTATTTTCTTGTAGTGTAAGGGAACAACTTCAAACAGGTTGGTGCATTATTGGGTTGTTATTTGAATTTCCAAGTCTTTTGAATTTTTAAAATGATGCTAATTTCCAGTCAAAATAGCATGCCTTCCGACCGTGCTGTAAATAGAATGCCTGTGTGTCATCCATACAAACTGGACACCCCATAACACCGGCGGTACTCCATCCAGACGCCATACCATAAGCAGGAAGGTCGTTCACTGTCCACATCATTGCGGCATGCATCATGAATGCCTGGTTTGTCGCAGTATCGTGCGTACGTACACCCACATGCCATAAATTCTGCAACTCCTCGATCAACGGCTCCAAGTAGACATCGATAAGACGTTTGGGATTCGATGGGCCAGGGATCACCATCGTTAGGAACATATACTCAGACTTCATGCACATTCCCGGTGGGAGATTGTACGGTGTAAGTATCATGGGCCAACATGAGTAAGTTCTACCATACTGACCGTGCGGTGCAAACCCATCCGTGCACAACCCAAGTCTAACATTCCTCGGTTCAGCTGCAAAATCAGGATATGTCCGGTCAAAATGCTTCCAAGCCTCTGCATCCTTTAGGATTTCTGTACCTAGCGTCTCCACAGAACTTGCAATATTCCAAATCAATATCGTCCTTCCAATACAACATGCAACCGTTTTTGCAAGCATCAATCTTCTGAACTGGTAAACCCAATTCTCTTATCAATTTCTTCGTATTGTAATAATCGGCGGGAAAAGTGTGATAGCGAGGCATTACAGTATCAGCCCACTGGCATACACGATCATATGTATGCTCGAAAAAACCTCCTTCGGCCTTGATATTCACCAAAGAGGCAATTGACGCCAACTGAGAGGTGGTGCAGCCATTCCACAAAGGTTGGTCCGCAGCATGAACTACATCAAAAAAGCGGTCTGACAAGCCAGACACATAATCATAGGGCCCCGAATCGTAATATGAACTAGGACCCACATCAGATGGACAATACCGAGTACCATCATCAGTCGGTCCCTCATGATTGTACGAAGACCAGAATGACGGCCCAGCGGCATCGAATACCATCCTCTGCGCCCAATCCATTTGAGCCGCATCACCCCAATGCGAACTACCCTCCTCCTGAACGGGTGGCGTTTGCTGATGCTGCACAGGGGGCGCTGTCATTGCTTCAAAGTATTCCTGCACCCTCTCCTCACCATGCGAAGTTCAATTGTAATACTCTGGCATAAACCCTTTCATACACAAATCAAAATTTACCTCGTCTGGTGTTTTGAACCATTCGTTTTTGCACTTCCGGCAGGGACACTTACTCTTGTCCCCGTCCATATATGCACGTTGAGACTAGGTCCATTCTAAAAATGTTGTAACACTATCCTCAAACTCCAGTGTCACACCCAGGACGTCTCGATCATACATCCATTTCCTCAACTGTCTTAACATGATTGGTCCTACGTATAATATAATTCACAACAACAATTAAATGACGAGAGTAAATTATATATATGCAAAAATAATAGAATTTTGCATACTTACCTGAGCAAAAGACCTATCAATATCAATCCAAAATTCGCGCTCGGTAATTGATATGTTCGATTTTCCGTATAAATAATCAAGGGGGGGAGTTACAAATACAAAATGAGTTGGAGAATAAGTATGAGAACAATGACAAAGAAGGGGGACATATATATAAAAATCATTGGAACGGTCATTGGATTACTATTTGGAACATGAAACTAGCCGTTAAAATATAGTCGTTGTTCCAGCAAGAAGTTACCGTTGTAATATAGCCGTTAGAGCATATTAGGGACGGTATCAGGCACAAGAAATATTGACCGTTCCCATTTGGATTACATTTTGGACCGGTAATTGTAACACACTTTCACTTACTATATACCCGTAATTTGGAACGGTCATTGCCTCACATTTTTTCCCATGGCGTAAAAGGGCCTCCTGTAGGACTACATGTTGAAACGGTAGACCAACCGGTCTAAAATTGACATGGTCTTTGGAACAGTTGGTGTAACGGTAAGCTTTCCCGGTCCGCCTACCGTTCCAAAGCTCACATATGTGTTCCAAATTGAGGTCCAAAATATATCAGATCCCATTTAGGAACGGTTGTAGGTGTACAAATTGGCATACTTTGTTTGGCACTCTAGTAGGAACGGTCGTACCGTTCCTATTAATTTGTATTTCTGTTACCACGATTCTGACGTCATCAACGGTTTACCGTTCCATAACAATTCCTATTACCGTTAGGAACGGTAACGGGAACGGTCACCTCTTACCGTTCCTATTCCCGCATTTTTTTTGTAGTGACTCACCCACCCCCACCCCTGCCACCAGGCCCCCTTCCCAACCCCAACCCCGCTACCAAGACCCAGGCCGCCAACCCCACCCCCCGGCCGAAGGGGGCGATGGCACCAACTGTTCCGTCGCCCCCCAACCTGGACGACCGCAACGGCAGTCACTCAGATCTAGGCGACCGTGGTTGTGGCGCCTAAGGTCTATCCAGGCGATTGCGATGTCATCTAGGCGACCGCCGCTAGGGTTGATCTGGGCAACCTCCATCTGGGCGACGGCGATGGTTGCCATGACCGTCGCCCAATTTTTTTAAAAATTATTTATTTAATAAATTAAAATTGATTCTTTAAAACATTAAAGAAATTGGTTTAAATTTATATAAAAAATTAAATTTAAATCTTATTTAATAGTATAATTTATTTAAATATATTTAATTTAAATAATAATTTAAATTAGGTAATATTATATAATCATTATTAATTATGAACATTTCTATTCATAAAAATAGTTAAAATGTGGTAAAGATTCATATAATGATCATTTTAATTTAAATATAATTTTTTGGTATTTTAATTTAATATAATTTATTAAAATAATATTTAAACTAAATAATAATTGAATTTAGTTATTAATATATAATTGTATAATTGATTTTTTCTTTATATTTATATAAATATCTATAAAAGTAAATTTTAGTACATTATTTTTTTGTATTTTGATCTTTTTATAATTTAAAATTTTAACTTTTAAAATATATCAAAAAATTTACATATTTAAAGATATTTTTATATTTAATTAATATATTTTATAACAAAATATAATTTATTAAAATATATTCAGATTGAAAAGTAATTTAAATTAATCAATAAATTTATTTATTAAAATTTATTGAGATGTCCAAAAGAAGAGGGTAAAATGAACATTTGTACCCATAAAATAACCCTTAAAATAATATAAGGAAAAAACAAGAAAAAAAAAAAAACAAAGCCAACTCGCACAATGGGCGCGTGTTAGACACTCTCTGTTAGTTTCTAATGGATAGGTGCATTTTTGCTATATTTTAACTAATACAAGGAGTTTTTTTGCCTATTTTTAAAACACAAGAGGATATTCAACTGACTTTTAAAAACACCGGAGGGTAATATGTAATTTGGCCTAAATAAAAACTTCTGTACTTATTACGTGTAAGCAGTGGCAAGAATTTTACTACTTCAACATTTTTATAATTAAGGATGACAATGAGACTGGATTGGATTTGGACCCGCCTCCATGGGAGCGGATTTTGAAATCTTAAATGAGTCTCAGGGTGGATTCGAGTTTTCATGGGTTGGACCCAACCCACACCGAACTCTCCCCGCTTATTATTATAATTCAAATAGTAAATCATTATTTTTAAATTTTATTATAATTTATTTCATAAACATACAGTACTATATATGAAAGATAGAGACCTTAGTAAAAGGAAACCATGGAAAATGAGACAAGGGTGCCCTATAACTTTTTGTTTACCCTAAACTCTATCAACAAAAAAAATACAAGAAAAAATTAAACAAGGAGATGAAATCGAGTTTTTTCTTTTTCCTTTTTGTTAGAAAAAATGATAGAAAGTGTATTTTTTTTTTTTTTTTTTTTTTGAGTCGAACAAAATATGAGTCCAAAGTAAAGGTAAGAAAGGGTTTAGCTAATGTAATGTATAAAAAAAGGGAGTTTATTTTAGGACCAGTGCAGGCCCTATCAGCCATTATAACTTATATCCGACAATCAGAAAAGTCAATAAGACTTAAAAATTAATCAAAATTTTATTTTTATCGGACGAATATCTCTTCATTTTTATTTCAATGATTGTAAATTTTATTGATATTGATGCATTGTAATTCGGAGAAAATTAACATTATATTATTGATCCCATTCAAAAGAAATTCTTAATTAATTTTCACATAATTTATATATAAATTTTGTAAGATATTAGTCATAACTAAATCAGATCCGTGTATAACACGAGCCACATACTAGTAAGTATTATAAGCAAAGTCATTTCAATCATTTCACAGTACTTTGGTGTAATCCTCACATCACTAGATTCTTGGTGTCAAATGGCAATATTTTCTTTGGTTCCTTGTGTATTTTCATTAATATCTCAAAAATATTCCATTTTCATAAAGCTCCATTTTTGTAAAAATGACAAAATACAAATCATGAAACGTCCTCAACTACTACTAGGCCTCCCAGTGCAATTTTTGATGAATATTTGGTTCAATAGTAGCTAGTGATCGATTAAAACAACAAAAACAAGCCTATAGATGGTCACATCATACGACAACTCTTTTCCAAAAGTAGAAACTTATATATATGTATGTATGTGCTCTTCAAAATATGTGGTGTCAATTATTGTCGATTATTCCCTTATGTCTTTGATATAATAGAGCTGGCTATTTTGTTGGCATCGATGGTACAAGTTTGTGAAGAGGAGAGCACGAGGGGAAAGAGGGATTTCAAAAAAACTATGTCATAGTAATCGATTTTTATAATGAATTTTGTATAAAATCCATGACAAATACTTTTACCCCGAAAATTTATAAGAGAATATTTTTCGTTGCTATAGATAATAATGCTATGGTTTCAGCAGCTTTTTCATCCGTCACAAATTTTGCGATAGATAATTATCCGTTGCAATTATCCGTCACAAATGACGTTGCTAAAACTTTGACTTTCGGAGAATTTACAATGGACGTTACAATGAGTTGTACAACGAATTTTACAATATTTTTGTAACGACCTTTGTGATAATATTTGGTGGCAAATTTTACGGTAAATTTTATTTCATTTCCAACGATAATCCACTTGCAAATTTTGTAATGAGATTTGCAACATAAATCATCACAAAATTGCAACGCATTGATCCGTTCAGTTTTTTGCAATGAATTTTTTTCTGGAAGCCATTGCAAATTTTTATTATAAAAATTTGCAATAAATTTATAATTTTTGATTTACAATAATTTTTGTTTCAGAATTTGGATACTTAATATTCAAAAATAAAATTATCTTTAAATTTCCACTAATAATCTATAAAATTCAAACATAACAAAACATGTAATCAAAAAGTAAATATATAAAAGACAATGCAATGCATGTCCACTAAATAAAAGTATAAAGTTTTAAATATTCAAATTTAATAAGGGGGGTCATCATCATTTTCACAATCATCTAAAAGTGATTGTTCGGGATGTTGGATCATTGTTATTGGGGTTATCGTATGACGCACTAATATCTTCCAACGTCATACCATTTATCCGCTATTAGGTGCATTAGCAATTGCATATGTTTCTTGTGCACTTCATTTTCCAACACATGGTCTTGTTTTTTCACAAAGCAACTTATGTATTAAACTCTGATACATCATATTTCGACACTGGACAGAGAGTGGTAGGGTTAGTTAAGGTTGAACAAGTATATATCCTTGTCATTGAGCCCATCCCCCAAACTCTTCGTTCTTTACTCTTCCAATTTCCTCTAATCATAGTTGTTGACATTAATCGAGGTGCTCGATGATGTTGGGTAGACATTGAGACAAAGGAAAATGAGAGAGTAGAGTAAAAAGAAGATTCAAATATACATAGAGGAAAAGGAGAGAGTAGTTGGAAGAGGTGATAAACGGATATAAAACTAAGAAATGAAGTAAGACAAAAGTATTCTTTTATTAATCGCTTGCGAAGGATTTTTCCATGGAATTTGCTTGGAGTTTAAATCTGTTGCACCGTGGCAATAAAATTTAGTAACTTGAAGGTCGTTGCAAAAGCCGTTGCACAAAATTTTCATAAAAATTGCAATGACTATATTTTGCTGCAATTTTTTTTTACAAAAAAGGAATTATTTAGTTGCAACAACTTTGGTCTACTGCAATATTGATATAATTTTAAAATCCATTGTAACATTTGCCTCGAAATTCATATGATGCAAAATGCGTTGTAAATTTGTAATGAAAGTACTCTGTGGCTAAATGTTACCACGGATTTTGCAATGACAAGGTCTTTTTTTTTTTTTTTTTCTTAAGAAAGCCGTCGGTGCCGTGTCGGGGGATTTGGCGAGACCCCTACCCCGTTTATTAGAATCAATCGAGTTCATGTACAATATGTGAGATTTGAGGATGTCCTCCCTTTACAAAGAATGAAAAGAGGCTAGACCCGTATACTCGAGAAAATATTATCTAATCTAACCAATGAAGCCAGTCGCCCTTCCGCTCGTAACCAGAACTCCTTGCCCTGTAGCCGACACACGAGATTAGCTAAGAAATCCGCAGGCTGATTCCCTTCCCGATACACATGCGAGAAAAGGACCTCCATACCTTACCGTAAGATTCAAATCCGAGTGAGGAGGGGCTGAACTTCCCATCCTCCCTCATCCTTCTAGATAATATTCAGCACGGACTGTGCGTCGAGCTCCACCCAAAGGCGACAGCAGCCGGCGTCGCGGCCAGCTCCATCCCACGAGCAACAGTAAAAAGTTCAGCGAAGGTGTTGGTTCGGTCGCCAAGAAAATCAGCAAACCCATGATAAACCGACCATGATCATCTCGGATGACACCCCTAACTCCGGAGCAGCCCGGATTGTCCTTTGATGCTCCATCCGTGTTGAGTTTCTACCACCCCGGCCGTGGCTGTTTTCACTACACCATTCGCGGCAGTACACGCGGTGGCCTGGGGAATGAAAACCCCAACCTTTCCGCGATCACAAGGTCCCCTTTCCAACTTCCTGACGTCAACCCTTCCGCCTTAACGAGACGGCCAATATGCCCATAAATCTGTCTGATAATCCGCCGAGGGGAGAAGCGGATGTCATTGAACTTGGCATCATTCCGCATACGCCATATAAACCACAAAATAAGGAAGCCGAATGTGTCCCCGCCGAACAAAAGGGGATGATAAACGCCACGCCTGCAACATGGCAGACACATGATCTATGACCGGGGGACAAAGCCGAACTAGCTCCCAAAATGAACCCAAACTTCTCTCACTAATGGACCTTGAAGGAATAGGTGGTGGAGTGTCTCATAGGCATCAGAACACAAGCATCGAGATACGATTGGCAGACCCTTCTCGCGCAATCATTCATCCACCGAAACGAAATTATGCAGAATATGCCAAACTAAAATAGACATGGAGAGGGCAATAGATGAATGCCATATCTCTTTGAGCAGTGGTCGCGAGATGCCCCCAATCCGAGCTGCCTCCCAGGCAGATCTAAGCGAGAAGACCTCAGTCGATCAAAGCTTCCAAATAAGCTGATCAGGGGAGGCCACATTAAAGGAAACCGAGCAAACAAGCTCGACCAGTGGCACCAAAAGAATTTGACAAAGGGAGACCACATCCCACTGGCCATCTTTCCAGTAAGTGTATACTTTCTCGTGCGTAACCAAAGGCATGCTGGCCAGGTCTGCAAGGGGGCGGTCGTCGAGCCAGATATCATGCCAGAAACAGAGGTCGCCGCTGTCGATAGCCCAGTAAATGAAGGGTTCGACTAAAGGTTGCGTGCGCTGCAAACGGTGCCACTGTGGAGACCCAATGCAGAGTATTTTAGTCGTGGCAGGGCAAGCACGACGACAATATTTAGCTCTAAAAAAGGTGGCCCACAGTGAATCCGAGGTCCAAAAGTGCCACCACAACTTAGAGGAGAAAGCTACCACAATATCAGCTAAAGCACGGACGCCCAATCCGCCTTCATCAACTGGGCGACACAGGCGCTGCAACGAAGACCAATAGAGCTTTTTGACGGTGCCGGAGGAGCCCTAAAAGAAAGTTCAGCATTGTCATAATCAAAATGACGATTGTTTTAGGAGGATTGAAGACTGCTAGCAAGTAAATTGGCATAGCCAGAAGGATGGATTTAATCAGCTGTAGTTGGCCACTATAACAGAGGAACTTTTTCTCCCACCCCCCGATCTTTGCCGCAATGCCTTCCATTAAATTTTCAAAAGTACTCAATGTGTTTCCGCCCCACAAAGATCGAAACTCCAAGGTAGCGGAAGGGGAACGACTTGAGTGAGGACCCCGTAATTCTCTTGACGCGGCGCTTAACACGCATCGTGGCCTTTAGCGAGACAATACATGAACTCTTGGCGTGACTGATACTCTGCCCCGATGCAGCCTCGTAATCCCGTAGAAAATCCATAACCGTCCGGGTGACGAAACCACATAGTTTGGAATCGGAAAGCGAAAGGACCTGAGGCCGTGCTCACAATGAGCCGTATCAGTAGGGGGCAGTGGTCCAACTTGGATCTCGGGAGATTGCGCACGGAGGTGTTCGGAAATGCATCCAGCCACTCGCTTGAAAAGAGGACTCTATCCAGGCGCTGCCAAAGCCGATGATCGGTCCAGCTGTATGGGCTACCCTCAAACCCCAAATCAATCACACCACTATCAAAAATAGCTTCAGCAAACTCCTCAATTGAGTGGTGAGCCGGGTAGACGCCGTTCGACCGTTTGGAGACAGATAGGACAGAGTTAAAATACCCACCAATGCACCAGGGCAAGGTGTGATCAGCCATGCATCTCATGAAGGACTAGATAGCGCCAAGCTCCGTCTTGTTGCACTTACCGTACATCACCATTACAGAAACAGACTCCCGTGCAGCCGGCGTATCTAGCTTGAGGTGCAGGAACTGCGCATCATCACAGAGGACCTCAAAAGCGATGGACTAATCCAACAAAACCCAAATCTTATTGTTACAATTCTGCACAACTGTGTCGTAACCCAATCGACGACGAACATCAAAAGCATTCCAATGAACTCATGGATCAACTATCACAACCACACTGACTCTGTTAGTCTCAACCTATAGTGAATCCAGAAGTCAATCAGGTGGACCAGGCCGCACTTGTATTTAGGAGGTCCAGTTCGTTCCCGAAATCTGGAGGTATTGGTATTGAGCCCAGTTTAACGTCTCGCAACCCAACTCTGACAGATGGTGTACTGGCTGTAAATTGTACCAACGTGGAGTTCCCTGAAGGTTTCAGTCCTCCGATGATGGTTGCAGGTAGGGTGATTCGTACTAGGTAGTTCTCCGTTTGGCGGGTGGATGGATGTGGGGCTCGACGGCACAGAGGACAATGTGGACTCAGAGGGGGCGGAAGTGAATTTGGGAGGTAGGATTCTCCACTGATTAACCCAGGTATGTATGAGCTTTCCTCAATCCAAACTATCTCATCAACTAAGGGCGATGAAATGGTTGTTCGACGGGGTAGTGAGGCAGGGATGTTATGGGTTTAGGTAGAGATGAGGGACTTGTTGTGGTGCCGGTGGTATTCACGTCGTTGAGACGAAGACCGAGGGGAGGGAGCGGGGAGGTTTCAAAGGTGGCAGGGGCAGGGGGATGTCGGGGTTGAGATCACAGACTGGGAAATGCAAAAGAGGCTTGGTCACGGGGGATAGACCCTTGAAGAGATGTCTGGTGGATGAAGTCAGTAAGGACTCTGTTCCTGCGGAGGCTACGGCGCAGCCCCCCCTATCATTATGAGCGCATTAGTGTGGAACTGTCGAGGGCTTGGGGGGCCAGCGACAGTTCAGAAGCTTGGAGATTGCATCCGAGAGGTTTGTCCCCTGATTGTGTTCTTGTCAGAAATGAAATGCGGTGTGAGGAGAATTGAGTGTGTTCGTCATCAATTGGAGATGTTTTGTATTGCCGTGCCGTCTGTAGGTCGATCGGGTGGTCTAGCTCTTTTTTGGCAGAAAGATGTGGTTGTGCAGTTGAGGTCTTATTCGATAAATCATATTGATGTTAATGTGCTTTCGGGTAACAATTGTGCTGACTGACGGTTCACTGGATTCTATGGGGACCCCGATGCTTCACGTAGGAAGGTTGTTTGGGACAAACTTGTCCATCTAAGTTCTCAATCTGATGCTCCCTGGATTTGTGCAGGGGATTTTAACGATATCATGGCACAGTATGAGAAAACGGGCAATGACAGACCACGGTGGCAGATTGATGAGTTTAGACAGGGTTTAGAGCATTCGGATTTATATGATTTGGGATTCCGGGGGCCGAGTTTCACCTGGTGTAATCGTCGCAGTCAACCGGATACAGTTTGGGCACGCCTTGATAGGGCCTGTGGTAATTTGAAGTGGTGTTAGATGTTTCTAGACACGATCGTGCGGCACTCGATTAACCCGTACTTGGACCATGCTATGTTGTTGATTCATTGGGACCGGGGAGTATTCTTGCAGCGAACTCAACAGAAACGGCCGTTCCAGTTTGAAGCTAAATGGGTGCTCTCTGCTGACTAAAGCAAAGTGGTTTCGGATGCGCGGAGCTCTGTTTTAGTGGGTGATTCGGGTACCAGAGTTTTTCTATTAATTCAGGAGTGTAGATTGGGGTTATTACAGTGGAATCGAGAACATTTCATTAAACCTCATCAAGATATAAAGGTACTAGAGGATAGGTACATGCAGATTCAAAGGGGCCAGTTGGGACCGACTGAATTGAAGGAGATGGATTTGATTAGGAGACAACTGGATATGCAACAAATGCGGGAGATGGTTCGATGACAGCAACACAGTAATGTCCATTGGCTAAAAGACGGAGATGGGAATACAGGTTTCTTCCATGCACATGCTTCATCTCGGCGGCGGCATAACATGATTTATCAGTTGAGGGACGAAGGGGGAGTGTGGAGGGATACAGAGGATGAGATACGGGGGGTTCTCCTACGGTATTTTCAACAGATCTTTGCCTCCTCCAATCTATAGGATACATGCATTATTGAGGTGCTAATGACTGTCCAGCCACGCATCACTCCTGAGATGAATCAAATGTTGGTCGAGCCATTCACCCCAACAGAGGTCAAGTCTGCAGTCTTTGGTATGTTTCCTCTTAAATCCCCTGACCCTGATGGTATGCCCCCATTATCTTTTCAAAAATTTTAGCCTATTATTGGACAGGATGTAACTTCTGTTGTTCTCCGTATTCTAAATGAGCAAGTTTTATTGTGTAAGTTTAACTATACCCACATTGTGCTCATTCCTAAGTGTCAGTTCCCGAAGACAGTATCACAGCTTCGCCCGATTAGTCTTTGTAATGTCATGGTCAAATTGCTTCTAAGTGTATAGCTAATCGAGTTAGACCGTTACTTGATCTTGTAGTGTCTCATACCCAAATGCGTTTGTTCCGGGTTGTTTAATTTCTGATAGTGTTGTTGGCATTTGAACTTAATCATTTCCTGAAAATTTTGACCCATGTTATTAGGGCATGTGCAACATTAAAATTGGATATCAGTAAAGCTTATAATAGAATTGAGTGACCGTTTCTCGGGGGGGGGGGGGGGAGGGGGTTCTTGTTAGGTTGGGGTTTAACCATAGGTTCGTGGATCTTATTATGTTATTGGCTACCACTGTATCTTACTCTCTAACGCTTAATGAGATCAATTTGGCTTTTTCCGGCCGGAGAGAGGCATCCGTCAGGGTTATCCTTTATCTCCATATTTGTTTATTTTGTGTGCAGAAGCGTTCTCTTGTATGCTTTAGAGGGCTGAACGGGAAGGGAGGCTCAACGAGGTGGCGGTGGTTGCCCAGGCTCCACCGGTGTCCCATCTACTGTTTGCTGATGATACTTTGGTCTTTTGTGATGCTATGGAGAATTAGTTGAGGGTGGTGCAGAGGATTTTGGAGGTATATGCGAGGGCGTCGGACAGATGATAAATTTCCAGAAGTCGAGTATGGTAGTGAGTGGGGGAGGGAGGGCTGAGGTGAAGAGGTCCTTGGCTTTAGTTTTAGGGGTGAGATTGGTTGAGCATCATGATAAATATTTGGGGTTACTGGCTGTAGGGGGAAGTCAAAGGGCTCGTTGTTTAGGTATTTGAAAGAGAGGGCTCGTTGAAAGTGATACTTTATAACTTTCTCTCATACGAAAAACCACAAAAAAAAAAAAAACACATTAAAATTAGACAAAGGTGGTCGAAACATGAAAGAATAAACCTTAAAATTAATTAACACGTTGAATTTAGGACTAAATCAGAACATTATGATCAAACTTGGCCAACAAAATAGAGAAAATTGCATTTTACATCCCATAATTTATACCGTTTGTGATTTTGGTCCCATTAATTTCCGACGTAGTAATTTTAATCTCATAAGTCCACAAATGTTGCAATTTTAGTCCCATGTACAATTTCATTAAAATCTTAATGGATTGATCACATGCATGGCACGTGCTCCGAGTCAAACACAGGTTAAGTTAACGGAGAACGTGCACCATCTGTTAAGATTTTAACGGAATCTGTCCATGGGACTAAAATTGCAACGTATGTGGACTTATGGGACTAAAATGGCTATGTCGAAAATTAATGGGACCAAAATTACAAACAGTGTATATTATGAGATGTAAAATATAATTTGCCCCAACAAAATACCTAACATACTACTGATTAAGCGAGAACGGAAACCACATAAGATATTAATAAATAATCGTCAAGACCAAAAGAAAAATGCGAGTGACAAAAACATGGGGAAGGAAAAAGAGTAGAATAACATGACATTAGGCTAAAATAACATCAGAACATAGGTTAGTATGTTGGAAGAGATGACAAAGATTGGAAAGCGAACACGAACTTACTAGATTCCTATAGATTTTTTGCATGCATAATCACTTGATGCTCCTCTAACAGTTCCAATAGCTTGCGAAGTGATTGATTTCATACCTGTGATGTGATTCATTGATGATTGTTCTTAGACCACCCTAAATACGACCTGAATAATAAAAAGGCTAAAATGCATAAAAACCTCCCTGTGTTTTGAAAGGTAGGCTAAAAACCTCCCTCTGTTTTAAAAACAGGCAAAAACCCCCCTCGTGTTTTGTAAAAAGTCAGCGAAAAACACCCATTTCTTTATGAATTAACGGAAGGTGTAATGGACGCGCGTGTTGTGCTTCTGGGTGTGTATTGATCGGTTGTCAAAGCCGTCAAATATAAAGACTGATTCTAAACTGTAGTAGTTGTGGAACCAGGTCGAATCCCTAGGAACTATTGATTAATTTCTCGATCTAATTGTAGTAACAAAAAAGGGGGGGTATAAATTGAGTACTAACTATGAATGAACTAAATTAACAAAAGCAAGAGTAAATACCTGAGATGAGATTATAGATGAAAAGTCCAATTCAAGGGGTTCGTCACACCAATCGTTATATCTATCATAGATCACTAAGGGTTAATTCCATAACCAAGCATTCAACTCTGAAATTCATTTGGATAGCCATAACAAATTCTCGTTTTCCTATCGTAGTGGATTTGACTCAAGCATCTAAATCAAAACTTATTATATCAAGACTGGGCACGATAGTGTTCCATATCACATCAATAATAGTATTTGCATCAATGAAAACAGTTGAATCTAGATCAAACAACCGAGATAGCTGCAAATTATCTAACCTAGTTTTCTCGTCCCCACAAATAAATCATGTAAAGCACATAATAAATTTGCTCGCTACTCATACCACTCATTCATGACAATTACGGATCATTGAACTCATGGATAGCAATAGAATAATTAATATCGAATCGAATTGTCAGATCTATCAACAATAATCATTCCGTACACAGTAAATCAAGATGAGAAATATTTGGTGAAATCAGATAAATTCAAGACCTCAAAACATAACAATTGGGTTTAACGTTTTCCTTGAATCGAAATAGGAAAATTAGCTACTAAACATGTTCATAGAAAAACAAGATATTCTAAACATGTTCATAGAAAAACATGAATTAGAGGAAGAGAGAAAACGATGATCCAAAGATGATTCTTCTCTGCATTCTTGTCTTCCTTTTATAATTGAGAGTCCTCTTTCTACGCAACTTCAGAGTCCTCTTTTCATGCCAACTCCAGAGTCCTCTTTTTGTGCCATCTCAGAGTCCTCTTTCTATGCGTGTATCTTTCATAAAATCAGGAAATAGGTCTTTTCAAAACTCTTCTTATCTTCCCGCGCAGACTCGGATGTCGGATAGGGCGTGATCACGCCATAATGGTTGTTCAAGTCTGCTAATGACTGTTTTGTACTTGATCTCTTTTCTGTCTTTCTTTGGGGCTTTTTAACTCCTTTTCTTCACAACGGCTCCATCTCGATCCTTCATTCAAAAACTGCATAACTCGATTAAAAATGTGAAGAAAACTTTTAAAAATCATTCGAATTAAGCATGCATATGAGAGATGAAATGCACCCTATCAAATTCCCCCACACCGAAACCATGCTTGTCCTGAAGCATCTCTCGATTCAAAAAGCATGGATTTTCCAAGTAGCCATAACCAAATTTTCCTTTATGTTAGTCAAGTATATCCCTTAATCAACATGTCTGCACAGTTTAAAAAGAGATAGCAATACTGATAATAAACACTAATGGCATTAATACAACAAGTACGTATCCGATTGACTTTATCAAACGTAAACGAAACAAGTTTCAACACTCCTCACTAGGATGTCTCTCAAATCACTCGAGAGGTGTTTAAGGAATTTTGTCACACTCAAATCAAGAAATTAGAGTGCCATCCATAGGCTTGCATGTGAATCAAATCTCCACCACTGCAAAAAGCTTATTAGTGCATAAATCAAAGGGTCTTAACATGGTTGTAATGGGGCTAGGGCCAAGGTGTGTCAAGAGAGGTCAAATTGTGGCTCAAAAATTCAAAAAGGATGGCGTCAACTTAGTTGCTTGTATACCCCAACTCATTGCCTTTTTTTTCTTCCACACCAAAGTATTTGAAGCATGCACACTTTCAAACATGATTTTTTTTTTTTTTTTTTAGTTTCACTCTCCTCTTTGAATCTTTTCCTCTCTTTCTTTATTTTTCCTCATTCATCATTTATCAAAGACTCATTCATTCATCAAAGTCTTTGATTCTCTTTTTTTTTCTTTCTCCTTTTTTTTCGTTGCTCCCCTTTTCATTTTTTTTCTTGGGTCTAGCAACATGTCTCCCATATGCCCCTTGAACCACCACTCTAACTCTTTTTCGCGTCGACTTACAAGCAACCATATTAACATCATCCCCTTGAAAGGGTTCAAGAATCTCTGCAGGCAATAACCAAGAAAGGGATAATCGGCTAAAAATGCGGTTTAACCAAGAAAATAGAGGCCAAGGCTCCAATGAGTTTTCTAAGGGTGAGTTTCTAGCAGGCTCTTTTTCAAGGCCAATTGGCTATTCCTAAGTGCCCTTATCACTTTCATACACCAATATGCAAAAATATGGCCTCGAAATGTATTACACAAGCAAGTTTTAGAATGCACACACTAAATCCGATGCCCTCAATTGAAAGAAATATACACGCACTATTTGAATGCAAGTGTTGTGGCTCAAAAGCTCACATAAGGGGTTTTAGTGTTGATTCTTGAACGTTGTTCGCCTAATGCAATCAATGGGACATCCTTCACACAATATTTTTTTATGCCACTAGAGTTCGTTCCGCCTACTAATCTCAACTAAACCACAAATTCCTATTGGTTTTAGGGACAACACAAAACAACATGCAAGGAATTTAGTTCAAGTTACAGGACAATCCACACACTTCGTTTCAAGATCAACTCATTTCAAGCACACATTACGGTGTTCATGACACATAATCAGTTCCAAAACAGCAATTTTACCCAGAAATTTCACTCCGCAAAAATCAATCCACATAACAGATATCAACTAATGCCAGCAGCACAAAATCTCGAGAAGCATTAAGCCCATAACCATATTTTCCACCATATCACCCATGCACAAACCTCCCCCACACCAAGTACATACATTGTCCCGAATGTATGCACATAAAACCACATATAACAAGAAAATAAAGAGAGAGAGAGAGAGAGAGAGAGAGAGAGAGAGAGAAATAGAGAGCATCCCTGAAATATGTGGTGACGGCAAAGCGGGCTAGACATGGGGTGGTGGGGGTATAGATACCCCCAAAGAAGTCAAGGCTGCGTCAAGCTTGTGGTGCAGCCACGCATCAGAGAGCTCCAGCCGAGTCAGTCGGCCTTCGATGGCGTCCGAAGATGGGGTAGGCGGTCGTTGTGAGCGGCGGTTTGGGCGTTCTTCAGGGTCAAGGTCGGTATAGCTCATGCCACTCGGGGCCTCGTGATGATTAAAAATGTGCATTCTGTGCAAAGTTGCCACACCCAACGGCTCCTCCTCGCAAACCAAATGTAAATCATGATTAGACAAGTTCAAGACACCCAAATTGACCACAAGGTGTGTAATTAACGACCCAAGGCAAACATGCTTAGACGAAGTGGCAACAGTTTGAAATTGAGAAGCAAGCCAAGCACCTAGATTCACATGCACCCTATTGATCATGCTCCAAATGAAAAATAATTCAACCTTAGAACATGTACCCACAGTGGCCCGACATCCAGAATAATTAAAAGCAAGGAAATGTTGCATATATATCCATTCAGATTGGCGTAAGTGACGTGCCTTGGACTGACTATGGTGATATAGCCAGGAGTCCTTGGACAACTCTCTCCACACAGAGATGGGTTCAAAAACACCATAATCAACCAAAGCCTCACGGTACTCTTGTGATGCTAAATATTCATCATGCACAAAACCCATAGCCAAATTGAAATCATTTATGCTCATTTTAAAATCTTTACCATGCAATCAAAAATGAATAACATTGGGTGCAGTGAGGGTAAAGGGGTCCAGTTTGTTGAAAACGAAAGTAGTATAAAATTCACGAATCAACTCAACAAACACAGGCACACGGATATGGGCAAACTCACGCCATACCCAATGCATCTAACGACGGTAAATGTAGAGACTTACCGAGGTTGAGTGGAATAACAGAGTACCTTTTTTTTGTGTTCTCTAGAAGTGAAGTGGAGGTGACCTGCGAGGTCCGTCTCGGCCGTGGACGGAATACTAGCGGTGCAGCTGAATCTACCCCATTTTTGGTAGATGTCGTGGAGGGGTGCGGCCGAGGATGGTTCCGGCGCATCAGAATGCGGGGCCGCGGCAGAAGTAGTGGCTGTCGTCGGCGCAGGTGGCGATGGTGGTTCGATCGGAGGACTCGCCGGCAGCGACAGTGGTGCAACAGGGGCAGGAGATGGGGCTCGACGGCGGCTGGCTCCTCTTCGAGTGGAAGCCATCGTGAAGAAGGTCGCGTGGGGTGCAGATAGCAGTGGCGACGACTGCGTGAACGCGCTGGAGCCGGCAAACGGAAAAGCGATAGTGGACAACGGGCGCAGCAGCAGCGGCGGCGCTGTGGTATCGTGACTCAGACCGCAGCAGCGAGAGTGGAGCAGCAGCGGCGGCTATCGGCGGCTTGGCTGTGCGTCAGCGGCGGAACGACAGCGGCGGTGCGGCAGCGGTGTCGTTGTGACTAGTGGTAGCTGCAATGAAAGTGGGGAAATTAGGGCTTGCCAAACATATATACATATATATTTTTATTTTTTATTTATTTCTTTTTTTTTATTTGAAATAGGAAAAAGAAAATAAAAACCTAGAAAGAAAAATTAATAAAAATAGACAATACAAAGAGGATTCAGATTTGTCCCCTCTTTTAGGTGTGATCACGCCTAAACAGCCCCTCAAGTCTGTACGTCTGGTGGAAAATCGCCGAGCTCGGCGTCTGCTCCAAACAGAAGAGACAGTGGGATAAGGCATGATCACACCTTATCTCGCTATGAGGTCTGTCGGACCAATTAACATGGTGTTGCATTTGGCATCGAACGGGGCGTGATCACGCCCTATATGAACGTCAAATCTGCGGAGGTGAGAAGTAAAATCCTAAACTAAAAGTTCAAAATAAAGCATATAAAACACCGGGTTGCCTCCCGACAAGCACAATTGTTTAACGTCGTCATGCTCGACGGATGATTTCATTATCCTTGCTTGGACTGCGGGGGTGACGCCAAGGCAATATCCACGGGATTACCTAAATCATCACCTCAGAGAAATGGTTTCAAACGATGGCCATTTACCTTGAATATTTTTTTCCGTGTCCAAACTTTGAATTTTCACTGCACCATAAGGAAAAATATTATATACCTCAAAAGGACCAATCCATCGTGGACGCAGTTTTCCTGCATTAGTTTCAGATGAGAGTTGTAAAGGAGGACCTTCTGACCTACATGAAATTTTTTTCGCAGAATTTCATTATCATGAAATGCCTTTGTTTTTTCTTTATAAATTCGCGTATTTTTCATACGCATCCAAACGCAGTTCCTCTAGCTCTTGCAATTGAAGCTTACGTTCCATCCCGGCCTTGCTCATGTCCAAATTGCATTTTTACACTGCCCAATACGCTTTGTGTTCGGTCTCTAAGGGTAAGTGACATGCCTTTCCAAACACCAATCGATAGGGGGACATCCCTGTGGAGGTTTTATACACCGTCCTATATGCCCATAAAAGCATCATCCAAACGTAAGTTCCAATCCTTCCTTCCGGGACTCACCGTTTTCTCCAAAATGGACTTCACTTCTCGATTTGACACTTCTGCTTGGCCATTTGTCTGTAGATGATAGGCAGTTGCCATACGATGGTGAACGTCATACTTCTTGAACTAGGCCCCTACTGCTCGATTGCAGAAATGACTCCCTTGATCACTGATCATTGCTCATGGGACTCCAAACCTGTTAAAGATATGGGTCTTGACAAAACCTATGACAGTAGCAGAATCATCAGTCCGGGTGGCCTTTGCCTCCACCCAATTTGAAACATAACCCACAGCCAAAAGTATGTAAGAAAACCCACAAGACGATGGAAATAGACCCATAAAATCAGTACCCCAAACATAAAATATTTCAACAATCAGAATTGGAGGTTGGGGCATCTCATTCCTATGAGACACCGTCCCCGTACGTTGGCATCTATCACACCGTTTACAAAAGTCATAAGCATCTTTGAACAAGGTGTTCAAATATAACCCACAATCCAATACCTTCCAAGCCGTGCGTTTAGGACCAAAGTGACCCCCGCATGTAAAATTATGACAGAAAGTTAAGACAGAGTGATGCTCATCATTAGGTACACAACGCCTTATCACTTGATCCGAACAAAAAACGCCATAGATAACGGTCATCCCATACATAATATTTTGCCTCACTCTTGACTTTATCTATTTGAACTCGACTAAGATCAGGGGGTAATGCATGAGCGACTAAATAGTTGACAATGATAGAGTACCAAGGGACCGTACCTTGCACCTTGAATAAATGTTCATCAGGAAAAGAGTCGGAGATGGGTAAGTTATCCTCTCCTCTTACCAATGGACTTAGGTGGTCGGCAACCGAGTTTTCCGTGCCCTTGCGGTCTTTTATGATCATGTCGAATTCTTGAAGCAACAAAATCCACCGGATCAAGCGAGGTTTAGATTCTTTCTTGGACAGTAAGTACTTGAGCGTTGCATGGTCAGAAAACACCACAATTTTAGAACCAAGTAAATAAGACCGGAATATATCTAGTGCAAAAACAGTAGCTAGAAGCTCTTTTTCCGTCGTGGAGTAGTGGCACTGCGCTGCGTCCAAACTCTTTGAGGCGTAGTAAATCACATGATGCCTTTGTCCAAACTGCTGCCCTAAAACAGCGCCCACCGCATAATTGCTGGCATCGTACATGACTTCAAATGGTAGGTTCCAATCCGGTGGTTGAATGATGGGAGTGCTTGTTAAAGCTCTTTTCAACTCGTCAAATGCCTCTTCACAATCTCAACCGAAGTCGAATTGTGCATCTTTTTGCAGCAGCAGAGATAGAGGTTGGGTGATCTTTGCAAAGTCTTTTATGAATCATCGATAGAAACCTGCATGTCCGAGAAACGAACGAACTTCCCTAACGCAGGTAGGGTAAGGTAAGTTCACAATCAAGTCAATTTTTGCTTTATCTACCTCAATTCCTCTTGATGATATTACATGCCCTAGAACAATGCCTTGGTCTACCATGAAATGACACTTTTCAAAATTAAGAACCAAGTTAGTTTCTTTGCACCTCCGAAGAACCTTTGCAAAGTGACCAAACATTCATCAAATGAACCACCATACACAGTAAAGTCATCCATGAATACTTCAATGTATTTCTCAATGTATTCTGAAAAGATACTCATCATACACCTTTGGAACGTAGCTGGGGCATTGCACAACCTGAAGGGCATTCATCTAAATGCGAAGGTACCGAAAGGACATGTGAAGGTTGTCTTTTCTTGATCCTCTTGAGTTATGGAAATTTGATAATATCCTGAAAACCCATCAAGGAAACAAAAGTAAGAGTTTCCCGCAAGCCGTTCTAACATTTGGTCAATGAAGGTAACAGGAAGTGATCCTTACGTGTTGCTAGATTTAGCCTTTTAAAATCTAAGCACATACGCCACCCCTTTTGCACTCTCATTGGCACCAACTTGTCATTTTGATTTTTTACCACCATTATACCTATTTTCTTTGGTACCACGTGCATTGGACTCACCCAAGCACTATAAAAAATAGGGAATCTTATACTTGCATCCAAAAGCTTTAGGATTTCTTTCATTACCATTTGTTTTTAGTGTTGGATTGAGTCTCCTCTGTGGCTTCCGTGATGGTTTGGTATTGTCTTCCAAGTGGATACGGTGCATGCACATTACCGGGCTTATACCCTTGATGTCGGCTAACGTCCATCTAATCGCGGTTCGATATTCTCTGAGAAGCGTCACCAACCTCTCTTCTTGTTCTTCCGGCAATTGATTGGATATGATGGCGGGCAAGGTTTCTCCGTCTCCCAAGTAGATGTACTTCAAGTGTTTCTGTAAGGGTTTCAGCTCTAGCTTGGGTGCCGCAATACAGAAGGAAGTAACTTAGTGTGTGTGGAAGAAATGCTTGATTCGTTAAAGGATGAAGGGTTCAATACTTCACTAAGTGACTCAACAAAGTCATCATCATCTTCACTTTCATCCAATTCCATGATTAAGTCTAGTTCAGTACCAACATTCTTTTCATCAAACACATCGTGTACCACTAAATCGATCATATCAACATGATAGAGTGCATGCAATTCATTTGGGTATTTCATAGTCTCAAAGATATTAAATTTTACAATTTTCCCATCAAATTCGACAGATAAAGTGTCATTATCTACATCAATCTTTGTTTTTGCAGTTTTCATGAATGGTCGCCCCAACAAAATAGATGCAGAGTTATTAAGCCCCTTAGCCCCCATTTTCAAGATGTAAAAATCTACCGGAAACAGTAAATCATTCACTTTCACTAACACATCCTCAACAATACCCATGGGACGCACATAAGAACGATAAGGCAACTGAATTATCACATTCGTTTCTTGCAGAGTGCTCAAGTTTAAAGCTTAGTAAAGAGAATATGGCATGACATTAATGGATGCTCCTAAACCAAGCATAACACGCTCGATTCGTCTACTACCAATCGTTCAAGGGAGTGTGAACATACCTGGATCCTTGCATTTTTCCGGTAACTTACGATTGATAACAGCTAAGACATTCTTACCGAAAATCACCCTCTCCTTGTCTTTCAACTTCCTTTTGTTAGTGCACAGTTCCTTCAAAAATTTGGTGTACTTCGAAATTTGTTTGATTGCATCCAACAGTGGTATGTTGATCTCTACCTTTTTTAAGGTGTCCAAAATTGTCTTCTCATGCTCTTCTTCCTTTGATTTGGACAACCTGTAGGGAAAAGGAAGGGGACAAGGATTAGACGACGAGGGCGTGATTAAATCAGATTTTACCTGCTGGCTCTCCTCCGGTGTCTTCACTCATCTCCTTATCTCTTTTAGCTTTCTTTGATGCTGGTTCAATTGGTTCAAGCTCTTTACCACTCCGAAGTGTTATCGCACTAACATTGGCCTTTGGATTTGTCTCTATCTGTGATGGGAGCTTCCCGGATGCTTGAGCTTCCAACCTACTAACCGATGTCGCTAACTGCGCAAACTGGTTCCCCAAGTGTTGCAAGCCGGCCTCTGTTTTCTCTTGAAACTGTTGAGTAGTAATAGCAAGGGATTTGATGATATCCTCTAAACTCATGCTGGAATTTGATGCTTGAGGTGGGGCTTGTGTAGGTGCCGGCGGAAGTCGGTTGAAGAATTATGGTTGTTGCCTTGATTGTTCCTCATGACTCCTATAACTGAAGTTTGGATGGTCTTTCCACCCCAGGTTGTAGAAATTGGGGTAAGGATCATATTTCCGTTGGGATTTTCCGGGAAATCCCCCTACGGCATTCACTTCTGGTAATGCCCCTTGTTGCAACGATGGGCATGCCTCGGTCGGATGTCCATGCCCCGAGCATATCCCACAAACCATTGCCCCTTGAACCTTTCTTGCAACCATTTGATGTACAAGAACAGTTAGTTCAGAGAGTTTTCCTACTAATTCGTTGGTGCTTACCTCATTAACTTTGGAGACGCCTCCCCCCATGTGGTAGCCAAACTGCCTATACGTTTCCGCCATGGTAGAGATTAAACGATGTGCCTCGTCTAGGGTCTTGTCAACTAGGGCTCCACCACTTGCGGCATCTACCATCCCTCTATCATTTCCAGAAAGCCCTTCGTAAAAGTATTGGATGAGGAGTGGTTCGGTGATCTGGTGGTTGGGGTAACTCGCAACAAGTTCCTTGAATCTCTCCTAATACTCATACAAGGACTCGCCATTTAATTGCCTAATTCCGCAAATCTCCTTCCGAATATGAGTGGCCTTGGACGCGGGGAAGAATTTCTGCAAGAATTGTGATTGCATGTCTGCCCATGTTTGAATGGATCCTGATGGAAGATGGTACAACCAATCTTTTAGCCTTGTCCTTCAGTGAGAACGGAAAAGCTCTCAGTCTCACTTGTTCAGCCGTCACTCCTTGAGGTTTCATTCCTGAGCACACCACATGGAATTCTTGCAAGTGCTTGTGCGGGTCTTCTCCTGCAAGACCATGAAAAACAGGCAGCAAGTGGATTAGTCCGGATTTTAACTCAAAATCAGCATCATCATCATGAAATGGAATGCACAAAGGTTGTTGATCAGGATTTGGTGCATTAATCTCCTTTATGGTTCTCCGGTTATTAACCGCCATCTCGATCTCAGGTTCGTCAAAAATAGATTTTCCTCCAACAATTGAATCTGTGTCAAGTCTCGCCCGAGTCCTCTTTTGCTTGGCCTCTTTCCTCAGTCGACGCGCTGTCTTCTCGATTTCTGGGTTGAACTGTAATTCACCTGTTCGAGAAGAACGCGACATAAAAAAACAAAAGAGATCAACAAATTAGGATGAGCACAGCAAGATCAAGAAAATTAAAATAATTCCCCAGCAACGGCGCCAAAATTGGATCGGTTGTTGAAGCTGTCAAATATAAAGACTGATTCTAAACTATAGTAGTCGTGGAACCAAGTCGAATCCCTAGGGAACTATTGATTAATTTCTCGATCTAATTGTAGTAACAAAAAAAGGGGGATATGAATTGAGTACTAACTATGAATGAACTAAATTAACAAAAGCAAGAGTAAATACCTGAGATGAGATTATAGATGAAAAGTCCAATTCAAGGGGTTCGTCACACCAATCGTTATATCTATCATAGGTCACTAAGGGTTAATTTCATAACAAGGCATTCAACTCTGAAATTCATTAGGATAGCCGAAACAAATTCCCGTTTTCCTATCGTAGTGGATTTGACTCAAGCATCTAAATCCAAACTTATTATATCAAGACTGGGCACGATAGCGTTCCGTATCACATCAATAATAGCATTTGCATCAATGAAAACAGTTGAATCTAGATCAAACAACCGAGATAGCTGCAATTATCTAACCTAGTTTTCTCGTCCCTACAAATAAATCATGCAAAGCACATAATAAATTTGCTCGCTACTCATACCACTCATTCATGACAGTTACGGATCACTGAACTCATGGATAGCAATAGAATAATTAATATCGAATCGAATTGTCAGATCGATCAACAATAATCATTCCGTACACAGTAAATCAAGACGAGAAATACTTGGCGAAATCAGATAAATTCAAAACCTCAAAACATAACAATTGGGTTTAACGTTTCCCTTGAATCGGAATAGGGAAATTAGCTACTAAACATGTTCATAGAAAAACAAGATATTCTAAATGAAAACATGAATTAGAGGACGAGAGAAAAACGATGATCCAAAGATGATTTTTCTCTGCATTCTTGTCTTCCTTTTATAATTGAGAGTCCTCTTTCTACGCAACTTCAGAGTCCTCTTTTCGTGCAACTTCAGAGTCCCCTTTTCCTGCCAACTCCAGAATCCTCTTTCTATGCGTGTATCTTTCGTAAAATTAGGAAAGAGGTCTTTTCAAAACTCTTCTTCTCTTCCCGCGCAGACTCGGATGTCGGATAGGGCGT
The DNA here is from genome assembly GCA_034509735.1 of Sesamum alatum. NCBI lineage: Eukaryota > Viridiplantae > Streptophyta > Magnoliopsida > Lamiales > Pedaliaceae > Sesamum > Sesamum alatum. Next base: position 5,684,388 of record JACGWO010000005.1, read on the forward strand.
GATCACGCCCTAATGGTTGTTCAAGTCTGCTCATGATTGTTTTGTACTTGATCTTTTTCTGTCTTTCTTTGGGGCTTTTTAACTCCTTTTCTTCACAACGGGTCCATCTCGATCCTTCATTCAAAAATCGCATAACTCGATTAAAAATGTGAAGGAAACCTTTAAACACCATTCGAATTAAGCATGCATATGAGAGATGAAATGCACCCTATCATGTATTTTTGTTGTTTTTAAGCTCTTTTTTGTGCCTTTTTGACAAAAATACCCCCATGTGGTCTATATATGTTGCTAAGGCTTGTTTTGGGTGTTTGTTTTGGCATTTCTCCTCTACATATTTGGGTATTTCTTACTTGTTTTGTGTGTGTGTGTGTGTGTGTTTTTTTTTTTTTTTTTTTTTACTTTTGTATTTATCTAAAAAAATTAAATATTTAAAAAAAGGAAGAAAAAATATATAAAATACTAAAAAAAATTCTTACTTTTTTGTACTTTTGTATTTATTTAAAATACAAAAAAAATATATAATTATTTTTAAGTTTTATAGTATAATTTAAATTGACAATACAAATATTAATATAATAAATTTATTTTTCAAATTTATATATCTCAACGAATATAAATGTTGATTAAATAAAAATTATACATTTTTAACTAATTTAAATTATTATTTAATTAAAAATATTTAAATAAATTACCTTTATTTACTATAAATAATATTAAAATTTAAAATTCTTATAAGCATTGAAATTTTATTTAATACTTTATATTTGAAATTTAGAAACACTAAATGAATTACTTTAAATTTAATTAATTTAAATTATTACTTAATCTAAATATTTAATTATATTCAATATATAGACAAAAAGATTAATTAAATATCTAATAATTATTATCATTATCTAAAATTCTTTTTATTAACTGAAATATATATTAATAAATATAATTAAGTTAATAAAAAATTAAACAAAAATAACTGGGGCGGCGGCCGCACAGAAGGGCGACAGCCGCCGCCCCCACACAGAAGGGCGACAATGACGCCGTCGCCAGATTTGGGGGCGACTGGCTACGGCGACGTCTGCGGGGGACACCCCCCCCCCCCTCCCATCTGCTGGGGCGGCGTCGCATCCCCCCGTTGCGGGGGACAGCGGGGGCGGGGGCTGGAGAAGGGGTAGACGACGGGGGAAGGGGTAGGTGGCGGGGGTTGGGAGGGGGGAGGCCGCGGAGTGGGGGTCTGGGGGTGGCGGCTAAGGTTTTTTGTTTTTTGTTTTTTTTTGAAATTTTTATATATAAAATAATAATTTATTTTTCATAATTTTTAATTATTTATATATCAAATAAGTTGTTGAATCTAGGCTTTTCATTTTTTTAGATTTATTGGTAGAGATTAATTTCTTAGATCTGACGGTTATTATTTCATCAAAGGAGATTCAACGGTCATTAAAATAAAGAATAATATATAATAATAAGGACATAACAATCAATTTATCAAAAAATTAAAGCCGTTAGGGTCTTTTAACAGAGAGGGACGATTGAGTTTAACTTTACAAAATATAAGGGGGATTTTTGTCTATTTTCAAAACAGAGGGGTGTGTTTTTCGTCAACTTTTTAAAATACAGAGGGATTTTATACATTTTAACCTAATAAAAAATGGAGAAATGTTGAAGGATGCAGCTATAAGCACGTGGAGACAAACTCAGCAGGGAACAATCATAAAAGTTCTTCCCTTTTTATTTTTTTAATAAAAAGAATGTTGAAATAAAAGTTGGAAAAATTCTTTTTCAAATAAAGTTAGTTAAACCAAATTAATTATATAATAGGTGTATTATACTTCTAATAAATTAGTTAAGATCTAGCTAAACTCGATCGGAATTAGACTTTCCTAGTGGTGGCTATCTCAATAAGGAAACTTGACCACTCTGAAATATTACTTCTATGGGAGGTTATTAGGACATTGAATTTCTAAAATTATTGTTTGTTTTTCTACATAAAGCTCGAAAGTTAGGAATGGTTTTTTACTTTTTTTTTTTTTTCCGGCTTTTACAGAAGATTCCATGCACAAATACGGGTCGATGAATATTTTTGTCTTAAGAGTAAAATATATGCTCCACCTCTCGTTTCCGAATAGACAATTGGTAAAAATAAATAGAGAAATTTGTGCAATCTTCGCCCATGTTTACGAAATCGGTTTTTCTCAAAACAGATAAAAATAGAAAATAAAAAAATGGATGGCCTCAATTTCAATTATCACTGAGGCAAGAAAGTCCCTAAGTTTATAGGTCACCGAATATTTATAAATTATCCATCAATAAAATTCTTACATTAATAAAGAAAATCAATTAATAACCAATATTTAATTGGAAGTATCTCGTCCTTGCCTACTGAACCAATAAATATTGGCATGTTTTCAATTTTGTTATGGGGTAAATTAGAACGATGTAGTTATAAATACTCTCTTATTATTTGAAAAAATTATCAATGTCCCTCTTATTTTAATGGCCATCTAACAATTAGCCCATTATGTTAGCCTCCATTAGGTTTTTATCCATTTTGTGCGGTGAGCTAACCAAAATGCCCTTATGGCCTATGATTATAATTTTTACTTATTTTTTAAAATTTTCTTTTTTTTTTTTTTTGGACCAAGTGGATAATTTTTTTTAATTTTTTAAAAATTTCCATCTACCTCGTCTATTTTTTTTTACAACTTTTTTATTTTTTAAAAAAAAGGAAAAACATATGACAAGGGCAAAATTGATAATTTTAAACCTCCACCCAAGGGTTACATAACATCAGGGGTATTTGGAATTTTTCAAATAACGATGGATATTCATAATTATATAAATTAATTTATTAAGAAATTGGATGTCCTTATTTTCGTACAAGATAGGACAAGTTCTCAAATCATAGGTTGCTTACAGGAGTACTTATAAATTACTCACTCATCAATATAGGTCACATATTAATAGAGGGAATCGAATCTACAACTATTATATTGAAATTGACTTGTTCTTGTCTACTGAACCAACAAATACAAAAGTGTTTGCAAAATCTTTTGTTAGTGCTGCGACCAACTGATGCAAGAATGCCATGTGGCTGCTGATATCATATGGCCATCCTTTCACCAATGTCAACAATATCCTTTGCTAGCTTTTGGTTGCAATAATATTTTATGCATGGTTTAAAATTTTAATAGGTTCCATTGAAATTATAAAAAGGTTCCATCTTTTATTTTATGAAAATCAAAATAAATGGTAATTTCAAAATTATATAGTTTTCCTTTTTCTTAATTTTCTACGAAATCTTTAAGTTTTTTAGGAAATATTTTATTGTTTAATTACAAATATATAAATTCTTGTGTCGTGCATAAATATTTCATTTAATGCTAATTGAAAAAAATTCGTAGCAAATTTGCCACAAAAAAATCCGTTGCTATGAGCTTCTTTTTTTTAGTGAAGGAGAGTAATATATAATGATATATAAATATCTTAATCATTTTTCTATTCTAATTAAGTAAATATCAGACAATATAATAAAGAAATAATTACACTGTCCTTCCCTAAAGTTTTGTGTAATTACATCTAAACCCTTTGTGGTTTAAGAAATTATATCTAATATCTTTGACGTTTGTTTTCATCCAACAAATAAACCCGTTAGTCAAAAAATCACGAATTTTGTAGATATTAGAAAAAAATGAGTGAAAATCCATATTTACCCTCAATTGACTTATTGTAGATCAAGCAAATCTTTTATGATCAAACTACCCTTATAAAGGTGAAGATATACCTCCTCACATGCATTAGCATGTGAAGATGTATGAGGGTAGTTTGGTCATAAAGGATTTATTTGACCTGCAATAAGTCAATCGATGGTGAGTATCTAGATTTATTGTTGCTAATATCAACAATTGTTGTGAATTTTGACTAATGAAGAGATTTTTTTATTAGAAACAAACATTAAGAGTACTTGACGTGAGTTCCCAAATCACAGAGAGTTTACGTGTAATTACACCAAATCTCAAAAGATGATAGTATAATATCATAATTAATATTACATATGGTTATAAAGAGAATCAATATCGTAGTTTTGTTTTTTTTGGTGGGTTAAAAGTCCGTTCAATTTAAACTCTTTGTAACTGCTATGAAATGTTTGTTTTGTCAGTAATATTACATAATTTGGTTGTCTCACCAATACATAGTTGTACCTTCTTAGTTAGATTCGAACTCATAATATTTAAGTGGAAAGCAAGTGATTTAGCCAATAAATTAACCACCATGTTATTGGTAAATAATATCCTAAATTAGGGTTATTATTATGATAACCTCTATAACCCTTCGTCATTTCAAATTATAAGAACCTTCTTGATGGGATCAAGAAATAGTAGGTCAAATAGTACAGTTTGTCCGATAAGTTAGCATTGAAAATCACTTTAGTCCCTTAAGTTTATTTTTTTATTTTAGCATCCTTAAATTTCTAGTTTTTTTAGTTTGGTTTCTATGACCATTTTTCGGTAAAATATGTGATTAAAAAATGGTCATGTGACCGGCACATGACTTAGTCGGTAGAGGGAATTTTGTCATTTTCTATTTAAACAAAATGAAGAAAATTAAATATGCCCAGGTCATGTTCTTAGACATGTGTGTTTTCCAAACAAGCACATTCAGCATTCAAAACGAAACTTACACGCTCAGATTGTGTTGCACAACTAGGGGAATGATTGAAGGATAAGATTGAAAATTCATGTAATTCTTTTGTTAATGTCAGCATTTTTGCATCAAAATCCTAATGGATGGGGTCAACTGAAAAATGAGAATTTTTTGGAATAAGTGTAAGTATAATTTTGAAATTGTTTTTAAGAAAAGTACAATTTTATATTTTAGAGGGGTTTAAGTGTAATTAAACCATACAAGTTAAAGATGAAATAGAAATTGACAAGAGTTATAAATATGAAATTTAAAAATTACAAGAAGGGACCCTCTACTATAACAGAATCTCTCGCTGTCTATGCTTTTTTGAGGTAGCTTTCATCACAAAAGAAAGATCAAAGACATTTTCTCTAAGGGAACAACTTTCAAATAGGTTGGTGCATTATTGGGTTGTTATTTGAATTTCCAAGTCTTTTGGAGTTACTGTAATTTGGTACTATCAATTTCTATGTGGGCCTCATATATGTGTGAATGATTTTGATATGAATTTGATGTGCTTCCCAAGATTTTTTGGTTTTGGCATAAAAGTTTGAGAGTTGACAATTTTATATTTAGGGATAATTACAATGTACTCTAGTGAGATTTGGCAATTATATATAGATTTTTTATGGTTTGAGAAATTATATCTAGCTAGAATTTTTTAAGATTGTTTTCGTCTAACAAATAAATCCTTTCATTAGTTAAAATTAACCAAGTATGATGATATTTGCAAAGATTTGAATGAAAGCTCATATTTACCCTCAATTAACTTATTACTGACTTATTGCAGGTCAAACAAATTCTTTTCTGATCAAACTACATGTTAATGCATGTGGAGGTATATCTTCACCCTTATAAGAGTTAGACGAAAATAAACTTCAGGAGTATTAGATGTAAATTTTCAAACCACATGAAACTTACGTGTAATTATGTCTAACCTGAAGGAAGGACGTTGTAATTACTCCTTAAATTTATTATCAAAAATTTAAATTTTTTTTATATAATTCTAAATCACAATAAATATTAAATTCATTTAATCCCAAAATTATTCAAAATGTTGACTCAGCTCAACTACCCTAACTCCTAACTACTAAGCAGTTAATTAACTGCTCTAAACAACCAATCAAGAAGTTAAATACTAACCCTAAAGAAAGACTTATTATTTACAAGTAAGAAACGCTATTTACAATTGTTCCTAAAAGTGAGTAGCACTTTTATCCAGACTAAGTTGCCTTTCGACAAAACATGAGGACAAAATTGTTGTCCACCTAATGCTACTTATAGGAACTTTGCTCGCATTACCGCAAGTTGGACTTGGGTCTAATGTGACCAAGCCCAACTTGGCATGCATCAAGGTGAACTGAGGTCCCGTTAGTGTCCTCATGAACACATCTACTACCTGCATCTTGGACGTTACATGTGTTGGATAGATGAAGCCTTGTTTCTCACAATATGATCGATCTCCAGGTGCTTTGTCGTCTCATGAAATACTGGGTTAGTTGTGATCTGTAAGGCCGCCGCCTTATTATCATAGTAAAAGGGTATTGGCTTTTGCACTGGCATCTTTAGTTCTTCCATGAGGTATGCTATCTAAGTTAACTCACAAACTATTGTTACCATGCTCCGGTATTTAGCCTCTGCAGTCGATTTGGACACCATCATTTGTTTCTTTGTTCTCCAAGAGACTGGTGAGGGTCCCAGATACAATATCCAGTCAGAGATCTTCTGGAGTCCATGCATGCTACCCAATCTGCATCGCTACAGGCTGTTAGTGCAAGGTTACTATTCACAAGGAAAAACAAACCTGTCGAAGAACAGCCCTTCAAGTATCTCACTAAATGCTAGGCAGCATTCCGATGTCCCTTGCAAGGCTTCTGTAGGTGTTGGCTCAGCTATTGTGCAGCATAGGCGACGTCTGGTCTGGTAAATCATAGGTACAATATTTGTCCAATGAGCCTCCTGTAACTAGGGGTGCTCACAGCGCGGTTTTGATTTTTTTAAAGTTTTTTTCAAATCGAATTGCTATTGGCGGTTTTATAAAATAATTTTTCAAATTGCCACTTTTAAAACCAAAATCAAATATGTGGTTTCGGGTGGCTCGGGTGGTTTGGCGATTTTAATACTTATAACAAAAATAAGACATTGAGACTAACAAAAATCAAGAAGTAAAACAAGTGTTTGTATTAAGCAAGCACAAAAGACTAATATTATGCATCATAACCACCAACACTCTCCACAACTTTACGTAGATTAAAATATAAGAACATATATTGTAATTAATTCCTAAAGTCATGAGTTTGATATTAACTAGAAAATTAAGCAACAGGGAAACACTTAATCAAACAAAGGCCAAGGGTCGGTTATGGACATATCAAATATATTGTCAAGAAACATTTCAAATTTAATTAATCCTTAATTAATATTTGATTATTAGTACCAAGTAATATTCTAGACAGTACAATTCTTATTATCAATATTCTCCAAATACTTATTGAATTTGTCTCTTATGCGAATACCCATTGATGCCATGTGATAATCTCCCTTATTCATCATAGTAGACAAACTCACATGTAAAATTGCAAGTTCACGAAAAAATGCATTTGGTGATATAAGATGAACCCGAGAACTTCACCATCACATTATAAAAGATTTTCAAAAACTTCACAAAATTTCTGCGGCGGGACAGGTTGAGCTAGCGGCAACGCTTGGTGAAGGCAATAGAGGTCCGGCGGACGAAGAGGAGAAAGGGAGGGGGAAAAGGAATAAAAGAGAATACTGAGATAGAATAGAGAAAAATAAGAGAGAAAAGAGAGAGAAGGGAAAGGGGGAGTGAGAAAAAAAATAGGGGGGAAAAACTCATGAGAAAGTGGAAGACGAATCTAACGAACTTAAAGTCCTAATGGGCTTACAGAATTAAACACATTTTTTATCAAATTACTATGAATTCTGGGCTTATATAATTTGATTATGAAATTCTTCTAGACAATTAATTATTTTATCAAAGTATTTTATATATAGTTTGAAAAAATACTTATGTATTTAGCGGTTCGTTTCGGTTTTTGACGATTTTTGAAAGTTCTAAATTAAAACCAAACCAATAGTGCACTGTGGTTTTACTCTAAATTTAGAATCGCGATTTGAAAAATAAATCATAAAAAACGGTTCGATTCGGTTTGGTTCGGATGATTTTGGGCGGTTTTAAATTTTTTTTTATCACCCCTACCTGTAACGAGTAGGGTCTACCAAAGGAACCCCTGAATTCATAGTTAGTTTGATTCAGTATCTCTCACATGGAAGGGGTGTTCTTGCTACCTTGGCTGACACAAGTCCAATATCTCTCACAATGTCCATAACATACTTCCTTTGCGTGGCTATGAGCCCTTCTGAAGACTTAGCAATCTCCACACCCAGGAAGTATCTTGCTTCACCGAGATCCTTGATGGTGAATAACATGTCCAAGTATCCTTTTACCTCCTTAATCTGTCCCTCTGTTGGTGTTGTTAAGAGTATATCATCCATGTACACCACTAGGATTATCAAAACAATCCTCTGTGTCTTTAAGGAACAAGCAATGATCATGTTCTGATTGGACAAACCCAAAATCTGCCACCTTATCTGTGAGTGTCTGATTCCACTGCCTTGAGGCCTGTTTCAAGCCATATAAGGACTTTTCTAGCTTGCAAACATGCCCTGGTGGCACCGAATGCCCCTCTGGAGGGTCCATGTAAATGTCCTCGTCATGTTCTCCATGCATAAACGCATTATTCACATCTATTTGATGGAGTGACCACTCTTTGGATGCCACAATAGCAAACAAGAGTCGAACTGTGACTGGTTTTGCCACTGGTGCGAAGCAGTCCGTGTAATCCACCCCCTCTACCTGGTTGTAACCTTTGCTACCAGCCTTGCTTTGCACCTATCAACAGTACCATCCTGCTTCAACTTCAATATATAGACTCACTTGCATCCAATGCACTTCTTGCCCACGGGCAAACTTGTGGGTCTCCAAGTCCCATTGTTTTCCAAAGCAGTTATCTCATCCTGCATGGTATCCTTCCATTCTTGTTTGTCTTGTGTTTCTGAAAAATTCCTCGGTTCCTGCAAATAAGAGAGAGACTCCACAAAGCAAGCATGTTCTGGAGTAATGGAAGCAGTGAAGGGAGTTTGATCTTTAGAGACTTTACACACAAAATCTCTAAACCTGGCAGGTTTCATCACTTGTCTAGTGGACCTTCTAGGTTGGACTAGGGGGCCCTGTATGTCCTGAGTACCTCTACTCTCAGTTCCAAAACTATCATCTTTGATGTCATCACTACTAGCATTAGGCAACAGACAAGAGGGGCCACTGACTGCAATACCCTTGAAGGGAAAAATATCCTCTTGAAAAACATCGCTAGAGACTAAAATCCTTTTTACCTCAGTATCATATAGTTTGTACCCTTTTTGTCCATGTGCATACCCCAGCAACACACAGTTGTGTGCTCGTTGATCGAAGTTCGTTTTAAATGGATCCACCACAAAACAAAGGCATCCAAACACCCTAATGTGTGAGTGTGCCGGCTGTTGTTTATAGAGTATCTCACAAGGTGTCTTCCATATAAGGACTGGTGTTGGGATCCTGTTTATTAAGTAGGTTGCAGTGAGTAAGGCTTCAATCCAGAACTTCCTAGGCATCCCTGCTTGGAACATCAAAGCTCTTGCAACTTGCAAGAGATGTTGATGCTTCCTCTCCACCACTCCATTCTGTTGTGATATGTGTATGCTTATCCTTTGATGGACAATGCCTCTTTCCTGGAGCATGTGCTGACACTCATTGCTGGTAAATTCAGTTCCATTATCGGTTCTAACCATTTTAACTTTAGTATTGAATTGGTTTTCAACCATATTAAAGAAAGACTTCAACTTTTGTGCAGTTTGTGATTTGTGTGTCATCAAAAAGGTCCATGTAGCTCTACTACAATCCTCAACTAATGTAAGCATGAAATGAGATTTAGAAATAGAAAAATTCTCTATACGGTCCCCAAACATCAATTTGAACGAATTCAAAGATCTTCGAAGAACAGGTATCACTTAAAGGGAATTCGGTGCTGTTTGGCCAAAGGACAAATATTACAGAAAGTAAGATCTGTTTTTTATTATCACAAACGCCATGTATATGTTTCATTACATCTAGGGACGCATGGCCTAATCTTATATGACATACGTCCTTGGTATTCTTGACAAAGAAAGTACAAGAAAAGACATCATTTATTCTATGAAATGAATCTAGGAGGGTCTGGTTGAAAGAAGTCATGTCCAGCACATAAAGCCTCTCTAATTCCCTTCCTACTGCTATGACCCTTTAAGTCTAAAGGTCCTGCAAAATGTAATTATTCTTACAGAAAACCACATTAAGGGAAGCATCAGCACAGAGTTTATTCACAGACAACTGATTGTAATTAAAAGTAGGCACATATAACAAATCTATGAGTTTGATATCTGTTGTAAGGTATACATCCCCTTTATGTGTTACACGTTTTTGTGTTCCATCAAGAAGCTTTACATAAGCTGCAATTAAGAGGCATTTCTTAGTATGAAAAGCAAATAAAGATGCACACATATGCACAGAAGCACCACTATCAATTATCCACTAGGTTTTACTTATGTGAATGAGGGCCGTACCTGCAAAGTCCTCATAATCCACTAGGTTAGTGCTCCCATTCTCAGCCTCCTTATGTTCTTGCATCAATCTCAATGGCTCTGCCCTCATTGCGTCAATTAGATTTGTTGTGTCTCCCTCTGTTCCCAAGTTCCCCCTTTGTTTGCTACCCTCCCAATTTTGGAACAGCATTAACAACTCTTTTGGGTGCACTTCTAGTCCTCCTCATTTGATCCATCAATGCCTTGTACCACTCTGGGTATTCGTTTATCTTGAAACATGTCTCTATAACGTGACCTGGTTTGTCACAATTATTGCAATATAAAGCCTTTCTTTCCACATGTTCTCACATTGTTTTTCTACTCTCGTGAACATAGAATAGGCTTTTATCACTGTGGGTAAGGGGTCCATAAGAAGAACTTGGTTCTTGACATGATCATACGCGTTGTTAAGCCCTATCAAAAACTAGATAAGCTGCATGGAGGCATCTCTGTCGAACAGGATCTTACTGGCTCCACAGGAACAAACTGACAAGGGGGACAAACATGCCAACTTATCCCACAACTTCTTAAATTTTGTGATGTAGACCGAGATAGCCATGTCCCCTTGGGTCAGAGAGGCTATCTCCCTCTAAATCTGGTAAATCAGCAGCCCGTTACTCTCACCATATCTGGACTCGAGTTCAAGCCATAGACTTCTGGTGGAGGTGGTGTAGAGGAAAGCCTCTGCTATGTCCTTCGAAATGGCATTCAACAACCACAAAACTATCTTCGAATCAGCTTGCTCCCACTATGCGATTTCCGCCTTGCCCTCCGTGGGCCGTACACAAGAACCATCAATGAAACCCATCTTGGCTTTTGCCTTCACTACGAAACAGATGAATCGACTCCACCCGAGGTGATTGCTCCCATCCAGTACGGTTGATACAAGGGTCATTCCGGGATGATCCCCACTTTGTACGTGTAGGGTTTCCGCACCACCTGGTTCCTTCTAATCACCAATTGCAACTTCCTTTCCAACCATTGTGTCGGTTTCAACAAAGGTCTTTTCAAGAATTTGAAAGAAACAACAGATGACCACCAAGGAAAAAAAAAACAAAAAGTACTCTCAAAATTGAAACCTAAATCAAAGAAGCAGGACCAAGACTAGAGACCATCAAACAATGGCTTTGATACCAGGCTGAAAAACTAAATTGAAAGCACCCATTTGAAATTTTTTAGCTCTAATGATTACATGTGTTCAGAAGATGATTTACAAATACACAGTAGAGCTGCCTTAAATAGACTAACAAGAAGTAGTTGACTCAGCTCAACTACCCTAACTCCCTAACTACTAAGCAGTTAATCTGCTCTAAACAACCAATCAAGAAGAAGTTAAATACTAACCCTAAAGAAAGAGTTGATATTTACAAGTAAGAAACGCTATTTACAATTGTTCCTAAAAGTGAGTAGCACTTTTATCCAGACTAAGTTGTCTTTTGACAAAACACGAGGACAAAATTGTTGTTCACCTAATTTGACTTATAGGAACTTGGCTCCCATTAGTCATCCTGTTCCTACCTTCCGAAGTCCACCAATTTCATCGAAACATGAAAGAAGAAACCTTAAAATTAACACGTTGAATTTAAGACTAACTCATAACGTTATGAAACTTGGCAAACAAAATCATACGGACATTGGGCCTCCAAACCAATTGACAGAATTATTAGCAGGCCCAACTAACTTAGAGACTTTACTAATTAGAATGAAAAAAAAAAAAAAACAAAAAGGACCAAAATCTGTTAGGCTGAAAGAAAAGTGATGAAGACACTTGTCCTTGTATTTTGTTGTTGTGCTTTGTATTTAATGGGTTAGTGGAGCAATGAGGACAGAAAAACATTTGGTCGAATTCTCTCTCCATCCCCCATTTCTCTGGAGTTCCATCCCTACTCTAATTGGATAAGTTTAGTCATAGCTATCACAAAATGCCTAACATACTACTGATAATGTCGTATTAAGCGGGAACAGAAACAACCACATGAGATATTACAATAGCAAAATAACGACCTAAGGAAGCAAACGTCACGATCAAAAGAAAAATGAGAGTGACCAAAACATAGGGGGAGGAAAAAGAGTAGAAAAACATAATATTAGGCTGAAATAACATCCGAACATAGGTTTGTATGTTGCAAGAGATGACAAAGATTGGAAAGCAGACACGAACTTGCTAGATTCCTATAAATTTTTTGTGTGCATAAGCACTTGATGTTCCCCTAATGGTTTTAATAGTTTGTGAAGTGACTAATTTCATACCCGTGATGTGATTCGTTGATGATTGTTCTTAGATCACCCCAGAGACGACCTGAATAATAAATAGAGAAATGTTGAAATATGCAGCTACAAGCACGTGAAGGAAAACTTAAGAGGTAAAAATCATAAGAAAATTCTTTTTTTTAAAAAAAAAAATATTGAACTAAAAGTTGGGTCAAGTTAAACCCGGTGTGGCTATCTCAATAAGGAAACTTGACCACTCTCGGAGGTTATTACGATATTGAATTTCTATAATTACTGTTTGTTTTTTTCTACAAATATTATAAAACTCGAAAATTAAGAATGGGAAAAAAAAATTTCAACTTTCACATAAAATCCCATGCACGAATACGGGATGATGAATATTATTGTTTTAAAAGAGAAATTGTCGTAAAATGGGAATGTATGTTTTGTTTGTAGCTATGAATAATCACAATCATATGAGAGTGGGACACGTGCCATATATCGCTCCATGTCTCATTTCTGAATAGATAATAGGTAAAAACAAACTGAGAAATTTGTGCAATATTTGTCCATGTTTACGAAATCTCTTTTTCTCAAAAAAAATAAATAAATAAATAAAAGAAATGGATGGCCCCAATTTCAATAATCACTGTGAGGCAGGATAACATGGGTCGCTTACAAGTACAGATTATCTACAAACACAATTTTCATATTAATGGAGGAAATTAATCGATCCAATAATCAATATTTAAATAGAAATAGCTCTTCCTTGCCTATTGAACCAACAAATATTGGCATGTTTCCAATTTTTTTTGGGTAAACTATAACGAGCTCTTCTGAAATTTGGTATAATTATGAATACCCCTTCATAGTTTGGTAAAATTAACAGTACCTCCTAATTTTATGATTCATCTAACAACTAGCTCAATCCGCTAGTCTCTGTTAGGTTTTCATCAATTTTTTGTGGTGGGCTGACTAAAATGCCTTTGTGGATTATGAAGTATAATTTTACTTATTCTCAAATAAATTCTAAATTTTTTTTTTTGGACCAAGTGGATAATTGTGTTACAATTTTTTAAATTTTTCTATCCACCTTGTTTATCTTTTTTTTTAAAAAGAAAAAAGAAAAAATTACAACAACGGCAAAGTTGACTATTCCAAACCTCCAACGATTACATAATTTCATCAAACATCAGGAGGTTTGTAATTTCCAAACATCGAGGCGATATTCGTAATTATATCAAGTTTCAGGAGACCTCCTTGTAGTTTAGCCATTTTTTTATAAAAATAAATTGGGTAGCTTTATTCCGATCATTAATACATGATAAGATAAGTTCTTAGATCATAGATTTCTTACAAGAATACTTACAAATTACTCATCAGTACAACTCTCACATTGATAGAGGGCATTAAACCTATAACTATTTGACTGAAATTGATTCATCCTTATCTAGTAATTAAACCAACAAATATTAGGGTGTCTACAAAATCTCTGGTTATAATGTTGTGACACCCAACTGATGCAAGAATGCCTTCGGACCGCTAATACCATATGGCCATCCTTTCACCAACGTCAACAATATCCTTTGCTTTTGGTCAGAGTAAATTGCATTTTCTGTTCCATAAGTTATTTCTTTTATGATTTTGATCTCATATTTTTTTAATTCATCACATTGCATTCTGTAACTCCAAAAATTTGTAATTTTAGTCTCAAATCTTAATTTTGTTACGTTTAAGATGAAAACAACCTTAAATTCTTTCAAAATTTAACGGAGTTCGTGTTATGCATATGTTGTTTCCGTAAGAGTTTTAACGGAATTAAGCTTGCGAGTAAAATTGCAAAATTTTTGGACTTATAGGATGCAATGTGGTTAGTTAAAAAATAATTGGACCAAAATCACAAAAGAGCAAACTTATAGGCATTAAATTCAATTTTTTTTTCCTTTTGGTTGCAAACAACATTTTATACATGATTTAAAATTTTCATATGTCTCCATCGAAATGAAGGAAAAAATTTTATTTTATGAAAATAAAAATAAATGATAGTTTCGAAAATTATTGATTATCCCTTATTTATTAAAAATTAAACTATCATTTATTTTTATTACTAATTAAAATTATTGATTATCCCTTATTTATTACTTAAAATAATTTCTCTCGTTGTAACAATATTAAGTAATAATATGAAACTAATTAAATATATATACTGATAAAAGTAGCTTTCATTTTCCTAACAGATCTTAGTATCTTTAAAGTCGTTATTATTGACGATAATACATTTATAAACAACCTAGTTTCAATTAAAATTGTCATAAAATTAACATTTGTGACGATAACTTTGTTGTTTGTACGTAATATATCTGTCACTCGATAAAAGTATTCAATATTACCAATTTAATAGCAAGTATCATGATTGTGAAACTTGTAGTTCTTGTTATAAATAAAAAGTCCTATTACGTAGTACGCGTAAGCAGTGAGTAACATCTTGTTGGTGCATGCTAAATAGCGTAGCCATCTTGTTGTTAGTGTTGTCACTATAAATGTGTCAATTAATATCTATATTGTAAATATTATATATAATTTTTGTCACTAATAACTATGATAAGATCAAAATTATCGTCACAATATATATTTTTCATGACAATTTTTTAAAATTGTTATTTGATATCTGACCACAAATCTTATATATTCATTGTAGTGCATGAATGAGCATGCTCAGTTTCACACAGTCTAGTAGG
Organism: Sesamum alatum; assembly: GCA_034509735.1. NCBI lineage: Eukaryota > Viridiplantae > Streptophyta > Magnoliopsida > Lamiales > Pedaliaceae > Sesamum > Sesamum alatum. Next base: position 5,699,693 of record JACGWO010000005.1, read on the forward strand.
CCATGACCCTGTTAGGCCAGCACAATTCTAGGCAACAAGGGCCGCAGTCTAGTTCTGCCACCCTACTGAGGAGACAACATCCATAAACAGGGCCCAATCAACAAATCCAAATACAAACAGCAAGACCTCCACATCAGTCGTATTTTATACGTCATGAGTCACGTCACCTTAAAAGGACGCCGACAAGGACCCTATAGCTAGCTGGATCTGGCTATTGAAAGTAACAAGTAACTACTTCTCCTATATTCGTGGTTGACCTGATAGGACTCCTTTGAACTGGCATATCTCTTAGGAGATAACTTCAAATGCTAGATAGACATCATCCTTATAAAGTTGATATCCTTAGAATTCTTAGGATATCTCAAGTGAACCTAACAAATTCGAAAATGTCTCTCAAACTCCTCTATAAATAGAGGTCTAAAGTAAGTCAACAAGATAAGTTAAGCTCATTCCACTTATCGAACAACAAGGTTGCACAGATTCCTGCTGTTCTTTTGCACTCTTCATTTATAGTTCAGCTCCTAGTTTCGTATTCAAGCATTCCACTATGTCCATTATTTCGCCACGATGTCACGTTTTCTCGAGTTTCCCTTCTTTTATTCAGTTAAAATCTTTACCAACTTAAACATTGGAGTGCTAAAACTGTTTTGCAGGTTAACCCTATGATAATCTTAGGATTTTAGATAGTGTTCTTCGACCTTTGTGGTGTTGCAGGACCCCCGTATGCATCAAAGCCCATTTTGTTAGCCTTCATTAGGTTTTCATCCAAATTCGGTGGTGAATTGCCCGAGTTGCTATTTCATATTATGAATTATAATTTTATATATTTTTGTAGCATTTTTTAAAATATTTTTGTAAACTAATATGCTCTATGGTTCTTTATTATACTCACCCTTAGATTTTTTTACATTTTCTCGAACATTTTTTTTGAAAAAGAAAATAGCAAGAGTTAAATAATAATTTCCACCTTGTTGTATAGGGACTAGATAGTTATTTTCCATTTGAGGGGAGTATTTGTAATTTCTCAAATAATAAAAAAATATTCATAATGTTGTAAAATCAAGATCCCATAGGATCCCATAAATTATGTTACAGAATCAAGATCTCATTAGGATCCCATAAATCATATAGAATCAAGATCCTATTAATCATGTAAATTATGTAAATATAATTAGACATTTTATTAGACTTGATTTTAGGTGTGATTATTTGCTTTCTTAGGATATTCTTTGTATATAAATACATACACAATTAATGGGATGGATATAGAGTTTATGATCCACATTATTGTCTATTCATTACATAGTTGTAAATGGCACGCTATGGCGCAAGGCGCACATGGCGCGGCCCCAGCACCATTTCTAAAATATGGCGCCTGCCTTTGCTATGGTGACACCATGGCGTGCCATAGCGCAGAGGTGCGCCATGGCGCGCCTCTCCCAGCCCTTTTTAATATTGGGCTGAGCCCAGTTTTGTTCTAAAACTGGGTTGAGCCTTAAAACTGGGCTTTTTAGCCCAGCCTTAATTCAATTTATTAAAAAAATAAATAAATAAAAGAAAGAAAATAAATTTAGACAGAATCTATCAACGACTGAAGCCAAAAATCCTTCCCCCTCTTTCTAAAAATCAGCTCCAGCCTTCACCTTTACCTACCCATCTTAACTACGGCCGGCGAGAGAGAAGCGGCGCGACGGACGGATGGCAGCGGTCAGACAGCAGCAACAACAACAGTAGTGCGTTTTTTTCCTCCTTTTCATCTTGTTGTTGTCTTCTCTGTTTTTTTCATTTATTTTGCATTGTTGTTTTATATATTAATTTATGTCTAAGTTGTTATACTTATTAGTTATTATTACTATTATTTTCATAATTTATATAATCATTATTTCTGAAATTTTTATTTTTTTTACCTTATGTTAGATTCTTAAACTTGGAAATTGGAATAATGTCATTGAGCCAAAAAGATCCCATTTGGAATTATGGGTCTTTGTCAGATCCAAAAAACTCCCATGTCCAATGCAATTTTTACTCAAAGGTTTATAAAGGAGGGATTACTAGGTTTAAGCAACATCTTACTGGAGGCTTTCAAAATGCAATAATTTGTCCAAAATATCCTGAACATGTCAAAGAAGAAATAAGAGATTTTGTGAAAAAGAAGAGAGAGCTTAAAGAACAAATGAATATCATGCCCCATTTTGATGCTATTGCTAAAGATGAAGCGTGTTGGGAAGCTGAACAAGAACAACAAAATATTGCGGAGTGTAAACGCAAGTTCTCTTCGTCTGGTGGTGAAGGTTCTTCTATTGCATCTGTGCAACAAAAGAAGTCAACACAAGTTGGTCCTATCAATTTGTTCTTTAGAAAATAACCTAATGAAGTAACGCAACCAAGAAAGGGAAAGGAAGCTAAAGTAATTGATGAAGCGAAGAAGAAGTTGAGAGAGAATGCCATTCAAAAAAATTCTAGGTGGATGTATGATGTCGGCATCCCATTCAATGCTGTTAATTATGACATTCTTGGACCAGCAATTGAAGCCATTGGACAGTATGGCTCTGGTATGAAGCCTCCTTCTTACTATGAAGTTAGGGTGAAATATTTGGAAAATGAGTTGGAGCATACGAACAATGTATTGAAATCTTGGAAGGACTGACAGAAAACATCGATCTTTGATTAATTTCTTGGTCAATAGCTCTAAAGGAACCAAGTTTGTTGAGTCTATTGATGCATCGTCTTATTTTCACATGGGTGAGAAATTATTTGATTTGCTTGATAAATTTGTGCAAAAGGTTGGAGAAAAGAATGTGATTCAAGTCGTCACAGACAGCGCAAATGCAAATGTTTTCGCCGGTAAGATTCTTGTTCTTACGGGCTTATTGCTTGATTAACTTTTTAGAGTTTCAGTTTGTTATACTTATTTTAATTTTACATTACTTCAATTAAGGATCATTTTTAGAAGTAAATCTACACTTGTTTTGGAGCCCTTGTGCAGCTCACTGCATTGATTTGATGTTTGAAGATATCTTCAAGCTTTCAAATTTGAAGCAGACATATGATTGAGTTGTGATGATTAATGGCTATATCCAGGGGACCAATCCTGTATATGTTAAGGGAGTTCATTGCCGTAGAGATATGGTAAGTCTTGCAAAAATTCATTTTTGCCACTGCCTTTCTAACATTGAAGCGGTTCCATATTGAAAAATCAAACTTGAAAAAAAGATGTTCACTTCCGAAATGTGGACAAAGAGCAAGTATGCAAAAGATGCTTAAGGAAAGCTTGTGGCAAGTGTTATATTGATGCTTTCTTTTTGGAATCATGTTGCTTATACATTGAAAGTAGTCGGGCCATTAGTGAAGGTGCTTCGAATAGTTGATGGTGAAAAAAAGCCTCCAATGGGCTACATTTATGAAAGCAATGGATAGAGCAAAGGAAGCAATTGATGCTTCATTCTCAAATGTTGAAGAGAAGTATGAAAAAATATTTGAGATCATTGATGCTAGATGGGATATCCAGCTTCACCGGCCTTTGCATGTTGCTGGGTATTTCCTAAACCCCGAGTTGTTTTATGCTAACCCAAATGTAGAAAAGGATAAAGAGGTCATGGGGGGGGCCTCTTTAAATGCATAGAAAGGTTGATACCAATGAGTGGAATACAAGATAAAGTTATTGACAAGCTTACATTGCATAAGAAAGCTGAAGGTTTTTTGGTATCCCTATGGCGGTCAAGCAAAGAAGCACAAAATCTCCAAGTAATGATTATTATTTTTTTAACATTGATTCTCTTTTTTTTATATTATATTTTCTTATTGATTTGTGAAATTATTGAATTTCTAGCTGAATGGTGGGCTACTCTTGGATCATATGCTCCATTTTGCAAGAATTTGCAATCAAAATCTTGAGTCTGACTTGTAGCTCATCTGGTTGCGAAAGAAATTGGAGTATCTTTGAAAATATAAGTAGCTAATGTTTGATAGTAGTACTATATGTACATATATTTTTCCTCGTTGTGAAAAAATAATATCAAATTTTGTACAACTCCATACCAAAAGAAGAAATAGGCTGAAGCAGCAACTTTTGGATGACTTGGTTTATATCAAGTACAATAGAGCTTTGAGGAGGCGGTATGACACTCGTAATACTATTGATCCAATTGCCTTGAATGAGATCGATGAATGCAATGAATGGATGCCAGGAAGATTGAATAGCAACGGTGATGATGATGAAGAGAATGCTCGTGTATTTGAAGATGATGATCTAACTTGGGGAGATGTTGCACGAGCTGCTGGAGTTGATGAAGATGCCTATGCTTTTCGTCCTAGATTTTCTAAAAACATTACACCGAATGCATCTTCATCAAAGGGATCTGCATCGAAGGTAACTAAAAAAGCCTCTACATCCTCCTCTAAATCTACGAAAATCGCCCTCAGCTTATTGATGAAGAGAAAGAAGAAGTTAACTTCACTTATACTGATTTAATTGCTACATATCCAACAATGATAGGGAAGATAAGAAGAATGATGATAATGATGAAGATATTGAGTTTGGAGATGAATTAGATTCAGAGTGATGGATGTTTTATGTTTGTTTTCGTTTTTACGTTTCATAATGATTATGTAGGATTTGTTTAATGTTTTGCTTATTTTGGACTTTTTTATTTTTTCTAAGACTTGTTTTGCATATTTCTTTTATGGTATGGTATGATGGTTTCTAATTTCTAGTGTTTATATTTAATTGTTTGTGCATTTTTATAGTTAGGCATATTGATATATGAAATATATAACTTAATTCTAAACAGGTGCGCCGTGTTTTCAAATGGCGCGCGTCGCGCCGTGCGCCATAGCTCCAGGGACCCTTACGCCATGGTGCACTGTGCGCTATTAACAACTATGATTCATTACATGGTACGAGAGCCCTTAGGTCCCTTCCTTTTTTGTTTCTCTATTCTGCTCTAGGCAGATTTCGCCCTTTCTTTAGGTTATATGGTTGTTTGTTTCTCACCCCTACTTGAATCGCCCGACACTACACAACATCCATTTACAGTTGATTCAAATTTGCAAGATAAGGAATAAGGAAATATTTTGGCAGTTTTGTCCTCTTTTGGGTAATTTAAAGTTTTACTTGTTGCCTCGATGTGTTTAGGTTTGTTCAATTCCTTGTTGAGGTTATTTTTTCTGCATTTATGATTAATGGCCGATAATAAGTCCGTAGTCATTTCTGATGTGATCTATGTGATAAAATCATGTAACACAAATTAAATGGATTAACCATTTTGAATAGAATAAGACAATTTGGTTCTATTTGTGGAGTATTGATTAGCGGAAGCACTTGACTAATGATCTTCCCAAAGATGAGACTTCTGAGCAAACACGATTGAAGAACAACACCTGACAAACCAAGAGATATGAAGCGTGATTGTAAAAAACTACAAAACGAAAGTAGGAGGAATCAGTCAGCCCACATTGCAGCAACCACTGACGCATCTGAATTGTTTGTTCTCATTTATGCAGATGAGTTCGCTAAGTTCTCTAAGAACTAGGAGTCATTACAGTTTTCTACTACCCCTATCACCAGTATGGTTGAATCAGGTAAATCAAACATGTGTCTCGTTTCCTCCTCATCAAAACGGGATATTGATTCTGGTGCTACAAATTACATGGCAAATAATCCACCCTCTTCACTTCTATTTAACCCACACCCTCCCATCCCTAAAAATACTTTAGCGGATGGATCAACGTCTAGTGTTCTAGGATTTGGTAACATTGGCCTTACCGCTACTATATCCTTGTCATGTATTTTGAGTTTACCTCAATTCTCATGTAATTTGATTTATATAAGCCAACTTACTTGGAATCTTAACTGTTGTGTCTCATGTTTTCTTTGTTATTGCTTATTTCAAGATCTTTTAATGAAGTAGATTGTCGATAAAAGTCATGAATCTGGAGGACTCTACACCCTATACACTCAAATACCAAACTCTACTGGTGTCGTGACCCCGTTTGTGGTACATTATCAACTGGGTCATTCTTCTCTTCCTTTGCTAAAGAAGTTATGTCCTCAGTATTAGAATTCTTCTTTGGACTGTGAGTCTTGTCAGTTTGCTAAACATCATCGTATTAGTATAGGTCCTAGAGACAACAAACGAGTAAGTTCTTCTTTTAAGTTCATTCAGATGTTTGGGGTCCTTGTTATGTCGAGTCGCAAGCTGTGTTTAAATGCTTTATTACCTCAGTTGATGATTATTCTGTTATGACTTGGTTTTATTTAATGAAAAGTCGTTCTGAATTATTTTCTCATTTCTCTGAATTTTGTGCTAAAATTAAAACTCGTTTTAATGTGTATGTTCATACTTTACATAGTGACAGTTCCAAAACATATTTATCTACCATTTTCCAATCTCATATGGCCAAAAATGGTATGCTCGACCAGACATCCTGTATTGATATACCATCTCAATGACATCTTGAAACAGCAACATTGTGTTTGATTTTATTTTTGGAGTGTTTTGTTTTGTTTTATGGAGATAGAGAGATAAGTGTGTGTTAGAGATAGGTGTATGTTTGAATTTGTTTTTGGAGTTAATTTTAAATAGTGTAAAAAATGTATTGTATGTATTGTGTTGTATATTGGGAGACAATCATGTCTCTTTTACATATTTTTATAAATTTATATATATGTATATAATAATATTTATTTGTTTGTAGGTGGATTAAATTATATAATATATTATTGTATAGGAGAATGTGAAAATTATCCAGAACACCTAGTAAATGTGTTTTGGATAATATTATGTTTGGTTTTGTTTTCTAACCATCTCGGAGATGGTTAGAAAATAAAACCAAACAGAGGGCAAGAGTTTTGTGATTCCAAATGAATGTTCCTAAAATCTTTTGGGTTGATATTGTATCTAGTGCCTGTTTTCTAATTGACATAATGTCTTCGTCTGTTTTTCATGGGGATACTCCATACAGTACCTTTTTTCCCACCAAACCAATGTTTCCTCTTGAACCAAAGATATTTGGGTGTACTTGCTTTGTTCATGATGTTCTCCCTCGTGTTACTAAATTACACCCCAAAATCCTTGAAATCCATATTCCTTGGCTACTCACGATAACAGAAAGGGTATAGTTGTTATTGTCCAGTCTTAGCAGATATCTAGTCTCCATTGATGTTTCTTTTTAAGAAAATGCATCTTTCTATCCAACCTCTGCTCGAGGGATGATGATGGTTTGTTGATATACACTGTCACATCTTCTGATCCTATGTATAATGTGCCACATTTTTATAAAGATATTATCTTCTTTCAAGTATTAAATACTCATAATCATAGGATATTCTTCTATTTTCAGCATGGAGGAATTAATGGAAAGCAAAATGACGACTTTGAGCTGAAAGGAGGCAAATTGAAGACAATTTAGAAAGGGGGAAAATTGTGACAGATTTACATATTCAGCTAGACATGCTCATGCTTTATACAATAGGCGAATCTGCAGATAAAAAGGAAGGAACAATTCTTTTTGTTGAATCAAGAGTGATTGCTACATAAATTTCAGAAACTCTTTTGTTTAGAAAACTTGTTAGGATCAAGTAATTGACTTGATTGGCTTGATTAAAGTAATTATATATCCACCCCACTTTTGTGTCCATGTTTATTGGGGTGCTTGTAGTATAAATAGATAGGTTCCTCATTATATCATCTTCTACTTATTTCTATGTCTTGACTTAGTGCTGATTTTACTAATGGAATTTCACTTTTTCTCTATGTGTTCTTCCATTAGCATGTTAGGCTAATTCTAATATTTTTCGATTGAAAATATGGTGAATGCGTGATTCCTATACATTATGAGATCTAACTAATACTCTATACTTTTGTTTGATTGGATATTCATGTTATTCTCTATGCTCTTATTAAAAATGATTTGATTTATGAATGATATGGCTAATTATCCATTGTCAAAAATGTTTGCTTAGCCAATTGTACTTGCAAATCCGTAATTATTTATTTAGTTCAATAACTAGTAGCAACATAATAAAATTTATTATGTCGTAGTAGTTAATTATGTTATGGGGAATGCCTAACTTAAATAAATCATCGTAGGAATTTATTGGTAAGAATTGAACCTTTAATGTTGTTGGCGAATTAAATTTAGTGGACATTCCTAGGGTTGTTTATTGATTAGGGAATTAGCCAACGGACGTTCCTTGAAAAGGTAAGAAAAAGTAAGGTCGTTAGGTCATACCAATGACCATAACCAATTTATCTATTTAAATGATTGTCATCTATGCATCAATAATCAATAGTGAAAACAAGCATGAACTTGACTTCAACTGGAAATCTTTCTCTTTATTTATTCATCTTCTTTAAATTCATCTTTTAATTAAACCTCAAACAAAAAGGCCCCCTTTATTTTATTTTTATTTTATTTGAAGGAATTAATTTAAAACCAATCTCTGTGGATGCGTCCCTACTCATCACTTTTACAAAATTACTAGTAGGAATTATTTTTTTGTGGTATGGACGCCCACCAAATATTCTTGCCACAAAAAAAGGGGAAAAAAAAAGGCAGAAAACAAATCTCTCCAAAAGCGAGATAGTTCGAGAAGTCATGGAAAAAATTAGGAGATGGAATTCAATTGTTGATGAATTACTCAAGAGCCTTGATTAAATTGTTCACTCGGTGTCTTGGTGCTCTATTTTTTAGTTTCTTGGAATTCAACCTCCTTATCCATAAAACTTCCAAATCCCAAAACCAAAGCCCCATAACAGCCAAAGTTAAAGACCTTTTAATTCATGTGTATGCATGTTTCCAAGTGCTGGAGATTTGATGTATAAGCAAGCATATGGTGATTCATTGTCATGGCAACTTTTGAGAGAAACACTTAGCCATATACACTTGAGAGATTGGGGAGCAAAAAGAAAAGGACCCACTAGTTTCATATGTCTGATTTTGGTGATTATCATTACGTGGATACTTGTTTCAAAGATTGTTGATCTCTATAATGAAGTGTGCAATTCTTTAAACATGCAAATGCATCTTGACTTGAGTGTATTCACATTTGCGATGCTATTATGATTCTTTGCTTGAGGACAAGCAAGAGGTTAAGGGTGGGGGTGTTTGGTAAGTTTATAATCTACCACATTTTTATAAAGATAATATCTTCTTGCAAGTATCAAATACTCCTAATCATAGGATATTCTTGCATTTTCAGCATGGAGGAATTAATGCAAAGCAAAATGACAACTTTGAGTTGAAAAGAGGCAAATTGAAGGCAATTTAGGAAAAAGGGAAAATTATGGCAGATTTTAGATTCGGTTAGACGTGCCCACGCTTTACACAACAGGCGAATCTGCGAATAAAAAGTAATGAGCGATTTTTGTTGTTGAATCAAGAGTGATTGTTGCATAAATTTCAGGAAACTCTTTTGTTTAGGAAACTTGCTAGGATAAAGTAATTGACTTGATTGGCTTGATTAAAGCAATTATATATCCACCTTACTTTTGTGTCCATGTTCATTTGGGTGTTAGTAATATAAATAGATAGGTTCTTCATCTCATCTTCTACTTATTTCTATCTCTTAACTTAGTGTTGATTTTACTAAGGGCCTGTTTAGGAGGAGGGATTTGGGCCTTGTGGATTTCAAATCCACAATCCAAATCCTTTTTGGTTGTTTGGCCCACTTAATAAATGAATGGATTTTAAATCCTTCCTTGGGTCCATAGAAATTTTATCCCAAGTACAAAGGATTTGAAATCCACAAAAAGAAACAGGTCATTTGAAATCCTTCTTCTTCTTTTCTTCTGCTGAGCGTGTTTTTCTCAATTGCAAACCCCTTTCTCTCTTTCTCTAATTCTTTCTTCTCTCTTTCTCATGATTTTTTTAAACTCTTTCACTCACTTCACTTCTCTTTTTATCTCTAGGAATGACAGATCTCCCTACATTCGAAGCAACAAAAAGGTGAACAAAGAAAATTGAAGACAAATTTGAAGGAGTTACCATCGTTGATCTCATTGGAGTCGATCAGTTCACACATTTGATTGGGTAATTTTTTTCTCCCTCTCCATACCATGTTTACAGAAATTTTATTGTTAATTTGAGAATTTCTTGTAAAATTCCATGTCAATGATTTTTTTTGTTCTATTTGCCGCATCTCATATTTCGGTCGAATATGAAATTTTTGTAGCTGTGAATGATTTCATTTGTTGGAGTACATACATGTGTACAATCAATAATGAAAAGTATTGACAAGTGATATTTGAGAATGTAAAGAAAGATTGAATGAGGGAGGTGTGTAGTGTATACAGATTTGATGGTTGTTTCTCAAACGTTGTAAGTTAATGAATTATTAACTTGGAGACAGATAATAGGAAAGTGCAACTTACTCATGATCTATGAGAATTAATTAAGAACAATAAGGGAAAATGCTGGTGTTTCCTTAATAATTCTTAAATTCAAGAAATGGTGCAATTGCAATTGCACTAGAACGTGTGAGCTGATCCACTCATAATACTCTGGAAATTACATATTGCAATTGCACTAGAGATAAATCCATCCTCATTGCACAAATCGATGTGGGTCAATGTCGGGTACTATCAGGAGCTTGCTTGCCGGAAGCTCTCGTGGGAATTGATTATTTTATATTCATGGTAGTGGGCATTTTTTCTGTGATGGTTGAGTTTATCCTTTATTGTCAGCCTCTTGATTTAGTTTCTTTTCCTTCTATTGATTGTTAGGCCTTAGTTTTTCTAGATCACTTTGTTTAGTACTTAACTCTGTTTGATTTCGGTGTTCATTTAAACTTGAATAGGTGCAATGGATAATGTTCGTAGAAAACGTTCAAGAGGGGAATTGGAAAATGATGAAGGAGATATAGAAATTGTTATATCTCTCTTGACCTTTCTAAATGGTATCATTGGAGCTTGGTATCATGAGACCTATTTAATTAAGGACTTGTCAATGAGTGATAATGATGAAAGGACTTACCGAAGGGCATTATGGATGAGGTGTGTTTACGTAAAGATCCTACATGTTTAAAACAATTATGGGTAAATGCGAGGACATTTAGTAAACTGTGTGATGTATTGAGCAGCGAGGGTGGATTGGTTGCTACAAAGAATGTGACGTTAGAAGAAATTATGGCACTTTTCTTACACATTCTTGGCCATGATAAAAAAAAATAGTACTATTACGGCTACATTTGTACGCTCAAGTGAAACTATAAGTAGACAATTCCATACTGTGTTGCGAGCAGTGCTAAAAGTTGGCAAGCTTTATGTCAAACAACAAAGTGATGGAATATTTTCTGAAAGAGATGCTGAGAGATGGAAATGGTTTTCGGTAATTATTTTAACTTTTAAGTTGTACTTAGTTTTATATGATTTACTTCTTAAGACTAATTAATAATAATATATGTAGAATGCAATGGGGACCTTAGATGGGACATTTGTTGAGCTCACCGTTCCAGCTGAAGAACGTAGTAGATATAAAAATAGAAAGGGCGCAATAAGTACCAATGTATTAGGGGTGTGTGATGCTAACATGAAGTTTCTCTATGTATTACCTGGATGGGAGGGATCTGCTTCAGACGCTCGAGTAATACGTGATGCTTTACAAAGACCTAACGGGTTAAAAGTTTACAACGGTAGGTCAAATTATTTTAATAAGTAAATCACAATTTCTTTTAAGATCTTATTTCGTATCTAGTTTTGTATTCTTCTAACATGTGTTAGATAAATATTATTTGGTGGATGCGGGCTATACGAATGGTCCGGGTTTTGTTGCCCCATATAGAGCAACACGTTATCACTTGAATGAGTGGAAAAGAAATACTCCAACAAACTTTAAAGAGTTGTTCAATCTTCGACACTCTTCTGCAAGAAATGCAATTGAAAGAACTTTCGGTTTGTTAAAGAAGCGATGGGCAATTTTGCGTACTGCAAGTTTTTATAATGTAAAGACTCAAATTAGAATTATCAATGCTTGTTGCATTTTGCACAATTTTATACGTGGTGAGATGCCAGCAGATCCTTTATTGGATGAAGTGGATCGAGAATTAGAAAGTAATATGAGAATAGAAGATGATGATTCTTACAATGTAGAGCAAATAACAATTGTGAGGAATACAAATGAATGGACAACATTTCGAGATGATTTGGCTAGACATATGTTTGAGGACTATCAAGCTCGGCATGCACAAGCCATTTACATTATTTTCTTCTTTATTTTATTTTGATTTTGCAGATGTAGTTTTTTCTTTTCTTTTTTTTTCCATGTATACAAGCAAGATATTTCATACTGCATCTTTTGTGAGATTTTTAATGAAATATTATATATATATATATATAGTTCTTTAGTTATCATTCTTTAACTATGAAAATGCCTATTGTTTTACATCAAGAACTTGTGACATGGATATTAGAATGTGAATGAGATATTCTCGAATAACTTTGTTATAATATATTTTGATTTCTTCAATTGAAGTATATATAACAAATAAATAAATGTTACTAGCAAGATGAAGAAGAGAGTAACAACTTCAGACAAAGGTAGAGCGGAATTTAGTGACGTGCAAGCATCTGTTGGTACCTTTATTCTTGGTGGTACTTCAACTAATACCTCCAATGAAGGTAATTTTCTTACAACTTTGATACTTTGAGTTCAAATAAGTGCTTGCTATGCAGACTATCTCTATAGCTTAACTATTTGTTTAAAGCATCTAAAGTTTCGTAATTGAAATTATTACATATTGTAAGTTCTATTTGTTCTAAATCTTGTAGCAATCAAGTACAAGAAACAATATATTTCTTGGAACAAAGAGATGGACAATCATTTGGCAAAGGTATTGACAGATCATTGCAAGTTGCAGTGACATACTTAAACTCAAAGTTACATCTTAATTTGACGAAAGATAACATAAAAAATAGACTCAAAAATTGGAAGAAATACTATAGTGTTGTGTCAGATGTCCAAACTAAGCAAAGTGGTTTCACATGGGATGATGAGCGAAAAATGATTGTAGTCACGTCAGATGAATGGAGTTCTTGGGCTACATATGTTGAGGTAAGTCATGTTTAAGTTTTTTGTTAGATTTGTTGTTGTTTTGTTAACTCTTTTATTATTTTTTGGTACAATTAAGTTTTTATACTATTTAATATTTGATTTCAGTAATTGGAGTTTCTTTTCTATGTTTACTAATGCATCAAACTTATTTGATTTCTATGCAGTCACATCCAGAGGCAAAAGGCATGCAAAATAAAATGATCGAACATTGGGATGATATAGTTCTTTTGTGTGGAAAAGATAGAGCAACGGGTCAAGGTACTGAAACTTTTGAAGAAGGTGTTGAAGCAATGGCCGAGGAAGAGGAAACTGAAGTAAATTCAGCTCCTGTAACAGGAGCAAGAACACGACCATCAAGCTCAACAGATTCTGTGCCTAACAAGAAAAAGAAATTGAAAAAAGATTCTTTGGTTGAAGCTATTGGTACGATAGCTACTTCATTTCAAGAATTTTTGGCTAGCAAAAAAAAGAATGAAGAGAAACCAAGTGGTATTGAGATACATGAGGTTGTCTCCATGATACCGGGACTAACTAGTCATGAAGTGTTCAAAGTTGTCTGGAAGTTAATGAATGGGGATGTAGAAGAGTTTAAATGGTTGAAATCTCTTTCGGATGAACAGAAAAGAGATTGGATATATTTTCTCATTGATTCTTGATTGTTGTAGGTTGAGCTTTGGTTTAGAACTTTGACTATGAAGATCTCTTTGGAGGTACCAGGACTTTTTCTTTTTTTTTTTAATCGAACATTGTTCCTTGAATTGGTCTCTATTATAACAAGATGCTTATTGTTTATAGCATAATGAATGGTAATATTACTGTTATAGGTTTCAATTTGTCTTGTCTTTAATTAATTGATTATATTTTTCCCATAATTTATTATTTATTTGTGCTTTGTAGGATATTATAATAAAATATTTTTTTTGTTAATGTATAAAATTATTATTATTGTTGTTGTTGTTATTAATTTATATTTGTTTTAAATAAATTATTTTTCTAATGAAAATAATAAGATTTATATTTCATTGTTATTAGTTATTGTAGAATAAAAGGGTAAAGAGAAGATTGGAGATTGAAATGCTTTAGGATCATTAGCCAAATAATAACTTTGAAATTCATGAATTTGAAATTTTTAGCACAAATTCCTTGTAATTCCAAATAAGGGATTCCAAATATATGGATTTCAAATTCAACATTTCAAATCCTTAGCCAAATCCAAATCCCTCCTTCCAAACGCATCCTAATGGAATTCAACTTTTTCTCTATGTGTTGTTCTTCCATTAGCATGTTAAGCTGATTTTAATATTTTTAATTGAAGTTATGGTAAATGCTTAATTCCTATATATTGTGAGATCTAATTAATACTCTATACTTTCGTGTGATTAGATATTCATGTAACCCCCTATGCTCTTATAAATGATCTGATTTATGAATAATATGGCTAATTATTCATTGTCAAGAATGTTTGCTTAGCCAATTGACTTGCAAATTCGTAATTGTTTGTTTAGTTCAATAACTAGCGGGAACATAGCATAGTTTATTATGTCATAGTAGTTAATTATGTTATGGGGAATGCATGATCTAACTTAAATAAATCCTCGTAGGAATTTATTTGTTAAAATTGGGCCTTTAATGTTGTTGGTGAATTAAATCTAGTGGTCATTTCCAGTGTTGTTCATTGATAGGGAATTAGCCAACAGGCGTTTCTTGACTAACGAAAAGGTAAGGAAATGTAAGGTTGTTAGGTGAACCAATGACACCATAACCAATCTATCTGTTTAAACGGTTGTTATCTATGCATTAATGATCAATATTGGAATCAAGCATGAACTTGACTTCAACCAGAAATATATTTCTTTATTTATTCATCTTTAAATTCATGTTGTAATTTAACCTCAAACAAGACCCCTTTTATTCTATTCTCATTTTATTTGAAAGAATTAATTTAAAACCAATCTCTATGGATTCGACCCTACTCATCATTTCTACAAAAGTATTAGTAGGAATTATTTTTAATGGTTTCGAATTGTAATCTGGAGAAGCGTCCTCAGTGGCGAACCAGGCCCAAGTTCCCTGGAAAAGGGCGCTGGAGAGGGTGAGAGCCCCATCGTGCCCGGACCCTATCGCGCCACGAGGCATGTAGGCAAGTTGGTTTGTTTGGGAACGCAGCCCTAATCGAGCGGTAAATTTCGTCAAAGGCTAAATACGAGCGAGAGACCAATAGCGAACAAGTACCACGAGGGAAAGATAAAAAGAACTTTGAAAAGATAACCGGATGGGGGCCGACAATGCACCCCGGTCGGGTGTGGGACAGGGAGAGCTTATCCGGCACTCTACTCGAGGCGGAGACCAGCGCGGATTAATGCAGCGGCCAAAGCCCAGGCAGTCGATATGCCCGTGGAATGTCGTCGCCCCGATCGTGACGGACAGAGCGCGCCTCTGGCTTGCTTCGGCAACTTTGCGCTCCCGGTGCTAGCCAGTAAGCTCCCCATTTGACTCGTCTTGAAACATGGACCAAAGAGTCTGACATGCGTGCGAGTTAATGGGCAAGTAAAACCGTGAGGGGCAAGGAAGCTGACTGACGCGATCCCCCCCAAGGGTGCAACGCCGACCGACCTTCATTTTCTGAGAAGGGTTCGAGTGAGCATACCTGTCGGGACCCGAAAAATGGTGAACTATGCCTGAGCAAGGCGAAGCCAGGGGAAACTCTGGTGGAGGCTCGCAGCGATACTGACGTGCAAATCATTCGTCTGACTTGGGTATAGGGGCAAAAGACTAATCGAACCGTCTAGTAGTTGGTTCGCTCCAAAGTTTCCCTCAGGATAGCTAGAGCTCGAGCGCGATTCTATCGGGTAAGCCAATGATTAGAGGCATCGGGGGCGCAACGCCCTCGACCTATTCTCAAACTTTAAATAGGTAGGACAACACGGCTGCTCTGTTGAGCCGCGCCAAGAAATCGAGAGCTCCAAGTGGACCATTTTTGGTAAACATAACTGGCGATGCGAGACGAATCGAAAGTTGGGAGGAACAAGAATTTGTGTATATCATTGGTTGAGTTTCCCAAACACATATATAATAAACAATGTCTTTTCAGTTAAAACATACATATTTTTCATTAAACAATGGGAACCTTTTCCTAAAAAAACTTGAACCTTTTTTTCAGAAGAATACGCTATTTCAAAAAATAAAACATACAAGATTTAATTTATATATTTAAGAATAAAGAAATAAATCATTATGAAAAATGAATAAAAACTAAATTTAACATTTAATTTAATCAATCATGTGCTCAAAGTGCTAACTTTTAAATATGATCTATATTTATATATTTATACTATACATACTTGATGAGAGGTTCTTTCTTATTTTGGCCTGAGCGACTACCCTTTTTTTCTTGTTATGTCATGCATTTTTTGATTCCTCATCACTATGTCATTATCCTTTTATGGGTAGTTTTTTTAGTAAAACACTTATATTAACTTACTATTTGATTTATATTTTTAGGTATTTTTTTAATCTACAAAATTGAACCAGACAATTTATAAATTTTATATTTTAAATAATTTTTAATAATTATACACATATTAAAGATATGCCACAACTGACTAGTATCTATACTTCATTATGGGTTAATTGTTTCATCCTATAACTATATGTTCCTGGCATTTTAGTTCTTTAATTATCTAGTGTAGCAAAATGGTCTTCTATCTTTTCAATTTTCGCGAATTTAGTCCTTCGGTCGCCAGATTTTCACAAAGTTGCCTGAAGAGTGGCACACGCCTCTCAATGATAGATTAAAATTGGCTTTTTTTTTTTTTTTTTTGGCTATTGGTTGATATTTTTACAACGTGGCAGCTAAAGTAAATTTATAAAAACAAAAATACTTATCGATGTGGCTAAAATCGCCACGTCATGCTGTTTAGTTGAAAGTGGATGGACTTACCAACGTGGCTATTTTAGCCACGTCGGTAAATATTTTTTTCCTAAATTTACTCCAGCTACCACGTTGGAAAACATTAACCGATGGCATAAAAAGACCCAATTTTAATCCATCGTGTGAGAAGCATGTGCTACTTTTCGGCGACATTGTAAAAATCCGGCTACCAAAGGACGAAATTCGCGAAAATTGAAAAAATAAAGAACCATTTTGCTACTTTAGATATTTAAAGGACTAAAATGTCATGAGCCTATGCTATAGGATGAAAATTACAATTCACCCCTTCATTATTAAGGAATAACACCCTTTTAGGTAGCTGTAATTACCCTACAAATTATGTAGAAATCAACATGTAGAAGAATCCTTCTCTCTTAATATAAAGGGTAAATTACATCTATCTTCCCTGAAATTTGATATAATTACAAATACTCCTTCGTTGTTTGAAAAATTACAAATATTCCCCCAAAGTTTGTAATCGTCTAACAAATAACCCATTTTCATTAATTTTTATGGTTAAACTGACCAAAATGCCCTTATGCACTAAATTATTTTTATTTATTTTTTAATATTTTTTTGGACTACAATATGTAGAGAGAGGTTTCTTAAGTTTTTTATACAAAGGAGCAATAATGCAATTTGCCTTGGCCGGTTTTTCTACAATCTTAATAAAAAATTCAAGGATAAAATAGTCAATTTCAGGCCTCTGGTTAAAAATTACAAACCTCAGGGAGGTATTTGTAATTTTTCAAACAACGAGAGAGTATTTGTAATGATGCCAAACTTCAAGGGAAGTAGATGTAATTTACCCTAATATAAAAGAACACCAAGCTGACGGTGTGAATAAATTACTAAACTGTGCGGGTGGTCTACAATTAGATACCATCAACAAAGGAGAGAAAGATTCAAATTTTTCCAGTCCCAGTCCTGCTTATACTCTGCTGCTTCCACTGTGTTTTCTTTCATCCATGTAGAAACTATTATGCATAATTTTAAGGGATAATTACACTTCCGTTTCTTGAGGTTTGGTGTAATTACACGTAGATTCCCTGTGGTTTGAAAAATTACATTTAGTAACTCTGAGGTTTGCTTCTGTCTAACAAATAGGTCCCCTCCGTGGGTCAAAATTCACCGAATTTGTTGATATTAGCAAAAACAAAAAAAAAAAAGTAAAAGTGATATTTGTCATCAATTAACTTATTACTGACTTATTGTAGATCAAACGAATCTTTTTTATGACCAAACTACCCTTATTTATCGTCACACATTAATGCATGAGAGGAGATATATCTTCACCGTTATAAGGGTAATTTAGTCATAAAAAATTTGTTTGGCCTGCATTAAGTCATTAATAAATCAATCGATGATAAATATTAATTTTCATTCAGTTTTTTTATTAATATCAACAAATTCGATAAATTTTGACCTAATGGGAAGACCTATTTGTTGGACAGAAGCAAACCTCAGAGGTAGTAGATATAATTTTTTAAACCACAATGAGTTTACGTGTAAATACACCAAACCTTTAGGGGAGGAAAGTGTAATTATCCCTAATTTTAATACAGTTGTCCAGAATAATTCTGCTATTACTTACTCAAAGCAACTCAATTTCAATCGACAGAGCAACTTTCCAACAATGCATAGGAAATGTAAAGCACATGGCCAAATACATTACATGAAGATCATGATGCTTATTTACAAGCCTGACAAGTCTAGTCTAGATATTCACAAACTAACTTTTTCTTTGTTATTCACAAACACGATTAAGAAAATGAATTAAGCTACAAAAGAATGAGCTAAATGTATATGGCCTAAACTATTTGAGCTGCTTCTAACACCACTACAGTATATACATTTTGGCGGTACACGATTTAAAAGAAAAAATGAACGAATGCAAAGGATGTTATACGTGAATCGATCAGTTAAGTATCAAGTTCACCAGCATTAAAACTGCTTGCGCTTGAACTTAGAAGGAACATGGGAAGGAAGCATCTGTCTAACACTCTGCTGTCGGGCGGAAGTTGGAGTTTTAGGAAAACCGTGCTGTGGGTTAACGTCACCAGCACCTTGCTCTTGCGCGAGATGTCCAAACATACCTGGGGTTATCCCTCTGCGATGTGTGGGTATACCGTTGCTACACCGTCCAACATATGGATTCATGTTTATGTCCTGCCTATTAGCAACTGCCCATGCATCCTACAGAAAGTTTAGAAGTTAAGAATTGTCATAAGGGCTTTCCAAATTCAAGATTATATGCATCAAGAAGCCACTATTGGGCTTAGTCATGGCATTACATATAAAAATACCTGTTGCTGCTGCTGCCAAAAGTCAGTCTTAAGCGACGAACTTGAAACACCACCGTTGTCATATGGAGCGATATTGCTACTCATTGGTGGAAATGATTTGCGCAAGCCATGTGATCGTTGATCAAGGGTGCGAAAGTAAGAACTTGACGGGTTGCTGCTCCACTGCTGATTGGGTGATGGGTATAACCCATGGGAAATGTAGTAGTATAAAGTATGGAGCTCCTGGAAAAATGCATGAGGAAGCCTCGGGCTTTCCACAGCAAAAGATCTTGAACTGAATTCCCGGTCTTGAGGACATAAGCAAGGTGATACGGCACCAGACCGACCATCAAATGCAGATTGATACGATGGAGCATATCTTTCATACTTCAAATTTGGGGAATGAGCCAAATTGGACAGCCCAAGTGGTGTTGTCATATGGATGTCTTCGACAGTTATTCCTTGCTTGGCCCCAAGCTCTACTATTTGCTTCTCATCAAGCCCTAAGCTCATGAGAAGATTCCAGAGATTCCTCTGCGCTTCTCTTTGGCTGGAAATAATTTGATCTCTTATCGCGATTTCGAATTGAAGTTCAGTGTTAGTAATTCCCTGCAGAGTTGCAGCATAAGACTTCAAGGCTCAAACAAATATGCGTGCATGGAGGAAAAACAGGAACTATGACCATGGGTTATCAACTCTTAGAAGGAATAATACTTCCTAAAGTTGAAAGGCGAGCAACCATTCCAAAGTGAAAAGCAAAACACATGTGACCAAAAACCGAAAAACTTATGGCTGTAGATGCTTCAGTTGGAGAGAAAAATTACTAAAAGTGTACTCCTTAAGGTGAAAGCACAACATGCATGAAGGATGTCAGAATTCATATTTAGATCAAACTGCAATATACCAGTCAAAATCAAGCATGTTTTTGCAAATTGTATTCTGTTTACCAGCAGTCTGTATTGACTCATAATGCCCAAATATGTTTTGTTGCCGTTATTTTTAATTGCTTCATCAATCATATCTTGTAGCTGATACCGGCGCTTCTCATTTTCTTCAATTTCCTGAATGATGCAGAAAAATGATAAGCTTTATCTTAACAGAGGACAAGATAGAAAAAACAGGGAACAATCAGGCGTACAACCTTCTGATAACTAACACCAAGCTCATCATTATCACGAATATTATCAAGAATCAGTTGACGCCTTGTTTGCAAAGCCTGCACTACAACGCCATCATTTTCAATAACCTGCAATTACAAAACATAGGCTGCATCATATATAGGCTAAACACTAATCTGCATCCAATACAAATGAATTATGTAAAACTTGGATAAAAAAATGTCTCTGTTAGAAGGCCAAAGGAGAAGAGAACACAAAAAGACAGCTACACGGCAGAGCTTATAAACTCAAACCTAGTAACCAATAATGTGGGTGATGAAGCCACTTTAACCTGCTGTTTTGCAATAGCTTCATCAAGCTGTTGGAGTTCCTTTCTATTACGACGGTTAGTTTCTTCAAGTTCAATTAGAGCCTTCTGTAAATTTATCCTCTCCTGGACATTTTCACTGGTTTCGTGGCTCAGTGCATCTAACCAAGATATTTCATCATCCGCTGCTTTTTCAGGAAGCTTAGCATTAAGCAGCGACTCTTTGTCAGCTAATTCCATTCTCAAACGGCTAACCTCAGTCTGCAGAGTAAATTGCTTTCTCAATAGTATTATAAAATGACTCCTGTACTTGGAAGCATAGACTATAAGAAAACAAACAATTACCTGAAGATTGTCAATCATCTTCTGGTAGTCTGATACATGAGCATTGAGTGTACCTATATTTTTCTGAGAACCATACCATTGGCTTTATTAGTACATATGTTCCAACAGAATGAATTTAAACAAACTTATAAGGCATCACAGAGGAACAAGAAGAAAATCATAAGTGGACAAACTAAGACATGTTGATTGAGATAAAAACTATATCCTGAATGAAGTAAAACTAAATCCAGAAGGAGCATCGATCTAACTTAGAGAGCAGTGAATGATAAAGTATGAACAATTTCAGTTTCTGCTAATTGAAGTAGAATGGCAGAAAGACTTAATGTAGCCACAATTGCAAATATCTCCTATTAAGCCACTCTGCTTTCATTTTCATATGCTGAAAAGCATGTAACCAAAAAAATCAATGAATATAGAGCTATGCTAACTCATAAGCATGTCTTTCCTCATGGAAACGTTTCGCACCTGGATATGTGTCCTAATTTCCTTTGCTCGGTCAGCATACTTCAAAGTATTGACAGTATGGTGATACTGATTGTCAGCTGGCGAAATGGTGGCAATCATTATTGTCTGAGAATTACCACTCAGGCCATCTTTAAGAATCCGTGTCAACTTGCTGAAGGGAATTTCAGATTAGCTACATTATCAGGAAGGAGACACAGCACATAATAATCATCGCAGGAATTGCACTTGTACCACACACACACACATCAGAGAGAGAGACCTATTGCGGTATGGCACATAAGCTAGGCCCTTCTTCCGTTGCTTTCCCAAAGCATTTATGCAATTTGCCAAAGCAAGAAGTGATCGGTTTATATTGGCACCATCTCTCAATTTTTGGCCCCCACTATTTGTTTCAGATGCTCGTTCACTGCATAGTCAATTCTCCCAGAGGTGTTTCATACCTTTAACAGAAGAAAGATTTAAAGTAATTGATATAAATGCTTGATAGAAAGCAAACCTGCCCGCAAGATCCACTAGTGCAAGTTTTCCTCTGATAACCTGGTTGGGATATTCCTTTTGCTGTTTTCTTGTCACACTTATCTCTAGAACTGCATGTGAGCTGTTAAAAAGAGATTACACATGTATCAACTTAGAAAGGAAGGTTAATGTACTCAAGTAAATTGATCAGGCTATTAATCAAATGTAAGGACTCATTTGTTTGGCAGGGAATGGCATGTTTTATGGGGATCTTAATTACAAAGTATCATATTCTTTATTTGGTAACATCATTGGAAATTTGGAAAATATTCCTAAAAGTTAGGAATATTGCACCAAAAAATTCCAGGAAGGTTAATCCTAATTCTTCAGTGGTATTCTTATTCTTTTTCCTTGTGAATCTGTTAATAAAGACTTTTTCTTGGTCTTCCATTATTACTTATATTTCTTAATAGCGATTTGTATTTTTATTGCATTTTAATTTTATCTATTATATTTATATAATTGATAATATGTGTGTGTAGGTACCTTCAGTATAAGATAAATATATATTTACATATTTATATGCAAGTATATACTCACTATATATTTTATTTTGATTATATTCTATATACTTGTATAAATGTAACTGCATATATATACACATTTGTACACATAATATATATGTGTGTGTCGCGAACATTTATGTTAATTTTTCTAAGTACCATCTCATTCCTTTGTCATACATAGTATACCAAACATTTGTAAGGATTTTGATTTCTTTCCTATTTAAAATGCCTTATGCTATCCAAAGACTAGAGATGGAATGCAAACAAGTTCCTGGTAATTATATTTTCCTATCATATTACATTCCCGCCAAACAAATGGGTCCTAAGAGATTGTTATAGCAATGGTGAATGTTTTTCCATTGCCTCTATCAACCAGCATATGTTTTCACGTTTTCTACACTACAGCCATATTCAAGACAGTAAACTAATTGACCAAGTTCTTATGCTCTCCTATGAGCCTTAGAAAAGGTGCAAACATGAAGCTGACAGTTGAACACTTGAACGACGTGCACAATAGATTACTTGAAATAGCTTTCAAATTGTAGGGTTATATAAAGCGGAGCAAAAGATTAACTCATGCACCACTTGCAAAGAAGATTATCTAAGACAGGCATACCTAAGTTTCATAATACAAGTTTATCCTTTTCAAAGAAATTATGCATTTTTCCAAGACTCTATCCTTGTGATGAGAGAGCATAATATCTGGTTTCAAGAAAAAAGCTTGCAGCGAAATTATCGAAACTGGTAAAATAGAGGAAGATATCACCCACCGTGAGGAAGTTTCGTTAACCTCAGTGCTTTCAGTTTTTCGTCTACTGTTTCCCAGATTCAAAAGTTCAAGAATCTTGTCTGCTGAATTCACCTGAGTACACCCAGCAATGACATTAGGATCAGATAATACGTGTTCAATGTTTTAGTATAAAGCATCTTCTCGAACATGATGGTCATACAGATACTATGAAGGTATGAAAATATCCATCACATCTCAATCTTTAATTAGCATTATTGCATTGATGAAGCATTTGAAAAAAATTAGACTAATTTATTACTCCTATAATACAAAACAATTTCTACTGAAAGATAGATAGATAGATTACCTTGATACTTCTGAGGCCAGCAACAACTATGCCTTGGTCTGGATCCTCCCTTAATTCCAAGTGACCTGATGACTTTTCAAGCAAGTCATAAATGACCTGCAAGAAAATAAAGTCATATACATAGAGTTTTTGGTCAATTAAGTATCAACCATAATATTCTCCAAGAAAATATGTTAATGACCAACCTCATTGTAGACTTCGAGGTACGAACAAGTAACTTCAAAAACATCAGAGCTATTGTCTTTCTCAATTAGGTGAAAGATCGTATTTAGACTGAGAACCATAAGTCCGGGGTCATCTTGAGTTCCAACCATAGTGTATGTTTTCCCACTGAAAGTTTACCAAGAAAAGTTAATTGTATTATAAGCTTATGAATTGCTCTCAAGGTAGGATATGAAATTATTAGCAACTTCAATGTATTTGTTCAATAGAATGGATGCAAACATTTTTATTCCAAGTTTAAACAGGTTACTTGCATTTCATTGATTCAGCTTTACATTTTGACATAGTCCTTCATCAGTTGCAGTCTCATTGCAAATTGAGTAACCTAAGAGACTTATTTGCAGAAAACAAAATTGACATAGTCATATTCAACAAGAAGACAAGGGGGCAGCAAACTTATCAGTTTTAAGTTAAATAAATATTATTCAAGAAGCAAAACCACAAAACAAGCTCAGATACCTGAGAATTAAAGCACAAGAATGCAGGCTATTACACACAAGGCACCATAAATTATTCAGAAAATTGATTTCATAATCATTAATCTCTTTTACTGAGCAGGTTAACAAGCGAAATGGATACAAGCTACTGAAGTTGCAAATTGCAGAGGGAAACCAATCTGAACTCGAGCTCTCGTAATGACCAGGCCACTGTACTTCTTGATATTAGACAAATAACTAACCTATTAACTATAAAAAAAAAAAAAGAATATTTAGATAAAAACACTTTGAGAGCATAGCGGTAGAAGTTTTAGGGACTTCATTTTTTGTTTGTTTGATCTGGTGCTTGTGTTTCCTTCTACCTCATCTTCTCCACCTAATCCTAGTGAAAGCCAAAACGGGATGTAAATATATTATAAAGGGATGTCAAATACAAAAATAAACATCTAAATGAACCAGGATCTCTACACAGAACGATGCCGCCCTTTTCAGAAGAAAAGGGAACACAGGAATGCAGCCTCTGAAAGACGTTTATCATGCATCCCCCCAATGATCATAACATAGAAATCTCCTTTAAACACAGCAAAAGAGGATGATAAGTTCTATAAGTATCAGTCAACAGATAGATGGTAACTTGTTAAATAGTTCAGTTCCTAGTTCAAACTTCTGCGGTAAAGTGTATATTGCACCCCAGAGCCAACAAAACAAAACAACTCGATGCATAAAGTTATTTCCTGAGTCCAAATTAAATTAATGGACTTGGCTCAGGTTTGCATGAGAGTTGCAAGAAAAGAGATAAAAGGCAAATACTACTGAGATTTATTCTGAACTTTGCAGGTTACAGATAAATCAGTAGAGTATTCAGTCAAACAACATGAAAACAAGAGTTTGCATAAGATGGAACCCACAACGTTCAAATAACTCCATAAGTTAGTAAAATAAATAGAATAAACCAGGGTTCTCTTTCGCTATTTGGCCAGTTACCACTGCAATTTGCTTTAAAAAATTTCAAGTACCTCCCAGTGGAACCATAAGCAAAGATAGTTGCATTGAGACCTTGGACAACCCCAAAAATTGTGGACCGTATACTTCTCTCATAGACATCCTGAAGAAAGAAGAAATTCAATTATCTACATTTATCAAAAAATCCACATATAAACCATGAATCCAGCTCCACTGGCAATAATGAAAACATGCATCTTCCTTTCATTTTTTTCGACCTGAAACCTAGAATCTCTAAAGTGTTTTGTTTACAGAGTCATCTCTAATTTTTTAGTAATATTTTGCATAAACAATATATGTAAAGTGCTGATAACCTATAGGGAAAATAGAAAGGAAAAATGCAACTTGAACATGCTCAAGGTGCATAGTATAAACAGATTAGAGCATGATGATATTCCACAATAGACACTAGATGAAACCCTCCTCTCAATATGTTACTCTCTGTGGTCAATTAACTGGACCTATCAACCGCAAGATGCTTATAACATATCTCCAGAAAACTGCAGTGCTATTGTATACTGAGATCAGCCTTCTCCATAATTTTTGTGTCTTTAGAGCAATAACACATCAGATAGCAGATTGCATGAATTAGAACAATTCACTCATTCTTCCATTTTTGTGCATACATGTCAGTTGATATAACAGCAATATAACAGGGAGTCCAAAGAGAGGTATTTGATCCATATGGTTTATCTCACCAATTAGAAGGGCATAAATAAACAAAAAGATATATTCAAAAACGTCATGAAGCAATATAGAAGGCACAGATTACACATACCAAATTGGAACAATTAGGGCCAAATGCATAATCAAAAGTGTATCTTCGCTCCTTGGTTCGATTTTGTACGCGTTCCAGGTAGTCCTTAGAAAGGTCAGGATCCAGAACAAGCACTTCCTACATTAACCATAACTTCACATTTCTCGTCCAGATTTACCCAAAA
Organism: Sesamum alatum; assembly: GCA_034509735.1. Classification (NCBI taxonomy): domain Eukaryota; kingdom Viridiplantae; phylum Streptophyta; class Magnoliopsida; order Lamiales; family Pedaliaceae; genus Sesamum; species Sesamum alatum. The sequence continues at coordinate 5,725,915 of JACGWO010000005.1, forward strand.
AGCATCTTGTTTTCAGTTTTAATGGGAAGTCAAACAGACCTTGGCGTTGTGCACTCTAACTATATCCCGACCTCGTTCTCGCTCGGTTAATGGCCTACATTTAACAGCCACCTATAACCAACCAATGACAATGATAAGAAAACTTGAAAAAGTAATGGAGAATCAGCAAATCAATAATACGAAATGGGGGCAAAAATTCAACAGGACTGCGATGGAACAGATTAAACTAACCGTAAGAGTGGTGGTTTTCTTGGTAGCTGGAGCTCTGATGCTTGGCATACTTGGTTAACATTCGTTTCCGTATTTCACCCAAAAGTCCTCTTCCAAGCTTCCTCCAACTTCAAATAGCTTCAGTAATTGAGAAGCGACTTTTCTCCGTAACATGCAATACTAACAGATGCCTAACTACCGTAAAAACTCACTATTCACCACAGAATCAAAATAGTTGAAGTTGAAACACAGAGCTATACACGTACATCCAGAAAATAAAAACCAAAGCAACACTGACGAATTGAAAAACGAAAACAGAATCGGCACCCTAGATTTTAACCAAAAACCACCTCCTCAAACAAAAGCAGAAGCATTACACTGTTCCAAGCAATGGAAACACAAAAGAAAATTCCCCCCGGAGAAAAGCACCGCTCAAATCCCGCATTCGTCACAAGCAGCACATTCACATCGAACAACGGCGTAAACCAATACTATCTCTACACCGGAATCGCCAATTCAGCTGAATCAGCTGGATTCTGATGAAACAGGAAACGAAAATCCAAAAAATAGGAAATTCTCATAAATCAAAAAAAGGAGGATTCAAAAAAGATTGTAAAAAAAATCGCGTTCCGATTTCAAATTACAAGAAAGGAATAGAATGATGCGGTGGAGTAGAGAAGAAGAAGGGCAACGGCATGGCATTGAATTGAATTGGAGTAATTGGAAATGTTAAATGCCTGGAATTTGATTTTGAGGCGGGTAATAATCAGGAAAGGATGAGTAGGTGGGGAGTTTTTATGATTCCCAGTTTTGTATGTATGTGAATTTGGCTTTTGTTTGTTTAATTTTGTGTGTGTGTATGTGTATGAGCTGGACAGTTGCTTGGTCTGTTGGCTTTGGGTACTTGGTACACGAAGACGAAGGGGAAATAAGCCTCACGGCTCACGTGCCTTTCTCTTCTTTTCTTTCCCTTTTTTGTCTTAGAAAAAGGGTAAATTACGACACCCTATAAAGTTTATTATAATTATGAATATTTTTTTTTAAAAAAAATTATAAATACCTCCTACAATGTAACTGTTTTAATAAATAATTTATTTTCATCCATTTTATGAAAGAATTGACCAAAATGCTTTTATGCAAGCTAAATTTTCTTTTATTATTTCTAAAAAATTTTGAATTATTTTGGATTAAAATGCACAGGGAGATATTTTTTATGTTTTTAATACAAATGAGTAATAATGTAATTTGTTCGCTGATTTTTCTACAATTTAAAAAAAATAGGGGAAAAATTGATTAATTCTAGATTTTTTTAGTTAAAAATTACAAACCTCAGAAGAGGTATTTATAATTTTTGAAAAATAATGGGATATCCGTAATTATGTAAAAACTCAAAAGATGTTATTATAATTCACCCAATAAAAATTGAAAATAGTAAGAACCTCACCTAAGATTTTTAATAATAACGAAAACCCCTAGTTGTTATTTGGAAAATTATCAAACCCCCGAAACTTGTATTATGTAATCTTTAAATGTGGACATGAGATTGACAACTTTGCACTTGTTGTATTTTTCTTTTCTTTTCTAAAAAAGATTAAAAGTTGTATAAAAATAAAACGGATGAGGTAGCTAGAAAATTTTGAAAAATTGTTCATTTAATCCACAAAAAATTTTCAAAATTTTTTTATAATAAGTAAAATTATAATTTAAAATCCACAAGGACATTTTTGTTAGTTCACTATAAAAATAGATGGAACCTATAGATACTAACGATATGAGCTAGTTGTTGGATGATTGTAAACATCAAAAGATATTGATAATTTCTCAAACAATGAGTGAATATTTATAATTATAACAAATTTAAAGAAATTCCATTATATTTTATCCTTCTATTTTTATATATTGATATTTTTGAAAATCAATGTGAATGGAGCCTTGTGCGGGGATTTAACAAATCAAACACAGATGAAGACAAAGTGCAAAACCATCCACTTTTTAAACATGAAATCCTGCGATTCAAATTTTTAAATCGTGTTGCATTTTGAAACGCGTTTCAATTATAAATTTATAATCTCCTTGTTCAAGCAATTGCTGCACATAAACCAATAGAACCGTCAATTTAAAAAAGTTAATAATTAATCAATTATGCTTTAGTCTGGTGATTAATATTAAGATTTCTCGAACAAGTTTGAGATGATGGATTTTAGTCTCACAGGACATGTGGGCGTTTGTTTCACTTTATGTGAATTTATTGTAAATGATGTCTATTGTTTAGTTATAGTGGTGTATTAATCAAACTAATGTATTCATTAATTGCTCAATTTATTGAAACAATGATATAATCATTTATGTATACTATTATAAAAGAAAAAATTTATCGTACCAACTTTTGAAGGAGAAATTATTTAAAAAATGCAAAAAAAAAAAAAAAATCAAACCGATACACACCATTTTATAAGCATTTGGAGAAGAAAAAATTTTCAATATGTGGAGAGGAGAAATTTTCAGTGTTTGTGGAGAAGGAGAAATTTTCAATGTTTGTGGAGAAGGGAGCAGGAGTCGATGGAAATTAATCGGAAAAAATTGCAGTTGCGATCACAGTAAGTAGTTTTTCTTAAAATTTTACGTTATATAAATTTTTTTTTGCTTGTTTTTTGTAGTGATGATTTTTTTTTATATTTTATTTGTGAAGATATGACAAATCAAAATAATATTGATGTGGTTATATTTTATGGAGGTCAACGAATTGAGTCATATGATTGTGTGGGTTATGATCGTCCGGCTTTCCGATTTATGAAAATATATCGTAGTACTACATTTGTTGAACTGGAGTCGATTTTGTTTGAACAAGTTAGCCTCCGTAGGGTTGATTGTAAGTTACAAATATATTTTAAGTACACAAGCTGTTGTGGTGGCCGGTAGCAGGAGACGGTGTTGCAGATTAAGACAGATGAAGATGTTCAATTTTTTTCAGTCCCACGAGTGGAAATTCGTATGTTGATATTTTTGTTGAAACAGAGAAGATTTGCGAAAATATCGTACAAGATGACCCATTTGTTGGTGATTGAGGCGCATATATGTCGTACAAGACGACCCATTAAATATGGTAATCTATGTTAAAGTCCCGCACTGTATGTGATGAGCCACTTACCTCATTTCTTGCATCCTGGCAAACGCAACCCTGATAACACGCAACGGATTATGTGCAGTGTGCATCTGGGATATATGTCGAGACCACTTAAAAAAACAACAAATACCACATAGAATTAAAATAATAAAAAAGTGAGATATTTTACGATTAAATGTATAAATGAATTATGTATACCTTGCCGCACATGGCGGGAGAGGTAGACTATTTTCGTCATCAATTATGGTTGGACATATCTCTAACACATCATCAGACCGAATAGGTGTTATTGTTGTAATACGGGACCATGCCCATTTTTATAGCAGTTGCATAGCCCCACCTATGTTTATTTTACTGCGCTGTGATGCCGTACAAAACTCCCTGTACATATATCCCAACACCGCGCTAACCCAATTAGCGGGGCCATCTTCAATGTCCAATAGGGACACACAGTTTTCGGTGGCATCAGGACACAACAATTCACCAAGAACGCACAAAGCACATACACGTGTCTTTTGCAATACTTCCTCCCAGGGACTATCATCATCACAAGTGTTGACCACCAGCCATTCATGTAAGACGGGTAGTCTTATCTGGGAGCCCTTAAATGCATTCTCCGGCGGAACAAAACCCAATAAATCAGAACAATATTCTTGCCATTGTGGAATTGAACGCCGCGAATCTACTCCCGTGATGGAATTACCGCCCACCGGAAGGTGCCAGATAATGGCGATGTCATGCAGTGTAACAATGGCCTCCCCTATCGGAAAATGGAAAATATGAGTTTCAGGCCGCCATCTCTCCACTAATGCGGTAATGAGGTGGTGATCAATTTCAATGTGACTACACCTAAAAACTCTCAAAAAATCCATGTGATAGTGCTTGTAGAACTCGAGGATGGCGTGGGATTATTTGAAGATTTAAAAAAAACTAGTATCACCACGCCATATTATTAAGTGTGTGTCCTCATTTCTGGACACATCTTCGGAACGATATTTCTTTGATCATATAATACATTACTATCACGTGGACCAAAATTCGCCATAACAAAACTACAAAAAAACACTAGAAATATACGAAAATATAAAATTTCAAACTGAAGTGGAGTGAAATTTTTTTGGATCAAATGCTTAGAAAATGGTTTAAATTTTGAATGTTTCGGTGAGGTGAAGAAGTGAAGTGAAGAATTCTTCACTTCACCCCCCTTTTGCATTTTTAAAATAATTTTGCCACTTTTGAATACTCAAATTTACCCTTTGATTCATTTCTTCCCTTCAAATGTTAATTTTATGGTAATAGTAATTCCAATGTTTTTCAATCATATCATAATTTTTTTTAAAAAAATCCTTTCAACCCACTACTCCACATTTTTTCTCACAAATTCTGATGTTTTTAATAAATTTACAATTATAATTTGTTTTTTCTCTATCACCTCAGTTCACGTTTTTTTCTTTTTACAAACTTCTTGCTTTTCCTCCCCTCACACCATGCTTGTTTAGTATTTTACAATTATTTTTTCTGTTCATATCATACTGTGATTCTTTTTTTCGCAAGGACTATGTACAGCGACGATTAATATAATTATTAAAAAAAAAATTAGTATATCATTGCTATCAATTATAATTTCTAAGATATTACCATCCTTTTATACTTTATGACACTGATACACTCATTATTTCGCCGTTTAAATAAACTAAAATACTCCTTTCAAAAAATTAATTAATAAATAAATAACAATACTACCCGTGTCTAGAAATTCTTGAAATACACTCAAGTTAAATTACTAATACAAATTTAAAGTAGAAGTTATACCGTCTAATCAATACCCTCTGAACTTTTGTCAATGAGCTCTAACTTGGTTGTACAAGTTTAATTTTTTTTTAATGTAAACTTTCATTAAAATAAAGATAGAGTACAAATACAATAGGCGGAAGCCAGACTTGATAACACTGTCACAGACAAAGGAACACGGCCGTGTTACGTACTACTACAATAACAAAATCACGCCTAACCAAACACGGCCGTGTTCTGGAGGGTACACGGCCGTGTAGTACTTGTTCCCACGCAATTTTCCAAACCCTATAAGTAGCACAAACCTGCAACGAGGGAGGTCCAGGGGTGCTAAGTATCCTATTCCTGATTTGGTCAATGATAATACCGGAAAGAATCTCAGAACTATAAAAGAGTTGCTGGAAGCGCCGCAAGTTCCGCTCCATGCAAGTTTAAATTTTACCAATGTCTGAATGTTATTTTATTTAAACTATAAGGATATGTTTATTTTAATAGTAATTGTCAATTAATTATTGATATTTGATATTAATAGTTAGTATAATGATTGTTGTCATTGTTAGATGTTAAGATCATTATATTGTAATCGTAATTAGGTAAATTCGTTAATATTAAGTTGTTTTTCAAACAGTCTTGTTTTTAAATATAACTTTCATTATTTTATAACTTACAACATATTTCTACCATAAAAACAAAAAATATTACAAAAATCTCGTAAATGCGACCGTTAAGAGGGTGTTTGGCTAAGTTTTTCTAAAACATCTTATGAGCTCCTACGTCTTATAAGATGTTTTAGAAGCTTATAAGATGTTGGATCTTATTTTAAAAATAAGATCCTAAAGTGTTTGTATAAGATTTTAGCGTGTTTGGCATAAAAATATCTTTTTATTGTAAAAAACTTATAAGATCCAAAACATCTTATTTTAAAATTTTATAAGCTTTTTTTTTTTTTAAGAACTGCCAAACGAATTTTTAGAGTTTATTAGCTCTCAAACATCTCTTAAGTGAGCATGTTTACTTATGTTTTCATTTTCAGTTTTTGAAACTGTAATTATAGTAAATATGTATTTATTTATACGTATTTTCATTAAAAATATATTAATTTGACACCATGACCAAGTATAAAACACAATCTTATTAACTAATCCAAACATATTTTATTTTTAAATGAAAATCTATATAAAATTAAAAATACAAATTTTCAAAAATAAAAACATAAACAAACAGCAAAGTTTGAACAATATGGACTACTAATTAATTTCCAATCCCAATAATTTACCTTAAATTATGATCCCTACAAGTTGTACACACGCTTTGATGTTTTCTTGTACATAGATTTAGTACGTGAGAACATCAAATCCAGACATGATTTTGATTTTTTCTAATTAATTTCTCCCACCCCTCTTTTATTTAATTCAAATCTCTAACATACATTTTACTGTTTCTAAATTCTTTCTTTCTTTTTTTTTTTTTTTTCTGTCAACCAATTAGTTTAGCCGGCACACTTTTCTCTTTGAATAAGAGGATTCTAGATTCAAACCCTGGTTGTCCTCGACTCTCCACTCCCATTGTACTAAAAAAAGTATGCATAAATTACGGCCACTTCTCTTGAGATTTAACATAATTACAAATACTCCCTTGTTGTTTTTAAAATTATGAATGCCCCCCTCAAATTGAAAATAATTATGTAGTCTCTAGACGGAGGTGTGAGAGTTATAATTTTACCTTTGCTGATTTTTTTTGTTTTTTACACTAAAACATTTGAGAAAATACTAGAAAATTTGAGGGTGGGTAAAATAAATAATCCATAATGAATCTTAATTCATAAAAATATTTTAGAAAATTCTACAAAATATATAAATTAGAATTCCAAAAGGGCATTTGGGCAGTTTATTACAAAAATTGGATGAAAACCTAACGAAATGGGCTCGTTGTTAGACACACGTTAAAATCAACGAGTATTTGTAATTTTTCAAATAACAAGAAGGTATTTGTAATTATGTCAAACCTCATGGGAAGTGGTTGTAATTTACCCAAAAAATATTAGTATGTTTTTCTAATAATTTTTTAGTTTAGTGGTTAAAACTTAAATTTCATAAATAAATTTGAAGTCATGAACATACAAATATTTATTTCATTTTATATAAATTTATTTAATAATTTTCAGTTATATTAATATATTGATCAAATCCCATGAGTATCAAGAAAATGGAAAATTAAGACGAAATGCAGACATGGCTGACTCGAATTCTGACTTGATCTGCCTCTTACTGTTCTTGGTCCTAATAATGGCCTGCACATCCCAATTACACCCATGTTGTCATGCATAATCATTCAGACTAATTAACTGATAATGTTGTTTTCGTATTGATTTATTTGACGTGGTAGAATGTATTGATTTATTATGATTTTAAGATTATATATTTTTTTATAATGTAGAGAATAATTTATTTTTTTATACTACATTTACGATGGGTTATGCTAAAAAATATACTTAGAGATAATTATATCGTCCTCCCCTAAAATTTAAGGTAATTACTCTTAAATTCTCTGTAGTATGGAAAAGTACATTTAGTACTCTTGACTTTTGTTTTTATTCAATAAATAGATATATTCGTTAGTCAAAATTCATCAACTTTGTTGATATTAGCAAAAAAATTGAATGAAAATTCATACTTACTTCCAATTGCCTTATTACTAACTTGGTCAAACAAATTTTTCTGATCAAATTAATATTTTGCATTTCGCATGCGCTAATACATGTGAGAAGGTACATTTTGACCTTTATAACTTATTATTGATCTGTAAAATGAAAAAAACCAAATAAAACTATTTCCCAATTAAATGAGTACATTTTGCCAACCCAACATTCAGTTCATCTTTGTACTTACATTTCTTGCTATTTCCAGGACAGGGCGGAATCAATCGGCACAAAAATTGGCAGCAAAATAAACTAAAGGGTTAATTACACTGACATCCCCTATTATTATGAGAATATATAAATTTCCCCCTCTTAGTATGAAAGTTACATAAACTTCCCTTCCAAATATACCCACCTTACAAATCGTCCCTTTCGTTAGTCAACTTAATGGATTTCGTTGATGTCATAAAAAAAAATAGTCTAAACTTCCTATAATACCCTTGACCTGAATAACTCTATTTTTTATGGCTTAAATACTCTTAAGGGATAATTTATTATTTTTAAAGTTTATAAGGGTGTATACTCATAACTTTTAGTAAATTGTTTTATAATATTTTTTTAATCAAATATTGTGTATGTGTAGGTTGTGACATTAATTTCTACTCCTAACAATCACCAAAGCTTGTAAATTTTGTTAAAATTATATTATTTTATAGCAAGTAATAAAATAGAGTTTATATTACTCAAATGTTAAAAATATTGAGGCAAATTTCATTATTTTAGCCAATTTTACTATGTTGAATTAAAATTTAAACAAGTCAATTTTAATATACTTTAACTCTTAAAGTTCTATAAGTTGCAATTCCTGGAAAAATAAAGACATACGTATATCTTTAAATTATTTGAGGAAAAACTTTTTTCCTTCTTTCCATTTCAAATAAAGAAAAAAAAACTTCTATTATTAATTTTATTGAATTATTTTCAGTTTTATAAATGAGGGCAAAATGATCATTTAAGCACCTATTATTGAATTTGACTAACACCTGTTAGCTAGAGGGGGCAATTTGTAATTTTCATAGTAAGAGGGGGAAATTTGTATTCCCAAAATAGCAGGAGAGGCGAGTGTAATTAACCCTAAACTAAAATTGCAATTTTTATTTTTCTTTTTCTTTTGTCTAGTCACAATCTCATTTAATTTATAGAATATCCATATATATTTCTATTTTTTTTAAATACAAAGAAAGTATCTATTTATCGAGTAATTTTATATTTTAATATAAGGACCACATTTTTTTTTTTTGAAGTGAAAGCGATGAAATATTATTAAATATTGAAACAAATTTGTTACAATCCGTCCTATCGAACATCAATATTTGAATAAAGACAATTACAACAACTATATCCTGATCAACAGTCTAAACAACACCTATTGATTACAGTAGAAAGACCTTCACCTACTATACAGTAGAAAAATATCCCATACATTCGATGGGGTTCGAACCCATGACCTCGAGATCATGGGGCCTCAACTTCGCGAATTGAGCTAGGCGTCATTGACATATAAAGGACCACACTTGGGTACCATAAAATTGCAGCCATACTCCCTGTTACGTTCTTTTTATACCTTAATAGGCTTTGAATTTGACTATGAAGCATTCAGATCATTTCGAACTGACTCCAGTCTAGTCTGAATCCAAGTATGTACAATCAAAATTATATCGATAGTTTACATAAAATTATACAATTTAGTCGTACATATAAATATATGTCCTGCATGATCCCAGTATAAGTTTTTGGCTACTTGAATTTTTCATATGAGTTTTAAATCTAATCGACCTCACTGACTTAAGTATTGAAAAGCTATAAATGCGGCCTTCCTGATGATTTCATGAGCTTTGTCTTTTAGGACCATTTACAATGTCGGAAAATATTATTGAACCTGATCCAAAATTTGTTAAACTCTACAGACTCATTCGAATTCGAACTCAGATCACATTTTATATATTAATTGATTCAATCATTGAATGAAAAGAAAAAATAGATAAATTGGATTCCCCGTTTATAATTTCAAATAATCTTGAAATTTTGAAAGTCTGAAAAATTAAATAGGCATGGTTGGGTAAACAATCAATGAGAGGATTATGATACAACAGAGAGCACAATCAATGTATGATTATTAATTCATGGGTTGTGATAGTGTCACCCTCACAACAAGGTGGTCCAAGTACTATGCCGTGGCTAATAGTATCTATACCTCGATTCGACAACGAGGTATTTGTTTTATTAGTAAGGTTGATGTTTTAAAATCTTTTATCGAGCAACAATTTTTAATTTGTGTTTTACGTACGTAAATAATGGGGTTATGACTATGAATTCTTCCCAATTTGCCCTTTTTATTCTGAACGGCAAATAAATACATAGGAAATATTGAAAGATTGTTGATAAATGTCGTTATGATTTTTTTTTAACCTTAATAAAATATGCCCAGCATAGCTTATTTAGTAATAATCTTTCAATCACACGAGTCTTGTGATTTAAGGTTTATTCAACCTGGGGCGTGGATGTAGGCCCATCAGAATTAAATATTTGTTTATTTATATAATAATTTGTAATTTATGTATGTCTTATTTGTTCATTACAAAATTATTGATGCAACCACGGATAGATTCCCTCATGTCTCCCAATTTTTGTAACTTTTTTTAAAATTATACAAAAAACTTAAATTTCTTTTTATATATTGATCCCCTAATTATTCTAGTTTCCTCAATAATGTCATAATATGGACCCAATATATAAATATCATTTTTCAGCCCTTCAAACTTTCACTTCTAAATTCGTTCCTGGATGTAACTTGAGTATCTCTTGCAGAAAAAGGCAAATTTTGTTTGCTACTTAGATTTGGAACTTGTAATTCCTTTTATTAGAATTAGGTTAAAAGATTTTTATGAAAGAAAATGGAAAAAATGCAAGTAACCCCCAGTGATATTGCAAATGTGCAAATTACCCCTTTATGAAAAAATAAATAGTAATTTACCCTCTTGTATTTTTTAAAATGAAGCAATTTATCCCCTTATGTTTTCCAAAACGAAGCAATTTACCTCCCTGCTGGTAAATTGCTTCGTTTTGGAAAACACAGGGAGGTAAATTGCTAATTTTTTTTCATAGGGGGGTAATTTGCTCATTTACAATATCATAGTGGAGTAAATTGCATTAAACCCAAAAGAAAATTCTAGCTTGGTCAAATGTTATCAGATCTAATTAATTTTATAACAAATATATTATACTTGTTACGTGATTGACTCTATAGTTCAAGAGAATTGGTCAATTATGATGAGTATAACGCACTTACTATCCAAACTTTAAAATTTGGACCGACAAATTCGACCGCTCCGACTGAAAAACTGTTGTGGTCAAACCTAGAGCAGACCAGTCAAAACCACTTGGTCAACTTAAATTTAAAAAAAAAAAAAAACAATCAAAGAAAATGATGCTAATATGGTTTTTCTTCCGTTCTTCTTCATCTCCTTCTTTCCACCAAAGTTCCTCCAATCTTATTTGGGTTTTTTTTCTGAGCCAACGGTTGTTGCTTCCATTTCAAAACAAGAGTTTGGGGGTGTTTTAAATTTTAAACTTTTTGTTAGTTGGAATTTTGATTTTTTTTTTTTTTGCTTTCTCCAAGATATTTGTTGGTTTTTTTATTTTTAAATTGTTATAGATTACATTCATTTTTTAATTGTATCATTTGTATAAATTGTTGTCATGTATATAATATGCTCCAAGTTAATCGATTTTTTTAACTTGATCCGACTGATCGAACCAATGACCCAATAACCTAATAATTTATCTGATTTGATTGCATCACTTGCTATATAATTAGTACAGTCTGATTTAGTGCATAGTTTAAGAAAAAGTGATGAGTCACATAATAAGTATAATTACACTTGCTATATAATTAATAATCTCCGTAAAAACCTAGTTTGGGTATTAAAAAATATTTATCCTAGTAATGAGTTGGATTGATGAAGTTTATCGTTTAACAAGTTTTAAAAAATGCAATTTTACCAAAAAGTACATATTCGTGACGTATATGAATAGGGACAAATCAGAACTTGAATGCAAAATTATTAAGCATTTTGAGGGTAAATTATTTATTTATTTAATTAAATTATCTCCAAACTAATAAAATTTGAAAATTAGGTGTAACTACCAATACGTTTTGCCCAGTTGAGATACATTAGGTTGAAATTCTCTCTCACTAGTATTTTAATTTTTTTTTTTGCATTTAAAAAAGAGAAAATACTTCATTATTAAATAATAAATTATTATAGCTAAACAAAAATAAGATTGGTATGATATTATATTTACTGAAAAAATATAAATTCAATACATTATAAGCTATACAATTAGAAATAGTAATTGCATCAAGAGAGAAAACATATATATCTATATTAATATTCGACTAACATGAATGTACATATATATTATTTTTATTCAAAATTTAGGTCATAATCCGAATTTTTTTTGTAAGAAAAATTATCTAATAAATTTTTATTTGAAGTTAAACTAATGATACTATTTATGAAATTATTTCAAAAATATTTAAATACAAAATATGTCAACAAAAATAATAATTTATTTGATTCTAATAGTATCATGTCCTTTTTGATCATTTTACCAATAAAAAGGCCTTATTATGCCAAACACCCTAACATCTTATAAGATGTGAAAACATCTTATAATCTTTAACATCTTATTTTACCCAAACACTTTAGGAGCTTATTTTTAAAATAAGATCCAACATCTTATAAGCTCCTAAAACATCTTATAAGATATAAGAGCTTATAAGATGTTTTAAAAAACTTAGCCAAATACCCTCCAAGTATTAGAAAGGAAGTATTATGAATTTGATTAGTTTCTTTTATAATGTTCGAGATGTCTAGTCGCTTTCAAAGTGACAACGTAAAACACAAAATCTTAGTAAGAGGGTGTTTCGCTAAACTTTTTTAAAACAATTTATAAGCTCCTACATCTTATAAGATGTTTTAGGAGCTTATAAGATGTTGGATCTTATTTTAAAAATAAGTCTTAAAGTGTTTGGATAAAATAAGATGTTATATCTTATAAGATGTTAGAGTGTTTGGAATAATAAGGTCTTTTTATTACAAAAAAATGACCAAAAATGACATTGTACTATTAGAATCAAATAAGTCGTTATTTCTTGATATATTTTGTATTTTAATATTTTAAATACTTTTATAGGTAGTACACATTAGTTTAACTTCTAATAAAAATCTAATAGATAATACTTTTTTTTAAAAAAAAGAAAATGATGGCATTATTACCTAATATTTTGAATAAAAATAATATATATGTACATTAATGTTAGTCGAATATTGACATTGATATATAATTAATATTCTCTTTGTTAACAAAATGACTATTTTCTAATCGTATAATTTTTAATGTCGTTAATTTATATTTTTTCGGATATAATATCAATAGCAATCTTATTTTTGTTTCATAAATAATAATTTATTAAGTAATGAAATAATTTCTCCTTTTCAATTGAAAGAAAAATTAAATATCAATAAAATGTTTTAAAATCTTAAAAGAAAGAAAGTATATTTGTGTGTGTGCGGGTGTGTGTGTGGAGAGAGAGAGAGAGAGAGAGAGAGAGAGAGAGAGAGCATGTGTGGATGTGTGTGTAAATGGGGGTAATTTTATCTAATTACACATTAATTTATAGAGCTTATAAGATCTTAAGAAAAAAGTTGGTGATGGTGTAAAATTCGGGAAAGTGTAGCCTAAGCACGTACGCACCAAAACAATTCGAGAAGCTAAAGGAATGTAATGGAAAATGTAGATGTAGTTCTTCTTATTCATGAAAAAGATAAGTTTACAATGAATTCACCCTCTATTTATAGTAAATTTTAGGGGGTGAAATTACAATGTTGCCCTTTGATCCTACGGCCTAAAATTGATCTGCGGAGGGCATTTTCGTCATTTTGCTAGCCCACTCCCTTTTCAACTTCCTCCTCCTCAACTTCCCTCAACTCCTTTTAACTTCCATTTGGGGTCTTTGGGCTATTATTCATAAGTTGGAGGGTCTTCATGCAAAGTGGGTTTTTTCTCCACATCAGTTGGAGAAGGTTAACTTTTTCTAAAGAGCTTATAAGATCCAAAATATCTTATTTTGAGATTTTATAAATTTTTTAAATAAAAATTTATCAAATGAATTTTTAGAGCTTATAAACTTAGCCAAACACCCATAAATAAGGTTGTTCCCAACAAGATCCTTGGATGACCAAATTAAGTAATAGATCAGTTGGTAAGGTCGGACAAAATAAAAGCACAAGTGAAACAATGGGGGGGTGTATTTTGGCTTATTTATTTATTTAATATTAAGAAAATAAAAAATAACAAAAATAAAAATATTATAATATATATAACATAATTGGTAAAAGTCGAACTCAGGTACGTATCAATAATGTATAATCGTATCAATAATGTATAATCGTCTATCACAATTTTATTAGAAAGTGTATTCATCTTCTTTTTTTTTTTCCACGTTCCAAATGTATGGTGTAGATGGGAGCTACGTGGAATAATAAAACCGAGAAAGGGCCGTTGGGAAATAACAAAATATAAGGGGGACCACACATGTGTTATTAACGATATGTCCCTCGAACACAACAATTTAGACAAAAGGTACATTGCTTCTTTATTATTAGGGCAGGTAAAATGCGACCCCTCATATGGAATCAAGCATGTCATACAAACTGTGAAGGACCACACAGGGTTCGACATAACATACCAAAAGGCATGGTACAGTTTGAAGATGGCCCGTGAAACCGTTTATGGCACATGGGAGAGTTCAGTTCGAAAGCTACCAAACTTCATGGGAGCTCTCCAAAAGTATAATGAAGGGACGATTGTTGAATGAGAACATAAATACTTTCAGCGGTCAAGCAATGCATACGTGATAAAATACGTCTTCTGGGCATTCAAACCGTGTATCGATGGGTTCCAATACTGCCGCAATGTCATCAGTGTCGATGGAACACATTTATACACGAAGTACAAGCACAAAATGTTGATTGCAGCTGCCATGGATGGGAATCAACAGGTACTTCCTCTTGCGTTTGCTATTGTCGATGAAGAATCCGAAGCATCTTGGACTTGGTTTCTTCAAATGTTGAGCAAACATATTATAAGAGGATGGTCTGGGATGTGTCTTATTTCTGACCGTAATGCGGGTCTCATCAGAGCAGTGAAAAAAATTCCAGATTTTGTGCCACCACAGGGAGTGCACAGATATTGCTTGCGGCACGTATGTTCTAATTTCAACAGTCGTCACAAGAATGTCGAACTGAAGGACCTTTGTTGGAGAGCTGTTCTGAATATCAAATCAGCAAGTTCAATCAAACAATGAACGAGATAAAGGCTCACAAATTAGAAGCGTTTGTGTACTTAGAGAATATTGAGAAGGAAAAATGGACAGCTTCTCACGATGGCAGATGGCGGTGCGGAATTCTCACAACCAACATGTCAGAGTGCATCAATGGAGTTCTGAAAGGGGCTCATCGATTGCCTGTGACTGCACTAGTGGAAATAACATTTGCTCGTTCAGTCCACTATTTTCGTGAGAGGATGGCCAAAAGTGGTGTCATGTTAAGCAACAACCAACTATGGACGGACTTTGCAAACAAATTGTTCCAACGTTGGTTCGAAAAAAGTGTTGAACATGCTGTGACGAGATACAACTAGCACCAACAGTCTGCCTCCGTTGTGACAAAACGTCAGACTGGACATGGATTCAACACTCACGTCGTCAAAATTGCCACACGAGAATGTTCATGTGGCAAACGGAGTCAATTCGGCATCCCGTGCGCGCATGCTCAAAAGGTATGCGATGCATATAGAATTAGTGCCCCATCAATGGTGAAGGACTATTATGATATAATGGCTTACAGGAGAACATATTCTAAGTCTTTTCATCCTTTGATGGCGGAAGATTATTGGGATGTTCCACAATTTGAGTTGGTCCATGACACTACTTTACGTGACATCATTCATCGTGGTAGAAGCCAAACCACACGTATTCCTAACGAGATGGATTGGCCACAAACGCGAGATAGACAACAATACCAACAAAGGGAGGGCCATTCAAGACAAACTGATGCGTCGGTAGGGGTCGTAGAAGACAACAATAATTTTAAGAATTGTAATTATTATAAATAATTTTTTAAACTTTATTCTTTGATTTAAATATAATTTTTTTAATGTAATTATATTTTTTGTGTTAATAAATATTTTTTGTTGTATATTTATTTTAACTATATGTAGACTAAATAATAATAATAATAATAATAATAATAATAATAATAATAATAAAAATTAAAAAAAATTTGAATATACGCAAAAATAATAATTACAATATAATAATAATAATAATAAAAAAAAAGAAGTCGAACTCTGAGAGTTCGACTTCAAGTCGAACTTCGACTTCAGGAATTAAAAAAAAAAATCGGTAAAAGTCGAACTCAGAGAGTTCGACTTTTACCAATTATGTTATATATATTATAATATTTTTATTTTTGTTATTTTTTATTTTCTTAATATTAAATAAATAAATAAGTGTATTTTATGTTTTTGCCCTACTATATGGTCACATACAAGAGCCTCGGGGATAATGCCACGTGTTTTTAATCCAAAGGCTATGTTAATGGGTTATTCGGGTCATCGGGCTGGTTTGGATTCAATTCATAAGGTAAACACGCGGATCCTGAAAGGCCATTATATAATATTTCTTATTTTTGGGGGCTTTTAGACTATTTGCACCTTTAGCCACATCACATTACGTTGGATTAATTTTCAAAACTGATGAATTTTGTATTCATTTGTTTCTCTTAAGATAAAAGGAAAGACATAAAATTATGAAAAATAAATACTTGGTTTACCACAACAGGCTCCACTTGAAACGATAGTAGTGTCTTATATAACTGATATAATACCTCTTTAATAGTAATTATTGGTTCAAGTGCACAGTGGACTTGACCAGCCAAGAATCGACGCGGATTAGTCCGATTCAAGACCAATCCAGTACTGTTTATGATCGATCTTGGGATAATCATATGCCTTTAAATGAGTTCCAATTGGCTCTTTAATTTTTAAAGTCAAGCCCAACCCATCGACCAGCCCAATTGAGGCTCGTTCAAAGCCTGATAGGGTATATTATATTTTTATTTTTATTTTTTATAATTAATGTATCTTTTTAATAATTACTTAAATTATGATCATTTTATGAAATAAATACTAAATTAAATCAACCAAAAAATTATAATAAAAATATTATAACTAGAAAAAAAGTAGTTAAAACTACATAATGAATTTAAATAATAATTTGACCAATAGGCTCACAATAATAAACTTAGATAATAACAAGCCAAAAATAATTTAAAATAAATTTTGAAAAACTAAATAAATAAAGAGTACTAATGAACTTATGTCCTAACAATTTAGAAGTAAAACAATATACATAATAGTTTTAGCGTCTCAAAAATTTAAAAACCTACTAGTATAGTCAATTTAAAAGAATAAAATAAAAATTATATGTCATGAACTATTAAAAAAATGGCCCAATTCGATCGACACTAGCCCGGACCAAGCCTGGTCCAGGACAGATAGTCCTGGGCCACTGGGCTAGGCCGATCGCAGGTATTGTTATTTGGACTCAGTCTAAGACAAACCCCTTTTATTAGGCTAGTTTTGTCCTGTGGATTTGCCCGAACATTGCGCATCTTAATTGTTGGTGTACTATAAACAATAATTTTGATTAGTATTAATATTTAATATTGATAATTGATATCTCAATTGTTGACAATTGATAAAGATAATCGATTCACTTCAGAAAAAATAATAATAATATATACAACATATTTGAAGTCATGATGAGAATACTTAAGTTATATCACTGCAAAATACAAGATTATCCTCTTTGAAAAATAAAGGGAAAAAAATGTTTTAAGTTTCTCTCTATGCCTCTTTTCTTTTTCTTTTTTTTTTTCATTTTAATTATTAGCTATTACCAGTGGTATCTAGGTTTAAGAATATAAATTATTATTTGAGTGTGGAAAATATATATTCATATATATATATATATATATATTATGTGACACTTAAGATCAATTACTATTCTAATTTACATTTTTTTTAAAAAGATAATTATATAATTATATCAAATTTTTCAATAAATTGAGCAACATACCAATTGAATCAATACATCAATACAATTCAAAACAGTAAACAAATTACAGTAACGCACATGAAGGAAGACACACGCGCATATAAAATGAGACAAAATATCTACACGTTCGTTGGGATACCAAGTTTACAAAAAGAATAGGACAAATGCCATATTTAGTCCCTTAAGTTTGTGTTTAGAATAACTTTAGTCCCTCAAATTTATTTTTTAACTTTAGCATCCTTAAAGTTTGGTTTTTGTTTCAAATTGGTCCCTCAGACCAATTTCCGGTGAAAAAATGGCCATATTATGAATTTTTGAAGGGTAAAATGGTCAATTTAAGTTTCACTTTCTCACTTTAGTCCCTTAAGTTTGTAAAAGTTTTAAATTAATCATTTCTTAGTGTCCACATATTGGAATTATCAGCATATAATAAAAATTTCCATATTCTTCACTCCACGCGTTAATTGGTTGCATTTTTATGATATAGCTTGGACGTTTTCTTATTTGTTTGTTGGCTTGCTGGAATTATTTAGTAATAAATACAATATTAAATCAATTGTTAAACATGACCTTGTTCGTATAAGCCCCGAGAACGAAAATTAAGATTTTAATTACAAAATAATATTATAATTAGCAATCAAATCGCCCGTCTCGTTGCTATTACGATGTGGATCTCATGCATAAAATGATGTCAATTGAATGGTTAGGAGAAACCAACCTTTTCTTGTTTTCCAGTTGATGTTGATTACTTGAACTTTCTCAATAACAGCCGTACCTTAAAAGACGATGGAACGTCAAAACGGAATCATTTTTTATTGTTGTTCATGGTAGAAACACAAGTGTCTTCCCTCTAAAACTAGTCCACACCACCTATGATGGAATCACCCTCAAACCTATGCTAGTAGGTATTAGAGGATTAAGGTAGATCACCTATTGATGTATGGAGAAATCAACGGAATTCTTCTCTTTTGGAGATGAGAAATGAACATAAGACCAAGGCTAAAGTGAAAGCTAGACTTTCTAGCTTTGAAAGAGAGAAATTCTAAGAGCTAGAGAGCAAAAGGAAAGCAAGAGTTTTTTTTATCTTTTGTATGTAAAAAATGGCATATCAATCTCTTGTCTTCTACCCTCTTTTTATAGGCATTTCTTTGCACTAGATACAATGAATGTAGACAAGCTCTTTTGTCTTGATTTTAGATAACACTTATCTTCTTTATTGATAAGTTCTAGCATGATTCATTTTTTTTCCTTTTACACTTCTCTTCTTTATAGACAAGCTTTATCATGACTCATATTTTCTTCTTCATCTAAAGATGAAAACAAGTCATGTCTATGTTCAATGAATCTTGTCTTGTGGGCTTGGGCTAAGGTCTTAGGGTTTATCTTAATTCTCAATTGGACTAAGTCCAATTTTAATTAATTCCCAACTAATCATTTAGCCCATGATATTTAATTATTTAATTAAATATAAGTCAAAATCAATTAATCTAATTAATTGATTTAAAGCTCAAATAGATTAATCTTAATTAATCTATCACAATCTTACTTAATCAAATTAATGTTTGTGAAATTAATTGATTTATTCTGCATAATTAATTCTATAAATTAATTTCAATAATTCCATCATGAATTTGTGTGTGACCCTTTAGGTTCACTACTCAGCTAGACTTAAACTTGTATCATATATACAATTTAATTAGCAACTTACTTGCATTATATTAATTAGATCTTATCATAATTAATCACCCTCAATTAACTCCTTAATTGGAGGGTCCCGTCACCATGGGTGACCATTTAGCAATGGTCCATGACACTAGATAATAGGTGAATTATTGTGTGAACCTGTGAGCTAAGCATACCATGCAGATACGGTCCCTCCGCAATTAACCTCCCGATCAAAGTTTAGGGCATGGAATTAATTAACGATTCCCATTATCGACTTTGATGTCTGTCTATGTATTAACCCTTCAAGTTATGCTTCTAATTTATCAATATGGAAAAAATCCTTTCTCCTATTTGATCAACAGCCATAGCCATGGGCTTCGAGGAATGCATAATGTAGAGAATATAGGAGGTTCATTATCATGTCATGATAAGTAGCAGATCCTATCTTGGAACACACCAACCTCCATGCATGCTTCAACTATGTCTGAAACATGACCGTATAGTGATCCAGGATGAAACCTGAGACCACATTGGACATGATCAAGTCACAGCCGTCCTATGCACAAGGTTACTGTGGAACCTCAAGTCTAAGGACTAGTTAGTGCACTATCGTAGCCTAGGAGTTCTAGTCATACCGATCATGCCATATAGGGCTTCCATATGACAACTACTACGAGTCAATTCAGTGAACTTGATAACTCTTTATCAAGCACCTATTAAAGTGCGCAGACGTCATACGTATCTGTCTATGAAACTCGACATTCATCATATGAACGCATCACTTAGTGCAAGTCTTTAAGGTTTGGTCGATGCCCTGTCTCGATCGATTCATCTACTTGGAATATTTTAGATCAAACCATAGAGGTTGGTTTCATGATCGCTACCATATGCGCGAGCCAACCCCGTACTATAATTTATCTAAGGGATGCAACCAAATGCACACATGTATATAATGTTTAAAGCATATGATGAAGATGACCAAAGAACATTTCTTAAATTAACATATTATTGAAAAAGATCGTCTAAAATAGTTTACAAAGAGCCAATCAATTGGCTTGACGCCCACCTATTCTAACAGACCTAATATGACAAAACTTATGAACATAATCTAACATGATACATAACCATCAAAACAAACCCCCAAGATACAAAAACCTGTGCATAATATGCAAACCATGGCAATACACAACTATTAAATCAACAATCAAGATACAAATACATGTTCAAAGTATACCAACCATGACAATGCATAATATCAACACAAATACTCAAGATACTGTGAACATGTTTTTGTATCTTGACTGTTTATTTAATAGTTATGTATTGTCATGGTTGGCATATTATGCACAGGCTTTTGTATCTTGAGGATTTGTTTTGATGGTTATGTATTATGTTGGATTGTGTTGAGAAATTTTTATTATATTAGGTCGTGTTGAACAATTGATTTAATATTGCATTTATTACTAAATAATTTCAGCAAGCCAACAAACAAACAAAAAAATGTCCAAGCTATATCATAAAGTGCAATCAATTAATGCGTAAAGTGAAGAACATGAAAAATTTTATTATGTGCTGATAATTCCAACATGTGGACACTAAGAAAGGATTAATATAAAACTTTTACAAACTTAAGGGACTAAAGTGAGAAAGTGAAACTTAAATTGACCATTTTACCCTTCAAAAATTCAAAATCCGACCATTTTTTCACCAGAAAATAATTTGAGGGACAACTCTAAAACAAAAACTAAACTTTAAGAATGCTACAGAAAATGAACTTAGGCCATGTTTACCTTACTGGATAAACCCCTATATCCAGGTCAGTAGGGGTTTGTCCAGTGTTTACTAATCAAAGTTGAAGCCCGCTACTAAATTCTTGGGCCCTCTACTGACCCTTACAAAATGCACTACTGCAATCCAGGCCACCCCCCCACATATTAACAATATGTGGGGCCCACCAAGTCCCATATTAATTTTACCTTCCATTCATGTCCTCAATTTGAGCTTAATTTTTACATTTTTGCCCTCAACAATTAATTACTTTATATCTGCCAAATCATTAATGTGGTAATTGGCATTTAATAACTCCATAAACCTTTTCTTACTGTTCTTCTGTCCTACTCCATTTTCTTACGGTTCTTCTCTCCCAACTTTGACAATACTATATCTTCATCGTCTTCCTCAACTTGTTTAGATGACAAAATTCTAGATCCGAAATTAATATAGAAAAATTCTCTACTAAGGTAAACTGAAGAACAGAAAGTTGTTGATACATATTTCGTACACGGCCACATTTCCAGTTTCTTAGTCAAAGAGACTGAAGCCCATGTCCTGCAAAAGAAAAAATAGACAAAGTCAGGCCATCAAAATAGTGCTTTATATAAGTCCTTGTGGACATAAAGAAGTCATTATCACTAATAATTCCCAAAAAACAGAAAGGAATAGGACATGTCAACTCAATGATGTCCTTGCCCTTAACTTGAGACAATAGCAACTCAATCTTGTCCTCATCAGCCTCAGCGTCAACTGAGCCGAGGATATCCTTCAAATCCTCCGCCGAGGGGCTGGTGTTGCCACCCAAAACAACCAACAAGTATGCTGCGACAATCTTCATCTTTGGGAGATTTGATGGCAATGGATCTCTGAAAATGCAGCCACTGCTAGAGTTTTACCGAGTAAAAACCGTCTTTGGTTGAAGGTTCAGTGGATCTAACCTCATAAAAGAATATCTGAGTTTGTTGTTGTTGGAATGGAGATGATGAGCGTCGACGAAAATGAGGGAAAAGAAGGGACGAGGAGAGTAAACATGACGATGCGGCGAAGGAGTGAGTCAGTGAGGTGAATGATGCCAATCGGGAACTGAAATTGGAGGGTGGAGAGTTCAGAGACAATGGAGTCGGATGAAATGGGTGTGGCGTAGGGTGCTAGGAGGAAGAGGAGGCTGACGAGGAGAAGTGCAACAGCGGTTGGGGTTGGAGAGATCGCCATGGTGGCGGTGGCGAAGGGCGGGGTTGGAGTGGTGGATGTGAGTTTGTTGCAAGGGATGAAGACTCGTCGCGTCGGAATGGAGCTTGTCGGAAGATGAATTTGGAGAATATAAGAATGTGGGTATTACTCAAATATTGTGTAAAAGGATTGACATTAATTGAAGAGCAAAATGGTAACACCACACATACTCCAACATTGAGTTCTACATAGTAAATGTTGTATCATACAATTGACTGGATAAGTGGTCAAACTAGACGATGATAGTAAACAACAATATAGGATAATTTTGTAGAGCTTAATTTAAATAATAGTAGGGACCTACTATTCTGCAAGACTATTCAGTAAAAAAAAATAAATATGACCTTAAGGTACTAAAGTGATTTTAAACACAAACTTAAGAGATTAAATATGACATTTGCCCAAAAGAATATTGTGATCAGAATACGCAAGGTATTGAAACTAGGCCTCGTTGTTCGTTAACTTAGGCCTCATTGGCATCATCGTTCATTCTTGTTGAAACAAAAAAAAAAACAGTTTTAATCTTTTGCTTTAAAATTGTTAAATAATAACACATTTGAACCAAAAACCACCAACGTATCCTCACCAATTTTTCAACCTTATTGACAAAATTAAAAATTAAATAGTATTTTTCCGTCACTCAAACCTCTTAACTTTTCTCCAATTCCATTTTTGTCTGCAAACAATCCCAATTGTCACTACAACTCAACTGACAACTTCCACTACAAATTTTTTCCACGGCAAAAGTGAACTATTTGCAAGCACATCAATACAGCTTTTTGCTAAAACCCTTCCCTACATCAAAGCCTGGCAAGTATAATATCATCTAAATGGAATCCCAAGTTTCAATTTTAGTACCTGATAATATTGAACATACCACAATCCAACACAATGGCTAACAAACATCACTATACATGCGCGGAAAAGGTGGAACCGGCCGCACAAATAGGTTCAAAAGCTTCAGGCAATGTTGCTATCTACAACCCTCTTTAAGACAGAATTTTCAATTTCCAGCAAGAAAATCGAGATCGAAGGCCAACTTGCATTGTATCATCTGTTGTCAAATGATCTAATCGACCACCATAATTATGAATTATTAGAGTCTGCTGCTGCACTACACAAGAAGCCTAATCAATCAAGAAACCCCATATGGATCCCAGTTCCTACAACTTACAGCTTTTCCTAGAGAGAAAAAGCAAGCAGCTAGAGAAAAGAATGTCAGGAACCCCACCTAAAGAAGAGAGAACTAAAAATGAGATAAATTACAGATTCACCTTTCGGTGAAATGAAAACAAAGAATCCATTTGGTGTGGTCTCAGGCAGTTATAAGGTTCTGTAAAAAGAAAATTCGAACAGGGAGATTCACTCTCCATGATGCACCAAAAGCAAGAACACTTGAGAACCTATTCGCAGTGGCCGCCTTCTTAGGGACTTCTGGCCGGAGGTTTCATTTTGAGTATTTCAATCATTAACGGCTCAGCTTGCGCTTCTTCGCCAATCGCATCCTTTCCCTTCTTTCCTCCTCTTCGATTAGACGTAACTGTTCTTCGTCCTCTCTCTTAGCGATTTTTGCACTGAACAGTAAACATAAAAGGTCAACAAAGTCCAAAAGCAGAATTGTTTGTAGAAAAACGTGGCTTTGATTTTACAAATTTCAATAAGACCAACACAAGCGGATTAGGACAAGAATTCAGAGTAATGAAGCTGGTATACAAGTCTATAATTAATAAATTGATACCAAGTTTACGTTTCATGTCTTGTCCAAACATGCATTATCCAAATAAAGAAATAAAAAACATGATTCTACCATTATCCAGATATAAAAGAACGAATGCAGCAAAGTCTAGATGTTAACGCAACGCAATATTCAGTTTATCTCACTTACCTGCGTTTCTCCTCCCTCATAATATCATCAAAATTGGCCTCCATGTCGCTAACATCATCGTCATCTTTGAACCTGTTAGGATTATATCTGCAAAACAATTCAAGACGCATTCTAAGACCACAGATCCTGGAAAACATAGAGCACTAATAAAGTTTTTAACAGATTACATAGAGAAAACAAAAGTAGAAAAAATATCATAATTACCCAAACATCTGTCTGATCATATTTATAGCATTTTCACCATCAGATTCATCATCATAGTGTGGTCTCTTTGGTTTTGCCTTTGGTCGTTCCTCTGCCAAAGTACCACGAGCTGGAAGTTTCGGGGTTGGTCGGTTCAACTGTCAAAACCATATGATCACACTGAAAAAGCTACCTCTGGCTACTTCGGAATCTTGGTAATAACAAATATTACAGTAGCTCATACCTGATCTCTAGAGGACGGCAATGCCTGTTTAGTGACAACCTTTGGCTTGCTAGCTTCTTGATACTCCTTTCTCTGCACTGTGGGTTTTTTCACGAGTGGAGGCTGACCGCGCGGAAGAGCAGGTCTCTGAGTGCCCGATTGCGGATGAAGTCTCTGACTGCCAGATTGCGAAGGAGGTCTCTGACTGCCAGATTGGGAATGTGATGGCATTGGTTTACGGGCACCAGATTGTATGGGTGAAGGGTTTGGTCTATGTGAACTGGCCATAGTACTTTTTGCAACGGGTGCATTGGCCCTGCCTGTAGCAGGCATGGGACTCTTAGAAGGCATGCCACCTTTGGGCCCCTGAGGCCGACCAGGTCCACTTCCATTATGGCTACCGAGCTGTTTTCTAGGATCTGTTGATAACTTGGCAGTCTTCTCTGGCGCACCTTTAGGTTTGCTTTGACTACTTGGAGGCATTGGCCTCCTCCCTTCACGACCATTGGAGACATCTCTTCCACGATCATTCACCACCTGTTTGCTCCTGGGAGCTAGTTGAGCAGATCGTGCATCTTCAAGTCCACCAAAAAATCTTGGTAAGTTCCCTTAAAATAATACAATTGCAATGGGCATTTGTGTCAACGAACCAGATAGCATAGAGGAGCAGTGGCACACCAGACTTGGGGGCTGATACATTTCTTGGTGGAGGGCTCTTTGTTGAGGCCGGAACCTCTGCGTCCTCAGATAATAGAAAAGAATAGTCCCTTGTATTTTTGAGCATTTCAACTTTTTTTTTCAACTGCATCAATTACAAGAGACAAGAATAAAGAACAATTAAAGACACTAAATTACCCCAAAAAAAAAGAGAAGTCGGCATACTCACCTTATTAGCAACAACTGGTGGACGGTTGACTTGAGGTTTTGACCCTGCAGGGGCTGAAACAGAGCTCTTCTTGCTCTGCAAAGAAATGCAGAATGTCATAAAGTGGCTCAGAAGTAGGATAATTATTTCTTTTACACGAGTGTGACAAAAAATTATCTAAGACAAAAATGGTCCACACCTCCACATATAAGACACCAGACTCCTTGAAAGCTATGTTATAATGCAGTGTGACAGGAAAAAATACTATCACAATTAAGACATTCACATCTAGGACAACTTGAAAACTAGACCCACTGAACAACATCATCGCTTGCACAACCAAAAGCAATATCATCAAAGCACCCACTTGCGTGGTAGCAAAGGTTAAGAGCCCTAAGTGCATGCAACAATATATTTATACATGTTTATGCCAGTACTCTTAACACAAGCTATCAGAAAGATGCAAGTAGGGATATATAAGAAGCAATGCCAACATTTACCAAAATATAAGTCTTCTATACATACAGTATGGTTAGGTCTGGAGATCCTCGCTGCCAAATCTGGATTTTCCAACAAGGACTTGCTTTCTTGAATTACTCTCTGAGCAATAACTGGTTGTGAAGGCCCAAAGAAGGAACCATAACTGCATATATGCGAGTTAATGTTAAAATCAAACTGAGATTGCCTTCAAGCGATACTGCTAATACACACAATACTCATCCCTATCGTCAGACAGAACCAAAAGTCATATGATGGCCTCACACAGGACATATTCTTACAAACAATAGTATGTGGTAGAAAAGAAACAGAAGACTCATCAAAACAATAACCAACCTAAAAGTGCACTAGCCACTAGTAACTAATACCAAAATACATCCGTTTTTCCAAGAAGAAAGCAATTTTGAAGAATTGTGACAGTCAAGATGAAAAACAAAAAGAAATTTAGGCCTAATGGTCCTGATGTTAACAATCCAATAAAAGTAGTAGGGTACAGATCTATCAAAGTGATAAGTGCAGCAAATCAATTGAGATCTACCGAAGAATACATGAAACACAGAGAGGTACTACAATTTTGCCACAAATAATAACAGCTCACTTGTCTTTACGAAATGCATTTATTTTGTCACGGGAACCAGAATTGGCAGTCCCAAGATCCTTCTTCATCTGCTTTCTGATAGATTCTTTTATCCTTTGCCTCAGTTCAAGATATTCCAACTCCTCCTGGGTCGGCTGTGGAGGTTCTTCATATCCACCCTCACCATCTTCCTCCTCTTCTTGCTCGTCACCATCCTCCTCGTACTCATCCCAATTCTCATACCCCTGCTTTACAAAATTTCAGCTTAACACAAGTCTCTGAATCAAAAATCCCAAAACATAATGTTGAAGAAAACTGAAGTAGTAGATTTGCTTACATCTCTTTCATAGCCCCGCATTGCACTTCTGAATGGCCAGATAACAGTAGATTATGCTGGACTCACAGAACTTGAATCCCAAACCCCCAAACCTGATCGCAGAAAAGGAATTACAAAATTATTCAAGCTTTTAATTCAAATCCAGATCTCCATATTCACTTCAACGGGACAAAACTGAGTGCTTCAGGTATAGTTTGTGCATATTCTAACATTTCGACATCACTACCAATGAAGAACAACAATATTCTCTGACATTTCATTGCCAATAGAAAAAGAATTGGAATACTGTATTATTATTTTTCCTCTACTGGCGATCACATAATTCAATTAATCGCTTCTACCCAACGTTCTGCAGCATCTTAAGTAAAAAACCTAAGTATTCACGTAAACATCTGTGCATATCAGACAGGCGTACATGTATCGCACAATAAAAAAAAAAAATGGACATCGTAAGCGGCAACATAAAGGAAAAAGAAACTTATCACGCTAAACCTTCAGATCTTCTGCCGCTGAAAGCACGCCAAAAAGAAAAGAAGAAGATCTCCTCAAAGCTATTTATTTCGAGAAAGTCAATTTCGCATCGAAAGGAAGAAATAAAACAACCAATTGATCAAATTCATCGACTGTTAAACAAAAATCCGCGACAAATCATACGTTTTAACCGAAATAAGATGAGATATCGATCTTTTAATTAAAACAAATTCAATTCCCCACGCTTTGACGCTAATATCGACTGAAACACTTGATGATCTTTACCGGTTTGCAGGGCAGACAAAGTTGAATACGATAAAATCACAGATTCAGAAAAAAAGAAATCAAGAGAAAATCAAATCTTTGCATAAATCGAAATCAATTACCTTCAAATCGGCGAAACCGGGATCAAGTTCAGCAAAATCAAAGCGACAACGTCGAGATCGATCGAAAACGCCTGCAGATCTGAATGGATGCCGCCGCTGTGGAGATAAAGGGAGGCAGAGAGATAGGGTTTGGTGATGAAAATTTTTGGGAAATCCTTAGCGAGGCTGCGTGAGATAAAGCGCCGCGTAGGGCAATCCGAAGGACCGAGAAAAAGCAGGGGCCTATGCTATCGTGCGCTTGTGGGTTGAGGATAAGAAGGGTTGCCGAACCGGATTTTGGTTCGATTTTTCTCCTTTTAGAAACAGCTGGACTTTTTCCAGCCCGATCTGACACGTGTCTGCATCTCCGCTGGTCTTCTTATTCTTTTCTTTTTAGTAGGTTTATTTGTAAAGTAAGATTTTTGTTATTTTAGAAAATCCCTATATCTATGGAATATTATTTAAAAACTAAAATCAGATCTTTCATGAGGATTTTTACTTAATAATCATGAAAGTTTTACATGTATACATGGATAAAACTTGAAATATGGACTAAATATCATGCTTAACAAATTATTTTTTCTAGTTCGATAATTTTATTCTTTCTGTACCAATTCAAGACATCAATAATCGATAAGATATATATTAAACGAAAAAGTACTAGACGTGTTGATCAAACATGGCCCCTTCATATCATACAAATTGTACTTTTTAATTCTAAAAGACAATTAATTGTGTAAATATAATCAATAAAATTAATCAAAACAAAATTTAAAAAAATTAATACCAATATATAAGTAAAGGCAAGGGTCTTAAAACAACTAATTTTTAGTTAGCAAAATATGTTTACTAAAATACCCTCAAATATATTTATTTTTTCACAAAATAATCATCTCGTTAATCACTTAATTTAAGTAATAATTTGTATTCATGTAAATATGAAGTTCAAATATTTTAGTAATTCTGCGTTATTTATTTTATCTTCTTTCTCTTTTGTTTAATAAACAAATCAAGAAAAAATCTTGATTTTTCACGTGCATCGATTTGTGCTGTTATTGTCACTTAAGTATAATATCATGAAAACTGAAATTAATAAATTTATAATGAGTCATTGTGTACAAGTCAGATAAATGAGATCAAAATATTGTGAGTTCGAGTTCGATGGATGTGGATAAATAACTTACTTTTAATAATAGTGTCTTATTTACTTGTTTACTTTGAATATATTGATTTATTTAAAAATATTTATCTATTGTAGTAGTATTTGAGTTTGCAAAGTGTTGTTGTAGCAATGAACGTTATAAAAAAAAAAAAAAAAAAAAAAAGAAAGAAACAAAAAAATGAAATTGAGGTCCAATACTTATGAGCTCATAAATTCTAATTCTATTAATCCTGAAACTTTTCATTGGCATAATGTGATGCTCCAAATTTCTTATATAGAATTATTATTTATTAACACAAGGAAAATGGATATATATAGTGATGATGGATATACCTACTTATCTACACACCTACATATATAGACACTTATATATATAGGATAGATATCAAGTGTATATATATGAGAAGAATGTTGTAAAATGAAAGAAAAGACAGAGAGAGGAGGAGAGAGAAGGGAGAGAGGGAGAGAAGACGAAGAAGAAGAAGAAGAAGAAACTTGGCAATTCCTTCATTTTCATCAAAGTTTAGGCAATTTCATCTCTGATTTGGTAAGTTTTGGTTCCTATTTCTTGTCTAAATTCGTGTAGGAGCTGGTGTGTGAGTGAATTTAAAGATATGAACCAATTAAGATGCAATGAAGACACCATGATAAACCCTGTCCGAATAGTCTCTATTTTTCAGAACATATCGAGTTTTATCGGTCTAAAATTAGTGATTTTGGTGTCTATAAAATCTTAGGATATCCTCTATAACTTTCTAGTTTTGAGCAGAAGCTAAATCCTTCGTTTTAATCGGTAAAAATAGGAAAATATTATGTTGCCTGTTTCTGCGGGAAATCAGACAAGATGTACTAAAAAACTTATAACTTGAGATATAAAGGTTAAAATTGTATTATTCTTACTTATAATGAAACTAGACAAATAGGATATCATATTGTGAGAATATCATGAATTTTGAATGGCTATGTGAATTTTTATAGAATTTGGAAGTATTAATACCAAGTCTGTAACAGTGAAAACAAGGCTATACTCAATTCTAGATAATGTATTATATAGAAACCCAATTCACATGATTCTTACTGAGGATGAAACTTAGAGACAAAGGAGAATATTTGGAGTGAAAATGACAATTGTATCAACTATATTTTGGTCTATAGAAAACTTGTAAGTTAGGACAGTGGTGTTGTCAACTCTGTTTAGAAGAGATTGATTAACATGGTGACATAAGTATTCATCTTTTATTCTTAATTGCTGAAACTGATTATATTAAATAAATATATTTGGAATATTATTAGAGCTGGATCAATCGAGAAAAACGCACACAACGAACTAAGACCATCAGCGATCTATACCTTTTATAAGTAAATAATTAACAATGCTTATATATGTCCATTTCCCTATGGATATTACTATTATGTAAGTAAATGGCTAGCATCGTCCAGATATGCTCCTTCATCTTGACAATACCTTGATGTAAGTCTATGATTCTGTTGCTAATAACCTATGGGAGGTTTAATTAATGGATGGTTTGACTTGGATGCTTAAGTGGTGAAAGCAAGGTACGTGAATGATTAGCAAGATCTATATGTGTGTTGTTGCATTCATATTATTTTGTTGTATGAAGTATATGATTCATGAGTTGTGGAAGCAAGATGAGAAAGTGTATTATTCATGTAATGAGTTATATGATATTGTGGCTATATACTTGTGATTAAAGAGATGTATTGATATGTGATCTTACTTGACTAGTTGCTTACAAGAACGGTGATATGTGGAAATGAGGGTGTTAAGAAAACTTGATAGAATTAGTATGTGAAACCCCTTTGATTGGTCTCGGTGGCTCTTCGTAGAAAAAAAAATTAACGGCCCCGATGGCTCTTCGTGGATAAACTGGCCTCAATGCTCTTCGTGGATAAATTGATATTAGTGGCTCTTCGTGGAAAAAAATAAACGACCCGGATGACTCTACATGGATAAAATGGTACCAGCGGCTCTTTGTGGGTTACAAAGGGAAAATTCACTTAAATATAATATGATGAATAGTGAGGACGAGTTAGTGAAAAAAAGACACTATATCACCATCTTGTGAGCATACTACTAGTAAAGGAGGAATTTGATTGATTGTCTTGTTGTGAGATGATTACACTGTTAATAAAATGAGACGTGTTGAAAGGTAAATTGATGACTATGTTATTACTTGTTCATTTTTTTTCTTGTTGAACTGGACTCGTCATGCATGTATAAGCAGAGTCGGTTATTTACTTATTGAGTCGCAGGCTCACTCCTCTGCAAATATTTTTCAGGTGTAGATTATGGTCGTGTCCACACTCGAGGAATAGGTCTACATTGTGCTTGCAAGGTCAGGTCGGGCCAGTATGCAGTGTTCTCCTCACAAGTCAATAGGATAGAAGTAAAAGATTTTGAGACTGTTAACAATATACTAAATGTGAAGACGACTTGTGAATAGATTATAATAGTCTAAACTGCCATATGTTAAAGAGACATGTATAAGTGTGGTAGATGAGCAAATACTTCTGTTAATTATGTTGATAGAGTATGTTATATAACCAATTATGAACATGTTCATATTATCTATATTAAGTAATGTTGTTCATGTATAACCGTTAATCAGCATAAAATCGTATTATCGTTTGGGGTGCGACACATAATTTCTATCTGTTTGAAACAAAATTTGGCCCAAATTGTCACGATAATTGCATAGTTGATTATGAAATAATTAATTTTTAAGTAATTAATTTTAGAAAAAGTGATTAGCGCTTGTAGGTCAATGTGAATATATGTGTGGTAGTTGTGTATTAAACCAAGCGAGGTAAGTATTACAACTCTTTGTCTTTAAGACGCTATTGCCCTACACTAATGTTAACAGTGATTGTCATTTATCTCCCAACACACTATTTTAACTTAACGTGCCTGTTCAATTTGATATTAATTTGAGGTTTATGGCCCATTATTATAATAATTTAATTGTGATTTTATGAGGTTTAATAATTTGGCCGTTACGTTTATATATTTATGTGCCCTATTTATAATTGAGGTTATTATGATATTATGAGTTTTTATGAGGCCACTTAATTTTTTATAACAGTCAAATAATATTTAACTATTTAAGGGGTCATCACATTTTTCATTTGGCACATTAAGCTATGCACTTTACATTGAGATATTGATGTTTTTTGCAGTTTATGAATTTGACAACACATTTTATACTCCCACAAGTTTTGAGAGTTTTGGCAACGTGACTATGGACTGGTTCCTAATCTCCTCATGATAGTGCACATCGGATGAGACACTGAGAGCTAATGGGGTTTTATCCTGGAGTCGTGTTCAGCCGTTAACACCTGCACGTAGGGACGCAATCATGGTTTTAAGATAGCGACAAGTGTCGTGACTCTCCATCGGTGCAGCTTTTCTGATTTATCAAGTTTTATTTCATTTATTTCCTTACTATATATTATTGTGATAAATTATTATCTTGATTTGATATGTACAATTATTTTAGAGATATAATTATAAATACAAATCACACAATTTCCATAACAATCTAAAGCCATGAATGTGATTTGTGTTTAATTCATTATTCAAGTGTAACTTGATGTTTTGTTCTTGCATGGAAAATGATCGAGGATTTATCTAAACAAAAATATATAGTGATGGAGAATTACACTACTCATCCATAGTGAATTGTTATTCGTGAAAATGGTATGTTAGTATTTCTATTAATCTAGTGAAAAGTATGGTTTTCTTTATCCTAGTATGATCTAATAATAGTCACTCTAAGATGATATCTATGCCCCAAATAACAAAAAGGAATTATTCTTGTTGTTTCACAAATTACATTATAGCCTAATTGAATGCAGTACTTATAATAGAGGGCTATACTTTATCTTTTGTGAGATCTATTTATCACTATTCATAAAGAATGAAGTATTGATGCTATTGACATTAGCACCTTGATTTGTCAAGTGGAAATTGAGTTGTCAGGTGCATTTCCAATAATGCTATTCTTTCGGGCCAGACAATTAATTGTAAGAATAATTAAGAATATAATTTAGTGATACCAAATGCATATATTATTTATAATTAAGAAATTTACTTGGGTGGCATAAGTTACATTTTTGGTAAAAAAAAAATACTAATGGATTTAATTGGCATATATATATATATATGGACTTTTAAAATTTAATTTGTTCATATCATTTTGAATTAATTAATAGAATATGAGTTGCCTATTCCTCTAACAGAACGATTTTGTAACGACGAATTGTCGTAAAGTATTCTCAAATTAGTTGTATATCTATATGTTGTGATATTATTAGTTAGTGGTGGACAATTTTTATTTTATTGCCGCGGATACGAAATGAAGTGATTTTGCACTAGAAGTTCTAAAGGTCTTAGGTGAGATAATTAATCTCTATGGACAATGAGCTCAATACATTAATTTTAAAACAAAATTATTTACTAATGGCAATTAAACCTCATAGCAATTTATATGATTTATTTATTTCCAACGGCTAGATGTTGACTAAACATAAAAAGTGCATTGATTTGTTTTCAAATGCATTAAAAACTCTCTATCTATTTAGTGATGAAAATTATTTTGTATTTATTGTAGAGTAACTTAAAACTATAATTATTGGAATTGATAATGAATATTAATGTCCAATTGAAAACATAAAAATGTCTTTAAGATTTTGTAAATGCATTGCATATATTATTTTTGCGATTTATGATCTGGGAAAGATCACATATAATCGATCTAGGAAAGATAGACCCAAAGGGGTCTGAAAAAGATCACCCTTAGAGCGATCTGGAAAAAGATCAATCATAATCGATCTGGAAAAGATGGCCTTAAGAGAATCTAAGAAAGATCAATCTCAACTAGCTGGAAAATGTCGCACTCCAAGGTGGCCTGAAAAAGGTCGCACTCAAAATTGATCTGAAAAGAATCATTCACCCTTGAGAGGGTTTGAAATTGAACGTTCACAAAAGAACACCCAAACAATATACGAAGGGTCACCCTTGTGATGATCAGGAAAAGACCATCTTACAAGACGTCCTTCACCATGAAAGGCTTGCTTGAGCGATCTAGAAAACCATCACGATCTGTAAAAGATCACCCATCATGGAGATCAGAAAAGATCATCCTAATAAACGGAAAGCATGAAAGATATACGAGGAAAATAATCGTAACATAGGAACAAGATATCATTAAGCAGCGAACTACGAAAGTTGTAGTTTCAATTAGGAGCCAAGTACAAAGGCAAGATCAGGGAGCCATCCACCCGACAAAATGTAATAGGGACATGGCTAAGAGATCTCCCTAAGGTAAGCATTACAAGATCATTTGAAGTCTATCCTGGCAATCTGTCCTGCTATAGGGTGTCCTAGCAAAAAGTGTCTTCACAGAATCTTCACAAAAGGGAGGCACCCAAGGTGTCTTAGCAAAAGAAGTCTTCACAGAATCTTCACAAAAGGGAGGCACCCAAGGGAAGCCTCGACAAAAGGATCGCATGTCATAAACCGCGATCTAGCATCCAGGAACCTGCCATACTTTGGAGACGAGTGCCTCAAATTCATCTTCTTCCTCGATCTCAGTAGCTGCATCATCAACATAGGGCTGGAGATTCACGTCCAAGGAGCGATCAAGAAGGCTGCGATCGAACCCGTCCACGAAACCTTTGAGATGCTCCACTTGGGAGGCGCACTTGTCGAACCCTTCCTTAAGGAGCGAGCTGATTGGATCTCCACAGCCATTTTGAAGGCCGGTGCTTTCAGAAAATCCTTAGCTCCTTGGAGACGATGCTCGGTGACCTGCTTTTTGTACTCGTCAGAATGCAGAAAGGCTTCGCAACCTTCGTTAATGCTATTTGTCAAGTGGAAATTGAGTTGTCAGGTGCATTTCCAATAATGCTATTCTTTCGGGCCAGACAATTAATTGTAAGAATAATTAAGAATATAATTTAGTGATACCAAATGCATATATTATTTATAATTAAGAAATTTACTTGGGTGGCATAAGTTACATTTTTGGTAAAAAAAAAATACTAATGGATTTAATTGGCATATATATATATATATATGGACTTTTAAAATTTAATTTGTTCATATCATTTTGAATTAATTAATAGAATATGAGTTGCCTATTCCTCTAACAGAACGATTTTGTAACGACGAATTGTCGTAAAGTATTCTCAAATTAGTTGTATATCTATATGTTGTGATATTATTAGTTAGTGGTGGACAATTTTTATTTTATTGCCGCGGATACGAAATGAAGTGATTTTGCACTAGAAGTTCTAAAGGTCTTAGGTGAGATAATTAATCTCTATGGACAATGAGCTCAATACATTAATTTTAAAACAAAATTATTTACTAATGGCAATTAAACCTCATAGCAATTTATATGATTTATTTATTTCCAACGGCTAGATGTTGTGTCCGGTTGATTAGAGGATCAACTAAACATAAAAAGTGCATTGATTTGTTTTCAAATGCATTAAAAACTCTCTATCTATTTAGTGATGAAAATTATTTTGTATTTATTGTAGAGTAACTTAAAACTATAATTATTGGAATTGATAATGAATATTAATGTCCAATTGAAAACATAAAAATGTCTTTAAGATTTTGTAAATGCATTGCATATATTATTTTTGCGATTTATGATCTGGGAAAGATCACATATAATCGATCTAGGAAAGATAGACCCAAAGGGGTCTGAAAAAGATCACCCTTAGAGCGATCTGGAAAAAGATCAATCATAATCGATCTGGAAAAGATGGCCTTAAGAGAATCTAAGAAAGATCAATCTCAACTAGCTGGAAAATGTCGCACTCCAAGGTGGCCTGAAAAAGGTCGCACTCAAAATTGATCTGAAAAGAATCATTCACCCTTGAGAGGGTTTGAAATTGAACGTTCACAAAAGAACACCCAAACAATATACGAAGGGTCACCCTTGTGATGATCAGGAAAAGACCATCTTACAAGACGTCCTTCACCATGAAAGGCTTGCTTGAGCGATCTAGAAAACCATCACGATCTGTAAAAGATCACCCATCATGGAGATCAGAAAAGATCATCCTAATAAACGGAAAGCATGAAAGATATACGAGGAAAATAATCGTAACATAGGAACAAGATATCATTAAGCAGCGAACTACGAAAGTTGTAGTTTCAATTAGGAGCCAAGTACAAAGGCAAGATCAGGGAGCCATCCACCCGACAAAATGTAATAGGGACATGGCTAAGAGATCTCCCTAAGGTAAGCATTACAAGATCATTTGAAGTCTATCCTGGCAATCTGTCCTGCTATAGGGTGTCCTAGCAAAAAGTGTCTTCACAGAATCTTCACAAAAGGGAGGCACCCAAGGTGCCTTAGCAAAAGAAGTCTTCACAGAATCTTCACAAAAGGGAGGCACCCAAGGGAAGCCTCGACAAAAGGATCGCATGTCATAAACCGCGATCTAGCATCCAGGAACCTGCCCTACTTTGGAGACGAGT
Organism: Sesamum alatum; assembly: GCA_034509735.1. Lineage (NCBI taxonomy): Eukaryota > Viridiplantae > Streptophyta > Magnoliopsida > Lamiales > Pedaliaceae > Sesamum > Sesamum alatum. The sequence continues at coordinate 5,762,677 of JACGWO010000005.1, forward strand.
GCCTCAAATTCATCTTCTTCCTCGATCTCAGTAGCTGCATCATCAACATAGGGCTGGAGATTCACGTCCAAGGAGCGATCAAGAAGGCTGCGATCGAACCCGTCCACGAAACCTTTGAGATGCTCCACTTGGGAGGCGCACTTGTCGAACCCTTCGTTAAGGAGCGAGCTGATTGGATCTCCACAGCCATTTTGAAGGCCGGTGCTTTCAGAAAATCCTTAGCTCCTTGGAGACGATGCTCGGTGACCTGCTTTTTGTACTCGTCAGAATGCAGAAAGGCTTCGCAACCTTCGTTAATGCCTTCTGTTCGACCAACGACCCTTCCAGCAGAGAACCCTTCGGTCTTCCCCTGCTCCAATGCCTTAGCCACGGACTTCTTGGTCGCTTCTGTAGCCTGTTGGAGCGAGGATTTCAATTCGGCAATCTGAGTTTCGAGAGCACTCTTATCATCCAATGTTGTTTTTTCCTTCTGCTGAGCTTCAAGGACATCCTTGTGAAGCTCAAGAATTTTCGACTCAGCGATACTTTTTTGGTGACAGAACATAGAGCATTTTAGCGACAAGTCATGGCTGAAGGTCATTGCCTATAGAAAAGAAAGTTTGAGGCTCAAATGATGACAAGATGATAGGGTTAAGGTGAAAGATGACAGTCGTACCTGGGTGAGCACGTGGGCAATATGCTCCTCAACACGCGTATGGGAAGTTTGAGCAAGGAGAACTTGGTCACGCTCCAGTAAACATGATTTGTACCGTTCCCATGAATCTTGACCTACGAGCGAACACAACACGGAGCTCCGAGCAGAGATTGCCTACCCTGGATCTAATTTATGACCCTCCATTTCTGCAATTCTGCTATTGGGGATGCGGAGCTCCTCGCGAGCCTGTTTCCACCATACTACCATTTCCTTGAAGTGCTTCGTGTTCTCTGCCTCCTCGGCAGCATCCTTGGTTGCCCGGCTTTCGGACCGAGATTTGCTGCGCTTGCTGGATTTGCTAGAGCTCTTGCTACGATGCTTCTTACCCTTACGACGACGCTTCTTGGAAGGTCCTTCAGTGACCTCGACCTCTCCAGCCCCAGCGACCTCGACCTCCATGGAACCCGAGGGACCAGGATTAACATTCGAGGGCGGGACCCCCTTGGGCAGAGTAGCGACCACGCGAACCACGTCACCAACGGCTTCAGCAGGCGTAGGAGGATTAGATATGGTTAGATCACCCACGGGAAGATCGCCATCTTGCGGGACCGACTCTTCAACCTTAGAGAAGCGAGCAGGGACCACGGGCGCGGGATCACCCCTCAAAGCTAGGAAGAGGCGTGCGATACGTGCATTCATGATAGCAGAATCTGAAAAGTAACAAGAGCGATGTCAGAACTCAATAGCAAAAAGAAATAGACAAGGAGATAAGGGTACAAGTTGAGAGGTTGGTTCACCTAGCGAACCCCTAACAAGAAGGGGTGGTGAAGAAAGCCCGGCGAGCGTCAAGACTGTCTCTTCTAAAAGTTTTTTTGGATCATACGTATAAGAGGTGAGTGCGTTTATTTGATCACCTTCCAACCCCCCTCCATGGGTTACAGGCTCGGGCGCCAACACTCGCCAATCACAACGGAAGGGCCAAGTTTTCCCCGGAGGAAGGCGAATAAAGAAAAACCTTTCTCGCCAAGGACCTACATTCGACCTAAGCTTATCTAAGAACACATTTAATACTCTCACAAGTTTTGAGAGTTTTGGCAACGTGACTGTAGACTGGTTCTTAGTCTCCTCATGATCGTGCACATGGGATAAGACACTGCTAAGAGCTAATGGGGTTTTATCCTGAAGTCGTGGTCAACCGTTAACACCTGCACGTAGGGAGACAATCATGGCTTTAGAACAATGACAAGTGTCGTGACTCTCTATCGGTGCACCTTTTCTGGTTTCTCAAGTTTTATTTCATTTATTCCCTTACTATATATTATTGTGATAAATTATTATATTGATTTGATATGTACAATTATTTTAGAGATATAATTATAAACACAAATTCCACAACATTCTCTCTCTAGTCTCTAATTATTCTCTCTATTTTTCCCTCTCTTCTCTCTCTTTCTCCACTACTAAAACCCTATCTTCTAGAAAAATTTCCCCCACCTCCCTCGTATTCTCTCTCTATCGTTCTCCCTCTCCTTATCCCTCCTCCCTCTCTCTCTCTACATCTTCTACCTTTCTCCATAGCTAAAGCCCATAACTTCAAAAACTACCCATTCTTGTTGCAAATATCATATCTATGGGATATCCATAGAGAAAAAGAAATGAGAAAATCATATATATATTTTTTGAAGTTAAAACTTGAGATTTGAGAAGAACAATTTGGAAGATGAAGGTGCAAATTTGGAGTCTTGGATTTGGAGAAGGTTGCACTCTATTTCTCCCTTCTTCATCTTTATGTTTTTCAAAATTTCTTTTTTTTTGGTAAAAATCGGGTTTGGCCGGCTTTGACCCCGGGTGGGTTTTATTTTTTTAAAATAAAATATATTAATATATTATATATATATATTATAATATTTATTATATAAATATTATATATTATATATATAATTATTAGGGTAAATTACATTGACACCCCTTGAGATTAGACCAAAATACACAATACCTCCTATTTTTTGCAAAATTACAACTACACCCCTTGAGGTTATAATTCTATTACAACTACACCCCCTATTCAAAGGCAAAGCTTCCACTAATACCCCCTAAAAAATATTACACTAAGACCCTCAGGGGTTGTATCTATAATTATGCAAAAGATAGGGGGTATTTGTGTAATTGGACCTAACCTCAAGGGGTGTCAATGTAATTTACCCTAATTATTATTATAGAAAATAATATTTCATTCTTAAAAATCGATAAAAAAAAAATCACACTTAAGGTGCGTGTAGGACACCACCAGGGCCAAGAGGGTAAATTGCTTCATTCATAAAAACACAGATGGGTAATTTGGTTTTTTTTTTTTTTACATGGAGATATTTTGCACATTTTCTATATATCACAGGGGGTAACATGCATTTTTCCCAATAGAAACTAAACATATCAAATTATCTATATTGATTAAACTATTCCAAAGTCGTTTTAAGTTCATTAATTAGAATCCATCCAATTTATTTGTCCATGTTCCATGAAGCACTACTCTTTTAACCAATTTTTCAACAATGTTTAGATTAATAATTTCATAACTGAAATCCAAATACATATTGAAGTTCAATCTTAAGGAATAGGAGACGTGATTAATATGTTGCTCAAGTCTATCGTCTTCATCAAATATCGACTGCAACAATACACTAAGGTCATGTCTATTGACCCATATTGGAATGTCCTATATTATAGTAGGGGGATATTATCCATATTCAACTCTACAATATTATCCCATCCAGTATTTACTTTGCATGGATTGTATGTTGGATTATATGAATACACAAGTTGCCCATCGTTACTATCTATTACGCACAACAAGATTACCCTTCAATTTACCTTTTTGCCCATATATGCAATAAAATGTCAAATCAATGAAAACCTGCATTCTCATCGTGTATGAACCCTTTTTCTTACTTTCTCACCTGGTCATGTTTGAGGTTTTTTTTTTTTTTTTTTCGAATCTTTGCATATGTATTCAACCGCTCGTGTTCCCATCCCGTATTCAACCACCAGAGTCCTCTCCAAATATGGCTTTTGAAGCTTCTTTCACATGGCTATTACAACTGAGTTTTGATTTCTCTTTGTTCACTTTTACAGCGTTTATCTTTATCTTCTGAATTTTGGGTTTCTTGCTCAAGCTGAAACCAAAGTGTAGCTGTGAAATCTGCCAAAGCCTTCTTACGTCGAGATGGACTCTAGAGTACAACAATCTTTGTGATTGGTACTCCCATCTCTTGTCAAAATTGCCTCCGAACCATCCACATTCACGTCCCCGGCAATGACATCACGGCCAATCCGAAGAAAGTCGAAAACATGCTGAAAACAAGGTTCAAGAACTACCCAAAAGGGAAGCCCTTTTATGCTATACTAGGTGATCTTTTGGGCAGAAGGATTTTGAACGCCGACAGCGATTGTGGAGGTTTCAGCACAAAATGGCGTCTCTTGAACTCGACAGTGTCACTTTTCCTTCGGACTGGACCTTGGCTTCTGAGCCTCTCACTTCCCATCTCGGAATTTGCGTCGGCTTTTGATCTCGCATCGAAACTGTCAATAGAAAGGGCAATCACTATGTCTCCGATGATATGGAAATTGAAAAGATTCTTCAATTTGGGCTCTAAGAAACAACTCAAACAAGCGATTGAATCTGTGCATGAGCTCGCAGAAGAAGTCATTGGGCTCTGGCAGAAATGGAGGGAAGAATGAAGGTGAAGGTGAAGTTGAAGTTGGAGTTGGAGAGAAGACACATATAGAAGCTGGGAGAACAAAAAGGTTAAATTACACCTACCAAATATCAGAACATTGATGGAAAAGTAGTGTAATTTTCTTCACATTTGGGGGCAAACTAGACATCTTCCACGATAGGGATAGGGACAAAGAAGGTAGAAATTGTAGTAGGAATGGTCGTGGCCCCACATATTAATAATATGGGGCATCAAGGCCATATTGTTGTAGTGCATCGTGTAGGGGCGAGTATGGGACATTGCTCCATAGTAGCGGGCTCGCGCATGTGGGAAGTAAACACCTAACTCGTACTTGTTAGCCTGGATATAGGGGCTAATATGTGGATGTAAACACGACTTAAACATTAGAAGGCCCAAGTGAAGTAGGGATGCTTAAAAAAAAATTCTAAACCGCACGAATCGTACCGTTTTCCATGATTTATCTTCCAAGCTGCAATTCTATATTTTTAATAAAATCGCACTACACTTTTGTGGAGTTAATTTATAACTAAAAACACCATCAAAAATCAAACCGTACCGTTAAATATATAACTAAGTTTTTTAAATTATATATATATAAATAATTTGATAAATTTAATTAATTATTTAGAAGAATTTCATGTTCAAATTGTAGAAGCACAAAGTTCATATATTATCAAATGTCCACATTTCAAAGCCCATTTTTGTAAAACTTAGAGTTGGGCTCTATACAAAAAAATATATATGTAGGTTTTAATAACGAATCAAGCCCATTAGATTTTCCTCATTCCTCCTCTTTCTCTTTCATTTTTGCTCTTCTTCTCTCTCTTTTTCTCTCCCCGTTTCTCTCTTCTCTATTTTCCGTCGTCCCTATTCTTTATTCTCTCCTCTGACTCCTTAATGAACATATGAGATTAATTTGAAATAAATCTTCATTTGGTTTGATTTTATATGATTGATTATATATATTTTTGTGATTTATCATTTTTTGTTTTATTTCTACCATAGAATTATTTGCTATGTCAAATGTCATTGCAATTAAAACTTAACGTTCAAGATATTTTTTAAGACTTTTAGTCGTATTATATTTTAAATTATTGTATATTAAACATTAATTGTTTCGAAATTTGTTATATTTTGGTACTTAAAGATTTTAGCTATATGTTCTTGTATTATTGTATATTTAACTTTAATTATTCCGATAATATTTTATTAGCTTGTAATATTTTATTAGTTTTTGTTAGTTTCAATTTTTATTATAAATGGTAAAACCATCGCACCGTCTAAAATCATACCTTTGATTTTGATTTAAAAAATGACAATATAAAAATTTATTTTATAAAATCGCTAATGATAATTCAATTTGGAAATAGTTTTAGAAAATTAAAACCGCACCGTGATCACTCTAAAGTGAAAAAATGAAGGAAAAAGGACAACCTCATGCCCACATAAAGATGATAAATAATGGGTCGAGACATTGTAATTTTTTCGTTTTCTTTTTTTTTTTTTTTTAAGGATAAATAAAGTGGAACACATAATGCAAGATCCGTCCGACGGACATGAGAGAACTCTAAATCCTTCCTATTAGTGGAGCGGATCACTGGTAGACAGTCGCCTCCCAACTCCAACGGCATTCCTAGCAAGATTTTTGATGGATGAATTTTGTGTTAAATACCCCAAACCTCGATGATAATATTTAGGGATAATTATATTTATACTTCTAATCTATAATTTATTTACACTAACCATCATATCTTTTGAATAATTACAAAAATCACCCTTGATAGCCAAAAAATAAAGGTAATTTGTATAATAATATCGATACTTTTGATATATGTAAGTGTAATTTTCTAAAAAAATAGGCATAATTTATGTAAATGATGTTTACATTCTAATGGATGTATGTATAATTATTCAAAAGTCAAGAATGATTTGTATAAACAGACCATAAGTTAAGAATTGTAAATATATTTATCCCTAATATTTATTGTGAATACTACATTTTCACTTCTTAGTCGATCACTTTGATCATTTTTACTCATATTTGATTTATAGTAAAAAAGTATGTTCCATATTCCATTTACATAATGTATTGAGTTGGTGGAAGAACAGTGAATCTTGGAATGGACCAAACATCTGCTCTTTCTTTCTTCTCTTTTTCTCTTTTTATTTTTGTAACATAAACTGGAACAATTACATAAACAGAAGCATAAAAATGATAACATCTACGCATAAATATAAGATAGTTTCACGGGTTCAGTTCCAACTAGTGCAGATATTCGGTTCTTCTCCTGGGGGAGCTGATCAGAAAACAGGACCAGCAGCAAGAATTTCATCAGTCAGCTTGTCATCCTTCCCAATCTTGTGAGCCACAAACCCTTGAAAGTTTGTCTTGAACAGCCCAGCCAGTTTCAGCAGTGTCTCCTTGTAAGCCTTCTTATCAGACCACTGCATTGAGAAATCACACGATGTTTGTTAAACCTAAAACCAGAAAATGTAAAGAGAAAAATTCAATCAGGGCAGAAGCTGAGGCTTATGGTGCTTACGGTATTCATAGGTTCCAAGATCTCCGAAGGCACACCCTCAACCTCGGTTGGGATCTGTAGTCCAAACACCTCAGTCTTCTTGTAATTCGCCTTCAACAGGCTGCCGGAGTGTATTGCATCAATGATTTTTCGAGTGTATGCTAGTTTGATACGACTCCCAGAACCATATCTGCACAAACCAATGTTGCTGGTTAAAATTTACTCCTTCCGTTTTGCATATATCTAATCGATTATAAAATAGTTTTGTTTGATTTTTGGTTGCGACTACTTCATACCTTCCTCCAGACCAGCCAGTGTTAACGAGCCACCCTGTTGCACCGTGCTGCTCCATCTTGGCAGCTAACATGGCTGCATATTTGGTGGGATGCATCATTATAAAGGCAGCTCCAAAGCAAGCCGAGAATGTTGCTTGTGGCTCCTTAATTCCGTCTTCAGTCCCAGCCACCTGAATGAAAATATACCTGGGTAAGCCAAAATGTGCGTACATTTTTCCCTTGACGTCCATTGTAATATAATGCTTACCAGGGCAGTGTAGCCACTGATGAAATGGTACATTGTCTGTGCCAGACTTAGCTTGCTCACTGGAGGGAGCACGCCAAACGCATCACATGCCAAGAGTATGACGTTCTTGGGGTGTGGGCCAACACATGGAATTTTAGCATTTGGGATGTACTCAATAGGATATGCAGCTCGAGTATTCTCTGTGAAAAGGGGGAAGAGAAGATGGAACGTGATTATTTTACTGAATATCGACATCAAAAGCTAAAGTTACAGATGAGGAGACCGTTTATTGATTGTTAGATGACGAATATGTTACCTGTGACGGATTTGTCAGAGTAATCCACTTCTCTAGTATGTTCGTCAAACACCACATTCTCCAATACTGTCAATCATGAGGGGGAAAGGTGTTTTTTACTTCCTTAGATAGCACATAAGCAAAAATAATAGATTCATGAAGTCTTGCTATGCTCATCTAATTCAGTACGGTTGTCTGAAGCCATGAAAATTGAGACGCTGAAATGGAATAGCACGGACATACCTGTCCCAAACTTGATTGCGTTCCAAATATCAGGCTCCTTCTCCCTTGAAAGATCGATACACTTAGCATAGCAACCTCCTTCAATGTTCGACACACCATTATCACCCCAGCAATGTTCATCGTCTCCAATTAGGTACCGGTTGTGATCAGTAGACAAAGTAGTTTTCCCCGTGCCTGAGATTTCCCAAAGAAAAAGAAAAAAAAAAAATAAAGGAAAAGTCCAGCATTAGTAAACAACGATAGATTATAAAGCAAAAATAGTCATGCATTTTGGGGGAAAAAAAAAAGCACTTATGCACACAAGGCTAGGGTGAGAGGACACATATCGGTTGGCAGGGGACGGCCCCTCATCGGATGACTTCCGATGATAACCTTACCTGACAAGCCAAAGAAGAGAGCAACATCTCCATCTTTGCCCATATTGCAGCCAGAATGGAGGGACAGGATTTGACGCTTAGGCATGAGATAGTGCATAACACTGAAAAGGCCTTTCTTCATCTCCCCGGCGTACTGAGTGCCGAGGATGACCATTTCTCTTCTAGCAAGGTTTAAATCTATGCTAGTAGAAGATGTCATGTAGTGTGTGTAACGATTACATGGGAACTGTCCAGCATTGTATATAGTGAAGTCCGGAGTACCAAAATTCTCCAGCTCTTCAGGAGTGGGTCGGATACACCTGTCACCCACCCAGTTATCCAGTGTACAAATAACTAATATACCATGTTTTTTATTGTGGCACCTTTCTATAGCTCTAACTCTCATGAAACTTTCCTTGTTCTCTCAGTAAATGTCGTCAAAGGACTAAATTATAGAAGATAGCAAATCATATTTTTTCGAAAAACAATTAAGATAACTTATCTGGACGGGCTTATTGGCACATAAACTGCAAACAAGAACAGCGTGATGATGAAGGTTAAGAATACTTTGTTGCATTTACTTACATGTTATGCATGAACAAGGAATGGTAAGCCCTGGCTGAGACTATCCTGACTTTGATACGGTTCTCTGGATCCCAGTTCAGGAATTGATCATTGATAAAGACCTGAAATTAACAACCATCCAAATTTAACAATAATTAGTGTTTTCCTATCAATTCTTGTGCTTCTATTCCAAGCATCCTTTGGCAGCTTAATAGGTAAATACACGACAAATTTAGTACTTTTCCTTGAATAACAAGTCCGTTTCGTGTATTTGACGGCAGTTAATTAATGCCAATTTTAAAACAAATCGTTGTATAAATCATTTATTTATTCATCTTTCTGAAGAAAAGGCCAGGCACAGGAGCAGGGATGGAGTGGAAGGTCGTCATCTAAAGTACCATGAACTGAATAGCATTTCACCATTGAAATGTTGAATTTACAAATAAAGAGGAGTTTCTGTATGTGAAGATACCCGTACAATCCTACCCCAAACAAAGAATTAAAAAAAAAAAAAGAACGAATAAATAAGAATAAAACTGAAAACTGTTTGCATAACTCTCCCAGTCACTGCAACCAGATATAGGTAGAATTTTCTGCCAAAATATAATTCATTTTGTTAATAATTTTTGGAAAAACAAGTACCATTTCTCCTTTCTTAATTCATAAGCATAAAGACCGAAGAACAAGAAACAACTTAACAGCAAGAAGAGTTCAGTTAAATGAAACTTTAGATGAAATTTCAACTTAGGTAAGCTCAGCTGAATTTAAAAGATATGGCCTTTGACATCCAGACAAAAAATAGTATGGCCAAATTCCACTCCTTATGATCAGAGCAGTATGGCCAAAAAGGACAAGAAAGATAACATCATCCCTTATCTTTAGAGCTTCAGTTTCAACTTTATCCACAGAGCAGTTCACATGGAACTTCATAAAATTGCATAGTGAAGAAACTGGAAGGCACAAACTACAGAATCACCTTGGTTTGAATCTGAACGTTATTATGTAATATGTATTATTGCAAAGGCTGCACTTAACTATATGCAAGTCCATCACATGCTCCTCTGATATTTGCTTATTTTAGCATCCAAGCAACAAATTATGTGGTCAAGTCTAACCTGGTATTCTGATTTGAGTAGAATTGTCCGTCTATAAAATTGCAATTTTCATCCAGTAACTTAGAAGATGAGGCAATTTTGGTCCTGAACGAGTTGATTTTCACAATTTAGTCATGTTTTGATAATTTAGCACTTCTGGTCCTTTTTGGCCGGAAAAATGCATGTATCGAGCACATGACCTTTAAAATTGGAGCTTTCCAGCCGATAGAACCAAAATGCCAAATTTTCGACGTCTTAGTACTAAATCACGAAAATTAATTCGTGCAGGACCAAAATTGCCAACCCCTAAATTACGGGACGAGTGCAATTTTCCCTCTTTTCTAGTTAGGTTTCTTGTTCTTTGCTACATTTACCAGATCATTGGATCCTTTCGATGTTGAAGAGAGATTTCATTTCAATTAATATCTTTGGAGGGACCTACTCAAAGATGCCATGCCTCGTCTACATACCAAACATGCCACTAACTAGAAGTGGCGCACTCACATGCTACATTCAATTTCTGCACTACAATCACTGTGATGGATTCATAGATTAAAGCTGATTACCTTATCCAAGGAATTCAAGTAATCCACTGCTCTTTCTCTGTTAACCATGAATGTGTGCTCATCCATTTCAATGTTTGGCGAGCCCCTGTTTATACAACAGAAAATACAATCAGAAACAAGAATAAATAAACAAAACTTTGTTTGGACAGAAAACTTATGCAAAGTTTGTCAAAGGGGGAGAAATCTCCAACTTACTTTCCCCACCAAAGATCATCCTCAGTGGTCTTATCCCTTACAACACGTTTGTCCTTTGGAGAGCGGCCAGTCTTGGCCCCTGAAAGGGTCGCCAATGCACCGCTAGATGTAATGAAAGACCCCTTTTCATACTTTATGGCCTGCTCATAGAGCTCTGCATTGATCATCAAATAATCAAAACAACAAGATTAAAAACGGACATGGAACCATGTTTACGGTGCTTTATGTCATCAACCAATTATGTTTAGTAAGATGTTCTAAAATATACAAAAGCAGCAGCACACCACTCATTTTACATTTAGAAATTTTGACTATTCAAGATGATTGTATATGCTTTTTCATACTCGATTTAGCAATCAGGGAAAAGGCAATTTCTGCAATGAAATTTAAATTTACTGTATTACAGCCGTGGCCGGAGGCATTGAGCTATCTCCACAGCATGGGACTTTATTAATAGTATATCTAAATATACTAAAGTGTACATCAAATGAATAGATTAGTTTAATACGACTTTTGATTATCTATACTATTATATAAAAGAAACCCATTTTTTACTCCCAAATAGCAGTTAATAACATCGTCCTACCACTTTTTTTGTAATCTATATCTATACTATTATATAAAAAAAATCCATTTTTTACTCACAAATGGCGGTTAATGACACCGCAGCACCACTCTTTTATAATGCCAAAAATAAACCTCAACTGATATGATAACTACTTTATTCAACTTTCCAAATTTTATATTAATTGATAAATTAGTTTTTTTCTTTCTTTCCTTCTTTTTTTTTTTTAAACGTAATGTGTTAATTTATATACTTTACTCTTTTTTATATTATATTTTAAAGCGTAAAAAATTATTTATTATATGCACGCAGGAACGGCGTGCCACAACGGCTAGTTAAATATAATTCAAACAGCTTGTTTTACATGAAAGAAAGTATACAATTTACAAATAAAAGATAATGTAGCATGCAATATTACCGGCAGGTGAGAGGTTGTAGAGGACATGAGTGAACTTCAAAGAACTGTCACTGACACTAATGGTGGGGGTGATTTCGTGGCTGACGTGCGATACTCGGGGGGTCTCCGACTGCCTCGCCGGGTCGCCTTTCACAACCTTAGGTCCAGTCTCTCTTGTCAACGATGCCAATGAAGCACTGGTGGGGAAAGGTTACCAAACAATTCAATTAAATGAAAGAAAATGAATCTTCAAATGGTCTATACAATAATTAATTAATGGTCCTAAGTCTCTCCAAAACTTAATAGGGGACGCTGACAGCTTTGGTTTTAACTGAATGAAGTCTCATTAAATTTTAATTCCTCGCCTAAAAAAGTTTTTGTAACAGTCAACATGTCTAGGGGGTACGAATTAGCAAGTTACCATTGCATGTAGTTTTGGCCTCTCGACTCTCTCCACTAAATTTTCTCTCTTTTTTCCATCTCCATTTTTAATCAAATTGTGCATCTAACTTTGTTTTTTCTTTACTGATCTTTAATTTAGTATTTGATATATGTAAAACACAGATCAAGTACCCATACTAGTAATAATTATTTACAAGCTATCAATAATTAATCTATGAGAAGTCACCTACAGTTGACTGCAATTCAGCAAGCAGAATTTACTTTAAATACAAAGATAAAGGGTTTAATACAATTTACTCTCCTGTAAAAATGAGCAAATTACTCAAAAAAAAAATAACAATTTATCCCCTGTATTTTGCAAAATAAAGCAATTTATCTTTCTGTCTAAACAATTTTTAAATTGCTATTTCATTTTTTAAATTGCTCATTTGCAGTATCAGGGGGTTGCTTGCATTTTTCCCCAAAGATAAATTATAGCTACTTCTCATGGAATTTTACATAATCTCTTCGTTGTTTGAAAAATTACAAATAATCTCATTAATTGAAAAATAATTATGTAACAGAATGAAAATTACTATTTTATCCTTGTTCATTTATTTTTCATTTTAATTCTTTTTCTAAACAATCATTTGAAAATATATGAAAAAATTTGAAGATAATAAAATAAATAATCCATAAGATATATATGTCCACAGAAGTATTTTAGAATTTTTTTAAAAATATATAAAATTATAATTTACAATATAAAAGAGCATTTCGATTTGATCAGTTCACTATAAAAATGAATATAAACTTAATGGAATGAACTCGTAGTTGGACAGACCTTAAAATCAAGGAGTATTTGTAATTTTACAAACAACACGAAAATATCTATAACTATATCAAATCTCATTAGAGGTTGCTATAACTTTCCCTAAATACAAATACATCAAAAATAACTTTTTATTTAGATAAACATAAAGAATATCAAATCTACTTTTCTTTATCTTTTTCAAAGAGTAAATTACAATAAACTAGCTAAATTTTGTCTAAATTATAAATATTTTATTTAAAAAATTACAAATAAATTTTAAAATTAATCATCATCTAAGAAATATCTCTTGTATAACACGTTGTGGATTAGTATTTGTTAGACGAAGGGATTTTTATAGTAATGGTAAACCTCCATGGTGTAGTAATTTACCCTTTTTTAAACCGGACGACTTTATCTGAACACCTCAAACAGTTAGATCACATAAATAAATCTACGTTATCACAATGTTGCGTGATAAATACTATTTAATGTTTCCATGACTATTACGTATAAGAATTTCGAAGAAATTAACTCCGTGGAAATTAGTTTTACCTGATAGACTGAAGTTGCTGCTTGCTGCGTTCGTCCTCGGAGAACGCCGCAAAGGGGCCTTTCATCCCATCGATGGGAGTGGTCGGCGCCGATTTCTTCATCTGCAGAGAATGGAGCTCGTCAATCGTCTGAGCCTTCACCGGCGGCGTACTGTCGTCGTGGCAAACACCCTCCGCTTTCTTATTCGTCTGAATCTTCGCCAACCCGTTCCGCCCTACTCCGCCGGCACCGGGAGCCGTGGGCACGCGTCCGTTCCCGTTTGCCGCCATTTCTTCTCCCTGCCATTCCGACGGCAACACAACACAAAAACACAAAACATCAATCATCACAAACCTCCACAAAATCAGATTCCTGTAGCTTAAAATCAAAATCCCAATCGAACTAAGAGCTAAATCCCACTCCCTACACAAAATCAACACTCCAACAGAAATGATTAACACCTGTAAAATATCAGTTCAGAGAGAGAATCTCACCAGAAATCGGTGGAAAATGCGAGAAAGGTAGAAATGAAACTAATGGAAAAGGGAGATGAAGAAAGAAGAGACGACCATCAAAGTGGAGTGAGATTGAGGAAATGAAGAAGAAGGTGATGAAGGCAGAATGGCGCAAGGTCCTATTTATAGTGCGTCGAGGGCATCCTTAACCACGGTTTAACCAGGAATGGGCTAACCGTGGTTAGACTCTTATCCTATGTGGTCACAGTCATGCATCGAAATCCGGAAAATAATTTTTTTTCTTTTTTGGTATATTCAAAGAAAGGAAAATTATTAGCATGCATGAACCGAAAGTTGCATTACTTGCATGTAAATAAATGCCAATTTCAACCTGCTTCGTTTACTTTTATGTATGAGATCATATTAGATAAAATCTGTTATTATTATATTTATTTGTATATATTGGGTAAATAATATTATGGATTATTGTATTTGTACCCCATGATTTATGCTCTACTTATACAAATCATTTTTGTTTTTTACGTAATTACAGAAATTACTCCTAACAACCAAAACACATGGATATTTTGTGTAATGATGTTTTATTTTTAGAAGTATGTGTAATTTTTAAAAAATATAAGTGATTTGTATAAATAGACCTATATCATAGATGTAAATATAAATATTCCATAATATTAATTGTGACCTGAAAATTATGGCAGGTTTTAAAGTCATAATTGGGTTTGGAGATGAATTTTAGGTTTTTGGTGTTTTGAACCCCGACTTGATTCTTTTAGTATTTTTCTATATATTTTTTAGGTTTCATATTTATATATATATATATATAGCAAAACGAAGTTTGACCGCAATTGAGTTAATTTTGACTCAATACTAATTTCTGGTGATTTTGAATTTTTTAATTACAAAGAAAAAATCTAATTGATTAAAAATCTCATATATTTTAAATTAAAAATAAATTTGTATTATCTAAATAATCCTATCTCCAAAATTACTGTTTATCTGTAATAGATTCTATCTGAATTAGGATACTATTCCAATTTGAATTTATTGTAAACAAATTCAAATTTCAGAATTACTTTTTTATCATAAAAAATATATATGATATCACTAATCATTTATTTTCATTTTAATCATATACTTATTATTCACTAAACCTATATCAATCTCTTGATATATTTCATCTATATTTCTATAATATTTTTTTATTGGTTCATTATTACTGATAAATTCAGTTATTAATATTTTTTTCTTAGTTTTTTTATTAAAAGGAAAGTCTTTTTCAAAGATTCTATATAAATTTGTATCTATATGCATCAGGATCCCGATTCATGGATCTCTCGGTTCGAGAAATCAAGATAAGAGGATCGAACCATTTCTTCTGAA